>OU426988.1:231096384-232346384 GCA_911387755.1 Chrysotoxum bicinctum
CTTCCACTCAAATTCATTAAAATGGTTTGGCTCGTACCTTACTGGTAGATCACAGCATTTTCGAATCAATAACTTTCTATCGGATCCTGTAGCAGTTACTTCTAATGTCCCCCAAGGAAGTCAATTATTTCAAATATTATATGTGTTTAATGTATGCAGATGATTATCTAAGTACATAATAAGTCAACTTCAGATTGATCAAGCTTATCTGTTTGGTGTAGCAACAACGATCTTCATCTTATTGTTTTAAAATGTCAAAGTACATCATTTTGCAACTTTTTGAATACAATATAAATAAAACCTTTTTAATAAGAGTAATGAAAAAGAAGTTCTTGGAGTTATAATTGATACAAGCCTTACTTTCATCGTAGCTAAGGTCAGCTCTATCCTTGGTTTTATTTACCGAAATTCAAATGATTTTACAGATCCTTTCACACTTAAATCAGTTTTTTAGCTACGTAAGATCTATTTTGGAGTAATACTGTATCGTATGGAACCTACATTATAACGTTAACTACTTGAGAATTAAAAGGGTCCAGAAACTATTCACTAGAATAGCTATAAAAACTTTGTGTAGGAACATCGATATGCCCTTTTATAAGTCAAGATGTTTATTACTAGAGATCTATCTAATGTCTGGAAATTCGGGGGTCATATTTTGAAATATTTTTTATCAGATATTATTACCTATAAAATCAACTGCACCTTTTTTGCTTTCGCTGGTAAGTTTCTAAGCACCCGTGCGGGAATTTCGCTCTCGTTGTCCTTTTTATGTCCCTTTTTACAAGTTTAATTAATGACCCCTTAACGCGTTTATTTATTTAAGTAACCAATCTACGAATTTACATTCAACAGGTTTTAAGTTAAATATCTCAAACAATTCATTTGATAAATACATATTATATGTTTTTTTATTTCGTCTGCATTTCGAATTAAAATAATGCTAGGACCTTTCTACATTATTTTCAAAAATATTTCGAAGAGCAAAACTAAGAATTTTGTTTGAGCACTTTCAATTCTCTTTTCATTTATCTCAATTGCAGAGCGCAGTTATGTTCAAGAACAGCATGCACAATATTGCAGTACTAAGATTGAATGGTATAGGAATCTTTAAACTCTAATGACTTTCTTTTAATGAATCCAAGTAAGAAATTTGCTTTGGACACAATGAAATAAATATGTAAATTTAATTTCAACTCCAATATTACACCCAAATCTTTGAACTCTTCAACTTTTTGTAAATGCAAATTATTTAATGAATAGTTTGGAATAATATTTAACAAGGTTCTATTGTAGGCCATACAAGAACGCTTTTCAACATTTAACAACAAATCGTTTAACTTGCACCAATCTGCAAAAGAATTAAGATCGTTTTGAAGCAAAATACTCGTATAATCATTTGATTTAGAAATTCTTCCGATTTTTTACGATTTTTGTAATATTTAGAAAGATAATGATGAAATTTTTGTGTCTTCAAGTGACAAAGGTAATGGGACCATTATTGCTAAACGTACAGATTTTAATCATAAATTAGTAAATTAAAGATACCGATAAATTTGAAGTTTTGGCTTCAGATCCCACGTCATCGCTACAAGCTTAAAAAAATCGCATAATAAGTACTATTTTTAACAAAAGTAGACAATTAATAAGCCAACAAGAGTTTAAACACCTTCGTACGTACATATATTGCTATTTTACCTCGTGCATCTGGACAATACAAGTATCATAAAGAAAATTTGCCAGTTCGAATTATTATTTCAACAATAAATTATCCGTGTTACAAATTATCAAAATATTTAACTAACATTCTAAAAGAATCTTATAAATCAAAATTTACAATCAAAAATTCAAAACAAACAATTTGTGAAAAGAATTACAAAAACCAAAATTCTACCTGGAAATATACTTGTATCTTTCGATGTATCAAATTGTTTTAATAACGTTTCAACTGAATTGGCACTACGAACTAGTAAACGTAACTTTGGTTTACGTATCAAACCTAAAACTAAAATTCCAAAACAAATATTTATGATCAGATCATGTTAAAATTTTGTCTTTCTGATTGCAATTTTTTTTTTTAAATCAGTATATTCGAATGAAAAGAGGACTTTTCATGGGATCATCTTTGGCTTTAATTCTCGTCGAATGGTTTTTGGATGAAGTAATATTAAATGCGTTAAATAAAATAGATTTTGAACCACAATTTTGGATAGCATATGTAGATGATCATTTAACAGCTATTCCAAGAAACAAAATTGATGTAGTAAAATCAGCTCTGGAATTTTTTGACAATAAAATATAATTAGTGTGTAAGTGTAGTCAGTGTAAATCACATGAACTTGTTTCCGATTGTCCAGAGTATTAATGCAAACATTTGTAAATTCAACTAAATTAGAATTCGTAGACCTACCTTTCCAAAAACCATGTTAATATTTACTAACATGCTGTTTTATAACCTATTTAAATTTATCTTTAACAAGACCATCTAAAACTTTTGGTTGTGATACCAAAGGATTTCAAAAATCACCCTTACTCGTTAAACCATTTTGAGCTAACAATGAAGCGTTTGAGACAGTGAATGTCGGAATTATTTAGATCACTAAACTCCACGTATAAACTCTACGTCTTCTTCTTCATCCATGCAGCTTCTGCAAAAATCATTTGCAGGAACTCCAAACGGAAAGCATGTCTTCCTATTAGGCAGTGTCCAGTAAGGACACCTATAACGGAGCTAATATGCAATCTACCAATAGAAATTAGTTGTTTTGAGCGTTTAGCATCAAACAATGGCCAAATTAGTTTAGTAGACCGGCAAGTTTGGGTGCTGGTCCATCTGTGGTTAGCTTTCTTTATGGTATCATGCTTTAGCATAAGTTTACAAGTAGCTAGGGGTATACCGATGTTAGATTTGCTATCCAACAACGGTAAGATTGTTCCGTTTTTTGCAAGTTCGTCGGCTTTATAATTTCCTGGAATGTCTATGTCTATGCCCCGGCACTCATATAAGGTGAATGTTAAACTGTTTTGACATCTCCACCAGAGATGATCGACAATTTTGTACTGTTAGTGAGTAATGGAGACATAGTCCAGTGACTTTATGGCAGCTTGACTGTCTGAGAAAATAAAGAAGGTATTTTATATACAAGAAGGCACTTACCACTAATATATAATCTAAACATTTTTGAATATTTGCCTAATGTAAGTAGGTACTACATAAAATAGAACATGGCTGCGCATGCGTGTGCTTAGTTTTGTATGAAAACAAAAATTCTACTCATTGAATAATGTTCATTTATTCTATGTACGATGTATTCTATATATAAAAATCAATTGCTGTTCGTTTGTCTCGATAAAACTAGAGAAAGGTTGGACCGATTTTGCTAATTTTGATCTTGAAATATGTGTGGAAGTTCAGGCAAGGTTTAAGCGGTGAGAAACATAAATAATATGTAACGGAAAATACTAAAAACGACAATTTATTTTCCAATACAAAATGTTCCTTGCTGTAAAACATTTGATGTCTTTACACTACAAATTACTGCAGAAATTTACAATGAGACATTGATCATGATAGAAGATATGTGTTTATTGATGGTAAATAAAGTATTGTCGTGGTTGGGCATGACATCACCTAATCGTCCTATTTGCAACATTTTTGGTGGAGCCATGATTCTGTTGTCAGATGACTTTCGTCAGACTCTTCTAATTATTCCCGATCAAATGTTGCTGACGAACTAAACGCATGCTTAAAATCATCTAATTTGTAATGGCATGTAAAAACATCCCAATTAACAACTAAAATAATCCGATTTTTTCTGAAACAAAATCAATATGCGATTATGTTTTCGAAGTAGTTTTTCGATATTGGAAATGGTAAGGTCGCAGTTGACACCTCGACCCGATTAATTACACTACTTACGTCGACTCAAAAGAGGAGCTTATTCAGATAATTTTCGATGATCGCGATGATCTCAATGCAACCATTCAGAATTTTCTTCCCGGAGAGTTGTTTTCTTACAAATCAGTTGACAAAGTTACAAACCAGCATGACGTAGTCAACTATCCCAGAGTTTATAAATTCACTGGATTTATCTGGACTACCACCTCCAAATTAACAATTAAAAGTAGGATCAGTTGTAGGAGTCAGTAGTGATTTGCGTAACATTAATCAACCTCGACTCAAAAAGCTATTGAATAATCATCAAGGCCAAGATCATCAGGGGAAAATACAAAGGAGAGGATGTCTTGATCCTGCGTATACCGATGATTCCAAGGGATTTACTATTCGATTTTAAGCGTATACAATGATCCGTCCGTCTGGTCCTTGCGATGACCATAAATCAATCGCAAGGTCAGTCGTTGAAATCCATATCTTTATATATTAACATACCGCACAAAAAAAAATATATATATAGTGCGTCAAAAAGCCTTAAATTGATTAAGTGTGTTGCACTTAATGTAGATACAAATTTTGTAGGTATTAAGTTTTAACGATATTTTTCAAATATATATGTAGGTGATTCGAAGTTCACCGAGTCATCTAGTTAATTAACAAATGAAACATTTAATTTAATTTTTCTAGGATCATAAGTTTTTGGTTTACAGAACAGTGATTTTCGCAAAGGCTACTTTTGGGAAGAAACCAGTAGTAGGTAGACTTGTTTGGGCTAAGATATTTGGATAGAGTTAGAAATAAATATTTTTCTATTTAATTATGATTTTAATTTTGTATAAGAATAATTTTTTTCATTTTCGGAGAAACTTAAATGACTATTCGAGCAATGAATCCATTCGCAAACTATCCGAAACTACATTTCTGTTGCAGTTTATTTCATGAACTATAGATTCTAGTCGTTCAAAAAAACAAAAAATAACATCTTTCTCTCCAGTCTCTCATAACACACATAAAAAAACATCACTTGCACTTACCTTAGGAGTCACGCATCCGTAAGAATCCATAATGTGGTCATCGTCATCTAGGACACTTGAAGTACTTCTAGAGGGAGAACCATATGCTCCCAAATCGCTCAGATGGCTTGTCTTTTTCTTTTTAGACTGTGCAGCTATCAGTTGTTTTTCACGTTTCAGGGTGAACTCTTTGCGTTCCATTTCTAGAAGTAGTGGAATTGTTGGATCAGCTCCATCCAAATTGGAAACACTATAAGCCATCCATTGTGCAACGAATTCCATTGCATCGGTTATTTTGTATGTGTAGCAGAGTTCTACGCCTGTAATGCAAAAAATAATGCAAAAATGTTTTGAATAACAATACACAAATTAATCTGTTAACTCATACATTTATCCAAAACATCTTCAGATAACGAGCATCCAAGCTCTTCGAATTGTTCTGCTATTTCTTTGTGCATTTTGTCCGATTTTAAATTAATTGATATTCTAATTATTGTATGTAAACAAAACAAATTAAAATCTTTTTGTTTGCAGGAAAAAAAATATAAATAAGGCAGTTTATAAAAGCAATTCGAACAGTTTAGCAAAATTGGCGCGAACATTTGATATAAAGAACAGGGACAGATGTATTTTTGTGGTGAAAAAGGAGCGACATCTGAACATGAAATGCAAAACTGTTTTCTTAAGGCTAAGTGGTAAGGTCCTAGGCCACACGAGCAATGGTGGCAGGAAAGTTTTTCTTCTCTTTTCGCTTTGCCATGACGATGGTTTTGTGAGTGAAATTGTGAATGATAAAAATTATATCCTCAACAAAAGCATTTTTATACTGAAGTAAAAATTGACAATCTAATAAAGAGGTCTATTTTTATATATCCGCTTTGGCGAACTTAAGCTGATGCCTCTTTAGTTGACAAGCAAGTTTAAAGAATTATTTTTTTCATCGCTTAAGCCTAGTACGCAGATCGGGAAAAATTTTGTCTCCCATACATTTTTTTTCCTGGGACAAATTTTGTCTCGGATATTTTTCCGAGCAGTACGCAGTTCGCGCGCAGAATGTATACTATTGTGAATTGCTCTACAAAATGTCTCCACTAAATTTTGCCAGGAAAAAGAATGATACAAGCATTATTTTGCGGGACAAATTTTGACAGCCAGCGTATTTCCGAAAGTGATTTTTGTTAAAACTGGTTTTATATACAAGGTGCTGATGCTTCTCTTGAAAGCATCGAGAGGAGATTCCAAAAAGGTATGAAAGACTTTTGTAAGACAACCTGTTCCAGAGATATACTAAAAAACACATTAAATTAGATTTCATCTCTCCAACTTCAAACTTTTGCGCGAGATTTGGAAAAGTTTTGTAGAGATTAAAATTGTAGAGATAAAATTTGTCTTGTCTCGATCTGCGTACTAGGCTTTATGTTCTATGTATATATAGAATACCAAATGAAATACTGCAGACTAAAGCGACAACACTAGCCGTGTTTTTTTGGAATGTTATCCGTAGTACAGTAGGATTTTATAATAACAAATACAACATCTACAGTAGGATCACTGCCGATACTCGAATAAACGTCAAATCTCTATCCGCAGCAGGATTTCACTTCTCCTTTTATCGGCAGTGATCCTACTGCGGATGTTGTATTTGTTATTCATATAAAATCCTACTGTATTACGTATAACTTATCCAAAAAAACACGGCTACTGTTAGGCTAGGCGCGCACATTCAATTTTTAGTTTCGCAACTACTTGGTTCGAGCAACTAAAAAGTTTGTGTTTTGACACAAACTAAACGATTGCATAAAATGAGTTCGATATTTTGTGTAACATTTAATTATACGCACCTGCGCGGACATTCAACCAAATAGTTCATCTGCTTCTATAAGCAACCAACAGTTGTGCAACTAAAAATTGAATGTGCGCGCCTAGCCTAAAATTCCATCCACCCAGATAGAGTAAGAACTTATGGATCTTGGAAGTAGATCCATATAGAGACCAGGATCCCAAATTTTTTGTTAAATAGTACGTGTTCAAAATAAATCAAGACTCATAGAAATCCGTAGATAATAAAAAACATGTTATGTATTTCATTTTAAAGTCTAGTACGCAGATCGAGACAAGACAAAGTTTATCTCTACAACTTTAATCTCTACAAAACTTTTCCAAATCTCGCGCAAAAGTTTGAAGTTGGAGAATTAAAAAATTATTTAATGTGCTTTGTAGTGTTTCTCTGGAACGGGTTATCTTACAAAAGTCGTTCATACCTTTTTGGAATCTCCTCTTTCCGCTTTCAAGAGAAGCATCAGCACCTTTTACATAAAACCAGTATTGATAAAAATCACTTTCGGAAATACGGTGGCTGTCAAAATTTGTCCCCCAAAATAATGCTTGTATCATTCTTTTTCCTGGCAAAATTTAATGGAGACATTTTGTACAGCAATTCACAATAGTATGAATTTTGCGCGCGAACTGCGTACTGCTCGGAAAAATATCCGAGACAAAATTTGTCCCAAGAAAAAAAAATGTATGGGAGACAAAATTTTTCCCGCTCTGCGTACTAGGCTTAAGAAACGTTAAAACGAGATTTCATTAAAATATCTACATGAAATATTGTTCCATCAATTTAAAATGGCAAACAATTTCAGCCGAAATTTCGTATTTCGTTTCGTTGGGAACAGAATGAAGAATGAAGTAAAACCGATCAATTATTGAATACTCCCTTCTCTTTTTTTCGACGACAATCACGCAATACTGCTTTTACACGAAAGCGATTTTTAATCTTAGTTTCTCTTTTGGATTCATCTTCCGCCTTGTGTAACCCCGCCACCACAGACGTCTCTCGGGGCGACTTTCCTTTAAGGTAGCACGAGTATAGTGTTGATTTTTTTTTTACAGTTAGGTATGGGTCTCAATAGAACAGGGTTAAAATATTAGAGTGAGGAAACCCCCCTAAATACTAAAAAAAAATATTTTCTTTTCGGTTTTAACCTCACTTTTTGTTTGACTCAATTTTTTTGGCGAAATTGTAAATTAAAGTGCTTAATTGGTTTATGTATTCAATGTTACTATCTATTCTGAATCGAACACAAAAAACCGAATGATTTTATGTCTTTTAGTTCTTGAGAAAATTGAAAATTACTAAGACTACTTTTTGTTTTTTGTTTACATACTTACATAAATGCATCAGTGCTAGCATCCAGCATTATGGCTCATAAACAGTCAGATATGTATGGGGGGGCATGCTGCCCCCCTGCAACCCCCCTGCTTGGGCTCACTATAGGATTTGGGGTAGGTGCGAGGTTGGGTGCCCGCAAAGTTTCTTTTGTACTTCATAATTTCAATACAAGTACAATAAATTTGAAGAATATCCCAAAAAAACAGCGCGTATAAAATCACTGAACCAAAGAAAGAGAGAAAAAACGTCAAAATAAAGCAAAAAAAAAGTTTTTCATATGCATCGCAGCCATTATTGTGTTCAATTTGTATGAAAAAGTGAAACTTTAAAAATTAATTAAAAATAGTTATAAATGTTTCCTCACTTTAAAATTGTGATATTTGTTATTTAAAAGTGCTAATCTATCGAATAAAACTATCCGCGTGTGGAAATTCGTGCTACCTTAAGGCTAGCCGCGCACTAGCAACTTTTAGTTGCGAAACTGCTTGGTTCGAGCAACTAAAAAGTTTGTGTTTTGACACAAACTAAACGATTGCCTAAAATAAGTTCGCCATTTTATTGAACATATAATTATCTGCAAATTCACGGACATTCAACCAAACAGTTCATCTGTTTTCTATAAGTAACCAAACAGTTTCGCAACTAAAAGTTGCTAGTGCGCGGCTAGCCTAAAGGAAAGTTGAGCCCGTCTCTCTCCAACTGTCTTAAAAATCGCAAGGTAATATTGCTTCGTTTAAAAGCAGTCCAAGAGAGCTAAGTTTGAAATTTAAAATTTTGCTCATTACTGTATCCATCGCGACATTCTACCTTGTAAACCTCAAACGGCTCTTATTCACCATTTAATACCACACGAAAAGTGACATTTAACTTTTTGTCATCTTTAAAGTTTTTCTTCAAAAAAGTAAAAAAAATCAAAATAAGAACGATCCGTTGGTCTCCCAAAGAAGTAGGATACTTTACTGAAGTAAACCACCATGGTAGTGGGTGCATTTCCAGCAGCAAAACTAGGTGTACTAGCCATCAAACAAATAAGCAAACCAATTGCAAATGTTATCAAGAACAGTGCAAAAAATAGTCCATTCTTTCGCAAATATGTCTGCATGCCACCGGCTCAAAGTAAGCATATTATATGTATAAAGGGTTAACTCTAACAGCTGATGAACACACTAGTTTTTCAAATTGCATAATTTATATATTTTTTTATTAGTTAAGTGTAAGATATAAACAAATTGACTACTTTCTCATTTTTTATGTTAAAAAAATATAAATCAGTTTTTGAAAAATGAATCATTGTTGTCATAAATCTATTGAGAGTATTCAAAATCCAAAAAAAGACAACCTTTTGTGAATGAAGACTTCAAAATCGAAGGAAAATGTCGATTATGTGTATTATAAATATGCTTATTAATGTTATATTTGAAAATTCCCTCTTCTTTCAACAACAGACTATACGAAGAGAACGGCTCGGTCATTTTTATTACAAATAGGTAATACCTATTAAGTTAAACATTCTAGAGATCGAAATTTTGATGAAACTTAATATTACTACTATAGGAAACAAGAAAAATCAATTCTTTACGTCCATCAGCTAGAGCCTCAGCCAAATTGTCGTTTGGAAATTCACCGTCGGGTTTCGTTTCTTAAGACTTTAATAAAACAAGGAACTATATTACCGTAGGTCGTGGAAGTGCTTCAGACACCTATTTAAAAAATTTGATAATACATCTCACACAATTTTTCATTTGTGTTAATTGTATGCGGCCCAATTGAACAAGATTCAATATTCCTTGGAAGATCAAGGTATTTTGTACTTTTCAAAGACGATTTCTCAAAGTTTCGTTTTGTATACTTGCTCAAAAACCAATCATTATAGGCTTTCCAAAAGTTTAAAACCTGAATAAAATAGGTGTATCGAACGTGAGAATGAGAACTATCATGAAATTTGCTCGGCCAATGATTTATGCCAAATGATTTAATCCTTAATCAGTGCTGAAGTAGTTTAGAAATCTGTATATTTTTCAATCGAACAGGAACCTACACTGTAAAATAAAAGACCCGCTCAGGTATACCAAACTCGCACACATTGAACATTTTCGTATCTTTGGCTCATAAGTTTTCGTTCACATTCTTAAGCCAAAAAGGAATTCGTACTGCTGATTGATCTGATTATGTTTCATTGTTACGTGATGCACAGTTTTTGAAAGACAAATCATTCGCGAAGTATTATTTATTAGTATTAGTTATGTTGCTATGAATGACGAAGTTGCGGATGAACAAAATTATAAACAATCAAAAAGCCAGGAGAAAATAAAAATGATACTAAGTCCACCAATCCCTGAAGCAAAAATTGATAAAGTTAATATTTTGGCAACACGTTTACTTAAACGTCATGGAGGTGCTTCCAAAGCTATGGCTTTATAAGAGATCAATGATAAGCCCAAGTCTCATGAAGAACCTATCAATTAAAAGTGACAATGGCTAAAAGCTATAAAGAAAGAGTTTGAGTCAAAAACAAACCTGGACCTTAGTAGAAAAGCCAACAAACCGAAAGGTAATCGACAACAGTTTTTAAACTGGGTTGCAAACTCAATTATTCATCACATTGCATTTGAAGGAACCTATAGAACCGATATGAAATATTTTAATACCAATAATGTTTTTGTACCAAACTTTAAAAAAGCGAACTTTGATACAATGAACGAATATTTTTCTTCTTTTCCGTGGGATACAATTTTTATAAAGCAAATGAATCATTCTCATCTATTATTAACGAAGCTGTATGTAGATTTGTTCCACTTAAAAATCTAAATCTAGTCCAAATCCAGCTCGGTTTAATTAGAGACTAATTAATTTAAAAAATAAAAAAAAATAAAGCGTTCAAATTATTGAAAAAGAATCATGAAAATGTGGAACTTCAGTTGATTTATTTAAACTGCCAAAAAGAATTCAATACGCTCAATATATTTCGAATAGATCCCATATGTTTACTATAGAATTTAATATTAAAAATAACAGTAAAAGCTTTTGGAATTTTAACAACTCTAAACGTATATCAAACGGGTATCCAAACTGTATGAAGTACTTAAATACATACATCAACAAGTGACTTGAATGAGATCTGTAACCTTTTTGCTGTCTACTTTCAGTCTGTTTATTCGACAAACTCTCATTATAAGTTTTTAATTAAGGATCTAAACAGGATGTTACCAACCATAGACTTTAATAAGCTATCTATAATATATGGATTCAGCTGATTGTAATGTTTATATTTTCAGTGTATAATTGGATGGAAGTCAAGTACAAGATGTGGGTTATGAATTTAGGTAAACCTGCAAATATTCCTCAACTAACCGAACCAATGGCAATTGAACTGGGTGCTAATTTATTGGGTGAATTCATTATTTTCACAATTGGCGCTGGTTTACTTATTGTAGAATATGTTAGGTAAATAATTGTATAGCTGTATCACTATAATAGCTAACAGCGTATGCACTTTATTTCAGATCATCAAATAAAGAGGCGAAAAAAGAAGCAGCTGCCAAGCAGGAACAACTAGAACTTGCCTTAACTATTTCAGAGCTTGGTTTTCGAGTTGAAAAGCAAGATGCACAAATAAGAGAAATGACTAGAATACTTGCCGATCTAGATTCGCGTTCGTTCTTTAAATTTGGCATAAAAGATCATAGAAAGGAGATCGAAGCGTTGCCCCTAAATCAGATGTCAAATAACTCACAAGTATTTCTGGGTAATTACGATCCTTCTTGTGGTGTTGTCTTTGAAGCATTGAATTACATTGAAACTGACATTTTTAATGATAGCACGTGATTTGGACGCAAGTGCCACATCGGCTTAATCAAGATGTCGTTGATTTAAAACCATAGTCGAATTAATTTTAGTTTTAATACAATTTATGTAAATTTCATCAAATTTAAATATGAAAAGTGCTGGTTGTAGGGGTTCTTATGGTTATAACAAAAAACCAGACTATAAGAATAAGTACTCAGACGCTCCTACTGACATGAGATACATCGTACAGCAAGTGGACCTCAACAAAAGGGATGTATTAAGTTTAATGTATACTATGATTAATTGTTAATTTATTTTCAAATACGCTTTTCCTTTTCGAACATGAATTTGAATTCAAAGTGAGAAGCAATAGTTTGTACATAGTTTTTAATGTAAAAAAAAATGGAAAATAAATTGAAAACAAAAATGTTAACAATGCTGCCGTGCAACCAATTCTGTTTTAACTATGTGGGCTATAACACTGTTTTTTAACCCCGATGTTGTATATTATGTACATTATGGTATTACCTTATCAAAATTGCTGAATCCATTAAATCGATAAATTGGCTCTTTCCTGTTGAAACCAATAGTTTGCCAGAAGAAAACTTTGGCAGGCAGATAAAGGAATCTATTGCCTTTTAAAGCAACACACTGTAATTTTGTCACTCCATATAGGACAATTTTGGTATAAAAATTAGCCTCCACGCTTAAAATGTATGTCTGCCATAAAAATCGCGAAAACGTGTACAGGTCTGGTGAATCGTGTAGAAGAAGCTCTGCAACAATTTTCTCTCGAATCTGAGCTTCTTCAGATTTGAAAGGAATTTGATATTATCAATTCTGTTGTTTCCGCATTTTGTGCTGAGGCCGATCTGTACTTCGAATGTTAGTCTCTTAATATTTTAACAATGTCAACTGTAACTGTAAAGGAGAACAAGGTCGAAATGGCGACCACTGGCAGTCTAGCCCTATGGCCCAATTAGCGCTGAAGTACGCCACTTGCGTGTTTGCTTTTGCACAATCATCCACAAATTCAATCACTCAGTCACACTCATCCGATACCATCTATAGGAGAACAAAAGTAGTGTATTTGTGGGTAGAGATTAGTCGTTGTAACAAGACTAAGGCAAGAAGTCTTGAATTTCAAATATGTATGTGAACATATTATACCCTGACCACAGTAACGAAATACTATCAGCAAATTCGACATTTAACAACTACAATCACCAGGTCTTTTTCCGATCGAGACTTTAATAACCATTTAAAATATTTTACCCCCACCATTATGTATTGAGAAATAGTGGAACATTCCCAAAAGCCATAAGAATTTCACGTGCTATGCTTTACACAAACACAAAATCGAAACTCCTGCCTGAGGTGCCATTGATACAATCGAATGTAGTCAACAGTATCGAGTATTGGCAAATCCTTGTTTGACTCAATCGAATGGAAAACTATCGGCTGATCCTGATAAGGAACTGCCTGTTCTCGATTGTATCGACTTAACGTGATTGGATTGTATCTTGTACGAATCGAACTACTCGCAGTTTTGTTTTTGACCACGTGTGGAAGCCAACTTTTCCCCGAATTTTAGAAAAATGAAAAAGAGCAATATCGGTCGGTGATTCGATTCTTGTTTTTGGAAGGAAAATCGCGCAGCGAAATCAAAGAGCACTTGGATGTTGAGTTCGGTTACTCTTCTCCTTCAATGGCTACCGTCAAAAATTGGTATAACGAATTTCAACGTGGTCGCACATCGGTTTTTGATGAGCCCCGCCCAGATGCCCGGAAAATGGCTACAATAGAGGATAACTTGTCAAAAATCCACGATCTTGTATTGGCAGACCGCCGATTGAAGGTGCGCGACATCCTCCATACAATTTTGGGCATGAGAAAGCCGTCGGCGTGCGATGGGTGCCGCGTTTTCTCACTCCGGACAACAAGCGCAACCGTAATCGAATTGCCCTTTAAACTGCTGCCGCATCGCTGGATCACGTGTATCGAGCTAAAATGAGCATATGTTGAGAAATAAATCGCCACTTTTCCAAAATTTTTGTTTTTCTTTTGTAGGTTAAGTACTTATCGGTCCGCCCTCGTATGCTATATAATGAAATTATGGCCGATGAATGGAACCTCGTCATTGGTTACCGATCCTCAAGAAAGGAGATCTACTGAATTTGGCCAACTACATAGGCAATAATCTCCTTAACCTCGCCTACAAAATATTTTCTACCGTAATGTGTATACACCTAAACGACCTAATAGTTCTATACAAATATGGTCTCAAACTAGAAAAGTCCACATCGACCAAAATATTACGTTTTGAGAAGCATATTCTCCGCTTGTCTTTTGGTTCCGTTTGGAGCAGAGTTGAACATAAAATAACATACATACTCTACGAATTGTAGTGACATTCACCGAACCAAAAAATTTAAATGCCAAAGATTGAATAGACGCTAAGAAGCTTATTGGTTAAGACCCTGATCCACTTTGGTCTGACGAGACACGTTAAGTGAGTAAGTAAATATCTGGAACTTGCATTTGAAGTGCAGTAGGTAGTATTCAACAACTGGCTATTTAAGCTTTATACTTTTAGTAAACGCTAAATTCACATTCTAGTGTGGTTTTAATAAAAAATGACAACACCCAAAACATTGATGAATTTATTAGAAATTATATTAAAGTTAAAAAACATAAAACCATCTATATAATGTATATATTTCATTCGACTTACAAAATTTTAGAGCATTGAAAAATTCAATCTGAAAGTACTGTTCAAAACTTAAAATTGTGTATGAGGAAGTTTTTTGTATTAAAAATTCTGTAACAAAATAAGGTTTTTAAAACGTTATATTAAAAAAACGAACTTGACAAATGTATGGCCGTTTTTCTTAATAATTATTTTTCTAATTTAAATTTTTTTGCAGATGTGTAGAAATAGACTCCTTTCAATTTTTTTCTTTCGACTAAATCTTAACTTTAACATTCGATGAAATTAAATAATGTATATTAATATACAAACCTTTAAACTTTTTTTTTTTACATCTGTCACTGTCGAAACGATAGTCAAGGTCTTTTTTTTAAAGAAGTGTAAACAAACCATTTCACATGTATTTTCCGATTACTCTCATGAAACTCTTTCTTTTAAACATACTTGTACTACATAATCAGGCGTACATCTTCTAAGCATGTTTAGGGGCATGTTTCCGCAGACTTCGTTACTCTCACTAAACAAGTCAAAAGACCGAAACGGAATATGATTTGAAACGATTTTCTGCTAAATACATAAATGTGTCTTTTTTTTTTATTTTTATTTATTTATACGATAGCTTAAAGATAAAAATGCACTAGTGTACTAGTACTTTTGTGTTTAGACATGAGAAAAGGCCAATGGGAAATATTTGCGATCGTTTTCGCTGATCTCTTCAAGAATATCGTCAACATCAGTGCAGGGAAAACGATCAACCCAAGATTTAATATATCCCCCATGTGAGGCCTCATATGTAATCAGATTAACGCTGTCATTTTTGATTTCGGTATTTGCTTGCACTAGAATAATGCGCGGTTTCTTATGTAACAACACAATATCACGCCATTTAGCCCATGGATGAGATCCATCAACACACACTTCGGAGTAGTATTCGTACATTTTTGTCGCAGCATTAATGTCTGCTGTTGATTTGTATACTTGTAGTTTCATAAGGAACTCTTCGATAGCTCTCTTGCCAACAGTTTCAATTTTTGTCCGATCAACGGTCAAACGTAGATTTTTTCCGTTCTCTGTTTCTTCGATGGTGACCAAACCTTCACCGGCTTCAAGGAGAACACGCATAATAACAAAACGGGCACGACTATGTGCTTGCATCCATGTCTTCGATTGGGGGTTGAACATTTCCATGGCAACACCCATACCATTCCAAATTAGGCTAAGCCAATTAATATAAATTATAGTCTCTTGTTCTTTCGGATCGGCATATCCAAATATGTCAAGAATATCTCTTTGTAAAGACAGATAAAGCCCAACAGCTTCGGCACGACATTCCTCATAAGAAGAACCAAGTGCACCAAATTTAGAATCATATGTTTCACCAGGCGTGTACCACGTGGTGATGGGTTCACCGGTAAGAGGGTTCCTATTTGTTTCCGGATCAAAGTTGAATTTTCCGTTTTCGTCAATTCGGAATAGTTTACCACTTCCATGTCCCAACAATTCGTGGAGGCCTACTTGAACCTATAAATGGTTATAATCTTAAATATAATGTTCTTTAAAAAAATTAGAAGTTTCAATGAAATTACCTCGAATGACTTAACTTTGAATTCCTTAAATAGCTCTTGGTCTTCTTCTGATAGGAATGGTATAGGGTCTTTGCGATTAATATTTGCTAGAACGTTTCCAAGAGAGACATTTTTGAAGCCTTCGTCTTGTCGAATTTCGTCATCTAAATAAAATACGAAAATAGTTCAGAAACCGTTTACAAAGATGTGGAATCAGATTTTTTGCATGCGGCTTATCGCATCCTTGAATCATGAGACTCGCGGGTCAGCCATCATTTGAAAATACATTCATAAGTTATCACACATACATAAGTTAAAAAAAAGTTCCATACAAAAATAAACAAAAAAAAAACCTCTTTGCCGTAACACGGAAAATGGGGAATGTGGGGGTACTCTGAAGCTTTCGACTTACGTCAGCTGCGGCGGCCTGTCGAATTTACATTTTCACCAGACCATTTACGATCTTAAAATTCGACCTAAAACAAAAAATCTAGGCATGCAAAATCAAAATAAAAAAAAACATATATGTACATATAAAAAAAGCAAGATTTGTCAGGAGAAGTAATATCCGAAAATTTTGTATTATGGCATTTTCGTAATTTGTCTAAGCAAAGAGAAATTTGAATTGAAAATAATAGAAATTATTAGTTTTCTTAGAATCGCAATAAATTTAAATTCATAATAAGTGATCCAATAAAGTTGTTTTCAAAAATAGAAAATAAATTTTGAATAAAATATCTGAATTGAAACATTATGTCTGTTCGCGTAGTGTCCAAACCAGCAGTTTTATTTTTGTAATATAACTTTGAAAGATGCCCAAAATCCGTACAATACGCGAACAGACATAATTATACACTTACAGTTAGGAATATTGATCCCAGCTGGAACTCCACTGCCTGCAAAAGTTAAAACATCCAACGAAGTAAAATCTGGTTTTAGATATGAATCCTTTTCATATTCAACCGACCATGGCAAGTACTCTAACAGCTTTTCTGCTCGTCCAACTAATTCAGCAAATTTTGCCGAACTTTCTTTATTTACCATTGCAACAAATCCTTCAAATTCTGCTCTGGATCCAGCTGGATCCCGATAAGTTTCAATGAAACCAATATAAGTCTCAATAACTGGGCCCTTGTCCTTGATCCACCATCTGGAACCGTCTTTATGTTCAGACAAACTTCCCTCTTCGAAACTTGCAATATAATGCTTAATCATATTTATTTCATTTTCATTTGCAGCGTATTTCATTGCGTTCTCTAGATTTGAATTTACAAGTTTCAAAAGCTTTGAATAATCACCACGAGTTACACGAAAATGATTTCCCTTGTTAGTTTCCATAGGAAGCGTGATACCCTCTTTGTTATCCTTTGCTACAGATGCCAATTTAATATCATAAATGGTTTTGCCATCTTCAACAACTTTAAAAGTTCGGCACATATAGGGCTCGATACGTTTTTCTGTTAGCCAGTTGGAAACAATATCAGCATCTTCTTTGGTACAATTGTCTGACCAATAGGTGGTGATACCATTTGGTGCAAGCCCCAAAACTTCATTGCGTGGTTTCAACTCGTAAATAAGAGATGAAACTTGTTTTAAAATGTCTGACAATTTTCTGTCGGCTTGGAAGGCACTTGAAAGCTTAACTATTTCCTCGAATTGTGATTGCTTGAGATTTGGAATGATTTTGCTATCACCCATTCCTTTATAGTTTCCAGCGTTGGCAAATACTCCACATGCATACACAATAAAGGCCTTAAAAAACAAAATAATAACACCGTCTAAGTTAGAAAGTTTACTGCTAAATATAATATTCAACTTACAGTGAATTCATCTTGGGAGACACCTGCTTCCAACACCTTCGCTTTAAGAGCATCAAGCGATTCTCCAAGGAAGATCCGGTGAAGGAGACTGAAGATTAAAGGGCTCTCTGGACTGGATTGCACCAACGAAATAAGGCCACCATTCCAAGAGGCTTTGCTGAAGTAATGCGCGTATAGTTTTTCTTTTTCAGTCAAATTTTCAAATGCATTTTTGCATTCAAGATCTGCAATTGGCTGTGTGTTAGGCAACACGAAGTGCGAAACATTGCTAGATGACATGATTCTGAAACAAACGAAAGCAAGTGTTAACAACATGACAAAAAAAGCGACTACATAAAAACTCTTCAACTGAGTAATCGGGTTCGAACTGAATACAATATTGATTAAGGTAATCAGTTACCGTCTTTGAATTTATAGTAAAAGTTGCAAAAACTTTGTTAAAGTAAAAACATAAAACATCGAACAAGATCTATCGGAATTCCTTAATACCTCCTTTTGATGTGCAGTGAGTAGGATGATGCTTGATTAAAATTTTTAATCAAATTGTTGTGCAAAACTGAAAAACTTCGAATATTTTGCGTATGATTTATGTTGAAAAGCTGATATTTTGCATTTATCCGAGGAATAGCACGAATTTGGCTTTCAATAAGTTTACGCACAATTATCATGATATTTTTTGTCTGCACTCTGAAACGATAGTTTTGTGAGAAAATTCATTTACTAATTTGAATGGAAGGCAAAAGTAATTTTACTTTAAATTTGCAATGCACTTTTTTATTTCTGAAGTATCTATTGACTTGATGTCAGAAAAACGAAAAAATACCTTGGAAAGTTTATTTTTTTTTAAATCGGTCAAATTAAAAAAGTTAAATTCAATATTGTTTATACCCATAGATTTTCTGAAACAGAGCAATATATTAAATTCCTAGTTCTTAAATTTTGCTACAATTAATAGTTTTTCCTTGTTTCCAGACGATAACGGAAGAATTCTTCAGATTTGGAATTGGTAGCGTTTATATTTCCGAGCTCTTTTTTTTTATTTGTTTTTTAAATATATGTATGTACATATATTTTGCGTGCACTAAAGAGATTTTTGACTACCCTTTGTTGGAGAGGATTTTAAAGGAAATACTGATGCAATTTAACAGTACTTCTGAAATTGGGCTCAAGGGTAATCTGATGGGTATTCCTTGAAGCGTGAGTGTTACGGTTATATTGTTTAAGAAAGGAATGCGACTGGCTGTTTCACAATGTTTATAAAAATAATGGTAATATAACTAAAGACCAGAAACATTGGGGCGGTGCTTGAGAGATTCAAATGTTTCTAGTATAGTTCTATCACCTATTAATTTTAAAGCTTATTTTTGTATTCTATCCAAGAGACTCAAGTGGGTTATTGAAGCAACGGCCAAAGCATATTATATTTGAACTTTGGACGAATAAAGGCTTTATTGATCACAGCCAGACTACAAGAGTTAAAAAATTGCTTGCATTGTCGAAGGAAACTTAAGCACTTAACCGCGTTTTTGGCGAAGTCGAATTTGGTAATTCCCCACAAGGTAGTCTGTGATGCACATACCGAGAACTGAAAGCTGCTTCATTTCCTGAATGCAAGTGTAATTCAAGGATAGCGACATTGGAGATGTTTTGCTTTAACGACAGGAGACAGCATTGAGTTTTTGAAGCACTAAGTTCTAGGCGGTTTTTCGTTCCCCATTTGACAATGCTATCGAGATCAGAATTTAATGAGTTTATCATATGCTGCCGTTCTAAATTCACATCGGGAAAACAAAGACGTGCGTCTGGAAACGGATATAAGAAGCTGTGAGTACTGTCGTTAGCAAAACAATTTAACGGATTAGAAGTTTCAGACAGAAGATCATTGATGAATATGAGAAAGAGTGTCGGAGACAAAATGGAGCCCTGTGGCACACTAGCATTTATTTTATGAACTTCAGACTTAAAACCGTCCAACACAACTGGTATTGAGCTGTTCGAAAGGTTGTTTCTAACAATCCAACGAAGAAGAGATTCATCAATACCAAATGCATGCATTTTCGATAATAGAGCTTGATGCCAAACTCTATCAAATGCTTTTGAAATATCAAGTTCAATAATCTTTCTTTCTCCAAAACGATGTAAAGACTTATGCTTCTGTTCGGCGAGATATACCATTACCATCAGATCACCAGTGGACCTATTGCTACGAAAGCCATACTGCTGGCTATTGGGAAGATTCATTCTTGAAGATATTTCTTCAGTTCATAACAGCGTTTCCATCACCTTTGAAAGAAAGGACGTAAGTGCAATTGAGCGATTAATAGGGGAAAAATCGCCTTTTTTAGGAACAAGCTGGACAAATGCTGTTTTCCATCCACTCGAAAAGAAGTCAGTAGAGTAATAAGACAGATGGAAAAGCTTACGCAATGGTTTTACCAGCATTGAAGAACACCCCTTCACAACAATTGAATGGAAACTATCCGGGCCAGGGGATTTGTGTATATCGAGATCTTTCAGTACTCTTGCAACTGAATGAGTGCGAAAGAAGATTGTAGCGCGTTATACTGCTACGAAGTATTCATGTTTTCGTGTCCTTGAGGATCACACTATGGAGGCAACTGCCTTCAACACGACCTCATACCAATGACCGTATACAATTACTTTCCACTTTCGCTACTTCTACAATCAAGCCGCGTCTTGTCTTGAATAACTAAAGTGTACCTACTAATAATTCAAATCAATTCAATTCAAAATAATTTAGAACAGAGGCACTTGTAGAATGTGAATGAGGACCGTTTAGGTTGTTTTGATTTTTGGTCCGGTCAGGATAAACGGTGTGGTGGAGGATATAAACAAAGGCAAAAGAGTGAATGTTCAATCGCCAATGTAGCGAATTTGCACTAATGAACTTGGTCGAAAATTTGTATGACGGTGCAGTGGAATAGGACGGCGACACGTAAGTGAAATCAACTAAATTGTGAATTATATATTTTCGACGTTCACTTTTCGATTTGTCATAATAGTTCTGACCGATTATGCTCATAAAGCCATTTGATTTTATGAAATATGTATCAAACTTCTAAGTAAAAGATGTTGAATTATTGGTATTTATGGTGGGAAGTTCAAAATTAAAGATATCCAACAAAGAATTGCTATTACGTTCTGTTATAAAATATGTTTTGTACCTTGGACAAACAAATTAGAAAGCGGCGAAAATGTTGAGAATACGAAAATTATTACAAAAAATATGAAAAAGTAGAAATTGTAATATACACTCGTTTTTTGCTTGATCAGCGGTTGCCTGACAAAGTGACACTTGGACTTGACTGTTGGCACCAGAGATTTTCAATTATAAGGATAAAAAGCATTGGATGTCATTGGTCGCGTTCAGGATTCACATGGATAGATAGATCTTAGTACATTGAGGCTAGGCGCGCACATTCAATTATTAGTTGCGCAAATGCTTGGTTCGAGCAACTATGTATGTATCTATAGGTGCGTTTTATTAGGTGTGTTTTATTATCCACAAATCTATCTGGATCCGGATCCGGATCGGGATCTTCCCTTGAAAATAAAACGATACGGATCTTACTGACAGCAGTGTTATAAGCCCGTCTCTTTTTATCCTTGGGTTTGGAAATTTTAAATTATGTCTTGTCCTTTTTCTTTACACTATAGCTTACACTACCTTACCATAAACTCGTCAGTGTAAAAACTAATTTTTGGATCTTTGAAATAGATCCCGATAGAAAACAGGATCCCAAATTGTTTTTGTAATACATGTTAAAACTTAATCCAGATCCGGATCCAGAAAGATTTGTGAATAATAAAACGCACCTATTATTCACAAATCTATCTGGCTCCGGATCTGGATTAAGTTTTAACATGTATTACAAAAACAATTTGGGATCCTGTTTTCTATCGGGATCTATTTCAAAGATCCAAAAATCAGTTATTACACTGGCGAGTAGATGGCTTTTTATGGTAAGGTAGTGTGAGGTATAGTGTAACACTGGGCCTCCACTTGAAATAAATGATTGCAAGAAATGTGTCATGTAGCCAATATTTCTTGTGGAGCCCCCTTATGTCTAGATTTTTGTTATTTTTAGACATTATTTTTACTATTTATTTCTTGTCTTCGTAGGAGAAATAAATGCAGATATAAATTTTGACGTTTCATGACTTGTGACTTCACTAGACACAAATTTCTCACAAGACGTCGAGTCTTGACACAAATTCCCACATTTTCATGTAACATTCCTTCATTTCATTGACAAACTCATGTTATGTTTTCACTTCGTATAGAAACTATGTCCTGTGAAGCCAAGATGTGATTTTTCTACCATTTACTGTCTGTTGAAGTACATATATAATGTTGTTTGTTTGTTTCCAGTCCAAAATTAACATTAAAAGAATTAATCATTGAAGATAGTAAGTATTTTGATTATTTTTTTTTAAATTAGTTAGGGCATTCAGAGACTTTTCATGCTTGTGGGACTACTCAATTATGTCTTGGAGCAAATTTTCTTCAAGGTCCTTTTGTATTCTTCCCGTTTTGGAATGAATAATCACGACATAATTTGCCCACAGAGTTAAAGAAATATAAACTTCAGATATAGTGTCTGATATAATGTCAGAAATAAATATTGCTAATGGAGGTGCGGCGTAAAGAAAAAAGACAAGAAATAATTGAAAATTTACAAACCCAAGGATAAAAAGAGACGGACTTATAACACTGCTGTCACTAAGATCCGTACCGTTTTATTTTTAAGGGAAGATCCAGATCCGGATCCAGATAGATTTGTGAATAATAAAACGCACCTTATGTATTCTTTATTGAGATTTACAGCCCGATTCTCCCCCTTGTGAGGAGTCACAAGTCACAAGCTCTTGTGACTATTCCTTGTGAGGATTGTTGTGATTCGATAACATTTTGGTATTCTCCCCCTAATCGTCACAAGAAAACTCACAACGAAACTCACCACCGCATGGTGAGATTTTTAAGTGTCATTATTTGAACAGCTGATTATTCAAAACGAAGAAAATATAAAACGCAAGTTAACATTATTATATTTTATTATTATTATTATTAAATAAACTGACTATCGTGAGGCTTCAAGCTCTTATATCCCAGCATAAAGTTTCCGAAAGCGACAAGACTTTATAAATGTATTGTTTTGAAATGGTTCATTTGTATCTCTCAAAGTTTTCAAAAGCCGTCGGCGCTGCAAACTTCTTGATACGATTAGTTTCTTAAAAAAAATTTGTTTATTTAAAAATGTTACTTTTCATTTTCGTGGGAAAGATCACCAATAATATTCACTAGAGCACTTCCATTTTTGTGTACTCATAATTATTCACAAATCTAGAAAATTTTCTTACAAAATATGCTAAATGACAATCCAAGAAATATTAAACATTTATGAGTTGTGACCTGTTCTGAAGGAGATCACAGTTTCGATTGTTTTTGTGACTCTCACAAGTTGTGACTGAGCGGCAGAATTCGAAAAAGTCACAAAATCAATTTCACCTCTTCTTGTGACTTGTGAGGCATCACTGACTTTGGGGAGAATCGGGCTGTTAGTCCATTTTACATTTACATAATTTTTTACATTTATTTGTACTTAAACTAATAAATAAACATTTGCCGACTTAGAATTGGCCGAGCTACACTAGTTATTATTGTCTTTGTTATTATAGTTAACTTTTTTTTTAATTAATTGGAAATTTCACAGCAATATATTTTGTATGCGTCCACTCAAAAAAGACGCAAGTGGTTCTAGCAACTAAACTAAACTAAACGATTGCCTAAAATGAGTTCGCTATATTTTGTGTAACATATAATTATATGCAGCTGCGCGGACATTCAACCAAATAATTCATCTGTTTTCTAAGCAACCAAACAGTTGTGCAACTAAAAATTGAATGTGCGCGCCTAGCCTAATTTTCTAGATTGGATATGTACAGATAAATACAGCCGATACGCAGAAAATTAAATATATTTGTCTGTCGGCAAATTTGGTGGAGAAATCAACATGTTTTATTTATTTATTTCTTTAATAACTACATACATAAGCTAAATTTGATTATTTCAATTACATTCACATTCTCCATCCATCCATCCAGCATGCTTGACAAGCCGAAATCAAAATCATGTAGTACTTGTCAAACATATTTGCGAATGCGAGCGTCCCTATAGTCAAGTACAAGTAGATTGGGAAGATTGAGTACGGACTCACGGCAATTTGATGGCAAGAAAAGTGCGGGGTGAGAGGTCTCGTGAGGCATGAAGAAAACAAAAACTGGACTCGTGAGTACTGTTTCATAACCGAAACGTTTCGTTTTATTACATTTTGTCCATTTCAATTTGTCAATTTTCAAGAAAACAACAGCTGTCTGTCTATAAAAGTATTTAATTTTGTTCGCGTGAATTTTTTAAGGAAAAAAATGAAGAATTAATAAATATTTATCAGGAAACTTGTTTGCCCTACCAAAATACATTTGCGCCGCCGGCCGTCTGCCACTAATTTGCCACCGCCATCAACACAGACAATTCAATTTTATCAGCCACCCATTCGTGAATTGCAAGACCTACCACCATTTTCTGGTCAACCTGAAGAATGGCAAATGTTTGCCGTCGCGCATAGAGAAACCACAGCCATTCATCGATATTCAGATCTCGAAAATTTGTCAAGACTCCAAAAAGCTTTACGTCCAGGCAGCCTAGCTAGACAACTCGTTGAATCATTGCTTATTCACCCAAATAGTGTCAACAATATAATGAGTACCTTAGAATTTCACTACGGACGGCCAGAAATACTTATTCGTAGTCAATTGGCCAAAGTAAGAGCATTTCCAAATATAACCGAGGCTAAAATTTCTGAAATAGTGAACTTCAGTACTATAGTCTCTAACTTGACAGCATTCTTAACAAACTCAGGCGCTTCAGCACATTTATGTGACCCTACCTTACTTCACGAATTATTAGTAAAGTTGCCAATGAATAAAAGGGAAGAATGGGTTAGGCATAAGCTCACTATCAGAGCACTGCATCCAAGTGTAAGTGAATTCAGTATTTGGTTACGACAAGTAGCCACATTATGTGACTTTAGCAATGGAAATTATGCCCGATAGGAATGTAAGAACACATTCTGGTTCACACTTCTCGTCGCATGACAAAAGACAAAAACATACTAATGCGCTTTACACTGTTGCTGAGGACCAGCAAAAGAAAAGTATAAACTGTATAGTCTGTAAAGCTAACCACCGTTTGTATTTATGTTCTAAATTCAAGAGCCTGCCAATTTCACAACGATGGGAAGTAGTTAAAACAAATCGTTTATGCTTTACTTGTTTACGTTTTGGTCACACAGTTTCGAAGTGTTCGTTTCATCGAGAATGTGGCATTTCGTCATGCCGCAAGCCACACAATCGTCTTCTCCATGGTACAGACGAGAGAAAAGTTGAAAATGTTGCGCCACTTGCGCATGACCCTTCTCACGATAGCATAGTCGTTATGTCGACATCAGAATTGAACCGCTCGCTGAGAAGAAAAAGGAAAACATTCCACTAATCATAGTTTTTGGGAAATCAAAGAAAACTGTTTATTTCTGAAACTGAAAGTTATTCTTCAAAACATTCTGAAGGACAAATGTAAAGCTAGTAAAGAAGAGTGACATACCAAACAATTGAAATTAAAAACTTTAAGGCCTGGCTTAATAATTCCTGTTAAAGTGTTTGGAATGTTTTCCTTTTTCCATTAATTGAAAAAAAAGCAAATAAATTATTTTAAATTAAGTTTTTTTATTCAAATAATATAAATAATGGCTACAAAACATTTTATTTATTTAATATTGAATAATTCTGCAAAATTCTAAACAATATTTTAATAATAATTCAAGGGTATAAAAATAAACAGAAATAAAATGCACGACTGGATGGCACGAACTTGCTCTTATGTAAAAGTACTTTGGAATTTAAAATACATTTTATAAATATGTATAAAACATGGATTTAATGAGATAAAAATGTTCAAATGTATGGAATTTCCGTCCGATTAATCCTTTTAATATTAAAGTAATTTTTTATATAACAAATTTCCTTAAAATTTTTCGAGAAAAAAATTTGGGATGCCAAATTTTAAGTATTTTGCAGTATAGATCTTAGAAATAGTTTCAAAAATAATCGTTCACAGGTACCGTTAATAACATTTTACCCCAAAATTTTTTTTTGAACAAAATGTAGTCCATGTCCATAATATCACACCTAATTTTTTTTATCAAATCGTTAGAACGTTTTTTGAAATGAATAAGATTTTGCATTACGGGTGTATGGGGGTTACTAGGGAATCACTGAAGACCCTTAACTACCGGAATTGAAGAACATAGGTCTAGTGGCTTAGGCTGTAGTGAGAGGTACAGACATACAGACATACAGACAGACAGACGGAATTGCCGGGGACACTTTATTCGTCTTCGCTATCATCGTAATGTCAACTTTGATCAAAATCTCGAGTTCTATTTTTTTTCCAAATGCAGAACTTGCCCCATAGTACCTATATCGCAAGTAAAAAGATCATTATAAACGAAAAAAAATTAGCCATCGTCTTCATCGCTATTCGCAGTGTTCGATGTAGGCCATTGAAGAATTTCATCGAAAAAAGGTTTAATTTCCTCCGGGATTTAGTGAACGATTTTCGAAATATCGTTCAACTTTTTTTTTGTTGATTGGAATTTTTCTATCATAAGCCTCTGTAGAAGGGAGCTCGATCACATCCACTTTTTTAAGGCGAAAAACAATCATATCTGCGAACAACTCGCTTTATGACAGAAAAGTTCCTGTTACAGGGGAGGAAACTATGTCCTCGGACTGGGTAATATTGTTGAATGACTTTTAATCTCCCACTCATTGTCAGTGCCATCAAGAGTCTTGTCAAATTTTCAAAGTTTGATTGAACTTCTCATCAAAAAGCATAGGCTACTAACAAACTTAATAAACTTAAATAACGTCAACGGAAAATTTCAAATGTTGAGTGGAAAAAGGAAAATATTCCTGGAATCTGTTCCTTTCTCCACTCAATGATATTTTATAATCGCATTTAAAAAATAGGTTTACTAGGAATGTTTTTGTTTTTAGGCTTATAATGTGCGCTATAAAAATAGCTACACTTTTGCATCATTACTTCAATTTCCCATTTTTGTGGAATGTTTTCCTTTTTCTTCTCAGCGGTTCAATTGTTTACTAAAGCACAAAGTGAAACCGTTGGTGCTATTATTTGTCAGCTTTCGTCAAGAAAGACTTTACTGAAGTTTTTGCCAGTAAAACTGAGTGGCCCAAAAGGAACATGTGAAATCATTGCATTTATAGACGATGGTGCAAAGATATCCTTGATAGAGGAGAGCGTTGCAAACCTAATTGGTGTGAAAGGTGTACCTGAATCATTATCTCTCAGATGGATAGGAGATAAAACTACAAATGAATTATCCCAGCGTGTTGACTTAGAAATATGTGGTCTACATGCAAATGCGGTAGGATACCAAATGAGAAATGTCCGTACAGTGAAACAGCTGTTATTACCAGCCCAGAGTCTAGATCTTTCGGAAATGAAAAAACGCTACAGTCATTATAATAATCGTCGATTGGCACCTCGGATTTTACACACAAATCTTGTTAGGCCAACAGAAGTTATAAATAATGACACGGGATTCTCAGACCATTACACGAAGCTTGGTTGGACGCTTTTCGGTTCAAATGAAGAAAACGTTTCGGATGCCCTAGTATCCTTTGTGGGACATGACGAAGAAAACATTTTGAAGGACTTGCAATTACAAGTAGCCGAATATTTTGCCATTGAGAATATTCTACCAAAATCGTTTCAGCCAATAACTTCAGAAGTAGACAAAAGAGCGGAGAAAATCCTTCGTGAAACGACAAGAAAAATAAATGGGCAATACGAAACCGGACTCTTATGGAAAAATGATGAAGTGGAATTTATAGATAACTACGATATGGCATTGCTACGACTGAAAACCGTGGAAAAGAGACTCGAAAGGGATAATGATTTTACTGACTGGTATAAAAATAAAATTAAAGAATATATCTCAAAGAATTACGCAAGAAAATTGTCAGCTGTCGAGATAAACACGAAAGAGAAGCGGATATGGTATTTACCCCATTTTGGAATTTGCAACATTAATAAGGGTAACAAATTACGCCTTGTGTTCGATGCAGCCGCATCTATTAATGGAATTTCATTGAATTCAATGTTGTTAAAGGGACCAGATAGATACCAGCCAAAATCTATTTTATCAATTCTGCAAAGATTTCGTGAACGTCGGATCGGTGTATGTGCTGACATCAAAGAGATGTTTCACCGCATAAATATTCGAAAGGAAGACCAGAACTGTCAACGGTTTCTTTGGAGAGATGGCAACTCGTCAAGACCACCGGACATCTATATTATGACTGCAATGATTTTTGGTTCAGCAAGCTCACCATGTTCAGCGTAATATGTAAACAATTTAAACGCTCGCGAATATGAGTACACACATACTCGAGCTTTCGAAGCGATTGTAGAACGGCATTATGTAGACGACTATTTCGATAGCTTTGATAATGTCTCCGAGGCTATTAACGTTGTGAAAGCAGTCAAATATATTCATAGTGTTGCAGGATTTGAACTACGAAGTTTTGTATCAAGTTCGCCAGAACTTCTTGATGCCTTAAATGAAAGTTCTAAGTTATCATCGGATCTAAAAAATATATGCCACAGTGATTCTAACACCGAAAAGATTCTTGGTATGTTCTAAGATTCAAAAACCGACAATTTTCGTTTCGTCTTAAACTTTCGAAAGGTCCCAACAGCCATTCTGGATGGTAGAATTAAGCCGACAAAAAGCCAAGTTTTAAGTCTGGCAACGTCAATTTTCGACCCTTTCGGTTTTTTGGCGAACGTTGTAATCAAACCCAAGCTATTACTGCAAGATCTATGGAGAGTTAATACTGACTGGACGGAACAAATCCCGGAAGATGTCTACCAAAGATGGTTTGTGTTGAATAAGTAGAATAAGTATTGTTGAATTGTTGAGTTGGGTAAACCTTCAGATTGTTTCCTGCTTTACTCGAAGCAAGTTCTTTATAATTTTGTACAAATTGATAATAATTGAATGAATAAATAATAATGAAGTTTAAACGAAATTATGTTTCTTTTAAATTATTTAAACATGGTAGCAGAACATGGTTAATTAAAATCAAATACAAAAATAAAATAATAAAACAAAAAAAAAAATGGAATATAAAAAAGAAGAAATAACTATCACGTGTTCAAAATTGTGCTAGTGTTACTATGAATAAAATGAAAACTGATTTAAGCGAAGAATTAAAAAGAATAAGAAAATTGTTTGCAGACCAATTTGTGAAAGTGCAAGAAATTAAAAATTTTATTGAAAACTCTGAGAAACTAAAAAGTGATAAAGAAGAAATGGCTTCGTATGTTAAAGTAGACGATGTCGTGATTCCCATTTTTGATGGAGTTGAATATGTAAGTTGGAAAAGAAGAATTTTAAAATTATTGGAGTTCAAAGAGTGTAAGGAGCAGGCAACACGAACAAGATTAGAAACAGAAAATGAAGCGGCATGGAATAAGAAAGACATAAAGGCTACGAATTATATATATAATATATCTATAGCTCAATATCAAATCGTCAATTAGAATACATCAGTAACCTGAACACAAGTTTCGAAATAATGCAAAAATTCGACCAAATGTATTCAAAAGAATCTACTGCATTATAAATAGCCTGTCGTAGCAAATTAGAAAATGTGAAATTGAACAATTATGAAAATGTGACATTATTTTTTGATGATTTTGAAAAGGCCGCGAACGCATTAATAATATCTGGCGGTAAATTAGATGAGCAAGAGAAGCTGCGCTATATGTTGAAAGCCCTACCTCACGAGTATTCTTATATTGGTGATTTGATTGATGTATTACAAGAAAGAACCTGTGACTACGTTAAATCGAAAATAATGATGAAAAGCATAGAAAAAGAAAGCCAAAAGGCAACAAAAACAGACAGATATAACTCAAATGTATTCAATGCAGAAATGAGAAGCAAATGTTACAAATGCGGACTAACTGGACATCTACAACGATATTGTAAACAGCAAGGTGGCACACAATTCAGCAGAGGCAGAGGGTATCCAAATTCAAAACCAGGACATCGAGGTGGGTATCAGCGGGGGAGTTACGGCAGAGGTTTTCATCGAGGTGGCTATGGTATGGTGGGCAAAATCGCATCGTCACCTCCGCGCGGTGCCCGCTGGATAGCCGAAAGGTGAACTAACGACGAGCGTTGGATCCATCGGATCCATAGGTTGTAGATACCTGAGTTCTCTTCTCAGGAACTAGGAGCAGGAGAAAAGATGCGCTCTGAAGATCCAACCACCAACACGATCTACACGTCATGCACAGGCCTCACTAGCCGGTCATGAAAGGGAAAATTATTGTGATGAAAACCGCAAATTATGCCTCGGATGACAAAACCAATAACGTTGACGACCCCCCCCGCAAACGAAAAACGGACAACGATTTACGCATTTGCACATGGAATGTGCGAACTCTAAACAGGCCGCGCAAAACCGAACAGCTGGCCGAGGCCCTCACCAGTCTACAAGCTGATATAACAGCCCTCCAGGAGATGCGATGGGATGGACCGGGCCTGAGAATTACAGATGACTGTAACTTTTACTATGGGAAATGCCACTTTGATGGGGGATCGCGCCTGTTTGGGTGCGGATTTGCTGTCAGAGGAAGACTTAGGCAAAATGTCTTGAGCTTTCGCGAAGTCAGCGAAAGAGTGACAACAATCCGCATTAAGGCCAAATTCCACAATATAAGCCTAATAAGCGCCCATGCCCCTACAGAAGAGAAGGATGACGCTACCAAAGAAAGCTTCTATGAGCTCCTCGCCAAAACCTATGAACAGTGTCCCAAACATGACATTAAAATTCTCTTGGGAGACTTTAATGCCAAGATTGGGAGGGAGGACGTCTTTGGTATGACGATCGGAAAACACAGCCTGCACGACACCACCTCCGATAACGGATTTAGGCTCATCGATTTTGCAGCGGGAAAAAACATGGTGCTGAGCAGCACACGATTCCCACGTCTCGACATCCACAAGGGCACATGGCGATCCCCAGATGGTCGAACCTGCAACCAAATCGACCACGTTGCGATTGATGGAAGACACTCCTCCAGCATTATGAATGTCCGTACTTTCCGAGGAGCAAACATCGACTCGGACCACTACCTAGTCGGTGCCAAACTTAGAGTACGAATCTCCATGGAAGTTCTTAGGCGAACACCGACTACGCCGAGGAAATTCAATGTTGGGCGACTTCAATCGGAAGAGACCGCCGCTGCCTATGCCGACCGCGTATCCCTTGAGCTTGCGAGAAATCCTTCGACTGATGATATGAACCCGGAAGAACAATGGCAGCTATGTCAACAAGCTATAAGAAGTGCTGCGTCAGAGGTGTTGGGCTTCTCACGCCTTCCCGCCAGAAACCCCTGGTTCGACTCCGAATGTGCTCAGGCAAACAAAGCCAAAACGGAGGCATACAAGTCGTGGCTCCAGAGAGATACTAGAGCATCAAGAAATCTCTATGTTGAGCGAAGGAAAGAGGAGAAACGCCTACTCAGGAGGAAGAAAAAAGAACACCAGCAACGCGAAGTCGAGGAGATGCAGAGATGTTTTTGCAGAAAAGAGGTGCGGAACTTCTACAGAAAAGTAAAACAGTCTACATTAGGTTTCACAAACCGCCCTGGGCCCTGCAAAGATCAGGATGGAAATACCATAGTAGAAACGCAGGCGATGTTAGCCATCTGGAGAGACTACTTTAACCAGTTGCTTAATGACGATGACAGTCAAAATCCCGCCCAAAATCAACTTGTACCAGCGAATCTAGATGACGTCCATGAGTTACATCCACCCGACCAAAATGAAATCAAAGTAGCCATCAACAGACTAAAGATGAACAAAGCAGCTGGATGCGATGGTCTACAAGCGGAGCTTTTTAAGCATGCTGGAGATGACCTGGTCAGGAGCATACACCAACTCATCTGCAAAATATGGTCGGAGGAAAGTATGCCCGATGAATGGAATCTCAGTACCATCTACCCGATCCACAAAAAAGGAGACCGCCTACTCTGCGCCAACTATAGAGGCATAAGTCTTCTAAGCATCGCCTATAAGATCCTGTCCAGCGTTTTATGTGAACGTCTCAAGCCCTTTGCTGATGATCTTATAGGTCCTTACCAATGCGGCTTCAGACCTGGAAAATCTACAACTGACCAAATATTCACATTGCGCCAGATCCTGGAAAAAACCCAAGAATATAACATCGATACCCACCACCTGTTTGTCGATTTTAAAGCAGCCTACGACAGTGTTAATAGAGCTGAACTTTATCGTACCATGTCCAACTTTGGAATCCCTGCTAAACTGATACGCCTTATCAGGATGACGTTGGAAAATGCTCGATGTTCCGTCAAAGTTGGTAGGGACTTCACTGAATCCTTCGAAACCACCAGAGGGCTAAGACAAGGTGACGCACTGTCATGCAGCTGTTTTAACATTGTGCTTGAAAATGTCATCCGAAACACCCATGCAAGCACATCAGGCACCATCTTCAATAAATCGACACAATTACTTGGGTTTGCGGACGACATTGACGTGATAGGAAGAACAAAGCGAGCAGTAACCGGTGCATTCACTACAATGGAGTCAGCAGCAAGCAGAATGGGACTGAAAATAAACGAGGGCAAGACGAAGTATATGCTTTCATCAACAAAAGTCCAATCCCACCACCGACTGGGTCAGAACGTGACCATTGATATTTATAACTTCGAGGTAGTCAGTGAATTTGTCTACCTGGGCACTGCTGTAAACTCAGGCAACAACATCAGCGCCGAAATCAATCGCAGAATAACTCTTGCTAATCGCTGTTTCTTTGGGCTGAGTAAGCAATTGAGGAATAAAGCCCTATCGAGAAGAACCAAGGTGACACTCTATAAAACACTAATCATCCCGGTCCTGCTATATGGTGCAGAAGCATGGACCCTCTCCCAATCGGATGAAAAATCACTTGAAGTCTTCGAGAGAAAAGTTCTGCGTACGATCTATGGCCCTGTCTGCGTAAATCGAGAAAACAACATTTGGCGAAGAAGATACAACGACGAACTATACGAACTGTACAGCGACATAAGCCTAGCCAGAAAAATTCGAATTCAACGACTAAGATGGCTGGGCCATGTAGAGCGAATGGACAACGACGCTCCAGCTCGTAAAGTCTTCAACGCCAAACCCGAGGGAGTCAGAAGCCAAGGTAGACCTCATCTTCGATGGAGCGACCAAGTAGAAGGAGACCTCCGACAACTTGGAGTGCGAAATTGGAGACGGCAGGCTAGCGATCGAGTCGGCTGGAGGGGCATACTAAGCAAGGCCCAGGAGCACCACGCTCTAGTGGCGCCATCGTAAGTAAGTAAGTAAGGCTATGGTAGAAACAATAACCAAGACTCACAAGTGTCAACACACGGCACCTCGCAACCGCATCAAAATGTAGACGATATGAGCGCCAAGGTGTTTTTCCATCAAACTCGCGTGGATTTATTTTTAGGTGTTGTGGTGCCCCGAGAATCGTATTTGTAGCTGGTTGTTGTGAATGCGACATAGGAGCAGTATAGGCTGATGGCGTTGTGGTTGATGGAAGTGAAACAGGCGGTGGTGGTGACTTATTATTGATGACATTCTGTGTTTCAGAATTAGCGCCTGTCAAGCTTAATGTTTGCCTATGAATTGACGGGAGATTTTGATCTCGAACATTCGTAGAGCTAGCTGCGGGGGCTCCGTGAATCATAAAATGTTGAGCTGTATTTTCAATGTCTACAGCTTGTGTGGGAGATTGCCCAGAAATACCTGTTGGAGTAGAATGATTAGAAAGAAGATTTCTGGATTTATTAACCGATTCCTTTTGAGTTGATTCAACTTGTGCTACTCGAGTGCTAATATCTTCCAACAAAGACTGAAGACCATCCACTACGGTGGATTGGTTAATAATTTCATTTGTTCGTCCATTTTCTCAAGAATTTTCTGCAATCTGGTCGCCATTTCTTCATCGTCAGACATGATTGGAGCGTGGTATAGATTCGGTTAGGATATCGATCGTTGTTTACCCCACACCTGACACCAATTGTTGCGCTGGATAAACAAAAAAAACGATTATTCGTAATTTACAATTAATTAAATTCTTTATTCAATTTAAGTCTTTAAAAATTAACCGCGCTTTTTCGCGACCACGTTTTTATCTCCTGCTGGTTTTTTTCTGACAGCCCAAATTCATCCACATTCTGTCAGTTTGACAAAGTTCGTCGTTTTATTTACTGAGGCCGTAGATGTGACTATTTGTTACAGTCTGATATCTTTATCTCTACATTTTCTTATTTCTTCGCTGGGCAAATTATGTCATGATTTTTCATTTCTATCCCAACTGCACGGGATGTGTTTTGTGCGGACAACAGAAATTAGCAAAACGTAAAACTAACAAAAATTATATATATTTGCAAAGAAAAGAATGCGCATCTACCTAAAGTATAAATAAATAACACCAAACATAACTTACGCACGAACAAATGAATAACATGACACATTAATATATTTACTTACAAAATAAAAAAAAATATTTTCCGACGGAGTACTTGACAAGAACCAACCAAATGAGAAGAGACGAAATAATGAGACAAAAGTACGAAAAAAAAAACCATCTGTCAAATTTCATATCAGACATCTATATCAAGACAAAACCGCTGACATAGATCGCTGACATCCCATCATAAGAGGAAATATCGCGTCTCCATTGGAGATTTCATATCATGATGAGCATCCTGACGCCGCACCTCCATTAGCAATATTTATTTCTGACATTATATCAGACACTATATCTGAAGTTTATATTTCTTTAAGGGCTAATGGCTAAAACACATGTGCAGCATTTTCCCTGCAGCGAAATTTAATTACACAGGTTCTTATGGGAGCAGAATCATTGAAAGTCTGCATGCAGCGCAGCGCTGCACGATGTCTCTATTCCTAAATTTGCTGCCTAGTTTCATTGCAGCCATAATTGTAAAACAAAAATTTCCAAATAATTGCTATTTGGCATTACTGATATTGACAGATTGTTGACATTGTATGTCATATTTGCAAAAAAAAAAATTGTTTTTGTCTTTTGTGGAAAACTTGATATTGATACAATAATGGAAGAAAAAATAAAACAAATTCATTTATGACAAGACAAATTCGTACAATGAACAAGAAATGAAAAGAATTTGTTTTGTCTCCGACTCGTATTTTTGTTTATTTTCAGACAGATGAAAGTTTGTTACTGCTCACCAGTTCCTGTTTGGAATAGGTAAATTGTATCCAACTAAGGACATTTTCTTCAGCTATACATAGCAACATCAACGCGAGGGAAACTAAATGTCTAGTATAGTTTTGTTTTTCATTTGTGCTTTGTATCTTCTTTTGCTTTTCTCCTACTTATCACCAGGAACAATTTTTGAAAGTATAGGTGCAATTCTCTTTCATTTTCTGATTAATTAAATTTGTCCACGGCCTTGAAGTTTTGATCTGGAACAAATTGTATTCATTTAAAAACTTGAGGTATTTCTCATACACGGCAATCAAAATCAAAATTTTGTCCTTGTTTGTTGAAATATCCATTTAATTTAAAATAAACTTATAAAAGTATAAGTATAAGTACAAAACAATTTAAGCAAACAAAAAGTATGAAAATTTGGCAGAAGTCATTTTTGTTTTAACAGAACTAGGCATCATTAAAGTTAGGAAGTATGCATATGTGTTATGGCTGCAGCGCTGCATGCATCGCTGCGTGCAGACTTGCTGCACATCTGTTTCAGCCATAACTCTGTGGGCAAATTATGTCGTGATTATTCATTCCTCGCCATAATCTCACCAGTTAAGTCAAGTCGTTTGATTTTAGCGATAAACGCAGTGGAAAAACTGGAAGATGCAAAACGGGAAGAATACCAAAGGAAGCAAAGATTTTCGGTCAATCCATTTTCGAGCAAAAGAGATTTGCACGACCTTGAAGAACATTTGCTCCAAGACATAATTGAGTAGTCCCACAAGCATGAAAAGTCTCTGAATGCCCTAACTAATTTGAAAAAAATTAATCAAAATACTTACTATCTTCAATGTTTAATTCTTTTAATGTTAATTTTGGCCTGCATTCCTGCAAACAACCAAACAACATTATATGTATATGTACTTCAACAGACAGTAAATGGTAGAAAAATTACATCTTGGCTTCACATGACAATTTCTATACGAAGTGAAAACATAACATAAGTTTGTCAATGAAATGAAGGAATGTTACATGAAAATGTGGGAATTGGTGTCAATTGGCCTTAGTAATATACGTTCATAGAATCGGTTTTAAAGTCACTTTTTGTTAGATGTAGAAAAGTTGCTTTTAAAATTTGGTAGTAACAGATCAAATTTACAAAAGTCTTATTTATACCAATAATTGTGACTCATTTTCATAATTTCGTTATTGTGAACTGATACACAAACAGATTTCTATTAACCAGATTCGAAAAGTTCTATTGTGATTCTATCATTTTAAATTTAACTTAGTTACAGGAAAGCAGCTTTTAAGTATTTATAATTGAAATTTGTTTTATTTCTACGAATGTTTGGTTAAAATCGAACTTAGGCTAGATTCGGATCTATTACTCAGGGCCAATGACTCGACGTCTTGTGGGAAATTTGTGTCTAGTGAAGTCACAAGTCACGAAACGTCAACATTTATATCTGTATTTATTTCTTCTACGAAGACAAGAAATAAATAGAAAAAATTATGTCTAAAAATAACAAAAATCGAGACATAAGGGGGCTCCACCAGAAATATTGGCTACATGACACATTTCTTGCAATCATTTATTTCAAGTGGAGGCTCAGGCTAGCCGCGCACTAGCAACTTTTAGTTGCGAAACTGCTTGGTTCGAGCAACTAAAAGGTTTGTGTTTTGACACAAACTAAACGATTGCCTAAAATAAGTTCGCCATTTTATTGAACATATAATTATCTGCAAATTCACGGACATTCAACCAAACAGTTCATCTGTTTTCTATAAGTAACCAAACAGTTTCGCAACTAAAAATTGCTAGTGCGCGGCTAGCCTCAGTGTTACATTTCTTTAACTCTGTGGGCAAATTATGTCTTGATTATTCATTCCTCGCCATAATCTCACCAGGTTAGTCACGTCGTTTGATTTTAGCGATAAACGCAATGGAACAACTGGAAGAGGCAAGACGGGAAGAATACAAAAGGAAGCACAGGTTTTGGGTCAATCCATTTTTGAGCAAAAGAGATTTGCACGACCTTGAAGAACATTTGCTCCGAGATATAATTGAGTAGTCCCACAAGCATGAAAAGTCTCTGAATGCCCTAACTTACTATCTTCAATGCTTAATTCTTTTAATGTTAATTTCGGCCTGCAAACAACCAAACAACAATGTATGTACTTCAACAGACAGTAAATGGTAGAAAAATTACATCTTGGCTTAACAGGACATAATTTCTATACGAAGTGAAAACATAACATGAGTTTGTCAATGAAATGAAGGAATGTTACATGAAAATGTGGGAATTGGTGTCAAGACTCGACGTCATGTGAGAAATTAGTGTCTAGTGAAGGCATAAGTCACGAAACGTCAAAATTTATATCTGCATTTATTTCTTCTACGAAGACAAGAAATAAATAGAAAAAATTATGTCTAAAAATAACAAAAATCGAGACATAAGGGGGCTCCACAAGAAATATTGGCTACATGACACATTTCTTGCAATCATTTATTTCAAGTGGAGGCTCAGTGTGAGAGAATTTATCTCCTGTGGAGTCGGGGTGTTAGCCAGGAACAGCTACAATAGAGGATAACTTGTCAAAAATCCACGATCTCGTATTGGCAGACCGCCGATTGAAGGTGCGCGACATCCTCCATAAAATTTTGGGCATGAGAAAGCTGTCGGCGTGCGATGGGTGCCGCGTTTGCTCACTCCGGACAACAAGCGCAACCGTGATCGAATTGCACTTTAAACTGCTGCCGCATCGCTGGATCACGTGTATCGAGCTAAAATGAGCATATGTTGAGAAATAAATCGCCACTTTTCCAAAATTTTTGTTTTTCTTTTGTAGGTTAAAGCCTAGTACGCAGATCGAGACAAAACAAATTTTATCTCTACAATTTTAATCTCTACAAAACTTTTCCAAATCTCGCGCAAAAATTTGAAGTTGGAGAGATAAAATTTAATTTAATGTGTTTTTTAGTGTATCTCTGGAACGGGTTGTCTTACAAAAGTCGTTCATACCTTTTTCGAATCTCCTCTTAATGCTCTCGAGACAAGCATCAGCATCTTTTACATAAAACCAGTATTGACGAAAATCGCTTTCGGAAATACGGTGGCTGTCAAAATTTGTCCCGCAAAATAATGCGTGTATCATTCTTTTTCCTGGCAAAATGTTGTGGAGACATTTTGTACAGCAATGCACAAAAGTATGAATTTTGCGCGCGAACTGCGTACTGCTCGGAAAAATATCCAAGACAAAATTTGTCCCAGGACAAGAAATGTATGGGAAACAAAATTTTTCCTGATCTGCGTACTAGGCTTAAGTACTTATCGGTCCGCCCTCGTATGCTATATAATGAAATTATGGCCGATGAATGGAACCTCGTCATTGGTTACCGATCCTCAAGAAAGGAGATCTACTGAATTTGGCCAACTACATAGGCAATAATCTCCTTAACCTCGCCTACAAAATATTTTCTACCGTAATGTGTATACACCTAAACGACCTAATAGTTCTATACAAATATGGTCTCAAACTAGAAAAGTCCACATCGACCAAAATATTACGTTTTGAGAAGCATATTCTCCGCTTGTCTTTTGGTTCCGTTTGGAGCAGAGTTGAACATAAAATAACATACATACTCTGTAACGAAGCGTTACAATTATTAAACAATTTAATCACATTACCGAGCAAAATGCTACGACACCACCGACCCCTAATCATATTACCGAGCAAAATGCTACGACGCCTACATACCGCCTTATATTAATTATAATCATATTACACGTGTATTCAGTGTGTATCTGGAGTCATGTGATCAACACCCATTTTCATACACGTACAATTTTGCCGTTCATTTCTTGTAATTCACACTGACTCCTAGCCGTAGATTTGATAAGTGATCGTTGGGTGTATTTTATTCTCGTCCAGTGTGGATACCAATCTAGAGTATAGAGAGTTTAAGATCGGGCCGCAAACAAAAACCTTGTATAAGGCGTTTCGGTGACATATAGGAATTGCCGAGGGTGAAGCTAATCTAAATTTTTTTATAAAATAGAAGGGTTTCATTAGCTAGAGTAGGGCAAGTTTTACGATTATTAGGAGTATTAGCTAGAGTGGGGGAATATTTATTATTATTCGGCCTTATCAAGGTAACCGTCGGAGCGGAATTCTCTCCGATTTCCTCCGAATCGGAGACATTTTGCTTCAAGGTATTTCTCCGATCAGCTGATCGGAGATTCTGTCCGATGAAATTCAACACATGCCATTTGTTTGCGATGAAGCACTTCTAATGGTCTTATTCTGACACATACAAACAAAATTTTCTCCGAAATCCTCCGACAAGTTCTTGTTGCGTAAAGTGTTTTCTTTTTAGAGAAATAGTTAATTAAAATGTAAGTAATAAAGAAATTAACTTTATTTACGTTAACTTGTGTTACATATGTAATTATAATAGACTTTTTGTTCTTAGGCAGAACGAAAAAACAAGTTCGCAACAATATGAGCTATGAGCGGATAACACCAAAAGGACACCAGAAATTGTAGCTGTGTTTGGGAAGATCTGGCCCCAATCAGTTAAATTAATTGGGACCGATGTTTGGATGGAAAAAAAAACTATGTTCGTGATCTTTTGTTTTGTGTTTTGATCCATTTCCATTGTGATTAAAGTACCTATATTAGTGAAATAAATATAAATATTGTGTTTCCAAAGTTTTTTTTTTCAATTTATTATTTGTTTGACACTTCAAATGGAAACAAAAAACATATGTCTCGAAATAGGGAAGGGACTTTATTCGATAGTTTTGATTTAAAAATCGGTGCATCTAATTACATTTTTTAAAAACGCTAGCACATTATAATTGAAAAAAATATTTTTTATAAACATTAAACTACACTCTCTGACCGGTTTTTCATGGTTTAAAACGCTTATGGTGTTTATTTTATAAAAAACTATCGAAAATATATCGCATTTTCGATATATCGGTTAATTAGCACATCTCTGTCTGAAATTTATATCCATCGCAATGCGTTGTTGGATTTCTGTAAAATTTCTTCCGATGAAAGCTACTTTGAATGAACCGAAATTGAACCTCCGAAGGAGAATGCGTTGCGGAGAAAGTTCCGCTCCGACGGTTACCTTGGTAGGGCCGATTATCATTATTATTAAGTGTTATTATTTACTAAACCAACCCGTTTCTTTCCTTCGATCTCCTCTTCAAGGCAGCTCATTGGACAGGTTCTCTTTATAGAGTTCCACCCGTTTATTTCCCTAGGTTGCGTGCTAGGGACAAGAGTTTTCTATAAGAATTCTCGACCGTTTATTTCCTTTGGGTTCCTCTTCAAGGAAGCTCACTGGACAGGTTCTCTCGTTAGAGTTCCACCCGTTTATTTCCCTAGGTTGCGTGCTAGGGACACAATATATGAAATACCGTTTTAGTTATTAAGGCTTATGAGTTATGAATACTGTATTATATGAAATACCATGTTATTTATTTTAAGAAAATAAATATTGTTAATAAAAGTATATGAAATACCATGTTATGAATACAAGCCACGAAATAAATTGATTGAAAGTTTTGGAGTATTAAAAAACATTATTTCATTCGGAGCTTTAGACCCTCCAAACCCAAGTTTGTTGCTTCTTTGGGAAGAACCCTGGACACCGACGAGTTTTACCTCAGCCACGAAGAAAAAGCATCACAACTCTACTAATTGTAGTGACATTCACCGAACCAAAAAATTTAAATGCCAAAGATTGAATAGACGCTAAGAAGCTTATTGGTTGAGGCCCTGATCCACTTTGGTCTGACGAGACACGTTAAGTGAGTAAGTAAATATCTGGAACTTGCATTTGAAGTGCAGTAGGTAGTATTCAACAATTGGCTATTTAAGCTTTAGACTTTTAGTAAACGCTAAATTCACATTCTAGTGTGGTTTTAATAAAAAATGACAACACCCAAAACATTGATGAATTTATTAGAAATTATATTAAAGTTAAAAAACATAAAACCATCTATGTATATGGAGGGCTCACAGCTGTACCGAACCAAGTCATTTAAAAAAAAATTAAAACCAACGCCAAAATTTCCGCAGAATTTACCTCTATTTAGAGCTGTAATGAACTATGTATAGGTTATTACAGCTCTAAATAGAACTACATATGTAGTTCTAAATGAAATATGTAGTTCATTACAGCTCTAAATAGAGGTCAATTTTGCGGAAATCCTGGCTTAAGTTTTAGATTTCTTTAAAATGACTTGGTTCGGTACAGCTGTGAGCCCTCCATATAATGTATATACAGTCGACTCCCTCTAAGTCGAACTTTCACGGGATATCAAAACTAGTTCGAGTTAGAGGGAGTTTTAGAAAAATTCGAGTTAGAGAGAGTTTTTTATTTAATGATTTATTGAATTAAATAACAAGTAAAATAAATAAATAAACATAAGCTTCTTGCTTTTGTCGCTCATTAATCTATAATTATGTATTAAAAAAATATTTTTTCAACTTAATTATTTAAAAAAAATTGTAATTTTAGACATCACAGTCGCCGTGTCATCAGTGATCGCCTTTAAAAAAAAATCTATTTTAAATAAGCAATTTTGAATTTCTTCTTTCATTTCAAATGCAGATTGCAATTTACCAATTGCATTTTCAATTTAATTTTTGTCTGGTATTTCAAAGTCTATTATTTCAGCTTCATCTTCTTCTTCAGCTCCATTTTCACCGTCATTAGTATCATCAGCATTTGCTTCCAAAATTGACTTGTTATCAGGTATTTCAGTGGCTACGATGCCGTCATCGACTTCAACATAGTCCTTCCAATGTACGCCTTCAACATTATAATGAGCTTCTGTTAGCCTCTCCCAGATTATCTCGATCTTTTGGGTGTCTTCCTTGTTACATCTAAGTAAGTTAAGCGGAATATCATCTTCGTCATCCCACGTCTCAGACTTAAATTCGGCTTTTTTAAACAATTTTCAATTATCAATGGAGTAACGTCCCCATGCCTTTAGGATTTCGCGCACACAATCGAGAAGTTATATTTTATATTGCTCTTTTTTGGTTTCCCGAACCCTTAAGATCTTGGTAAGAACACGGCGATTATAGTGTACTTTCAAATTTTGTATTATACCCATGTCCATTGGCTGAATTATTGAGGTCATATTGGGGGGAAAATACTCAAGCTTTATAAACTTTGATTTATCCTTAACTTGTTTTGGGTAAGCTGGGCAGTTATCGATAATGAATAATACTTTGCGCTTTGATCTTCCAAATTTAGAATCAAGTTTCAAAAGCCAACTTGTGAAAAAGTCTGATGTCATTCAAGAACGATGGTTTGCTACATAGTCCACCGGCAAAGTTCTAATTTTATTGAAACAACGAAGATTTTTGCTTTTCCCTATAACCAGAAGCTTTAGCTTTTCCGACGACCTCTGAGACCTGTTGTTTTACTGCTTTAAAATAAAGCACAAAATGTTTTGAAGTTGGAATGGAATGGATCCAACCAACAAATGCTTTTTTTATTGCCTTGCAATTTTTTTTATGAATATCTTTTTAGGAAGAGATTTTTGTGTTTGATAATATTGTAAATTGCGGGTATAGCAGCGCAGCACACTGACATGACGGTGACGGCGCAGGCGATGCAACATAGAGAATCAAAGAGTTCGAGTGTGTGCTTTTAATAAGAATTACAAACAATAACGAGTTTCGATTTGAGAAATTTTTTTTGATTTTTTTTTTTCGGCAAAAGAACAAAATTCGACTTAGAGGGAAAGAAAATAGGTCAATAATCAAGAGAATGTGTTCGAGTTAGAGGGAACTTCGACTTAGAGGGAGTTCGACTTAGAGGATAGTTTTTGTATGGAAAATTGAGGGGAATGCAAAAATACGGCTAAAAAGTTCGAGTTAGAGGGAATTTCGACTTAGAGGGAGTTCGACTTAGAGGGAGTCGACTGTATTTCATTCGACTTACAAAATTTTAGAGCATTGAAAAATTCAATCTGAAAGTACTGTTCAAAACTTAAAATTGTGTATGAGGAAGTTTTTTGTATTAAAAATTCTGTAACAAAATAAGGTTTTTAAAACGTTATATTAAAAAAAAACTTGACAAATGTATTGCCGTTGTTCGTAATAATTATTTTTCTAATTTAAATTTTTTTGCAGATCGGCAGAAATAGACAAGATAATCGTAACAAATCCCCGAAAATTTTGTTACGCTACGAATACGAATAAATTTACATTATAGGCCCCGAACGGAATCAAAAAACATTTTCCGAATTTCGGAGTTTCAAAATCAGTTAATTTGCGTCAAAATGTGAAAAAATAAATAAATTTCCGTTGTTCATCTTTTGATTTGATTTTAATTTTGTTGGTCGTTCAAAATAAATACCATTGCCGTTGCAATCTTTGTAATAAATGTAGAAAGTACGCCAAGAAGACAAACACTAAAAATGAGATTCATTATGGAAGGATACCAATATTTATTTGTATTTATTTTATTTGCCCTTCAAAAAATAAAAAATATAAACAAATTCACATGAAAACAATAATGAAAATTGTTTTTATATATTTTATTTGCATGTCCTTTATCTTCGTTCGCTTAATTATATTTGTGTTTCGTTTTAAGTTGAGCTCCGATCAAAATATCTGTTCGTGGAAAAAACTGCCCAACTTCCTATTCATTCGGGGCTAGTGATACCATTATTCACGAACTCCGAATTTCGTAGCAAGTTTTTTTTAGTAAGACGGGAGCGATGATACCCTTTTGCGGGGTTCGTACTACGAACCTATTACGACGGGACCTGCGATAAGGCTGAATATATCCCTCATGTGAGGCCTTGCGCCAACGACGTTGTTTTATGGATGCATAAGATTAAATCTTACGCATGGAAAGCAAGGTAGGGGGTTTACATTTTAGGTACTACCAACAGCTTTAGCATGTTAGTCCGGTAGGACTGTGCATGCTGGGAGACAGTCGAGAACACTCTCTGTCTATACTGGACAGGAAGGTCATCCCTGCGGGCGTTGCGGTTCTGTTGCCAGACCTGTGGTATTTGAGCAAACATTGCCCAAGGAGCTGTCAATTGACCAGCGTTCTCTTTATATAGGTTGGGAACTGTAAAAACAGATAACCCAAAGGTTGATTCTTTTTCCTTAGAAAGCGAATCAGGTCGGATATTTCCGAGTAGGCCTAGTTGTCCAGGTTCAGGAACCGGGTGGGTTACAACTAGTTGGCAGAGACTACCAATCTCTGACATGGTGGGAAAGACTAGATGTTCGATCTTATAAGTCTTTGTGGAAGCAATGGTGTTGGAGAGTGCTATAAGAAACTCTATATTAACGGCTGAGGTCGATGGATACGACCGAAAGGTGGTATCAGTTATACCGTGTTCTAGAGCAAAATTCTTTGACTCATTGCGGCGGAAGCCAAGAGCTCGGAATCCTAATAGATTCTGGTTCGGCTGTTGACCATTTAAGGTCAGGCTTGATGTGTACACGCCGGGTGGTTGATTGCTTACGGATTGCATAATAGCATATGCAATGACACCTAGACAGGGGATTTCCTCGTAGAGGAGATGTCTATTGTCGTCCACACCATCCGCGGGGTCGGCCAAAGGACCGTAGAAACCTCCACAATCTAATAAAGACTGCGTTGGGAGGGGGGGGAAGGATGGGTAGAGGTGTTGGCCTGTTGTAGATACAACATTGCCAAGGGTGCACAGCTGTACAGCTAGAGGCTCGGGAACAGCAAAGGTAACGGAGTGAAGGATGGTGAGCAAATCTTGCTCTGGGACAGTCAATGACTGTGAGTTTTTAGCCTTCAAACTAATCATCCGAAACCAGAGGAGTGCTGTTGCATAGTAATCAACATACTCAGGGAGCAGTATCTTACTAAGGTTGGGTTCATCAGTGATTAACTCACTGAAGATGCCTCTGGAGATCTCAATGAGACCTGGTGCGCTAGGGGTAAAAGAAGTACGGTTACCGACTTCATTTACGGACAGACCTTGTGAGAAAACAGAGCCTTCAAAAGGACCTGTGGTGGAGACTTTCACATGTGATGTGTCGTGAAGTCTTGTTTGTTTATTTAAACGTTGGTTGTGTGGCTTACCACGATAGGGTTTTCTCTCGCGGGGGTTTTCATTAATATGAACGCCAGAGATATCGGGTTGTTGTTGAGCCATGGGGGAAGGATAAGCATTTTTATATTTAAAAAGAGTTATCGAATAAGTTTGGGAAAGATGGTTGTGCGAATCTTCGCTCCAGCAATATGTAATCAGATTAACGCTGTCATTTTTGATTTCGGTATTTGCTTGCACTAGAATAATGCGCGGTTTCTTATGTAACAACACAATATCACGCCATTTAGCCCATGGATGAGATCCATCAACACACACTTCGGAGTAGTGTTCGTACATTTTTGTCGCAGCATTAATGTCTGCTGTTGATTTGTATACTTGCAGTTTCATAAGGAACTCTTCGATAGCTCTCTTGCCAACAGTTTCAATTTTTGTCCGATCAACGGTCAAACGTAGATTTTTTCCGTTCTCTGTTTCTTCGATGGTGACCAGACCTTCACCGGCTTCAAGGAGAACACGCATAATAACAAAACGGGCACGACTATGTGCTTGCATCCATGTCTTCGATTGGGGGTTGAACATTTCCATGGCAACACCCATACCATTCCAAATTAGACTAAGCCAATTAATATAAATTATAGTCTCTTGTTCTTTCGGATCGGTATATCCAAATATGTCAAGAATATCTCTTTGTAAAGACAGATAAAGCCCAACAGCTTCGGCACGACATTCCTCATAAGAAGAACCAAGTGCACCAAATTTAGAATCATATGTTTCACCAGGCGTGTACCACGTAGTGATGGGTTCACCGGTAAGAGGGTTCCTATTTGTTTCCGGATCAAAGTTGAATTTTCCGTTTTCGTCAATTCGGAATAGTTTACCACTTCCATGTCCCAACAATTCATGCAGGCCTACTTGAACCTATGAATGGTTATAATCTAAAATGTAATGTTCCTTACAAAATTTAGAAGTTTCAATGTCATTACCTCGAATGACTTAACTTTGAATTCCTTAAATAGCTCTTGGTCTTCTTCTGATAGGAATGGTATAGGGTCTTTGCGATTAATATTTGCTAGAACGTTTCCAAGAGAGACATTTTTGAAGCCTTCGTCTTGTCGAATTTCGTCATCTAAATAAAATATGAAAATAGTTCAGAAACCGTTTACACAGATGTGGAAGCAGATTTTTTGCATGCGGCTTATCGCATCCTTGAATCATGAGACTCGCGGGTCAGCCATCATTTGAAAATACATACATAAGTTATCACACATAGCTACATAAGTTAAAAAAAAGTTCCATACAAAAATAAACAAAAAAAAAACCTCTTTGCCGTAACACGGAAAATGGCGAATGTGGGGGTACTCTGATGCTTTCGACCTACGTCAGCTGCGGCGGCCTGTCGAATTTACATTTTCACCAGACAATTTACCATCTTAAAATTCGGCCTAAAACAAAAAATCTAGGCATGCAAAATGAAAATAAAAAAAAAAACTACATACAGTGGCTCTCAGCTTAAATGATGCAGTGTTTTTATTTGTCTAAAAACTTACATTTTATAGACAAAATACGTCGAAAGTTTCCAAAAAGCGAGTGTAATATAGTCTTTAGAAAGTAATTATTCATAAGTTAGTGTAGTATATGCAGTAATTGTATGTATATTGCATATACAAGAACTCTAACTGTTTATCTTATGCTTATGCTTACTCTCTTTATAGGATACTTTCAACTATCAACTTATCTTAAATAAAGTCAGTCTCTTACCAACCGTTGAAGCGTGTTTTACTCGGTTATCACAGTGGCGACGAAGTGAAAAATAAAAAAAAAAGACTTGTTAACTGTTCAAAGTATAGAAAGTGTAAATCTGTATAATGTCTGTTATTGGCAATGCACCTCATTTTGACCACGAGGTTAACGATTGGAATATCTTCCATAATCAAACAGAACAATTTTTTATTGCTAATAGCATAACAGATGATGTAAAAAAGAAGGCGATATTTCTAACAAGCATCTCAGAAAAATCATATGTGCTCCTCAAAAATTTAATAAACCCATTTAGAGTGGAGAGTGCAACAACAACGTTTGATATGTGTGTGGATGCTATGAAAAATCATTTCAAGCCCATTTCATCTGGATTTACAGAACGTTATAAGTTTTATAACGCTAGCAAAAGTGCACACGAATCTATAAATGAATGGGCAGTACGAGTGAGATCTTTGGCAGTAAATTGTGAATTCGGTGCTCATCTGGAAGGTGCCATAAGGGATAGATTTGTAATGGGATTGGAAAAGGGTCCATCCCGAGATAAAATTTTCCTAGAAAATGTCGCATCGTGCAACATAACACGAGCAGTGGAGATCGCGAACACAAACGAATACATACGTCATCAAAATGAGGAATTTGCAGTTAAACAAGAACCTCATGGTTCATTCTTGTACATGGGAAACAACAGGAAAAAGCAACAGAGTAGCGGTTCTTCTCAACACCTGCAACGACATCAGCAGACAAGTCGGCGACAACAACAACAGCAGCCACATCGACAAGAACAGAAGCAGCAGTCATGTACAGTATGTGGATATAGTAATCATGCAAGTAGTTATTGTAAATTTAAGAACTATAAATGTAACAAATGTCAAAAGAGAGGGCATTTAAAGAAAATGTGTCCAGTTGAGAGAGACTTAAAGTATACTCGTATAAATAATGAGGAGATATGCTTATTTTCGTTTTCGGGCAGGAGCAATAACGGTGAAGATGGGCCAATTAAATTAAGAGTAATTGTAAATGGAATTCCGCTTGAAATGGAATTAGACACCGGTTCAGAGTGCTGTGTTATCTCTTTATGCACATATAAGCGTTTCTTTTCCGATTGCATTATAAAAAAAAACTGATATGATTTTAAGAGCTTATAATGGTGTTATGATTAGTCCATTAGGGATTTGTGACGTGCGCATGGCTTACAACGGCATAAGTAAAGTTATTTCTTTGATAATTATTGAAGATGGTGGTCCTCCACTACTTGGTAGAACATTTTTACGATTGTTTAATTTAAATATGTCCAACTTTAATTGCATAAATAGGATACAAAATGATGTAAGAAATGAAATAATTAAAAAATTTGATTCATTGTTTGATAGCACTTTAGGATGTTTCCGAAAAAGCAGGGCCAAGTTGCATATTAAGGATGAGACAGTTGCTAATTTTTTTAAACCTAGACCTATACCACTCGCCATAAAAGACAAAATAGAAAAAGAACTTGATAAGTTGGTAAGGCTAGGTGTGTTAGAGCCAGTAGATTTTTGCGATTGGGGTACGCCCATAGTGCCTGTGCTAAAGAAAAGTGGGGATGTGCGAATATGCGGAGACTTTAAAGTCACCTTAAATCCCAATTTAATAGTGGAAAAATATCCTCTTCCTCGAATAGAAGATGTGTTTGCAAAATTACACGGGGGTGAGGAATTTACAAAATTGGATTTATCCATGGCCTACCAACAAATTGAGTTGGATGTATCATCGAGGAAATTCACAACTATTTCGACTACGAAAGGCCTGTTTCAATACACGCGGCTCATTTATGGGTTGGCCTCTGCACCTGCAATTTTCCAAAAAATTATGGATGGATTGTTAATGAAGTTAGAGGGTGTAGTTGTGTTCCTCGATGATATTTTAATAACTGCTCCTAATAGGAAATTGCATATTGAGCGTCTACATAAGGTTCTGGAAGTTTTGAGAGATGCTGGGTTCAAGTTAGCAAAAGAAAAATGTCATTTTTTCTGTAAAAAAATTAGCTATTTAGGACATTTCATCGATAAGGATGGATTACATACAAATCCAGAAAAGGTTAAAGAGATTCAAAATATTCCGTACCCTACTAATGTAAAAGAACTGCAGGCATTTTTAGGTGTTATTAATTTTTATAGGCGGTTTTTACCAAATGTTTCAAGTGTAGGTGCTCCTTTGTACAACTTGCTAAAATCTGGTCAAAAATTTGAATGGTCAGAGGAGTGTAAAAATGCTGTGGATGAATTGAAGCAAGGTTTGCAATCAGACACTTGTTTAGCTCATTATAATCCCGAATTCAAAACTAAACTAACAGTGGATGCTAGTCCAATAGGAGTAGGAGCGATATTATCGCAGGTTTCACCTGATGGTGAAGAGCATCCAATAGAATTCGACTCACGAAAGTTGTCAGATAGGGAACAGAAATATTCGCAGTTAGACAGGGAAGCTGTTGCCATATTGTTTGGTGTAACAAAGTTCCACCATTACTTGTTTGGACGGACATTTACGCTAGTTACTGACAACAAGCCGTTGCATCATATATTTAATCCTAAGAAGGGCATCCCTTTGATGGCTGCTAATAGGTTACAGCGCATAGCTATAACGCTGTCGGGATACAATTTTGATATAGTTCACGTTAGATCAAAGACAAACATTGCGGATTACTTTTCTAGGTTTCCATCAGAAAATAGTATGCCTGTTTGCGAATTACCAAGTGATGTTCACTTAAACTATTTTCAAGAAGTTAACAAAGTACCGCTTAACTTACAGTCTATTAAATCCGAAACAGCTACAGATAGATTGCTGCAAAAAGTTTTGGAGTTTGTTAATACCAACTGGCCGGAAAAATGTTCAGATAAGGAGCTGCAACCATTTTTTAATAGAAGACTAGAACTCTCACAAGAATCTGGATGTCTGTTTTGGGGATATAGAATTATAATCCCGGGAAAGATTCAAAAGGATGTTTTAAAATTTCGTCATGCTTCTCATATGGGTATTAACAAAATGAAATCTATGGCGCGTGAATGCTGTTGGTGGCCAAATCAAAACAATGACTTGGAAAACATTGTTAAGGGATGTACTGCTTGTCTAATGACCCGGTCGACGCCTCCAAAACAAGAACTTATCAATTGGGAATGGCCCGAACATCCATGGAGTAGGATCCATATTGATTTTTTCGGTCCAATTTTTAATCGCTGGTGTTTAGTTGTGGTTGACAGTTATAGCAAATGGGTTGAGTGCGTAGATATGGGTAAAAATACTACCAGTAGTGCGACGATTGCCACATTAAAAGATTTGTTTTCTCGTTTCGGTCTACCAAACACTATTGTTTCGGACAATGGTACCGCGTTTGTGTCAAAAGAATTTAAAAGTTTCGTACAAAATAATGGTATAGAGCATGTTACAAGTCCGGTTGGACATCCCGCAACAAACGGACAAGCAGAAAATATAGTTAAAACAATTAAAAACGGTTTAAAAAGAAGCTTGTATCATACAGAGGTATCACAATTTAAAAATGTATTAAGTCGATTTTTATTAGATTACCGTAATACGAAACATTTGAGTACAGGAGTTTCACCGGCTCAACTCATGTTTAAAAGACAATTGCGAACTCGATTAGACTTGCTAAACCCAAAACGAAAAGTTGCATTACAAAACGAAACGTATATACAAAATATTGTTAAAAATCAACAAAGTAAACAGAAAAAATATTATCGTGGTGCAAAAAACACTACTTTTAAATGTAATGATTTAGTTATGACAAAAAATTACTCAGTACCTGGGAAGGTTTCATGGATTAGAGGTATTTGTAAAATTATATATGTATGCAAATGAACATATGTATAAGTATATGTATGCAAATGAATTATTATACATATATGTAAATTTAGTCAGTTGCATTTTTGAACTCAATGGAGAAACATCTAATTATAAAATTCAATAAAACATAATTATAAAATAAAAGGAAGTGTTTCACTTAAATAAAAAAGAAAGATAAATTATTTCAACATGGTAGCAGAACATGGTTTATTAAAAAAAAAAAAAATAATAAAAATGTACATTGAATAAAGCAAAAAAAAAAAAAAAATTTAAATAAAGGTTATGACAGAAAACGTGATAAGTAAAAAACAAGCAGAAATAAAAAGTGAACACTTAAAAAGAGTCGAAACTGAAGAATTAAAAGTAAAATACAACTCCAATAAAATATTAAAAGTATTTCAAAAAGAAACAAAAAAGGTGATAATTCTGAAAAACTATATAGATAAATTGCTACAGGAAGATAAGAGTGAAAGCGGCAAAATAATGGCAGATGAAATAAAAATTAATATTCAAATTTTTGACGGCAAGGATTATAGCATATGGAAAAAAAGATTATTAGTGCTATTAGAATTAAAGAAATGTGAAGCTCCAGCCATAAGACAAAAAGAAGACAACGAGGATGAAACCACGTGGAAGGAAAAAGATCTAAGAGCAAGGAACTATATCTACAGCGCTCTAACTAATAGACAATTTGAGTTTGTGGATGAGCAGAAAACAGCGTATGGAATAATAAAAAAGTTGGATGAATTATATTTAAAAGAATCGACAGCGCTACAAATAGTTGTAAGAAACAAGTTGGACAAAATAAAATTGAAAGATTTTGATAATACAAGTGAATTCTTCAGTGAGTTTGAAAAATTGATTATTGAATTAAAAAATGCAGGTGCCAAAGTAACGGAAAAAGAAAAGTTGAACTATATATTGAGAACTTTGCCGAGCTCATTTAGCTATATTGGCGATTTAGTTGATGTGTTAAAAGAGGATGAACAAACTGTCGAATATGTCAAAAGTAAAATAAAGCTTAATGAAGAAAAAGAAAAGGAGATGAATACGAAGAACAATACAGGTCACACAAATGTATTTTATGGAACAACGTGGAGCCGAAACAACAGCAGCTATAGAAGTCCTCAGCAAGTGCGAGGAGGTGTGCGGGGGAGAGCAAATACACATCAGTCAACATATCGAAACAATGGACATTGGAATTTGAGAGGAAACTTACATGGAACCTCGAATAGTGGAAGATGGAGAGGTAATCCACACCAAAATTACCATAGAGGACGAGGACGAGGTGACTGGCAACAACAACAGCAACAGCAGCATCGACAGCAACAGCGTGAAGAGAATGGTAACAGCAGCGCCTACAACACAAAGGTTTTGTATGACTCATATGAAAATGAAAATGAGGTAAACATTAGTTATTTTGATATTGAATGGGTGTTAGATAGTGGTTGCTCAGACCATATAATAAATAATGAAAATTATTATAATGACTGTTTAGAATTGAAAGAACCTGTTAATGTTAAAGTTGGCGATGGTAGATTCTTAAAAGCCACAAAAGTTGGTAATGTTTTGCATTATTTTAATGTAAATAATAATTTTAAATTAAATATTATGAAAAACGTTTTTTATGTCCATGAAATGGACAAAAATCTTATAAGTTATGGGAAAGTAACAAAAGAAAATAAAATAGTATCAGAGGGAAATATTTCTAAAATTTATACAAAAGCAACGAAAGAATTAAACGGCATAGCTTATAAAGTAAATGATATTTATAAAATGTATAGTACACTTAAGCCTAAGGAGGCGTACGCAATGAACAAAATATCTTGTAATTTAACTGAAAAGGAAAGGTACCACCGATTGTTAGGACATGTAAATTTTGAATATTTAAATATTTTATGTAAAAACAAATTAGTAAATGGCATGCCAAAGGAACTTGAAACTGAATATTTGAAATGTGGTACCTGTGCACAGAACAAAATGCATAACATAAGTTTTCAAAATAATAGACATAGGTCTAAAGATTTGCTTGAAATCGTACATACAGATATAAATGGGCCTCACCCAGATGGATTTAATGGTGAAAAATATTTTTTAAGTTTTATTGAAGATTTTAGTAAAGTAATTAAAATATATACAATGAAAGCAAAAAGTGAATTTTATGAGCACTTAATCGAGTATGTAAATGAAATAGAAAATATAACTGGAAAAAAAATAAAGAAATTAAGGTGTGACAATGCCAAAGAGATGATGTGTGGAAATGTACTTAGGTTTGCTAAAGAAAAGGGTATCATAATTGATCCTTGCCCGCCATATGTGCATGAGTTAAATGGAACTGCAGAGAGATTTAATAGATCCATTATGGATACTGCTAGGTGCTTGTTAGCTGACGCGAAATTAAATTTGAAATATTGGCCTGAAGTAGTCAAAACAGCGGCATATTTAAAAAATAGAACCCTTGCTAACACACTAGAAAGAAAAACACCGTACGAGATAATGATAGGAGAAAAACCAGATATAAGCAATTTGAAAATTTATGGTAGTAAAGTCTTCGTTAGAGTACCAGAAGCCAAGAGAGCTAGTAAGTGGGATAGGAAAGCAGATGTAGGTATATTGGTGGGATATGAAAGAGTAGGTTACAGAGTTTTGGTAGGTAACAGAATTATTGTTGCTAGGCATGTAGATATTGTAGAGGATGATGTGAAATTAATTGGTTTTTCTAGTAAAGAAAACTTTGAGAATACTAATAAAAATGAAATTAGAAAACCTGAAAATGAATCTCAAAATGAAAATGTTAGAGAAACTAACAATACGGCAAGTAACGAAAATGAAATATTAAGAAGATCAACTAGAGAAAAAAAGCAGACAAAGTTTTTTAGGCCAGAAAATTGTGCTTATTGTATTTATGTAAATTTCGTGAGTGCAAATACACCAAAAACTTATGATGAAGCAATGAAAAGCAATGAAAGTAGGCAATGGCAAAATGCAATGGAAAAAGAGATAAATTGTTTGAATAAGAACAAAACTTACGAATTAGTGGAGCCACCAAAAGATAAAAGAGTTATAGATCTAAAATGGGTTTTTACTAAGAAAGCGAATAATGAATTTAAAGCTCGAATTGTAGCTCGCGGTTTTCAACAAAGTGATGTTATAGATGACTTGTATTCGCCAGTAGCTAAGACGCAAACTTTAAAAATATTACTATCGTACTGCGTACAGAATAGCTTAAAAATAAATCAAATGGATGTAGAAGCAGCCTTTTTAAATGGAGAAGTCTTATCAGAAGTGTATGTAGAACAGCCAGAAGGTTATGATGATAACTCTGGAAGAGTATGTAAGTTAAAAAAGGCATTGTATGGATTAAGCGAAAGTCCTAGAGCTTGGTATGAGTGCTTAAATGAATTTTTAACTCGTATAGGTTTTAAACGAAGTGAAAATGATTATTGCCTTTACTATATGGTAGATGATAATGTTCCGATATTTTTATTAACATTTGTAGATGATTTCTTGCTTTGCGGTAAAGATCAAAATAAGCTAAATAAAATAAAGGGATTTTTGTTTGAAAAGTATAAAATGAAAGATTTAGGTAAAATAAAAACGTATTTGGGAATAAATGTTGAATATGAAGAAAATAAAAGTATTATGACTTTAGATCAACAAAAATACGTTGAATCTTTAGCAAATGAATATGGAATTGAGAATAGTAAGCTGTATAGCACACCTTTAGAACAAAATTTAAAATGTGAACCAGCGCAGTTTGCATCTGAACATCTAAAATACAGAAACTTAATTGGAGCACTTTTATATGTTAGTTCTGGAACAAGGCCAGATATTAGTTTTGCTGTTAACTATTTAAGTAGGTTTCAAAATTGTTATGATGAAACGCATTATAAATATGCCTTAAGAGTTTTGAAGTATTTATATTTAACTAGAGAGAAGAAATTAACTTTAAAGAAAAGTTCAAGTGCTGATGTAATAGATAGTTTTGTAGATGCAGACTGGGCCGGTGATATTGTTGATAGAAAGTCAACAACAGGTTATGTAATAAGAATGTTTGGTAATATTGTGTGTTGGAAATCAAAAAAACAAGGTACTGTTGCTAAGTCTTCGACAGAAGCCGAATATGTAGCCTTATCAGAAGTTGTAAGTGAATTAAAATGGATGAAAGATATTTTAAAAGATTTAAAAATTAAGATAGATAATCCGATAAAAATATATGAAGATAATTCCGGGGCAGTTAGTATAGCAAAATTTGGTAACTACACTAAGCACTCTAAGTATATTGAAACACATTATCACTTTGTCAATGAAAATTACTTAGATGGAATTATTGATATAGCAAAGATTAATTCTGAAAATAATATTGCTGATATTCTAACTAAATCATTGGGCAAAACAAAATTTATTAAATTAAGAGATATGTTAAATTTAATATAAATTTGTTAAAAATGAATTATTGTAAAACAAAATGCTCAGACCTAAATTTAAGGAGGTGTGTAAAATTATATATGTATGCAAATGAACATATGTATAAGTATATGTATGCAAATGAATTATTATACATATATGTAAATTTAGTCAGTTGCATTTTTGAACTCAATGGAGAAACATCTAATTATAAAATTCAATAAAACATAATTATAAAATAAAAGGAAGTGTTTCACTTAAATAAAAAAGAAAGATAAATTATTTCAACAGTATTATTTAAAAAAAAAATAGGTAAACAAACATATATAGTAAAAACAATTGATTCGTGTGATATGTGGAAGACATGCAAACCAAATAATTTCTTGTAATGATAATAACCAGAACCAGTAGTATGTCATTTTTAAAAATCTATGAAAAATACTAAATATAAGTTAAAAGGTAAAAAATAAGCTAATATTGAAATATTATTTGCCCGAAATTGAATTGTTATTGAGTAAACATTTGTCAAGAATGTAAAAAAAAAATTAATTTTTGTTCTTGTGGTTGTGGTTAAAAGATTTTTATATAATATATCTTATTATAAGTCTTTGCTCAAATCATATTATTGTATTTCGATTATTATTTTTTTTTGCGATAGCAATCTGAAGTACTAATGTGAAATGTAAATTGAAATTGAATTAAATGTATACATGTTAATTACTAAAATTATTAATTATTACAAAGTATGTATAAGTACAAATTTTAAAGAGGGGGCATATGTAGTATATGCAGTAATTGTATGTATATTGCATATACAAGAACTCTAACTGTTTATCTTATGCTTATGCTTACTCTCTTTATAGGATACTTTCAACTATCAACTTATCTTAAATAAAGTCAGTCTCTTACCAACCGTTGAAGCGTGTTTTACTCGGTTATCACAATAAGCAACATATATAGTCACCCATTATTCTTTGTACTCAGATCCTGAGATAAAAAACTGTAACACTCTCATCAAATTTGCTCTCAGCTTAAATGATGCACTCAGCTTAAATGGTATATTGCAAACGGTTGTTTTTGTTTTAAGCATAAAATCGAAATAATTATTATTTGTTGTGATCAGTTTATCAATTTGTGACCTGAATTAAGTTAAAATTTTCTTTTTTCAAATCGTCAGTAAAGGAAGGAAAGACCCAAATAAAATATTTTCTGACAGCAACCGAAGAGGGACTGTAAGAAAAGTAAAGGAAGATCCCACTTTAAGTGCGCCTCAAATAGCTAAAGAAGCAGAAAATTATTTAAATAAAAAGAGCAGTGCCGAAACCATTCGAAGAATACTCAGAGATGCCAATTTTCATGCAAGAAGTGCCCATAAAAAGCCGTTCTTCAGTCAAAAAAAAAAAATTCAAAGATGCAATTTGCTGGAGACCATATTAACAAGGATAAAAATTGGCATCTCTGAGTATTCTTCGAATGGTTTCGGCACTGCTCTTTTTATTTAAATAATTTTCTACTTCTTTAGCTATTTGAGGCGCACTTAAAGTGGGATCTTCCTTTACTTTTCTTACAGTCCATCTTCGGTTGCTGTCAGAAAATATTTTATTTGGGGCTTTCCTTCCTTTACTGACGATTTGATTTTCGCGTACATATCGCTCAATGATGTGCTGAACGGTTGAAGATTTAATTTTAAACATTTCAGCAATTTTTCTTTGGCTAATCCCATCTTTGTAGTGTTTAATAACTAACTCGCGACTTTCTAAGCTCGTACGCGGGCCCATGTTTGAAAAAAGAAAATTTTAACTTAATTCAGGTCACAAATTGATAAACTGATCACAACAAATAATAATTATTTCGATTTTATGCTTAAAACAAAAACAACCGTTTGCAATATACCATTTAAGCTGAGTGCATCATTTAAGCTGAGAGCAAATTTGATGAGAGTGTTACAGTTTTTTATCTCAGGATCTGAGTACAAAGAATAATGGGTGACTATTTATGTTGCTTATGAATAATTACTTTCTAAAGATTCTATTACACTAGCTTTTTGGAAACTTTCGACGTATTTTGTCTATAAAATGTAAGTTTTTAGGCAAATAAAAACACTGCATCATTTAAGCTGAGAGCCACTGTATGTATATACATATGTATAAAAAAAGCAAGATTTGTCAGGAGAATAACATTCGAAAATTTTGTATTATGGCATTTTCGTAATTTGTCTAAGCAAAGAGAAATTTAAATTGAAAATAATATAAATTATTAGTTTTCTTAGAATCGCAATAAATTTAAATTCATAATTCAAGTGATCCAATAAAGTTGTTTTCAAAAATAGAAAATAAATTTCGAATAAAATATTTGAATTGAAACATTGTTTGTTCGCGTAGTGTCCAAACCCGCAGTCTTATTTTTGTAATATAACTTTGAAAGATGCCCAAAATCCGTACAGTACGCGAACAGACATAATTATACACTTACAGTTAGGAATATTGATCCCAGCTGGAACTCCACTGCCTGCAAAAGTTAAAACATCCAACGAAGTAAAATCTGGTTTTAGATATGAATCCTTTTCATATTCAACCGACCATGGCAAGTACTCTAACAGCTTTTCTGCTCGTCCAACTAATTCAGCAAATTTTTCCGAACTTTCTTTATTTACCATTGCAACAAATCCTTCAAATTCTGCTCTGGATCCAGCTGGATCCCGATAAGTTTCAATGAAACCAATATAAGTCTCAATAACTGGGCCCTTGTCCTTGATCCACCATCTGGAACCGTCTTTATGTTCAGACAAACTTCCCTCTTCGAAACTTGCAATATAATGCTTAATCACATTTATTTCATTTTCATTTGCAGCGTATTTCATTGCGTTCTCTAGATTTGAATTTACAAGTTTCAAAAGCTTTGAATAATCACCACGAGTTACACGAAAATGATTTCCCTTGTTAGTTTCCATAGGAAGCGTGATACCCTCTTTGTTATCCTTTGCTACAGATGCCAATTTAATATCATAAATGGTTTTGCCATCTTCAATAACTTTAAAAGTTCGGCACATATAGGGCTCGATACGTTTTTCTGTTAGCCAGTTGGAAACAATATCAGCATCTTCTTTGGTACAATTGTCTGACCAATAGGTGGTGATACCATTTGGTGCAAGCCCCAAAACTTCATTGCGTGGTTTCAACTCGTAAATAAGAGATGAAACTTGTTTTAAAATGTCTGACAGTTTTCTGTCGGCTTGGAAGGCACTTGAAAGCTTAACTATTTCCTCGAATTGTGATTGCTTGAGATTTGGAATGATTTTGCTATCACCCATTCCTTTATAGTTTCCAGCGTTGGCAAATACTCCACATGCATACACAATAAAGGCCTTAAAAAACAAAATAATAACACCGTCTAAGTTAGAAAGTTTACTGCTAAATATAATATTCAACTTACAGTGAATTCATCTTGGGAGACACCTGCTTCCAACACCTTCGCTTTAAGAGCATCAAGCGATTCTCCAAGGAAGATCCGGTGAAGGAGACTGAAGATTAAAGGGCTCTCTGGACTGGATTGCACCAACGAAATAAGGCCACCATTCCAAGAGGCTTTGCTGAAGTAATGCGCGTATAGTTTTTCTTTTTCAGTCAAATTTTCAAATGCATTTTTGCATTCAAGATCTGCAATTGGCTGTGTGTTAGGCAACACGAAGTGCGAAACATTGCTAGATGACATGATTCTGAAACAAACGAAAGCAAGTGTTAACAACATGACAAAAAAAGCGACTACATAAAAACTCTTCAACTGAGTAATCGGGTTCGAACTGAATACAATATTGATTAAGGTAATCAGTTACCGTCTTTGAATTTATAGTAAAAGTTGCAAAAACTTTGTTAAAGTAAAAACATAAAACATCGAACAAGATCTATCGGAATTCCTTAATACCTCCTTTTGATGTGCAGTGAGTAGGATGATGCTTGATTAAAATTTTTAATCAAATTGTTGTGCAAAACTGAAAAACTTCGAATATTTTGCGTATGATTTATGTTGAAAAGCTGATATTTTGCATTTATCCGAGGAATAGCACGAATTTGGCTTTCAATAAGTTTACGCACAATTATCATGATATTTTTTGTCTGCACTCTGAAACGATAGTTTTGTGAGAAAATTCATTTACTAATTTGAATGGAAGGCAAAAGTAATTTTACTTTAAATTTGCAATGCACTTTTTTATTTCTGAAGTATCTATTGACTTGATGTCAGAAAAACGAAAAAATACCTTGGAAAGTTTATTTTTTTTTTAAATCGGTCAAATTAAAAAAGTTAAATTCAATATTGTTTATACCCATAGATTTTCTGAAACAGAGCAATATATTAAATTCCTAGTTCTTAAATTTTGCTACAATTAATAGTTTTTCCTTGTTTCCAGACGATAACGGAAGAATTCTTCAGATTTGGAATTGGTAGCGTTTATATTTCCGAGCTCTTTTTTTTTATTTGTTTTTTAAATATATGTATGTACATATATTTTGCGTGCACTAAAGAGATTTTTGACTACCCTTTGTTGGAGAGGATTTTAAAGGAAATACTGATGCACATTGGTTTTGAATGTCTGAATATCGTAATGGAAATGAAATATAGAGTCGGGTAAAGCATTCCACATTCGTGTAATGCAGCTAAAGAAAGAATCTCTGAATTTAACAGTACTTCTAAAATTGGGCTCAAGGGTAATCTGATGGGTATTCCTTGAAGCGTGAGTGTTACGGTTATATTGTTTAAGAAAGGAATGCGACTGGCTGTTTCACAATGTTTATAAAAATAATGGTAATATAACTAAAGACCAGAAACATTGGGGCGGTGCTTGAGAGATTCAAATGTTTCTAGTATAGTTCTATCACCTATTAATTTTAAAGCTTATTTTTGTATTCTATCCAAGAGACTCAAGTGGGTTATTGAAGCAACGGCCAAAGCATATTATATTTGAACTTTGGACGAATAAAGGCTTTATTGATCACAGCCAGACTACAAGAGTTAAAAAATTGCTTGCATTGACGAAGGAAACTTAAGCACTTAACCGCGTTTTTGGCGAAGTCGAATTTGGTAATTCCCCACAAGGTAGTCTGTGATGCACATACCGAGAACTGAAAGCTGCTTTATTTCCTGAATGCAAGTGTAATTCAAGGATAGCGACATTGGAGGTGTTTTGCTTTAACGACAGGAGACAGCATTGAGTTTTTGAAGCACTAAGTTCTAGGCGGTTTTTCGTTCCCCATTTGACAATGCTATCGAGATCAGAATTTAATGAGTTTATCATATGCTGCCGTTCTAAATTCACATCGGGAAAACAAAGACGTGCGTCTGGAAACGGATATAAGAAGCTGTGAGTACTGTCGTTAGCAAAACAATTTAACGGATTAGAAGTTTCAGACAGAAGATCATTGATGAATATGAGAAAGAGTGTCGGAGACAAAATGGAGCCCTGTGGCACACTAGCATTTATTTTATGAACTTCAGACTTAAAACCGTCCAACACAACTGGTATTGAGCTGTTCGAAAGGTTGTTTCTAACAATCCAACGAAGAAGAGATTCATCAATACCAAATGCATGCATTTTCGATAATAGAGCTTGATGCCAAACTCTATCAAATGCTTTTGAAATATCAAGTTCAATAATCTTTCTTTCTCCAAAACGATGTAAAGACTTATGCTTCTGTTCGGCGAGATATACCATTACCATCAGATCACCAGTGGACCTATTGCTACGAAAGCCATACTGCTGGCTATTGGGAAGATTCATTCTTGAAGATATTTCTTCAGTTCATAACAGCGTTTCCATCACCTTTGAAAGAAAGGACGTAAGTGCAATTGGGCGATTAATAGGGGAAAATGGCCTTTTTTTAGGAACAAGCTAGACAAATGCTGTTTTCCATCCACTCGAAAAGAAGTCAGTAGAGTAATAAGACAGATGGAAAAGCTTACGCAATGGTTTTACCAGCATTGAAGAACACCCCTTCACAACAATTGAATGGAAACTATCCGGGCCAGGGGATTTGTGTATATCGAGATCTTTCAGTACTCTTGCAACTGAATGAGTGCGAAAGAAGATTGTAGCGCGTTATACTGCTACGAAGTTTTCATGTTTTCGTGTCCTTGAGGATCACACTATGGAGGCAACTGCCCTCAACACGACCTCATACCAATGACCGTATACAATTACTTTCCACTTTCGCTACTTCTACAATCAAGCCGCGTCTTGTCTTGAATAACTAAAGTGTACTAATAATTCAAATCAATTCAATTCAAAATAATTTAGAACAGAGGCACTTGTAGAATGTGAATGAGGACCGTTTAGGTTGTTTTGATTTTTGGTCCGGTCAGGATAAACGATGTGGTGGAGGATATAAACAAAGGCAAAAAGAGTGAATGTTCAATCGCCAATGTAGCGAATTTGCACTAATGAACTTGGTCAAAAATTTGTATGACGGTGCAGTGGAATAGGACGGCGACACCTAAGTGAAATCAACTAAATTGTGAATTATATATTTTCGACGTTCACTTTTCGATTTGTCATAATAGTTCTGACCGATTATGTTCATAAAGCCATTTGATTTTATGAAATATGTATCAAACTTCTAAGTAAAAGATGTTGAATTATTGGTATTTATGGTGGGAAGTTCAAAATTAAAGATATCCAACAAAGAATTGCTATTACGTTCTGTTATAAAATATGTTTTGTACCTTGGACAAACAAATTAGAAAGCGGCGAAAATGTTGAGAATACGAAAATTATTACAAAAAATATGAAAAAGTAGAAATTGTAATAGGTATACACTCGTTTTTTGCTTGATCAGCGGTTGCCTGACAAAGTGACACTTGGACTTGACTGTTGGCACCAGAGATTTTTAATTATAAGGATAAAAAGCATTGGATGTCATTGGTCGCGTTCAGGATTCACATGGATAGATAGATCTTAGTACATTGAGGCTAGGCGCCTTTGAGTATTGGCACCTGGTAAGTTGCTTTCCACACCACCTGGAAGTCAGTGTGTGTACTGACAAATGGAGATAGAATTTTTTACGTTTTGTCGTTCAATGTATTTCCCATAAGAAAAAAGCAAAAAGGAGCTCGAAAAACATAAATTTTACTAATTAATTTTATATGAACGGGTATCAATATTATGATTTTAACAAGAAAAAATAAAAATTTCACAAAACATGAAAACACTAGCCTTGTTTTTTTGGAAAAGTTATCCGTAGTACAGTAGGATTTTATATGAATAAAAAATACAACATCCGCAGTAGGATCACTGCCGAAACTCGAATAAACGTCAAATTTCTATCCGCAGCAAGATTTCACTTCTCCTTTTATCGGCAGTGATCCTACTGCGGATGTTGTGTTTGTTATTCATATACAGCCGTATTAATAAAAAACGCTTATTCCACCTATATTCCATGGTTTTGCTAAGCCATGGAATAGGAGTTAAGCCATGGCTTAAATATTTACATTAATAAAAACAAAATGTTCCCGGAATAATAAAATGACATTTATCAAAAATCCTTTTAAGAAAATCTTCTACAAAAGTAAGCAATCTCTTTTTTATATTCTGTGGCTACCTAAATTAATTGGCCCTTAGTAATAGACATTCATAGAATCGGTTTTAAAGTCACTTTTTGTTAGATGTAGAAAAGTTGCTTTTAAAATTTCGTAGTAACATATCAAATTTACAAAAGTCTTATTTATACCAATAATTGTGACTCATTTTCATAATTTCGTTATTGTGAGCTGATACACAAACAGATTTCTATTAACCAGATTCGTAAAGTTCTATTGTGATTCTATCATTTTAAATTTAACTTATACTGCTTTTACACGACAGCGATTTTTAATCTTAGTTTCTCTTTTGGAGTCATCTTCCGCCTTGTGTAACCCCGCCACCACACACGTCTCTCTCCCACGGGCTTAAAAATCGCAAGGTAATATTGCTTCGTTTAAAAGCAGTATTAGACTGCTTTTAAACGAAGCAATATTACCTTGCGATTTTTAAGCCCGTTGGAGAGAGACGAGTGTGGTGGCGGGGGTACACAAAATTGCTGGGGTTGGAAAAATTGCAGAGTTATCGTCCTTTCTTCTTTGTGGTTTTCTTTACTTGTCAGGTATGTTTCATTTCTATTTGGCGTTCGCTTAGTGAACTTCGATCTACTCACTAGAGTAAAGAGTGCGGAGAGATGACTCCTTTTCAATAGAAGAAAAGTTAACTTTCATTAAAAATCGCAGTGTTTAAAAGCATTCATGCAATCGAAAGGAAGTCAAAAGAGAATCAAAGATTAAAAATCGCTTTCGTGTAAAAGCAGTCTTAGTTACAGGAAAGCAGCTTTTAAGTATTTATAATCGAAATTTGTTTTATTTCTACGAATGTTTGGTTAAAATCGAACTTAGGCTAGATTCGGATCTATTACTCAGGGCCATTGTCAATTGCTTGTGTCTGACTGCGGACATTTCTATTTCTTATTCCTTCGCTAAACCACTTACTTCGGTGGTTTAACTTTATCATAATTAGTAAACGTCACTTAACAGAAAATTTGTTTTATTAATGAAATTTCGCACTTAGTCCAGGACTTAACGATAAACCTCCACTTAACCATCTTTATTAATATGGGTGATAAAATCCTACTGTACTACGGATAACTTTTCCAAAAAAACACGGCTACTAAACGATGTACACCGGCCAACTCGAGTTGAAAACTTAATAGAAGTAGTATTAGTAAACTTTACTGTGTTTTTTGTGTTACATTTGTTTTCTTATATTAAATAGAAATTTAATTACACTTGAAAAAATTGCTGGCTTAGAATTGGCCAGGCCACACAGGAGTTTTATGTTTGTTTTATTTTAAATTAAATAGATAATTATTGATTTATAAGGACAAATATTCTAACTTGAGACTAAAATACGGCTGGTCAAAGAAGACCATACAAATTGTTTCTTAACAAAATTGTTTCATCTGTCATTCACATACGATATGTTTACGATTTATGAAGCCAAATTACAAAAGATTAATTAAGTTTCTTACTATATTTTCAATTTGATTTAGAAATAAACACATATTACTATTCTTTTAAAATCATAAAATGCATACCGGTTCATATAAGACTGATTAGTTAAATCAATGTTTTTCCGACCCTTTTTTGCTTTTTTCTTATGGGAAATACATTGAACGTCAAATCGAAAGAAAATCTATCTCCAATTGAAGGTTCACGCGCTGACTGCCAGGTGCCGTGACTCCATGTGTCAATATATATTATGGAGGGCTCGTTTCTATTCCAAATGCGTGACTATCATAGGGGGCGCTACTCAAATTTGTGTAAGACAAAGTTATTGCCGAGTGCTTCATATCACATGTGACGGAGAACTACGAGTATATGCGAGGAGAAGGTAAGCACAAATCGGAGGATACGGCTGTATCCTTAACTTACAGAAAGTGAGACAGCGACCCCTATCACAACTTCAACATTAGGGATAGGAACGAGCCCTCCATATTATATATACTCAAAGCTAGGCGCGCACATTCAATTATTAGTTGCGCAACTGCTTGGTTCGAGCAACTATGTATGTATTCTTTATTGAGATGTTTTGATACAAACTAAACGATTGCCTAAAATGAGTTCGCTATTTTGTGTAACATATAATTATATGTACCTGCGCGGACATTCAACCAAATAGTTCATCTGTTTTCTATAAGCAACCAAACAGTTGTGCAACTAAAAATTGAATGTGCGCGCCTAGCCAAATTTTCTAGATTCGATATGTACAGATAAATACAGCCGATACGCATAAAATTAAATATATTTGTCTGTCGGCAAATTTGGTGGAGAAATCAACATGTTTTATTTATTTATTTCTTTAATAACTACATACATAAGCTAAATTTGATTATTTCAATTACATTCACAATATGTTTCCATCCAGCATGCTTGACAAGCCGAAATCAAAATCATGTAGTACTTGTCAAACATATTTGCGAATGCGAGCGCCCCTATTGACACATGGAGTCACGTCACCTGGTAGTCAGCGCGTGAACCTTCAATTGGATAGATTTTTTTTCGATTTGACGTTCAATGTATTTCCCATAAGAAAAAAACAAAAAAGGGTCGGAAGAACGTTGCTTTAACTAATCAAATTTATACGAACCAGTATTCATTTTATGATTTTAAAAGAATAGAAATATGTGTTAATTTCTAAATCAGGTATAAAATATAATGAGAAACTTAATTAATCTTTTGGAATTTGTCTTCAAAAATCGCAAACATATCGTATGTGAATGACAGATGAAACAATTTTTTTAAGAAACTACTTGTATTGTCTTCTTTGACTAGGCGTATTTTAGTCTCAAGGTATAATATTTGTTCTTAAATCAATAATTATCTATTTAATTTGAAAATAAACAAACATAAGACCTCTGTGTGGCCTGGCTAATTCTAAGTCAGCAATTTTTTCAAGAGTAATTAAATTACTATGTAATATAAGAAAACAAATGTAACAAAAAAAAACGCAATAAAGTTTACTAATACTACTTCTATTAATTTTTTCAATTCAATTCGGTCGGTGTACGTCGTATTAATACGGCTGTTAGTGTTTTCATGTTTTCTGAAAATTTTTATTTTTTCTTGTTAACAAGTTTCTATGATAAAAAAAGACAAATTAAAAAGCAGGAAAATGTAAGAAACTTTTTTATTTTTATGACTTAATTCAAAAAATTCATGTGTATCCATTTTTTTAAGTATTTGTTGTTGTTTTCTTGCAATTTCTTTACTTTTTTTAGTACAAATTGCACAGGATTAATTGTGTTTTTGATATATTTTCCCCCTGATTTAGAAATAAACACATACATATTATTATTCTGTTAAAATCATAATATTGATACCCGTTCATATAAAACCAATTAGTAAAATGTATGTTTTTTGAGCCCCTTTTTGCTTTTTTCTTATGGGAAATACATTGAACGACAAAACGTAAAGAATTCTATCTCCATTTGTCAGTACACACACTGACTTCCCGGTGGTGTGGAAAGCAACTTACCAGGTGCCAATAGTCAAGTTGCTGTGCAAGCCGATCAAGTGTATGAGTATTAGGTGCTTTTTATTATTCACAAATCTACCTGGATCCGGATCTTCCCTTGAAAATAAAACGATACGGATCTTAGTGACAGCAGTGTTATAAGCCCGTCTCCTTTTATCCTTGGATTTGTAAATTTTAAATTATTTCTTGTCTCTTTTCTTTACACTGTAGTTTACACTACCTTACCATAAAAAGCCATCTACTCGCCACTGTAATAACTAATTTTTGGATCTTTGAAATAGATCCCGATAGAAAACAGGATCCCAAATTGTTTTTGTAATACATGTTAAAACTTAATCCAGATCCGGATAGATTTGTGGATAATAAAACGCACCTATTGTAGTCCATTATTATAATCAGAAAAAGAGACGTATGTGCCAATAAATTGCAGAGTTATCGTTCTTTTTTTCTTTGCGGTTTTTCTTATTGCTCGGGCTTGTTTTCTTTTCCATTTAGCGATCGCTAGCGAAGAATTAAACTTGCCTTAGATTCCACGTGTAGTCAGTTAATTATTATTATTGAGTTTCATCATTTCTCAGTAATATTGCTGGAAATTAACCTATCCCAGGTTGGTCCAGGTATGTTTACCACAAGGACAAGGCTCGGAACGAGATGTAGTAAGGTTGTTGTGATTATAATTATTGAAATTTCAGAATTATATAATTGGCATCCATGAAGCGGCGAACAATTCTTGTACTTGTAATAACCACAGACTTTTGGAAATCTTTGTACAAATCTTTGTCAAGGCCAAGTCTTTCCAGCCCCTCAAAAAGATTGTGTGGTATGACTGCTGTACTTGACACAATAAGTGGGATTACTTTGACATCTTTGACCTTCCACTGTCTTTTAAGGGTAGGTGTCCATTGAAAAAATAGGTTAGACTTTTGCGCTAAGCTGTATAACTTTCACAATTTTACGAATATTTCAATGAAATAAACGGTCATCGTTTAGAAAAATGTTAGTCAAAATACTTTTGCAGTTTTGAAAAAAATATAAAAATATTGTGTGCCTTAAAACTGCCACACAAGTGGAAAAATCATACATTTTAGTAAGGTCCTTATTCAAATGATAGGGAAATTCCGAAAATATTACTTTTTTGTTTTTTTTATAGAAACAACATATTCCTAAATCATGTATCGGTCTTCTTTTTTATTCTGTTTTATTATTTCTTCAAAAAAAAATATACAAAACTATGAAAAACGAAGGAAATTTGCATAGTGGTATGAATGCTCTACTGGACAAAACTTCATAAGTATAAAACATAACGAAGTAAAATTCACTCTTATATAAAGCCAATAAGTATGTGCAATTACGTTAATATTTTTTTTTATTTTTTTTTTATTTTTACAGTAACTTTTTACTAACAAAAGTCAAAAAATATAAATTTTTTTACAAATATTTTGTTCTCTACCCTGGGAAATTGAGAGTTATATTTTTTAACTTTTGGAAATAATTTTTTAATCAAAGATTTATATTCTCTAAACAGCATATCGGTCTTTAAAATTTAATTAAACTCATCTAAAGTTCATAAAAATGCAATTAAATATGACAGTATTTGTAATGCATTTGCAATAAAAGTATTGACAATACAGTTCTCACATATTTTTTTTATTTTTGTTTGATATTTTATTTACTAAATTCAAAAATACAAAATACTTTTTTCACTCAATATTTATTTAATTTTATTTTTATAAAAGAGGTCTATTTTGCATTTTTTAACAAAAAGTTCCTTTGCACACGCACACAAGTAAGTTTTCAGTTCACAAGAATGCCACTGCAATATCAGCGCTTTGAAAGAGAAGGTTTCGTATTCTCTGTGCAAAAGAATTTTGTCCGCCCATCCGCTCTCTTGATTCTTTTTTGTCTGGGCACATTTAGTTTTTTATTCTTGTTTATGACTTGTCATCTTGCATCTCGTATTACAAGAACAGAAAAAATAAAAAGAAAACGTGTGAGAAATGATTGTTTTTAGTAGGTATATCGTATATGATGCAATGACCATTCCACATTGTCGGAGGTAGGGTAGAAAAATGTTCTTTGTGTATGTATAAAAAAAATATAAGTAGGTTATCACACATTCGCTGTCATAAATTTTGTTTTTTTTTGTATTTTTTTATTTGCGATCTATCATCATTCTACTGTTTTTTTTTTTTTTGTTTCTTCTATGGAAAGCCATTTTAGGTACACACATAGTAATAAATTGCGATGCATAGTGATCTTCATTTTTTTTTTGCCAAAGGGTGTGTACATGATGGAAGAAAGGAAATCTGCGATGTTGTGTATAGAATAAGATACATATGCATATAAGTATCTACAATAGATTTTGTGTTGTTTTTTCCGATAGGTAGGTTCATAGGTAATGTAGAGGTGCAACGCCTTGTATTGATTTGGTATCGTAAGGATTGTTTTGATTTAATTTTGCGTAGGTAGGTAATGGATGTATCAAAAATATATTAGATTAGTACATGTTAATCCTGTGAATGAACGCAAATTGCATTTCACTGTAAGCGAATACGCAACAACCAAGGGATATGGCAAGTAGATGGCGCCAAAATATTATGTACAATATTATGCAGGTATCTATTAATCTAAATACCTATGTACATATTTATATAAATAAGTTAAGAAGGAAAATTCGATCACTTTTTGTTTTCGGTGGTGACGTATTCCAATGGGAGAAGAATGGTGAAAGTATATAGAAAGAATATGGGAAGTGCGCTTCTTTTATGTATTTTTGTTGGTTTTACATAGGAAGATTTGTCTCCTTTATTTCAATATGTCATGGTGATAGATAATACTCACGTTACAGTTATTTTCTGTTGTGTTTTTATTGTGCAAATCTATTTTGTACATACCTATAAATATTTTTTTGCAACAACTGCCTCCAAAAACAAACAAAGGAAAGAAAAAACTCAAGCAAAAAAAAATTGATAAAAAGTAAGCAAATAGAAAATACATACATATGTACTACCTACTTCGTTTTCATTAGGCCACATGATGTAATTTCGTTGAAAATTTCGAAATGAGATAATTTTTAACAAAGGACAATAGGCAAATCTGACCTAGTTCTTATAAGAACGACCTTTATATAATATACATATGTATGTTCATATATTCATTATCACTTAGTTTTTAATTTGTAAAAAAAAAAACAAGTATTAGTTTTCCAATAATGTTGTTGGTGTCAAAATTAAAAAATGATATAAAAATAAGAGCACATTTTTTGTTTTTTTTTTTCGATGAAGATTTTGACATGTTTGAAAAACCAATATTAAGTTCGTTTTTATTAAAGCTTAGCCGGTTATCTGTACATATCTGCCAATCAACATTTTTTTCTAACACGTTTTACTTACGACCACCAATTGTTACGTTGGTAGTTGACAAATTGTGAATAATTTCGAAATGACTTAATGAAATTCGTTTTTTTTTAATAAGATCAGTTTTTATATAAAATGCATTTTTAGTTTTTGCTTAATAAAATAGAAGCTTAAAATTAGTATATTAGTATACAAAGTAAAATTAAAATACAATGATGTTATTGGAAATAAAATTGACAAACTTTTTCTACAAAATTTGTTTCAGCTAATGGGAACCAGTGGCACCATTTTACTTCAATTATAGTAGATATAGATTTTTTTTTTCAAAATATTTAAAATCTACTTCTTACTTCGCACCATCAGCCAAATACTGAAATCTACCTCATTTTAAAAATCTCTGTTTCAACCTATTTCAATTTTACAAAAAAAAGTCCAAATCTACTTCTTTTTCTCTATTTCACTCTAGGTAGTATTTTTTTTTATATTAAACGCGCACTCAAGGTCAAGGGGTTATGAATAAAATTAAAATGTTAAACACAGTGCAAGAAATTAGGAAAGTAGGATAGGATGAGAAAGGAAATACCGATACACATTGGTTTTTAATGTCTGCACATTACAATGAGTGGGAAATATTGAGCCGGGTAAAGCATTCCAGATTCGTGTAGTGCGGCTAAAAAAAGAATCACTTACTTGACAGTACGTCCGAAATTGGGCGAAAATGATGAGCAGTCCTAGAAGTACGGGTATTACGGTTGAATTATTTGAGGGGGAGAACGCAACTGGCTACTTCACTAGAGCAATGTTTATGAAAATTGCGGCGTTGCTCGAGAGATTCAAATGTTTCAGTTACACAACGGCCGCCTATAATTTTTAGAGCTCTCTTTTGAATTCTGTTCAAGAGACTAAAGAGGGGGTTTAGAGCACCTGCCTAGTGGGAATTGCACTCGAGCTTTGGACGCATATAGGCCTTATAGATTACAGCCAGATTAGTAGGTCTAAAAAATTTCTTGCAACGTCGAAGGAAACCTAAAAGTGCTTTACACATGAGCTGCGAACTGCGAATGAGAATAAATCTTTTTAAGCAATTTTCACAGCTAATATCAATTTTTGTTTTATTCTAACTTTACGATAAAGTGAATTAATGATCGAATCAACGATTTAAAAGGAAAACACTGCATAAAATAACTATAAATTGAAATATTTTGTATTTTAATATTTTTTACGCGACCAACAACGTATCTTCTGCGAACTGTCAAATGTAAATTCGCAATCCACAACTAGTGAACGCATTCCACAAACCGGCGACTAAAAAATTCGTTCGAACCTAACCTCAAATGTATAACATCTCTACTGTGTTGTGTTGCTCGTTGATGAGTGAATCTATGGAAAAAAGGGTAAAATAATTTAAAATAATATAATTGGTAACAAATGAAACTGCATAAAAGCCACCTTTTCTTTAAATATTTTTTCTTAGCACTCATTTTACTTTAATTTATTTACTTTTGGTTTTGTTTTGTTGACTATTCGCACTGTTCGGCAACCAAAAAAATTACTCATGTGAAAGAAATGTCAAAATTCGCGACCATTCGCAATTCGCAGTTCGCAGTTCGTGTCTCATGTGTAAGCACTAAACACTTGGCAGCGTTTTTGGCCACGTCGAATATGTGATCATTCCATACAAGGTGGTCTGTAATGCACATACCGAGCACAGAGAGTTGTTCAGTTTCCTCAATGCAAGTGCCAAACAGCATTGAGTTTTCGAAGCTTGAAATTCTATACGAATTTAATGAGCTTATCATACGCTGCCGTTGGTAGTCCACATCCGAAGGACAAGGATGTGAATCTAAAAACGAATATGAAAAGCTGAAGGTTATTGTCGTCAGCAAAACAATTAAGCGGAATAATATTCAGAAACTGTCGGAGACAAAACGGACCCCTGGGGCACACCAGCATTTATTTATTTATTTATTCATCAAGCAGAGACACAGCTCTTAAAGACTACTTAGAACAGTAGTAAATTTATATAAATAATAATAAATAAAACAAAACAAAAATAGAATGTACAATTAACATTAACCACCGAACTTTATTATTAATAACAATTTTTTTTAAAACAGTCCCTACTTAAATATAAATTAAAATCAATAGCATTACAAACAGAATTAGCTTGACTTAAACAGCGAGTTAAGAGTTCATTGATTCCATAATTGACCCTATGAAAGGGTACACAAAATAAACGATTATTACGTAATTCACGAAAAGGAACATGAAAGTCAATCAACGAAAGCAAGTAAGGGCAATTGATTTTATAATTTATTAAATCTCTGACAAGCATTACACCTAAATAAATACGTCGTGATTCTAGGGATTGAATGCCCAATATCAGATTTGAAACCGTCCAAAACTACTTTTAGTAAACGGTCCGAAAGGTAATTTCTAATCCAACGAAGAAGAGATTCATCGAATTACAAAAAAAAAAAGAATATCAAAACAATAAAAACACACAAATAAGTAAGTTTAAAAGCATAGGAACTCAACACACTGATGTGTACACGAATCCTATGTATGAAAATTTCGCTTGCATATGTGTTTTTAATTTAAAATTAAACTATATTTAAATACAGTAATTTTAATGTTATTTTCTATAAAAGAATGTTTTATTAATTAAATTAAATAAAATTTTTGTACACAATTTTCTTTAAAATTAAAAGAAATGTATTGACAATTTTAAGTATTTAAAAGTATACATTTATGGAAAACATTTGTCGTATACAATATTATTTCAAAATCAAAGAATCTGCGATGTAAAAATTTTGATCGAAATCGGAAGAGTCGCAAACGAAAAAGTAGAAAATAAAAAGAAGGTTCTATGACAGCGACAGATACCGATAATAACATTTATTTTTTACCAAAGTGTGGACTGCATTGTTGGTACAGTTATCTATACATAATTTAAAAAAAAGAAAGCATTAGAGCCGTTTTCAAAATAATTATAATATTTCATAATGGCTGTATGGAAGGAACTGAGCTAAAGTAAAACAAACCATTTCAATTTCTCCTCTAGGCTGCAGATTGAGGTACAGAGTTGCAGATAGACGGAATCATTACTCTTTTGTGTTGTAATGTCAACTTATGAAAATTCCCAGTTCAAATTTGTCTAAAAGCAAGTAAAAAGTCATTTTAAAATCTACTTCGATTTTTCCCAATTTACTTCACTTTTTTCTTCAAATCTTCTTCCATTTTTTCCGGAAGTGGTAACGCTGATAGGGACTTCAAGTCTAAGATATGTAACAAATGCAAAACTATGAAAATTGTTATCATTGTTTTTATTTTGATGATTAGGTACATAATATTCAGGAACAATAGATAAAAAACGAACGGTTTGATCAACCAATTTCAAAATTGATAATCTGTTTGTTTAAAAAACACTTTTCCACTTTTCTTAAATGAACGGTCAATTGTAAAAAATCAATTATGTATCTCCATAAATTGTTTCAAAGAATCCATTATCTAAGTATAACGAATTTATTCATGTTTTCAAAACTGCCCAATTTACCTTTTATGTTGTCAATTTTTACATGTTAATTAGTGGTCAAAGACGGAACCACTTTTTAATCTGAGGCTATATTTTTTTGCACTTATTAATTTTATTGAACCATAAATAATCTCAAGACAATGAAGCTCTTTAAAAAATAAAAATTTAAAATGTTTAACTATGGATATTGTTTATTTTTAGAAACTCTGAAACAAGAAAAAGAAATATTTAAAACGCTTTTGGTTTCATCCCAATACGACCACTTTTCGCAGAGTTACAGCCCTTTGAAAAAGACTCAAAAGAACATTTATAGGTATAGGTACATAGTTACCATTATTATTTTTGAAAGTGTATTAATTTACTTGGGTTAGGAAATTTAATAATTTTTTTAGTTGATCAATTTTTGAATTGTGAACTTTTTCCTAAAATTAATTGTCTACATTAAAAATAAATTATGAATATCAGAGCAAATTCCCCGGGTTCCTAATGTCTAAATCTGTGCTCCCTTTTCTTTATTTTTTAAAATATCCTGAAAAGTAAAAGTCCTAGAACCAATAGATTAACCTTGTATAAATACGCAAAGAATAAAAACGCTATCTACCTAAATGCGAAAAGTTTCAATTCACCTGCAACCAAAAATAAAACAGAAAACAAACCGTCCATTATTGTGTCTAATTGTGAGCGCTGAATGCAAAAAAATTGATTTGCCTTTCCTAAACCTCAAACAATCACGATTCACGAAAAATTATTTTTTCTACCCAAAATACAAAAGGAAAAAAAACTTTCATTTATCTTGTGCGCAATCCGAGTCAATTCAAAATCAAATGCTTGTGCGCTGCCTGTGAGGCTTGCCACTCGTGCCTCGTTCCCGTTTTCTATTATTTTTTTTTGATATTCTATTCCATCTTTCTCTATCTCTATGCGTGATGCGAAAAAAGAGGTATCCTGAAGAGACGAGACGAGCTAAATTTATTTTCTTGACACAAAAATTCTTAACTAAGAGAGCCATATTTGTGCACCAATACATGTACACGTTTTTACATGAGATTTGAGTTTGCTTCTGAGGTAGACCTACCCTTAATTGGTTCGATTAGTTGTGCATATTTTGAGATTTTTTCCGTATATTTCTCTTGAAGAGCTTTAGGGCAAGAGTACGATAACTTAGGCGCCAAGAAAATATAACGGTTTTTTGTAGAACAGTTCAATACAAGCATTTTTTACTATGGGAGAGGGGTCTATCTCCCCCCGTTTGGGCGGGAGGCGCAATTTTATGAAAAAGTACTAAAATAGAAACAAAAATATACAAAAATAACGGTAATACTTACAATTAAGTTGTATACCTTTTTTTAAAGCCAATACTCTGTTCTATTAGATAGTTTTTAAGTCAAGTGAAATATATACACAGTTTTTGAAAAAAACGAGTTTCAAACTCAAATTTTGGGAAAAAAAAAACATTAAAAAAAGTTTAAAGTTTAATTTTTCAAAACTGCAAAGTTATATATATTATTATTTTTTTCTAAAATTCGTTACTCTAACTTATTTTTATTCAAAAACTGAAAACTAGATGATTTTATGTCGTCCAGTTTTTTAGAAAATTGGAAATAACTAAAACTACTTTTTTATGGGATATTTAGTTTTTTGCTTGCTTACGCATTACGGCGTTTAATCAGTGAGGTATGTATGTATGTATGCAACCCCCCTGCTTGGGCACACTATAGGATTTGGGGTAGATTCGAGGTTGGGTGTATGCAAGGTTTCTTTTGCATGTACAGAATTTGGATTTAAAGAAACTTTGAATTTACCCTATGGCCTATATCCAATGTCAACTAAATAAATGTATGTACGTAGCCCAAACTTGCACTTTAAAATGTTCGGACATGAAAATTTAATACATTATGAAAAATTTACATTACCTAGGTACTACTGTACGAATGCAGCAAATTTATATAATTCCTTAATTAATATGTATGTTTATTGTTTGTGTCTAATATTTTTAATGCTAATGTGGTACAGGTTATTGTTTACCAAGGTCATTCGTTATTCAACCTTTGTAAGAGTGAAGTATTTTTTTCTTTGAATAAAGAATGGCGACTAAGCATCCACTACTTCATCCTAAATTAAATAACTTTTCAATACTTAAAAAACAAATATTTCAAAAGCATCGCGTTCTTAGAAGAAATTGGTCTAATTCCAACTAAAACGTCAACTCCCCCACTGTGTTGCAACTTACCGATAAAGGTAGAAAAATACTCGTATAAAAATTTCAAGTTCGGTTGGATGTGGCGGTGCTCCGAAAAAGCTCTAAAAAAAGGTGACAAAAATTGTAAGAATACCATATAAACCTATCTATCGGCACATTTTTCAATGGGCCTCAATATTGGCTAGAGATTCGGAGGTGCTTGCTATAATTATCTCTTTTGTGATCAAAATACCTGTAAACACGGTTTTAATATATTGAACATTGAAAAACTGACTTGACTATATTTACATAATTAACACCTGACTTACTCACAAACTGACTGACTGAGACGCTGAATGCCATACAATTCCACCTCCTCGTGGTGCATTCTTGGTAACGCTAAATGTTTTGCTGTACTTTACTTACAAATGAACCACATTAACATTAATCCTCAAACTGAAATCACCGTAGGTAAATACCAAAAATCAAAAATTTCATAAAAAGTAGTATTAGTAATTTTCAATTTTCTCAAAAACTAGAAGGCATAAAACCATTCGGTTTTTGTGTTCGATTCAGAATTAATAGTAGCATTGACCCCAAAAAGTTAATTAAGCACTTCATTTCACAATTTTGAAAAAAAATTGGTCTAAACTTTTTTTCATTTTTTTAACAAAATTTTGAGTTTGCATGCGAATTTTTCAAAAACTATTGACATAAATAATTTAATTCAAATTTAGGATTATAGAACAGACTTCTGGCTTTTAAAACCGGTTTAGTACTTTATTGTAAGTGTTGCCGTTGTTTTTTAATATTTTTTTTTCAATTTAAGTATTTTTTTTCTAAAATCGCCCCTACCTCCTAAACGGGGCGAGATAGACCCCCCCTCCCATAGTAAAAAACGCTTGTATTTGACCCTTCTACAAAAATCCGTTATCAATTTTTGGCGCCTAAGTTATCGTACTTTTCCCAGCTTTAGTATTAGGTTATTATTATTATCATTATTATTATTAAACTTTATTGACAAATAATTAAATTACAAAATCAATAATTTACAACATTTAGCACTAGCTACTAGGGTCTTAGGCTAGTCAGTTAATTATTAAATTTTCAAATATTTTCAAAATCGATAGCAACGAAGATACATATCTGTACTCTCGTTATTACTTGCGATATAGGTACTATAGGGCAAGTTCTGCATTTGGAAAAAAAATCGAACTCGAGATTTTGATCAAAGTTGACATTACGATGATAGCGAAGACGAAAAAAGTGGGTCCGGCAATTCCGTCTGTCTGTCTGTCTGTATGTCTGTACCTCTCTCTACAGCCTTACCCACTGGACCTATTTTCTTCAAACTCGGCAGTTATGGGTCTTCGATGATTCCCTAGAGGGGAAATTGAAATTTTTTTTTTAGCTCTAAAACTAACGGTACCCCCCATACACCCATAATGCAAAATCTTATTTATCTCGAAAACGGCTCTAACGATTTTGATAAAAAAAATTAGGTGTGATATTATGGACATGGACTACATTTTGGTAAAAAAAAAATTTGGCGCAAAATGTTATTAACGGTACATGTCATAGAACCGTTTTTTTGATTTTCGATTTTCTCATTAACGGCTCTAACAATTTTAACCAAAAATTTTCAGCAGGAGTCCCCCTAAGTTTAAAATAATATTGTATATAAAAATATTTGAAAAATTATTTGTTGGGTTTTTTTTGAAAATTTTTTTTTTTGAAAAATCAATATCTTCAAAACCTATGAACGATTATTTTTTGAAATTATTTCCAAAAATCAATATTATTAAATACTTAAAATTCGCATCCCACATTTTTTTCTTGAAAAATTTTAAAGAAATTTCTTGTATAAAAAAATTATTTATTTAATAATAAAACGATTTTTTAAAGTTTGTTTGCATAAATTCATACTTTTCCAGAAATCAGACGGCAATTTCATTTTAAATTCATGTTTTATATTTATAAAATATATCTTAAATTCCAAAGTACTTTTACATAAGAGCAAGTTCGTGCGATCCAGTCGTGCATTTTATTTTTTTTTTCTTCTGCTAAAGGATATTGAGACACTGAGCTGATTTCACAAAGGATTCTAAACCTTAAAATGTTTTTTTTTTTCAGCAAACGGTTTTAAATTAAACAAGCTTTTAAACACTCTTTTGAACTAAATGCCAATTTTTGTATCATTCAACAATAAACGTGTCATTGAAATGTCATCAGATGCAATTAACAAGTCGGGTGAAATGTTTGTTTTGTAACATTTGAATTTTTAATTATTGAAGATACAATGGGAATAGGTAAGCAAATTTCATGTTAATAATAATAATTTAATGATTTTTATTTAGAATAATAGATTGGTCATCTTCTTGCGACGATGAAGAGCAACACATACATATATAATGTGATTCCCCAGCCAAGAATATTCCAGGTTCACAGGAATCAATTCTCCGACTATGACGATATTCTGCCCTAGCGAGGTATCCGTTCGGAGCTGAAAATTGCTTTCGAGGTACACTATCGGAAAGATAATAATAAATAAATGCGCTGGCGTAATTTGTTCCGCGAAGAATTTGTGTCGGACGAAATCGGAAAAACAATTGCTTTAAGCTGTCAGAAATTTCACAAATAAAGCACTTGATCGCACTTCAACGCAGTTCGCCGGGTGCGTTAAAAAAATGTCGGAGACAAATTCCGAACAGCTGTTCGGAAGAATACCTCCAAACCAGTGGCGTAGCGTACCATCTCGGCGCCCGGGGCGGGAGACCCATTTTGCCGCCCCCATTTAATACTAAATTAAAATTAAATTTCGAGACATCATTTCACAGGCAATGAAGTAGATATCTTTTATTGAAAGTAAAATAGAATTAGCGGTTTCATAAACGGATTTTACGAGCCTTACGAATGAGGCTCGTGGACAAAGCTGCATCTGCGGATTCATCTCCATTCATGCGTGTTTTCCTGCGAATTGTACTCGTTTTGAGATCGATTCCGAGTTTTTTCCAAAAAGTCTTAGAAAATTCGATTGCGGCTTGGACGAAACGGTCTCTGCCCTCCACCAGGAGAGCTTTTAAAACGCAGAGTTTCTGAGCACACTTATCCACACTCAGTCCACATTGCTGCAGGTAAATCTGTGCGTCTTCTTCTTCAGGTAGCTCTGGAGCTCAAAAGCCAAGAAAAGTGAGGAAGTTGAATGACTGCATGACTGTCAGAAGAAGACTGGCTACCGATCCGTCAATTCTTCCAGTACCTCAAGAACTTCCACAAACTTATTTTTAAGCGTCTTTACAGCTTCACGAGGTTCACTTTTTCTGCAGGCTTGTGACTAGATCCTTGAGATACTTTTGGTGAGTCGACTTCGTCTTGACCCTTCTCTGTGGTGGAACCAGACCGACTTCCAACTTCGACGGCAGGCACGTCTTCTTCTTCTGCCCGTAAAATAAGTCATGCATTCCCATGAATTTTGGCCGAAGGACAATTCTAGGCCACTCACGATTGTAGATGGAGCAATCTTACTTACATTGGAATCACTTTCGCTGCTGCTGGATGCCGCCGAAGACGTTAACGTAGCTTTTGAACCAGAACTAGAACTGAAATATTTCGTGTCTTCGCGTCTGCTTCTTTCTTAGCCTTTTTCTTGCGGTATTCCGCGCCGCTTCCTTTAACTCTTTTCATTTTCAAAAACTAGTTCAAAGGTTGAGTGAAGTACTAAGTGCTTAGTTTTAGAAGATTCAACAGTATTTAAACTATAAACAACACAATCGAAATAACTTTCTGTGATGCGGGAGGGAGCAAAAACATTGAGCTGGCTGAGACTAGAATAACGTTTCCGTCGAATCCTAGTTATCTTATCATATCTCGCATATGCATATCATATGTTTCGGAACACTCCCTTTCAGTTTCGCGAGAGTTTGTTTTAGTTTCGCGATCAGCGCGACAATACGGAATACACTCTTACGGCCCTACTCACCGTCTACGAATTCACGAAAGCGGTCAACGACGAACCACAGATAGGGTGGCAAATTTCAAATTTACATCATTAGTCGTTTTTTATTGGGAATTGTATAGGCAGCGCAGTAAAATTTTACACAGTAAACAACAACAAAGGAATAGTGCGTATAAACTAGGCAGTAATAAGAGTGCACATAATAGCGCTGATAAAGTTTTGGAGCATCTGGATTACAATGACACTCAAATTGGTTGCAAAAGTTTTATTTTTCTTGAGGTTGACAGATTTTGATTATTCGAGAATATGTTCGGTGATATTTGTTCATTTTGTGGTAAATTTTCACAAGAGCAAAATTATGTGGTTTGAAATATTAATTTACGATTAGACGGTAAATGTTAATAGTCAATGGTCAAAAATTTGCCTCTTAATGCGTGTGCATGTTCCCTATCTGTCATGTGAGAGTATGAAAATCATCGAAGGATGGCTGCGATGCCAAACGATTAAAAAGGACATGAAAATGATTTTTTTTCTGACACCGAGCCCTTAATTTGATTTCGTGTACATACATGCCATTGAGATTTGATTTTATTAATAATTTTGCCACTTGTTTGACAACAAATTTTTCAGTGATGTTAATTCAGCATAAACCACATCAAAACGTATACTTTTCCAACGCATCCCTTAGCTTATTCAAAAGTGGATTGTTTGTTCGTAGGTTTATATTTCATTTTTGGTTTTCGTTTCCTTTTAGTTTGTTCACTTAATGAATCTGAAATATCTACTAAATTTAGATGATTTGTTAAAAGAAACTCAGAAATTATATACATATAGCCCTTTTCTGTTTTGGATCTGTAAGAAATTACATATTTATTTTGCTTCTTTTCCAAATCAGCTGATTTTGACACGGGTGTAAATGCAAAGCATACCAACTTTAAAATTTAAAGTAAAACAGCCGTATTTATTAGAATTCGCTAAACGCGTGAATAGTTATGCAATGCATAAGGACTTATTCATCCACTATGCAAATTCATATTTATAAAACATTTGCCTACCCTGCATAGTTATAATGAGCTTGTGTCAAATAAAGTACCAAAAAGTAAGAATCTATTACATTTAGCCTTCATAACACTCAGCTGTTTGTCAAAAAACAAAAAAAAACAAACATCTTGTCTGTCTATCGAATTTAATAAACAAAAACGAATCTACCAAAATCTAAAAGAATTCGAACAATTAACTTTAATTCATCTTTATTATCTCTAGCACAATACTAGAAACCAAATTGTTATTCGTTTCATCCTAGCTGGAATACTCCTCAGACAAGTTCTTAAAGATAAAATTCAATAATGCAAAATAAAAATTACAACACTAACACACCGGATGAAGAAGGATGCGTGGAGAGAGATAACCAACAAGTATATTTATCTATTTAATTCTAAACAATTTTCAATTCAATTTGTTTTTAATATATTAGTATAACATTTCTGTTTCAATAAATAAAAATAACACAAAGTTTTAGTTTCAATATCAAGTCAAAGGCGTTTTATTTTGTTGATAATAGGTTCGTTCGTTGATCTTTACCCAGGGTTGACCCAGGTTTTCTTGACAACCCTAAGAGTTGTCAACAAAAACTGGGGTTTTCTGTTTTCAAAAAACACCCAAGGGCTTTCAAATGTTTTGTGGACAGCTAAAAGCAAGACAAAATCATTTTGTGATCTGATAAAACTTTAAATTTGTTATAAATTAGTTTTAAAAATGAACGGAAACAATTTCGCGTTGTTGATGAATGTTTCATCTGATGAGTACAACAAACATTTAATTGCAAATACAAGCAATAACACGCAACATGCGAATCGCCAAACGACAACAAAAGAAATACATAATGAAATCTCATATGACTTTTGACAGTTTGATCGTTACCTGAACTCGCCCCAGCAAAATACCTAGATCTACTTCATGGCGAGTTCAGGGCGACCCCAGGTCTCAGAAAACACAGAATTTGCTCACCAGGGTGACTTCAGGTTTTTCAAAAAACGATTTAGGGCGACCCCAGGGTGACTTCAGGGCTCAACGAACAAACCTAATATCTTTATAATTCAATGTGATGTCAGATTGAATTTGACAGTTCAGTACTAAAATGTCCTTATGTAGGCACTATTCAACCTCCAAACGCGTTTAGCTTATAATGCCTCTATTCAACGTCACATAAGTTTTATAAATCACGATTTTGCGTTTAGAGGCATTATAAGGGTTGCATAGCCTTATGTACTCACTATAATGAGTTTATAAATATGGCTGAAAGTGTATATGCAGTCAAAAAAGCATTTTATTCGGACTTCCATTGCTGCAGTTATGTATAAGTAGGTGCGGGTAATAAGGCCTGTCGGTTAATAAGGCCTAAATTTCAAAAAATTAAGTTATAATAGTAGTAGGCACTAATGGTCAGCCTAATATGTAGCTTACAGTCGTAAATGACTCATCAGACTTGCCGCTACGTGTTCGCTCGGTAATCGTCATGTTTGTTGTGTCATTTATTACCAGAGGCGATTTTACGGTACAAATAATAAGAAATCCTCTTATTGAATCGTAAGTAGTTTTTCCAAAATTAGACTAATGTTTATAAATTTGAGCTTATGTTTTCCGTTATTTAATGTTTTGTTTACTTTGTATGTTTCAAAAATCTATTATAATTTCAATATTTATTTTTTTAATTTTCCTTTACAAATAGTGTATGGGGTTATTTAGGCCTATCAAATTTGACGGCAGGCCTTATTATCCTCCCTTCCCACAATAATCAGAAGAAAAACCATAAATTACAGAGGAACTCCAGTCACCAAAGATCTATGACAAAGTTAAGAATGCAATAAAAGATACCGTAACCCCCAAAGTTAAAAGTAGTGGTAAATGAATCCAGATGAGTTGGTACTGTCACGGCTGTGAGGTAGACCAAAATGCTGATATGAGGCAATGTCACTAGGTGGTATCATGAAGAATGCGTTGTCTTATCAGCGAATGATTAATACAATTTTGACTGTCCTGATGGCTGTTAGACAAAGAAATAATGTCTTGTATCTAAAGCTTAAGGCAATATTAATTTATTTATATCTTTTTTATCTCAACTTTGGTTTACTGAGTAATTTCAAAAACTTAGGCCTTATTACCCGACTATAGTTTAATAAAGCCTATTGGCAAGGTTTTTAGAAATGTTGAATATTGTTTTTGTTTAAGGCAGAACTTGACATGTTTTGTTCTTTTTTTATAGTAATATATCTAATACCTTAATTAACAATAAAATGTGTCCATTCTGATAAATAGTTTTTGTTTAATTTCAAGTCTCCCTTAGCCAGGCCTTATTACCCGCACCTACTTACATTACCAATAAAATACGCCTATTGTTGTTTGTTGACTTGTCAAACGATCTGTCATGAAACATATGATTTCTACTCTACCCGCATCACCGGCGACATTTTGCCGCCCCCCTAGGCCTGCCGCCCGGGCCCCCGCCCCCCCCTACGCTACGCCACTGCTCCAAACACAAATCCTCCGAATCGTACGAAATCGGAGAATTTTCCGCTCCGACCGGATACCTCACTAGGGCCGACTCTCCAAAGCATTTGTGAATCAGGGGTGGAATCGCGTAAGGTGATAGTTGACTATCAATTCGTTGATTGTCGTTTTTGACTATAGCTGTCTCTATCATATCAATTAAGATTCCTAGAAAGAGCGATGGTCAAAACGACAATCAACAAATTGATAATCAACTATCACTTTACGCGATTCCACCCCAGTTGTTGCATTTGCTTGGTCCTCATTTTAAACCTTAAACTAACCCGTCATTGCATTAAATCGATAGCTTATTACTTTAAGATTTTATGCCACAGGATCTTTCCAAATCCGATTTTGTATTTCTTTGCATTTGTTTTTCTCATACATTTCGCTTGTTAGAAAGAAAAAAAAAAAACAATTTATTTTTTCCAGGGATCTCAAGATAACTTAATTTTAAGAAAAAATCCCTTGTAATGAGTGGTGAAACCAAAAACATTTAATGCGGTCTGATAAAAATTAAGAGGATTTTTGATAAAAGTGACTTTAGTGTTTGGTTATGAAATTGACCATTATAATGTTAAACATACATAGCATATGAGCAATGGGGAAACAAGGGGAGATGAGGTGTCGATGAACGTTGGTTTTGAATGTTACATACTGATTTCCATATTCGAATCGTGCCAATTAAAAAAGAATTTCTGTCTGACGGTGCGTCCAAGATAAGGATTGAGGGTAAATTGATGAAACAGGTATCACGAGTGAACTGATTGAGGGGATTATTTGAAAAAATACCGATTACTGAGAGCTTTTCGGCTCCTTCGATGCGAGTACCATTCAATCAAAATGCAATTTCACTTGCGTGGGAGACGAACGTGAATTTATAAACGAATATGAAAACCTGAGTGTAGAGTCATCGGCAAAACAATGAAGTTGGTCGGAAGTTTCAGATAAGAGATCATTTATAAAAATGAGGTGGGAACACCAGTATTCGTTTCTTGAAGATCAGACACTTTAAATCTTTCCGTACGATATGTATTGAACGATACATAATTTCATAATTTAATTTGCTTCACATCATGTTTTATACCGCATCTTAGGCGCTTTTACCTGTTGACTGAAAATACCCTAAGGCTAGCCCGCACTGGCAACTGTGATCGAAATCAAATAGTTTAGTCACCAGTTGAAAGAGAACCGCGCACTGGCAACTCTTTACTCACGCTCACACTCTTTTTCTCTCTTGCTCTTATAGAAAACAGCTCAACTGTTGCGAAGACAATCGTTTAGTTTGTGTCAAAACACAAACTTTTTAGTTACTCGAATCGAGTTGCTCTAAGTGCGCGGTGTCCCATATAAGCCCATATGTTTCATTTTAGCAACTAAACAGTTGCGAAACTAAAAATTGAAAGTGCGCGCCTGGCCTAAGGCTAGACGCGCACTGGCAACTTTGATCGAAATCAAATAGTTTAATCCCCAGTTGAAAGAGAACCGCGCAATGGCAACTCTTTACTCACGCTCACACTCTTTTCTTTGTTGCTCTTATAGAAAAGAGCTCAACTGTTGCGAAGGCAATCGTTTAGTTTGTGTCAAAACACAAACTTTTTAGTTTCGAGAATCGAGTTGCTCTAAGTGCGCGGTGTCCCTTATAAGCCCATATGTTTCATTTTAGCAACCAAACAGTTGCGAAACCTAAGGCGACCAACGAGTAACGGAGCGGACCCACCCAAAGTACTGTTAATTAAGAAAACTTTCGGAATATTCGTATAAACCATATGCCACACAATTGAACATACCATAAACGGAGTAAAAAACCAATTTATTCGGTCCCATTGAGGTAACTGTCTCCGCAACGCATCCTTCGTCGGAAATTCAATTTCGGTTCAAAGTAGATTTCATCGGAAGATCGCATTGCGATGGATATAAATTTCATGCAAACATGTGCAAATTAACCTATATATCGAAATTCGATATATTTTCGATAATAAAAAATAAACAACATCAGCGTTTTAAACCATAAAAATCGGGGAGTGTGTAATTTATTGTTTATAAAAAGTATTTTTTTCAATTATAAGGCGCTAGCGTTTTCAAGAAATGTAATTAGATGAATTTTTAAATCAAAACTATCGAATAAAGTCCCCTCCCTATTTCCAAACATATGTTTTTGCTTCCATTTGAAGAGTCAACAAAAAAAAAAGAAATTAAAACAAAACTTTTTAAACACAATAGGTGTTTTATTCATTGCTGCATAGCCACTAGCCAGGGCAGCATTAAAGTGCGAATAAAATGATTAAACTCACTCCATATGTCAATTTTAATTTATATTTCAATGTTGGCCATTATTATAAAAAATATCAAAATCTGATGTCAAAATATGTATGTACATAATGCTCAAAACTGACTTTAAGTTGCTGCAAAACTCGCAAAAATAAAGCTATTACAAATTTTTTTAATCGGTTTAAACTTTATTTTTTAAGAAACCGAAAAGAAAAATTAACTTTTAATTCATTTAATAAAAAAACTCAATGTATCCACTTCTGCACGGCCAAAATAAAAGCGGTTAATACTACATTTTTAGTCACCCCTATCACAGAGTCCCTCGTAACAATTCCCGAAAATTTTGTTACGCTACGAATACGAATAAATTAACACCATAGGCCCCGAACGAAATCAAAAAACATTTTCCGAATTTCGGAGTTTCAAAATCAGTTGATTTGCGTCAAAATGTGAAAAAATAAATAAATTTCCGTTGTTAATCTTTTGATTTGATTTTAATTTTGTTAGTCGTTAAAAATAAATAACATTGCCGTTGCAATCTTTGTAATAAATGTAGAAAATACGCCAAGAAGACAAACACTAAAAATGAGATTCATTACGGAAGGATACCAATATTTATTTGGGAAGGGTACGAAATGTCGACAAAAAAAATGTCGACTGGACAAATATAAATTTCATCGACGTTTTATGTCGACTGAAGTTTGATCGACAATAAAAAAAGTCGACAGTTTAAAATCTCGACTATTAAAATGTCGACTGAAAACTTGTCGGTGAAAATGTCGACTTTTATCCAAAATTGAGTTAAATAAAACAAGAATGCTCTCTTTTAATATGTTAACTAAATTTTATTATTAATTCAATTTTATAAATTAAAAAAAAAGTGTGAGTGCCAGGACTCACGGTTAAGATGTGTAAACATCAACGTTCGTCCGAGTGCCGAATTTTTGTTATCGTACGTACCCAATAAACATACAATGCAATCGTACTATTTTGTGATTTTAGATATCTGTGGTGTTTGGTACAAACATGATAAGCCCATAAAATAATTTGCGTTTTTACTTTCACTTTACGTGGCGCTAGGGCTTAAACGGTTTGACTGATTTACTTCAAATTTGAGAACTTTTAAAAATATTCTTTGAAAACTTACGTTCCAAATTTAAAAAAAATCGGCTTAGCCGCTTAGTTTTCAGCTCGATGTAGAGTAAATGTAAGGATGCAAATTATCATGAGATATCATGTTCCTACCAAACACCAAAGATATATACCCCTCACACACGCCACATCGATCAACCTAATCGACAAAGTACTTCGCTTTTGTATGGTCATTTACACACCAATACGCCGACGTAGAAGTACATGCCAAAATCAGTTGTTAAATGGTAGAGTTGTAAAATTTTAAATGAAATTATTAATTATTTAAATTATGTCAGATGAAATATTTTACATAATCACAGCTGATTATGATAACAGATTTAGTTCAGTTTCATAACAGATCTCGTTTTCGAAGTAGCATAAGGTCAGGCGCGCACATTCAATTTTTAGTTTCGGAACTGTTTAGTTGCTAAAATGAAACATATGGGCTTATATGGGACACCGCGCACTTAAAGCAACTCGATTCGATCAAATAAAAAGTTTGTGTTTTGACACAAACTAAACGATTGCCTAAATTTAATTCCTAATAGTTGAGCTGTTTTCCATAAGCGCAAGAGAGAAAAGAGTGTGAGCGTGAGTAAAGAGTTGCCAGTGCGCGGTTCTTTTTCAACTGGTGATTAAACTATTTGATATCGATCACAGTTGCCAGTGCGCGACTAGCCTAACAGACTTTTATAAAAGTTGGAACCTCTGAATACCAATCATAAAAGATCTTTTAAGGTGTAAATCTTTTATGATTCATAAAATAAAAACTATAGCAGAATAACAAATGTGGCAGAATAGGCCTAATTGGTCGAGAGGTGAAGAAATGTTGAAGGATTGAATTAAGTTCTAGCCAGCAATGGAAAGTAATAAAATCGAGATTTCAGTACTCAAAGTATCCAATGTAAACACGATGTCGTAAGTACGCAATATTAACAATGTAAACATGGTGTTAAATGCAATCGTCGGTAAGGTAGGTTGCTACACGGAACGTGTAACCGTAACGGGTTACACGGGACGTATAATGTCGATTTCCTTTTACACTAGGGATTTTAGGGATTGCGATCCCTTGTCAAAATTTGTCTTTTTAGTGTGCGTATTTCGTATACATGTAAATCCCTCTCCAAATACGGATTCGAAAGATTTGATCTCTGTCAAAAAAAAATCGATTTTTTTGGTGTGGTAAAAGTCAAAATTTGACAAGGGATCGCAATCCCTAAAATCCCTAGTGTAAAAGGAAATCGACATAAGTTTTACACACGTTTTCGATTCACTCTACCGCCGGGAAAGATGTTTACACATCAAAAAAGGGGAGCGTATCGATTCTTTAAATGCTAAAAAAACATACAGATAAGATGCATACACCCAACCTCGCACCTACCTCACTGCTTACGCGTCGATATTTTTTGAGTCGACATTTTTAAAATCGAATTTTTAATAGTCGACATTTTGATCAGTCGACATTTTTATCAATCGACTTTTTGAAAATCGACATTTTGAATATCGATTTTTTCAAATCGACATTTTAAAAATCGGTTAATCGTATCCAACCCTATTTATTTGTATTTACTGCCCTTCAAAAAATAAAAAATATAAACAAATTCACGTGAAAACAATAATAAAAATTGTTTTTATATATTTTATTTGCATGTCCTTTATCTTCGTTCGCTTAATTATATTTGTGTTTCGTTTTAAGTTGTGCTCCGATCAAAATATCTGTTCGTAGAAAAAACTGTCCAACTTCCTATTCATTCGGGGCTAGTGATACCATTATTTACGAAATCCGACTTTCGTAGCAAGTTTTTTTTAGTACGACGGGAGCGATGATACCTTTTTTCGGGGTTCGTACTAGGAATCTATTACGATTGGGCCTGTGATAAGGCTGAGTATGTTGTCCAAAGGCCCTTGGCTTTAATGACGTTATGCTCGCCACTGTACATATGTTTAATTCTAAGATTTAATGCATAGCTCCATTTTCATTTCAATAATTTAAAGTTCTGTCACCAGCACAACTGCCATTTTTTGACTGGCTACTTTTTCGGCAGCAATCAAATTGTTGTTGTTTGTCGAGGGAAATTTTGCTGCGCTAGCTATGCAGCAGCGAATAAAACACACCTAACATTTTATATTTATTTGACCTATGCTTTAATCACAATGGAAATGGATCAATGCACAAAACAAAAGATCACGAACATACTTTTTTTCCATCCACCAACATCCATTTACCTTGGCCCCAATTTATTCAGCTGATTGGCCAGATCTTCCCAAAACACAGCTACTTTTCTGGTGTCCTTTTGGTGTAATTTTGTGCAATATCGGGATATTCGCTCAGCAGATTCACCATCCGCTCATATTGTAGCGAAGTGCCAAGGAAAAAAACTCCATTATAAATAGGTAACAGAAGTTAACGAAAATAAAATTTATTTCTTTATTACTTACATTTTAATTACTAACTATTTCTTTAAAAAGAAAACACTTTCCGCAACAAGAAATTGTCGGAGGACTTCGGAGAAAATTTTGTTGGTATCTGTCAAAAATAAGACCATTATAATATAAGCACTTAATCGCAAAGCATCGCACACAAACGGCTTGCGTTGAATTTCGTCTGGCAGAACTTCCGATCAGCTGATCGGAGAACTACCTCGAAGCAAAATGTAGGAAATTCGTAGGAAATCGGAGAAAATTCCGCTCCGACGGTTACCTCGATAGGGCCGATTATTAAACATTTCAATGAAGTTTTTAATTGATCGATCGCAATCTTTAAAACCCCGTATTATAATTCTCATAAACAATTAATGTATATTCATTCATCTCAAAGAAAGATTAAAGAAATGATGATTTGTTTTTAATTTTCTCAAAAACTTGAACATATAAAACCACCCGACGAAATGCCAATTTAGAACATTGTTTAAGGCTAAAGGTCTCTTCTATCATCTTGTTTTTAAATCAAGTAATTTTCATGAATAGTTTTTGAAAAAAAAAAAAAAACAAATTTCAAACTCAAAATTTCGGAAAAAATCTTCAATATTGGAATGGTTAAACGACCTTTTGAGTTTAATATAGAATAAAATTTCGTACAGGCTCTAGGTCAATAAAACGATGTTTTAGATGGTGTGCAACGTTTCGAGCGTGGTTACACTCTTCATCAGGCCTTTATTTAGAATTAAATAACATAATTATGTTCGTGTATTACAAAACAATACAAATGTCAACACTTACAAAATAATCAAAATTAGGCTTTACAACAATATACACTTTCTTGAAGACTTCAAACACATAATATTAAATATTTGTTAAAAATGAAATGAAAACAGTCCCACTGTCACTTCTCGATGTTTCTCTTCTGTCAACTGTTACACAATCTTCTTAATCAGCTGGCTATATATAGTACTCAGGTACTCGCAATCAGATTGTCTATTAACTGTGTTATCAGTTCTATTAATGCGAGAACCTGAGTATTATATATAGCCAGCTGATTAAGAAGATTGTGTAACAGTTGACAGAAGAGAAACATCGAGAAGTGACAGTGGGACTGTTTTCATTTCATTTTTAACAAATATTTAATATTATGTGTTTAAAGTCTTCAAGAAAGTGTATATTGTTTTGTAAAGCCTAATTTTGATTATTCTGTAAGTGTTGACATTTGTATTGTTTTGTAATACATGAACATAATTATGTTATTTAATTCTAAATAAAGGCCTGATGAAGAGTGTAACCACGCTCGAAACGTTGCACACCATCTAAAACATCGTTTTATTGACCTAGAGCCTGTACGAAATTTTATTCTATAGAAAAAATCTTCATATTGGATTTATTCCAAACTAGCCGATTGTAACTACGAATATTTTCTTAATATTAATATTAGCATATGAAAACATTTCTCAATGGGACTGAGCATATTTGCTACAATAATATTAATTTTAGTTTATATGTATAACATACCGTATCGAATTAGATTCTCTTTCACACTTTAAAAAAAAAGAGCTTGTTCATGTTTGTGCATATTATAAATATAACAATATAGAAAATAATAAAATTTATTTCAAATAAACGGGTTGACTACTTTCTGAGATCACTCAACCCAAACTTAAAAATGGTTTCGCTTTTAAAGAATAGTTCATGTGCACGGCACTGTAGTCAATTGAAGGTCCATTTTTGTCACCCAAAATGCTATTGAGTGTATTCAAGTAACTTAAAAAATAAAATGCACGACTGGATAGCACAAACTTGCTCTTAGGTAAAAGTACTTTGGAATTTAAAATACATTTTATAAATAGAAAACATGGATTTAATGAGATAAAAATGTTCAAATGTATGGAATTGCCGTCTGATTAATATTTAAGTAATTTTTTATATGACAAATTTCCTTAAAATTTTTCGAAAACAAAATTTGGGATGCCAAATTTTAAGTATTAGGTAGTATAGATTTTAGAAATAGTTTTTTTTCGAATATTTTTATATACAATACTAGCTTTTACCCGCGGCTTCGCCCGCATTTAAGTCATTGAATAAGTATCAGACATCATCACAATAGAAATGAAACGTATATTTTATTGCTTAGATGGGATTATCAGTTTTTAAAAATTACTACATACAATGAAGTTTAAAAAACTTAAAATATGCTTTATTGAATTGCAACAACAATGTTAAAATATATTTCAATGTGACAAAAATAAATAATTTCGAAGTCTAACAATTAAAAAAGATAAAATGCAGCGTATTAATTTAGGATATTTTTGTAGACTATATTATAAGTTTTTCCGTCTGGTGCAAATATGTGTAAATTCCGGGCATTAGACACTCGCGAACAGGCTACATATAGTTGGCCATGAGAGAAGCATGGCTTTTCTAAATGCACTCCCGCTACCTGTAATGTCTGCCCTTGTGCTTTGTTTATAGTAGCAGCAAAGCTAAGCTTAACAGGAAATTGAACCCTTTTGAATTGGAATGGAGGTAAGTGGGAATAATTGGAATCCGAGGTATGATAACACTTTTTCCCTTGCCGACACCTGTTAAAATAGTAGCACCTAGTATATTTTGCCCCAATTTCGTTATCCGAAGCCTTGTTCCATTACATAGCAAAGGGGCATTTAGATTACTCATAAGCATTACTGGTACATTTAGTTTCAATTAAAGTTTATGTGACGGTACACCCGACAGTTCAAGTGATATGAAGTACTTAGTTCCGTATCCATAATTATTGTATCCATTGACAAATATTCCTTCATTTCTCCTTGTACCTCTTTTAAAATGTCGGTGTTGATCTTATAAACTACTTCATTTTTTGGTGCTAATATTGCTCTTGCACACAACTACTCATCACAACTCAAATTTTGTTGCAATTCCGGAAAAACATGAGCAATGAGATCCACATCATTTTCCACTAAATTACAAAATTCTCTAATATTAAATACAGACCAATCCTTACGCATGAAATTTCGACGGCGCGTGGTCTGCATTTCTGCATTATAAGTTCTTCTCGCTTGTGATTGTTCTGGCGTTTCTATCGCTCTTCTAGCTGCCTGCAGCGCAGCTTGTCTGAAGAGGCGTTTCAGGTGCTCTCGAAACCCTTTGCCGTTGTGCTTGCTGTTGTCTTCTCAGCTCTGCGTGAACATAAGATTCTTGATTTCGTGCAACTTTTGCTGCACGGGCCCGCGACGAATTTTTCGATAGACCAGATTTCCGCTTTAGAGGCATTTTTAAAGAAGAACTGAGAACGAATTGAAATCACAAAAATGACACCTAACCTCAAATATTCAAATAGTTTTATACTTCATGTAATAATGACAGAAGAAAAAAAAACAATAAATATAGAAAAATTTCAAACAGTTGAAACTATAGTCAATCGGAATGGATATTGACATGACCCTCGGTAATTTTTTTTTTAAATAAAAAGTAGCCTATGTTACTTCTAATACCTCCAAGAATATGTGTACAAAGTTTCATGATGATCGGTTTAGTAGTTTTTGCATGAAAGCGTAACAAACAAACTTACATTCACATTTATAATATTAGTAGGGATTAAAATAAACTTAAGGGGGCTCCTGTTGAAAATTTTTGGTTAAAATCGTTGGAGCTGTTGATGAGAAAGTCAAAAAATCAAAAAACGGTTTTATGACAGGTACCGTTAGTAACATTTTGCCACAAAATTTTTTTTGACAAAAATGTAGTCCATGTCCATAATATCACATCGTTTCGAGACAAATAAGATTATGCATTACGGGTGTATGGGGGGTACCGTAAGTTTTGGAGCTAAAAAAAATTTCAATTTCTCCTCTAGGGAATCACCGAAGACCCTTAACTACCGAGATTGAAGAACATAGGGCTAGTGGGTTAGGCTTCTAGAGAGAGGTGCAAACATACAGACGCACTGAAACATGTTTTTTGTGTACTAAATTGTCTTAAAAATTTGTATAAACAAAATTGATATGCAAGTTATTAGTATTCAATAAAATACATTTTATAACGTAATTTACAAATTTATTCGTGTATCCGTTTTCTAGATATTGAATTTTCAAAAAAAAATTATATTAGTTTTTTTAAAAATCAAAAAACTATATTTTCGAAAAAAATTTTAGATTATATTTTTTCGAGTGTATAGAAGCTCACGCATAAAAATTTTGGTTAAAATCGTTAGAGCTGTTGATGAGAAATTCGTAAATCAAAAAAACCGTTCTATGACAGGTACTGTTAATAACATTTCCCCCCAAACATTTTTTTTTACCAAAATGTATTCCGTGTCCATAATATCACACCTATTTTTTTTATCAAAATCGTTATAGCCGTTTTCGAGATAAATAAGATTATGCATTACGGGTTTTAGAGCTAAAAAAAATTTCAATTTCTCCTCTAGGGAATCACCGAAGACCCTTAAGTACCGAGTTTGAAGAAAATAGCTCCAGTGGCTTAGGCTCTAGATCGAGGTACAGACATACGGACATACAGACATACGGAATCGTCGGACCCACTTTATTCGTCTTCGCTATCATCGTAATGTCAACTTTGATCAAAATCTCGAGTTCGATTTTTTTTTTTTTCAAATGCAGAGCTTGCCCTATAGTTAGTACCTATTACCTATATCGCAAGTAAAAAGAGCCCACCCCCACATTGCTCAGCGATGTGACGATAGAATTAGAGAAACAAAAAAAATGTGTGTGTGTCGGTTAGTTAGATAAACTATACAATATAGAAAAATTGAATATGTAGGTAGGTAGGTAAGAGAAAAAACGTAACTATTGAATGGAACAGATATTAAGAGAGAGAGAGCAGCGACCTCGCGATTGTGATGAAATCTAATTCCTGGATAAAATAAATTCAAAAAGTTTATAATTTTATAATTTGTTTTTATATATTTCTCAGGTTGTATGTGTAACTAAGAAGTGATTTTGGGCTTAAAATTTGCGCAACAATATTGACTTTATGAAGCAATGCTAATCTTTGTCGATTATTGTATAAGTTTTAAGATATGATGATGTATAAGTCAACTAATGAAAAAAAATGGACAAAAAATGTAAAATTAATAATATTTAAGTTTGACAAATTATTAATGAAAAAAAATTATAGCCATAAACACTCTTATAACAATATAGAAAATAATAAAATTTATTTCAAATAAATCGGTTGACTACTTTCTGTTACAAACTTTAAAATAGTTTCGCTTTTATATAATAGTATAGATATAGATTGTGACACTATATACATATACTAGTTTTTTTTTTTTTAATATTTTTAGTTTTTGAAAACTAGATAGTTAGACGTCTTCTAGTTTTAGAGAAAATTAAAAATTACTAAACCTACTTTTTATACATTTTAAATTGAAACAAAACTTTTAAACAACCATTTATTTTAATAAAATCAAAATTTCAAAGCTTTATATCATGTTTATCAATTGTCGCGCAAATGTAAAGTTTCACCAAACAAAACAAAGTGAATTGAATTTATCGTAAAACGCTATGTATTCGAAATGTAGAACACGAATTTTCATCATGTGGGGCATACAGTACAAGCGCTGATTACGTGAACATTAAAAGCTTTTGGCTGGTGACAATCAATAGCGTAGACCGTAGAGCATCGATAGCGTAATATCATTGTTTTCTTTTTCATTTACTGGATTGTATTTAAATTATGGTCCGATATCACACATCAAATCAATAGCTTATTTTATTACTCACTAATAAAAAATAAAAAGCCTTATTCTTTTAAATTCTATTTATTAGAATTAATGAAAAACTAATAACTTGAATGTTAAAAAAATAGAAACATAAAAACACGAAATTAATACATTTTTAGGTTAACGTATAAGGGCAAACTAATACATAATAATGTATAAGATGAAAAAAAGAACTTTAATTTATGGAAATATTTTCTTAAAACTCGTTAACATTAAATTCATTCGAAAATCAACAAATAAAAACTTAAAATATTTTTTTTTTCGAAAACAATAAAAACTGATTTTTTTTCCTTGCGAACTCGGTTAAATTCCTAATTGATTTTTTTTTTCATTGTATTCGTATATTAATTTAGTTATTTTTAGTAGAGAAATAAGTTCGTAGAATTTACCGATTCGTCTTTAAAACAGTTACTTTTTTACAAGAGTGCGACACATTTATCAAAATTGAAATAAAATAATCAAACTAATTAGTACCCAGAGATGTAAATTCGACGAAAAAACTTCGATTGGGAATTTGGTTTTAAATAAAAAAATAAATATGTAAATTGGTTAGCCCAAACTACACAAGTTTAACATTTTCGAGAGTTTCGAAATCTTTTCAATAATCACTTGTTAGGATTCAATGCATCGATCAAATTTCTCATATCATTGTCATTGAGGTAGCTGCATATGTTTTCTCTACAATTATATGGCAGCATAATCGAAAGACTTTCCGATAACAAATCGAAAAATTCATGTCCCCTTTCGAGAAGATCTTTTCTGTTAATTCCTCTAATGATTTTTCCTTTGATCAAACCAGAATATGTTGGAAATCTTTTTTTATAATCATCTGATTTAAGAACTTCAATAATTTTTGGATTCCTTGCATAATTGGCAACATTATCGATGGACTTTGATAAAATATCATAAAATGTAACATTAGTATTGGCACAAATTTTTTTGCATTTAAGTTTCTTGACTTCTTGTTCGCATTTGGTTTTAAAGTCCGACAATTTATTGGAACGACCAAGCGAATCTAAATTGTTCTCTTTCACTGGCAAATTTGCAGCCTTCATCAAAATGACATGATGATGAAGCATTTCAGTAATTGTATTGTCTGAAAAAATGTTTTTGACTCCGTAATCAAAATAGTCATCATCAGAGTCATCATCAGAGTCATAATCATTTTCAGATCCACAATAGTCATGATAATCGTTATCGCAATCATCTTCCGAATCATAATAATCATCATCGTCATCATAATCAGAATCACAATGATTAAAAAAATCCTCAAATATACTGGCGCCCATCATCATAGCCGATTTAAATGGAGTAACATTTCTTTTGGTCTGATTTTGAATATCACATCCGTATTCGAGCAAAGCCCTGACTACTAGGTTATTGCCTCTTTTGGTTGCAATGTTAAGTGCTGTCCTACCTTGACCATCAGTGCCATCAATGTCAGCACCATTCCTTAAGAGAAGCTCAACAAAGTCAGCGCAATCATTTTCAGCTGCTATATGAAGTGCAGTCGAACCATTTTCTTCTTTTTCGTAAATATTTGCACCATGGTTTAACAAATATTCTAAAAATTTAATGTGAACTTCTCTAATTGCAATGTGGAGGGCAGTCGATCCCTCTTTTGTCTTGGCATTTACATCGGCGCCTTTGCTAATGAGCATTTTCAGAATATCAACATTGCCGCTGTAAGCACTAAGATGTATTGGAAGTGCGCCTATCTTATCAGGAAACATCTTTGCATTGTGTTCAAAAAGAATTTCGACCAGATTGAAGTAGCCTTTGTAGCAGGCACAATGAAGAGCGGATTTTCCATCTTGGGATTGGATATTAACATTTGCTCCAGCGGCGAGCAGTATTTTGGCAATTTCGCTTTTGTCGACGTAGACTTGCGCCTCATGATTTTTGAAAAATTGGCTCATTAGTTTCATACATAAATCAGAATCCCAGCATTCATCTATTTCATTAAGAGCAGTAAAGTGCAATGCTGATCTGCCAAACAAATCAATTTCCTGAACATTGACCTTATGCTTCAATAGAAAATGTACCATTTCTTTGGAATTCTTTTTAACCGCGTTAATTAATAGACCAGCACAATTTGTAAAAGAAGCTCCCTTTGCCAGTAAGAGGTTAACCATATTTATATCTCCCACCGCTATGGCATAATACATTGGTTTTCTGTGATATTCGTCCATGGCGTTAAGGTTGGCACCGTAATTGATTAGGATTTCTGTAATTTTGTATTGGTTTTTTTTTACTGCAGCATGTATTAAAGAAGATGAATTGTTTGATACATTATTTAGAAAGCCCTTTGGTGATGATTTTAGAAAATTTTCAATAATTTGTGTATATCCCTTTTCGACAGCTGTTTCTAGCAACTTTGGATCAGTGTCATAAGTGAATCCATGTTCCAAAAACTTTTCAATTATCATTTCATATTTTTCCTTGTCGCCGTAAATTGCTAGGTGCACTGAGCTGCGGTTCATTTTGTTATTTGGATCTGGTCTATATTTTAGTATATGCTCCACCATATTGAGGGAACCTTTTTCAACGGCCAACAAAAGTATGGTTTTACCTAGCTTATCCTGGGCATCAACATTTGCTCTATGATGTAACAATTGTTTAACTACGTTCTCATGTCCGTGCAATGCTGCAAAATAGAGTGGTGTTAGACCATCTTGGGACTTAGCATCAACAAATGCGCCGTTTTTAAGCAGCAATTCAACAATTTTCTCATGACCATTTACAGCGGCCAAATGCAAAGGTGTTTGGCCACTTCTTTTGTGTGAATTAATAACTACATTAACATTTGCTTTGTGTTCTAAAAGTATTTCGACCGCTCTAAAATTTTTCCTTAGAACTGCTGTATGAAGGCAAGTTGTTCCGTCATTCTTTTTATCATCGACGGAAGCACCACGATTGAGAAGAACCTCAACTATGTCTAATTTATTTCGAAAGACGGCATTTTGAAGCGCTGTTCCACCAAATTCATTTTTTGCGTTAATATTAGCTCCTTTTTCTAGAAGCATTTCGACAATCTCCTTTGTACCTTTGATGGAAGCAAAATGCAGCGGAGTGTTATTCAATTTTTTTCGCTTGCTATTGTTGTTAGTTTTTGCCCCATTTGATAGAAGTAGTTTAGTAATTTCAGCATGTTTATTCTTAGTAGAAATACGAAGCAAAACATATCCCATAACCCATGATTTGGAGTGTGATAGTCCATAGGTGTCAATTATTTCTTTAGCAAGTCTAACATTACCTTCACGGACGGCTTGGAATAAGCTGTTGTTTACATCCATTGCTTAATTTACCTTTTTTTTCAATTTCCAACTATTTGTTTGCTGTTGCCGATTTATTAATGGTGTAGATGATTTTAAAGTATCTGTAATTATTAAGATATATTTATTAATATATTTAAAAAATAAGTTTTCAATCTAAAGATAACCAATATTAATATTTTTGAGGTGAAACTAAGTAAAATTAATTCGTGAAAATGAATAGGCTTTTCTTTGTTAAATAAAATATCTAAGTGTTTAGTCTCATTTGCATTTTAATTACTTTTTATAATTTGCACACAATCAAGGTATTATGACTACCCTCATGTTATGGTATAACACAGTGCGAGCATTTCAGTGTCGGACAAAACTAAAGCACGAAAAAATATCACATTGGAAACATACGAATAAAAAGTGAATACACTCGTGATACTTTTATATTTTTCATTTTTTCTTAATCACAACATATTATTCTATGTTTTACAGCTTTTTGATTTTAAATCTTAACATATTTCTAAAAAATAAAAATAGTTCAAAACTCATTTAAAAGTAGCGCGACAAAACTAAAGCACATGTACCATATTTCTGTTTACAGTTATCGAATTTTACCGTTTAATTCTTAAATACTTCTACCTTCACTTGTTATTTTGTCAAGCATGTTCTAGGCAAAACAAAAAAAATTAATCGCGGATCTTTGCACCATGCTAACGGTCAAAGCTAATGAAGAATTTAAAATTTAAATGAAAATTGTTAAAATGGCGCGGAATAAATATTCCAATAAATTAAAAGAAAAAAAATAGTGCCCGACTTTCAAAGCGGTGAATCAATTACATTTATTGGCAATAAATATGGTACAAGCCATACGGTTATTTCTCGGATAATAGCTCGATTTCGTGCTCGGGGTAGTGTTCAAACAGTGCACAATGGTGGTAGACCTCGAAATACCACGTCGCATTGCGATAAAAGAATAATGAGGTTAATCAAAAAGGACCCTTATAATACCCTAAAAAAATAAAAAAATAACTAACTTATAAATCTCTTGTAGAACGATCTGGCGAAGAGCGGTGATAGTGGCTGGAAAGCTCGTCGTGACTAAAAGACTAAACGCACCTTAGCTGGACTAGGGAAAAATGGAAGACGGTTCTATTCTCTGATGAATGGAAATTTAATTTAAAAGGATCGGACAGATTTCGTACGGTATGAAGCCCGAAAGGTGAACGCCTCAATCCTCGATTTACCAAGGCAACTGTGAAGCACTGTGGGGGGGAACATTACTGTCTGGGGATGTTTTTCCAGTCAAGGGTTCGGGCCACTTCATAAGATAAGTGGTATAATGGATCGTTTCATGTACCAGGAAAGCCTTCAAAACGTCATGCTTCCGTATGCGGAGGAGAATATGCCGTTGCGATGGATCTTCCAACATGACAACGATCCGAAACATACCGCTAAATTGGTGAAAGATTGGCTTAATGAAGGTAATATCATGGTTATAAAGTGGCCAGCGCAATCCCCTGATCTCAACCCAACGGAGAATCTATGGGAAATGGTAGATTAGAGGATGGATCGAACGAAATGTAACAATTTTGACTCGCTACTTGACAACAAGTACAAACTGTCCATCCCCATACAAATAATTGACAATCTCATTGCATCCATGCCTCGTCGATGTGATGCAATTATCAAAAATAATGTTTACGACACCAAATAGTAACATTAAAACTTTTTTTTTATTTATTTTGTATATGAAATCAAAAATGTTCTTTAGTTTTGTCGAGCTACTTTTTAATGAGTTTTGAACAATTTTTATTTTTTAGAAATATGTTAAGATTTAAAATCAAATTAAAAGCTGTAAAATATAGAATAATATGTTGTGATTAAGAAAAAATAAAAAATATAAAAGTATCACGAGTGTATTCACTTTTTATTCGTATGTTTCCAATGTGATATTTTTTCGTGCTTTAGTTTTGTCCGACACTGTATGTAAAGTTGAGAGGATTTAATAGGAGGTGTCAATGCACATTGGTCTTGAAAGCTTGTGTATCACAATGAGAGAGAAAAATCGAGAGGGGCAAAGTATTCCACATTTTAGTAGAGCGCTAAGGAAAAAAAATCTATATTTGACCCTACGTCTCAAGTTAAGCTCGAGGGTAAACTGTGCATTCAAGAGAAACAAAAGTTTTCGTTATGGATGTGTCTCCTATAGTTTTTAGGGCTCTGGCCTGGTTTCTGAGTAGTACCCCTTAGCATAATGGTCTTCGATTCTTGGAATTGATAAATTCTCCAAGATAATCTCTTTTAATGAAAAGTGCTGCTCATTAGCCTTTCGAAATCGGCTCTCTATGAGCCTTCAATTTATTTATTCTCAGTTCTATCCAACATGCTCAAATGATTAATTAGGGGAGGGGGGTCACGTACCATATATGAGAGTTTCGGACGGATGTTTGTCTTTAAGATCAGAAGGGGAAAAAATGTCTTACATCTTTTAAGAAAACCTGAGTATTTCGCTGTCTTTTGGCTACGTCGAATTTATGACAATTCCATAAGAGATAGTCGGTCACATACATACCGACAGTAGAAAGGTTTTTGATTTCTTTAATAAAAGTGACATTCATTGATAATTGCAAGTGTGGTATATTTCGCTTGGCCGACAGAGGACAGCTTTGTGTTTTCGATTGGGTAAATAGTAACACCTTTTGTTATCGACGGCGATCTCATCTAATGGTACCTCTGTCACGTTTCCCAGCGATAAATATTCATTAATGAAGCTGGTATATTGACTTTTCAAATCAAGGTTGGATGCAAATCTCCTTCTTTTGATCAATTTGCGTAGGTATCAATTTTTGTATAGAAATGATTTTTGAAGTGCGTCAAAGGAGAACACTACCCGAAGAAAATTGGTATTTCAATAAATCAGCCTATCGAAGTTGTGAAAAAATTCAAGTACCTAGGAGTTCTACTTACATATAACATGAACTTTTCCAAGCATGCTAAAGATAAAAGCGCTGAAGCCAAACTAGCATTAAACCTCATGTGGCCCAAATTCTTTTCAAACCAAAAAGTTGATATGATTTCCAAATATCGTATATTCTATGCCACAGTCAACACATGTGTGTGCTATAGTGCACAGGTTTTGGGATATTTGCCCCTCGAGGAGTTTGAAGCCATTCAAAGGCATTTCTTCAAACGTTTATTCAGATTACCAAACTCAAAACCTAATTATGCAATCTATGTAATCTATGTAGTCAGGTATAACGCCGGTATATGTATATGTATCCTAAATCTAAAAAACAACTACGATTATATAATAAAAGTGATGAACCGCAACGAAGGAAGTCTTCACAAATCTATAATGTTAAGACAACTACATACCAACGCTTCCCCTTTTAACCCTTAGCTGCACTTGTGGGGTCCAGGTGACCCCAGCGCTATTTAAATTACAATAAAACATACAATTTTCAAAAAATTTTAATTGTGGCTCCATCTGTTAATAGTTGAAGCATACCTCTTTCGCCTGAAACCCATAGTACGATGATATGCGCGCTAGTATCGTTCTGGCAGTCGTTGGAAGTGGTGTGGTGCCGTTTAAGACCCCAGTGTGGCAGTTATGATTATTTAAGTAATTTTTTTTTTACTCTGTTTTTGCTCTATTTCTTAGATAATAGTAAGTATAATATTTTGACTGCTCAGAATTTTTTACAACGTTTATAATATTTATGTACATATATTAGTTTATTTATTCGTTACCATTAGATGGCATACAATTTGCGCAATAGGACATTGTGACAAGAAATGATCGAGGATGATTGTAACAATGGCGTTGCTCAGAATATTTCGGATGCTAAAGTCGACGATGGTTCAACGTATCTGATAGTTCATCTTCATCGGAGTTAGATGTAGAGATGGAAGACGCAACTTTCGATCCACGTCTTTTACAGTCTCGAGCACGCGGTCGACCTACGTCGAAGCTATTCATAGTACAAAATAAATATACGTTTTTTCTAAGACAAATATAAAGTATTTTTTTCTTGAAGGTATACATCTTGAGAGTATGTCATTAAATTTTTAGCTCAAAATATTAAAAAATGAAAAAAAAAAAAAAAAAATAGAATTTTTTTGTGAAAATGATCATTTATTATGTTAATTAATTGACCAATTTTTTGAATATTTATTGTTTGATTTTATATCAGGCTTTTTTGGTCACGTTCTTCGTTATGCAAATAAAAAACTTTATTTCATATTTCTTTCCCTACGTTTCGTTGGATTTTCCCAACTTCTTCAGGGGTTGTTTTATTAAATATGAGATTTTGTTTCTTGTTACAAAAAATTTAAAATTTAATTTAATAAAACAACCCCTGAAGAAGTTGGGAAAATCCAACGAAACGTAGGGAAAGAAATATGAAATAAAGTTTTTTATTTGCATAACGAAGAACGTGACCAAAAAAGCCTGATATAAAATCAAACAAGAAAATGATCATTTTCACCACATTTTTTCAATTAACAATTTTTTTATTAATAATAAATATGAATATTTTTCTTTAAACCTACTTCAACTTATAAAATACATATTAACGATCAACACAGAATTTTTTCAAGCAACAAAATTCAATAGCTGGCTCACAATACGATATTTTGTCGTTGGGGCATTTCTTACCCCAGTGTGGCAGCTATGTTATTCTACAGAAGTGTGGCAGCTAAGGGTTAAGGAATGGAACCAGTTAGCTCTTTCCTACGGAGCTCACCTATCTTTATTGGATTCAAATGTACAGGAGTGGCGGCCTATGTTTGCAGATGCAATTGCTAAACTAGATCAACAAGTTTATATTCAAAATTTATCAAAAGCACTTTGAACAACATCCAGAAACATACATACATATGTATCCTACAACAATGAAAAAGATGAAGCTTTTTGAAAGAAAGATGCTCCGCATTTGCACTGGACTGTACCGTAACCCACTGACGAAGAAATATATACCAACAAAGAACCTGTATAAAGAAGCAAAGTTAATACCATTGGACAAGTATTTACTGCAGCTCTCCGGAAAAATCATCAGGAATCTGGAAGATCATCCCAACACAGAAGTGCAACAACTTCTCCAGCATGAACTAGAGCCTAGTGACAAGTATCTATACACCCGAGCCATCACTGACGATCAATTTGAAGACATCATCCATAACGACAACGCACCCTTTTTACGAGAAGAACAACAATCAATACTACAGGGGATAAAACGATAAAACAAATTGAAAAATAAAATTCTTAATTTTAATCTTAAAAAAAACAAAACATATAGGAATCTCAATCACCAAACTGCAATCGGAAGCTAATTATTTTAGAAACGACATATCGACGGAAGCTATAAGTTATATCTTTAACCCTTTACGGCATGGTGGCTCATATATGAGCCAAACTATTTTAGTGTGAATATTTTCGAATTTTCAACAAATTTGGTTATTTTGTGCATACAGTTTGAAATTAGTAACATAGATGCTCTAAATTATATAAATAAGGGCCATCTATGAACGAGTTGCGGGAACAATTTCTTTCGTCAAACTCGTAAAAAACAGGTTGCAGTGGATGAGAAGCCTATGTGAGAAATTCAAAATTGTATAAAAAATATAAATAAACATATCGTCGACTGGATTCTATCTTATTCAAAAGGCCATTTTTTACGAAATTGAGTTAGGTATGCAGTCCTCATAATTTTGGAACGCTCTTTCATTTGGCGCAAACCATTTTGTTCTATCTCTTTTAGTTTTCAATTTACAGAGAACTGTTTTGTTCAATAAGACACTTTTTTAACGATTTTTCAATTCAAAAAAATATCCAAAATGACTTCCTCGTTGATTTTAATTTATAACTAATTCAAAATAAAAGAAAAACAATTTATAACTAATTCAAAATAAAAGAAAAACAATTTCCGAACTTGATTTATAAACCAAATTGTCAAGGCTTTCAGAAAAAAAATAATACCAATCAAATATTTTCTTACATAAACAAAAACTTTCAATTTGAACTTTAAAAATCGATTTCCCAACATTTTGAAAAATTGACATTGAACAAGATAGCATCCAGCCGACGATATATATGAATATATGTATATATATACATAAGAAACCGTTTCACAATATTCCACACTTCATAATTGTTTGAATAAATAATTGATTTAACTTACATCAACGATTTTTGTTTCTTTTCTGCTCAGTTTACCATATATGATCCAAGCAGAAAATCTACAAATTTTCCACTTTTTTCACAATAATCAAAATTCCTGAAACAGGTGTCTTTTTAATTAACATAAACTACCATATATTTTTTTCATGAAGAAACAAAAAAAATCATGCAGTAAGGGGTTAAATCACGAGTAGAGATTTTAAACCTAAACTTTATGCCACATCGAACGAATCTATCTTAACTCTGTAGCTTATGCAACAGAAGGGAAACTGAAGATATAACACATTTCATTGCAAACTGTCCAATTCTACAGGAAATTCGTCGGTTACATTTCAATGAAAGTTTTCTGTCTACAAACCGACTTTAAGAAATTCTAAACGGAGCTATAGGATGGTCTACCCTATATTTATTATGTAAGTATTGTAAGCATGCATTAAATTTTCGTAATAGTTTCTCAACTTAAAACTTGAAGGTCAGCCAGTTATTGTAGTTTTTATCTACTTTTACTTATTTTGTGTTTCTAAAATGTACTTCAAAATTGCTTTTTGGACTACAAATCAGTACATAATTGATATTTTTTCTTTGTGTTTCAAATCATTGCAAAATTGATATTTTCATTATTGTTTGATATCATAACAAAATTGATATTTTTATTTGTGTTTTAAATCATTACAAAATTGATATTTTTATTTGTGTTTCAAATCATTAAGAAATTGATAAATTTTCTTTTTGTTTAAAAACGTTTAGAGGTAACTCAATCACATTATTGGAAATTGTTATTCTTCTTTTTTACAAACTACTTTTACTAAGAAAATAATTGAATTAATTCAAATAGATTATTTTTTTTTACTTTAACGTGCATCTAAAATTTTATACTTTATTTTTTATTATTTCTGTTATGAAATGTCATATCAGGCGGCAGAATTGCCATGTCTTATTCTTAAGTAAGAAAAATATTGCTCAACTATTTTATTAAATAACGAATTTTTCTATCTATCTATCTATTACTAAATACTAAAAATTGGCATCCAAAATTTTCGTCTTGAAACATTTGAAAGAAATTTCTTATATACCTTATTAATTTAAAAATAAAACAATTTTTAAACTTCATTTGCATAAATTCACACTTTTCTAGAAATCAGACTGCAATTTTATGCATTTGATCTGTTTTATCTCATAAAATCCATGTTTTATATTTATTTAGTCGAGCATTTTATTTAATAAAGCAATGTGTTCATTATAAGAGCCGTTTAACAAAAAGTTCAATATGTCCCTTTCAAGTAGAATATTTTTTGATAATTGGAAGTTTTCGTACATACATAACTCCTATTTTTAAAGCAAGACAAAAGCATACAATTGAAAATTATAGGCCGATTTTAAAACTCTCAGCTATACCAAAACTACTTGAGCTTATTATAGTACTAAAACCACACATTTATCACTGTTTGCTAAATATGTTTATATTTTAGCTTCCATTCGGATCTTCTTAAGTGGTTGTCTAGTTACCTAATCAAGACAAATAGTAAATTTTTTTCAAAGATAATATTTGTTTCATCTGGTGTCCCTCAAGGAAGCCATCTTGGTCTCCTGTTTTTTTATGTTAATGAATTACCTTCTTTACTGCAATATACAAGTTGTTTGTTATTTGCAGTTAACTTTAAATTATACTCTATAATAAAAAGTACGAATTATTGTTTTAACGTTCAAAACGATATAGACAAAATAGTAGATTGGAGTGAAAACAAATTTCTTTTACTTAATATATGTAACACCTTCTCATTTTTTTAATCACACACAGTTATTATGATTATAATATTTCAAGCTTTCAGCTTTGCATAGACTTTCGGAAGTTAAAGATCTTGGGGTTGTGTTTGATGAAAAACTGAGTTTCTCCTTGCATATGGATTTTCTTACAGTCAAGGCAAATTCAGTGCTAGTTTTGCTTAAAATAAATTGTTGTGAATTTTCTAAAGTATAAACAGATTTTATTACATTATAATACAATCTGTTTATACTTCACTTGTCCGCCCACATTTGGAATATGCGTCAGTTGTTTGGGACCCATTCTACAAAGTTTCAAAAATCGTATTGAAAAAGTTCAAAAAGCATTTTTTAACTACAAATTCATAAATTCGAGAAGAAACGAGGCCCTTCAAATCAATGAAAGGTTTTTGCAAGGACCACTTAACTGCTTTCCTACATTAGCTAGAATTCAAAAACAAATTCCAGTTTCGGTGTGATAAAAGAATGAATTTGTAAGATTGAACATACAGTAGACTCTCGTTAACTTGAACATACGATAACTTGAACATTCCAATAACTTGAACAAATATTTTTTCCCTTTACGCATTCTATACCTTGAACGGACTATTTTTAAGACTCAATACCTTGAATTTTTCCCCTAAGTACTCTATAAGTTGAACAAGTAAAATTTATGCGAACTCTGTACCTTGAACAAAGTTTAATATTGAATTTCTTAAATTTTTGAATTTATGCAAGGTACCTGGGATGTTGGTACAGAATACAAACGGTTTTTGTAAAGGGGAATCCCAGGAAATTTCCTTAGTATTTCCGTATAAGGTTTTATCCTTCATAATCGGTGAATTTCTGTATTTCATTTGCACACGTGCGTATTTAGGAATCAAAAAACGTTTCAATTAAAATTATTTCTTAATAATATCATTATTTATGTTTTAAAATCATTAAAATGAATCATTATTAAATAAAAACAAGAATTTTTTTAACTTGATCCAGTAACTTGCACAATCCTATTAGCTTGAACACTCCTGGTTTCGTCCGTGTTCAAGTTAACGAGCGTCCACTGTAAAACAATCTACAAAAAGGGCTCAAATATTATTCTTGGGTATATTCTAAGAAAAAAAAAAATCTTTTACAGTCAATTTGTAACTTATACGAGTTTATCGAGAATTTAATAAAAGGCTTACAGCCTTATTTATTATTTTTCACTAAAACTGGGTTCAACCTCGGAATAGTTAAACCGAGCCGAAGCACATACTTCGGGCTTACGCCACGTCAAACAAATCCTTATTTAATATATATTTTCTTAGCCGTATTAGCTACGCCTTCTTTATGTCAAATATACTGGGAAAAAAAATCACCAATCTAAAACTCTGGTTATTATACACCAACAAAAACCCCAGCAAACCCCAGCTGATTTCCATTATTATTCATTCTATTATCATTTGTATGCATATACGAAATTGGATACATTTAAAATTGGATTGTATAAAGTTCAAATCCAATAAATGAAGGTACCAACCGCATTGCGTTCCCAATACCGTACAACTGTTAGAGCGTTTGGAAAATATAAATAATTTATTATTGCAAAATATCTATCCTTTTTGTCTTAGTAAGAAACGAAAAACAAATTGCTTACACTCCTTTTTGTAAATTTCAGAAGATGTCATCTCAAAATGACATTTAGATTCTAAAACGGCCTTAAACCTCCTATGAACCAGTTTTAGCTTATTCCACCGCTATTCCTCGTGCATTTTCATTATAAATAAGGTTTTCAGGATTAGAGCCGTTGTAAAATCGAAGTAACTTTACTCCGTCACTAAAACGAGTTAGTAAATAAGGCTGTTAGTGTATCCAGAGCCATGTTAACCCATTCTCTCACATTGTACTTTTTAAAGTACAGTAAAATGAATTTTACAAATGGCCATTTAACAATATGCCATGAAATAAAAATCATCTTTTTGATTTTGTTTTCTCAAAAGCCAATATTATTTGAATTTTTCAGATATTTTTTTTATTTTTTGATCACAATAGGTTATTGTCTAATTGTCTTTTCGTAGAAAGCATTCTGAAATATTTCTCGTTTTGTGTCCTTCAAAAACATTTGTGGTCATATAAACTTCAATTGACAAAATACTAAAAATTATTCTTTGATTTTTATTTGAAACAAACATAAAGCTTACGAGTATACAAGTCCCTTCATATTTTTTTATATATCTACGGAGGTAAGCAATGCCAAAGTTTGATGTACTTTTAAAAGTACAATGGGATCATGCATGCATTATTTTTCTAGGGATTATAATGGATTTTCAAACTATCCCTGTCAAACACTTTTATGGTAAACGTTTTCAAAATTTTCACTCTGCTCTGGAAGAACTGCATAATAATGCACATATCGTCATGATTCCTCTACCGGTGGACTATGTGACGGACGAAGAGGATTTAGATGAAGACAATATGATAACAACGGAATTACCACTAGATGTTCCAGGTGAGGTGGAGGTTTTTGTGAATCCAAAACTGCACTTCAGATTTATTCGGCCTGAACGAAATAGACATTTTTGAAAATTTGTTTGATCCCGAGGTATGACAACTTATTGTAAATCAAACTATGTTGTATGGAGGGAAAAAACACCAACACAAATTTTCATTCAATGACGAGGATTTGAAAATTTTAATTGGAATCTTACTGTTATTCCAATGAAATTCGAGGCAAGAATTAATGGTGCAACATTTTCACCTCCATGTTTTTAATGCCTGGAGGCTCCACAAGCTGACGAATAATTATAAAGGTGATCTACTTGAACTCACCAGAGCAATAACTCTTCACTACCTTAGGTTCCACACTCTGAATGCAGGACAAGGACAACCTAAACAAAATGTCAAGCGAAGCATTGCGGAGAGTCCAGGATACCACTTCCCCAAAAAATTACCAAATCAATTCAGATGTCGACAGTACCATCTACGATCAAAATGGTGCCGTGAAATGTGCAATGTAACATTGTGTATAAATAAAAACTATTTTAAAAATATCCATGTAAACTCAAATTAAAATGATATGTATGACCCCACTGTACTATATAAAGTACACCTTCATTACCAACATAATTTTTTTTCAAAAACTTTTTTCGTATAAATGTTCTTATTTTAACCTCAATAAAGAGAAAATACCATAACAATATGATTTTTGCAATTTTCAATACGCTTGGGAGTTAATGGGTTAACGGTAATTGCGCTGTTAGTAATGAACCTGTTCCAGGTTTTCTAAACTATGATAAAATCTATTAGTTTTTACGCAAACTTGCCATTGAGTTTTGTTTTAAGTATTGTTATGTTCATTCAAAACAAATAGTAAAACGATGTTTATTATTTTGTTATCATTTTCTGGACCGAGATAACATATCAAATTATTTTAAAATCAATTACAAAGGTTGGTATTTCTTCTAACATGAAGTTAAGTTTCTATCATTAGTATTAAAAGCGCAACTACCGTTAACATGGGTCAGGGTACACCAAAGTAAGCATTTTCTTAAATCCCCGATACCTATACGAGTTACAAATTAAACGATTTTTTTCTTAGAATATACCTACCCAAGAATCACCAACCTAAATATTATGCACGAATTAAAGGACACCTTGTATATTCAAGTACACAAGTTATTCAGCGCTTTGTGAAGCTAATAGAAGTCAATTTTTAAAGAAAATAATTAAACCGTTTTCGTATAAATCAATACACACATATACATTATAATTAGCAAAGCGCTACACAAAAAAAAGTAAGACCCTAGCAGGACTTGACGGAACGGTGTATGACCTATGACCCCTTAATTATCAATAGCATGTGGTTCTTGTAAACTTAACCAGCTTCTGAGGATTTAAGGTCGTTATATGAATATCATACATATATTATGTACTTTTCTATTTTATGTACAGAACTGAGTTCGCACTTACGAAAAAGTTTTGAAACAATTTATCTATTTGCGTATTGCATTTTGCATCCCTCATTAAATTTGCCATTGCCATTTGGCGGCAGGAATCGTAGCTACAGCTACAATTTGTTTCGTAAATTGTATAGGCGCAAAAACATAAACCGGTAAATTTTTTTGTCTATTATGTTCATTTTTATAACTAAACGTATAAATATATGTATATACCTTCTGAAATGAATTTAAAAAAACAAACTTGTTTATGAAAGAATATGTTACTTACTTCCTTAAGAACTTAATATTTTGTTTTTATAGAAGTGTGCTTCAATAGTTTATTCCACAGAAAATACTTAAGTTAATTATTCTGAACTTTGAATTAAAAGTTTTGCCGAAACTAAAATCAGCCCTCAGCTATTGTTCAACAACGTTGATCAAAAATCGAATAGAGTTTTAAATTTCAAATAAGAGAAGGAAACGTCAAATCAAAAATATCGATAACAAAAACAAATAAACTATCGAACTGCAGTAAAATCGATTACTCTATTAGTTTCGTTCGCTTATCTTCGAAAACTGCCTTTAAACGATGCAATATTTACTTGCGATTTTGAAGCTCTTTGGCGAGTGACGTATTTGGTCTGCTATTACACGATGCATCTAGACGCGTGCGACTTTTCGAATAACGTAAGTGCAAAAGAGAAAAAAAAATCGAAAGATGAGACGCAAAAAAAACTGCCCTGTGTCGCGTGGGTAAAATTTTCGGTGCAACAATTTGACGTTTCTCTTTTCTCTTGTCCGTTTTTCTTCTATTCTGCTTCACATGATTTCGTTGTCCGAGGAGTAAACTTCAATGTAACGCATAGAAATATATCTTTCTGATTGCTGTTTAATTTTAAAGAGCACACACACTGACCAACACCGAAATGAAAAATAAAGAGAACTGTCAAATTGGATTCATGAATCTGGTTTCAACGTGTAATAACGCTTGAATCAGTGGACGAAGTATCAAAGAAGAATTCGAAGAAGGCGCATGCATCTAGATTCATCGTGTAATAGCAGACTTGGTGGAGAGGGTACAAAAAGTTGCAGAGACTGCTTTTACACGAAAATGATTTAATCTTTGTTTTTCTTTTGGCTTCTTTTGGATTGCATGGATGCTTTTAAACACAACGGCGCGAAATTTTAAACGTTGCTCGTTTAAGGAATAAAACCGGCTCTTAGCACAGTCGTTTAGTTTTTATAATTTTAAGCACATTAGGCTAGCCGCGCACTGGCAACTGTGATCGAAATCAAATAGTTTAATCACCAGTTTTTTTTTTTTTTTTTTTTTGAAGTAAAACTTCTTTTCCGGCGTTGGGGGTAAAAAATTTTCTATGCAGCTGTCAGTGACATGTCAAACCGTCACGCCATCCGTCAAAGACAGCGACATGTTTTTAGCATGTGCAAAGTAAAACATGAAGTTGAATACGATTTAGAATTTACATATTTCAAATGGCTGCATTCAAAGATAAACATAAAACTATAGGTTCAGACGCGCAATGGCTATGCAACCGAATAATTATTGACAAGCATATTGCAATCCAAATAAATTTTACAAACTCCTAACCCTTGCATACAAAGTACTGGCCAAAAAGTTGGGTATATCCACTACCATTTGTATTCTTGCTGTCATAGACGGCATGCCATATGACCATCAGGTTGCCTGAAAGTTTTGAAATTATACTTTTTAATAATATTTATTCGCTTAATCGCACACGCCACCGACATTTGTTTTGGTATTTATAAATTTGAACGTCACCCGACTAATCAATCAAATACTTTAATAATTAATTTTACAAGAGTGCCGCTGTCAGTGTACTTGCTTTCCAAATTGCCTGGATACTGAATTAATGCCAGGTGACTACTAAGTTGCTCGGGTTTGTACGGGTTAATAAGAAATGCTTGTGTATACATTACAAGATTACAACATGCTTGCCAATACTTGCACGTGCAGCCCTAGGGTAATACAAACAAAGCGAGGCAACTTGCTTGTCAAGTGGCATGGGAGTTTTGTACTTTTCTTCTCGATTTCATTTAAGGCTAGGCGCGCACATTCAATTTTTTGAAGTAAAAATTTTTTTCCGGGGTTGGTGGTAAAAAATTCTCTATGCAGCTGTCAGTGACATGTCAAACCATCACGTTATCAGTCAAAGACAGCGACATGTTTTAAAAATACAAAATGTTTGTGAATTATGTGGTCGACCAATTTAACAAGCAGAAACCACTATCCTTTAAAAAAAAAAAACAAACAAACATATCTTTTTGATGTTTTTTTGAAGTAAAACTTCTTTTCCGGCGTTGGGGGTAAACAAATTTCTATGCAGCTGTCAGTGACATGTCAAAACGTCACGTTATCCGTCAAAGACAGCGACATGTTTTTAGAATACAAAATGTTTGTTCGTAGGTTATAATCTTACAGAAGCTTTGCTTGAGGAAAAAGAAGTTTTACTTCAACCGCGCGTACGTCAGTACACACAATCTTTTTTTTTATAATCTACCCGCGCTCAAGGGATTATGATTACCCTTTAAGGGCGGTATTCACCGAACGCTCATAACTTAAAAGGCTCACAAATCCATTCACCAAGCAATAATATTGAATATTTATGAGCGCTCGTAAAAGTTATGAGTGCTCCCGATCACTCATAACTCATAAGTTACGAGTGCTCTCTTCGAAAACTTGTTCGAAAACATTCGAAACAAACTGAATTTTTTTTAAATTGTCACTGTCGGAATTTGATTTCTGAATTTAATTTGTATTATTTTTTTATTGCGGAATGTTTCGAAAGCTCAGAATTTTTAATGAAGAAAAAGGATAACGCTGAAAGATTTATAATTTATTTTCTTTATTTTTTAAGTGATGCCTTGCTCTGGGTCCGGTAGTGTGTGTTGTTGTTGAAGCTCTTGCTCTGTGCTGCGATCCTAAATTCCATGCGAAGCAATTCGTGTTTTTCGGTCGCAACCACCGTTCATCAGGTGGTGATGATCACATGCTCTGTATACCAAAGGGTTGGCTTATGCGCGCAGGATCTTTTCGGTTGCAACCTACGCTACTCAGGTGGCGATGATGGTGTTCATCGTCATAATAGTGCTTGGCTTCTGCAACAGATGTCGTTCGATTGGTGCTTGCAAGGTACTGTTGCCCAAAAAAACTGTTGCTACAGGCGATTTGCGGCTAAACGGAGCTTCGTAGACCCCCCAAAGTTGACATCTTCTTACATGATTTCTGGCTAAACTAGGCATCTTAGAGGATTGAAAATTGCATATTCGTGATCTAGGGTAGGGAGAGCCACCTTTCAATCCACGTATCGCATGAAACGAAAAACAAATTTGTATCTTTAAACGCGATTTGCGGCTGAACGGAGCTTCGTAGACCCCTCAAAGTTGACATCTTCTAACGTGATTTCTGGATAAACTAGGCATCTTGGAGGATTAAAAAATGCATATTCGTGATCTATGGAGTGCCACCAAAATTTCTGTTGCCCTCACTTTATTAGATTCTTGTTGTTACATGTACGACCAACAACGAAAAACGTACACAGAGCACAACACCGAAAGTCTAAAAGCAGCTTTATATCTCACATTTGACTTCTCGGGCTCTCGGCTGTCAATCTTGTTTGAATTCACAGTTTGAACATTCCTGGTTGAGAGAGAGAGGCTCTCATTTTCGAACTTCGAAAAAAACTTATGAAAGGTTGGTGAATAGAACAAATAATTTCCAATTTATGAGCCTCTTAAACTTAAGAGCCATTTATGAGCTTTCGGTGAATACCGCCCGTAATGAGTAAACCAGCAACCCATTGATGACAATTTTTAAAAGGTTTTTAATGGAATTAAAGCGACATAGACGACGGCAGGGATCGAACCTGTCATCATGAGGTTGACAGGCGAGCACACATCCATCGCGCCACGGCCACCCCCCAAAGTTGATAGAGTACCGCGCACTGGCAACTCTTTACTCCCGCTCATACTCTTTTCTCTCTTGCGCTTATAGAAAACAGCTTAGGCAATCGTTTAGTTTGCGTCAAAACACAAACTTTTTAGTTTCTCGAATCGAGTTGCTATAAGTGGGCGGTGTCCCATATGGCTAGCCGCGCACTAGCAATTTTTAGTTGCGAAATTGTTTGGTTACTTATAGAAAACAGATGAACTTGGTTGAATGTCCGTGAATTTGCAGATAATTATATGTTCAATAAAATGCCCAACTAACAATTTTGCTTCCTATTTCTGAAATTAAGAATCATTCGTTGCTATAGTGCTCATATAACCATTCTTGCTGGAAGTCAAATAGCTATAGGAGTAAACTTTGATATAATTCATCGCCTAGACATTCTCTGGAGCACTTTCTATCACCTCTATAGGCGTAAAGACTCAATTTTCCTTTAATCATACTATAGAGATACTATAAAACCACAGGACAGTTTATGCTCCTATAGTAATCCCAACAAACTGCTATAAAAGTCTTTATTTATTATTCGTTATCTTTATAGAATAATTATTGGACAGTTTAAGTCAAGACTCTATAATCATGATCAATTTTTCTGTTGGACTCTTATAGTGCAATATAGTTCCTATAGTACTATTATAAAACTGTGCAATAGGCATAGTACACCACGTGCTTTTGCACATATAAGGATGAATTAATTACAACAACAAAATGCGGAAACCCCACACTGAGTAAATCCTTATAAATGCAAAGTAGGATTGGGTCGAACAAACTTGCCTAAATGTAAAGAATGGCAATTTCAAAAAATTAAAGTTTATGGTCGAAACTGTTTTTTAAAACATTTTTTTAGAAAAATATTTTATTACTGGATGGATACAAAATTGAATCTGAAAAAAAGATATCAAATTTTCAAAAAAGTTTTATTTTTTTAAAACCAAGAAAATATTTTAATCTTTTTCTTGGATAGAAGTTTTTTTTTAACCTTTTATCAAGCCTCTCTAAACAAATATTATTAAAATCCGGCAGGCCGATAGTGAGAAATTTAAAATTACAAAAAATAGTTGAATGCGGTAGGCACAGTCAGTAATATCTAATACTCGTAATTTCAAAATGTTTATTGAATTATAGATCGTTAAAATTAATCGAAAGGAACAAAAATTATCAAAATTCTAGGTGAAGCTTTCGATAAAAATACAATTTGGAAAACCATTTCTTTACATTTTCAAAAAAAAATGTTTTTCATATATCTTGTAGATTGTATTATAAAATTTTAAATTTTAAGCTTTCCAAAAATTAAGCATTGTCTTATTTTTACGAATAGATAACTTGCCATATGTCTATATCGCAAGTAAAAAGTCAATAGTGCAATTTATTTAAAAAAATATATTAGGTTTCATTCAAATTTCATATAAAATTTGAATCATGTTGTTTCTTAAGAAAAAAACTATTTTTTACGAATTATTTTAGCGACAGTGATTTGTATTGTCGATTGATTGACGAGACTTTTTTGCTGCAACTGCAGTACACGACACATTTTTAACAGCTAGATTTTCGATGAAGAAGCTGAGAATAATCAATTTATCAATAAATTAATACTGGAACATATGCTAGGTATACCAGAACTCTAGCTTTTTTCACAGCTTATGCGAATTACGAAGCGATAAATATCGCTTCCTTCTAATATTTAAGTGTTAAAAGCACCTATAAAGGAAGCCTATGTGACTTTATAGGATTAAATTCATGATAAAAGTGATCCCAATTCAACGCTAGGTTTTACATATTCTAGTTTGGCCGTGCGGTTAGCGAGCAAGAGATTTGGTGCGAGAGGACCCGAGTTCGATTCCCACATTCTGCCTACATATGTAAGTAATTTTTAAATTAATTTTAAAAATAAAAGTAAAAATGAAATCATAAAAAATAATCAACTCTAGGATCTTTACAGAAATCATGCGGAAAAAGCCGAAAAACAAGCAAGAAAAAGCATCAAAATAAAAATGAAATCAAATAAGCACAGAAATAAATATTTTTTTTTTATTTTCCGCATACTCCTATAAGTATTTTATTCTTGTGACAGTAAATCTTCTTTTCATTTCCACTATCGATGCAATTGCTGCAATAAAGCATATATTACCTCTATAACATAATGATAAGTATGTTCTTCGGAGTAACACAATTTACTCCATAAAGGTGGAATAGGAGTCAAAAAAAGTCGCCCTTTTAACTCTTTGGAGTTTTATACAACCCTTAAATGTGTGCAAGAAATAGTAATAAGAAGCTTCTCTAGATGAATATAGAAGTAAAATTGTTAGTTGGGTGGCGAACTTATTTTAGGCAATCGTTTAGTTTGTGTCAAAACACAAACTTTTTAGTTGCTCGAACCAAGCAGTTTCGGAACTAAAAATTGCGAATGTGCGCGCCTGGTCTTAGACAACTAACTTCTAACTTATGTGGGTTTCACAACAAAACCGACTTTGCATTACATACTACCTATCTACAAATTTTGATTGTTTAAAAGTTACGGGCGGGTCAATAAGTCCGTGACTTTTGGAATAAAAAATAAAAGATTTTTTGATAAAAAAATAATTTTATTTTTTAACGTAGTCTCCCTTGAGCTCTATACACTTTGTCCAACGCTTCTCCAATTTTTTTATCCCTTCCAAAAAAAATGATTTGTCGAGGTCCTCAAAATAGGCCTTTGTTTGCGAGATGACTTCATCATTGGAGTCAAATCTTTTTCCACCAAGCCATTTCTTCAGGTTTGGGAACAAGAAGTAGTCGCTCGGAGCCAAATCTGGAGAATAGGGTGGATGAGGGAGCAATTCATAGCCCAATTCATTAATTTTTGCCATGGCAACTGCACATGTGTGCACCCTTGTATTGTCTTGGTGGAAAAGAACTTTTTTCTTGGCCAAATGAGGTCGGTTTTTTTTCAAATCGTCATTGAATCGGTCCAATAAGTTGGCATAATATTCCCCATTGATTGTTCTTCCCTTTTGAAGGTAGTCAATGTGGATTATCCCGCGTGCATCCCAAAAAACAGTCGCCATAACTTTATTGGCTGACAAACCCACTTTGGCCTTCTTTGGCGCCGATTCACCCTTAGAAACCAACTGTTTTGACTGTTGTTTGGTCTCCTCCATATTGCGATTAAACAACGCCAAACCTTCCTGTGAACTTGTTACACGATTGCGTTTGTGGTCGACTGTGAGCAAACGCGGCACCCAACTAACATTTCAGTTTCTATTAGCCTAGAAATATGGACCTGCTGGATGTTTCAATTTATATAATGCTTCTAAAGAACCTTCTTCAAAAATAATTTTCCTATAGAAGTCACGGTTTCAATATCATCTTCTTTGAAACCTTTTGCAAGTAAGACACAAAGTTTTTCAGAGACTAGAACTAACTTTTCGGATATGGTTTTATAAATGAAAATAGAGAAGCTGGAACTTGTATAAATATTGCAATGTGATATGATATAGAAGTTTACGTCAGTAAGTTTTCAAAAGGTTTCTATAACAATTTCCTAAGAGCTATATAGAATAGGTCTCTTAAGCCTAGCAGACTTTAACAAAAAGTCTTTAAAGAAAATGTCAATGTTCAAACTTCTAAGAACTCTGCCAATGAATCTTAACAGAAACTAATACATTTAATCTTAATTAAAGTTAGGAATATTAAATTGCATGCATCAACTAATTATTTGTATACATTTATTGTAATCCATCTATGTACTTTTTAGATATTACTCAGGCAAGTATAAGAGTATAAATCGAGATCCCTATGATATATAGCATAGACAATTAGTTTGATTGTTTGCCTTGTGAACCTTAAGGCTAGGTGCGCACATTCAATTTTTAGTTGCACAACTGTTTGTTTGCTTATAGAAAACAAATGTCCGCGCAGGTGCATATAATTATATGTTACACAAAATAGCGAACTCATTTTAGGCAATCGTTTAGTTTATGTCAAAACACAAACTTTTTAGTTGCTCGAACCAATCAGTTGCGAAACTAAAAATTGAATGTGCGCGCCTACCCTAAGAGTCTAGCGAAGATGAAGTTGAAGTGACGAATAACCAAAATTTAAGAAAAAATACCTTCGAAAGCAGGCAGCTGAATTTCTGATCAACCATTCGGCTCTTAAAAGTTGAATATCCGAGAACTTTTTTGTTTTCAAACATATAATGTAGCTGCATTTATATGATTATCTTCATTTTGATCTTCTGTGCCCATATAAGATATAAATGTGAATTTCTTTGGAAGAGGCATATATGTAAATCCAGCATGATATCTCTATATATCCCTCAAAGTGGAAATGCATAAAACTATAGATGGGTGAACTGACCAAAATGTTTGATGGTTTTATTACAAATAATATAAATAAATATTACATGAAAATAATTCACGATATTGAAGAAAGGCATAATGTATACTTAACATAACAAATGTCAAACTAAACGGAATACAAACATTTAACATATATGAATGAATGAATCGTTTTTAAGGACACAAATCAAAACAAAGAAAGAGTTAAGTAAAACATAAAACAAATCACTACGGTCAGCAATTTAAAGATATTTTGTGCGCTCCCATTACGTATGAAGATTAGGGCTCAATACTGAAAATTAAATAAACATTTTGTAGGTAAGCCCAACAAAGGAAACTTAATACATTTGCTTAGGTTTTGTTTTTCTTGTGTGAACATGGGCTTGGCAATATTGTATATCGCAGTCTTGTGTTAATTTTGAAGTTTGAGAAAGAAATAGGCTGATTAAGTTTTTGCATCTTCCAAATAATATTCAATATGGCCCAGTGCGTAGAGAGATGGACTATTACACAAGAGATGCCGAGTTCGATCCCCAAATAAGGTATAATGTCATTCATGTTTTAAAATTATTCCAAATACATTAATTAATAACAATTCCAATGTGATACATAGTTTCAGGTTTAAAATTGATTAAATGTCGGAAAAACGTCTTCGAAGAAATATAAATTTACTTTTATTTTCGTATTTTTCAGGCTCGGTAAAAGTTCGAGTGTAAGCTTGTAATAGACATAAAAAGCCGTACGTTTGTAATTTTTGCGAAGCTTTATTGAAGCCATCTGTCAAAACTTGAACTTCAGTTCAATTTCGAATATTACTCTGTTAAACTTCTAATAGTTCATACACGAAGCTGTCACCTTTAAAAGATCTGTGCATGGTACTTCTAAGAGGATTTTCAGAATCACTTATAGAAGTACATAAAAGGTTTTATGAGCTTGTGTAATATTCTCCTTTTTGTTCTTAAACAACCTTTACAAATGTATTAAAGAACTTCGAAAATATATTTAGTTAGACCAAATCGAAGCTGAAATGTTAGTTGGGCACCCATCTTGCGGAAAGCTTTCTCATGCCCAAGTGATCATTCAAAATTGAAACCACTGAGCCATGCGAGATCCCTACGGCTTCCACAATCTCTCGCACTTTCAATCTTCGGTCGGCCAACACCATATCGTGAATTTTTTCGATTGTTTCGGGTGTAGAGACCTCAACTGGGCGTCCAGGACGTTCGGCATCTTCAGTGCTTGTACGGCCACAACGAAATTCAGTAAACCACTTTTTTACCATTGAAATCGATGGTGCAGAGTCCCCATAGTATTTATCAAGCTTAGCCTTGGTCTCGGTAATGGTTTTTTTTCGCAAGAAATAATGCTTAATAAGCACACGAAATTCACTTTTTTCCATTTTCTCCTCAAATTAGTGAGTAGTCTGATAAAAATAGCTGTCAAATGGTGTAGATGATTTTAAAGTATCTGTAATTATTAAGATATATTTATTTATATTAATATATTTAAAAAACAAGTTCTCAATCGAAAGATAACCAATATTAATATTTTTGAGGTGAAACTAAGTATGTAAAATTAATTCGTGAAAATGAATAGGCTTTTCTTTGTTAAATAAAATATCTAAGTGTTTAGTCTCATTTGCATTTTAATTACTTTTTATAATTTGCACACAATCAAGGTATTATGACTACCCTTATGTTATGGTATAACACAGTGCGAGCATTTATGTAAAGTTGGGAGGAAGTTGAGAGGATTTAATAGGAGATGTCAATGCACATTGGTCTTGAAAGCTTGTATATCACAATGAGAGAGAAAAATCGAGAGGGGCAAAGTATTCCACATTTTAGTAGAGCGCTAAGGAAAAAACCTCTATATTTGAAACTACGTCTCAAGTTAAGCTCGAGGGTAAACTGCGCATTCAAGAGAAACAAAAGTTTTCGTTATGGATGTGTCTCCTATAGTTTTTAGGGCTCTGGCCTGGTTTCTGAGTAGTACCCCTTAGCATAATGGTCTTCGATTCTTGGAATTGATAAATTCTCCAAGATAATCTCTTTTAATGAAAAGTGCTGCTTATTAGCCCTTCGGAGTCGGCTCTCTATGAGCCTTCAATTTATTTATTCTCAGTTCTAGAAAATAATTTTTGCGGGCTCTAGGTCAATAAAACAAGATATTACTGGTTAAGCGACGTTTCGAGCATGTATACGCTCTTCTTCAGGCCTTTTTATTTGAAATTAAAACAAAAAAAATTTTGTATGTCAGTAAAACATATTTAAACAAAATACAGTGTCAAAGAAACTTACAATGAAAATTAAAAAAACTCGTTTTAACAACATTAAGACATTTATAAAATATTATTCACACTTGGAACACTGCAATAATAATAAAATAAATTAAAATTAAGCAAAATTTGACAAACATTTAAATAATTCATTACAATTTTTGAAAATTTTTATATAAGCAAAACATTCCAAAAAACAAAACTGCTTAATTTCACACAAAAGAACAATTTAATTTAGTAATTCCCCACTGTTTCATATTCTCCTAACAAGTTGGCTATACATGTTGCAGAGATTATCACAATCAGACCGTCTATTGACTGTGTTCTTTGTGTTTATGATGTGCAACATCTCTAACAACATTCTTTTTCCATGGTGCCTCTCTACTTCTAATACCCTCACATTATCAAAGTCTGGTCTATGTTCTTCTTCTATACAGTGAAGTGCAAGTGCAGTTTTCTGAGCACCACCATTCTTGATATCGGAGCGGTGGCCGGAGAGGCGATTGCGCAGCTTTTGTTTAGAAGTGCCTATGAATGCCGCTGAACATGCTATTTCTTTTCCATCTAAACAATCGATTTTGTAGACAACGTCTGACTTATCCATGTTGTCGATCGTTCCCTTCGTGTTAGTGAAGAGTAAAGATTTCAAGGTGTGAGCGGATTTAAAAGCTATTCTCGTCAACTCTTTATTTCTTATCGGTGCTGCTATCATACGAAAGTGAGTTGAATTCGTTGAAACTTAATTTTGAGACTCGGCGATTAGAATGTTAATCGAACAAATCTAAAGTTCACCCAATCCATAGAAAATTCATTCATTTGCGAATGAATGAATGAAAATTTTATTGAGACTTTAGGCATCGTTTACATGGTTGTTTTCATCTTATTCTATCTTTAAACATAAGTACAAAAGTGGCTATATCGTATGGCCTTCTTTAACAATTTTTCTGTGTCTAGAATTAAGCCTCGTGGCATATCAATTTTATTTGGATATAGTGTTATTCTGCTCGTGCTCATGAGCGTTAAACAGTTGCATGAAACGGAAGTTTCTTATTTTATATACATATTTACAATTTTAATACATTAATACTAACTTAAAACTAGCTATTGCGCCTAGCGCATATGTGTCTTTTCTTTTTTTACGTTAAGCGTTGAAATTTCTTGTCTTTTTCTTGGGAATGAGAGCGAGGACGCTCTATGTGTTTGAGTAAACAGTTATTTCACTAGAAGAGTGAGGAGGTGAAGATTTAGGCAGTAATGAGCGATGGCTCTATGCTGCTTACATATATACATTTAGAATGAATGACAAAAGAACGATTACATAAATATCACGTGAACAAGATAATGAGTTGAGAGCGATAGCTCTGTACATGTATAGATATAGATACATTTAGGATGTATGAAAGGTACGAATACAAAAATTTCAAGTGTTTTGTATATAGTAATGAATCTATGTTTGGAGTTAGAATTATATACATAGGTTATGTGTGGAATGTTATGAGTATTTACCACAGAGAGTGTCAGTTAATATTAATAAGTATAAATTACATACTATAAGTTATCACAGAGTGTCTTTGTACTATGATTTTGATTTGAAAGGTAACTTATTATAACTTATGCTATGGGTGCGAGCACCGCGCTCCTATTAGGTAGAAAACGTGAACTAAGTTAATTTTAGGGTTATACATAGTTAAGCGTTATGGAGAGTTAAATTTGAAAGTGATTAATTTGGAAATTGAAGTAGCAGGGGGTAAATGAAATTGAGAGTTTAATTGGGTTAGCCACGATTTTGGTTCTGTGTGACGGTGAGATAAAACTGTAGTGGTGTTATCTCACTTGGGTCTATAACTAGTGAGGAGACTCCAATAGGCGATAGGTAGGAGACATCGTCCCAAGAGGACTCACTCTGAGAATCGAGTATTTCATCGATTAGGCTGTTGTCAACGCAGGTTAGCTTGGATATAGTACTCTTCATGAGTAGAATGGCGTATCTAAGAAACGGGATGGTGTTAGTTTCTTTGTGAAGATATGCATTAGAATATCTTTTGGTTCGGTTTTCGAAGTTAATGTCAGCACAAAGTCTTAATATTTTTCTTTCCAACATTTCCAGCTCTGTAGCTACAGCATAGAGGAAATATATTACCTAGAGTCACGACCGGTACCCCTCTTGCCTGAAACACCCTCAAATTTTTTTTGAGGTGAGTAAGAGAAAACTCTCTTAAATTCCCTATCCGTGAATACGTGTGAATGGTGGATTAAAATACAAAATGAAGTCAGTAGCTCAAAATTTGACGTTTTGTTTTTTTTTGTGAATATCAAAATGACAGTTCTTATTTCTCAAAATAAATATTTTAGAATTGTAAGTAGACCTTGATTATAAATATTCGTGATAAACATTAATTGTTTCTATACTTAGGCTTATGTTAATAACTTAAATTAGAATTAGTTCAACAAAATGCACAAAACGCAAATAACCAACAGCGAGTAGTCTCATCAGACAGTAAGTGCACCTACAAAGACCATTCAACAACACCGACCAGCAGCGGGCATTACCAAAGCAGATTAACTAAATCAACTCCGAAAATAAATCTTACCAGCAGCCTAAATCATCCAGAAAGCACCACGATTACAAATGGAGAAGTTGATAGTCATGAGGATACAACCGAAAATAAAGATCAGCCAGATAGTTCAACGGCAAGTGGTCAACAAAAAGTACAAGAACAACACGATCCAGAAGCGCGTAATCCTGTTTCGGAATCAGTCTCATCAGCAGTCACGGATTCATCTTCATCGCCGCTAAATCTACGAACAATACTCCATGATAATCCAGTCAAAAAGCTTGTTGAAATTCTATCGAATCCCAATTCAAATGAAAGTCTATCGGAGCATTCGTTCAATACCTCATCCAGTCATTCCCTGTCACGTTTATCCAAACATACACAGCCAATAGTATGCCTTAGTTCCGAAGAAGAAATCGTCAAGAAAGCTAGAGAGAGAGAGACACTTTATTTCTCTTCTGCCACGTGAAATGGCGCTACAAGTGTTGGCCTATTTGGATCGAACCGATCTTCGTTCTACAAAACCCTAACGTGCTTAGGAATTCTTCAGGCACTGTAAATAACTTTGATAATGGCCGATCAGAAGACAAAATCAGCTTCTATTGATATTTTGACTGCAATTGTCGAGTTTTCGACATTGATTGTTCGCAATTACACATTGCAAAAAGTGAGCAGGACGGACGGGGTAAGTGTTGCGAACTAATACAAATATAATAGTTTTAAATGCATCTTTTTTTGTTTTTCTGCAGGGATGAATGCTACTTAATATAGCTAGTGAACAAATGTTGACTGATTCCGAACCAAAGAACATGCTCACCTATAGGAGGGGGACTTCCTAAATTTCTTTTACAAGCATAGTATTCAAACCTTAATTGGTATAATAATTTCTATTTGGTTTATACAAGAACCTTAATTATTGTCTTTATCGACAGCTCCACTTTTAATGAATACCATTGGTGATAGACCACAAAAGGAAGACATTCAAACGGCGCAGTTGTTGGCTCTAGTTTTGGACATTCTATCATTCTGTGTAGAACATCACACGTATCACATAAAGAATTTTATAATACAAAAAGATCTCCTTAAGAGAATACTAGTGCTTATGAAAAGCACACACACTTTTAAGAAAAATAAATGCACTTAAAGACACTTAAACGCTTGTCCCGCCTGTTAATGACATCTATTGTTCGAAGCAACAGAAACGATTTTCTAAAATAAAAAAATTGAGAACTGTTGATAAATTGATTTTAAATCTAATTTTAATCTAGCTATCCTAATTGAAACTTGAATAAATGGATGTGGTGTATGTATATGCTGCGTACAAGTCAGCTATTTAAAAAAAGGCAGCAAATGACAACATAGTTCATCGATCACATTCGAAAATATCATGATTTTTCATGAAATTTTTGAAATGGTAGATAAACCATGATGTCATTTCTGAACTAGTTGCTTCATTTGGATTATTGAAACGGTTCCAAGTGTTGATTTAATTCATCTAAATGATCCTGAGAACCAATTTTAATTTTAACGAAAAATTGGAAAAATTTTCATATGGGGAACCTTTCAAGAATTTCGATATGAATATGAAAATGTTGAAACGTCTCTGGCATGACATTTTTTCGATGTTCTGGTTAGATTTTAAAATGGGTTTCAGAATCACCTAGAGGATTAAAAACAACACTACAGACCGTTTAAATCGTTGGAGTCGAGCAAGTAGTTTAGAAATGACAACGTGGTTTATCGATCACATCTAAGAAAATCGTATGATTTTTCATTATATTCTTCAAAATAGTGGATAAATCATCCTGTCATTCCTAAACTACTTGCTCGATTCCAACGATTTAAACGGTTTTTAGTGCTGTTTTTAATCCTTTAAGTGATTCTGAAACCCATTTTAAAATCTAACCAGAACATCGAATTAATGTCATGCCAGAGACGTTTCAACATTTTCATATTCATATTGAAATTCTTGAAACGATACCCATATGCAAATTTTTCAAAGTTTTTGATAAAATTAAAGTTGATTTCCAGTTCTACTTAGAGGACTTAAAACAACACTCGAAACCGTTTCAATATTCTAAATGAAGCAACTAGTTTAGAAATGACAACATAATGTATCGATCATTTCCAAGAAAATCATACAATTTTTCATGAAATTCTGGAAAATGGTAGATAAACCATCCCGTCATTTCCAAACTACTAGCTCGATTCGGATGATTTGAACGGTCTTCGGTGTTGTTTTTAATCCTCTAGGTGATTCCAAGAACTAATTTTAATTTAAACAAAAACTTCGAAAATTTTTCATATCGGGAACGTTTTAACAATTTCAATATGAATACGCAAATGTTGAAACGTCTCTGGCATGAAATTTTTCGAAATTTTTATCAGATTTGAAAATGGTTCTCAGAACCATTTTGGGGACTAAAATCAACACTCAAAACCGTTTGAATTATCCAAATGAAGCAACTACTTCAGAAATTACAACATGGTTTATCTACCATTTTCAAGAATTTTATGAAAAATCTTGTGATTTTCTTGAAAGTGTTCGAGAAAACATGTTGTCATTTCCAAACTACTTGCTTGATTTGGATGATTGGAACTGTTTCGAGTATTGATTTAAGTCCTCTAGGTGGTTCTAAGAAACATTTTCAAATCAGACAAGAATATCGAAAAAATGTCACGGCAAAGACGTTTCAACATTTGCGTATTCATATTGAAATTGCTAAAACGTTCCCTATATGAAAATTTTTCGAAGTTTTTGTTAAAATTAAAATTAGTTTTTGGAATAACCTAGAGGATTAAAAACAACACTGAAGACCGTTTAAATCATCCGAATCGAGTAAGTATTTTGGAAATGACAGCATGGTTTATCTACCATTTTCAAGAATTTTATAAAAAATCATATGATATTCTCGAAAGTGACCGATAACCCATATTGTCATTTCCAAACTACTTCCTCAATTCAGCTGATTTAAACGGTTTCGAGTCTTGATTGTAGTCGCCTAGGTGGTTCTGAAAACCAGTTTTAATTTTAACGAAAACTTCGAAAAATTTTCATATAACAATAATTTCAACAATTTCGATTCTAATATAAAAATGTTTATCACTATGTCGAATAATAAAATCGGTGCAAAACGTCTGAGCTAACGAATCATCGAACTTTATGTATTGCTCAACCGCTCGCTGCCAGTGTTCCACTTGGAAATCATCCACGTTGAACGATATCTCTCGCACTTTCCTCACCCATTAGTTTTCGAGCAATGACTTTAACTTGAAAATTTAAATATTAACAAGAGGAGACAAAACACTCCTAACACCTAATGGAAATATAATTGTTTTAATAATGCTAGTTGTTTGCGATTGAACATTTAAAAAAAGCGTATGAACAGGCAGATGGCAGTTTTTGCCATGCCCTTATTCTTAAAGATAGAAATTTTTTAATTTTATAATGAAAAAAGAATATTTTTCTATTAAGAGCTACACTGACCCCAAATGTATAACGAGATTTTCATAGAATTTTTTTCTATTTTGAAAGTGTATATTTATATTAACAAACCAAGTGTTGAAACGCAATAGTTTTCAAATTTGTTAAAAACCCGCAATTTTTTGCAAAAATTTATCAAACATCTCCAAAATGCGTACATAAGAATCCTTTCTATGCAGATTGTTTGCAAATCTTGCATTAAGGATTTTGATCAATGTAGTTTTGACGATAACCGCATATTTTGTTGTCCTATTTTACTTAATGGGGCCTATCGTGAATAAGATTTCCCTGGCAATTTTTCCCAACTTTCAAAATTGTCATCTCGAATAATGTCGAAAGTTTCGCTTGGAATTTATTGATATTGGGAATTAAGTTTCATAGTGACTTTGGCTCTCATTTAAAAAGGCCAGTCGCCAGCTTACAATGAACAGTGCAGAAGTATTGACCTTTCCAATTTTCGAAGGTGGGGAAAATTCCGAGGGAAATTTTGTTCACGATAGCCCCCAATATAAAAGAATCTATCGAATTCGCAAGGTTTTTAGTTAGATTTGCTATTCATTATAAGCAACTTAAATTCTAACTTCGTTTTCGATTTCAAAACTAAATATACAAACATTTTTTTTTCTAAAATAACTGAAGTCCCATTCTAATCTATATAAAATTTATTCTACTTTCGATATCTTTAAATGGCAGCATGTATAAAAGTAGCAATTTTTATAACAAAATAACCCATTGATTATTGTTGCTTGCTATTTAATTTTTATTGTAGAATCGAAATACCAAGCTGGGAAATTATTTGATTTCATGGAACGCACATTTCTCACACACGCTCTGAACAAAACCCAACCAGTTGTTTGGATTTATGGATATGGCTTGTCCTTTGCTTGGATTTAAGCAGTGAATACAAAAATTAGTTTTATTTTATACAATTTTATTATGTTGGTAAAAATGTCAAAAATTACATTTTAGACAGTACAATAAAATCTCCATAATTAAACGGTTGGAGCAGCTGTTGTTGCAGCTTGTTCTTCCTTGATACGGTCCTTCTTGAGTGGTCCCATGAATGTCAATTTGTCGGCGGCAGATTGGAAACCACCATGACCCCTCTTCGACGATGTATCGATGAACTTGAGCTTAATTTGTACCAAAGCTTTGCGGCTGGTGTGGACCAAAAGTGATTTACGTAGGGTAATGACACGTTTCTTGGAACCAATTAAGCATGACAAAATCGTTGTTCACTTCACCATAATGGGGGAAACCACCCATTGGGGTTATGCTCTTATCGGTCAAATCGTACTCAGTTGATGCATTGTTCTTAATGACCTTCAAAGAAAATAAAAAATAGTTTAGTATTTTTTCAAGGATAAATTATACTTTTTATGTTCTCATGAAAAACAAATCAGTCTTATCATTTAGATATCACATAGGTATCAAATAATTTCTTTTTTTTTTTACTCTAGAATATTTTATCATCAGTATGTCTAAAACAAAATAAAATTAATCAAGTTCCTAAACCAACCTTGCTATCCTTGTTATGGACACCAGCTCCAATGTGGTAGATCTTCTTGTTGATTTCGTAATGGTGATGGTAACCTTATTGACCAGCGCGTGCCACTGTGAATGATACGACTTGGATGCCATGCTCCAATACACGCCACCTTACGCAGACCCTTGTGAGTCTTGTGGGGTAACTTCTTTGTATGCCAACTACTGGTCACACCCTTGAATCCCTTATCCTTGGTAACACGAACACAATCAATAACCTCATCTTGTCCGAAGACCTTTGAGACGGGCACAGCTTGTTCCAAGTGCTTCTTGACCCATTTAACCTTATCTTCAATTGAACCACCATTCAATTGGATTTCCATGATGTGGGCTTTCTTTTGACGTTGTTTGATCAAACGGATCTATTTAAGAAAAGAATACAAAAAATTAACATTTCTGGCAATCGAAACTTTAGTGAATTTGGTGAAATTGTCCGTGATATGGTTTAACTGCAAGGTAATGGCCAGAAAGGCTACAAACAGTTCATGAAATATATCAGGAATCGCCACCCGAAGGGCAATTCCGTCTACGACGTTGCTGAAGAACTATACATGGGATAGCATAGCGGGTCAGCTTTTTATGGCACTACTCTACAAGTGTTCACTCCATCTCCGATAGGAGAAAGAATTACTTACAAGCTTCGCAGACCCAAGGACGTCGCACCACATTAATACAAATATTTACCTGTCAGTGTGCAATAACACGGATGACCTTACAATTAAGAAGCATCTTCCTGAAGTCGTTCTCAATACTCTTCTTGCCGACATCATCAGTCCATTTCTTGCGGGCCTTTTTGAAAGCCTTCTTCTTGCTCTTATTCGTGTGCATTTAGGAACACGAATAAAGTACATAAGTTGAGGCATTTCCAATTGAAACATTTTGGCGTAGGTAGTGAACTGGATGCCCGGCCTCAGAATCAAGCTGCTCGACAAAAATAAGAGAAAAGAAGCAAACCTCATCGCTACAACCAGTAAAAGATGCAACGAGCGGAGATTCAACTTGCATGCCGTGCTCGCTAGTAGCAAAAATAGTTACTCAATCTCAAAGAGACAGGAACTATGCGCTCACACGACTACATGGATTAGAAGCCCTCTCATATTGATCGAAGAGCTTTAGTTTTTCTCATTAGTTAAACAAATTTAAAACAAAATGAAGAACTGAGGTTAAGCAAACTTTGGGTTCTGATCAGAAGGAAGGCAGCTCTTACCAGTTCTTGTAGAAGCGACGACGGCATTCTTCAGACAAGTGCTGGGCCCATACATTAACTAGGGCACGGAAACCAAATGGAGTCTCAATGTAGCCCACTGCTCCGACAACAATCATTGGAGGAGTTTCCAAGACTGTTACTGCTTCAACTACTTCTTTCTTGTTGATCTCTGTAAATTACAACACAAAAATAACATGTTACAAAACTGCACTATTTAGATAATTGTATATCAAAGTTGATAAATTTATCAGTCCGCCCTAGTCGGATTTAATCACAGTTAATCATTTGTTTCTAACCATAAATTTTAACTTTTTATCATCATGAAATTAAAAAAGTATTCAAATATAACATTCGTGACCTTACTTGATCCAGGACGGTCAGCCTCACGGACAATGTGAGTCATACCGGCCTTGTATCCAACAAAGCATGTTAGATGCACAGCACTGGTTTTGAGGCATCATCTTTGGGGAATGCCTTAACCTTGCCAGGATGTCTAGCTGCACGCTTCTTGGAGTAGAAGGCCATGGAACCATGGCGAGGCGCCGAAAACTTACGATGAGATTGAAAAAGATTAAACTTTAAACAAAATTCAGTTAGCCACGTGCATTTACTATAGATTGGCAAGTTTTTAGCGATAATAGTATTCCAAACAATTAATTTTTTTTTTAAATGAAAGTACTGAATATTATACATGTGTACATAATATTGTTATATTAATTCAATTTTGCAATGATTTAGCAATCACCATAATTAAATGTTATAACCATGCGTCCTACATATATGACATTTGTTTTTTTTATCGATTTGTTTACTTGTCAAAATATTCACCTTGGGCTAAAATGTCGGTATTCCGTGGTAAGTGTTCAGCACTATACGCATTGAATTTCTAGGGTGCGCTTCTACTTTTGCTTGGATTTTTTTAGTTTTTAACAGAAATATACATAAATATTAAGGAATTTGTATCCGAAAAACAATAAAATTAATATCTAATACAGTTTTTATTGATAAAGAGATAAAAAAAGCGAAATTAATACAAAAATATTTGTATTTTAAAATTTTTGAATTTAACGGATTCCTTTTTTGAATATTCAAACGCACTTATTCAACCTTTTTGCGCATTGAGCAAAAACCCACAAAATTTGAACAAAGCTGTGTTTGTTCCCATTTAAAATGCATGGGGCAACTAACACATCTTTGGACTGTGGGTTTTTTTCTCTCAATTCAGCTTGTAGGGTTAAAGAGAGCAAACCCCCGAAGTCGTGACTCTAGGTAATATATTTCCTCTATGAGCTACAGTAGGGGAGATGGTAAACCAAATTGGGAAGGCATACGACATTATTGGTCTCACCAGTGTTTTATAAAAGAGTAGTTTTGTCTTTTTATTTAGGTTTTTATGTCTAAAGTGGAACATGAGCATATTTGATATTTTTTTGCTTTTCTCCAGAGTAATTCTGGCATGATTGTTAAACTTAAATAAGTTGTTGAAGTTAACTCCGAGATATTTCATACTGTTTTTGGGTTGTATGGTTGTGTTGTTGATGGTGATTTTAATGTTTTTGCTTTCTCTTACAACTCCCACTGGGCCTTTGCCACTAGCGTTTCTGAAGCAGATCATTTCAGTTTTTGGGAAGTTAATATTGATGCCCCAGTTCCTGTAATACTCATTAATCAGAAGAATATGTTTTTCTAGAGTTTTAGTCGCGATGATTGGAAATTCGTGACTTGAGTAAACTATCGTGTCGTCTGCGTATAGTAGGCCAGTAGAGGTGAGGTTGTTTTCCGTAAGTTGGTGAGGGAAGTCATGCAGGAAAATATTAAACAGTTGTGGGCCCAATATCGAACCTTGAGGAACTCCACTGTTGCACCCACGAGATGGAGATTTAGTACCTTGAATTTGGATATAGAAAGTTCTGTTTGTGAGGAAGCTCTCTAGGATGTTCGTGATGAACCGCGGAAAGTTAAGTGCAACAATTTTGGCGATGAGCCCGTCTCTCCATACACAGTCGAACGCCTTTTCGACGTCAAGTGAGCATGCAACAGTACATAATTTGTTCCTAAGTCCTAATACTATATCGTTTTGAAGTTTGAGGAGTGCGTGAACAGTGGAGTGACCAAGGCGGAAGCCAAACTGGTAATCCGAGATTGGATCGATTGGGCACTCAGATGGAAGCATCATTTTATCCAGGATTATTCTTTCAAGGATTTTACCAACGTTGGAGAGTAACGAAATTGGTCTGAAGTTATTTAGGTCATGATTATTTTGGTTTTTTAAAATGGGGAGGATCCTAGCTTCCTTCCAACAGATCGGAAAATACCCGTTATTGATACAGTTGTTGAACACGATAGTTAGGAAGTTAAAAGCAAGATTGGATAGTTTTTTTAAGACAAAATTAGTGATCTCGTCCGGCCCTGAGGATTTTTTGGGTTTGGTTTTGTTTATAATATTTATAACGTTTGCCCTATTCGTGAACATTTCTGAGAAAGGATTGAGCGAGTTGTTTTCGGGGCTAAAGAGAAAGATGTGTGCAGGTTTCGATTGTCTGACTTCCCTTGCGGATGAAGTAGCTCGGTTGCTCAGGTTCGGGTTAGAGTTAGGAACTCTCTCCTGGTATATGTTGGTAAAATGATTTTCAAAGGCTGAAACGATGTCCGCTTCGTTTGTTATATTAACGTTGTTAACCGAAACCTTGTTACACGTAGTTTTCTTTTTATTCCCAAGCATCCTGAATACCTCCTTAAACGCGTGGGGGCCCGGAACAATTTTTTTCAGACGGTCGCTAATTTGTTTGTTTAGCCATAGGCTAACTTTATTCTTGATAATGGTGTTTAACAAGGAAATCCTTGTTGAAAGCTCTTTGTAGGGAGTAGAGATCCTGTTAAGATATCTATGAAAGATGACTTTCAGTTTCTTTTGCCATTGGTGTTTTATGTTGTACAGATTTTCAATCTCGGGCGGGAGATTCCTGTATTTTCTAAATGAGTGGATGTACCTGGACGAATTGTTCTCGAGACAGGTAATTAGCGCGGTGTTAAACTCAGAAATGTGTCTGTCTATATTTGCATTAGACAGGCAGCAGTTTTGAGGAGGCAGAATATCTCTCAGTGCGAGATCAAGGTCATCTTTGAATAAATTCCAATTGGTATTTTTGAAGGATCTACTGTAGTGAGGCTCATTGAGGAAAATGTCCATGTTAGCTAATTCTAGCTTAAGTAAGAGTGGGCAGTGTTCTGTGAAGGTGGGAAGTGTTTGCACGTTGAAGTTCGGATTTAGGAAATTTAGTAAGTGGTTGGAGATCAGGTAATGGTCCAGAAACGATTGGCCCCGAGGAAAGGTTGGAGTGTCTGAAGTGATATTTGTAAGCGAAGGTGTACAAGATTGGTACCAGTTAATGAGAGTGCCACCATTAAGGTTCTGCCAGTTATCTCCCCATCTGGGGCTTTTGGCGTTTAGGTCTCCTCCAATGATGGCACCATCATAGGAAGCAGCGAGTGTTTCAATTTTGTTGAGCTCGGCAGTAAGTAATGTCGGAGTACTACTTGTGGGGAAGTAGACCGAGCCGAGAAGGAAATATGCTTAGTCGTATTATCACAGTTCAGTTTGATGGCTATGAAGATGGTGGGAATGAGTGAAGAATGGAAGTTCACTATTTCGTAAGGAACGTTTTTCTTGACACATAGTGCCACGCCCTGGAGTTCATCGTTTCTAAGGACGTTGAAGTCGTCGATAACTACTTTGTGTCTACTGTTTAGGTGGGTTTCTTGAATGAAAGCCACTGTGCATTTGCTAGCTTGGAGAATTTTTGTAAGTTCTATTCTCCTAGCCTGATTAATTAAGGACGAAATGTTGAAATTGATAAACTTTATTAACATTATTGCGGACTGACAAGGAGCTGATTGACCAGCTCAAGGTAAGCTAAACGCTTACTAACGATTGATTGGAAATTTCCGAGATTTGACATGAATTTTTCAATTTTTGAGATTAGCTGGTTCATCTCGATTCCGAAAAGATCTTTAGAGAGGTTTATGAAGTCGTTAAGGACACTTGTGCCAGTTGCATAGCCGGATGCTTTCGCGGAGGGAAGACTGCCAGAAGGGCCAGGACCCCGAGGGGTGCGCGGTCCCGCAAGCTGATTGGCGTATGAAACCCCAGGAATTATAAAGTTACCAGCTGAGATAGCTTTGGAGAAGGCCTTTCCTTCGCTTTGTTTTTCTTTGGCTTCACGCAGTTTAAGTTTTCTGCTGGCCTCGAATCGCTTGTAGGACACACACCCCCTGAAGTTGGCTGGGTGGTTCTCACCGCAATTGACACAAGTGGCCAAGCTACCCTCTTGCTTAGTAACAGAGCAGTTGCCTGGCTCATGTGGGGCTGTGCACTTTACACACTTGTAAGTGCTTGCACAATTTTTCGCAAGGTGACCGAACTTCTGGCACCGGCGGCATTGCAGTGCGCCTTTGTTGCCTCTGGGCTTCTCCCAATGAACTCTCGTATTAAAAAGGTACCGGATTTTCAGTAGCTCCTCGGGGCCCGTGCCCGGTTGGAGTCTGACTAGGAATAAGTTGTAGCGGGTTTTGTTCGCTTTTGATCTAATGGTTTCGAAAACCGAGACTTTGTCCACGTTTGGAATTTTTATTTTCAATTCGTTTAGAATTTCTGACTCAGAATAATCAAGGGTGAGTCCCCTCAGGACGACGTTAGCGGTTCGGTCCTCCTTCAAAGTGAAGGAGTGCGCCTCAATGTTGTTGGACCTCCTCAGGAGTTCCAGAAGGTCACGGTGAACTTGGCTATTGTCAACGAACAGTCTACTTGAATTGCCGCGATTAATCACTTTATAATTAAAAGGAACCGAGTTTTCGCGGAAGTCTTTAATCAGTTTAATAATGTTCACGTTTTTTAAAAAGATAGGAGGGCAGTACTTACCCCTCGAGCGCAAAGGCTCCGCTCCATTGGTGCTGTCGTCACGTGGTGTTTTTTCGGGTCCCACGCTGGCTTCATTTCTCCGAACGTTGTTTTCGGTGTTAATTAAGGTTTCTTCTGTGTCTTGCTGCATTCGGTGATCGGATTGTATGTTCCTATTGTTGGCTTGAGTTGGGAGGACCTTAAGTCCAAGGCCCAGGATAGAAAATTGATTTTTGTTCAGCTGACTATTGTTCGCAGGACTGCAGCTGCGGCTTTTGCTTGCGCAGGTACGTTTCCTGCTAGGAGTAAGCCACGTGTCGTCATCGACGACTTCTTCAGCATCCATTTCCTTTTCAGGAGCGTTCGGGAATAAGCTTGTGTTAGCGCTATTGCTTAACGCAAGGAGTTGGTGGGCTGCGTCAAGCTTTCGTTTCGTTGGTTTTTTCCCTTTGTCGAATTTGTACCTCATATCGAGGTTAGGCTTCTTTCCTTCTCGCTGGTGAGACGTTTTGAACACCCGAGTGAGGAAAGTAATCCTAATTTTTCGGTGTGATCACTGCACCATCCGGGGTAAAACTTTGATTTATTTTGTTAAGAAAGTTCTCTTTAATTGTTAGCGTCAGATATTTATTTTAAAAAATTTGGTAAAACTTGAAAAATTTTAAAAAAAACTATTCCACGTTTTAATTATAGGTTAAGTATTTGGACATACGTCTAGACACCATCAAGGGTAAAATCGAACTCCTCATTCATTTGCGAAAGCTAATTCAATTTTGACATTCGAAAGAATATAATTAAATGTCATTTTTGTGCCGTTTGAATTTTTCTGTCGAGTAAGCAACAAAACATGTAAGTTTTTAATTATTTCATGGAATACAAATTACTTTTATTATTTTTTTTTATTGTTTTATGTTTAAAGGTCGCATTCCAAGAACCGCGAAAAAAAGGAAAAGTTAATCAAAATAATGGAAAAAAAAACACCGAAGTAGCAAAGGGTTTTTTTTTACCACCCGCGTTGATACGGAAAGATTTTGGAAGGAAACCGCGGAGAAATTAAATAAACACCATCTTCATTTATAAACAACACAAATGCCATATTTTTTATTTATTATTTTGTTTTTATCAAAGAAAATTAAATTATTAAACAATAAACAAAACAATTGCAAATAAACAAATATTTCACTTTTTGGTTTAGACATTTCACAAACACTTCTCTTTTGTTTGGTTTAGACATTGCACAAACACTTCTCTTTTGTTTTTGATATTTTAGTGTGACCAAGTGTATACAAAAAAAATAAAAATTTAGAACGCGTCATGAACAACTTATTTTTTTAAAAAATAGTTATAAAACAGCTGAGTTGACACAAAAAATGTAATGAATATGTAGTTCTTTATGGTTAAACTTTACTTTATAATGAAAAAGTATATTATTTATTTTGTTTCTTGATTCTTTATCCAACATCTATAAAATGTTTAGAAACAAAAAAAATGTAAAACGGTCATACTAATTCAAATAGAAATATAGTAAATGTCAAACAGCTGACAATGAAAATGAATCTTATTTGAAGTTCATTTTATGCTATCTTTCGCAAATGAATGTTATTCGTTCGAATCTCAAAATTAAGAAAGTTCATTCGAAGGAATAGAATCATTCTAACGAATAGACTATTCATGAGAATGTCAAAATAAGCATGAATTTTTTAATGTTACCTACAAGAATGGAAACCAATATCAACCAGTATGAACCTTTATAATCTTATCGTATAATTTTATTTAAATAAATCATATTTTCATTGGAGTTTAATTTTTTTCTCGGGTGGTGGTTTCATATCGGCATTTTCGACTTTAATATCGACACCTTGCGCAGGAGGAGGGCTGGCCTCAGAGACATTAGAATTATTCGTACTGGGTTCTTGCTTAATGGCCTGCATAGCATCTTGTCCATCAGGTCGCATGTTTTGATTCTGTTGTTGCTGTTGTTGGTGTTGATGGATTTGCGGTGGAATTGGTGGGGGAAATTTACGTAGAAGTTCCATTAGAAGCATATCAACGCGCTGCATTTGAAAAATAGTTCCACTTTCATCTTTCGCGAGTGATGCATCTTTTTTTGTAGCCGCTTTAGATTTGTCAGATACTACGAAAAAAAGTTAATGTGCTTTTTGTGTTAAGAAAGATGTTCTTTACTTACAAACTTTATTTGATGCAAAATCCCATGTGTAGCCCTTATTCGGATGATAGCGTGAATAGCTACTGGCTTCTTCAAATGCTGATTGAAGGTTAGTGACTGTTGAAAGCTGAAAGAAAAATTCAATATTTTATTTTAGAAATTTATATGAGAGGCACTGCATAATGACAAGGTAGTCTCTCTTGGAGGATTTTTTGCAAGAATGCACTATTTTTTGCGCTATTGCTAAGGATACACTTTGGCGACATAGAAACATCAGATTAGTCTCAAAAAGTGTTGTTTTTTAGGCTGTATTTTCCCATTGCCAAACAGAAGATGTTTTTCTCTACCCCTTTGTGTATTGCTAGTATATAATATATAATGGCATGTATTTTCGACAAACACCACTGAAGCACTTCAAAACAAAAACGTGTGTATTGTCTCCTTTTCTTTGGTGTGTGTAGTCTCATAAGAAACAATGTTCTCTTGTTTCACAAAACAAAAAAACACGTTTTGCTTTATCCGGTGGTTTATGTAGTCAAAGCTCCTCGAGTTTTAAATAAATTGCCGGACGATCTTAGGTATGACTTCAACAATTACTTCATATAAATAGTTGGTCTAGTACTGTTTGTATGAATAGCTCCTCTTCTAAATATTACTATAGATTTTATAAAGAAAGATGAAACTCGCCAATATCATTTCTAAATTTTTACTACGAGGGCTTACAATTCGCTTTTATAGGAAAATTTATATTGTTTTTTTTTTTTATCACTTTAGGAGGCAGGGGTAGAGATACATATTAGAGGAACGCAATCTTTTATTTTCTCCAACATATCGCTCTTCCTGAAGGTGTATAAACTTTTTGCATATTTAGCTTCGACTTGTCAATGTGCACGTTTTGTTTGTTTACCGGTTTTAAATTTGATAATATTTTTCAAGTCACCACACCAAATCTAAATTTGTGTAAACAATTGCTCTCAAACCCTGTTACATGATCTGACGGAATGCATGTTAGAGCTAGCAACATTTGAACAGACTTATATTACCTCCTTTTTATAGTGAAATTTTGTTAGCTTTCAATACAAACTATCGTTCGGGTAAATCTTACATTTTGCTTAAATTAAAAAAAAAAAACTTACCATTCGAGAGTTGATAACGTTTGCTAAATCTGGGGCTTTGTAAATCATTCCAGCAATGATGTAATAGTCAGCCAAAGGAGTTGCTTCAGTTGGACTATGTCTATGTTGCTTCCTGATGACATACAAAATTGGTTCGGCCACATGCAAAAGAATGTATTCTACTCCAATCATGTTGCTAATTTATAAACAAGAATTGTTTGGTGTCATTATGTATGATTTAGGTATGTATGATTTAAAATATAATTATACTTTAGCTGATCCAAGCTCATGTGCTGCATCCGAACTGTCTCGTTATTGCACACTCGATCGTAGAAAGGGTTTGATTTGCGAGAGAAGTAATCCATGACATTGGAAGGATTCAACGATGGTATTAATTGCGAATCATGCCAAGACACCCACAATGGATTTTCTTGAGTAAATGCAACTCCTAAGCGGTTCTGTAGCATTTTTTAAATATATTTCCTTCTCTATGTAAACAGGAAGAAAAAAAAACAAAAATTAGAAAATAGAAATACATAGATAAAATCTCACTTTTAAATAGTCGTCGCAGCGTCGTCCGTGAATCTAATTTTAATTGATGCGACTGCATTTTTACAAATTATTTAGGGGTCAATGTTTTGTTTTTGCATTTGAGAAAGAGGAAATATCAATAGAAGAGTTAAAATAATTACCTATTTCTTATTTTCTAATTTGTTGTGTAAGTTTTTCGTAGGAGTGGAGTGGTTTGTTTAAATTCGCGTGTGAAATACGTGAGAAGGTAAATATTGAAACATTAATTAATAAGCCTTATTGACATGAAATACATCACTTGTTTATGTAAAAATTAATACTATTAATTCGAGAAAGTTGTGATAAAGATGAATTTTCTTTTTATTATAAAATTGTTTATGACGTTTTACTTACAATTGAGAATTGTCAAACGCGTGCATGACCCACGTTCAGTTTTCTAGTCAGTAGGTCTGTTCAGATTTTTGATATCTTGGATATTATGTTTTCTGGTTCAATTATTAAACCTAAAAGCAATGGCGCAAAATTTAAGTTGAATTAGTACGATGTTAAAGCTGTTTTAGTATGAAACTAGGTTAAAACAACGATTTTGCAAATTTTAATCAAATTTTAATAAAAGGGTAGAGAAAGTATGATGCTATATTCGATTAAAATTTGTAAAATCGTTGTTTTAACCCCTAGTTTCATACTAAAACTACTACATACTACCGGGCACTGGGAACTCTTTACTCACGCTCACACTCTTTTCTCTCTTGCGCTTATAGAAAACAGCTCAACTGTTGCGAATTAATTTTAGGCAATGGTTTAGTTTGTGTCAAAACAAACTTTTTAGTTGCACGAATCGAGTTGCTCTAAGTGCGCGATGTCCCATACAAGCCCATATGTTTCATTTTAGCAACTAAACAGTTGCGAAACTAAAAATTGAATGTGCGCGCCTGGCCTAATAATCAAACGGTAATGTTGACTCTATTAGTTAACTGGAAGGTTAAAACAAAATTCTGAGCTGTAACAAAATGCTACCAATAAACAATTTAATCCTTTGACTCAACTAGTATCCAAACTTTCTATTAAATCTATTACAAAATCTACAACAAATGAGAGAAAAAATGTAATTTCAGAATTTTCGCCAAGGTCTGCCAAAGTTCTGGAGTTCTCTCATAATTTTTTCTATACCTTCAAAGTTAGGTATTGCTGTACTCTTTTTAACAGAAAGCATTGAAGTATTTATAGTACCTACGTCAATTGATTTGAAGTGTCGGAGCAAATTTTCAATTGTTTTTTTTAATTTAGAACAAAATATTTTTTTAACAAGGAACCATATTTCTTTATTTATTTTATATTATTTTAATATTTTGTATTCGCAATGTACATATAGGTACCAAAGTAAGAAAATCTTAAACTTAAAATATTTTTTAACTATAAATAAGTGAACTGGCATATTTTGGGCCTTACTAATATTCAAATTTAGTGTAAAGGTTAAAATAAAATCTCCAGATTTTAGAAAATCCCCATACCAATAACTTTTTTAATCTCAAGTTTAGTCGTTAGTTATATGTCAAAATTTAATACACGGAAATCCATGATTAAAGTCGAACACTAAATAAAAAGTGTTGCCTTAGTGCTGTTTTATAGTACCTAAATTTGTATTTAACACTTAAATCTACTCCCATGTTATCAGGTCGATTTTTCAGATTTTTGTTTAAAGTAAAAAGGAAGTACTTTATTGTTTGTTTGTATGTTTATGTGAAATACATTTTTGTTGGGTGTTACGGCAGCCTCATCACCTTAGGTTCGGTTAAGAATAGGATGAGACTTACCGAAGATTCTCTGGGTGCTTAGGTCTAGCTTTATCCCTATAGGTGACTTTCAAGTTAGCCGTCCGGTAATGGATCACTTCGCATTGTGTTGTGATCCTGATAACGATTAATACTAAAATCCTTATTGGCACGTCTTACAGAAAATACTCTCCAATGTGAGTTGAAAGATTGGATGATGGTGGTGTGGTGGTACTCGTACAACTCTCAGTCGTTGGTCAAATCTACCAGCTAGAGCCTTTGAGATAAAGACTATTCCGATTCCAGCTGATGTGTACGCGTTTATACTGCGTCTGGAACCGACACGTTTGAGTATAACCGAGAATCCATGTATGTGAGGATTCCATCTCACCACTGACGCTTATAGCACCAAATTCGACATGCCCGAACTCAATTGGCGAAGAATTTTGGGACTGTTTGGTCCGCGGTATGCAGGCCAGGGGGCTGCGTTTGACTGGATGAGGTCTGGTCCGGAAGTTAAATATCAACTAGAATAAAAAAACACTAAAAATACCTCTTTTTGTTTGAAATCTAAACAAAAATACCTTTTGAGTTTTGATTGTTGGCGGCTGAGATCGAAAAATACATTGTTTTGATTCCAAAATGACACTTGATGTAAACCGAACGAATCGTTCAAAACAAGTTGAATTCGGTAAGCAAGAAAACGTTCAGGGTCTTTTAGAGTACTAAATCAATAAAAGGTTAAGAGATAGGCTATCGAATTTATAATTGAACGCACGGAGGTGAAATCATCGATAGGGGCTTGCGATCATAAAGGGGGTAGTAGGTGGAGAGAGGGCTCCTCCGGAATGATGGTGTTAACGTCAACGGGTCCCATATACTCACCAAATAAAGGGATACTGGTTTTTGGTAGGAGAATGTGTGATGGGGTCGATAAAGAAATGAGGATTAAGGTATAGGTTAGTTTAAAGTCAATCGTCACGGGCATAGTCTGTGCTACGAGAAAAGAGTGTTGCGTTGTTTGGGGTAAATTGCTTTTGGTAATAAAACTTTGATAGTCAGTGAGTTTTAGTTTTGTTGTAATTTTATTTTGTAGAGCAAAAATTTAAAATTTATAATTGATTGGATTATTCATCGAGGGATTCTGATATAAAAAGAAAAGAATAAAAAAATTTAAAAAGAGGTGAGTGATAGTGGTTTATTTTGTTTAAATTTTCGTGGTAATTAAAACCTGAACGGTTCTAGGTTTCGTCGGGATCGACCGTTCTGTGGACCGTTCGGCAACGGCCGGTGCCGCAAAATTTTGTTGGCGCTACGCTACAAATAGCAGTTATTTAAGCTGTCCGTTACCAAAAAGGATTTACGAAACGAATGGGAAACTAATACGGAAATATGCCGATAAGTATTTAAATGATAATTGTGATTTTTTTATACGCAACAAATAAGAAAAAAAAAAAGAGTACCCTATTTTGAAAAAAAAAAGTTTAATATTATAAAAGCCGAATACACCAACCGCTCGACGAAACCTCTGTAATATCCCCGAAAATAAAAGCGAAAATCGAAACCCTAAATCATTCGGAGATAGATGTTTTTTTCGGACTTATGACTGAATTAGAAGAGACTATACTCCAACCAAATCCAAGAAGACGTACATTACATGAACGTATAGTCTACACCCAGGAGTTAAACTTGTTTTGAGCGTTGGCATTTTGGATTTTTAAAAATTCTAATTCCATTTATTTTTATTATTTATTGTTTTCAATTTTAATATTAGTTATAAGTGATTAAGAGTGTAAAAAATCAGGAGAGGGATTCGTCGTACCACTACGTCGGCTGGTTGAAGCTGGTTTCCTCCGTATTAATTCGCGACGAGGTTTGACGCGAAAGCATTTAAGCCCCTGTAGAGCGCTCGATAGGTAGGCCGGGTTAAAGACGATTGGTCTTCGAGTTGGAAACGACGGACGAGGCTAGGCTCGAACTACAGATTAATAGTTGGCGAGTTGTGGGCGGGTGCTGGGTATCCCTTTCGTCTACGGAAACCAAAGGCGTACCACACCCTGGGTGACAGAAAGGTCCGCCGACGAGATATTCCTTTTTCCTCATTATTTACATTTTTGATTTCCTGTTTAATCTTTTTCTTGTTTTGTCGAACATACCCTAGTCCAAAGAAAAAAAAAAGGAGGATTAATAATTTTTTTATATTATAGTGCTTATCTATTATTGTAATTTTTTTTTATGTCATGCTATTGCTTAATTTTTTTTATCTTTTCGTTTTGCTTCTACCCTTTGGGCTTAGCTATGAATAGTACAAATTAAATTTTTGTAATATAAAGAACGTCGATATCCGTTTTACGACTAAACAAATTTTGTGAAAGTAATGAATTTTAACTTTGCTAAGAAGTTCTTTTAATAAATGTAATTTTGTGAGCCACGCCAAATTATGATCTTTTACTGGACCTACCAAAAGTCCTAAAAATGTTGCACTAGGTTTTCAGAATTTCAGGGGGTGGAGTACGAGCCAGAAATGAACGGTGAGGTATGACGTAGCAGCAAAAGGGAACGTTCAAGGGGAATCTGATGAAAAATCAGCCTCCAGATTCCAGGTGCGGTGAGGGAAGGCTTATCGGTATCGTTACCAGCCGATACTCTAAGAATGGTAACTGTACGTATGAGAGGGAATACGAAGTTTCGGCATGAAAATTATTTTTGTAATGCGGTGAGGTTCAGAGGAGGTGCAAGATCCCCCCCTACATCCGGCGAGCTAAGCCGTGCCTCGCGAGCATGCCACTGCCCCTTCCTCTGAACATTCGGACCTTTCCCTTCCTATCCCAATCCTATTCCGCCGGTTTTCGATGGCACTTTGCCCTGTTGGTCGAATCAGATCCTTTTCCGCTTCCGGTACCAATTCCTTTTCCCTATCCTAAATCATTTTCCTTACCTAAATCCCAATCCTGCTCCTAGGTCCTCATCCTATTGCCATGTTACAAATGGCGCCCAGACGTAAGAGCTCGAGTTTTGTTATTGTAATTCGTCCGTTGTCTAGTCAATTTCTAGGAGTTGCCGCTGGCATCATCGAGGCTACTTGTAAGTCTTGTTGAGGATAGCGAATTGGCATACCTAATCAAATGCGATAAGTAGTTTCGATGTTGTCAGTGACAAGAACTAGAACTTGAATGATTTTATGTGAGTAGTTACATCCGCTTTCGGGTAAAACTTCTTGTATGTCTTTGAATGGAAGGTAGAAGACGCACCTATCAAATTGCGGCGAGAGGTTGAACTCGATAGCGAGTGTGATGAATGTCCTGTCTTAGTTTGCATTGGTTGCTGCGGTCAGAGGTGGAAAGAAACGTAAGTCTTGATCGGGATAGCTTTGGAGAATGCTCGATCAATCGCGACGTAGATTTCCAGTTCTGATGGCAGCAACGAATGGAACATTTTGTGTATTTATGTTTGTTAGTAACCAATCTCAGAGAAGTAAAGTAAGATGGAATTGCTGCAACGTCATATCCTCAGGGAGGAAAAAAACGCCACCGTTCAAGGCTGTCCAAAACACCCCCGCAAAATAAGAGAAGAAGTTTATACAAAACTACGTTTAACTACGATTAATAAGCAAAGAGTTTTAAGAAACAGCTAGATTTGAAACATCGTTAAGTGATTTTAAAAAGTGTAAAAGCTTACAGGTGTCTGTTGTTCCTTAGATTTAAATATTTAAGTGTGGTGTTGTCATTTCAGAAGGAAATAAATTATCCAAAAACAAAATAAATTCAAAAGTTTAACTTTTCTTTGTGCATTTAATTTATAGGTATAGGTTTCAGTAGTTATAAAATAATTTTTTTTGTTTCCAAGTTATAGTTATTAGGAAATTTTTAGATATAGGATAGAGATAGTTTAGCATGTAGGTATAGGTTTACAGTTATAAAATAATTTTTGTCCATAGTAGTTAGTAGGAAATTTGTAGACATAGGATAGAGATAGTTTAGCACTTAGGTATAGGTTTTTATAGTTATAAAGTAATGGTTTTTTCCGAAGTATAGTTATTAGGAAATTTTTAGATATAGGATAAATACAAAATCTTAAAAAACAAAAAAAAAAAATAAATAAAAAAAAAAACAAACAAAAAAATATAAAAGTAGATATTATATAGTTATAGTTAGGATTTTAGTTATAGAGAGAAGATTTCTTAAGTGTAGGTAGTTAAGTTTATATAGGTAATAGATATTAATAAGCTTACGAGATTAAGAGTTTTTTGTCTAGGTTTTTAAGTTCAAGTTTTGTTAGTTGTTAGTTTTGTCGATATTCTAATTTTAGACTCCAGGAAAGAATTTGTTGCCAGATCGTTGCATGAGGTAATGAGTTCTGAAAAAGAAAGAGAAATTAGTGAAGTTTTACTCAAAGAAAATCGTATTGTGACACGTTCATATCACAGGAAAATCATAGATAAAGTTATCATGCCTATCACACATTCTCCGATCAAAGAGCCAGGAAACATTCCAGAAGCAACCCGTGTGGTAACCCCTATCTTTTCGATTCCTCCACCTCCAATTCTCGCATATGGAAGCCACCAAGGAAGCTCAACGCAATCCGAAGCGTCTCCTGCGTATAGCAGCTTGACTGAGGCTGGTGTAAGGATGGAGGAGGAACAAGTATCTGACCTAATACAAATAACGACAACAGGTCAAGGAAATCAAGGTCCTGAAAGAGCTAGTGAACATCTTACTAAGAATAGGGCCGATCTCAATACAGTCGAAGGCAATCAAAATCAGTCCAATGTAGGCATATCCGCAGAGCTTATCTCTGCTATTAACGTGGCAGTTGCCAATGCTTGTGAGCGGTATACAAGCACTCTGAAGGGAGAATTGTCTGAGGCTCTGAAATTAGAAGTAAGAAAAAATTTTGGTGAATTAAGGAATCAAGATGCTCACGCGACGCTACCGCAGGTCAACAGAGGCCAAACTCCGATTATGAGCACGGGAGTTGGGGATGTTTTAAGCCGACAGGCCAATCAGGAACCTCCTCGTCATTCACAGTTGGATTCGGGAGCGAGGCCTTACATACCATTAAGTATTTCAAATGGAAACACTCAACCGATGCATAACTGCGAGATTAGGTCAGAGGATGGGAGATACCGACCGGCTGTTTACCACGATACTTACAGTCGAAATCCTTCCGGCGGAAACCTTCAAAACCCAATCGCGTTGGTACCAACGAACGTAAGAAATCCTATCAAAATAGACAAATGGGGTTTAAAGTTTGATGGAAAGTTGGATGTACTCACCGTGGAGGATTTCGTCTTTAGATTGGAAACGCTTCAGAGTCAGTATGCGTGTCCATGGAAAGAAATCCTGCGAGATTTTCATCTCTTGCTTTCTGGTGCTGCGCATGACTGGTATTGGCAGTTCCAGCGATGCAATTACCGCCCAGATTGGCCAATGCTAAGAGACGCATTAATGCGCCAATATCGGAACTCAAAGTCCGATTATGAGATAATGAGGGAAGTGTCGGATCGCAAGCAAGGCATCAGAGAGTCAAGTGATGATTTCTTTGCAGCGGTGAACAAGCGAAGATCTCAGCTCAGGGTTCCGATTCCGGAATTGGATCTCGTACGGATTCTGAAGCGTAACCTAAACGATAGGATAAGTCGGTTGGTATACCCTCAACCAATCTTTACGCTGGACCAGTTGAGAATGGCATGTAAGGAAGCTGAGTATGCGTTTCCTTACAGAGAACGCGAGACGCTAATGCACCAACGGCCACCTGTTCGGTACATGGCCAACGAGCTTGTGGTTGACGATGAGGAAACTTATCAAGAAGATGATCAGCTTGCGGCTTTTCAGCATATGGGGGCTAGACCAAAGACTTCTCGAGGTACTGGCGATACAAGTTCCTTGACGTGCTGGAACTGCAAGCTTCGTGGCCACACGTTCATGGACTGTCCGTCGACCACGAGAAGCATATTTTGCTATAGGTGTGGCCAAGATGGAGTTATCACCCCGAAATGTCACCGGTGTAACCCGGAAAACAAGTCTCGGAATGCGACAACGAGGGGGGAGTCGTGTTCCACCCAAACCCCCCAATGGCAGCCAAAAGAGACATAGATAGCCCAATTAAAAAGTCCCAGATTAGAATTTTAGCCCGGGATAATGTAATCTGCGAAGAGGAAAAGGAGAAAATATTTGAAATTAAACCATTACATGTTAGATTAAAGGAGTATAAGTTGGCTAGAGAGAGAATTTTTAATGGTAATAGAGGAATAGTTTCAAAGAGAATTTTAAAAACGAGAGAAAGATATACTATTAGAAAAGAAACGAGGAAAAATATTTTAGCTACGGTTTTAGATATCACAACCGATCCAAGACCGTATGCAAAAGTGCGAATTGCTGGAAAAGAAATTTTCGGTCTTTTAGACAGTGGGGCCAGCATAAGTATTTTGGGTAAGGATTGTGAGGAATTCGTTAAGTCGGCTAATATACAAATTTTCCCGTATAAAGCAGGGGTTAAAACAGCCGATGGCAAAAATCAAACTATTATTGGTAAATGTAAAACAGAGGTCACTTTTAAAGGTCAAAACCACTTTATTACTTTTTATCTTGTCCCGAATTTAGAGCAAGAATTATATTTAGGAGTAAATTTTTGGAAGGAATTCAAGATAGCGCCAAATATAATAAGTTCCGTTACTATTCCGGAATCGGAAGCGGATCTATTGAACGCTCACGAACTATCTTCAGATCAGCGGTCTGCGTTAGAGGCGGTTAAGCAGAGATTTCTTGATTATGACCGACATGGTCTCGGAAAAACGGCGTTAATGGAACATGTAATAGATACCGGAAATGCGGAGCCCGTCAAGCAGCGTCACTACCCTGTTTCTCCAGCGGTACAAGCCCTTTTGTATAAGGAAATCGATCGAATGCTAGAGCTCGGTGTAATAGAGGAGAGCGAGAGTCCTTGGTGCTCACCCGTTGTGCTTATCAAGAAGCCAGGTGAAAACAATACTACCAAGTATCGTTTTTGCCTGGATTCTCGTAAAGTCAACGCGTTGAGCAAGAAGGACGCCAACCCGCTTCCTCATATTGAGGGACTTATTAGTCGTTTACCTAATACCTACTTTATAAGTAGTGTCGATTTGAAAGAAGCATTCTGGCAAATACCGTTGGAGAAGCAGAGTAGGGAAAAGACTGCGTTTGCGGTACCGGGAAGGCCCTTATACCATTTTACGGTAATGCCATTTGGGTTGTGTAATGCAGCTCAAAGGCTTTGCCGTTTAATGGATAAGGTCATTCCCGGTCGACTCAGAGACAACGTTTTCGTCTATTTAGACGATTTATTAATCATTTCGCCAGATTTCGAGACCCATATCACCTTGCTGGATGAAGTGGCTGAGTGTTTGAAAAAAGCCAATCTCACCATCAACGTTAAAAAGTCAAAATTCTGTTTCAAGGAATTGAAATATTTGGGTTTTATCGTTGGTGATGGGAAGGTGAAAACCGACCCAGCGAAGGTCGAAGCAGTGGTTGATTTTCCAATTCCACGAAATGCCAGGCAAGTCCGCCGGTTACTTGGTCTAGCGGGGTGGTATAGAAGGTTCATAAAGGATTTCTCTAGCTTAACCGCTCCTCTCACAGACACGCTGAAGAAAAAGGATGGTAGATTCAAAATGTCAGATGAGGCGATAAGAGCATTTGAAGATTTAAAAAGAGCCTTAACTACGGCTCCTGTTCTCACTCATCCGGATTTTAAAAAACGGTTCTATATCCAATGTGATGCGTCCGATTCCGGGATAGGGGCAGTATTATTTCAGTTAAATAATGACAATGAAGAGGCCCCGATTTCATACTTTTCGCAAAAGCTGAACGCTTGTCAAAGAAATTATAGTGTGACCGAGAAAGAGTGTATGGCGGCAGTAATGGCAATTAAAAAGTTCAGGCCCTATGTCGAGGGTATGGATTTTACGGTCATCACCGATCACTCTAGTCTCAAGTGGTTGATGACGATGAAAGATTTGAGTGGGAGGTTGGCCAGGTGGAGCTTAGAGCTACAATCCTATGCCTTCGACATAGAGCACCGAAAAGGAACGCTTAATGTTGTGCCGGACACGCTTTCTCGGGCACACTTGGATAGTATGGAAATCGGAGATGTTGTGTCATTGATAGACCTATCATCTGAAGAGTTTCAGTCTGATGAATACAAAAGTTTGATTAACACCATTCAAACACATCAAAACGAACTGCCAGACTTGAAAATAGAGGACAACTTTGTTTATAAACGTTCGCTTCCAATGGAAGAAGAGGAACTACGGGAACACAACTGGCGACTGTGGGTACCTTCAGGGTTAACTGAAGAAATTATAGCTAAGGCCCACGATCCACCTCAGGCTGCGCATGGAGGAGTGGCAAAAACTCTTCACCGCATCCGTCAGTATTTTTATTGGCCAAATATGACCGTCCAGATTAGGCAATATGTCCTGAAATGTGATGTATGTAAGCAGTGTAAATCGTCTTGTCAAACTCTTCGTCCTCCAATCAATAACACGTTCTGTATAAGCCGTCCGTTTCAAAAGTTGTATGTGGATTTTTTGGGCCCGTATCCAAGATCTAAGGCGGGTAACGCATATGTGTTCGTTGTATTAGAACATTTGTCGAAATATGTGTTTTTGGAACCTTTGAAATCTGCGAACACCAGCAGTATAATTAAATTCCTTCAAAACGATATTTTTAACACCTTTGGTGTACCACAGATCATCCACTCGGATAATGGTAAGCAATTCTTGGCAAAAGAATTCCAAAATTTACTGCAAAAGTATGGCATTCGACATTTCCGTACTGCAAATTATGCGCCACAGTCAAATGCGTCGGAAAGAGTCAATAGAACACTATTAGCTGCCATACGCTCGTATTTGAGAGATGATCAGCGCGACTGGGATATTCACCTTAGTGATATCGCGGGCGCGTTGAGGAGTTCGGTTCATTCTTCTACTGGGGTGTCACCGTATTATGCCCTATTTGGGATAAACATGATGACCCACGGTAGTGGATATGAGCTGACCCAAAAACTGAGTATGGTAGATGATGGCGAACTGTTGACAATTCCTAGGCAAAACAGATTGCAGTGTATCCGAGAGAGAGTTAAAGAAAGCATTTTAAAGGCCAATGAAAAAGGAGCAAAGATTTATAATATGCGTACACGCAATGTAAAATACGTTCCCGGTCAGGAAGTTTATCGGAGAAATTTCGTCTTAAGCGACACTTCCAAGTATTTGTCAGCAAAGTTATGCCCAAAATTTGTAAAGTGCAGAATCGTGAGAGCAATAGGGAAAAATAGTTACGAACTAGAGAACTTAGCAGGCAAAAAAATTGGAGTGTTCCATGCTAAGGATATTAAGCAATAAAATCGTCTAATCTGTGATATATAAGTAGCGATAGCTGTCTACCCTGACTAGTGGATACATACAAATTTTTGAACAATTCATTCATTTTTTCTCATAGTATATATTAGAGTTCAGTTGTTGACAGTTTTTCTATATTTTTTTTTATGATTTTTTTTTTCAGAGTACCTATATTAGAGTTATTTATTATTAATTTTTTCAGAGTATATTAGAGTTATTTATTATTAATTTTTTCAGAGTATATTAGAGTTATTTATTATTAATCTTTTCAGAGTATATTAGAGTTATTTATTATTAATCTTTTCAGAGTATATCAGAGTTATTTATTATTAATTTTTTCAGAGTATATTAGAGTTATTTATTTAATTATAGTTAGTTTATTTGCTTTTATGTTCGTTTTTGAGTATTTATTAGTGTTTACGTAATCGTTTATGTTTTTTATCAGAGAGTCTATTAGAGTAATTATTATTTTTTTTTATCAGAGAGTCTATTAGAGTAATTATTTATTTTTTTTATCAGAGAGTTTATTAGAGTTATTATTTTTGTTAGCAGATAATATATTAGAGTTCATTTACTAAGAGTTTATTTATTAATATTTTTTTTATTAGAGTATTTATGAGAGTTTATTTATTTATGTTTTTATCAGAGTATATATTAGAGGCATTTAGTTTAGTAATTTTGCGTTACTTTTATGTTAATAGTATACTATAACCATTTATGTATGTATGTATGTATGTATTTGGTTACTATCCAAGTAACCTAAAAGTAGTCTTTTCGTTTAATGGTTATAGATGAGTTTTTTTGCTTCGCGTATAATTTAGTCATATTAGCAAATTAGTTTTTTTGTCATTCAGTGTAATTATGTAGATATGGTTATGTTAGGTATTTATTTTTATGATAATTTTTCTATATACTTAGAAAAAAAAAAGGAATTAAAGCCAAAACTTTTCGTTTTTGGTGTAGGTAGGGTAAATTCTTGTTTTCTCAATATCGTATAGATTTATGTTCAAAAATGTTGTTCCAACTTGTTCAGGGTATCGAAACGGGATATTGGTAGATCTTTTAAGTCAAACAAAAAAAAGAAAAACAAAAGTCGAACAAGTACACAAGTAGGGATTCTTTGCTTACTGGTTATGGCACCGATCACCACAACCGGGCCTCTATAGCTTCAATAATGAAAATCGAGAAATATACCTAAGTGCAATAAAACTCAACTAACCTGTGATATCTTTGTCTGTCCACTGTGCGTCTTAGTGAATGTCGTTACATTACCCTACCGACACAGAACACTTTACAAAAAAAAGATCAAAATGACTCGATCAGATTTTCCGTTTTGTGAAAATTGATTCTTGAAGGCTGGATTGATTCAGGAAAGTGGATAACGTCTTCCACCTGTGACAATCAAAGATGGTTGTTGAATTTTATTAAATAGCAAGTAGGTACAAAATAGAGAAAAAAAGTAAAGGAAAGCCATGGAAAAATAAAAGGAAAAAAAAAAAAACGATATACAGAGAACAAAATAGGATTTAGCAAGTTTCTAAAGCAATGAAAATGTATTAATAGCCCGGCTTGTTGTAAGTGGGTTCATCCCCATCGTCTCAATTTATATAAATGTATGTAAGTCCGCCGGTCACCGTCTTTGTGGCGTTCAGAAAACGGCCCAAATCCGGAGTTTTGTTACGGCAGCCTCATCACCTTAGGTTCGGTTAAGAATAGGATGAGACTTACCGAAGATTCTCTGGGTGCTTAGGTCTAGCTTTATCCCTATAGGTGACTTTCAAGTTAGCCGTCCGGTAATGGATCACTTCGCATTGTGTTGTGATCCTGATAACGATTAATACTAAAATCCTTATTGGCACGTCTTACAGAAAATACTCTCCAATGTGAGTTGAAAGATTGGATGATGGTGGTGTGGTGGTACTCGTACAACTCTCAGTCGTTGGTCAAATCTACCAGCTAGAGCCTTTGAGATAAAGACTATTCCGATTCCAGCTGATGTGTACGCGTTTATACTGCGTCTGGAACCGACACGTTTGAGTATAACCGAGAATCCATGTATGTGAGGATTCCATCTCACCACTGACGCTTATAGCACCAAATTCGACATGCCCGAACTCAATTGGCGAAGAATTTTGGGACTGTTTGGTCCGCGGTATGCAGGCCAGGGGGCTGCGTTTGACTGGATGAGGTCTGGTCCGGAAGTTAAATATCAACTAGAATAAAAAAACACTAAAAATACCTCTTTTTGTTTGAAATCTAAACAAAAATACCTTTTGAGTTTTGATTGTTGGCGGCTGAGATCGAAAAATACATTGTTTTGATTCCAAAATGACACTTGATGTAAACCGAACGAATCGTTCAAAACAAGTTGAATTCGGTAAGCAAGAAAACGTTCAGGGTCTTTTAGAGTACTAAATCAATAAAAGGTTAAGAGATAGGCTATCGAATTTATAATTGAACGCACGGAGGTGAAATCATCGATAGGGGCTTGCGATCATAAAGGGGGTAGTAGGTGGAGAGAGGGCTCCTCCGGAATGATGGTGTTAACGTCAACGGGTCCCATATACTCACCAAATAAAGGGATACTGGTTTTTGGTAGGAGAATGTGTGATGGGGTCGATAAAGAAATGAGGATTAAGGTATAGGTTAGTTTAAAGTCAATCGTCACGGGCATAGTCTGTGCTACGAGAAAAGAGTGTTGCATTGTTTGGGGTAAATTGCTTTTGGTAATAAAACTTTGATAGTCAGTGAGTTTTAGTTTTGTTGTAATTTTATTTTGTAGAGCAAAAATTTAAAATTTATAATTGATTGGATTATTCATCGAGGGATTCTGATATAAAAAGAAAAGAATAAAAAAATTTAAAAAGAGGTGAGTGATAGTGGTTTATTTTGTTTAAATTTTCGTGGTAATTAAAACCTGAACGGTTCTAGGTTTCGTCGGGATCGACCGTTCTGTGGACCGTTCGGCAACGGCCGGTGCCGCAAAATTTTGTTGGCGCTACGCTACAAATAGCAGTTATTTAAGCTGTCCGTTACCAAAAAGGATTTACGAAACGAATGGGAAACTAATACGGAAATATGCCGATAAGTATTTAAATGATAATTGTGATTTTTTTATACGCAACAAATAAGAAAAAAAAAAAGAGTACCCTATTTTGAAAAAAAAAAGTTTAATATTATAAAAGCCGAATACACCAACCGCTCGACGAAACCTCTGTAATATCCCCGAAAATAAAAGCGAAAATCGAAACCCTAAATCATTCGGAGATAGATGTTTTTTTCGGACTTATGACTGAATTAGAAGAGACTATACTCCAACCAAATCCAAGAAGACGTACATTACATGAACGTATAGTCTACACCCAGGAGTTAAACTTGTTTTGAGCGTTGGCATTTTGGATTTTTAAAAATTCTAATTCCATTTATTTTTATTATTTATTGTTTTCAATTTTAATATTAGTTATAAGTGATTAAGAGTGTAAAAAATCAGGAGAGGGATTCGTCGTACCACTACGTCGGCTGGTTGAAGCTGGTTTCCTCCGTATTAATTCGCGACGAGGTTTGACGCGAAAGCATTTAAGCCCCTGTAGAGCGCTCGATAGGTAGGCCGGGTTAAAGACGATTGGTCTTCGAGTTGGAAACGACGGACGAGGCTAGGCTCGAACTACAGATTAATAGTTGGCGAGTTGTGGGCGGGTGCTGGGTATCCCTTTCGTCTACGGAAACCAAAGGCGTACCACACCCTGGGTGACAGAAAGGTCCGCCGACGAGATATTCCTTTTTCCTCATTATTTACATTTTTGATTTCCTGTTTAATCTTTTTCTTGTTTTGTCGAACATACCCTAGTCCAAAGAAAAAAAAAAGGAGGATTAATAATTTTTTTATATTATAGTGCTTATCTATTATTGTAATTTTTTTTTATGTCATGCTATTGCTTAATTTTTTTTATCTTTTCGTTTTGCTTCTACCCTTTGGGCTTAGCTATGAATAGTACAAATTAAATTTTTGTAATATAAAGAACGTCGATATCCGTTTTACGACTAAACAAATTTTGTGAAAGTAATGAATTTTAACTTTGCTAAGAAGTTCTTTTAATAAATGTAATTTTGTGAGCCACGCCAAATTATGATCTTTTACTGGACCTACCAAAAGTCCTAAAAATGTTGCACTAGGTTTTCAGAATTTCAGGGGGTGGAGTACGAGCCAGAAATGAACGGTGAGGTATGACGTAGCAGCAAAAGGGAACGTTCAAGGGGAATCTGATGAAAAATCAGCCTCCAGATTCCAGGTGCGGTGAGGGAAGGCTTATCGGTATCGTTACCAGCCGATACTCTAAGAATGGTAACTGTACGTATGAGAGGGAATACGAAGTTTCGGCATGAAAATTATTTTTGTAATGCGGTGAGGTTCAGAGGAGGTGCAAGATCCCCCCCTACATCCGGCGAGCTAAGCCGTGCCTCGCGAGCATGCCACTGCCCCTTCCTCTGAACATTCGGACCTTTCCCTTCCTATCCCAATCCTATTCCGCCGGTTTTCGATGGCACTTTGCCCTGTTGGTCGAATCAGATCCTTTTCCGCTTCCGGTACCAATTCCTTTTCCCTATCCTAAATCATTTTCCTTACCTAAATCCCAATCCTGCTCCTAGGTCCTCATCCTATTGCCATGTTACATGGGTAACGGGGTTTTTTAAAAATTTTTATGTTAAATCATCTGTGTTCAGCTTATGACTTCTTATGACTGACTGTCTTTATTAATTCATTAATATTCAAAATAATCTTCTGTTTACATTTTGTTCTTTCTTTTAAAATTTTGTTTACATTTTGCTTTTTAATAATACGATACCTTATTTGTGACTTAGGTTACATTTTAAAGTGAATAAAATAAAAATAACAAATAACAAATACTTGTGCATTAGGGAATAAATGAAAATGTTAATGAACCGTGGGAAATTAAGTTCAAGGATAAGATAATGTATAGAATGAATAGTAGCATTAATGGGAAGCAAATATAAATGGGGTTGTGGGAATATAATATGTAACCTTTCCCCCCTTTTTTTTAAATTCTCCTGAGTTTTGGAGGTATCTTTAGTAATATTATTGATTGAAATTTTAAAATTTTTATTTTTTCTTTTAAAATAAATGGTAAGAAATATAATAATTAGAAAAAATAATGAAATTACAGAATAGTGTACATTTTTATGTAATTTGGGTATTTGTATGTTTTCTAGATTTACAAAGTTTTTAAGTATTATTTCTTCAAAATTTAAACTTTTGGAAAAATTATATTTCGTATTTTCTTCATAAAAAAATCTATCAACAAATTTAACGTTCTTATTACTAAAAGTTTGATTTAATATTTGTATTGAACAGTTATTCAGTACAATCAAATAGTTTCCATTAAGATTTATTTTACGATCATCGCAATTGTTTATTAATTCTATATTGTTCATGTTTTTACAAAGTATAGTATAATCATCTAGTGATTTTATTTCAATAGCATTATTGTCTTTTTCATTTCATTTCATTTCATTTATTTCATTTATTTATTTCAATGGTATCTTTTACAATGGGCTTTTAAAGCCTATAATAACAAGTAAAAGTTATACATGAATTTAAATTAATTAAAATTAAATTAAAAATTATATTTTATATAAATTCAATTTTGGAAATGACAAGTTTAAAATTAAAAATTAATCTTTCTTTCTCTTGAACTTTATTTAATATTTGAATTTAGTTTAGTTTACTGCCAAGTATCTGAATAGGGCTGCTTCAAATTGCGCCGTGCCGCGAAGTCTTCTAATGAAATATGGTAAACTGTTCCACTGCCTGATAACATGAACAACAAACTGACGTTCCGAGTTTCTACAAGTAAATCTCGGTTGCACTAACATGAATGTACGATTAGAATTTACAAATTGTATTTTTTCAAAAAGGTATGCTGGCTGTTTGCTGATTAAAATCTTGTTTAGTGTTTTTAGGGAAAAATATTTTAAAAATGTGTAGAGATCACAACCAAGGATGTTGTTTTTGTAGTTCGATACATGGTCATATCGTCGGAGATTGTACACATAACGCGTCACATTATTGAAAGCTACCGTCAAGTTCCTTTTCGTTTCTGAGCTATGGGTACTAACAACTTCACATCCATATGTTATTATCGGAAGTATTAAAGTTTTTGCTAGGTTTAGCCGAATGTCCTGGGGAGTAAAATGTTTTGATAGTGAAAGGCTGCGTAGAGAGCCATATACTTTTCCAATAACCATTTGAATATGATCATCCCAAGTAAGAGTGTTATTGAACAAAATACCTAAATTTTTGGATTTCTTTACATACTCCAGTTGTTGGTTTCCAAGATAAAGAGCAGGAAAGTAGCTATAGTCGAGTTCATTTTTGTATATTACCAAACATTTGGATTTACTTGGGTTAAGCTGCAGATTATTTCTGTTGGACCACTTTAGTATTTTACTTAGATCACCATTTAGCTTATCAGCCCCATCTTCAATCATACCTAGCTTGCAGCTAAGTCTTACTTGAGCATCATCGGCATACAAATCTAGAGAAGAATATTGGACTTGAATTGGGAGATCATTTATAAAAATGGAGAACAGTAGAGGACCAAGAATTGATCCTTGCGGAACTCCTGACAAAAGATTTAAAGAACGAGATATTCTGTCACCAATTACTACGGCCTGGCTTCTCCCACTGAGATATGAAAAAATCAAATTCGCTGCTGTATTTGAAAACCTAAACTGTTCCTTTAACTTTGATATGAGTATCTTATGATTGACTGTGTCAAAAGCTTTCGAGAAGTCTAAGAGGACTAAAAACGATACCAGATCACTATCCATTGCCGTTCTTATATCGTCTGAAACCCTAAGAATAGCTGAGACACAGCTATGATTAGACCTAAAACCTGATTGTTGTTCGCTTAGAAGTTTCTTTGCGTTTACGAATTTGGAAATTTGGTTATGCAAAATTTTTTCTAATACTTTTGATAAAAACGACAAAATTGATATTGGTCTATACTCTGACGGAGATAAGCGGGTAGCTGGTTTTTTTAGTTTACAGTTATGATTTAAAATACAATTATTAATTGGTATTAATTCTTTTTCATATAGGATTTTTGCATCATATTCATACATTGTTTCGTTAATTTCTATGACATACTGATCTTCAATTATTACTTCGGCTAGCCGCGCACTAGCAACTTTTAGTTGCGAAACTGTTTGGTTACTTATAGAAAACAGATGAACTGTTTGGTTGAATGTCCATGAATTTGCAGATAATTATATGTTCAATAAAATGGCGAACTTATTTTAGGCAATCGTTTAGTTTGTGTCAAAACACAAATTTTTTAGTTGCTCGAACCAAGCAGTTTCGCAACTAAAAGTTGCTAGTGCGCGGCTAGCCTTCGTGTTTAGTTTCAGTGGGGCTAGCTGTTATTAGTTTAAAATCGATTAACTTGTAAGTGTTTGGTATTTTCATAGCTATTATGAGTCTATTTTTATCGTATTTTAAAATTCCTACCCTTACGTTTTTTAATTTATAAAAGTCCAATCTTGTTTCTGTTATTTCTGTTGCTGTTAATATGCTTGGGTGAACCATTCCTAACTTTATCTGTGCTATAGTATCTATAATTTGGTTAACTTTCTCTTTTAAAAATAGTAATTTTAATATTTGATCAGTTTTAAATTGCTGTTTAATAATGCGTTTTTCATTAATAGATAATTCTTTGTATGTTTGAACTAATTGTTTTCTATCTGTTTCAATTATATTCTTAAGATCAAAGATCGAGTAGTTAAAATGGGAATTTATTTTAATTTGTTTGTTTAAGTTAAAAATTGCATTACTATCATTTTCCTCTATAGTATTTAAATGTTTTATAATTTCTTGTCTGTCATTGTCGTCCATCGTTCCAAAAAGCCATTTTTGTATTGTTCCTACGATATTAATAATTCCTCGTTTTTGTCTAGTCTTTTCTGGTTCTATTGCCGAAATTTTGGCTTGAATGTTTTCTATTATTTTCCTTATTGTCATGTCATCTCCTATTTGTAAATCCTTAACACCATTTTTTATTGAATCAAGAGTTTGTTTAAGGTCTTGAATATTTATAATGTGAAGTATGGTTTGTGTGTCGTGAATAATTTCAGTTTGTCCCATATTTATAATGGAGTATCCATTTTCTGTAGTTAATTTGTTAATTGTCAGCGTTGACAGTCCTGGTGTTACTTGTGTCAGTAGTAGATATGCTAAGATTGTCATCTGCAAATAGACGAGGTCGTTTTAAATTAATTGGATGTTCTCTTTCTCATATTTTAATCCTATATCTTGGCTCATTTTTATAGTAATTTCTCTTATAGTTCTTAGTTGGTGCTACCCGCCTATTTTCATTGTATTCTTCACGCTTTTCATTAAGTTTTTCAGTTTGTATCTCTTTTTCTGTTTGAAGTTGTCTTCTTAAAGTAGCTATATCTGCAAATATCGCTTCTTCTGGTGTCATTTTAAGAGTTGAATGATATCTATTATTATACTTGTTCACTGCTCTATGAATTTTTTGAATTAATGAAATATCTAAATTTCTCATCGTAACCAATTTCTCTTGCAATGTAGAATGAAATCTTTCGATATCACTATTATCTGTATGGGTATTGGGTTTTGTGAGATGGAGGTTTACTTCTTGTTCGTTAAAGAATTCTTTGAGGTTTTCCGATTTGAATTTGTTGTCGGCAATTATTTTGTTTGGTTTACCGAACTTTGAGAAATGTGCTTCTAATGTCTCTATTTTGTTCGCCCAATTTTGAATTGGCAAGTAATAAGCGTATGCCTTTTTTGTAAATTTATCTATTAGTGTAAGAAATGGGTGTTTCATGAAATAGTAAATGTCTATATGTAAGATTTCGTTTGGTCTCGTAGGAGTTTTACTTAATTCGTATTTCTTTTTTATTGGGTTTCTTTCATATTTGGTTTCTAAACATGATTTCCAGTTATTTATAATTTTTGTTATTTCTTTAAATATTTTGGGATATAGTAAAATATGTTTTTCAAACTATGATAGGTTTCAACTATGCCACTGTGCATACTTTCTTTAGTGTGGTATAACGATATTTGTTTATGGAGTTCGTCCAATGACCTAATTTCTCTGGCTCTAAGAGTTGCTTTAATAAATCTTATTTTTCTATCATTACTAAATAGTTCTATTAACAACTGTTGGATTTTATTAAATTCTGAATATCCAAGTTCTGTGTAAATTCCTGTTAAACCTGGTTTTATAAAACGTCTAAGTAAATCTATCCAATTTTCTCTACTTTTTGTCATATCAACGTGAATAATTCTTCTTCCGTTTAGAATTTCTATTTCCTGATTAACATTGTTTTTTAATATTAATTGTGTTTTATATTTATTGACTATTGTTCCCTTAATCGGAATGTGATCTAAAAGTTGTTGTTCTTGTGAGTGTACTGTTGCAATATCAGATACATTATCAATTGATACTTCCTCTATACATTTTTTATTTAAATCGTTTTCTGGTATCCAAGACAAAAAATCTGCTACTTTGTTCTCTTTTCCTTTTAGATATTCTATTTCGAATTGGTATTCTTGTAATTTAAGTAACCATCTCTGATTTCTCTGGCTAAATTCTTTACCATTATATTTTTTTATTTAGGTTTTTAATTGGTTGGTGATCTGTTATAATATTAAATTTTTTTCCCCATAGATATGGTCTAAAATACGTGACTGACCATACTATTGCTAAAAATTCTTTGTCAGTTACCGAATATTTTTTTTCATGATCATTTAAAGATCGTGATGCGTAGCACACTGGCTGACCTTCCTGCGTTAATACTGCACCAACTGCGTAATTACTTGCATCGGTGTAGACTGTGAATGTTTTTTCGAAATTTGGAAATTTTAATATAGGATGCTTGATGATATTACGTTTTAATGTCTCGAATGATTGGATATATTCCGGATCATTAATGTTAATTTTTGAATCTTTTTTTAGGTATTTGATCATAGGGTATGCTATTTTTGCATAGTCCTTGACAAATTTTCGGTAATAACCGGTGGCTCCTAGAAATGATTTAATTTGTTTTTCGGTCTTAGGAAGATGATATTCTTCAATACATTTGACTTTATTCGGATTAGGTTTCATCCCTTCAGATGTCAGGACATGTCCTAGGAATTCCGTATTTTTTTCATAAAAGAGCATTTATCGAACTGAATTTTTAGGTTATGTTCAGAAAGTTTTCTGAAAATTAGGGTTAGAGATTGCAAATGTTCTTTTAGACTTGTTGAAAAAATTAAAATGTCATCTAAATAGACAACACAAATTTTATTAATATATTCCCTTAAAATGTCATTCATCAACCTCTGAAAGGTTGCCTATAGCTAATTGTTTTACTCTATTAATTATTAGTACATAGAAATTCTTTTTTGCTTCATTTGAATTATTTTCATATGTTGAGTAAGTGTTTACATCTTGAATTATTTGCTCCATTTTATAATTTAAATCTGCTATTGAAATTACCTTTAAATATGATATCTTATTTGCAATATCCTTGTAATTGATGTTGGGTCTGAAATGTTGTTTTAGAAGTTCTCTGGCTTCAGTCCATGATCCTGGTTGGTTATGTAGCAATAACTCCTTAGCTCTTCCCGTAATTTTTGAATTATATATCGCTTGCCATCGTTCATTTCTTTCTGCTTCCCGCACCGCATTTATGTGATTTTCCACTACGTGAATAAACTGCGTTAAAGTTTCACTATTTCCTTCAAATTCGCGGATATATGATATTTCCTTCAAGATCCTGACAGTTGCACTGTGTTCTTGCGGTCTCACTGCTAAAGCTTGAATAGCCTGCACTAACTGATCTAAATTTTCTTGTTCCATGTTAGGAATATTGGGCCAAAACTTTAGGGTTTTATCTTTCTTTTTAATTTTGATTGATTTTATTCCAAAGAAATTATTACAAAAATTCACTTTTTATTATTTTATCTTTATAGGTGTATTTATTTTTTTTACTACTTTGAGTCATAAGAATTTGCACACAAAAAAATTTTTTTTTTTTTTTTTTTTTAGTTTCCAGTTCCTTTTTTCCTCCAAAAACTTAACTTTTTGGTTACCAACAATTTCCACTTTTTAGTTGTTTGTTTTTTTTTTCGTATCCAAAAATTTTCACTTTTTGTTTTTTTTTTTTTTTCGTATCCAAAAATTTTCACTTTTTGGTTATTTTATTTTTCGTATCCAAAAATTTTAACTTTTTGGTTAGTTTTTTCACGTTCCTTAAATAGGGGTATCGCGATTTAATGGTTCTAAGCTTGATTACAATTTATAATCAAGAGTGCCGACTGCGCCAAATACATATTTTGTTGGGTAACGGGGTTTTTTAAAAAATTTTATGTTAAATCATCTGTGTTCAGCTTATGACTTCTTATGACTGACTGTCTTTATTAATTCATTAATATTCAAAATAATCTTCTGTTTACATTTTGTTCTTTCTTTTATAATTTTGTTTACATTTTGCTTTTTAATAATACGATACCTTATTTGTGACTTAGGTTACATTTTAAAGTGAATAAAATAAAAATAACAAATAACAAATACTTGTGCATTAGGGAATAAATGAAAATGTTAATGAACCGTGGGAAATTAAGTTCAAGGATAAGATAATGTATAGAATGAATAGTAGCATTAATGGGAAGCAAATATAGATGGGGTTGTGGGAATATAATATGTAACCTGTGCAACAGGAATAGGTTATTTATTTTTTCATAAATATTTAGTACGTCTGGATTTTACTTAAAATACGTATGGTTAATTTGTTGATTCCATTTTATGTATTTACATAATTACGTATATCTAAAAAAGTAATTTTTGTGTTGAAAGGGAATCGATTTAACACTATAGGGGTATTCCCGATTTGGTGCAACGAGCCTAGTAAAAATGCGAAATTTTATTATTTTTTAGTAGACCGTGAACGCACTTTTTCTCACCTGTTTGCAACAATAGGTGCGTTTTATTATTCTGGATTAAGTTTTAACATGTATTACAAAAACAATTTGGGATCCTGTTTTCTATCGGGATCTATTTCAAAGATCCAAAAATCAGTTATTACACTGGCGAGTAGATGGCTTTTTATGGTAAGGTAGTGTGAGGTATAGTGTAAAGAAAAAAGACAAGAAATAATTGAAAATTTACAAACCAAAGGATAAAAAGAGACGGACTTATAACACTGCTGTCACTAAGATCCGTATCGTTTTATTTTTAAGGGAAGATCCAAATCCGGATCCAGATAGATTTGTGAATAATAAAACGCACCTAATGAAGTAAATGTCAAAATGAGTTTGGCATTTGTTTTTCGTTTTGAAAATTTAATTTTTATAAGAATTGAAGTTTGTCCCCGAAAATTTTTTTTAATCTGTCGTAGTGCGGACAGATTTTCTGAATTTTAGCTAAATTATGTACATACACAGGGAAAAATAAAATGTTTGTAGGTACGAGTACCTTTAACACTATGGACTCCCTCTTCAGTTCCCAGCAGACCAGCCCCAGTTGATTTTTGCCATTCGTTGGCTTTTAAAAATGAAGTTTTTAAACTTCTCACTTTCCACCTTATTAGATCCCAGGTTTCTAGGGGTTTCTGGTCAAGACATTTTCTATAATAAATCTGTGCTGTAGGCTTTTCTGTGATATTAATAAATGGTTGGTGTTATTAAAAGTCTAAATATGAAACAAATCTCACAATTACCTCGAAATTTCCTGTTTCATGAATGAAATCCAGAATCATTATTATTTCCGATTCGCTCCACTTCTTAACAGGGTTTTCCCTCCGGCGGCGCTTCTTTTTTTCTTTTAAGTCCATTTAATTTAATAAAATGAAAAGAACAATAAGATATTTCGTTCGGCTTCCAAAGACTTTGAAATTTTAAAAGCTATGTGGCTCTTGCTGAGCTGTCAAAAATGCGACTGCACCGTTGTATTTTACTATTGCAATAGGTTTCAGGTATAGCTAAAGTGCGACACTATAATTGCAAAATTGCACTCCGTATATTTTGTTGTTTTAGTGTTGTAAGATTTTACACTTTTGCATTTTTACAATGATACTAGACCTGTTGCATTAGATCGTGAATGCCCCTATTATTTTTGTCTGTTGTAGTATTGGTAAAATTGTGTGTATCCAAGTGTATATTACATTTTGAAAACATAAATAACATTTGAACCATATATTCAGTAGAGTTAGATGATTTTGAAAAACTTATCTTACAAGTTTATAGCGGGATGATCTTTCTTTAGTACAAAAAAAAAAACATTATAACAATACAGAAATATATGCGTCCAATACAATTTTCAAAACCTGAACAACCAAATTAAAATTGCATTTGTTTGTTTATTTTTGAAAAGAATTATAATTTTGATTAATTTACTCAGTTTACGACTTTTACGACGCTTACGTTTTTTCATATTAAGTTAAGTTTTTGATTTGCTGAGATGCTGGTTAAATGGTGTTAATCAATTGATTGAAATCGGCTGATTAGCTTAATCCATGATTAAAAACTAAGTCTAGTACGCAGATCGGGAAAAATTTTGTCTCCCATACATTTTTCCTGACACAAATTTTGTCTTGGTTATTTTTCCGAGTAGTACGCAGTTTGCGCGCAAAATTCATACTTTTGTGCATTGCTGTACAAAATTTTGAAAGGAAAAAGAATGATACTAGCATTATTTTGCGGGACAATTTTTGACAGACACCGTATTTCCCAAAGTGATTTTTGTCAAAACTAGTTTTATATGAACTGGTTAAAGCGGGCTTTAGGTCAATAAAAGATGTTGATTTAATGCAACGTTTCGAACGTGTATACGTCCTTCATTAGGCCTTTTTATTATTAAACAAAATAAAAAATAAAATAAACACGCATTAATTCACCAAATAATGTGAAAAGTCAAACAAATAAACTTACAAAAATTATGTTAAAAATGTTCCTAAAAACCCAGTAAGAATCAAAATTTAATACAAAGAATTAAATGCATTGCAACTGAAAACACAAAAGTTATTTTATAAATAAAAGTTAGGTTGACAATTATATGTTTTTTATAAATTACTTATTATAGTTTAAGCAAAACTAATGTCGATTTCCTTTACACATGAGAAATCAATTTCTGTGTGAAGATTTCGATCTCTCGACAGATTTCAAGTTCCTTTACACCAAAAAAATCGATTTTTTTGTGACAGAGATCAAATCCCTCGAATCCGTATTTGAAGAGGGATTTACATGTATACGAAATACGCATACCAAAAGAAAAAATTTGACAAGGGATCAAAATCCCTAGTGAGTAAAAGAAATCGACATTAATTATTCAAAAAAGAAGAATAAGAAGAAGAGTAATAACAATCGGCTTGTCATCATCACCCCCGATGTCTGACCTGTGGCCAGAGAGACGTTTTTTTAACTTCTGCTTTGACGTGCCAACGTAAACAGAGGAACATGGTGTACCGTTCCCTCCTAAGCAATTAATTTGGTAAATGACATTGGATCTTTCCATATCATTTAATTTTCCTTTGGTGTAAGTGAAAAATTTTGAGCGTGTAGGATTTGCAGGTTTGAAAGCTATTTTTGTTTTTTCTTTGTCTCTTATAGGTGCATGGAGCATGCGGTTCGAAAGAAGCCCGCTTTAACCAGTTCATATTAAATTCGTATAAAAAAGGTCACGTAAATCAATAACAAAAACTAGTTTTATGTAAAAGTAGTGATGGGTAGGACACGAATTTGAAATGAGTTTGTATGAGGTACTCATTTTTTGAAATGAGGTGGTACTTTGTCCCACCTCAAATGTCCCATGGTACATACCTTTTTAAATGGATATTTTGAATTTCGAAATTAAACAATGCGTATTTTTTGAATAGTATATATTTGTTTCCAAAAACAGTTTTTAAAATTGCATTAAATAAAAAGGTTACAAAAATTAAATATCAATAAATATAATATATTTAATTAAATATCCTTAATACAAAACACTTAATTTTAAAATAAAACATTTAAAAACAAAATTAAAAACGTTTTAGTTTTTAACAGAAATAAAGTTTAAAATAAGTAAATATAAATATATAATAAAAAAATTAATCAAAAAAAAGTTTAAAAGAGAAAGTGGTGTTTTTAAATTTTATTTAAGTTATTAAAAGAAAACCAAAGCATTTACTAAAAAGATAAACACAAAAAGATTTTTTTTTAACAAAAAAACAAATATTTTATCACATTCAAAATAAATTGAATCATTACATTTTTGCATTTAAAAACAATATTTGTCCTACTTTCTTCCCACTCAACATGTTTCTTCTGTTAAGACCTGTTCTGATCACTTTTTTTACAAACAAATTTGATTACAGGACACTGGACTAAATACAATACTAATGACTCTTCACGTACGCAAACTCAGCACAATTGATTGATTGATTTTTTTTTTCAATTCTCATATTTGATCTTGATCTCTAAACCCTAGTATCTTTTTACTAACACTAAAAACAAAACAAATACAAATAAAAGGAATGCATTTGCATTTGCATATCAAAAACGAAAATTCCTACTCCTTTAAAAATTAACAAAACCTTCTACTCCAAACTGTAAAAAAACCTCCTTCCTTTTTTAGCCCTTTAATTGTATAATTTTCGATAATGCTTCATACCTATCTTCATTGTTTGTTACATTGTAGTCAGTGCAACATTCATTCATTCATAAGTCCCACTCATTATCTCTTCTCACTTTGTCTCCTCAAACAGATGCAAAAGAACCTCAATCATTAAAAATGACAAATGTCCTAGTCTGGTACAAAGTCCCAGCCTGGTACAAAGTCCTAGCCTGGTACAAAGTCCCATCCTGGTACAAGGTTCCAGTCTGATACAAAAACCCAGCCTGCGACAATGTCACGAATTTTGTCTGAATGGGACGTTTGAGTAAAAAGTACTCACAACACATTCCTGCATTTCATTTCAAATCCTCATCTTACACAAACCTCATTCTATTTCCATTTGTTTGATCTTTGGTGGGTAGAGAGTTTGAGGCCTATTTCCTCCTTTCATACAATTAACTACAATACAACTTCATTCTGCATCAGTCTCAGTCTTAGTATCAGGCCGATGAGTGAGATGCTCGATACGAATAGTGTTTTTTTTTTTTCATGAAAGAGTAAAGATCAATACTTTTCGTTGCTTTTGTGGTGAGGTGTGAGGTAATACATTTTTTCGTTTTGAGGTGATGGGACATTTCAGATTGGTGTATGGGACATTTTGTATTGCCTCATGTATGAGGTACACATCACTATGTAAAAGGTGCTGATGCTTGTCGTGAAAGCATCAAGAGGAGATTCCAAAAAGGTATGAACGACTTTTGTAAGACAACCCGTTTCAGAGATACACTACAAAACACACTAAATTAAATTTTATCTCTCCAAATTCAAACTTTTGTGCGAGATTTGGAAACGTTTTGTAGAGATTAAAATTGTAAAATTTGTCTTATCTCGATCTGCGTACTAGGCTTTAGTGAAAAAATAAAATCGTTTATTGGTAGCATTTCGTTAAAGCTCAGAACTTTGTTTTAACCTTCCAGTTAACTAATAGTCAACATTAACGTTTGATTATTAGTAAGGCCCAATTGATATAAAGTTGCATGGTGTTTTAGGTCTTATTTATGTATTAATTTTTTGTGAAGTTCCGTTGCTGTTTTTCATACAGTTTCATGTGAACTAATTGCCTGAACTGGTTTATTTTGTTTACGCCATAATAATCGAAGTGTAGCAGTAAAGCCATTGTATGGATATGCCACTCTGCCAAATACAAATTTTATGAATGAATTTCGTTATTGCCTCCTATGAATTTGTAGTGCTCACTCTTTCACACTTCCATTTATTTACGAAACTCTAATAAAAGGCTATGAGGATTAAAAGAAAAAAAGTTTGACAATTCTCGACGACACTTTTAATTTCTCATTCGCGTTTAATTTGCATTTGGCTTTTAAAATAATTTTCGTTGTTGTTCTGCACCGTGTAATTTTTCAATTCTTGTTTCGTTTTTTTATAATAATTTCTAAATTTAGAAAACCAAAACATATTGTCAGCTTCTTATTGGTATTTCTTTCTTTTGTTATGTCGAACGAAACATTTCGAAATATTAATATTAAAAAAATAAAATAATACGCCAAAAATTTGTTGCTCCGTGTTGTCGTGAGATTCGCATTGCAAGACCACCCAAAAAAAATTGGGGGTTTCAGTTCAGTATTCTCATTCCGTCGTGGCGTACCTAGAGACGAACGTACAAACATTATGGTAAACAGTTTTTGTTTATTTTATAAAATAATATTCTGTAGTTATTTTTCTTTTTGTAAGTTTTGCAAACTCTAAAAATTCGTTATATGTCTTCATAAATCCTCATTGTTATGCAATTTATTTGACCTCGTCTGTTGTTGCTGTCATGGTTATTTTTTTATTTTTGCGAACATTCGTTTTTGGTTTATTTCTCTGGATTTTTTGTCCATGAGTTTTATTTTTGTATAATTTAGATATTTATATTGGGGCGTATCATAAACTATGTACCTCTTCTACCTCCTGCTCTTAGATCTATATTTAAAATGTTAAAAAGTAATTTGTGGCTTGATCTAGTTTTAACTTCGTTTGTACGGAAAATGAAACTTTGTTCCTTTCCGCCAGTGGAGTATTTATTTTGATCATATACATATTTTAAGTACATTAAAATGTATTTGAAATATAGTGCATACTAAGTAAACGACCTTGGCGATTAGATTTTGACTAAAATTGTCTTGTTTAGTCGAAAGTGAAGAAGGTTTAAAACTTGTGCCTCAGGGCCAACGTTGTTGGAAAAGCTTCTGTTGCGATTTTAAACTGTCTCAGTATAAATTACAATAAACATTTATGTAGATTCTCAGATCAGAATTTAATATAGCACCCCAGAACAGAAAATAAAACTGACACCTTTAATGCTTTGAAAGCGAATTTTCCTACTGAGGGTTGTTTGAAAGTTATTGCTTAGAATCATTTTGAAGAAATTCAAAACCTTTTTGAAAAAAGTCATCTGACTTTGCTTTTTGTAATTACAACTTCCTAGCCTTGGATCTAAATTACCTTATTTTGTAGTAACTGAAACGACTTAGAGACACATGTTTTACGTTAGCTTAAGTTCATTTAAAGTCCTGTTTTAGAGATACCACATAGTGGAAAATATAATTTGGATACTTAGGTTACTGGCTCTAACAAGACCAAAACCAAAACGATCTGATGATCCTTAAAAAAGTTATAGTACTTTTTATGTCAGAATGATTTCATTAAAACAGCTTAATTTGTACAACATCCTTTTGAAATTTATAGTACGTTGCGGTTATTTTAAATACAGTTTTCGTTTGTCATGATATACAAAATATGTCTATACAAATATCTATTAACGTAAATGTTGTTGTTTTGAGGGTTATGGCAAGAATCAATCAGAAATCTCTTTCAGAAGAGAAACAACCAAACAACAATATAGAAATTAATTAAAATTAAAAGATGTGTGTATGGAGTATATTGTATGTATACTAATAGCAATTTAGAAGAATATTATTTTTAATATACATATAAAATATTTTAAATATTATATATTATTAACTACAATTATTCAGTTGAAATTCAAATGGCTTCAACTCTAGAATGGGTTTCAAGCATTCACGCCAGTCGCCTCATCAGCTAATATTGGTCCATATGTATCGATTCTTATAAAAGTCACAACATTTATAAATATTTCTAGGGGAATTTGGTTAAATTCAGATTGATATCATATATATTTCTGTGGCAACAAGGAAAAACAGCATAAGTCGACTCATGTCAAAAAAATGATTTTTGATACCATCCAAACGGTTAAGGAATTACAGACAAAAGAATAAAAAGTCTTGTACCTGATTTGTATTGCAAACTAAACATTCAAATCGCTCTCCTGAAAAGTAGCAAAAACTGACTTATGTCGTTTTTCCTTGTTGCCACAGATTTATACATGTATATTGAATTGAATTTCGTTTGAAGTATTGTTTTGTGGTATGGATTTAAAAGCCATATTATATAACAGCAAAAGATATAATCGAGAGAGTGGAAAGGAAATTCACAAGGTATGGTATCTCTTAACTTAATAGGAATTTTGAGATTTCCAGTTATAATACCCGATGTTTATTAATCGGTAAAAATATTCTTCATCTATTACAGGAACTTCTTCACAATTATATTTGTTCGTTACATTCTTACATTTCGAATTAAATGTTCATTTCTATTAGAAAAACTCAATTTTATATTCATCCAAAAGATACTCGTTCCACTGTATTGTGTATTTTACAATTTCAAAAATTAAATTTAAATTTGGTGTTACCAAAAATGGAACGGCTAACAAGTAGCACTTTTATAACAAAAAATACTCTTCGAGAATTTGTCAATGTCTCGCAAGATTTAGTGTACACCCCTGAAAAACTTTTTTGCAGCTACTGAGAATCCAACCCAAGACCCTCTGCATGACAGTCTAACGCCCTAACCATTATGCGAAGGGGTATTACTTTTTCAATTTTACACAACAAATTGTGGTTGCAATGGAGCGATATAATTTTCCATCAAAGAGGTAAAAGATATTTTCGAAAATTGCTTGAGCAAAACTTTCAAACATAAAATTTTATCTATAAACATATCGGAATAACGAAGATGAAGAACATGAATATGGGCCAATTTTTAAAATCTGTATTACACCAGTAAAATAAAATTCTGTCCACTTGTAGAGTTTCGAATGAAATCCTAGAAACTTGCGACTGACAAAAAGACTTAAGCGAAGTCCGTGAAGATTATATCAGTTTGGAGGATTTTTTCAAAATTCGACAACACATAATTGAGAAAAATTCTAAGATTTGTTGTAGTTCACCTTAATGTGAAAAAGCAATGGTGATAAATTCATATATGCTCACTAACCAGGAAGAATATTTTATCACAATTTTTTTTTAAAAAGCAAAGCTGTAGTTGATATTTTGAAATTGGTCTATAATTAGATATATGCATCTTGTTCAGAACCCGCTTTATAGATTAGGGTAGTTACCCCCTTTATTCACCCTATTTTATTACAAGTATTATTTCCATTCCTTATAATAATAGATTTCGAAGAGAAATAATATTGATAGTAATTCAGCTAGAGAAGCAGCTGTATATTTTAACAATAATTGAGAAAACCCATCAGGCTCAGGCGACTGGAACCATAAATTTTCTTCAAAGCATCCTAAAATCCTGATTTGTTTACCCAAAGGAAGTCTTACCCCCCTATTAAGGTTTGCGAATCGAACGTTTGAGGTGACATTTAAGTCTCAAACATTTAAGAATCAAAGGTTCTCGATTCGCCAACCGTAATACTAATTTCTCGCACTCACATGTTTATTTGTTCGACTCGTAATAAGGGGGTTACCTAAATCTTTCGGGAATAGTCGGTAAATTTTGAGATAAAAATTTATAAGCCAGTTGAACAAATATCTAGCAAACAGATAAGAAATTTCTGAAATGTCGATGGCCGAATAAACCAAATAACTTTTAAAGCTGAGAAATCCCGTAGTTTTGACTACCATTATCCTTAATTTTTGTTTCATCTGAAGATTATGTATATTCTCTGATAAAAAGCATCGAGCGCACATTGAAAAAAAAGCATATACATATATGTATGTGCATATTTCGCGACGCAAGATCTATATTTCTAATTCTCTATCTTATATGCTTTGTTTTCTATTTTTAAAGCAAGAGGGACTTTAATTGAACTAAACTGAATTTGAATTACACGAGATTTTATTTGTTTTTTTTTTTTTTTTTATAATCTACCCGCGCTCAAGGGATTATGATTACCCTTTAAATGTTTCAACACAGCGCGGGCGTGAAGTTACGGAAGAGAAAGAAGGATAGGAAAGATGTGTGGCACGATGTTCTGAGACTGAAGGTTGTTGTCTCAGATATTTTATCTCCAGGGATGGCGGCTGAACTAAAGCGGAGAATGCCGCGTCTTATTTCTATGTCGCTTATAATTCACATTATTTTATTCGTGTTCATCCTTGTTGGGCATTGATATCAGGTTCATTCAACATTGAAGAATCTACATTAAGACTAAAATCCTCAGATTATAAAAAATGCTGCGAACCGGAAAGGTTTTCAAGAATTCTTTGAAAATTATTTAGATGTATATTATTATATTATATATATTATATATATAATATAATAATAATCATTAATCAATGGAATATGAACTAATAATTCATGATTTAGGCTACCCTTCTTTTCAACAAACAGATCTCAAAATATATTATTCCACAAAGGTTTTCAATTATTCAATAATTTACCAAATTATATAAAATCAGAAAATAATGTGATATCATTTAAAAAGAAGTTAATCTTTGTGTAAAATTAAATTATAATTAAATTAATCAATAGGTTATTATTATTATTTATTTTTTTTCTTTTAATTAGTTTAAATAAACATTGTAATAAATAGCTGAAGCTAAATAAAGAATCAAATCAAATCAAAATCAAAATCAACATTAAAATTAGAGCTATCGCGCAAGCAGTCTGGTACGAGTATGTATTAAAATCCGCATGACAATTTGTGTGGAAATAATTGCGTTTGTAACATTTAAAGGCTTAATATTAAGGACTTAATGAAGGCAGATAGAATGCATTTTTCAATCATAGAAAATTATAAAGTTTCCCCCAACTTCGTCCTTTTTCGTTTATTCGATGCCTCTACAAAAGTGGTGTTCACATATATGTATGTACGTATATTCATCCGCTTACATATATACTAAATGATGGCTTCATAATCAGCTTTGAATGACTTTCAACCCAATTTAAAAGTTTAGTCACCCAATTTGTTTGAGATCAGTTCTTGTAAGAGACTAGTTGGCATTGATCCAAGGTTTTTGCAGCCAAAATTTCACCACTGAAAAATTTACCGAAAATTAAGTACTTTGTGATAGGGTAAATAAATAGTCATATATGGAGTAGATGCTACAAAAAAGTTGAACTTTGAATTATTTGCATTTTTGAACTTTTCGTTTTGTTCTTAAATAGAACGTGATTGAAGTGTATTATTCTAGTGGTTGTAAATTTTTTCGATCTATAGGACAAGTAATAATAAATTAAAAACGAAAATCAGTGGAACAGTGTACTGTTTTTGTGTTTTTGATAAATGGCTTATGGCAATCAGTAAAAATTACTTGCAGTGAAAAGATCAATTGTTCACAAAAAATACAATTTTGAGGCTCGACGAAAAGAGAATCGAATAAACGTCATTTTTGGAAAAGAAAAATCTCGAATCGGACTTGATTGCATATCAATCAGTGAATTCATAAAGTGTTTTGTTGATACAATATACAATATATATTGATACAATATTCTTATAACTAAAAGTATGTATCAAGCTTATTTTTTAATTTTACTTAAATGATTATGAAATATGTATGTTGCTAACCTGTCTAAAAATCTGATTTTTTTAAATCGTCGTCGTTCTATGAAAACTCCCTAAGTCCATTTAAAAAAAAAATGTGATTCAATTCTTATTTAATTCATTTCGGATAAACCATTTGCAAAAAAATTTATTGCACAATGGCTACGCCAAACCAATTCTACAATTGAAGCCTGAGATCGTGCTATTCTGATAATTTTTGGATTTTTTTATATTAATTTCCAAGTTTAAAAGCAAATATCTCAAAACACAAAATTGACTTAGGGAGTTTTCCTAGAACGACGACGAAATAATGTAATATGTAAATATGTAAATATTAATATTAAGTTTTCGGATATTCATTCAGCATGGCCTTTCAGCGTCATAGAGAGCATAATCCTAGTAACTTACGATTCTCAACCATTTCTGCGTGTTTACAGAAATAGAGAAGACCTACAATTTTCTGTTGATAACGAACAGCTAATGATCAGCACTTTTCATAACAAAAGATACTCTTGGACGAATTGTCAATTCCTCGCAAGAGGTAGTACACCCCTGAAAAAACTTTGTTGCAGCGGCTGAGAATCGAAGCTAAAACCCTCTGCATGACTCTCCAACGTACTAACGATTATGCTTAGGAGTACTATGCAAATGGTAACAAAAATTTCAAAATCAGAATTTCAATATCCCTGGGTTCCTTTTTGCAATTTTGTTACATTCAATGAATAAAAATGCCTTTCGGAAGTAATCTAAATTCTTCGGGGGATTTACCCTTCCATTAACTAATACCAAATCTATTTTCAGCTCTGAGCTTGCAAATGTGATTTTAGATTTGGTCAATTATGAAAAATTATTTTCAATACATTATGGAAATTATTTGTAATACAAAATGGAAGTAGTTTAAAATGATTCGGTTAATTGAACCATCCCATATTTCCCTCCCCAAAGTAGATACATATTTTAATAAATCATTATGATGAAAATATTTTTTGAAATAGACACAATTCGAAATTATACGAATACACCGAAAAAAAAAATCAATTTGAAATCGCTTCCATTCATTGCGAAAAAATCAATGGTTAAATAGAAATATGCATTTGCCAATGGGAAACCCCATACGTTGGATATCAGTGGTCAGGGGTGGAATCGGCTAAGGTAATAGTTCAAATTTCAAATTTATTTATTTCTCAAATCAACTTACAAGTATCTTTTTAAGTTTGTAAGGTTTAAAATATTTAAAAAGGTTTCAGAATTTTAATATTTAAAGTTAAATTATTAAACTATGTGAACAAAATATAAAAGAAATTATAATTAGGAATAATGATGATTAGTTCGTTTCAAGGGCCAAATGCGAATAAAGGGTTTTCTTAAAGCAATTTATATTTCCAATTTTTCTTAGGCCAATAGGCAAAGAGTTCCAAAGTCTGACAACTTGTACGAAGAACTGGCGCTCAGATGCTAGACAGGCAAATCTTGGTTGGATTAGCATTTGAGATCTTCCAGATTGCAAGAAGTTAAGGCACTCAAATAAATAATCTGGTTGGTGTGTATAGATTATGTCACTCATTTCATTTTTTTTAAATGTAGTTTTGAATATAGCTATGCTTAAAATGTGTGAGCACAGTGCGAGCGCTTAGGTAAGTAGAAGATTTAAAAGGAGATAACGATGGCAATTAGTTTTGAATGTCTAAATATCGTAATAGAAGGGAAATATTGAGCCGGGTAAAGCATTCCACATTCGTGTATTGTGGCTAAAGAAATGAACTCTGAATAATAGTAAAGGGCATTCACTAAACCGCGAGTATTAGCATTAAATTAATTATTGGGGAAGATGCAACTCGCTATTTCACTAGAACATTTTTTATGAATATGAAAGTCAAGAAACTTTGCGGCAGTGCTCGAGAGTTTTTGGATTGTATACAAAAAACTCAAGTGGATTATTGGAGCACCTGACCAAATATAGGAATTATACTCAAGCTTTAGACGAATATATAGATTACAGCCCAATCAGAATGGGTAACAAGGAACTAAGTAACTAAGGAAACGCACGTGCGTGTTAATTTTCGACCAACAACATATATTTTCGAAATGTTTCGAAACTTTAGTAGTTATCATATTCCCAAAAACTTTTCAACTAAATGAAATACTCAAGATAAGTAAAATGCTTTACCAGATCGCACAGACTGGCTCTTATAGTTCCAGTTATTTGGTTTTAATTTTTTTTAATTCCTTAAATATGCAATTGATAGTGGTAATCCAAATTCTTTGTAACGAAAGTTTTCTTTAGCTATATTTGAATTTACATAAGACGAAATAAAAAATCTTCTTCAATATTCTTTCCAATTTATTTTTTTCCCTCTAAGTTATGTCAGGTCAAGATCAACAACTTACTTATAGTTTTTGCAGCTGCATTTGAACTTATTTTGAAGAAGATTGTGAGATAACCTTTTAATTTTCTTGTATTTCTAAACAAGAATATCACGGAAATATCTGCAGTAAAGTTCAGAACATTTATGTCTGGCCTCTGTAACAAAAATCGTATTGACCAGAATAAATAAAGAAAAATAAAAAAAAAACATGAAACTCTTTCTGAATGGCTAAAACAACTCCTAAAATAGTTAAATGGTTCAGGCGGCATAAATAAGGCACTTATTCAAATGCACATGTTTGTACATTATGTACATGCATACAGCCATACCCACACATATAGTATACATCGCAAGTGAAAAAATTCCATTACGTAAATTTCTTTCATTGGACGTCTAAATGTTCGTTATCTAACCAAATTTCGTTTAACAATAAAACCTAATCAGTGTAGTAAATATGTTGAGTGTTTTTTTCTTTAAATTACTGAAAAATAACGAAAAATAAAATTTTCTATTTGGATTTCTGTAGATTATGTTAAAAAATATAAACAAAAAAATAAATACAGAAAAATAGAAACGAAATCTTGAACAATTTACTTAACCTGATATGAAATACAGATACAGAAATCCGGAACCATACTATGAGGTATAAATTGTGAGTTTATTTAAATCTTGATATTTATAGAACATCTTTATATTTAGATATAAGATATGCATACAAATTTAATTTAATTCCACAAATAAAACTATTTGAAATTTTGTTTTATAATTTTCCACAGGGACTACCACCGTTCAATGTCTCTGGCAGCCCATTCAATGTCGTCCCAATTCACAGGTATCCAGAGCTCATGCAAGAATGCTGCAATCTCATAAACTCCGAATGGCCACGAAGTGATACGGCCCGAATGCGTTCACTTGTGGCATCCTGCGATACATTGCCAGTTAGTTTAGTTTTAACAACTGATAATCTATGCCGTGTAATTGCGCATTGTAAATTGAGTGCGATACCAAGCAAGAAAATGGCCTGCTTTGTAGAATCCGTTGTGGTTGACAAAATGTACCGAGGCAGAGGTCTTGGAAAACTAATTATGAAATGCGCTGAAGATTACTGTCGAAGTGTGCTGGAATTAAAAGCCATTTACCTATCGACAATAGATCAAGAAGGCTTTTACGAAAGAATTGGCTATGAATTTTGTGCACCCGTTTCGATGTATGGACCGCGTCACTGCGAACTGCCTAGCTTAGAAAATGCAAAAAAAAAATATATGAAAAAGATTCTGTAAAACACAAAGTACAGTTCGGTGGGGAAACAAAAAAGAAACTTATGCTATTCCATTATGATTTTATTAAGTTGAAATGTTTATGGAAAAGAGATCACTTTTTTGTGTTGGTTCTTCGCACATATTGCTAGCGTTTATTGAAAACAAAAGAAAAATATAGCACTTTCCATAAGTGATCCTTTTGCTGACAAAAAAAAAAACGAAAGAAGAGACAAACCCTCCACACAAAATTATTGTTAAGTAAATTATTTTGTATGTAAATATTATTTTTTATATTTTGTTTTGCATAAAATATTGTTTCTTTTTTTAAATTATTGTTTGTTTTTGTTTTTTAATTCAACATTTTTATGTTTTTTTTTTTTTCTTTCTAAAATTTCATCCAAGTCTTCCTTGAAGTAATAATCATATAAAAAAATCCACCATTAGGTTGAAGTGTAGCTCAAAGGATTCAAGATCATTTGATAATATTGTAATCGAAGTTAAATTCTATGCACATAATTTCAAAGCATGAACTAGGCATCCACAAATACATTTCCTCGATCGTACTACTGATCACTTTCACTTCTATGCAAACAATTAAACAGGGGTACAGCATGTAACTTGATGCAATCGGGTTAAGTCGATGCAATCGAGAATAAGCAGTTAATAATTTGTTTTAAATCAAAAACAATCGAATGAGTCAAATTTGGAACTCCCTATGCCCATTGTATTGTACCAAACTAGAAAGGTTATTATAATGGGTGGAATGTATAAAACAGTTATTTTCTTTCTCATGCATATACTTTAAGTTAATGTAAAAACTATTAACCTACTAAAAAACACAGTCACTCCGATCGGAACGAAATTACTTATTTTGTAACTGTTCCGCATTCATTCATTACATGGCGATATTTTGGTTTGTGTTTCTCTGATTACAAACTGCTAACCTGATAAATATAACTATAATAACTTTTCTCTCATCGTAGATTTCTCCAAACGGGTGGAGCACAGTACCTTAATTGTTTCGAATTAATTTTTTTAGTGAAATAATTTATATAGCATGTAGAAAAAATAGTTATCATATGTACATACATATACTGAGATATTTACTTTCTTTCAGTTTCTTACTTCCGTTTCTCACAATTCCACCCATGGTCTTTTATAGTACCAACCAAATTTAATAACCATTATTTGTACTTCATCTCCTTTTCAATAAAGATTAACGTTTGATCAATAAGGCAGATCTTATTGATTGATAGAAATATTTTGGACTAAAGACTCCTTTTACAATCCTAATGTAACATGAGAATATATATTTTTTTAATCTTAATAAATTTAACTGTGTTTTCCTTTAGAAAAATATTCTTTAATAATACAATCCAAATTAAAGGTTTCTGACGAGTCAACATCGAATTGTTTAATAGATTTTTTTTATAATTTAAAAGATGGTTTTACTGTGACTATTATTTTAGATGCATATACACACATATGAAACATATTTTCCGAGTTAACTTTATCAGTAGACTTTGAAAATATACAAACATACATGTGTATTACTTTTTCCTTCAATTACACAAATGATCAACAAATATTGCCATCAATCAAATTCTTTGACACTTCAACAACAAATTAATAATATATCAGAATATAAGAACATAAAACTAAATAGTTGTATGTATTACGACACTTATATCAATATCAAGCTTTTATAGAAGCTCAATTACATATTATAGGTAACGATGCAGACAAAATATTTGTGATTTACTAGGCAACTAAACTATTAATAAAAAAATACTATACAAATAAAAATAGAGAAACAAATTATTATACATAAATTAGTTGTGTTATTAGAATGCAAAATAAATAAATCTTAGATAATTGTTCGAAATTCTTGTCATCTCGTGTGGTCTTCAATTTATATTGCTCTGTCAGTGATGTATTTTGAGTCAAATTCTCTAAAGTCTAAAGGAACCACATCTAAAAGTCACAGTGAACTTTTGTTTATCACAGACAATCTACTTGTTGTTCATCTGTTTTCTGCAGAACTTTTTTTTGCAAATTTTTTTTTTTTTTAGGAATACGCTTGCCAAGTTCAAGTTCGAGGCATCGGATCATCGTGCAGCAGCCGGGGCGCAGTCTATGTGTGGGATTAAATAAATTATAATAAAATGCTCCACTGCAGATAATGGTCTTTGATGCTGTCTGGTCTGGTTTCGACTCATGAAACAAAAACGATTTTTCATTATTATTTTATTTTTAAAACATAAGACAAGCCATTAAATAGTTTACGTGTAAGAATTTAAATTCATGTGAACAATTTGTCAGGATATATTTAGAATTTTGTTTGGCCATTACCAAGAGATTTTTTTTTTGTTGAAACGTTTCATGTCAAGTGCATAAATTGTTGGCAAACGCTTTTATATCCGGAAATTCTTGCTAGGAAATAAATGGATATTAATTCAGATTTGTTGGAATGCACTTGGCTTGTGCAAAATGAAGAAATAATAATAAATAAAATATAAAAATGTATGTAGGTATTACATTAAACGGATTATAGAATTATGCCCCATTTTTTGTCTATTGTTAAATTGTTATGAGTCGTATTCAACAAATTGTCCCTGAGGTCAAATTTTGTTATGAGATTAATAGTATTATCTACGTTTAAATACCGGCTTGAATCTTCTTTGTAATAAAAATCTTGAAAAAAAACTTTTATCAATGAAAGTTTTTAAAAATGTTTTGTTCTGTATTTCAAGCCAAATTCAAAATGTTAGTGCTTAGTTCAATGCAGTTCCATCAAATATCATTTTTTATAGAGCACTTGCGGGTACATTCGACTCACCAGTTGTATTTGGTAATTTACATTCTTTGAAAAAGTCTAACTACAGCTTTTAATATTTCTTAGAAGCAAAAAGTCTGAGAACATTGCAAGTTTATAAAAAATACATAAAGAGTTTTTTCTCGGAGTAAACTCTGATTCACTTTTTTTTAAAACATACATAATTCAATTTTAATCATGCCTAATTGACATAATTAATTATTTTACGCTCATTAAGATATGAAAAGCATACTAAACAAATGTGACGCTAACAATCAAAACGGTGCTAAAGGCACTTTTTCAAAATATGGAGTGTGGTATACCAAAATTTGCGTATCAAAGAGAGCTATAGAATGGTGGAAAAATTGTATTTCAAAACGGGCTAGTTTAGAAGTTTTTACTATTTTAATGTTGAGTTAAGGATGAAAACGAGGCTATTTGTTATTTTTTAACAATCAAATGGGTGCTATTTTTCATACAATGCTTGTAATTTTCAAAACAACTCTATTTTTCTCTAAATGAAATCAAATAGATAGGATTGTTTTTCAAAAGGAGCTAAATAATTTTGGGCGCTAAAATTGTTGACCCTTATAAAAGGATCTTTAGTTTACCTATCGTATTCTTTGTTATCATTAAATAAGTTTTAATGAATTCCAATAAAAAGAACTTTTCCTTACTCAAATGTTCTCTTCTTTTTTAATTTTACAGGCATTTGAGAATCAAAATTTAAGAAACTTATTTTCAAAACGCGCTAAATATATTTTTAACGAACAAAACTGCCTAAAAAAAAACATTTCACTAAAGGACGAAAATAAAAGGTCCCTTTAATATTTTTTTTGGTCAATCTAATAAAAAAGACTTCTACAAATTTTACAAAATTTACTGCATTGAATTATCTTAAATATTTTAGGAATTATAGTTTTCCGCCCTTTTGCTCGGTTTCATGTTCATTTTTTTTAGCCTCTGTTTGATTGTTAACGTCACAAATATTCATAAATATGTACATATGTACATTTTTATATAATGTAAAAAAAATAGATGATTTTTTAGATGATTTTAACTTAAAACTTAAACATCAAACGAAATCAGGAGGAAATTCAAGAGCTTTCAGTTTGAATGATTGAATTTTGTGTGAAATTTTATCAGGTCATGCTAAAGTCCGTGGCTATAAAATCAACCTACACATTTCTTTAAAACAAATATTTAAAATATCTGGTCCGACGAGGAGTCATATTGAAGTTTGTTCATTTTGTGCATCACATGATCGACATTTATGATAAGAAAAAGCAATTAAGTTTGATTTGAGTTATTTAGATAAGAAAAGTATATAATATCTGGTTCAAAATTATAATCTGAAAAAGCAAGATTAAAAAAGTTTGCAAATAAAATAGTTATAATTTTAGGATTATAAGAAGAATGATTTATAAATATGTAGTTAAGGTAGTAGGATAACCATCAGACTGCTTTTTTTGAGTTAATAAATTGCCCCCATCGTTTAGGTTCAGTGATAATATCAAACTTAATTGGGTTTGTACTCCATATAGAAGTTTAGAAAGAGCATATATATACAATAGTTTATTTTTAATTACACTCAAAATATGTTCATATGATATTTACAATAATTAATTTCTTAAGTCTATCTTATAAATCTGCGAGCACAAAAGGGGCTCTGCTTCGTTAGGTTGGTTATGTTTTCTTTTTACATTTGAATAACATTTGTGTCTTAGGTCTAAATTTTTTTCTTATTATTATTTATGATATTTACGTCAGCTTGAGCAGTGCTAACGGTCGTTGGCTCGTGTGGTGATGAAGGGGTGGATATGGGTCATTGTTGATTGCTGTCTGGTCTTTTGGTGGCTTCAACCTCTGTTGTGCTGCGTCCGTGCAAGATCATAGAAGTTTGCGAAGCTGTCTTCTCCAGCTATTCCAAATGCATGGTCCATCATGGAGAGCACCTGGAGATATCGGTCGTCTGTGGCTGAGTTACCTGTAATTAAATTAATAAGAGGACTGGGATGGGTTGGGATTTTTCTCAGCATCTTAGTGCTCAGATTGTAGATATATTTGTCAATCGGGACAATTCCTGAAGCTTCGTACAGCTTTTCATTGCTATAATAGCGGTAAGAGTTGGGTTTTCGGTGAAGGGAGGTGCAATGGCGGAGAGCTTTTCGCTCGAATAATTGCAATTTTTTCATATAAGTGGGGCTTATTGTAAACCAAATAGGGAAACAATATGTTAATATTGGGCGAATGAGTTGCTTGTATAGCAGAAGCTTCGTCCTGGTTTGGAGACCACCCCTCACTTTCATAAGGGGACGTAAAAGTGATAAGGCATAATTTGCCTTACGAAGTGTGAATTTGGTGTGTTGGTTAAACTTGAACCTTTCGAAGAAGTGAACTCCAAGGTATTTAACACTTTGCTTGGGGGTGATAACTGTGTTATCAGGAAGAGTCAAGGAAAGGTTTTTGCATTTTGTTGCTAGGCCATTACGCGAGGGTCGTCTAAAACAGATTAATTCTGTTTTAGAGGGATTGACTTTAATTCCCCATTGGAGATAATATTCCCATAGTCTAAGGATGTGTGCCTTAACTCTTCGGAGGGCTACATCAGGGTTAATGGATGAGCTATATGTGATGGAGTCATCAGCGAATAGCAGAGTTTTTGTCATTGGCAGGTTTGCAGGTTGGTCGGAGGTATAGAGGTTAAATAGATCGGGTCCAAGGCGGGATCCTTGAGCGACTCCAGCTAAGATGTTCTTAAGGATTGAGTTAGTACTCCCCACGCGTACGTAAAACTTACGGTTAGTGAGGAAACTATGGATGATGAGGACAAGATGTCTAGGCAAGTGAAAAGACTTCAACTTGAAAACCAAACCATCTATCCAGACAGAGTCAAATGCTTTTTGAATATCAAGCAGACATGTTACAGTGGTCTCTTTTTTGTTAAGAGCCAAAGTTGTATCAGCGTGGAGCTTCAACAACGGGTCGAAAGTGGAGTGGGATGCTTTGAGTTTAGAAAGAGCGCATTGTACGCATGCAGTCGGTTTCTATCCGAAATTCTATGGACTATTTCGGAAGTTTCGGAGTGCATATACAGGGCATACAGATAGATTATCAAAACGACAATCAGTTATTGAGCGATCGCTTTAGTCTTACGCGATACGGGTCCAAATCTTTTTTTGATAAGTATGAAGTGCTCACCTTAAGTGAGAGCTTTTAGGAAGAGGGAGCACGCTAGATAAATTTCAAAAGACTTTTATCGCCATGTCACCATTACAAAGAGGAGCCAATGAAGATCGAATTGTATTTCATTTCCAATTTTAATGAACTAAAATTGCACGACTGGATCGCACAAACTTGCTCTTGTTTAAGGTACTTTTAAAAATTAATGTTATTTTAGAATGTTTATAAACATACAAATATTTAAAGGCTTAAACATCTCCTTTAGTAGCTGAAGCTAAAAACAGAATGCCATGTGTTCTATTAAGCTAATATGAATTTATGCAAGAATAAAAATTAAAAATCGTTGTAGCTATTTTTTTTTTTTTTTTTTTTTTTTTTTTTTTTTTAAATAAGTTTTTATTTATAAAATCTAAAACATTTTTAAGAACAAATTTTGGTACCACAAATTAAAATTTTTACTGTCCTGCAAATAATAATTAAATTCCAAAACTTAATTGACCAATTTTTAAAATATCGGAATTTCTAAAAAATATTTGTTTTCAATTTTTAATATGCAATGTTTTTTAAACTTTTTAGAAGTTTTTATGTAAATGATGCCGATAGTGAGAAAGTTTAAATTCGAAAAAATGGTTGTATGGAAGTTAGTCAGTAATGTCTTATTTTAAATTATATTGAAAAACCCTATGCGAAAAAAAAAAATGTAATTCTAGGTGCCGTTTTCAAGAAAAATACGATTTTCGAAAAGTGAATCGACATTAGCTCAACAAACTGCGCATCAATAATATTTTCGATCCTTGAAAATTAGTCCAGTATGCTTATTAAGTTTTTTTTTTCAATTGAGGAAAGGCTTCAATGCATGGTTGCCGCTATCTTAAATAATACCTATGTATATTCATTTAGTAACATGATACAAAAAGTGATTGACAAAACAGCCTTAATCATTTTCGACAAGAAGAATGATGGCAAAAAAATTTCATAACTAATGCATGCGACTAATTTCTACAGGAATCGAACTGACTGTACTAAACCTTTAATTTCAATTAAGTTTCGAACGTGATATAGCAATAACAGAAATGTATGATACACCAAAAGTATTGATACTAAATCAACGTATCGTTTATTAAAAACAAATTTATACATGTACAAACTAAAGGGAGTAAAAGTACTTCAATTTTTGTTTTTATATTTTGCGCGCACTAAGGGGATTTTAAATACCCTTAAAATATTGAGCATTTAGGAAAGTTGGAGAGGATTTAAAAGGAGATACCGATGTACATTGGTTTTGAATATCATAGTGGGAGGGAAATATAGAGCAGTTTACATTCGTGTTGTGAGACTAAAAAAACGAATCTCTGAATTAAACAGTACGTCCGAAGTTAGACTCAAGGGTAAACTGATGGGCATTCCCTGAATATTACAGTTGAATCGTGTAAAGGGACGAATGTAACTGGCTATTTCACTGGAACACTGTTTATAAAAATGACGGTAATGAAAGACAAGAAACATTGCGGATTTGCTCGAGCTATTCAATTGTGTCTATCACCTATTATTTTTAAATCTCTTTTTTTGTATTCTGTCCAAGAGACTCATGTGGGTTATTGGAGCACCTGCTCAAATATGGCAATTATACTCGAGCTTTGGACGAATATACGTTTTATAGATTACAGCCCGATAAGAAAGGGTGAAAAATGTCTTGCATCGTCGATGGAAACCTAAGCACTTAGCGTTTTTGCTGACGTCGAATATGTGATCATTCCACAAAAAGGTGTTCTGTGATGCAAATACCGAGAACTAAAAGCTGTTTTGTTTTCTCAATCCAAGTTTCGCTTATGGATAGCGGCATGGGAGGTGGGTTCCGCTTTTACGACAGGAGACAGCATTGAGTTTTTGAAGCATTAAATCCTACGCGGTTTTTGGTTGCCCATTTGATAATATGATAGTTTGATGCTATCGAAATCAGAATTTAATGAGCTTGTCATACTCTGCTGTTCTAGATCCACATCCGAAGGACAAGGACGCGCATCTGGAAACGAATAAAGAAGCTGAGAGCAAAACAATTTGATAAATTAGAAGTTTCAGACAAAAGATCTTTGATGAATATGAGAAAGAGTCGGAGACAAAACTGATCCCTGTGGCACACCAGCATTTATTTTATGAAATTCAGACTTTAAACCATCCAACACAACTTTTATTGAGTGATTCGAAAGGTAGTTTCTAATCCAACGAAGAAGAGATTCACCAAAACCAAATGGAGGCATTTTTGATAAGAGAGCTTGATGCCAAACTCTATCTAATGCTTTTGAAATATGAAGTTCATTAATCTTACTTTCTTCAAAACGATGAAAAGATTTGTGCCACTGTTCGCTGAGATATACCATCACCAGTGGACCTACTGCTAAGAAGGCTATGCTGCCGGTCATTGATAAATTGAAGAGCTTTCGTTCATCTTCATCGAGATATTTCTTAAACTGATAATTTATCAGCGTTTCCATGTCCTTGGAAAGAAGGGACGTAAGTGCATTTATGATGGTTAGAATAGAAGGGGAAGAAGATTCGAATTTTTTAGGGACAGGCTGGACAAATTTTTAATTTACTGGGCTCAACGGTAGGAGATAAATCCATATTTTGCACACAAAATTTTCATCGTAGCTTAAGGTTTCTGATTTGTTTGACCTTTTAGTCAGAGATACTGGCTCTCAAGAGGACGTGACAAAAATATCTCTTATTAAAAAGACCGGCAGAAACTCCTGGCGACTATTAAAAGTAACTAGCTTTTAGTTCTCTCTCCAAGAGCTGTGGCACTTATTAGCCGAAAGTTCCAAACAATCATTTTTTTATATGAAGGTTTTTATAATACAAATTCTATATACTACTGAAATAAATCAGCCAAGTAGAAGACTTAGCACTATTAATGGACTTGTTGAATTATTGATTCAAAATAGCTTTTTTGGCCTTTAGTCTACAAAAATTGGCGTTTCGTCCGGGTCCGGACTAAAGGCCAAAAAAGCTATTTTGAATCAATAATTTAACATGCATGCATTCGCATCAGGACACAACAGCTGAGACAAAACTAATTATAAATTTTAGTATCACCTTATCTAGTAAAATAATTAATACGAAAGTTTTATACCGTCTACTCATTTTCAATGTTCATAGCTGATTATCTTGAACAGATTTTCCTCTCTCATTTATTATCTCTGCTATGATTGTGCACATTCAAAGCACTTGATATAGGTATGACAAACATAAATATTTGTGGCAATTTATTTACATTTTTGTTTTCTTCTATAACCTCTCGGCGATGACTGTGTGCTTTCTGAATAAATAATCGTATGAATTACGTTCGGTCAGCCAATTCTAAATTCTTTGTATGTACATGTACATATATGGCTATAGCTTGTGCTGTTTCATCTCCGTAAAGAAATAAAAGATGATAAATATGTATGGCTGATTTTCATGGTGAAATTATCGATAAGTTTACTTGGTAGAATTTATTAAGGGTGTCAATAATAGAACTATATGGAAATACATATTCACTCTGAATTTTTTAAATATAAAATTTCATTTTTCAAATGGAAAAATAAATAAACAATAATTATCAAATTAGTTATCGAATTCTGTTACCAACTGAATTCATTATGCTGGAGTCTTCTTTGCAATGCCACAAACTTTCCCATAGTGCTCTGGTTGGTCCAATGAATCTACAATGAACTTGGCCAAATCGTATTTTGATACGGCGCGACCAGGAGAAGCATCATGGAGAATGGTAACTTCACCTGTAGGTTCGTCAGCTATATGAGGTGGTAGGATAGCAATATAGTCAAGCCCAGAGTTTTTAGTCAAGTCCAACATCCGTCGATGATCGTCGTTTATGTTGTGGAACATTTTAGGAACTTGTTCGGGGTTCATAAACAAAAATGATGACATAATAATTGAAAAACGTCGAATGTTAAGTTCTTTCATGGCATCAATAATATTTTTAGTGCCTGTCGACATTTCAGTAGTTTCTTCGAGTTTGTTCCGAGTACCAAGAGTTACGCAAACGGCGTCAACACCTTGTAGGACATTCTTTACATCTTCCAACTTAGTAGCGTCTCCTTTTACCAGATCTACTTTGCCCTTAAAACTTTCGGGAACAGTTTCTTCCGTACGGTACAATAATCGAACATTCAACCCTTTAAATTTGGTTTATATACAAAACGAATATTATCAGTTAAATATAGTTACTTCAATGTCCAAGACATACAACTAACCTTTTTGAAGTGCATACTCTACGACACATTTGCCGGTCATGCCCGTACCTCCGATGACTGCTATTTTGACCATTGTGGACTATTCCTTGGAACTATTAAACGTCGCGGTCTATTTAAAACTGAGAAAATTTTAAAATATGGATTAAATGCAAGTATTATATTTGATTGGAAATAATTATCTTACCCGGCACCCCGAAAAGTAGAAGTGGAGAAATGGAAAACAATGAAATGTCATTTTTCTATTTATTTTTTTTTTTAAATCAAACAAAGAAAGCCCTACAAATGTTTGACAAATATGGTTCATAATAGTGATGCCACTTTAGATAGTTGTATTGTGTTTTACTGCGTGCAGTCTTTTTTTGCCACTTAAATTTTCTGTTTATTTTTGGCATAACTTTGATTTCCGCAAAACAAAAGGGATGCCAAATACAGAATTCATGTTTGTTAGATAGAGAGAAAAGAGCAAAATGCAGAAGAACTTCATTACTGCTTTATAGGAAATTCGAGAAATGCAGAAAGTCAAGATTATAGTAAAGACGAACAGTTCATCTTTATTGTAGCATCTTCTCTGCATTTTGTAAATTTGCGACATTTTCACATTTTTCTATAATTTTTTTTAACGGTTGACCGATTGATTTTAAAACAGAGACTGGTAACACATTTACCAAAACTGTAGCTGGAGTTGGGCGAGAAAAACTGGGGTCAAGACTGAGCTTGTCAATGCGCTATCTATTTAAAATGTCGATGCACTGAATGTATTATATCAACCTATTTTAATCAGTTAAAAATATAGGAAAGGAAATAAAAAATGAGAAATTACACAATACAATAATTGAGTTTAATTTAAATTAAATTTCATAAAAATTATAGAAGTTTTCTTTTATTTAAACTTCGAATTTTCGAATGTGTGCGCTTTTTATATACAGTATTTTTCAAACCATATACTACGTTTATATGCAGTATTACGATATCAAGTTGGAATTCGATCAAAGGTATAACAATATTTTGACCCATTTTCAAGCAGAAGGTGCATTCGATGCATCGAATAAAATATATCGATGCATAAACATCGAAAGGATCCGATACATCGGTTGATGCGTAACATTGAATTCTAAAACATCGATTTTTTCGATGTACCGATGTGAAATGAGCTTTGAGTATATATAATATGGAGGGCTCGTTTCTATTCCAAATGCGTGACTATCATAGGGGCCGTTACACAAATTTGTGTAAGACAAAGTTATTTGACAGCGGCAACCAAAAAAAAGTTTTTGGCAGGATTGATTGCCTTGCGGGAAGATACTAAGTTAGAAGAAAAGGATAGCATACAAATTAACAAACAAAAAACATATTATTATTAAATATTTTTGTATCATTAAACAACCAAATAAACACTAACACCCATATTAATAAAGATGGTTTAGTGGAGGTTTATCGTTAAGTCCTGGACTAAGTGCGAAATTTCATTAATAAAACAAATTTTCTGTTAAGTGACGTTTACTAATTATGATTAAGTTAAACCACCGAAGTAGGTGGTTTAGCGAAGGAATAAGAAATAAAAATGTCCACAGTCCAAGCAATTCACAATCAATTAGGTAGCCACAGAATATAAAAAAGAGATTGCTTACTTTTGTAGAAGATTTTCTTAAAAGGATTTTTGATAAGCGTCATTTTACTATTCCGGGAACATTTTGTTTTTATTAATGTAAATATTTAAGCCATGGCTGAACTCCTATTCCATGGTTTAGCAAAACCATGGAATATAGGTGGAATAAGCGTTTTTTATTAATACGGCTGTAAAACTTTTTCAAGCTAAATATTTCTACAAATTTATTTTTTAAAATCCAACTAAAACTCATTACACCTTGAGTTCGTCTTCGAATTTGGACTCGTTTTTCGGTTCGAATTGTGCCAGTTTCTCAATCTTTACCTCATTACAAAGGTGACACAAACCACTTTGCAGGGAATGGATCGCTGATGTCGGAAAAATCATTCTGCGGTTCATCTCTCTTAGTCGAGGCTAAATTACTGCAGTCCAGCTGTTGATAGATCTCCCAATTGTAGTCGCCATCCTTGGTAAATCCGGTCACATTGTGGGGAAGCTATTCGCCACCAAGTAGGGAACTTTAATATTTTGATTACAAAACCAGCAATTAACAGATACTTTAAAGTTTGATCTTATTTTTACGTATAATTTGTAAAGAATTAAAACAGTTACAAAGCTTATTGATACGCGATTTGTTCGGTTTTTTGCAAACAAGACTGAAAGTTTACCGAGTGCTTCATATGACATGCGATCGAGAACGATGTGCGAGGAGAAGGTAAAAACAAATTGACAGCATACAGCTGTATCCTTAACTTACGGAAAGTGAGACAGCGACCCCTATCACAACTGCAAGTACTACAATGCATTAGGGATAGGAACGAGCCCTCCATATTATATATACTCAAAGGAAATGAGCAACCCTCTGTTATGTTCACCTTAAGAGATCGGTCTATTGTGGTTTATGACGATGATGGTTATCATCGTTCTGTAGGGTTCGCCATTGACAACGACCGCCTTAACAACGTAGTTTTCAAAAAAGTACAGACCAATGATGCCACGTACCGGCCGGCTCAAAATGCAAACCAAAAGGTAACTTTTTCACGATCTAATTGTCACTTGGTAAAAGTCGTGTTAGTTGATGCGTCATCCCATGTACGGCAATTTTGCCAATCATTTATCCGAAATTTCGGATCCTCTTTCAAATGCTTCGAAACCTAGTCAGCGAACAAATGGCCTTGTTTATTGTATGGCCAAGCCCAAAAGCAAAATTCGCCAAGTTGAAATCTGCATAAGTCGAGTTCTTGTGCACGGCAAGCAATCGACTGCCCCGGGCTCTGCAGTACACTTCTACGGACCGCGGCGATGTTTTCAGCCGATCTTCTGTTCCTTTGACGTTCAAATGTTGGCTGATTAATCTTCGATTTGGCCACCGACGCTTGAAACGTTTAACGAATACTCATTTTGATAGTAAATTTTATTGGCTAACTGAATAATAAACAACAGAACAACCAAAACAACAGTCGCCAGTTTAAAAAATAAATAACGCGGTTTAACCAATTCCTTCATAACGGCTGATCGTACAAATGAGTTGTCAGCATCATTTCCATAGGGAAACTTATGGGGTTTTTCGCTGGCAAATTCAGATTTCAATCAAAAAATGTTTTGTTTTTTCGCTGCGAAAGAAATTCGATTTTAAATCTATTTATTTTTGTAGTTGTACGAGTAATAGTGTAATTTTCTGCCTGCTTTATTATTTAAAAAAGAATTATCATCCTTAGTTTATTTTCAGTAGATACATAAATATAAGCTTGATGGATTAACTAAAACATTATAAACTGATTTTATTTTTTACTACAAATAATTTCCTTCGAGTTTTAGATACACATACTCCAAAAAGTCTCCGTACAGAAGTAAATTTTCTATTTATTCTGTGATAAACTATTGAATTTGAACAAATATAACTAAAAACCACTAGGAATTAAATAAATGATAAATTGATAACTTAAAAAATTTCAGTAAAAAAAAAAAAAAACAGAAGTTGTGTACGGTCTGTACGGAAACTTTTTTGTCTCCTTTTCACAGACTTGCCTGATCATAGTGATCATCGGTATACTACGTGAATAAAAATTCTTGGGATTTGGTAAAAAAATGATGGAAGAAAACATATTCTCGTTCTGTGTTCCTACTTCATTTATTCTATTACTCATTATTAGTTTTTTGCAATTACATATATAAAAAACTAGTCTGTACGGAGACTTTTTGGAGTATGGTAATTTTAATAGCGTTTTCGATTAGTAATCCGGAAGGACCTTCCGGAACTCTCCGATCAGGAATGCCAAACGAACAGGATGCAACACATTTCCTTTTTATATTATGGGAAAGTTTTTTTCTTATTTTCATTCTTTTTTGTAAGAAAGTTGATTTCTTACATCTATTCTTTTTATATAAGTTAACACGCTTATTAGCAATAAAGGGTGGGCAAAATACAATTTTTTCTTTTAAAATGCAATAAAATTAACAAAATAAAATTGATCTCATGTATTATGGCTTTATAAGTAAGAGCAAATAATATTCCCATTAATTATGGAACACAACGTTATTCAAGTGGCTGCCTTGACTGGCTTTGCAGTAGTGCGTTCTGTCACTTGTATGCGAATAATCCGAGATCTTTGTGCAGAATTCTCCTCAGACAGAGTTGATGTTCGTGAATTGAGTCTCACACTCTCGGCTACAGCAGGCAAGTGCGTGCGCACTGTACGACGACGGGAACCATGAGTGTTCGCTGGCATACCAGTCTCACAAACTTTTTGCACAAACTTGCGTACAGCAGGCGCGGTGGATGCCTCATTTTGGCCAACACTTCTTTTCAAAATACGCACTGTTCGGGTACTGACTTTCTATCGAATCGAAATTTCGAGCGGGAAAGAGCTGTCTGTGTCAAAATAACCCATGATTTAAAAATAAACCACTAAATGCCCCACCCTGTATATTCTATAGCTTTTTGAACTTTCTGATATCCATCATCGGCTTTATTCATAACAACAAATGACATTTCAGGATTTTGACGTTCAAAGTGTGCACCTAGTTTTGATTCTTTTTTTCAAGTAAAGAATCAATTTTCTCTTATTTTCCGAAGGAGATCTGTCATCCACTGCCAAACGAATGATTTCAAAAGCATTCGGAAGGCTTTCGGATGCTTCCGGAAGACCAAGCGAAAACGCTATAAGTAAATTAAACAAACCTAAAACCAAATTTGCAAAGTGAGAACTAAAAATTCTTTTCGTATTTTAAATCTGCCGAAAAATTATGATTTGCAAAATTGGTTTTAAGTCGAAAAAAAAAAATCAATTTTTTTGCCATTTAAATAGTTTTTCAAAATCAGCATTTTTAGAGTTCTTTGTGCTTTAAGTAATGCTCTTCTCCCGTCCCTGATAATGATTATGACTGGTAAATCCACAAATAATCTGAATCGAGCAATACCGCTTGATCCGTAAGCGTTAGCTTTACAGCCCGATTCTGTGCCCAACCTCACTGAAACCTCACAAGTCACAACAACCTGACAAGGTGAGTTAAATACGATTTTGTGAGGTTTTCGTATTCTAACAGCACACTCACAACTTGTGAGCCTCACAAGAACTATCGATATTATGATCTCCTTCAGAGTAGATCACAACTCACAAATTACTTGAGTTTTGACATTAAATATTATGAAAAAAAGACTAGAAATTTTATTCACATTACACAAAAAAATGGAAATAGTAGGATTCGTTGTGGTGCATCTTATGTTCTTATGACAGAAATTGCATCCGAAAATGAAAAGAAGATCACAACAACCTCACAAGAAATCAACTTCACAAGAACTTGTGACTTGTGAGTGCTCACAACGGCAGAATCGGACTGTTAATAAAGTGTGCAAATCTGTTATTGTTTATTTTATTTCAATTGTGAACATTGTGTTCAAAACAAGAAGAAAACTATCTCTAGTAAAAAACCGATGCTGTTGAACATGTAAAGGTAAATTATAAAGCTCGTATTGCTCTACTTAAAATATATAGATAAAAGATGAGATTTTTTATGAAATAATATAAAATTAAGTTAATTAGATAAATACAATGACAAAAATGTGATTTGAAACGTATTCCATTTTAAAATTCAAATATGAATTTACCAATGATCGGTTGCAGGATTTTACACCGTTCTACTTTTTAACTAGGTTACCTTATGTAGTAGTACTCCTTGGCATAATGGTTAGTGCGTTTGCGTTGGACTGTCATGCAGAAGGTCTCGAGTTCGATTCTCAGCCGCTACGGGGAATTTACGAATCCTCTAAAAGTATATCTCTTGCCATGGAAAGCTAATGAGCAGCATTAGCCATTTGGGATCGGCAGAAAATTGTAGGTCCCCTCCGTTCCTGGTAAACACGCACACCAGGAATGGATGAGAGTTGTAAGTCACTAGGTCCTGGTTCACTTCGAGCTGTTGCACCACCAAATTTATTTTATTTTTTTTACCTTAAGTCAAGGCCTTACAGCAACAATCGCCAAGCAATTCAGGCCCTAGAGGACAATATCCGCCGTCAAGCAGCTTTCATTGAATCAAATGCTTTGTTCTCTCGTGTTCACAAATTTAAAATTCCTATTAAAGGTTATGTTGAGAGGAGAGATGATGTTGTTTTTATAACATAAAATCCGCCATGTAAAACTCCATTTTGTTTAAATATAATATGAAAATATCGGTAGTTATTTTTAATACAATATTAAACTTGAAATATTCCCGCTGAACACCCTTTATATTGTTGTTATTATTTTGTCTTGGATAACATTAAAATGTAAAGTTCAATTGAAATATGGCTCTGTAGTTAATAAGTAATAATAGTAGATGGCGATAGTTTCTATGCCATAAAAATAATGCTTTATTTATAAAACTAACACAAATTGAAATGTTGATGTTAAGTACGTACGTACATACATGTACATGCAATAAATGCTGCATAAGAATTAATGTAATTTATTGAAATAAATTTGTATGTACACATGGACATATGTACACTTAACTTTGTCAAGTCGTCTAACATTCGGATTCTGAAGCATATGGGTTATTTTCCAGTTTTTTTATTCGTTTCAGGGTTGCACTTCGCAGCTCAGACATAAAGTCAGGCTTTTCAACCTGCAAAAGCGGAACATGTTTCATTGTTGCAGGAAGAGTTGTAAGTTGTTGGGATTGTTTTGATACAGCGGATGTTTCAACGTTATTTTTAAGCTGTTTATCTTGACTGGTGACCCTCTGCATATAAATATGTGTCAAATTAGCTAATTATAATAAAAATAAACTTCCTTACCTTTAAGGTTACACCACAACGTATACTCTCCAGAAAAGCATTTCTATCTTGTTCACCTCCATTTTGCCTTGGTTTAATTTGCGGGCTTAGCTTTGAACCAGTAGTATTTGCCAAAGCTATAGGTAGTGGAACAGATCCTATTGGAACTGATTGCCTAGGTGCAACTTTGAGTGCCATTGATGGTTGTGGCGTAAAATTTTCAGTACTTCGAGTGTGATCAATGTGGATGGTAAGAGGAGGGGGTGGTGGAGGTGGTGGTGGATGGAAAGATGGAACATTTTGTGTGCTCAAAGTGCCCTCAATTCTCTCTCTTTCTTCAGTGTCTTTAATGAGCATGGGAGGAGGGGGTGGTGACGGTGGTGCTGGTGTTGGGGTACAATTTTGAGTACTTAGATTTTGTTCGATTGACATGGGAAGTGAAAGTGGTTGGATTCCATCGACAGACTTATTTGTCCATAGCTTTTGGGATGAATCATCCCGGTTTGTTAATTGTTGAGAAAGAACTGGAGCAGCAGTTTTAATTGTATTAACTGAAACTGGTGGTGGCGGTGGCGGCGCAAGGGGTTTTCTTCGATGTGTTCTGGACGAAGTCGTGTTTCTTTTGGGTTGAACAATTTCTTCGTAAATAGGGTCGCTAGACGCAGATGGTTCAATAGTCCCAGGCAAAACTGGTGGTGCGACTATTATTGCACCTCCTCTAGAAATATTAATATTTCGTGGAGTTGGTGCAGGTACAGGTTCTGCAGCGGCATACGTTTCAGATGGTGGTGGTGGGACGGGATTCCCCATACGTTGTGTCCGAGTCGGCTAGATGAAAATTAATTTGAAGTTTAAAATAAAACGAAATATCAAACTATATACCATCCAAGTATAGTTCGACTGTACAATTCTTCTAATCAAATCCTTACGATCTAACCCACTTACATCTTCTTCTGTGATACCACGCTCAATCATGTATTTTTTCAATGAATTATTGTTGACATTTCCGGACAAATCAAAAGTATTTTTGGTCATATCTCTTGTCATATCTCCGGACAAGTGCCTGAAATTCTTTGGGCTACTGATTTCGAATACTTTCCCTTTTCTATTTCTTATTATTGTTGTTGGTAGAGGGATTGGGGATGCATCGATAACTTTTATTGAATTGGTCATTTTTTGACTAAATTGCCTTTCGTAAAGTGTACTCCTAGTATTAGCTTTTTGTTGAGTAAGTAAATTTATTTGCTCTCCATTAGAATATGAACCTGCATTTTTAACTTGTCTGTATGTAGCTAGATCGAATGTCGTTGAAGCTGGTGGAATATCATCAATAGACTCCAGTGTTATCGATGACTCTCGGTCCACTGGTGTCTTGTGAAAAGGAGCTCGAGAAGGTGTAGGAGTTTGTGGTAGCACGCTTGGCTTAAGCAAAAAAAAATAATAAAAGTTTGATATTTTAAATTATTCAGAAAAAAAAAACCTTCCAATATCCTGGATTTTTGTTGCTCTTAACAATGTCATATATAAAAGCTCTTCTCTGTTCTGAGGTCAGGTATTCAATATTATCTGAGAGCCCTGCTTTTCTTAAATACAATTTGAGCATTTCGTCATTGTCATTACCAGTGAGGTCAAATGTTTTTGTGAAGTCCACCTCATTTTCTTCCGTGTTGTTAAAAGCCATTGGTTTTGGTTTGGTGATAAGCTGTTATTCCATTGCACTATCTGCAATACAGTTAAAAGTAAAAAATCTAAATTAGTACAACATTCTGAAAACTGTGTCGAGAAATATTTGTTTTAATAGAAATATTTTCATTCCATTACAAAAAAAATTAAAAATGATCTCATAATAAAATCTACATAATGTACGTGAGAAATGTTTGCGTTTCTGGGTTACATTAATTTCTAGGTACAGCCGAGGAGGGCGTTACACATTTAGGACCAACTATTCTCCGAAGAATATTTGTCTTTCGATAGAGCCCAATATCAGCTATTACTTATTGATTATTGCTTAACAAATGGCACAATAAAGCCATTTGTTCCATGGTAAATGAACTTCTTAGCTACTAAAGTTATTACTATCAATAGTTGTGTCCTAGTCGATGGAAAGATATTTTGTTTGTTAATAGAATGAACGGTTCGTTTTTCTCACTCAATTCATGATCAACAAGTTTTGATTCATATTCAATCCCCTTGATTATGACAAATTTTCCTAAAAAATTAATTGAAAAAGGTCACATGATAGCTGGAATAGTTCGATGGAACACATATTCCATCAATATCACGCGGCACAAATGGATCTGTTTTACCGGTTTATTTACAGTTGCGGTCAAAATAATAGTAGTGTAAATAAAATCATTGGTGAGTCCATGAAGCGGACCTTATTCGGAATTCCCCCCCCCCCCCATTAAAATGAACTTTTTTTTAACGAATCGATAAAAAAGTGTTTGCTGTTGATAAAAAACATCAAATTACGGAGGAGAAACACTTTTTTATGGTAAAAAGGTAAAGTATAAGCGGACCACCCACAGTACTGATGGCCCTTATTCGGAATTCCCCCCCCCCCCCCACCAAAATGAACTTTTTTTTTAATGAATCGATAAAAGAGTGTTTGCTGTTGATAAAAAACATCAAATTATGGAGGAGAAACACTTTTTTATGGTAAAAAAGTGAAGTATAAGTATATGGGATATTTGCTTTTTTTGCTTGCTTACGCATTACGGCGTATAAACAGTGAGATATGTATGGAAGGGCATGCTGCCCCCCTGCAACCCCCCTGCTTGGGCTCACTATAGGATTTGGAGTAGGTGCGATGTTGGGTGTATGCAAGGTTTCTTTTACATTTACAGAATCTGGATTTAAAGAAACTTTGAATTTACCCTATGGCCTATATTCATTTTTTTATACTTCACTTTTTTACCATAAAAAAGTGTTTCTCCTCCAAAATTTGATGTTTTTTATCAATAGCACACTTTTTTTTTATCGATTCATTAAAAAAAAGTGCATTTTGGTTGGGGGGGGGGGGGGGGGGGGGGAATTCCGAATAAGGACCCATGAAGCTTCATGTTTTTGTGGAAGAACATTCTGTGGTCAGCCGATTCAAGATTGTGTTATATAGTGGAAAGATATCTCGTCAATATGTAAGAAGGCCACCAAACACAGAATATATCCCACGCTTCATAGCCAAGACAATAAAACATGGAGGATACAGCATAATGGTTTGGGCATGTTTTTCCTTCTATGGTGTTGGTCCCATATACCGGATTAAAGGCATTTTGGATCAGCATCTTTATGTGAAGATCATGAAGGAAGTTAAGTTCCCATATGCTGAAGCTGAAATGCCACTGAAATGGGTCTTTTAACAAGGTAACGACCCAAAGCATACAAGTAAACTTGCGAAGCAGTGTTTCCAACAAAAGAGGGTTAATGTCATGGAGTGGCATGCGCAGTCCCCAGACCTCAACTCTATAGAAAACTTTGGTGCAATGTCAAGAAGTATGTTGCTAGTTGCAAGCCCACTACTAACACAGCTCTTTCGGAATCTATGCCTTGGAGGTCCATATCTACCTGTAGAAAGTTATGAAATTCTTATTAATTCGATGCAACGTCATTGTGCTGCTGTTATTTCTAACATGGTACATGCAACTAAATATTATTTTAAGGTACTAGTACTGTCTAGAAATCGCAAAAAACGCACGATTTTTGGGAATTTTTTTCTCGGAAACTTTATAAGATAATCACATATTTTTTTTTTTTAAATAATGAATACATGTGTCAAGAGTACAAAAAAAATTTGTTTGTCGAATTTCGGCCGAATTATAGAGGGCGCCAACGTCGACTCTTAAAAAAACACATTTTCCCACGGCGGACAGTTAATCTCCGGATCTACTGAACCGATTTTCAAAAAAACTTGTTGCAACTAGATTGTTTTTAGGTTTTCTAAGACAATTTACCACAATTTGACCAAAAAGTTATGAAAAAAAATATGGCGACCCAAAAATGGCTAAAACAATTGCCAAAAAAAAATTTTTTTTTTCAAAGCTCGAGATTTTTTTTTTGTTTTGACTTTTCAAACAAATTGTGGTAAATTGTCTCGTAAGAAACCTTCCTTTAAATAACCCACTTTGTTTTTTTTGTTTCAGTCCAGCCAATCCTAAGATTAACTGTCCGCCATGGAACAATGTATTTTTTGATGAGTCGAGGTTGGGCCTTCTATAATTCGACCAAAATTCTAAAATTAAAAAAAAAAAATTTTTATTGTACTCTTGACGCATGTATTCATTATTAGGGCTAGGATTTTCATGCACTAAAAAATGCAAAATATGCGCTTAAAATATGCTCTTAAAAATGTAAAATATGCACCTAAAATATGCATTTAAAACCATATACCTTGCGAACCATCTGTATGGGAAAAACATAGTATTTAGGTTTATATAACAAATTCAGTCTTTATTATCGAGGAACACAAAATTTTATCAATAAAAACTAAAAATAAAATTCTTCATTTCAATTAAAATACAAAAAAAAATATATTAAAAATAGCACAGAACTTGAATTACATCTATTATTGCATTACATCTAATCTTCAAAATTTTCGTATGCTTTATTCGCATAAATCATAAAGCTTTCTCTCAAATTTTCAAACGTAAAACTTTGACGATTCGGTCTCTGAAATTGTGTATACATAGAGAATGATCGCTCAACGTCAACTGAAATTAATAGAGCATTCTTTAAAGAACATATTTCTTGAGATATTAAGGGCTCAATGTAATTCTCATCGACACATCTCAGTGTAAACTCCTTGTAAATATTTTTTTATTTTTGCGAAACCTTAATTTTTTTCTAGAAACTCATCCAGTTTTTTTTTTTTTTTGAATTGCTGCACCAAAAGGTCCTCCAACTGCAGTAATTTTTGAAAAAAAAACAATTTCAATTAAATAGATATTTTTGTTTCCGTTTAAGATTAATAAATCTACATTTTTAAAATTACTTCTTATCTGTTCTGCCACTCTATCTATATCATGATCATTTTTGGATATAAAATTTTTAATTCCTCGAGCGGCCATTACCATGTACATATGTGCATTTTTTTTTGTTTTTTTTTTTTTCGAAAATATGCACAAATATGCATTTATTATTGAAAAAATGCAATTAAAAGTAATATATTTATTGCATTTATAGTAAAATATGCAAAAATATGCATTTATAGTAAAATATGCAAAAATATGCACTAACGATTAAATGCCATTTTAAAGCAAATTGATTGATTCGTGTTTGTATTTTATTCCTGTGTTTCTAAAGTTTCTCAAAAAAAATATGCATTTGCATGGAAATCCTAGCCCTATTCATTATTTAAAAAAAAAATTATGTTATTACCTAATAACGTTTTCGAGAAAAAAATTCCCAAAAATCGTGCGTTTTTTGGCGTTCTAGACCGTACTAGTACCTTAAGCGGTCCCTAGACGCTCAATATTATTGTGCAAAATATTGCACAATATTATTAGCTAGGCGCCCCAGACGCTTCAATATTTTATCCTATAATTTAATTGCCAGCTGATACTTGTGTAGACAACATGTTGAGTGATACTAAAGTTTGTTGTGTTACTACACTCCTTGGTCTTTATATCCCACAAAGCTGGTAAAGTTTCAAACATTTCGATGCATTCTAAAATAAATTTTCCCTCATCCTCTTTTGCTTTTGACATTTTCACTTAATGAAATCACTCGCGGAGGTGCTTACTCTCCAACACTTGAAAATTAAATAAACAAATATTGTGCAATTGTACCCACAGATGATGCAATATTTTTATAAAGTGCAATAAATATCAAAAGGGTTTTAATTTTCTTCAATATATTGCACAACCTTGCAATATTATCCATAGACAATATTGTGCAATATCAAATGTTGCAGAATAATATTGAGCATCTAGGGACCGCTTTAAGGTTCAAACACTCGACTATTACTTATGGTAGAAATTGATTCCTTTTGTAATATTTAAAGGTAGATTTTGAATGCGCTTCTATTTTTTGACAGCTGTTTTTCTATATGACTTGGATAGATTTGAACTAATTTATTGAATTTGAAAATGAATTTTTTCTGAAACTAAAAGCTTAAAAAACATTAATTTAAAAATCAGATGATTATTTATTTCTTTAAAATTTGGTCAAATTTAGACACCTAGAAAAAAAAGACTGTGGTCTGACTGAAGTAGGAAAGAGAATGAATAAATTATTTCAAAGCGGTACACGCTAGAGAACTCCCTAGCTGCAACACTGACGAAGTATATACATATATATGATGGATTATTGAGATTTCGCAATAACGAAATCCCAATTCTCCTCAGATTCTCTGTTGAATTGAAAGCTGACCAACTAACAGATGAACTCACTGACAATTACTTTACAAATATGTATGAAATTGACTGAAACATTTAGGAAACTAAATAATAAAAGGTCAAGCGGCTTGGATACACTTCCAAGCATTGAACTAAAACATGCGTTTCCAATATTCAACAATCTCCTAAATAACTACTAGTTTCCAAGTTGTTGGAAAATATCAAGGGTTGTTGCAATAATAAAAAAAGAAGTATCATTTTAATTATAGGCCTATAAGTCTCCTGTCTAATATAGGAAAGATTATTGAAGTAGTCATTAGTAACATCTAACTTGGCAGTGCACACTACCACAAAATTGGTTTCAAACATCAACTGTAATCTTAATGCCAGAAGATGTACATATAGCTGTATGTCTAGTAGATATCGAAAAACCCTTTGACACGGTATGGATCAACGGGCTTATTTACAAGCTTCTTCGATATGAATTTCTTAATAATCTTACAAAGATAATAATACTCGTATGTATCTATGATATACAGAAATAAATTTATCGTAACAGATACGAATGATTTTCTGCAAGACACGGTGCCTGCTCCGCACTCAGTAAGAAGAGGTAATTCGGATGTGCGACGCAACTGGAAGAACTTAAGAATATTAATTTTAAACGGGGTTCATATATCGAGGCGAAAACCGTTATGAAGCGTTAGCGTTAAAGTATTTATTTGAATAAGTTCGTATACTATAAGAAGCACATAAATACTCAGTTAGAGGAAGCAAGTGAGGCATATTTATGTCACTTAAAAGTCTTTTTTATTCTATTAAAGAACTGATATGAAGATATGAAATAAAAGACTATTCTATGGTTCCGGAGTGTGCAGAATTAACAACGTCACACTGGACCTTAAAAAGTTATAATTTTGCATGGTCGGAGAAAGTTACAGAAAACGTGTTCATATCGGTACTATTTTACCTTAATCCTAGATATTTTAAATGTTTTGGAAAGTGGATACATACCACCGGAAACAGTCCTGTACCTCGAGGCATATGGTTTTCTTTTAAACTCAGTACGCCTATAATATACCATGCTGAATGACGAGTAAGTTATAACAGAATCTTTAACTTGCCTCTTGAAGCGGGGGATGGGAGTACTGACTTGAGATACTGTATTAGCATACCTAAAAGAGGTGTTAATAACTCTAATCGATTGAATCGAGCAAAATATTGGTGGGTAGACTGGCCGAATGCCGAATCTTAGCTTTAAGCTGTGAACTGTCATTAACTAGGCCAAAAATAGAGCACAAGGTTAAATTAATTTTTTAAGATTTATTGACTGTCCTCTTGAATTTAAAACATTTCACCAATCAACAGAAAATAAATAATCAATAAGCTTTTAAAAAAAAAGAAATTCAAAATTTTAAAACCAGACAAAACTAAAAAAAAAGTACGCCTGGATCGCACGTACATATTTGCTCTCATGTAAAAGTACTTTAGGATTTAAAAATGGTTAATAAATATAAAAGCATGGATTATTAGAGATTAATGCAAAATGTTCAAATGAATAAAATTAATGCAAACAAAGTTTAAAAATCGTTTTATTATTGAATTCATTTTTTGAATAAGAAATTTCTTTGAAAATTTTCAAGAAAAAAAGTTGGGATACCAATTTTGAATATTCATAATATAGATTTAAAGAAATAATTTAAAAAACTAACTGTTCACACGTTTTCAAGATATTGATTTTTCAAAAAAATTGGATTTTTTTTAAACCCAAAAAATATTTTTCCAATATTTTTATATTACAATATTATTTTCTTCAAAATCGTTAGAACTGTTAAAAAGGAAGTCGAAAATCAAAAAACCGTTCTATGAAAGGTACCGTTCATAACATTTTTTCTTAGTTTTTTTTTCACAAATACAGACATACAGACAAATAGAATTGCCGGACTACATCATTATGACAGACTTGTAGGTGAAATTGGTGGAGCTTATGTTCCAGATCGATTTCATTTGGCTGCCATTTTTGTGTGAATAAAATTTGTCTGTTGGTATTTGAAAGTCTTAAATACTGGTCGACTCCAATTTATTGACTAACTTGTTGAAAGGATTAAAATATTTGATTTAAATTGTTCAATGGTAAATACGCGGAGAAAATAAGCTGACTTTTTTGGTATTAATCGTATCGAATAACTGAATAGTCCAGTCAAAGCGTCATTTGACCTTGCGCGCAGAGGCATTGGTGTCGCCAGCAACAAGAAGCAACAAATATGTGTAAGTATGTGTGGGGTGTTTGAAGGATACCAATATATCTTGTTGCTGGCGACACCAAAATTACAAGCTACAAGGTTAAGATACTAAATTGCAAGCTTTCCTAGGTTTTTAAATCATGAATATCTTGGCTCCCCTTTGTCGTAATGGACTAATTTTTTTTTTTATTTGAAGAAAATTAGCAGGACTATAAAACAAAATCCAAAACTGAAAACTATTTACCGTGAAATACAGTTTTTTTCTCAATAACTATGAAAAAAAGGTATTAAAAACAAGAAAAAAACGTTGAAATCAACGGTAACTTTTTATGATTTTACTCAAAAATATTAAATTAAATGCAAGTTGATAGAAAATATTGTTATTAGCAATACAGTTCTTTATTTTCACTTTGCGACATACTGGGGCTGAGATATTAATTAAAACATAAAATCATAAAATGCGTGGGTGCGCTGACTTACCTGTGTTCAATAATTTATTACTCGGCTTTCGTTCATCGTAGAGTGCTGATTTTTTTTTTTAATTGTAGGGAATTACAAGAACTTAAATAATAAAAAATAAAAATTTCATCGTTAAATGAGCTTTTTTCTTAATAATCACGAAAAAGTGATTTTTAAACAACAACAAATTATTTTAACTTACTACAACTTTTTTTTCATTTGTTTAAACAAATGTTTTTTTTTATAACATAATAGATAATATTATTAGGAATGAATACATGTTTAATTTTTGTTTGTACGATATAGTGGAGCTGAGATATTCGCAAATGACCAAAAACACATTTTTATCAATAACTTTGGTAAAAAAGTTGTCATGTGGTGCAAATTTGGTTTTAAGCTTTTCTCATAAGTACCTATCGATACATGAAAAAAAATTGACCATGCCTCTGCTCGCAAGGTCAGGCCCTTTTTCATGACGCTTATATGACGCTTATATAGGGTTTTCCAATAAGATGTGTTATTTTGATATTCAAAGAAAAATGGCATTTTTGGAGATAAATGATCGGATGTTTATTTCATTATAAAGAGGAAGGTATGCCGTTAATAATGGAACACAACATCAGCCAAATGGCCGCCAAGACCACGCTTACAGGACCATATCCTTTTCATGAAATTTTCCATAACCAAATCGCAAAGTGGCTGATGAGGCCCATTTCCACCTCGGAGGCTACGTCAACAAGCAAAACTGTCGCATCTGGGGCTCGGAAAACCCAAGAGTTATTGTTGAAAAGCCTCTCCATCCTCAACGCGTGACTGTTTGGTGCCCAGCGTCGATTCAAGACCTCAAAGATGAAATTCGTGAGGCTATCGAGGACATAGGGCAGCCACTTTGCGATTTGGTTATGGAAAATTTCATGAAAAGGATATGGTCCTGTAAGCGTGGTCTTGGCGGCCATTTGGCTGATGTTGTGTTTCATTATTAACGGCATACCTTCCTCTTTATAATGAAATAAACATCCGATCATTTATCTCCAAAAATGCCATTTTTCTTTGAATATCAAAATAACACCTCTTATTGGAAAACCCTATATTATAAGCATTCAGCGTATAATTTTCAATTTTGAAAATTTACATAGACAGGGAGGTAAAGTAAAGATTGGGCGACAAGATAGCCAACGTATGCTAAAAAAGATTGATGAAGTGAGGCAGTATTGCTGAATGTCCGGGTACCTCGACGCCATGCACAATAATTGGGAATGTCTCTTAATGTTGCCTTTGAGCAACTACCAGAAGCGCCAACTTGGCCGACATCATATCTCATACATAATATTAGAGATCATATCGTCGTCGTTCTATGAAAACTCCCTAAGTCCATTTTTTGTGTTTTGAGATATTTGCATTTAAACTTGGAAATTAATATAAAAAAATCCAAAAATTATCAGAATAGCACGATCTCAGGCTTCAATTGTAGAATGGGTTTGGCGTAGCCATTGTGAAATAAAATTTTTTGCAAATGGCTTATCCGAAATGAATTAAAAAAGAATTGAATCGCATTTTTTTTTAAATGGACTTAGGGAGTTTTCATAGAACGACGACGATATATAACACAAGTCTGCAAAAAAAAAAATTGAGAGCTGTTTTGATTTTTTTGCGTTATTCTTATGATTTTGGGTGTGCTGAATCCGAAAATGACTTTCATTTTGTCACAGAACGTCACGTTTTCTGACAATATGGGTATCTATGTTAAACAATTTATCATCTTAAAATAAAAGATAAAAGACTAAAAATATTTTTTTTTAATTTATAATTGCGTAACAAAACTTATTTTTTTATCTAAAATACATTTATTAGTAAGCACTAAACACATATCTTTTTCCCAGTGAGACTCCTTTTGGTACATTTTCGTTTGTGGGAAGCATCTGAAATGTCTCTCTGAAGCGTCCAACAGTAGTCTGCCATCATTGAGACGCTCCATCTTCCCTGGTATCTTTTTTCCATCTCCTTAATATCTTGGTGAAATCGTTCACCTTGCTCTTCACTCACATCTCCTAAGTTATCTGGAAAGTAGTCGAGGTGGGAATTTAGAAAATGTACTTTTAAATTCATAAGGCAACCTAAAGCTTTAAATGCTTTTAACATTTTTTCAACGATTTGTTTGTAGTTAGGGTCTTTGTTATTGCCTAAAAAATTTTCTATGACCTCTTTAAAGGCAATCCACCCTTCTCTTTGAGGATCCGTCATCGTTGTGATGAATTGTGGATCAGCCATAAGTCGTCTAATATCTGGTCCAACGAAAACACCTTCCTTCAACTTTGCCTCCGAGAGGCCTGGAAACTTTGATGTTGATGTTGAAGCAATTTCCATCTCTTGGAAGTGACTACAAATTGCTTCATCAATCCCAGCTTTATATGCAGTGGTGGTAGAAGAGTTTTATGAGGAGGCACCAAAGTTTTATGCAAGACGTTCTTTTCGCCAACTTTGAGCTCCCTCGGAGGCCAACACTTTTTGGTCCAGTGAATTGCTCGGTCTCTACTATCCCATAGACACAAAAAGCAAGGGAATTTGGTATACCCAGATTGTTGTCCAAGTAACATGCCCAAGATTTTGAAATCACCGCACACTTGCCAACCGTGGTTTTTATATTTTAATTTGCCAAGAACCAATTCCAAGTTCTTGTAGGTTTCCTTGAGGTGTACCGAATGACCGACAGGAATCGAAGCAAAGAAACCGCCATTGTAAAGCAGAACTGCTTTAAGGCTTCTTTTTGAAGAATCTATGAAAATACGCCACTGTGCTGGGTCGTATGAGATCTTAAATTTATCCATCAAACCTTCAATATTGGTACAATAAACCAACTCGTCCTCTTGGGCAAAGTAAGAAGAGAACTGCTGCTCACGAAATCTAAACAAGGAGAAAGACACTCCCGGCAAAAGTAAGTTCCTGCTTTTGAGCCTTGATCCAAGCAGCTCAGCAGCGTTTTTGGGAAGATTTAAGTCTGACCAAATCATTAAGCTCGCCCTGGGAAAACAATTTCGGACTGCTGTCATCTTCAAATTCAAAACTTTGCTTGTCATCGGATGCAGAAACAGCACCATCTTCATCAGAACTTGTAATCTCTTCCAAGGTAGCAGAGGCCTTGGGCACTGGTATTTCGGTCCCATGAGGGATGGGACAAATAGCTCATTGCAGATTGGTATTTCGGTCCCATGAGGGATGGGACAAATCAGTGCCGCCGCTGGTTGTTCGTGCGCCCTTGTGCAAGAACCTTAAATTGCCGCCCCATATCTTGGATGCCGGGGGTATTTACGTTGAATAAGTGGAAGTTTTATTTATTCTCCATTTCGCAGTTGAAAAAATTAAGCAAACGTGCATTGTTGTTGTCGCGTTTCAATCTACATCAAATTCTTATACAACGAACGTAGTCAGACTAGGATATGGGGGGGTCTCTGCTGTAAATGAGCTTGAGAGTTTCTGTTATAGCACATACAATATTTGCATCCTTTTAAGATCATTACTCTTTTTACTTGAGACTTATATGTACTATGTATAAGGCCAGTTATTCGTAAAAAAATCGAACTCGAGATTTTGATCAAAGTTGACATTAAGATGATAGATGAAAGTTGGTCTCGAAATTTTGTCCCCACACGTTTTTTTTTCTTTTTTTTTAAGACCAAAAATAATAGTTCCTGCCATGCGATTTTTTAGCGAAATTAAAAAAAAAATTAAACAATGTCCAATAGATTTAAACAAAAATCAAAAAATTAAATAATCGGTAGAACTGATTTTGATAATTTGTTTTATGATAAAGTGCCCCAAAATTTTAAATATTCCTGTGCATTCAAATGTTCAAAAAAAATTAGTTTGGATTTCGTAGATTTCTTAAAAACTTCATAAATAAAAGTTTTTTAATATAAAGAGAAAAATGTATTATCTAATAATAACGATGCCTACTCCTCAAATGTTAAAAAATGGTTTTCGAAAATCGTATTTTTCTCGAAAACGTCTCCGAGAACCTTGATAATTTTTTTTCTAATGATAAATTTTTACGTTCTATAATTAAACAAAACAAAAATTGAAATCAATATATTACTGACTGTACCGATAGAACCAATTTGTCGATTTTTGAATTTGTCATTACCGGCTGAACGGATTTTAATAGATTATTTTTTAGATTAGATTTTTGCATAAACTAATATTTGCTTGCATCACATGGCATCCTATTCTTAGCTCCAGCTACTACTAAGATTTGTTTTAGTCATTTAATTGATGAACTTTATATTTATGAACAGTTTTTTTCTAATTGCATTAATTTTTTAAGTCTTTTACATAAGAGCAAGTTCGTGCGACTCAGTCTTGCATTTTATTTTAAGATGAAACAAAATATGACGATTGAGAATAATTTTCTTCAACAAAACCATTTTCATATAAAATGCAAAGATTCGAGTTCCTAGCACAGTTTTTAATTTATGTATGTCAAATCAATCCTTTGGTAAAAATCAATAGTTTATAGCTTGACAGAAAGAAGACAAAGTAGTTTTTGATACTTTTAAAAGTTTTTGTTTTCAGATCTCTTTTTAAGACACTTAGGGCCTTTTGCTGAAACGAAACTTAAATATTTATGTTCAACCTAAGCGCTTATGTTCTACTACATAAGAGTTTATGTGGAACATAAGTGTTTATTTTCTGTATCAGCAAATGGGCCTAAATCATTTACTTCCGGATCTGGAAGTATTATAATATAACTCCTTGACATCTTAATCTTATAGGTATCCTTTGATGGAATTTGACATTTTGTGATTTGTGTGCGAACTATGTTTCGATATAAATAGAGTCTGAACTCAGAATGTCAATTGAAAGCTGAAATTCGAACGACCAATGAAACGTTAAATTTCTATGTTATTCTGATTTTGTTCAATCCGTTTAAGTTTTTTTTTTATAATTTACTCACGCTCAAGGGATTATGATTACCTTTTAAATGTTTCACAGCGCGGGCGTGAAGTTACGTAAGAGAAAGAAGGATAGGAAAGATGTGTGGCACGATGTTCTGAGACTGACGGTGGTTGTCTCAGATTTTGTATCTCCAGGGATGGCGGCTGAACTAAAGCGGAGAAATGCTGTGTCTTATTTCTTTGTCCCTTATAATTCGCATCATTTTATTCGTATTCATCCTTGTTGGGCATACTAGTTTAACTCAATCACATGTTGTTAGTGTTATGCCTAAACAACATGTAATGAGTAAACCAGCAACCAATTGATGACAATTTTAAGAAGGTTTTAATGGAATTAAAGACGACATAGACGAAGGCAGGGAACGAACCTGTGGTCATGAGGTTGATAAGCGAGCACATAACCATCGCGCCACGGCCACCCCCAAGTTATTTATCAATTCAATTCTAAAATTAATTGAAAACTATTAGTAAATCCTTATTTAAGAACAAACATAAATATTTAGAGACACAAAACTTTTTTTTCTTTTTACCTAAGACCCTATCGCTGATTTTTTTTTTTTTTCTGTTGTAAAGGTGGTTTGTTTACATTTGTTTACATCTTCTATTAATTTTGTTCTAAAGTTACCAACTTAGATTTAAGATATTTAGCTATATCATTGCAATCAGAATATTGATACCCATTTATACAAAAATACGAGTAGATAAATAGTAAAATTAATGTTTTCGAGACACTGTTTTCGTTTATGGGAAATACATGGGCTGTAAATAATAAAAAATCAATATCCTTCTCGAGTTTATAAGTCTGAGATGTAGGTTGCATAGAAGCTATTTCCCAAGTATCAATCTATGGCGACATGGCGTTAAGCAGTTTAAACTACGACTGCAATCGAAGAGGTTATTTGTTGTGAGGTGCGACAGTCAAAAACAAAATATGAATAAAGATTGGTAGTAGATTGTGTGTGGGCACTACGTAGTGAATGGTCAAATGTAAACAGGTTCCAATAACTTAAGAAAAACTTTTCGAGTATGCTATATATGTTGAGTTAGATCGATCTCTTAATTTTCCGCCCCTAGACGTTGGCGCCCTTGTGCGCCGCACGTTTTGCACATATGGTAGGCGGCCCTGGGACAAATAGCTGATTGCAGATTGGGGTATGAAATAGACTGCTTCCGTTTTGAATTATATCCTTTCACATTACACGAACAAAAGTAACAATCATCACTATGGTTCTTTTGCTCGCGCCATACCATAGGAATCGCATATCGGAACGCTTTTTTCTTGCCCTTAAACCAATTCCGAAGGTCTTCAACACATCGTTTGCAGACTTTATGAGGTGCCCAAACTTTATCCTGATCTCCAAGTTTCGAGCCAAAATACGCGAAGTATACTTTTTTTACAAAGTCCGTAATATTAAGTTATTGCTTTAATACCATATACATATGTACTCGCCACAAATATAACAGAAACTGTCAGACGAATTCACACACTTCCGCACAGACGACATTGCACTATATTAAACCAAGATTTTAAAACAATGACGAGTTAATACCTAATTGTACTACACCATAGGGATGGAGGTTTTTCCCAATTCACCAGTTTTCGGTTTTTCCGGCTATTTTCCAAACCGATTCAATCTGTTTTTAATCGGACAAAAAAAAACGTTCTTTTTTTTCAATAACAGGTTTTCGGTTTTTTAAATAAAAAATTTTGAAGTCTTAAAATATGTATGTTCATATCAAATAAACTATATGTACATACAAACATGTACATGTATATAAGCTTTTTTTAGAAAAAAAAAATCATCTAGTGAAAGTGTTGTTACTTACATACTATTGTTTTAATTGAAATGAAATAAAATGATTTTCGAAAAAAAAAACAGACATATACATATCTAGTTAACACAAAATCTCAATTTTTAAAACGATTTAAACTTCCTACCACTATACTAAATTACTTATAAGAGAAAAGGTGGAAGTGGTGAATAATGTCGCAGGTTGCACACAACGGCTGGTTTTTTTCATCTACGCCACTTTCTACACTAGCAGAGCGCGCACGTTCAGGTTACATTTTTATGTTTGTTAATTTAGCTCACCCAGGACGTTCTTTAATTAGAAAGAAATGATAGTTATGGCCTATATACAATTAAAAACAGCAGTCAAAACAAAATTGTACCTATTATTTATGACTAAATAAGCCCAAAAAACTCCTTTTTATAATAAAATTTTGCGTTTTGTAAAATAACCTGACGTTCTGGAATTTTTTTAGTTTTCAGAACAGCTAAATACATAGAAATTAGTTGAAAAAATCCAGACAGCTTTTTTGATGCAGACTTGTGTAATCGATCAATAAAATATAAAGTATAAAATTGTATTTCATTTAAAAGTTATTGAATAAAAAAAACATTAGCCTGGACATAACACGCACCCTGTATTTATATCAAACAGTTGTCACTTGTTACAACGCTATTTTTGAAATTAAACTTAAAAAAAAAGAAGAAACACTAAAACAATACTGTGTAGTGTGGCCCTTTTACTTTATAAAATAACATCAAAGTTGTCTCATCGTCAATACTTTAGAGTTGTCTTGCCCGTTTTACACAGTAAAAAAAAAAACACTCAAGAAATATTTCATGACCGTCCAGCCCAACAGAAACATTTCAGGTATGTTTTTTTTCAGTCTGAATAAGTCGCTTCGAATAATTCATATTCCAAGAGAATTGTTGTTGTATTTTGTGTTTAACATTCTCCTAATAAATTTTATTTTGAGAGAGTAGAAATAAATATTATTTCAGAGCGTTTTTGGTGACAGCTTAAAGATATAATATGTTTTTGGTAATTTGAAATTTAATATATTTACATTAATATTTATTAAAAATAAAATAATTATAAAAGCATCATTTGAATTTATTATTTTTTTTAATTTCATATGAAATATAATTTAATATCTTTAGCTTTTAGAGTTAAAACTTAATTCATGAATGATCTTTTTAAATCACATTTTCAATAATAAATACCAGATTACTAAGTGTACCTATTTGTCATTTATACATAGTTTCCAATATATTAATCATTTTTGCGATTCCAAAGAAGTTGCATTTTTTTTGTTATGATTCATAGTCTTATAAAGTAGAAGGTGGTTTTATTTTCTGATTTTAATTTTTTTCCATCTAAGCATAAAATAGATAAGCTTCATATTTTAAATATCACATTTACGTATATTTTGGACACTTTCATACACATTTGTTTCATTTATAATGCTTTACCTCAAAAATAATATTTGTATGTAAGAACTTCCAGATTATCAATGAGTTACATCGAAATAATTAGAAATGTGTTTCCCTTTTGTTTTAATCAAACATACGCCACAAATTTTCACAACACTCAAGTCTTCGATATTGTCCTAATAAAAAGCCAAATCAACTGATTCATGGACTTAAGAACAACGTTAACGATTTGCGACTTTCTGCCAATGAATTTGCTTATCGTTCTATAGTGTAGATGATAAGATAATAATGTTTTATCGTTAGAGCTTCAATGTTTCTATTAGTGTTCTCTTGGTTTTTAAAATAATTAGGAGTTTTAAGAGAGTATGGTAAGTATACATTTATGAATCTTCAAAGGGTAAAATATTGCATAGAAATAGGAACACAGATATTTTAATTAAATATTTTAATTTTGAAATATACTGTTGATTAGAAACACTTTTCGTTTCTTCTTTATATAAAAGGACTCTCTGAGTTTGAACACTATTAATAAGTTCCAATTTACTTACAGCGTTTTTGTTTGGTAATCCGGAAGAACCTTCCGATCCGTAATGGAAATCGCACAAGTTTGCAAAATTTTGATGATTCTAAAGCTTTTGTTTCCTATTTTTATTTTTATTTTTTTTTTTTTGTAAACATGTTTTTGGTTTTGCATTTATAAAATAAATGATAAACTCTATCTATAAGTGTAAATATATCTTGTTTTTAAAATTTATATTGGCACCAAATTTTAGTCGAATTAGTACGATGTTAAAACTGTTTTAGTATGACACTTGGTAACGGCGATTTTGCAAATTTCAATTGAGTTTAGGATCATACTTTTTCTAACATTTTATTAAAGTTGAAATCATCAAATAGCTATTTTATTTTTTTGGTACTGTTTCAACTTCATACCATTCTTTGACATTTCAAACGTCAGAAAAGGTTTTTTGTTTTTGTTTTTGCACGAACTGACATTGTTTTAGGTTTGTTTAGAAGCAATTTATTAAAAAAAACAGCCTTGGCACGCTAATACTAATTACAAAATGTTTTAAATTTAAGAAAGAGTTATAAGCAACTTTAAATTTAGTAAATTGTTGAATAGTATCATATAGTAATACCTTAACACTAGGCTGATTAAAATTTTGCGCCATTATTTGTAAGATTTCTTTTTAGGAGTGTTTTTATTGTATGCGTGGAACATTATATTAGTTGTGTTCAACCAGCTGCACTGGACTACTCTGGGCAGAAAAGTGTAGCTTTTTGGTGTTCATTGAAAAAATTTCTGCACTGACTTACACTGATTAGCGTTCATTGAGCTGAACTAGTGTACACTAATGTACACTAGTTCAGAAAATCTTGCACTACCTTTTGAGCTAGTGCAGGTTGGTGAAAACTGTCAAAATCAGCAGATGTCATTATTCAATTATATTTTGTAAACGAATAAGTTGAATTTATTTTTTTTTTCTTGTTTTCAACATCTGACGTATGACGTTTTTGCTTGAGTTTGCACTGACAGTTTTCATGAACTTGCACTGCGCTACACTACTCTACACACTGGCTTTTTCGTGGTTGAACACAACTATTATATGAGAACGTTTTTTTTTATTTCCATTCTTTTTTATAATAAATTTTATTTCTTATATTTATTTTTTTTATATCTAGTAAACACTGTTTTGAAAAAGAAGTTCTTTAACTTCTTGAACTTTTTTAAATAAGTCATTGACAAAAAAATTGAAAATTCTGAATTTTCACGTTTAAAGTGTACGTGTGTCAGTTCCTCACCTTCTATGTTCTTACCCTGCCCTAGCGCAAAGACATAGACTCCACTTGGGAGACTACTACTATAACGATCCTAGTGATCTAAATAATTCCGACATTTACTGTCTCAAACGCTTCATTATTAGCTCAAAATGGTTTAACGAGTAAGGGTGATTTTTAAAATCCTTGTGGTATCACAACGGACCAAATATTGGTCTAAGTGTGTTGACCTTTTCCGGTCAGCAGCCACTTTAACCTAACCTAACCTAAGTGTACGTGGTTTTGATTCATTCTTGAAATCTAGAATTCATTTTCTCTTCTTTTCAGAAAGAGAACTGCTTGTCTAGCAAAAACGCTATAACCAACAATGCTTTTTTTTAAACAAAATTAACTTATATAAAATATAAATAACTGTTGAGGATGGTGGAATAAAAGAACGATTATAGCTTTAAACAATTAAGATCTTTTTATTGAATAAGAAAACTTATATTTTAGTTCTTGATTCGAAAAAGGAAACGAACGAAGTGAAGTGCTAACAAGAAGTGCATTCAGCATAATATAAAAATATCTGATCGAATTTATACGATAGTGACGTTTACACGTGGGTGTTAAAATGCATATTCCAACACTCCTCCTCAATTTAACACTCTTCGAGAGGTGCCTCCAGTTACAACATCTTGAGCGAGTCCAAGTCCTGAACAAAGTTTTTCAAATTGTGGTCTTGGAAGCGGCTTTGTGAGAATGTCGGCTACTTGTTCTTTTGAGCTCACATACTGAACATTAATAAGTCGTTTCTCGTACAAATCTCGAACAAAATTATATTTTATATCAACGTGCTTTAAACGCTTGTGTTCCCATCTTGAAAGTAGTTGTATGCACGACTGATTGTCCTCTAAAATTTTCGGAGGAATTTCACTGGTTACACCAAGGTCTATCAGAAGATTTTTAAGCCAAATAACATCAGCTGCTGCATTAGCCAAAGCGACATATTCGGCCTCGGTCGAAGATAAGGCAACTGCCGTTTGCCTTCTAGTTGTCCAGGATACAGTATTGCCAAAAACTTTTATCAAAAATCCAGACGTGGACTTACGATCTTGTTCACTCCCAAAGTCAGCATCCACTTAACAACATAAATGTTCATTATCGCCTTTTTTGTAACACAGAGCTGTATTCAAAGTTGCTTTAATATATCGCAGGATTCGTTTAAGTTCTTTCCAACGAGCTTCCGTTTGGTCATGTTGGTATCGGCTGAAATAATTAACAGCAAAACTCAAGTCTGGTCTGGTAGTGAGCATAGCGTACATTAAACATCCGACCAGTTCCCTGTATGGCTTAGGTTCATCTAGGGGCTTATTATTGTTTTCAAAAGTGGGGTTTGTTTCCATAGGTGTCTTCGTTGGATTACAGTCCTGCATGTTGAACCGTTGCAGCATTCGTTCCAAGTAAGCTTGCTGGCTCAGATGAAGCTCTCCATTTCTTCTATCAATGCTAATACCGAGAAATGATTTCAGTTCACCCAAGTCAGACATATGGAATCTGACTCCCAGAGAATGTTTAATATCGTCAATTTTACTTATATTATTTCCTGCAAGAATAATATCGTCAACATACAGTAACAGGAATATACATACATCTTCATGTTTCCAGATATAAAGACATTTGTCCACTTCAGATCGGATAAATTTGAGGTCATCAGTTATATAACTGTCAAATGTTTTGTTCCAGGCACGAGGAGCTTGTTTGAGGCCATAGAGTGCTTTGTTAAGCCTGCAGATTGAATTGGTTTTACTGCTAAAACCCTCTGGTAAATTCATATACACCTCCTCCTCAATTTCACCATGAAGAAACGCGTTCTTTACGTCCAAATGGTTTGTGGATAGGTTTCTTTCGACGATGATTGAAAGAAGTGTCCTCAGAGTAGTAAGCCTCGCTACAGGGGCATATGTTTCTCCATAGTCGTACCCCTTTCTCTGCGAACAGCCTTTAATGACCAATCGAGCCTTATATCTTTCGATATAACCATTTTTGTTTCGTTTAACCTTGAATATCCACTTGTTGTTTAGTAATCGTTTACCTTTAGGAAGTTCAGTTAATATCCAGGAATCATTTTGTATTAACGCATCCATCTCTTCGTGTACTGCTTTCATCCATCTGTCCTTGTCTTGACGCAAATTAATTTCTTCGATACTTTCCGGCACGTCTTCCACATACGCTTCTGCATTTAATGCTAAAACAGCATAGTCTTCTAGATAACGTGGCTTGACATGGTTTCGTAAGGTTCGTCTAGGTGTTTCGATATTATCGGATCTTTGAAGTTTCGTGTAATGATCATCGTCTTGTTCTTGTTCTTCGTTCTCATCACCTTCGGGTCGATCTTCGACGTTTTCTGGTGATTCGGTTTCTTGAATATTATGTTCCTTTTCCTCGGAATGTATCCATTGTTCGCTGCTAAGGCCATCGAAAGCAAATTTGGTTTCATCGAAAACTACGTCTCGACCAAAAATTATTTTCTGGTCTTCAACACTCCAGAGCTTGTACCCGTTTGGACAGTAGCCGATGAAAAAGCACTTAAGTGACCTCGAGTCGAACTTACCTCGAGTTATTTGGTTGGGGAGTCTCAAATATGCGATACATCCAAAAACTTTGAGTTTTCCAACATTAGGTTTTTCACCATACCAAAGTGAAGCTGGAATTTCACCATTTAATGCTGCTGTAGGACTCCGATTACATAGGTAAACAGCTGTTTGAACTGCTTCGGACCAAAACGTTTTCCCGAGTTGACAATTTAGCAACAAACACCTCGCTTTATCAAGAATGGTCCTATTCATTCTCTCTGCTACTCCGTTCTGTTCCGGAGTGTATCTAATTGTGAATTCGAATTGAATACCTTTACTTTCGCAGAAGTCTTTCGTTTCTTTGGAGATGTATTCTCTTCCGTTGTCGCATCGGAATCTACTCAATTTTAAATTAAAGTGGGCTGTTGCCATGGCTTCAAAGCATTTAAAATAACGTAGTACTTCTGATTTTGTTTCCATAATGTAACTAACAGTGAAGTGCGTATAGTCATCTATAAATGTGAGTACATACCGTTTAGCATCATGAGACGTTGGAGTAACAGGACCGGCAACATCACTGTGTACTAACTGCAATGGACGTGTTGCACGAGTACGTCGCTGATTATGTGGTTTTCTGGTCTGTTTCCCCTCAACACATACTTGACATAATTCTCTCGGTAATTTTGTGGAAGTAATTTTCATTCCAATGGTTTGACATACCATTTTTCTTATGTCTTCATAGTTAAGATGACCTAGCCTTTTGTGCCATATCTCATATTCTTCAGATTGTGCACTTAAATTTGCCAAAGGAGGTTGATTGAGTATGAGCTCGTATAATTGAAAATTATTTCTTTTCGCTACTGCTACTGTGTATTTATTTTTGGTTACAATTCCATAACCATTTTCAAATGTGATACGAAGGCCATTCATTTCCAGCTTTCGTACAGAAAGTAGGTTATGCTCTAATTTCGACACAGAAAGGACATCTTTCACTGTTATGTGATTAACTTTTCCATCAACAACACACAGTAAGTTGATTTCACCAATTTCGTTTGCTTCAAGAAACGCTCCAGACTTTGCGACTTTGATTTTTATTGGAACTGCAAGTTTTCTCACGTTAGTCAGGCAAACGCTGCTGTTGATTAGGTGCTCCGTGGCGCCAGAATCAAGAAACCACTTGATACAATTATTTGCGTTCCTTTCGGTCGTTGTTGAGAAGCAAAAATTATCTGAATTTATTTCAGAGCCGGTGACTGCATTTGCACTTTGTGTATGTTTGGTTTTCATGTCGTTAATTTTCTTTCTGCAATCAGCCTGTTTGTGTCCAACTTTTCCACACCAGTTGCATTTGAAAGGAAACCTGCTGGTTGATCTGCTTACTGCTTTCTGTCCTGGTTGTGAAGCGAATGCTGTTGACGATGGTAAGTCACTTGAGTTATTCCCTCTTTTTGTGTCTGTCCTCTTTGTTTCTTCGTCCAGAAGCCTGTTCTTAACGAACGCAAGACTCAATGTGTCGCCTGAAAGAGTTTCAATCGCGGTGACCACACTGTCATACTCAGACGGCATAGTCAGCAACAAGTGACAAACAGTATCCAACTCTTCGAGTGCAGCTCCTGTGGAACGAAGGTTGCGAACAATTTTATCGAATTTTAGAAAGTGATTTGCGAGCGTATCATTTCTGGAGTTGAACTTCATACTCAGAAGTGACTTTCGGATAAGTAGCTGACTCGCAATCCCTTTCCTCTCAAATGTTTGGCACAACGATGCCCACAAATCAAAGGCAGTGCCTTTGTCTTTTGCATACTCCAGGTGGCTATCGGCAATTCGTTGTATTATCTGAGACTTACATTTCTTGTCACGCTTTTCATGTATGGTTCGCAATGCTTCTTGTGCCTCGACTTCATCTGGCTTGTCTGTTTCTGAGAACTCAATCATTTGCGTATAATCTTCTTCGATGTATGGGATGAGATCCATTTCATTAAGGAGTGTCTCCATTCTAAACTTCCAATTATTGAAATTGGTTCCATCGAAAAGCGGAATTCTATAATTTTCCACATGGTTGTAACCAGCCATTTTACGTTGCAAATATTTTTTATTCTCACGGACAAAAAGAAATTAATTAAAGCCTTATTCTTTTGTAGCTCGGCGTGCTGGGCCCATAACCTGTTGAGGATGGTGGAATAAAAGAACGATTATAGCTTTAAACAATTAAGATCTTTTTATTGAATAAGAAAACTTATATTTTAGTTCTTGATTCGAAAAAGGAAACGAACGAAGTGAAGTGCTAACAAGAAGTGCATTCAGCATAATATAAAAATATCTGATCGAATTTATACGATAGTGACGTTTACACGTGGGTGTTAAAATGCATATTCCAACAATAACAAAATTAAAATCAAAGCCTAAATAGCTCTAGTACCGTGAAGTAATAAGTAAATGATTCTCACATTAAGGCCGGTATTCACCGAGCGCTCATAACTTAAGAAGCTCATAAACGTATTCACCAAGCAATATTAGTGAAGATCTACGAGCGCTCTTAAAAGTTAGGAGTGGTCCCGACCACTCCTAACTTACGAGCGCTCTTTTCGAAAATTTGTTCGCTTGTGCGTGTGCCACGCACGCATTTGACTCGAATCCATGTGAGCAATGCCAAGTAGAAGAGTATCCATTTGCTGTCAAGACCAACATTACACAACATTTCACAGTTTGGGTATGCCTGAACAAGAGAGAGTGGCTCTCATTTTCGAACTTCGAAAAACACTTGCGAGTGGTTGGTGAATACCGCACAGAAATTTCAAGTTAAGAGCCTCGTAAAGTTAAGAGCCGTTTAGGAGCGCTCGGTGAATACGAACCTAAAAGTGGATTTACATGTTTCTGCATCTGCAAAATGCAGAAAAGTACAAAGAGGCAGATGTATGTCGAAACCCGAAAGTGGGAGAAACACAGGTGGTAACTCTTTTTTACTTCCTATAAGCTGCTATAACTTGTTGGCCTGTTAATACGCAACTATGCCATGAAAATTTAACTTATCTCCATTTTCTTCCATTTCGATTAAATGTTTTTTTTTTTTCAAATCATGCGTCCGTCAACAAAAATTATAGAAAAATGTGAAAATATCGCAAATTTACAAAATGCAGACGAAGATGCTATAATAAATATGAACATGTTCGTCTTTACTATAATCTTGAATTCTGCATTTCTCGAATTTCCTATAAAGCAGAAATGGAGTCCTCCTGCATTTGCCCTTTTTTTCTCTATCTAACAAATATGAATTTTTTTTTTTATAATCAACCCACGCTCAAGGGAATATGATTACCCTTTAAATGTTTTAACAAAGCGCGGGAGTGAAGTTACGGAAGAGAAAGAAGGATAGGAAAGATGTGTGGCACGATGTTCTGAGACTGAAGGTGGTTGTCTCAGATTTTTTTATCTCCAGGGATGGCGGCTGAACTAAAGCGGAGAATTGCCGTGTCTTATTTCTATGTCCCTTATAATTCGCATTATTTTATTCGTTTTTCATACTTGTTGGGCATACTAGTTTAACTGTATTTGGCATCCCTATTTTGGGGCGACTTTCCAAAACGACAGCAGGAGTTGAGTTTTGATTTTTTTTTTTACAGTTAGGTATGGGTCTCAATAGAACAGGGTTAAAATATTAGAGTGAGGAAACCCCCCTAAATCCTAAAAAAAAATATTTTCTTTTTCGGTTTTAACCTCACTTTTTGTTTGACTCAATTTTTTTGGCGAAATTGTTAATTAAAGTGCTTAATTGGTTTATGTATTCAATGTTACTATCTATTCTGAATCGAACACAAAAAACCGAATGATTTTATGTCTTTTAGTTCTTGAGAAAATTGAAAATTACTAAGACTACTTTTTGTTTTTTGCTTACATACCTACATAAATGCATCAGTGCTAGCATCCAGCATTATGGCGCATAAACAGTGAGATATGTATGGGGGGGGCATGCTGCCCCCCTGCAACCCCCCTGCTTGGGCTCACCATAGGATTTGGGGTATGTGCGAGGTTGGGTGCCCGCAAAGTTTCTTTTGTACTTCCAAAATATTGTAAATATTATTGGTTCTAAATATTCAAATTCGAAAAAAGGAAATTTCCACGAAATTTCCCTTAAATAAATGAATAATTTCCTAAAAAAAATACAAACGAAAACAATAAATTTCAAGAATATCCCAAAAAAACAGCGCGTATAAAATCACTGAACCAAAGAAAGAGAGGAGAAACGTCAAAATAAAGCAAAAAAAAAGTTTTTCATGTGGATCGCAGCCATTATTGTGTTCAATTTGTATGAAAAAGTGAAACTTTAAAAATTAATTAAAAATAGAAATAATTTTTTCCTCACTCTAAGATTGCGATAAATAGTGTTTTTTAGTGATTATCTATCGAATAAAAAAAACCGCATGTGAAAATTCCTGCTGTCGTTTTGGAAAGTTGAGCCCCTATTTTTTTGCAGAAATCAAATGCAGCGATACATGTTAATCCACCATAATTTTTATTTACTTGCAGATCACTAGCTAGGAATTCCGAACGTTCTTTATGAGTTTTCTTTTCCGTAAAAGAAAACTTATAACTTACCTGTATAATTCTGTAACGTAATGTATAGTTATCATGGACTGTCAAATAAATGTATACACTTTGATAGGTCGAGGTTATCCGGCATTTACGGTTTTTTTCCTTTGCAAATTCAAAACGAAGGATAGGAAAGCAGAAAACATCAATCGTCGTTTCCTCATTCAATCAAAGCCAAAGGTTGACTTAAAAATTTTATTCTTAAAATTACACTTTATTCATTAAAAATAAAGCATGAATTGTAGTAATTTTTGTGAAGAAGACTTTCAAAATTCGGAAGCATGGTTGGCCGAACAAATATTTTCACAACTTAAAGATTTTAATGCAACGGCATTAAAAAATGATGCGGAGTTAAAAAAACAAAATGAAGAACACAAAGAAACTGATTCTGCAACGCTTAATTCCGATTTTATTGATTTGGGGTCCTTAAAAGATGTTGCGCCAGCTCCAGAAGAACAAGAACAACAACAGCAAGCTATCATTCCCACTCTCGAAATCTCCCATGGGCAATTGGTAGAATCTGATATATTGAATGAAGAACAAAACCAAAAGTTATATACTTTTTTTGGTGAGTAAGTCGACGTAAAACAAACATTATTATGTCTTTGAAATTGTAACTTCCTTAGAACCACCTTTCTTCTGTCCACAAATTGTGGAATGTGCCAATTGCAATTGCGTTTTCCAAGGCAATTTGTTCCACCAACACATCTGTGATTATGATGAAGATAATAAGCTCATTGTTCCCGAACCGGCAGAACAATTTGTACCTTCATTTGAGCCTGGACCAATTGAGCCATCTTGCATGCGTTTGCTGCGTGAAAATCAAATCCGCATCCGTCGTTTTCTTAAAGATGAACTAAAGTACGATCTGAATGCCACATCTACTTCTGGGAGCACTGTCACCAAGAAGCAAGATGGTCCACATGAATGTAATTTATGTGAGAGAAAGTTTGTCCACGCTTCGGGGCTCTCACGTCACATGGAGAAACATGCAATGGATTTGATCCCATCAACGACAACGGCACAGGCAACCACTTGTTATTCCTCTTCCAATGGTCTTAGGGTTGTTATCAAATGTACGACTTGTGGGCGGCTGTTTTTTGAACCGCAAGCAGCCTACGAACATTTTTGCGTCCATTTCCCTGAAACAATAAACTTGGAGGAATTTACAAAGACTGCAGAGTTTCCATACGAAAAATATCTTGATGATGCCATGGAACTGCTTAAGAAAGAAGTAATATGTGTTCGCAAATTCTCTTTAGATTGTCTTAACTTTAATTTTTTAGTCACTAAATTCGGACAATATGCCGACAATACACCTTAAAATTGTCATTCTCAGTTGTGTTTTGCAATGTGAGTTCTGTGATATGATTTTCTCCCAGGTTTCATATTTGTTCGCACATTCGGCTTGTCATCGATCGGACAGACATTTTGAGTGTTCCTCATGTAATATTCAAGTTGGTACTGCCAAAGAGATTTGCATGCATTGGCAGGCAGAGTGTGTTTTCTCGCGAGAGAATCTCAAACGTGGCTGCTCGTCCCAAAGGTTCTACGTCTGCAATGTCTGTGAAAATAAATTTGGATCATTAGAAAGTTTGCATGAACATAGGTAACTTACAAATTCTCAAAATAAATCATAATCTTTGATTGAATATTTTTAAAGATATACGGCTTATCATTTCTTTCCAAGAGAAGATAAAAAGTCAAATTTACTACTGCTACCTTGCGAATACTGCGATCGGGTCTTCGAATCGGCCAGCGAAATAGTGGATCACTTTGAAGAGAAACACTATAAGAAGAATAAACGGGATACAACGACAAAATGTCGACAATATCTATGTGATATTTGCGGAAAAACCTACACACAATCGAGTCACTTGTGGCAACATTTGAGATTTCACAAAGGTAAATGATAGAAAAATTCTCTATACATTTTAGCTGACTATGTTATTTAAATTACCATATGCATAAAAAAACTGATGTCAGGGAGAACAATTAGCAGACTGATGTATTGATTAATTTAAATAAAATTATGCATTGTTAAGCCTGCTGGTTAGATAATACTTAGAATGATTTCTTTTTGTTTTTGTTCATAGATCCTGGTGCTTAGCCTTAGACTCCAATCAAGGGCAAAACGCTTTTCATTAAACTTGAAGGAATAGACGCTAAGCACCACTTAAAGGAGTCTGATGATCGTCTTGGCTATAACACCAGCCTATACAATTGGTGGTAGTTCATTCAAGTTGTTCTAACATTCCATTCAAACCTTCAATATTCATATGTTTGTGCCTTTTTGTTCAACACTGTATAATTAATTACAGATTTTGGTGCTAATCGTAAACAAAATGAATATACGAACAATAGACCATTAGAAAAAGGAAGAAATATAACACTGACTGAAGAGAGAAATACAAACAACAAGGCTTAGACGACTATTTAGAAATCAAATATTTCACTTTTCTTAACAGATCATATTCCAACACATAAGATATCACATTATTGTACATACTCCTAATAGTTTAAACCTCTCTAGTGTCCTATCTTTTATTAAGTTGTACACTGACTTTAAATCAAAAAATAGTAACTTATGTTTCTATCAGAAGTTTAGCCACGGAGAATGCAAAATATGTGAGGAATTCAACATACCCAACAGGATCATTCAAAAGACAATATTGATGAATCATATGAAAAAATATAATAAATGGACAACTCAGAAAAATTAAGCAAACATATTATATCATAGTGTATATTCTTTAGAAAAAGAAAAGGAAGATAACGAAGATTCTGTAGTATACTATGCACTAAAAGTAGAAAAAGTAAATATGTTACCATGTATTGTTATGTTCAAGTCCGCAATACTTACAAATGAAATTTCTGTCTACAAAAAGAGTTCTGTTCCTATAGGGAAAAAACAGAAGAGTTCTCATCCTTTCGCTGCTATAGTATGCAAGAATTTTCGCTAGAAGCAAAGACCAGATGATAAGAACATTTCCCCAGTTTTTACTGTCACAGACAAAATTAGTAGGTAGCTCGACAAAATTCCAATGGAATTTTAGCTTATAAAAAGAAGAAAATTCGTTTAAAGATTTTGGGAACAAGTTCCAGATTGTTCAATTCTATAAAATTTTACTGCTCATAAAAATAGCTGTCTTTTATTAATACTGCAAAGGAATATAATAATGTACTATTCACAAATGTATGGTCTTATTTGGTATTAATTACTAGAGGTCTGCAATTTATGTCTTCAGTTTCAAGACATTTGTTATATTTCAAGCACACTTTGTTATTGTAGGTACATATTGCTTGAACACTAAAATAAATAAATCGACAAATATGTGATTATTGTATGAGCCTTGCACCCATTTTAAACTAAGCAGTTACTGCAGTAAACTCATGAAGAACGAGTTTTCAGTGTAAACTACAGCATATATGTACTGAGTACATCAAGTGTCTTAAATGACAGATTTGTGAGAAATGGCAACAGACGTTTTTCCGAAATTAACATTCAGGCTTAACTTAATTAACTTAATTTTGTGTACTTGCAACTATACTGCAAAACATCAAATTCGTTCACATCAAGTTACTACAAGCACCCCAGTGTACGGGAGAAAGAAAACAGTGCTTTTTTTTATAATCTACCCGCGCTCAAGGAATTATGATTATATTTACTAAATAAATTAAAATTATACAAACAAACATACCCTTAATGAAGAGAAAGAAGGATAGGAAAGATGTGTGGCACGATGTTCTGAGACTTTTGGTGGTTGTCTCAGATATTTTTAACTCCAGGGATGGCGGCTGAGCTAAAGCGGAGAAATGCCGTGTCTTATTTCTATGTCGCTTATAATTCACATTATTTTATTCGTGTTCATCCTTGTTGGGCATAACTCAATTACACGTTGTTAGTGTTATGCCTGAAAAACATGTAATGAGTAAACCAGCAACCCATTGAAGACAATTTTTAGAAGGTTTGAATGGAATTATAACGACATAGACGACGGCAGGGATCGAACCTGTAGGATCATGAGGTTGACAGGCGAGCACACAACCATCGTGCCACGGCCACGAAGTATTGCACAAGTTAAGAGAGCAAATAAATTCATTCATGCAGACCTCTATGAATTACATAACATATACATACATATATTTATTCTTGTTATTATTTAAAGAAAGCAACCGTTTATAGTAGTATTGTTGAGTTACGGCTTTTTGGCAATTGATCCATAGTAACTTTTAGTAGGTCAAATGTCGTACCTCGCTCAAATGCAAAATCATAAATGGTTTGCCTTAAAAAAACTTGTGACTAATAAATAAAAACCTACAAAAATTAAATTATACAATATTAAATAGGTGCGGGATGAACTTTTCCAAAAGAACTTCTACTGAAAATTTCATTAAATTATTCGAAAATTATAATAATTAATATAAAACAGTGGTGAAATGGCTTGCAAAAAATATTCCAAGGAACTAAAAGAAAATGTTTGATGTCACTAACGGTGAACCAATAACATTTATTGCAACTTAATTTGGTATAAGTCGTATGGTGATTTCGCGAATAGCAGCTCGTTTTAGTGCTCGGAGAAATTTTCAAACGGTTCATAATGGCAAGAGACCCCCAACAACCACCCATCGCGAAGATAAAAGAATCATCAAACTTATCAAAAAAGACCCTTTAATATAGTCAATTTGAGATTGCGATTTTAATGTCCTATTAAGTATTTGAATTTAAATTAATTTGTAAAAATATAAAAAAACCACTACATTTCAAATGATTTTTCGTCAGTTCAAATCGGCACAAAACACAAAACAAAAACTTTAAAAATGCATTTTATTGACAATTATGACTGCCAATTTGACCTTTCAACTACAGATACAGATTGAAACCTTCTCAAATGTATCAAAATCTCTAAAACTGCGATCGATAGTCGAGACGAAAGTGGTCGAGTTACGTAAAGCAAATCGTGGACGATCTCGTCGACGATTATCATTTTGACGATTATCGTATAGAAAATTACTGAATAACCATCTGGTTTGCCAACATTACATACTTTGTTACTTTAGTGAAAATAAAATTGCAATAGGGCCCCTCTAGAAGTAATTTATTTTTAAACGTTCGCTTAAGTATTTGTATTCTGATTTCTTTCGGATGGAAACTACATTTCGATGAAAACAAATTTTAAATAATAACAATCTCTTAAAAAATCCACATCATGAATAGCGATTACTCAAGCACTTGTTTTATTTTAATCCATATAAAAAATAAAAATAAAATAAATTTTAGTATATAATTTTGAAAAGAAAAAGAAGGGTGGGTCAATAGGGTGTTTTTCATTTTTATTTTGAATTCTTAAAATAAAGTTAACTAAAATTAACAAAATGAATTAATAAATAAAATAAATAAATACATATTCAAAAAATAACTAAATAGAAGAATTACATACAAGATTCGAATGAATTAATAAATAAAATAAATAAATAAATAAATACATATTCAAAAAATAAATAAATAGAAAATTTACATACAAGATTCGACGTCGATGGGATCCGATTCGTCGATCAAAGCAGGTAATGGATGCTGTGATATTGGCCGAGCCAAAACACTTGGGGTTTCGATCATCATCGTCCTGCAGAGTGATCACTGCCAAATCATTTACATTTTTTCGCGTCCACGTTCATCGACAAAATGAACCGGCATGGCGATGAACCGTCGGAATGGATTGTGAATTATATCCCAGAATCTGGGACGCTTCTCCACCGCAGGAATTAATAAATTGTACTGTTTGATGCACTTCTCCTGTTCGCGATCGTGATTCTCTTTTGCCGCTTGGCTTCGGTTGCGAGGGTTCCATATCCATGATTAGTGGAATTTGTCTCAGGCTCACTATCACTCATTTTGTGTACACCCAATCACGTTTTCTATTCTTTTTTATATTATTTATATTTTTTCATATTCCGATGCACTTTTATTTAATTTTTTTTTTACTTGGAATCGCACCAATATCTACTACTGCTGGCGTTTTAAATACAACATTAATGCTCGCCAATTTGAGATATATGCAATGTTTTTTTTCGAGCCATCGCGAATCCTCCGGACGAGGACATAGTCCTCAAATTGTTTGCGAGCATTAGGTTTCTGTCCCAAAGGAACGTTCAGAAGATGTGCGATCAAAGTCGCAATGATGACGTTAAAATGACGTCCGAGTCAATAAGTAAGGCAAATGATCTTCAAATTTAAAATAGATTATTGATAATAGTTTAGTCTCGAGTTTATTTTCGATGACCTTTACACTTTTTATAAAATGTTTATTATATTCGCTTGCAATTTAAGTATGTACTACAGAACATTTTTTTTCTGGCTTCCTTAAATAATGTAACTCAAGATTTTCATATTACCTGACAGACATTACGATGATAGAGAACTCGAAAGATTGTGCAATTCTGCCTCGATTTACCTTGACCGAGTCTAAACCGTTGCCACTTTGTTTTAAACTAATGATTCCCTAGAGGAGACATCGTTCTTTAATTTTAGTTCCAAAGTGAAGGGTCCATACAACCGTTAAGAATTTTTTCAATCTCACTCGTTACAGCTAATGTTAGTTTTAAGCCTTACTTCAATTTGATTTTATAATTCAGAGGAAAGATTTAAAGTATTTTTTGTTTTTGTATTTCAGGTGTGAAGCCGTTTGCTTGCAAAGAACCTGGCTGTTCGCGTAAGTTTACTATACGTCCAGATCTAAACGACCACATTCGTAAATGTCACACAGGCGAGCGTCCCTATCATTGCCTCATCTGCGGTAGACGTTTCTTAACAGGTTCAGTATTTTATCAACACCGTCTTATCCACCGAGGTGAACGTCGCTACGGATGCGATGAGTGTGGCAAGCGATTCTATCGCGCAGACGCCTTGAAAAATCATCATCGCATTCACACCGGCGAGAAGCCCTTCGGATGTTTATTCTGTACAAAGAATTTCCGTCAACGAGGTGATCGGGACAAGCATATCAGAGCCCGACACTCTAGCTTAGATGCCAACGCTCGTCTTATGATGCAAATGCGTAAGATGCAGCTCGAGGCGGCTGCCAGAGCTAACTCCAATTCAACAACACCAGCTGAGGAGGTTCTAATGTTGGGGAACATTCCCTTCCCCAGGAGCATGTTCCAGCCACTGTTGTCCGACATCGATGCAACAACAGGCCATGAATGAAGAGTAGAAGGTTTTTTGTTCGTTTTCGTTTTTGTTTTACTAATATTTTGAGAATTCTTTTAATTTTATTTACATTATTATTGCCTTGTGATTAACTTAATCTACTTTCGTTGTTTTCAAACATTATTTGCCGTCCAAATATAACAGACTGTTTGTGCCTTACGTTGCTCCTGCAGAATACCTAAATGCCGGAGCATTGTGATTTTGTTCTGTGATTTCTTGTCGAGCATTTTTTTAATTCTTCGCGACACATCCCCTTGGGTTATGAAGTTCTGTCCTGTTTTGATGTAAAATATTTATTAATAAATTTTTATGACATATAAAATGTTTTTTGGTCTTACCAGGAAAATACGAAGCTTGATCTTTGTATACCTTCCACATGTCTAAGTCGACGTGGTTTCGTATGCAGTCTCTGTGTCTGTGGAGAAGCTGGTACTTTTCATTGAAACAAGGTACCAGTATCGTATCTAAAAAGTTTTGGAGTTCTTCTACGGTTTCACGACCTCGCATGTATCTTTAGATTGCGTAAGTTTTGTTTTTTAATTTTTCTTCGGGAAATAATAATATTCTACTTACTTTGGGATATTCTCGAACATTTCGGGTGTGATTTCGGCCTCAAAGTCTATAAATTGAAAAGGCACTGAGAGGGGCCTAGTTTTCCTTACAAAAGGCGATTGCAAATATTCTTCAAGATACATTTTGGCCTGAAGGAGATGCATTTAACTAAATGGAATCAAAGTAAATTTAAACTCACCTCTCCCGTCTCCAGTTTTTGTACCGATTTAATGGAAAGGAGCGATTTTCCAATACTTTTAGGTTGTTTTTCTTTCAAAACACTAATTGGAGTCCGACCACCAGAAGCAGCAGCCGAAGGTCCTGCACCAATATATGGCTTTCTCAGACGTTCATTTTCCTTCTCAGTTAGTTTTCTTTCGGTGAGAATATTCAAGGCCTGTAACTGCTGTTGTTGTAATTTGCGCATAATTAACTTGTAATCATTCATTGCAGTGGTGTATTCAACTTTCATAACTTGATTGCATTGTTGGATCAGCGATTTAACTCCTTCTGTTTTTTGGACTATTTCTTGGATATGAGGTTCGATATTTTTACGACCCAGATTCAAGGATATGACTGACTCGATGAGCTTAATTTTCTCTAAGATTGCATCGGACTCTTTAAGAATTTCTTCCATTTTTATTTAGGTAAATGTTGTTCAATCTTTGTACATATTATTTAAAAAAGGTTTCCTGTACAAAGATTTAACTAAAAACAAATAACTTTATGATTTGAAATGATTTCTTAAAAGAAACATCTTATTTTCAAATAAATGTCAAAATAGTTCTCAGAAAGGACTGACAAATGGCGCGACTATAGTTAAAAAGAAATAAGGGTTTAACAACACTTGTTTGGATAATGTATCTTAAAGCCAGATATACATTGATTAAATGCACCGTGCGATTGGGTTAGTCACACGTATAGATTGGGTGCATGTTTGAAGCAAAATCAAAATCTTGATTTTCCTTCAATCTTGTGTACAAATTGATGATTGGTCATGCATGTATATTGTTTCATGCATATAGTGCGGTGAAGAGATGAACACACAGCAGAACATAAGCACTGAATTAAATATTAAAATAGTAGACAAAAATTGTTTGATGAAATGAAAAAAAAAGTAAAACAAATTACTCGGATAAAATGAAAAAAATCTCAAAGAAATTCGTAATACCACGATTTTGACGAAAAAAAAATCATAAAGCTAAGTAAATAAATAGAAAGTCCTCTCACCACACCGTCGATGTGAAAATAAAAGATGGAAGACTTGGTGCTTGATGTGTGTGTATATGAAACTTTAATCAGAATTTCACTACAACATGGTAGAGTAACCATGCTTTCCTTGCCCTTTTTCAATTTGAACGTCGCGCCGTATGGTTCTGAAGAACACCAGGGAAGGCGATGGGCATTTCTTTCAGCACTCCAACCCTTCTCGTTTTTGACTGAGTCTTGCCTACCACATATTCTTATTTCAAACAGAACATGGGCAACTTGCGGAGTTCTAGTTTCTGAAATAATTTTCTTGTGAAAATTCAATGCTTTCCATGAAAAACCAATAACAAATTGAATTTAATTTGATATAAGTGATTTGAAATAAAGTTTTATAGTAAAGGGTTTTCCAATAAGAGGTGTTATTTTGAATAGCCCGCTATTTCGGTAGCTGTCACTTTTGAAGCTGTCATTTTTTGACATTTGACAAGTAGAAACTACGCTATTAATAAAAATGGAACGATACACGCTTCAACAACGCATTGAAATTATTAAAATTGGGTCCTTGAAATGCATGAAAATGAACCGGAATTTCATCGAAAAATCATCTTGAATGATGAGGCCCATTTCCACCTCGGAGGCTACGTCAACAAGCAAAACTGTCGCATCTGGGGCTCGGAAAACCCAAGAGTTATTGTTGAAAAGCCTCTCCATCCTCAACGCGTGACTGTTTGGTGCGGTTTATGGTCCCGCGGGGTCATTGGACCTTACTTTTTCGAAAATGAGGCTGGAGCAACAGTTACGGTCAATGGATTGCGCTATCGAGAGATGATTAATGATTTTGTATGGCCTGAATTGGATGGTATTGATCTGGACAACGTTTACTTTCAACAAGACGGCGCTACGTGCCACACAAGCAATGAAACCATCGATCTTTTACGGGAAAAGTTTCCGGACCGTGTTATCTCTCGAAGAGGTGATCACAATTGGCCACCGAGATCTTGTGATTTAACACCTTGCGACTTCTTCCTTTGGGGCCACGTGAAAGATAAGGTCTACGCCAACAGCCCAGCGTCGATTCAAGACCTCAAAGATGAAATTCGTGAGGCTATCGAGGACATAGGGCAGCCACTTTGCGATTTGGTTATGGAAAATTTCATGAAAAGGATATGGTCCTGTAAGCGTGGTCTTGGCGGCCATTTGGCTGATGTTGTATTCCATTATTAACGGCATACCTTCCTCTTTATAATGAAATAAACATCCGATCATTTATCTCCAAAAATGCCATTTTTCTTTGAATATCAAAATAACACCTCTTATTGGAAAACCCTTTATAAACGAATAAACAAATATACCTATTGCTTATCAAATTCTAGATATCTACAGCCGTACTATAAGGCTAGGGGCATGCACATTCAATTTTTAGTTGCACAACTATTTGGTTGCTTATAGAAAAAAGATGAACTATTTGGTTGAATGTCCGCGCAGGTGCATATAATTATATGTTACACAAAATAGCGAACTCATTTTGGGCAATCGTTTAGTTTGTGTCAAAACACAAATTTCTTTTTTGCTCCACCAAGCAGTTGCAAAACTAAAACATGGATGTGCGGACCTAGCCTTAAGCCTAGTACGCAGATCGAGACAAGACAAATTTTTAATCTCTGCAAAAGGTTTCCAAATCTCGCGCAAAAGTTTGAAGTTGGAGAGATGAAATCTAATTTAATGTGTTTTGGAATGTATCTATGGAACGGGTTGTCTTACAAAAGTCGTTCATACCTTTTTGGAATTTCCTGATGCTCTCAAGACAAGCATCAGCACCTTTTACATAAAACTAGTATTGACGAAAATCACTTTCGGAAATGCGGTGGCTGTCAAAATTTGTCTTGTAAAATAATGCTTGTATCATTCTTTTTCTAGGCAAAATTTAGTAGACATTTTGTACAGCAATGGACAAAAGTATGAATTTTGCGCGTGAACTGCGTACTGCTCGGAAAAATATCCAAGACAAAATTTGTAACGGGACAAAAAATGTATGGGATACAAAATTTTTCATATAAAATCCTACTGTACTATGGATATCTTTACCAAAAAAACACGGCTAATGTAGTTTTAAGCCATAATCACACTTTTATCTCATGTGGTAAGTTCGTGAGTGAAACTGTCACCCGGTGTTGTAACATAGAATGCAATGTGCAATGTGATATAAATAAAATTCAATCATTTCCTTAAATAAAATAATGTCAAGTAAATTTGTCTGTATCTATTTAATGAATTCGACAAAAATAAAAATAAAGAACATAAGTGTTATGTACCCTTTACTTACCACAACTACATTCACCACAATAGCCACTGAACTGAAACGGAACTTGAAAATAAAATTCTAAACAATATTTCACCACCTCATTGACGGTCGGCCATTTTTACTCTCTTTTGATTTTCTGAAGTAAAGCAGCCAACATGGGTTTTGCAAATCTCTGGTATTCACATCCCCGAAAATACGGCCAAGGCTCTCGTTGCTGGTAAATATTATTTCCAATTTATATTACGAATCTTTTAATGTATAAATATCTGTCAAATTCTTGAGATTTGTCCTTAAAATCTTCATAAAACTGAAGCAACACGCGGTTCAGATTACGCCACTAATTGAGTGGTCTCGCTTCTGCATGGTGCTTCTAGAATTGTATATGTAGTCATTTTTATGCCCCCGGTTGAGTTAGGATGGTAACCAATTTTTATTATTACTTCTCCTGAATTAAGGGTGGCTAAAAAAATTGCTTTCACTTTTTCTGGAATGCATTTTTGCTTCTAGCAAAATGCATTCAAAAGGGGAATCTACATTGAGTCCACACGCCAGCAGGCGAAATACATAACTTTTTCATCAATAAAAGAATAAAACTATATTAATATGAATGTGTATTTATTACAGCCGGTCCTGCTCCAACCGACATGGTCTCATCCGCAAATACGGTCTGAACATCTGCCGTCAGTGCTTCAGGGAGTACGCCAACGATATTGGCTTCAAGAAGGTAAAACTGAAACACATACCTATTTCATTGTGGGTCATCTAATATCGTATATTTTTATTTTTTCTACAGCTCGATTAGTCATTCCCTAGGAATTGGGGACTGCATCCAAGCATCTCTCACCTGACAGATTAAATAAGAACACTTTAATGTGCTTTGGTTATCCATAAAGATATTCTGTGATTATTTTTACACTGAAAAACATCTAAATCTTATTTAAACTCTCAGGCGAATAAAAAATAATAACAAGATTCAAATTTATTATGTGGTTGTTACTTACCGGTTTAACGTTTGTCTGTTTGATCAGAAAAATAATCTTTGTTGTCACGTTCGATCTTCATTTGAATTTTTCGTGGATCTCAGGAAAGCTATGAAGGCGTGAGGGGAATTCATGGTTTCATTAGAAGGATTCTGCCCAGAGTGGTTATTTCGGTTAGTGTGTTTAAATTTCATTCATGTTAAAGATGACGGTATATAGAAGCAGTTAAAAGCAAGTATACCAAAATGAATTTTTCACACTATTTGAAATTTCACCACATCGGAAAATTATAGGCTTGTTTGATACTTTGTTCCCCTGAATTTCGGATTTTATTCAGCCCTATTTCGTAATCGGAGACTTCTGCCAATCTCGAAAATAACTCACCAAATCCACTCGTATTAGTTTTTCCACTACGATAAATTCTGTGACATTTTTTTTTTTTTCGATATTCGTATTCGGATTGCTATGGAATTTGTAATAGCGCTGATTGAGTGTCATGTTTTTTCTATTAAGACATTTTAATATTACATTGCATCGACAATATAATCAGCAATTGATGGATATATGTATGTATTTCTTTTTTTCTTGGGTATATTCTAAGAAAAAAAAAATTACAGTAAGGGTCTATTTCCAATTTGTATATCATATATCGAGGATTAAGGGATCGGTTTACTTTGTTGTGCCCTGTTATCGGTAATTGCGCCGTTAGTACTAATAATAGAAACTTTCAGCCCTATCACGCATTCCATCGTAATCGGAAACTTTTACGAATCCCGAAAAAAGCTATCACCAAATCCGTTCGTAATGACTATTTGTATGAGATTTTCCACTACGATGGATTTTGTGATAGATTTTTTCGGGATTCGTAACAAGTTTCCGATTACCATAGAATCCGTGATAGGGCTGTTTATTTAGGCCTTTATTTTTAGAAGAAATACCAACATTTGTAACAGCGCTTAAAGAAATTTGATATCGTTCTTGATATATAGGCTTATCCCTGTAAATTTTAACTTCTTGAGTTTGAAAAAAAAAACAAAAAAAAAGTAAGGCACGCATGTAAATTTGAGTTTTTCTTCAATTATAGACCACGAATAAATAAAAAACTTCAAAATAACTCATATGTATTGTTTGTTGAAGAGGATAAAGGTATAACGTAAGGAAAAATGAATTTAAAATAATTTATTTTAAGCACCGAGTTAATTGATTTGGTTTTTATTTTTAATCTTCACAGCTTCTGTTTTCAAACTTATTTGTTTAACACTTTTACCATTTGTTTTTATAATTTCTACAGTTTAAATTACACTCATTGTAAGGGTAAAATCAAACAATGCTTTGGTGCGCTAGTAAAAAATGTGCCTTTTTTGAAACTGTTACGTTTTTTACGTTCGTTTTGTTAACTTCATAAAATTTGTACATAATGAAGCACGCATTGAAGCCAAAGTTTTTTTTACTCTAGATAGCTTAAATAATGATGCAGATCATTAAAAAATGTCCCATGATCAATGTTAAAAAAATAGACACGAAAATTTGTGACAATTAAAGATTTACGAAAAATCACGCACGGCAGTTTTTTCTAAAATTTATATCATAGAATTATTTATAAGGAAGGCACGCACTTAAAATGAATGATTTCAATTAATTTTGACCTTCAATTATCTGGAAAAACAAAAATTGTACTAAGTAATCTTATGTTAAACATTATTTTTGCAATAATACAAAACGTTAATTATCCACGCACGCAGCCAAAAGTCTCAATATTCGATGATTGTTTCGATTTCAAACACTTTCGCACTATCTCGATGGTTCATTTTATAAATTGAATAGTTAAAACTCAATGATATATATAATATTATAAGTTCCAAAACCTGAATATTTAATAATAATGTCTATATATTTCGACGCATGGCAAAAGTTAAAATTTGCACGGATAAGCCCATATCAAGTTTCTAGCATGTTCCGTTTTTGCTGCCCATTCCATTTTTTTGACTGGAATCAATTTTCTCCAGAAAATGTGTAATACAGCCCTATTCTGCTATTCATCGGGGGGAATTTTTCTTGAATTCTCACTAATCATTATCCTGCTATTCATTCGTATTTAAGTCGGTAATATTGCGCGGTATTCTGTTACTCACGTGAACGGATTTATTATATACAATTCAGATCCGCATATGAAATGTTGCGGATTTTTCATTTAATGGGTCGTCTGTCTGGTTGGTGTTCAGTAAAATGTAAGTAAAAACTAATTTATTGCCTAATTTCGAATATTTGTTTCCAAAAAAATTGATTGTTAACATTTTTAGGGGTAGAAGGACGAAAGAATCAGTTTACTATAGGTCATCGATTGCTTATGAATGATTGTAATCAGGCTGTGGTGGCCTTTTCTGGTGTATGTAAAAGAGATGTGGTTTTTGATAGAGGGTCATTATGTGAATGTGGATACCGTGAACGCACATAACTCCAGGCACACCACATTTTGGGTTAAACAAGAGTTTTACTTAAAGTTTTTTTTTTCTGTCTTCATTTGTAAAGTAATTCAATCGGGACATAAGTGGGCTTTAAGTGCGTTCTATAATGTGGACATGTGCGTTTGATTTGTGTTGTTAAAGGAATCTATATTCAAGACTGCTAGCTGCACGAGAAAAGTGACAGTCGATCGGGCTTTTCAGAAATGATAAACGATCCTTTTTATAGCCGAAAATTATGCTATTGGACGATAATTGCCCACTTTTATCTTCCTTTCCTTCTTTATGACGAGGAATTATTAAGGATTGTTTTCATGCATATGGAAACTTACACGAAACAATTAAAAAGCAAAGCAAGGGGCATCGACAAAAATGACTAACACATTTTTTTTCTTCAAAATAGAAGCTCTTCTTCTGTTTTAATATTATCTATTAAAACAGCTACAATTATCTGTTTAAACTACCATAGTATACGAGTAGAAGTTTTAAATGTCAGGAAAACACCAACTAAAAATTGATTTTTTGTTCTCATATGAAGTAGGATTCCGAGGAATCAATCCCCCCTAAAAAAATCGATACTCATTAATAAGCCAAAAAACCCAAAGCGGAATGATCAATCTTAAAATGAAATCCTTTCAAATTAATTGAAATTTTCTCTGAAAGACCAGAATATTCTTACAATAATCTTCTTCATAAAATAAGAAGAAAGAAGAAATGTATGTATGTATGTATGTATATTTATTGAGATTTGTTTGTTTCTTTACACAGTATTTTTCTTATTCTAAAAAGAAAGAAGAAAATGAGTTTGAAATGCAAAAAACATCAAAACAATAAAAAACTTAAAAAACACTATGATAGTATATGCAAAACAGTTAATAAATAAATTGATGAGACTCGTAATAATTATTATGCTAATAAGTTTTTAAATGCTAACCCAAGCAACAATTTGAAACCTCAGTAACAAAATTACCTCGGTAATAGTATTACTCGGAATAACTTTGGTCTTAAAAGGGCTAGAAATCAGTTATTTTGTAACTGAAAATAATTTTTCGGTAAAAATAAGCCTTATTTTAGACATAAGTTAGTTTTTGGTAAATTTGTTTCCTCATTTATCGGTCATTTAGGATCTTGAGTTCAAATTTGGCGAAAAAAAATCATTTGGACAACCTGGGTTTAAGAATAGTTATATTTTTACCATTTAGTAACTTTTTTCCAATTTTCTGGTAGAACAAAAACCAATCCTAGCCACAAGCTCAAAACTAGCTTTAAATGAACCAATTCTAAAGGTTAGAGAGAAACCACTTCTGAAATTGGTAATTAAATATCTTATTTTTTTGGTTGAAAATGAACCAATTTTATTATAAATATAAAATTGGTAATAAAATAGCTTATTTTATTGGTTATGTTATAGCCAATTTTATTTCAGATGTGAAATCGGTTTTTAAAAAACTCATTTTGCTGGTTTCAATATTACCAATTTTATATTTTTGAATCGAAGTTTAAAACAAGCTTTAAACTAGCTAATTTTATAGGTTGGATAATAACCACTTCTGAAATTGGTGATTTAATATCGTATTTTCTTGGTTGAAAATAAACCAGTTTTATGAAAAAAAAAAATAAAATTGGCTACAAAATACCTTATTTTATTGGTTACGTTATAGCCAATTTTATTTCTGATGTGAAATTGGTTTTTGAATAGCTCATTTTTACTGGCTCTAATGTTACCAAAAAAAAAACAATATCCCCAAGAAAAAAATCTCATTCTCTCATTCTCTCTCACATCAAAAATAGTTTTCTGCTTTTCTTTTCTATTTTCATGATCTCATCAGTCAGTTCCAGTGTGAGTTTAGTATCGGTTGTTTTTTGTTTTAGTGCGTGTTGTGTCGGTCTAAATTGTTTGTTATATTTCTCGTGTTGCGGCCCGGCGTAAGAATCTACAATTTTAAACAACAAGTGGTAAGTTATTTTCATATTAATATTAAATTTTATTATCACAATAATTGTTTTTCTTCGTGAAAGTAGGTAATTTGTTAACTTATCTCGCAATTCTCATACTTTTTTTCAATTTTCGTAGTTCTGCTACTCATTTCTTACTTATTCATAACTAATAAGTAGAAACATAACTAGTTCTTGCTCAAGCTGAGTAATATTTTTACTTTTCGGGAAACTGAGAGAGATAGATGCATGCGACTGAGCGTCATTTTCAATTTCTGTTTATATTATAAAGAATAAGTAAAAACATAACTCGTTTTTGCTCAGGTTGAGTTAGATTTTTACTTATTCTCCTTTGAAAGTGACATCTTAGCTTCATCTTGTATATATTTTTTCAGTCCACGCCGTAGTCTCTATTGCGAGGTCCTATCTGTTGGTTTGCTTCAAGAATTAAAAAAAAAATTTATACTTGAATACTTAAAAGTTTATTTTTTAATATGAACTCAATTATTAAAAATAAAGTGTGTAGTCGGTCAACTTTTAAAAGAAAAGTTAAAAGAGTGCTAACAAAGCTGCATGAAAATAAAAAAGTCTTGTCCGATGAATCGCCTCAAAATGACGATAGTCTGTCTGTTGAAGAACATCAAGCACAATGTAGTTCTTCAAATAATGTGTTTTCTGACGGTAGTGAAAGTGACAGTGACAATTCGGTAGAAAATAGTTTAGAGACCTTCACTAGTTCTTTGAAAAAACATCCAGAAAACGTTGCGAACGACTTAAAAAACTGGGCGATTCGTTACAATGTGGCCCATGTTTGCCTACGTGATTTACTCACTATCTTACATCGTTCCCATCCTTATTTGCCACTAGACCCTCGAACATTTTTACATACTTCCTCAGCCGCAAAGCATTTTATTGACGTTCCACCTGGTAGATACTGGCATTTCGGTTTAGTTCGTGCTTTAACAAAGATTTTTGAAAGTGTTGATGAATATCCATCAGAAATATGCTTAGACTTTAACATTGACGGAATTCCTGTAAGCAAAAGTTCAAAAGGCCAATTTTGGCCGATTTTGTGTTCACCAGAAGGTTTTTGTGTGCCTCCTCTTGTAATAGGCGTTTATTACGGAATGGCAAAACCTTTGAAAGTTGATGAATTTTTGCAATTATTTCTTCAGGAAGCAAAAACTATTAGTGCTGTGAATATTGGTTCAAGAACAATTAAATTTAAAATAAGAAATTTCATTTGTGATGCCCCTGCTCGGTCTTATTTAAAAGGTATCAAAGGCCATAATGGTTATTTTGCTTGTGAAAGATGTAATATAGAAGGTGATTACAACTACAATACTCACCAAATGTGCTTCCCAACCTTATCAAAATCAGTTCGGACGAATGTGTCTTTTAGGGCTAATATCCACGAAGATCACCATATCAAACCATCTCCATTAGAAAGCCTTCCAATCGATATGATCAACAATTTTCCCCTTGATTACATGCATTTGCTGTGCTTAGGCATTATGAAAAAGTTATTGCTTATGTGGATCAAGAACAGATCCCTGAAAACAAAGCTTTCTTCAAAAAACATTGAAAGAATCTCTGATTTGTTGGTATCAATGCGAAAATTTACTCCATGTGAATTCAACCGAACTGCACGCAGACTTGATGTTATAAGTTTTTGGAAGGCAACGGAATTTCAAACGTTTATGTTATACTTAGGTCCGGTTGTCTTGAAAAATGAAATTCATGAAAAAGTTTATGAGAATTTTATGCAATTACACTGTGCTGTTTCAATATGTCTGAGTAAAAATTCGCAAAAATTTATTGATGTCGCACAGTCATTGTTCAAATCATTTATACAGGGTTTCGCTAGAATCTATGGACCTGAAAATATAAGTTACAACGTTCATAATTTATACCATATTGCAGATGATGTTAAATTCCATGGTCCTCTTGATAACATAAGTGCATTCAAATACGAAAATCGCTTACAATATTTAAAACGCAAAATAAGATCTGGAAATAAGCCACTTGAACAAATTGCAAATAGAATTTCAGAAGATTTTGAAAACACAGTAAACCATATAGATGCAAAAATATTTCCAATTCTCTATAATCCAGATAAAAAAAAGTGTGCAATTGAAGGTTGTAATGGAATTTATAGAGCTGTCGAACTTAAACAGTTTATTTTAAAATCTTTCGACCCAGATTGCTATTTTCTAACAAAGACGAATGAAATTGTCCGAATGGAATTCGCAACATTTAAAAATGACATCGCAGTTATTTATGGTTCCAGCTTGAAACAAAAAGAAAATTTTTACGAGAAACCATTTAATTCTCAATTTATAAATGTCTACAAATCAAATGAAGAAAATAATGCGATTCAGTATTGGAAAATTGATGATATTGTCTCAAAATTTTTTAAACTTACTTCTAATACAGAATCAGTTTTCTTTCCATTAGTTCATTCGAACTGATAATGTATTTAGTGGTCGAAACTGTTGAAGGGGATTCAAAATTTGTTACGGCTGTTCCGAGGAGTTGGGTTAATGGAACAACATTATTATGGCCCAAGTACAAGAAAGATTTGCTACCTGGCCGCAAACAATGCATCCAACCATCAGAAAACTGGGAGGCATTACAATGTAAAGTCATTTTTGAAGATATCGGTGAGTACTTTTATATGTATACTTATATAAGTTTGAAAATGCGACATAATTAGCCAGTCCAGGTTTTTGAGATCTCAAGAAATTTCCTCCGAGCAAAAGAATCCAAATTTTAGTGCTCAATTTTTTACGGAAACTTTTCTAAGGAATCCTATTAAGGTTTCTGATGTGACAGAGCACTCCAAGATATCAAAACCTGAACTTGCCTTAATGTCAGTATAAAACATTTCAAAGGTTTGTGGTGTATTGTTTTCAATTCAGGTCACGTTTTTGATATATTCTTCTTTGAGAGAAGTTAAAAATATCGTTAAAATCTATATAATTTTGTCATCATCAAAATTGAATTGAAAATATCACCTTATTCTTTTCACTTTGAATTTCACACCAAAAACCTTTTCCCGTTTTTCTTTTACGTATGCCATTTACGTTAATAATCTTAAAAAATCTTTATTTGAAGGATCATGGGAAAAGGCACTGGAAAAAGAAAAGGAGGCCGAGTTTCTGTCATCAGACGAAAATGATTTTAACGATTCTTTAAAATCGCCAGATATGACCATACGAGATTTGAACACATTGATGTCCGAAATTATATCGGAAAACATGTGCACTCCTCGACTAATGGGCTGCGAAACATCAGCAACGTGTAGCAATTTGGCTAACGGTAAGAAAACAATATCACCATAACTGAAACCAACTGACTGAATTCCAAAATGCATAACTATAAAGTAATATAGTTATATGTCAATTTATCTATATGTACACAATATGTATATAAAGATAAATAAGTATTTCATGTTACTTTATAGTGATGCATTTTGGAATTCAGTCAGTTTGTTTGAGTTTTGGTCAGTATGACAGAGTAGTTTATGTTAGAAAAATAGTAACAAAAGAACCTTAGTTTTAAAATACATTTGTTTCTACTATGCCCCGATTGTTTTTATTTATTCAAATTAAATAGTATGTATTGAACATCCGATTAATAATAATAACTATATATAAATATTTTAGACGAAAATGCAACTGCTTTGTTCTAACTTAAGCTACTCTGTCATACTCCCACTGTGATAATTATTAATCTTATCATTCCGAATCAAAATTTACTGTTTCAATGCATTAAAAAGCTATTAAATTATATTTAACATTTCAGATTACACAAACAAGTGTGAACATGAGGCAGTGTTGCAGTCAATTTTGGAAAAGCAGGCTAAACAGAACGCGGACTTGCAGTTAGTTTTAGAAAAGCAGGCGGAAGAGAACGTGACGTTGCAGTCTCTGGAAATGGTGGTGGCGGAGCTGAAAACTGAGTGTATGAGCCAAACAAAACTCCTGGAGCAGTTCATCGCTAAGACGGAAGTCACATTAAACTTGCTCATTGAAAAAGTCTGCGTGGGTGTGGGGCCAATGGAAATAGCCGACAAAAATCTTCCTGACGACTTGTTGCCCATAACCACGCACGAAAAGATTGATCAGCTCGAAGAAAAAATTGTGACCGATCCTGTTTTTAGACGATGCCTGGTAATTATAAAAATTAGGTGCCATGAGTTGGTATTGCGTCGCTTTTGTTAAGCGTCATAAGACCAATTTACTCTTATGTAACTCTGGGCTGCAGGGTGGTAGCAGGGGGTAAAATGCCCTCCTATAAATGCATTATACATATTTCTATTAGCAACGGAAAATTTTGCTCTTTTCCCTTGATCAAAAAACTAACTTTTTAATACAATATTCGCTTTGTTCTATTTTTCTTTAAAATAGATAAAAAAAACTTGTCACCTATGGGGGGTTCAACTCCGCCAAAACCATTCGGACAATTTCCAAATGTATGTTTTCCGACAACGTGCTGATGGAGTTTTCCTGGTTCGGCACAGGAAAGAAAAAAAAATTCCAAAAATACATAAACATATTTGCAGCTATAGTCGAGGCAGTTAGGGTGAGATTCCCTTCATATACCGACTCTGAGGGATCAACATTTTTTAAAACGTATTTAAAGCAGGCCCGATTTAGGCTGGGCAAAACTTCATTGTAAGTAAAATATTGTACAAATATTTATTATATTTAAAACATACATATTATCTACTTTTTAAATTATTAAAAAGATGGATAAAAATGTAATGGCCATATTCGAAATTAGTAAATTTAAATTTAAATTTTAATTTTAATTTAAAAATTTAAACCATGGCTCTTTATATTTTTTTTGATCTATTGTTGATTTTAATTGAACTAATTTTGAAAATTTACTAGTTTCGAATATGGCCATTACATTTTTATCCACCTTTTTCTTAGGCAGTTTTTAACTAATTTAGCTAAAATAGCAAAATATTTACAAATTTGTTTTTAACTTTATTTTCAGGGACGAAACAGTAGCCGACGCATTAACAGCACACGAATCACCAACACCGAATTGATAAACTACATTTTATGTATATTTTTGACGTTTTCTTCCTTACATACATGTAATGTATATTTCTAAGCCTTTTTCAGACCAAAGATACCAATAGACACATTTGTACATGAAATTTGCTCATAACTTGACAAACTATGAGGCAAATTTATGAACAAAAAATGTGGCTATTAGTATCCTCGCGCTTGCTCATATATGTACATACATACATATTCTATATTATGTGTTAAAGTTATTTATTTTTAGTAATAAGTTTATCTAAGGTTTTATTAAATAAAAAAAGGAAAAAAGTATATTTTTAACCTGTTTTTTTAATTTAAAAGGAATTTTACTTTTCAGCTGGAAAAAAGTTCTGAAATAACTTCTTTTGGAGCGAAATACTAGTTTTTTGCGAGCCCATTTCAAACGCATTTGAATAATAAAGGGTTTTCAGAAACTCATTTGAAACGTTTGAACTCGGTATCATAAAAGCTGTCAAAATGGGTATCATTAAAGCTGCGCACAAACCGGCTATTAAAAAGCCTTTCAAATAGGTTTCTTAAAAACCAATTCAAAACGGCTTTGAAAAGACGTCATAATAACGCTTTGAGAAAACGTTTACGAAGCGTTAAATACAAACCATATTTAAATGGTCACTTTTTAACTCAAATAAGAGGTTTCAATGTGACTGTTTAAAATCAGCTTTTTGTTACTACGAGATAACTTAAGTTACAGAGTTACTGACCATTTCGGGTAATGAAGACGCTTTTGGAACGTCTTTAAAGCGTATTTCGAGCCATTTTCTAACAATTTAGGTAAAAAAACCTCGGTTATATTCCGGTTTATTAACGGTTTTTAAACCAAAAATTGTTGCTTGGGAAGGGGAATATTCGTGAAGAGTGGAAAATAGTTGATAACATTTTAGGTAAAAATACTGATTCAATCAAAATTGATTCTATTGAAATTGAAGGAGTACATATATCTGATTCTCGAATTATATCCAATGAATAAATTTAACGAATATTTTACTGAAATTTCAGTCAAATTAAAACCTACTATTAAATCTTGTATAAGTTGTAACTGTTCTATTTCTTCAGAAATTTGCTCAGATGATATGCAACCAAATAGTTTTGTTTTTAGTGCGATAACATCAAGAGAAGTATTCAATGTTATTATGTCTTTAAAAAACAAACATTCATGTACTAGTGATCGTGTATCTAGCCATTTTTGAAAAATGTTGCTTGGTATGTTATGGACGTACTAGCGGTTGTATTTAACAAATGTGTTGAAACTGGTTGTTTTCCGGATCATCTTAAATGTGCTGAAGTTATACCGCTCTTTAAAAAAGGAAATAGAAAACTTATTTCAAATTATAGACCAATTTCACTACTTTCAACTTTTTCAAAAATCTTTGAGAAGTTAATCAAAGTCCGAATTATGTCCTTCTTGGAAAAGACTAAATTCTTCTGTAATAATCAATTTGGTTTCAGAGCTGGTTTGTCAACAGAAGATGCTATTTTAAGGGTATGTAGTCAACTTTATGGAAGTTTGAATAGTAATAAAATAACTATGGGCCTGTTCATAGATCTGACTAAAGCCTTTGATCTAGTCAATCATGATCTGTTGCTTAACAAACTTTATAATGCAGGTTTTCGCGGTAATTTTTTTAATTTGCTCAATTCTTATTTAAAAATTAGAAAACAAAGAGTCAACAACAATGGAATATTTAGTGAACCAAGACTGCTTAAAAATGACGTTCCTCAGGGATCAGTGCTTGGCCCTTTGTTTTTCTTAATTTATATCAACTCCATTTTCAAACTTAAACTAAATGGTATTTCGACAGCTTTTGCTGACGATATAGTATTCACATACTCTTCAAATACTGTCTTTGAAAGTATTGCAAACATTGAAAGCGATCTTGAAATCTTAAGGCAGTGGTTTACTTATCACAAATTAATTATAAGTGAAAAAACTAAATTGATGTGTTTTGAGGTGTATGGTAATAGCGTTTATGACTTTACGAGTATCTTACTGTTCCATGCTCACGATTGTAATCAGTATTCTTTACCTATTCACAAGTGTGGAATAAGTAATTTTAAATCCGAATTTCAATGTTCAAGAAATTGTTTTAAAGTTGAAGTAGTTCAACAATTTAAATACTTAGGAGTTATAATTGATAACAACCTGAATTGGAAAGCTCATATTCAAATGATCAAAAATTATTTGTTAACGGTCACGCGAAAAATGTATTTGATAAAACCCTTTTGCTCTCAAAAAGTTTTGAAAATGATCTATTTTGGTCTTGCAAGCTCGAAGTTACAATACGGTATTACTAGTTGAGGTGGATCTTATGCTAATAGCCTTATACCTTTATTAACAGCACAAAAACGTTTAGTTAGAATCATTTTAAATAAAAATAGGATGGCCGAAAGTTTGTTTTTATTTTGAGAATTGCAAATTCTTCCAATGAGACATTTATGTATATGTTTTCAAAGTCTTAAGAGAATTTTTTAAACAAAGCGGAAACATCCCTAGTAGGAATTATCAAATGTATAACTTACGTGTAAACAATATGACTTTAGTCAATGTACCTTTTGCTTACAAGACACATTTCAATCATTTTTTCACATACACAGCTCCAAATATTTTTAATAAATTGCCCTTATCAATAAGAGAAACGCTTCGATTTTCAACTTTTATTAAAAAGATTAAAGACTGGTTATTCACTTTGAATTTTGATAACATTGAATCATTAATTTAGTTCTTAATTAAATAATCGAAAAATAATAAAATTTTGTAAACATACCTATTGTTATTAAATGTATGAATGTTCAAGAATTATAAGTTCTATCTATACTATATTTTTTTTATATTGTTGCTAGCAAGCTTTTCCTTCTATTATTATCATTATTTTTTTTTCTTGTTTACTTAAATTACTGATTGTCACCCACATCAGTTATTATTGAATATTTCAATTAGATGTGTCATTCGTCGCTAACTGCCCAGTTAAAGAATGTACACTGTTATTCAAATTTTATTAATGAATTGTATATCTCTATTTTTAAGTTATTGAATGAATAAAAATCAAATACAATACAATACAATCCTAAATTATCAGCTTGTTAAAAAATCATCAATATCCAAATTTTAACAAACTCTGAGTTAAGTTAAGAAAAATACAGTTGAAATACATCTTCTTCCAATAAAAAAATCTATTATGGACCAATAAACTGGCAAATGATTCACAACCCTAAATAAGTATTAGTAAATTTTAAAAAGTATATTAAAGCTTTGAAACTGGAAATTTTATTTTTTGGTTGTGGTCCGGTTTGTATTAGATTTTGAATAATGAAATGAATACAATACATGTAGTAGTTTTTTTCAAACATTTGAAAAATATTGGTAAACTTAAGAAGCAAAATTCAATATTAACCTTAAGAAATTTAAAAACTTAAATGCACACAAAATTACTTGCATATTAATATTAAATATTAAAAGAACATTTTTTTTAAATGATCATTAATATTTAATATTTTATTTGATCATTTTATAAATCATCAACATTTAACATCTAATTTATTTTATAATTACAAATTACCAGGGACTTACAACTTTTCAAAATTACCTTTAACGGATGATTAAAATAAATATCTGGTAAAAGTGTTAATCCAGATCATTAAGTATAATAAACAGATTTGGGAAATTTTCAAATTTCTTCTGTGGATCAAAGCCCGCATCTAAATCTTGCCCAACGCTATATTGCAAATTATCTACAGTAAAAAACCTCAAACAAGCGATTAGTTTCTCTTTTCTTTATATTGACTCATTTTGCTGTGGAGGTGGAAGCTTTCTGTTGGAGGATTCTCTTATTCCTCTGCTTGGAATTAGAAAAAAAAAGTTAATTTCCAAATTAAATAATAAATATGAAAACAAATTAGAAAATTACTTCTCTTTAGGTAGAGCGGTTGAACTTGAATGTTTCAATGAAATCAAAAACAATTATCCAAGATTCAGAAGATTATCACATGAACAGCTGTTTATGTGAATGTCAAATTTGTTCGTTATAAAGTGGTTCACCCGATGGATAGCAGAATGCAAAGGCAGTGTGAAAGGGAATCGAATGGGTGGATCGGATATACGAATAACAAAATACGTGAATAGCAAAATAGGGCCGTTAAAGTAAAAGTCTTGTTTAACCCAAAATGTGGTGTGCCTGGAGTTGTTATGTGCGTTGAAGGTATCCACATTCACATAATGACCCTCTATCAAACCCCACATCTCTCTTACATACATCAGAAAAGGCTACCACAGCCTGATTACGATCATTCATAAGCAATCGATGACCTATAGTAAACTGATCCTTTCGTCCTTCTACCCCTAAAAATGTTAAGAATCAATGTTTTAGAAACAAATATTCTAAATCAGGCAATTAGTTTTTACTTACATTTTACTGAACACCAACCAGACAGACGACCCATTAAATGAAAAATCCGCAACATTTCATATGCGGATCTGAATTGTATATAATAAATCCGTTCACGTGAATAACAGAATACCGCGCAATATTACCGACTCAAATACAGATTCACTTCGAATGAATAGCAGGATAGTTATTATGTCGATTTCCTTTTACACTAGGGATTTTAGGGATTGCGATCCCTTGTCAAATTTTGTCTTTTTAGTGTGGGTATTTCGTATATATGTAAATCCCTCTCCAAATACGGATTCGAAGGATTTGATCTCTGTAAAAAAAATCGATTTTTTTGGTGTGGTAAAAGTCAAAATTTGACAAGGGATCGCAATCCCTAAAATCCCTAGTGTAAAAGGAAATCGACATTAGTGAAAATTCAAGAAAAATTCCCCCGATGAATAGCAGAATAGGGCTGTAAGTTTGGGCCTTATTTCATTTATTTTTGGGTATTTGTTCATTTCGGTGGGGCATAATTTCATAACAGAAAATACCCCAATTTGGGGCCTTATTTCATTTTTTGTTTGGGCTTCTTTCGAAAGTTTTGTAAGAATCTAAAAACAGCCCAAAATATGTAGGTTTTTAATTAAATTAAAAAAGATTAATCACGTTTGTTTCTCCAATTCCAAAGGGTTTGAAGAATTCAGTATCTCACTTCGTATATTGGCTTGCTGTAATTTTTTTCTTCTTCCACGTCATTTTCTTAAAAAAATTCTTAAAAAAAGTTCGATTGAAGACATCGCGTTTTTAACTATTAATTTTTTTTGCATTAATAGGATCTCAAAGAAAATATTTATCAACAGCAAATTTGCAATTGAGTTAAAATTTGATAAATATCACTGCGTTACAAATGAAAACAAAATTTGAGTACCCGCTTTAAAATGTCATGTTTTCTTATTTACACCTATCGTTTATTAAACATATACATATGTACATTAGGGTGGTTCGTTTTGGTATGAAAAAATTTTTTTTTCGTAAAAATGGAATGGGCCGCGGCCCAAAACTTGTATGCATGGATACACAAACTGAATCCAAAATATTTTTTGAATTCTACCATTTTTAACACTGCCCCAAGTCATTCGAAATTTGAACATATATTATGTAGGTACATTGCAATAAAAGCCTTTTTTAAAAGTATCTTCTTTAGAGAAAACTTACCTTAGTCAGCTTAGCAATATATTTTTAAAATCAATTTATAAGCAACCTTTCAATATTTTTCCGTTACAAATTTATACTCTCACTAGCTATAAGGAATTTACGTTTTAAAAAATTCAAATAAATCGCAGTAGCATAGATTTTCTTGTTTAAAGTATTCAATAATACATTGGCTTCATCCTGGCAAATGTGTGTTGTGTTGTATTGTGGTATTTTGTTGTGCTTTTGTTTTAAGCTAAGAAAATGTCTGTCTACTCTCCGTAGTGATTTATTGTGTCCCGTTTTTGGAAATGGACAAGATTTTAGAGCCTCTGTGTTGCCGAATAAGGAGGATATAATACGATGTTTCTTGTGGGTAAGTCGCAATAAGCAAATTCAGTTTAAAAATTTGGTTACCGACACTTGCGAGGAGATTTCTGAAAAATTAATGAAGCTCTGGCAGATAGCGTCGATTCCTACCATAGATCGTCGTTCAGTTACACGGAAGATAAAGCAGTACTATGAAAGTTATAAAAATTTACTTAAGCCTTATAAATCAAGAAAAGATTTGGATTCATACAAAAAGCGGATTCAGTGGTTTAAGGACGAAGCAAAATCTTTATTCGATATAGCTGCTTGTAAATGTGAGAACTTTGATTCGTGCAAATGTGAGAAACAACTTAAAGTGCCAATTTTGGAGAGAAATTTTTTGATTGATCAACGAACCAATCGAAAAATGGGCATTGGAAGCATAGACATAAAAACCTCCATTAAAATTACCAAGAAATTGACCCGAAAAAGGAACTATGAACAAAAACAGCAAAAACAATTCAATGAACCTAAACCTCATTCGTCCAATGATATGCCGATAGAGTTTTCATCTGAAGAAGAGCCCGAGCTTCCAACTGAAGAAGAAATGGAGACTACAACTTTATCAGCAGGATTCTCTCAAGATAAACCTGAAAAGAAAATTTTAAAATCTTCGATGCCTACTGTCGCTCATGCAGCTGATAGATATGGTATTTCAGATAGGGCTGCAGCAGCAATTGTAACCGCAACACTTCAAGACGTTGGTCTTATCACAAAGGAAAAAACTAGTTATGTGGTAGACAGAAATAAAATAAGGCGAGTTCGTGAGAAGGAAAGGAGTATTCTAGTCAAGAAGTCGTTAATAATCCAAGAATCGTTTGATGGACGAAAGGATAAAACAATTTCAATGATAGATTCTAGAAGGAAAATCGTTTCCGAAGAGCATATAAGTCTAGTCAAGGAACCAAACTCAGAATACATGGGACACATTTCAGTATCGAGTGGAAAAGCTTCCAACGTGAGCCACGAAATAAAAAAATTCTTAAATGAAAAGGGTGTGGACTTGAATAAGTTTGTTGTAGTTGGATGTGATGGGACCGCTGTCAATACAGGATTCAAAGGAGGTGTAATAAGATGCCTAGAACAACAATTACAAAGACCATTGCAGTGGTTCATCTGCCAACTACACGCTAATGAACTAACATTGAGACACTTATTCGAGCATCTTGATGGTGCTACGACTGGACCCCGAAGCTTTATAGGAGCAATCGGAAACAATTTAAAAGATTGTGAGATTCTGCCTTTAGTAGATTTTAAATCAATAAGCTGTGCTCTACCGGATATATCGAATGCAAACGATCTAAGCACCGATCAGTCATATCTCTTTCAGATTTGTACCGCTATTAACTCTGGTCATTGCCACGAAAATCTTTCAAGAAACAACCCCGGAAAAATTGTTCATTCTAGATGGCTTACCAATAGAGTTTTGAGACTGTATGTTTCGACAAATTCTCCAAATGAAAATCTTTTACACCTGGTTAATTTTATTTTGAAAGTGTATGCTCCGATGTGGTTTTCCATAAAAACAAAGCCAAGTTGTATCTATGGAGCAAAACACTTACATAAAAGCATGGTCCTTTCGAGATATATGCCGGCGCAGTTCAAAGCTGTAATAGATCCTGTGATTCAAAGAAATGGATTTTTTGGACATCCGGAAAACATACTACTGGCGATGTTGGCTGACGAACGGGAAGCAATAAAGTTGCTAGCTCTGCGAAGGATTCTGAAATGTAGAGATTCGTCGGATTGTGGTGCAAGAATATTTAAGAATCCAGAATTTAATTTCAATGCAGAGGACTACATTGATATTATTAATTGGAAGGAAGTGAACGTTACTGAACCACCACTGATGAAGAAAATTTATAGTGATGTCATCAAAGAATGTATTCAAACGCCAGAAAAAATTGATTCAATGATATTGCCTATTCTAAAGGAATTCCCATGTCACACACAAGCTACGGAAAGGTGTGTCAAAATTGTAACAGAGGCCTCTGCTGCTGTATGCGGTTCTAACAGGAGCGATGGGGTTATAAGAACAACAATTGAATCCCGTAAAATAATGCCAGTTTTTAACTCGAAAAAAGATTACAAAATAGCTTAATTTTATATTTGCAAAACTTTTTTCTAATAATAGTATTTAATAAAGTTTTATTAAGAAATATTTAAATTCAAAAATGTCTTTTTTGATCTTTTTACTACAATTAAATAAATGATATTTAAAATTAATGTTTTAATATTTTTTTTTCTCATTTCATTTAGATTTCAAAAAATTGATTTTTTTCATAATTTCATAAGGCTTGGGGCGGTACAAAATGATTTTTTTGGAAAATTTCAACTACACCATTTTATTTGTGTAGAATCGTGGCAACTTTCTATCACTAGCCGAAATCGAAAATAAAAAAAAAATAAAATCAATCCACCCTAATGTACATACATACAAATTTTCTTTTCATCACGTCTCATGTTTCTTTCATAAGAATGTGCCAAATTATATTAAAAATTAAAAGGCCAAAATTTATTTCAAAGGCATCTGATGAAATCAACCAGAAACTTTTACATTTATCAAGTTTTATTTTATTATTTAAGTTACAAAAACTCAAAAAAAATATGTTATAAAATTTTAATACAAAATATCATGTAACTTTAACTTTTTCTTATGTGCTTTGAACGATATTCTTGTCTTAAACGCCAACAGTATTCACCTAGCATAGTTGTGTCTCATTGGCCTTGAAATCGTTATTCAAGTTTTTTTTTTATATCCTGGTGAAACCCCCCACCTTGCTTATCACTGACCGCACCAAGATTAGATGGAAAAAAAGAAAAATGATAATGAAGAAAGTGAATTATTAATGACATTCTGCAACCAAGGTTTTCCTATGCTTTTAACATGTCATTACTTGCTCTTCCGCAATTTCGGCCTTGTGGTTCCCTAAAAACCCTTTTATGACTGCTTTCAGTGATAACCAGGCATCAAGTGCTTTATTAGTAAGCTTTTTGTCAAAATTTGGGTCTTTAATCAATGTGCGTATTTGTGGTCCCACAAATATTCCTTCTTTCTAATTATGAAGAATTGATCAGTTATATTGAAATTAATAGTGTGCGTTAATTGGGCTTTCTGATCTTTTATTTTTGTATGCAATTAATAAAACAAATTAATCCATTTTTTAAATTATTCCCGATGTTTCGTTGGGTATTTTCCAACTTTTTCAAGGGATATTTTTATTGGACTATTGTCAGTTACATTTATAGTTTTTAAACATTTATATTGCACTTTTGTATTTTTTACAATTTTTTTAAAACGGAAAACTAAATAAATAAATAAATGTAGTCTGTGATATTAGTTCATAATTTTTGTTTTGTCTTGGTTTTTTAATTTATTTATTTATTTAGTTTTCCGTTTTAAAAAATTGTAAAAAATACAAAAGTGCAATATAAATGTTTAAAAACTATAAATGTAACTGACAATAGTCCAATAAAAATATCCCTTGAAAAAGTTGGAAAATACCCAACGAAACATCGGGAATAATTTAAAAAATGGATTAATTTGTACAAATGGATTAATTTATACAAAAATAAAAGATCAGGAAGCCCAATTAACGCACACTATTAATTCCTTCTTTCAATTTGGCATCACTTAACTTTGAAAAAACTGTTTTTAAATATAGAAAGCTATCTCCCTCTTTATCCATAGCCTTGACATAATTTTTTATCAAACCAAGTTTGATGTGGAGTGGTGGTAAAATGACATTGTTAGGATAAATTAATGGTATATTTTTCATATTAGATTTTCCGCAAATAAACTCTGACCTTTCTTGCCATACTTTTATAGCATAGTGCTTTTCTACAAAGAAAAAAAAAACAGTATTTGGTAAATCCACCCTATAGTCCGAGCAATATAGCTATAACTTTAAGATTAGCTCATTCTTTCCAGCTATAATCTTTGTATTTTATTAAATTTAATATTGATTTCATATTTTCATGTTTCTTTTAAAACAGTTGATTATGCTATTGCTACTGACGAATGTTCAACTCACTCATCAAAGTTTCAATATCGTTACAGTAACATATGTTTTCAAAATTTGAATAAAATGAAGCCATTTTTCTATTACATTTTCGTTGCACAGATGCATTTATGTTCCTAATTCCATAAGTTGGGAAAATGTTACGGCTAATTAATCTTTAGAACAAATTTATTCAATTTTTAAAACAGTTTTATTTGATGGTGTTCAAAAATGTGTCCCTATACATAGTTCGGAAGAGAGCGTCTTTTAAATCTCCTTGGTTCAATAGAAGGCTTAAGAATTTAGAGAATGTTAAAAACAAAGCTTTCAAAAAGTATAAGGTGTCTGGAAAAACTGAAGATAGACTTAGTTTTATTCAATTGAGAAAAGAGTTCGATTTTTTAAGTAGATTTCTTTATTCTCAATATATAAGTTCTGTTGAAAGAAATATAAAATACAATTCGAAATCTTTTTGGGTTTTTTTTGAATTCGAAACGTAAAGTTTCTGGATTTCCAAATTCCATGGAACTTAATGATGAATGTTCTTATGATACCAAAACGACGTGCGATCTTTTTGCACATTTTTTTAAATCAAATTATAATTTGGACTCAATAGAAAGTACTGGAAGTATATTTAATGAGATCGATTGTCAGGTTGATTTTGATTGCTTTTCATTGACAGATCAGGAAGTTTAAGACGGTTTAGCCAATCTTGATTTAAACAAAAACGCTGGAATGGATTTCATTCCTCCTATTCTTTTATCTAAATGTGCTGTTTCGCTTTTAAAAATTTTAAAAATTATTTTTAATAAATCACTTCAAACTGGTGTTTTTCTTCAAGAATGGAAATTGTCATCTATTAGTCCTACCTACAAAAGTGGTCTTAAACATTTAATAAACAATTACAGACCAGTATCCAAGCTCTCGGCTATTCCGAAATTATTTGAAAAATTAGTATACGATAGGCTAAATTTTGCAGTAAAAGGAATCATTTCTTCGAGGCAGCATGGATTTTGCAGTGGTCGGTCCACTAAACTAATTTGTGTATTTTTACAAAACAATTACAATTACAGACCAGTATCCAAGCTCTCGGCTATTCCGAAATTATTTGAAAAATTAGTATACGATAGGCTAAATTTTGCAGTAAAAGGAATCATTTCTTCGAGGCAGCATGGATTTTGCAGTGGTCGGTCCACTACAACTAATTTGTGTATTTTTACAAATTTTTGCCTCTACTATTTGGAGAACAAAATACAAGTTGATGTCTTATACACTGACTTCGTAAAAGCGTTTGATAGAGTTCATCACAAGCTTCTTATTAAAAAATTAGAGAAAATAGGTTTCAAGTTTAGTTTTCTTAGATGGTTGGAATCTTACTTGACGAATCGGAAACAGGTTGTAAGAATTGGAAATGATAAATCCTTCTGTATTGAAGTATTGTCGGGTCTTCCTCAAGGTAGTCATCTGGGACCCCTTCTTTTCAATCTTTTTGTAAATGACATTCTTGACCTGTTAGAGTATGGAGATTGTCTAATGTTTGCTGACGATTTAAAACTATTCTATCCCATATCAAAGATTGAAGATTGCTTAAAATTTCAAAAAGACATAGATAAACTTTATCAATGGTGTAAATATAATCATCTTGATTTAAATATTTCCAAATGTAAAACGTTTAGAGCTTTTCGTTCAAACCCTAGAAATCTATATAGTTACGAGTACAGTCTTGGCAGTGAAACTTTATCGACTGTTAGTGAAATAAAGGATCTTGGCGTTATTTTTGATATGAAGTTTTCTTTTTCATCATATATTGATTTCATCATATCGAAAGCAAATTCGCTTCTTGGTTTTTTAAAGCGTAATTCTGTCGTTTTTAAGGATAGTTATACTTTAAAAGCCCTTTATATTTCATTAGTTTTACCTTCCTTAGAGTACTGCTGTGTTATATGGTCTCCCTATTATCAAAACTCTTCCGATAGGATTGAGAATATTCAAAAAAGATTTACGTGCTTTGCGTTGAGAAATTTGTGTTGGTCAGAAGGTTTTCCATCATATGAATCTAGGTGCGCATTGATTGATTTGAAATCTTTAAAAAGCCGCCGAGAAACTTTGTGTACACTTTTTATAAAGGATATAGTAGTTGGTAGAATTAACTCACCTGAGTTATTAAATCTTATGCCCTTTTATTTTCCAGAGAGAAATCTTAGAAACAGAGACGCTCTTTTTCTTGTTCCCAATCACAGGATAAACTATGGTTTAAATGAACCTATATCACGTTCATTATCTCTTTTTAATTCTATTAATCTTGAAGTCGACCTTCTAATGGATAGAAGTATTTTTAAGAATATTGTTTCTAGAATTTTTAATAATAATCAATAAATAATTGTTAAATGTAATCAAAGATAAATATCCATTGATGAATAAATAAATAAATTAAATTATGAAATTAAAAAATCGTGTAACGCAGTGTACGAGTATTTAGGCCTATTCTGCTACATCTGTTATCCTGCTATAGATTTTCTGTTATGAATCTTAAAAGATCTTTTATGACTGTTATTCAGAGGCTCGAACTTTTATAAAAGTCTGTTATCAAACTGAACTAAAATCTGCTATCATAATCAGTTGTGATTATAAGCAAAATATTTCGTCTGACATAATTAAAATGGGTGACGAACAAAAGAGTAAACTCTTACACACTATTTGTATCTATACCATGAAATACGATTTTACCACATAATGTTTCAGGGAATACCATGGCAAAACTCTGCTTATTTGCTCATATGTCATATGATACGTATTGTGTTTTAATATATTTTCTTACATTTGTGTCCTTTTAAGAACATTTCGTTTTCGAAATAAAAATAATAAATATCCATTTTTACTTGATATAACTTTGTACTTATTAAAATCTTTTATGATAAAAGTCACAGAAACTTGTCTTTTATTCTTTTATAATTTTTAACAGATTTTGGCATGCTGAATATCATGTATCCTTTAAAAGAATATTTCAACAATTTTTTTTTGTGTTATAGTTCGTACCGCTATATACCTTTTTCGTATACAAAAATTATATCCATCCTATGTACATACTTAAATATAACAAGTCTTGCTCGTTTTCAAAAGAACTAAAATATTTTATTAAAAAAGTATAAATTTTTTACAAAACAAAACAAATTTTTATCACATATGGAACCTTGTTCCTTGAACTTTTCAAACAACCGATTATTTAATAACTAGATTTTGTGTTAATCTTTTAACTAAACCAAGATTCAAAAAGTTTGCCATAAAAGTTAATACAGACTTCTTTGGTGGACGACAATGCTTTTTACCAGCTTCTTGACAGCAAACGTTAGGAAAACAATCAATTGTTGAATTGCAAGGCTTTGGATGAAGATCAAAAATAGGTGGTGGTGCAGGTGTGCACTCTAAATATTCTGATACTACAAATGAAATGAGATAAAGATATTTTTTCCATTTTATAATATATTATCGTTATTTGTTAAGCTTCATAATAATGCACATTTAGAAAAGTTTGCTATAAACCAACTTTCTTACATGCAAAAGCTATGCATGTTAATAGCAGTTAAGTGAAAAGTGTGTATAGCAAGAACCTCAACAAAACACGCTTAATTGTTATTTTCTGACTTACGGTAGTTAATAGATCTTTTCACTGGAACAGGAACAATATCCAATTCAGGCTTTGATGATCTGCAATATCTACTCTGGCCATCGGGGCAGCATACTCGAGGCCAGCAATCCATATCTGTTTCGCATGTCTTAACTTCCCACCAAAGTTCGGCCAGGGGCCGTTGTGGACAATGTCTGGGAATAATTCCAAAGATAGCTGAAAAAAAAAAAAAATATCAGGATCAGTCTACATTCAAGACCACTAAAAACTAACGACTATGTGTGGACTCCTCCAAGGGTTTTGGTAGTCCACCAACACAACTCTTAGCACCGAAAATACTGCAACATATTTCGTTGGAAGTCCTTGAGTTGCAATCTCTATTTCTTTCACATTTTCGGGGAAACAAATCAAATTTTACTTCGTTTTCTCGTGGGCATTTGAGTTTTTTTCTTGGATTTTTTGAAGAACGTTTAACAGGTAGTGAAAATGTTGGCTTAGGAAAATCAACCTTCGTCGGTCCGCCGGTACTCTCAAGAAAGGTTAGTTTTCCTTCTGTTGTATATTTTTTTGGAGTCGTACTTTTTTTTCGATCTGCAGGAATGTCCAACTGTCGGACAGGTTTTATCTTTGAGCCTGAAAAAAAAAGAAACGATAAAGCTCTTGAGATGAAATTATATCTCTTTATGGCTATATATTATGACAATACAATTTTCCTAATCTTTTTTATTATCAGGCGAAAAATTGATTGGGGAGCACTTTATTGTTCGTATGCCATTTTTCACATCCGATCCGATCTCTTAACGTTTGTATGATCAAGTATGATCTCATTTTTACTTGCGATATTGTGTACACTACATGATTTAAATCCTTCCTAATCTACAGGTGGGAAAAGAACAATTTATGCCCTATCTCATTAATATTCTCGGAGTAGCATTGCCCTTCGCTATATTCCATAAGTCTATGGAAAACAGCTTGGGTTATCTTTTTTCCCAAAATAGGGAAAAAAGTTACAACCAATCCAAAGTCCTTCAGGCCAATAAGCTTAACATCCTTTTGGACTGAAAACTTTGGAAAGAGTAATTGACAACTTCACAAGATCAAAAGTGTTATTAAGTAGGCCTCTCAATTATCGACAACATGCATATATGGCGGGCAGGTCAACAGAGACTGCCCTGTTTGAACTAATAAACAAGATACAAATAGCCTTTGATGTAAAGGAAACAGCATTAGCTGCTTTCTTAGACATAGAGGGAGCCTTTGACACTACATCTCACGAGGCTCTAGACAAAGCTCTTGTTAGAAAATGCCTTTCGACCTAGACACAAACTTTCTTAACCGATGGGGAAGTCCACCAGAATCTGCTAAGCGGAGGTACATATGCCATAGGGAAATGTGTGGATCAAAATCTCGAAAGGAACTATCGTAAAAAGAACATTGCCATCATACTAAATAGCCAAGCTGTACTTAAGGCACTGAGCTCATATACCATCAGCTCTAAATTAGTGTGACAGTGCATAAACAGGTTAAATGAACTTGGGATAAACAGAACAGAAATTTGGAGAATTTCTGGCTCGGGACCATCACATACGTTCTTGAGGTTTGTCCACAGATCAGATTTACTATTTGGGCGGAGCTTTTTCATCTGGTGATCTATTTCTTCCCACAGTTTTTCGATTGGACTCAAAGGCCATTGCATTGTTCTAAGCAATCCGGTTTCTTCTTAGCTCTCTAAATAATTGCTTCGGGTCATTATCTTATTGAAACACGAAATCATTTCCAATCAGCTTGGTACCAATTGGAATAGCGTGGCTTCTTTATTTAGTATTCTGTTGTTTTTTGTAACAGAACCGACACCATCATAACTGAAACATCCTCAAATTTTAACCGAGCCGCCACCGTTTGTATCTTTCTTATTTCTAAAAAATATGACTCATCAGTCCAAAGAACCTGTTTCCACTATTCTATGGACCAATTTACATGGTCTTTAGCCCAATTTAATCTTGTTCTTTTGTTTTCTTTTCGTAGAAGTGGCATTTTACAGCTACACGTCCAAAAAAACTAGCTTCGTGTAATCGTCGTTTTACAGTTGAATCTGAAATCTGGTCTCTGGGTTTTATTTGTTAATTTCAGCTCGAATATTTGGCACGGTTAAAAAGCGGTTACCAGCCCCTGATCTACGATTTTTTCGAACCGGGGCAAAACCTTGATAGTGGCGCCCCCTCCCTTCAGCGTCAAATTGTTAAAACTGACAATGAGTAGCATTTTTGTGACCATTTGTTAAAATAATAATCCTTTAATAAATTTAAACTTTTTATTATCTAATAACTAATAACTTTCATTTGTGACATAAAACAGAAACACAGAAAAAATATATGTATAACCAGGAAAGACTACAACTTTACACGGCGTGATTTCTTTTCTGCGAAAAAATCTATTAGCTCCTCAAAATCCGACGCATAGGCAGTTTTGTTTTCAATGGCTAGAATCGCGACATGACTCATTGTAGAACGTAGATTAGCTTTAATGATTTTCAGTTTGCTGAAGCTTCGCTCACAGCTTGCAGATGTTGTTGGTAATGTGCAATAAATTCTTAAAGCGGTACTAACATTGGGAAACGCTTCTTGTAAGTCATGGTTGTACAGATGTTGTAACAGGTCGAAGGCACTTGGTTTTTCATTAATTTCATGTACTAGTTCTTTGAATACGGCAAATTCCTGACAAAAACCAAATTAATTTAAGTCTTTTAAATATTTTAAAGCTAGATCGGGTCCATTTTTTTGCAGATCTTTTGTCGACATTTTTAAAAAGGCGTGGCCACTGAGGAAGGCGATTTTTTTATGTAGACTCTTTGCACTCTCTACTCTTATCTCAATTTCTGTTAAAATTTTGTCAAACACTACTTTTATATCTTTGGAAAATAGCCTAGTCAGATCTAGTATTCTTGTTTCGTCTTCAGAGGTTTGCGTGTGGCTTTTTCTTTTTAAAAATTCGTTTGTTTTAAAAACCCGGCTCAATTTCCAACTTTTCTGATACAGGTGTAGCTTCTTTGGCCCAATATTCTAACGTTTTTTCTCTAATTTCTTGCAAGATCTTACCAAGGCCTTGCATTAGCGCCACAGAACGCGAAATGATAATATCCCCTTTTTGTATTTCAACGTTCACTCTATTAATCTCTCAAAGAATATTATCCCAAATTGTCAAGTTGAGGATAAATTTAAAATCCATTACCGCATGTAGCAAATGACCAGCTTCATACTTAGATTCTGCAGCTAGAGAGGATTCTTCAATTTCTTCCAGAGCTTTGACAACTTCCGGTAAATTATTTAATAGAGCCGATCATCTGGTTTGACTACTTCCTTTTAAGTTTGTTTTTGTACACTTTTGCATTATTTTCCACCGCGTGGTGGATCCAACAAATGAAACAATAAAGTTTTCGTACAAGCCCAAAAAGGCTAACTGTTGAAGCTGCATGAACGCCAACAAGATTTAAAGAGTGCGCTAGACACGGTACAAACTGCCAGCTCGTTCATTTGATAACTCTGGATTGGACTCCTTTGTATATGCCGGCCATATAGGATCCGTTGCATTTTTGCACATCCAAACCATCAGCTTCTAGGTTTTCTAGAATGTGATAAATTCTCCGCAGTCTTTCCGACAACTTCAATAAAATCAATAAAACTTTCCTTTATTTCATAACCAGTTTCTGTTATTTTGATGTATATTCGGCTCGGCTCGTAAAGATGTGACAGGGATTCCCCTGGCAAAAAGATCATGGACACTACGCACGCGTTCAAAAATTTACTTGATCTGTTAAGATGCGTTCATAAATCACTTAATATCTATGTGTTCAAAAACTAACTGGACGTATGGAAATAGAAAAGTTTGTTTTTCAAACCTATGAGATTTTAGGAAAAGAGGCTTTATTTGTTTGATATTTCGAATTCTTGTCTCAAGGATTTTGCGCCCCCCTGAAACTGCCGCCCGGGGCAAGTGCAAGTGCCAATAGAGCCGGTTTCTACATACCTTTTCAATGTGGTGGAGACTCCTTCCTTGGATTGAGCAATATTGCGCTAAGAATGTCCTTCTTTATGCAAAATTACTATTTGAGATCTTTTTTCCAATGATATTTCTTTAAATTTTGCCATTTTATATGATCACAACCAATGTTCAGTAGTCAGAAAACAATCACCAATAATAGGTTTGTTCGTTGAGCCCTGAAGTCACCCTGGGGTAGCCCTAAATCGTTTTTTGAAAAACCCTGGTGAGAAAATTCTGTGTTTTTTTAGACCTGGGGTCGCCCTGAACTCGCCATGAAGTAGATCTAGGTATTTTGCTGGGGCGAGTTAAGGTAACGATCAAACTGTCAAAAGTCATATGAGATTTCATATGTATTTCTTTTGTTGTCGTTTGGCGATTCGCATGTTGCATGTTATTGCTTGTATTTGCAATTAAATGTTTTTTGTACTCATCGGATGAAACATTCAGCAACAATGCAAAATTGTTTTTGTTCATTTTTAAAACTAATTTATAACAAATTTAAAGTTTTATCAGATCACAAAATGATTTTGTCTTGCTTTTAGTTGTCAACAAAACAGTTGACAGCCCTTGGGTGTTTTTTGAAAACCGAAAACCCCAGTTTTTGTTGACAACTCTGAGGGTTGTAAAGAAAACCTGGGTCAACCCTGGGTAAAGTTGAACGAACGAACCTAATGTCTAATATACTATAAATGCCATTGTTAAAAATTTATCGTTAACTTTATGACACATAAATTTAAAATGACTCTTTGGCATATATTAAGAACTAATAAAACTTGAATTCAAATTATTTGGATCGTAAAAAACTTAATAAATGTTTTTGTTGTAACTTTTTAATTGTTTTTACCCAAAAATTTGCGAAAATGAACACAAACAAGTGTGTAAATATTTTTTTGTTTAACAATTAAAAAAGCTGAATGAAATAGTCTGTGGAACTCAAAAATGATGAAAAAGTAATTTGGTGCCAAACTTTTGACGGGGGTCGTATACCGTATACGTAAATTCCTTACGTAAGCAACTTATGAAAGGATTATTAGTGTAAACGGGTCTGTATGACTTACAGTAAATTTTATCAACTTCGGTATAAGCTGTAAGTAGAGAAAAAAACTAACAAGTGTAAACACATTTTATTCTCACTTTCGAAATTCTTACAGCTTACACAACTGGCAGTGATAAGGGAAGAAAAATTGTATTTCTTGGTAAACAAATAGCTTTAATTATTATTATTATTAGTTGGTTATTGAGGTGTACGAACATAATAGTGTTTTATGGGACTATACTTGTAGTATTTTGTAGTTTGTTTTTCAAAATTGTTAAAATAATAGCATCAGCCACTTGCTTTCGAGAACTTCATTTTCATAAAATAAACTACATGATAACTCGTTGATACAGTAGTTTGTTAGTAAGTTAATATAAACGGTTTTGTAGGTGTTTACGTAAGTTCAACCTGCATTCAACTAACGAAAACATTTCTTACTGTAATACTACGTTTTCACCAAGAATAAATCCGAGATTTAAGGCAAGAGATTTAGAATAAATCTTGAAGTGTTTTCACCAGAGAAAATGAGATTTATTTGACGTTTTCACTCTATGACATGTCATTCAATTGTCAGTTTGGACAAGAGTAAAAAATATTGTGTAAAGTGTAAACCTTTCTGTAAGTTACTTCTGTAAGACTTATGTATATCGTAAGTAAAACTTACATATGTAATCTTGGCCTTAACTACTCGTACGTTCTTGTCCACTGTGATACGAGTATGTATTAACTAGTAATCGAGTGACATAAGCAAAACCTATTCCAATTTTTTAAGATGGTGCTCAGCAGAGAGATATCTAATAGATGGATTTGATACATACTAGGAGGTTTTACAATCACGAAAAAGCTATTTAAAATTTACCATCTTACTGGATCATCAACGAAATCTGTTTCAATGAAATAGTGGGTAAAATAAGACTTAACTGATTAATGAGCTTATAGCTCGGTAACACATAGTTAAAGCACAAAGTTAATACAACATAATTATTAAGCACTAGTCCGAACTTGAACGTCTATATTTTCGGCCTGTAATACCATACATCTATAACGTATTAAATGTATGCAGATATAACTCAGCATTATTCACCAAGATTGATTGATTTTACCATCAATGTTCAGAAAATAACGAAATTTTCACTAATTGTAACAATTCCACTTAAAACTTAACAACAACTCAAATTTATCTTCTTCGACCTTAATTTTGGCATGTACGAGTATGAGGGTATTTATGACACAAACCAATTTAGAGTAAAGTTCAAGGCATTAACTTAAGTACAGCAATCATTGAAGCATCGAAACAACATTCACTATTTTTTCACCACATTATTGCGAGCATTTATTCGCATTAACTTTTCAAACCGGAGAGTCAACAATGGTTTCAAGTTCCCATATCTTATACTAAATCATAATTCTGCAAAAGTGCAGTTGTTGTTGCATTGTCTTGTTAAGTAACACAAGGTTTTTTGATCAAACAATAAAAGAACAACTCAATAGAAGGTGTCGTTGAAAGAAGTTTTAATTTGATCTGAGTCTGTATCTCTGTTAAAGTTATCTGGGTCATGGACGAGTCTTGAACTTATACCTGGTTTAGAAGCTGATCGAATCCATATTCTTGATTGTAGTTCGAGACAAACAAGTTATTTGTTTTTGCCCAAAAGCTTAGGCCTGACGTTTTCTTCTTAACGTTTAAGATCAAATCTTGGCCATCAACTTTTGACTTTCAGTTTCAGCTAATTTACTATACTTACCACCAGTGGCGTCCAGTGATGGTGTTGTTGGCCAACTGGCACCAGTTCTACTTGAACCAATATTTCTTGGTACTATGCCCTCGGTGGTGTTGTTTCTGCCTATGCCCTTGGGAGTTTTTGGTTGCTTTCGGCTACTTCTTGTATTGACAGGGGTTGATGCTGTAGATGACGTCGGTGCTCGTCCAACAGATGTCGTAGCAGAGCTTCCGAATTCAAAAACACACAAAAATACTACACTCAATGCATACAGCCATAGCACACTGTTCACTTTCATTTTCTTTGGCAAGATCGAGATTTCATTGACCTTTCTTGGTGTGCTGCTTCGAATGCGGAACAACCAAACGCGAGACAGAGACTAGATCGATCTGGTTTTGTTTTATTTTGGCAATTAATATAAGTCAATGGTTTTCAAAATAAGCATCGACTAATGGTATACTTTTTTCAAGCGAGACTAGCGAAGAGCTCTAGTGCACAATACAACACTCATTGAACTGTTTATGTCTTTTGAAGTTGATGCCAAAGTTGCCCAACTTATCTGGCTGTAAACACGAGTGTTGCTTTATTTTTGCAAGTATAGTGGTATGATGGTGTTCGAAGTGCTTTGGAGTCATTACACCTCTGAGACTGTGGCAAGACCTCATAAAGAGCATAACTTGCCGCTAGCTCAGTCAAACTACTTTGGCTTAACTATGTACCTTGGTCCGAAAGTAGTTTGAGCTTTTTTTTGGGATGGTGGCACTCTTGAAGCTTTGCGATTTACTCACTGGATGCCTCCAAGTCGTGTTATAAAAGTTAAGCAACTTAATCTGAGGGTGTGAAGTGGATAAAAGGAGTTTTAAAAACAACAGTCTTTCTCTGAAATTCTAGACAAGAAAGTTATACCGGGCTCAAATGCAGTATGTAACAGTTTACAATGCGATTAGACGCAATATGGGCGGGAAGTCTGGTTTGTCTCTCTATGTCTGTGGTTGACCATGCAGCTTGGTTGGAGTTATGTAATGACAATTTTAAGAGCGAGGATGTTAATTGTTTTTCGAAAATAGGGTAATGTGGTTTACATTTTGTTTTAATGAAGTGAGCATGGGATAGTGTAGAGGCCTTACATAAAGACTTTAAGCTTGCAATCAAATAAAATGTTTCTTAAGAAAATTTTTGTAAGAGATTGAAGGAGAGCAATATTTCGATTGATTCTTATGTTGTATGGAAAAGAAATTTTGACTAAAAAAAAATAGTTTTGATAGTGAGAAATCTTACTAAAATTAGGTTTTTAAATATTGTATGTCATGAGGGAATCAATGTAGGTCAGTTGGATTATACTGGCCAACACAACTGTTTTCCTTGAAATCAGACTAAATGTTCGAAGGTTTTTAATGCCCTGAATTCGATATTATATTTCCTCACCTAACAATTAGTTAACAGAAATTGAGCTTACAGCATCATGATAGGTGTTACAAAATCACCATCAATGTCTTCGGTCAGTGCTATTGAGATGTAGCGTTGCCACTTCGAAAAAAAAAAATAAAAAAAAATGTAGTAGATTTTTTGTTTAAAAATAAAAATACAAAGTTCATCGATTTGAACACTAGATAGATAATAATTTTATTTCATGAAAAGGTTTAACGAAAACATTTTTTATGCTGGTATAAAATTATTAATGACAATGACATGAAGTTGCCTGTCAGGTCTCAGGTCGAAAATAATTTACGGTTAAAAAATTAAGCTTTGTCAATTTTATAAATTATGAAAATTTATTTAAAATTTGGTAGCGATATTTAAGTGAAGCTTTTAGAAACTTATAGAGATTTAAGTATCATTTTTTTTTTGTTTAAGAATCTGGTTCCTCTTCGGCTATTTTGGTCACTTGATGTGCAATGAAACTAGTTTAATTTCATGTACTTCTCCCGACGTTTGGACATGGATTGCTGTCTTCTTCAGTGGATCCTTTATTGAAACAACAAATCGTAAACTCAGTTTAACAAACTCGTTTACAAAGAAGAAACAAAATGATTGAATTTTTAAAAACTTAAAAACGTTAAAAACTTTTTGAAACAATAAAAATGTAGGTTGAGAGTTGTTAGAAAGTGAGTCAGGTTTCGATGTGTGGAACATAGTTGGACGTGTTTTCTGGTGGAAGAAAACTTGTATGTGTTCGCTAAAGTCCACACCTGAGCAGAGTGCAGCATGATAAATCTTGTAGCAGCATCATGAATTTGAAGTTTAGTTGAATGTTGAACTGACTTATTTATTAGTTTGGACCATTTAGCATTTATGGAGTTTTTTTGATATTGCGAGTCGATTATTTAGATGCTCATTCCAAGACATATTGATGTTAAAAACAACTCCCAGATATTTATATTAGATTGATACTGTAACTTCAGTTCCATTGAAAAAATCTCTAACATTTTGAGAGCATTGACACATTGGGGGCTATCGTCAACAAAATTTCCCTCGGAATTTTCCCCATCTTCGAAAATTGGAAAGGTCAATACTTCTGCACTGTTCATTGTAAGCTGGTGACTGGCCTTTTTAAATGAGAGCCAAAGTCACTATGAAACTTAATTCCCAATATCAATAAATTCCAAGGGAAACTTTCGACATTATTCAAGATAATAATTTTGAAAGTTGGGAACAATTACCAGGGAAATTTTATTCACGATAGGCCCCATTAGCGTCTTCCATTTGGTAATTCTGATTTGAATGAAAAATATAATTTTCACAGTTGAAATAAATTGAAAAAACCTAAAATCTAAGGGAGTTGGTTAGTTTATTGTAAGTTAGTTAGAAAAAAAATGCAACAGATATTTTTTCTTCACCTTGTGGGAAGTAGGAAGTTAACAACAAATGGGCTGCGTTTGAAGAAAATGTGTAGTTGATTATTTTGTGAATGTTTGAAAGAAGTTATTTTTTTTTTTAAAGTGCAATAGATTTGATTTTGTGGCAGTATATACAGGGTGTCCCACAGTTACCACCCCAAATGAAAACCATGGATTCCTGAGGTCATTTTAAGTCGAAAAACGTAAGAGGTAATTTTCTCCTTTTCGTCCCATTTTCGAGTTATAACGGTTTTTATGATTTTTGCTCTCTTTTCCTTGAACTGGCTTTATCTTTGCCAAACTACGTCTGATTCGTAAGATTTTTTTTATAACCAATCAAGAATTTATTACAGTTTTAGTTTGTCCCAAAACTTTTTTTCTGCGGATAACCGTTTCTTCGCAATTTTGCATCAAGAATAGTTCAGAAAAAGTTTTAATTCATTTGAATTAATTTTGTATTTAAAAATTAGTTTTTTTTTAAATTCTCTCAATTTGTTTATTTTTTACTTGCGATATAGGCATATACATAGGTACTATAGGGCAAGTTCTGCATTTGGAAAAAAAATCGAACTCGAGATTTTGATCAAAGTTGACATTACGATGATAGCGAAGACAAATAAAGTGGGTCCGTCTGTCTGTCTGTATGTATGTCTGTACCTCGATCTAGAGCTAAGCCACTGGACCTATTTTCTTCAAACTCGGTAGTTATGGGTCTTCGGTGATTCCCTAGAGGGGAAATTGAAAATTTTTTTTTAGCTCTAAAACTAACTACGTTTTGGTAAAAAAAATTTGGGGCAAAATGTTATTAACGGTACCTGTCATAGAACCGTTTTTTTTTATTTTTGACTTTCTCATTAACGGCTCTAACGATTTTACCCAAAAATTTTCAGCAGGAGTCCCCCTAAGTTTAAAATAATATTGTATATAAAAATATTCAAAAAATTATTTGTTGGTTTTTTTTTGAAATTTTTTTTTTTGAAAAATCAATATCTTCAAAACCTATGAACGATTATTTTTTTCAATTATTTCCTAAAATCTATATTATTAAATACTTTAAATTCGCATCCCACATTTTTTTCTTGAAAAATTTTAAAGAAATTTCTTATATAAAAAATTTATTTATTTAATAATAAAACGATTTTTTAAAGTTTGTTTGCATAAATTCATACTTTTCTAGAAATCAGACGGCAATTTCATTTTAAATTCATGTTTTATATTTATAAAATGTATCTTAAATTCCAAACCATTTTTACATAAGAGCAAGTTCGTGCGATCCAGTTATGCATTTTATTTAGAATTACATTTAGTATTCTTTTTAAGGAAAAAAAAATATATTTTTTTAAGAAAATAAACTAGGCTTTAATAATAAGTGAAAAAAATTAATACTCATTAACGTGTTTTTTGAATAAAATGATATCAAAGTGAAAAAACAACTTAAAAAAATATTGGGTTTCATTCAAAATTGCGGAGAAACGGTTGTCCGCAGAAAAAAAAGTTTTAAAACAAACTAAAACTGTAATAAATTCTTGATTGGTTATAAAAAAAATCTTACGAATCGGACGTGGTTTAGCAAATATAAAGCCAGTTAAGGAAAAAACATAAAAACCGTTATAACTCGAAAACGGGACGAAAACGAGAAAATTGCCTCTTAAATTTTTCGACTTAAAATGACCTCAGAAACCCATGGTTTTCATTTGGGGCGGTAACTGTGGGACACCCTGTATATTTCTTAGTCGAAAACTCAGTAGATCTACTGCAATTAAAGCAAAGTGACACCGCTCTTGGGAAGGTGTTTTTCTGAGCTCAAAAAGTGCACAACCTGTAAGCATGCTACGGAGGCATTTGTATTAATGTCGACCAGCGTTACCACTTCGGAAAAAAAGTCGAAGCAGTTTTGAAGAAAAAAGTGAAGTAAATTGAGAAAAATTGAAGTAGATTTCAAAATGACTTTTTACTTGTATTTAGAAAAAAAATTAACCCGAGATTTTTATCAATTGACATTACAAGAAGTAGATCTACTTCAATTGAAGTAAAGTGGTACCACTGATGTCGACTCTTCAACGTTTGGTGGCCAAATTTGAGATAATCAGCTCGGCAATCAATCAGCCAACATTCGTACGCCAAAGGAACACAAGACCGAGAACACTCACTCAAAAAATGTATTAGTAAAATTGCTACGAATGACAATAGTGAAGAAAATATTCGTGTATTATACGAATATTCGTAAGATATACGAAGTACCTATTTGTACAGTGGTATATCTACAAATGTATTTGTAAAGTTTTACTAATAACTGTGTTAGTATCCACGAAACTATTCGTTTAATACTAATTTAATAATTTCATTCGTAAGCAAGAAGTAAACAATTTTTTTTGAGTACAGTGTACGAATTATTGTGTACATACATATAACTAATAACATACAATAATTCCACGTACGAATGACTTCGTACTTTCTTCTATTGAATTCGTAATGTTAACTAATAAAGTCGTACTATTTACTAAGTAAAACTAATATTAGCAGACAGAATTCATTCGTAGGTTGAACGTACGCATTATGCGTAGAATGTACTAATAATTTCGAACTTTCATGAAGTGCATTAGTATATTATTTACTAATCATGAGTAAAAAAATATTATTCGTAGATTTTATGAAGCATAAGTTCATTATTATATAAATATATTATAATATAAAATTATATTATAAAATTATATTTTAAATTAAAAAATACATTTCCTTTTGTTATTATTTCTTACAATGGATAGATATACATTATAAAGAAATGTCAGAAAACATATTTAATGGTGATAAGTTCTACAATAACATTCGTACAATATACGAACAGATCTGTGTAATTTACAAATGAATTACAAGGTCAATGGTAAATATTACAATTATATTCGTACAATGTACGAATGGGAAATAAAACCATGCCTATATGTACCAATAGTATTCGTATAACATACGTTTGTTTTTCTACGAATACTAATAAAATATTCGTAATATGTACTAATCTACGTCCATTCTACGAATACTATTCGTGGCTGATACCACGAATAAAATTCGTAGAACGCAGACAGTTTTTAGTAAAATTTACACATGAAATTTTTTGAGTGCCGTCGCGGTCCATGAAAGTGTGCCACAGAACTCAAGCCAGTCCATTCCTCGCCGTGCAGGAAAAACTCGGCCTTTCGCAGACTTTTGTGTTGGTACAAGAAACATTTTTTTCCGGGAATTCAAAGTTCATGATTGTCATAGTCAATGCCGTTTGTTCGCTGACTAGGCTTCAGAGCATTAGCTAGAGGATCCCAATTTTGACCAAAAAATCATCTTTAGCAACAAGGAAAAATTGCCTTATATGGGACGACACTCATTGTGTAATTGCGTAATTGGTCCATACTTTTTCGAAAACCACGCCCGTTGGTGAGACTTATAAAAATTTATTATGAAACAACGGCAATACTTATAATATCCTACTAGAGTTTATTTTAAATCGCGGAACACATTTTTTGTATTTATTTCATTTTTAAATCAAGTTTTTTTGCAAGTCAGAGTTTTTGAAAAAATAATATTCAAACTCTAAAAACAGAAAAAATGATTAAAATACATATTTAAATGATTTTCTTAATATTTTATGATTTTTCGTTTCATAAACTAGTTCTCTTCCAGTTCAGCCCAAACAAAGAAATCGCTTCCAAAACGTCTTAAACTTTAAAACAGTGTAATTTTTGAGGCGCTTGGTGAAAATTTCAACTATTTTCACTTACGTCTCTTCTTTCCAAGGTCATGAAAACGCTGATAAATTTCAGCTTAAGAAATATCTTGAATGGCAATATGGATTTCATAGCAACAGGTCCACTCACTCTTATATTCATCCATTAAATTGTTTTGCTGCCGATAGTACTCTTATAGCTCCTCGTATTTATTTCCAGATGTACGCCCCTGTTCTTTAGATGTGGATTTAGAACAGCATTAAATTCAGATCTCGATAGCGTTGTCACCGCGTACAATTTAATGCTTCAAAACTCAATGCTGTCTTCTGTTGTTGAAGTGCAACCCACTCCCATGTCGCTATCCATGAGCGGCACTTGCATTGAGAAAACCAAACAGCTCTTAGTTCTCGGTATGTGCAGCACAGATTACTAAAAATGGAATGTCTTCGACATTGCAAGAAATTATTCACCCTTTCTTTCTAATCTGAAGTTAATCTATATGGCCTAAAATCGTTCAAAGTTTGAGTACTACGAGTATATTTGGGCAGGTATTCGCTTCAGGAAATGCACATCAGTTTGCTATTGAGGCCAACTTCAGACGTATTGTTAAATTCAGAGAGTCTTTCTTTAGACACTACACGAATGTGAAATGCTCTACCGACTCAGTATTTCCCTCCTGTTACGATATTCTCACATTTAAAATATCTCAATTTAAATCTTCTCCAAGAAATAATTTTGCGGTAGCTTTGTCATACCAAATTAGCTTTTTTGGCAACCTGAAGTATTTACTAAAGCCCAAAATGCCAACCCTGTGATTGAGTACTAAAAAATTTGGTGAATCATAGAAAATCATAAAAATATTGGACTCACTTTATTTTGTTATCAATTTAATGAAGAAAAATGTCACAAGCTTAGACTGGTCTCGGGGATCAATAAACTTTTTTAGAGTTTACTTAAATCTAACCGGCATCCTAGTAGATACATGACTGACAGCCCGCACAGAAATTTGTAATCCGCAAGCAATAATAATTGCCTTAATTAAACCACATGATAGTAATTTCAAAATTCATTGAAATCATTGAAACAAATTATGAAACCAGAGCAGTTTAGCAACAATATAATAAATTTATTGTTTTTTTTTTATATTATAAATAGACTAGTAGGTACACTTTAAATAAGTTCTTACACAATGAAACTTATTAAATAAAATTAAAATAATTAGATGTTAACTAATCCAGCCATCTAATGACAATTTCCCTTTCCCTTACAACAGCTCCCTTTAGTTTCCGGTTCGGTTTTTTTATTGCACTTGCAATCTTGACCCTTGCCGCAAGTCTCTCCACACTTTTGACTGGCACATTTGCAATCTAGAAAGGAACCGAGAAACAAAATTAAAATTATCTATTTACGCACTGAATAAGGTTTTGCAAGATTTTCATATTAATCACAACATTTGTATCGGTTAGATTGGAAACTTTTCACTTACCAGATTTACAATTACCGCAAGGCATGTTTTGATTAGATTGTTATTAGTTTTATTTTCGAAGTTAGGAGCTTTTTGAACGCTTGATCAATCCACGATCGTACTTTGTCTGAATGATGTCACAATTAAGCGGGCGTCAGGTTTTATACAAAACAATCTTACGTGCGGTGTGCAACATTAATTTTCGTTACTAATTAATACACAACACTATACTGTAGCGGTAGCTTCCACCATCAACTTAACCATTTTTTATGATATAGCTTTGTATGCCATGCTTTCGTTTGAGATATGATTCATGATGACGATGAAGTTGAGGCCGTGTGCAGCCATTAATATCTGGGTTATAAAAGTTAAGAGCGCAAATTGTTTTTCTTTTTTTTTGTTGATCATAATTGTCACGCAATTATATACAACATTTGTTGGTACGAAATATTATCTAAGTCAAGAAGTCTACTTCTTATGAGGAGAAGATAAAGTTTCAGTAACTACTTAAGTCAAAGAGAAATGACCTTTTAAGAAAGTATCGACGATATTATTGGATAGCTACGTTGAAACTTGTTATTGTTTTTTTATAACTTGATAACAACTTGCAACTGAGTGAAGAAAAGTCTTGAATAGATCTAGCTCTAGTTTGTCTAGCGTGTATCTGCGCTATCTTCTGTATGAATCAAAATAGACTTAAAGAGAATAAAATGCCGAGGGAAGAGTGGTCGGCAAAACAATGAAAAGGATTAGAAGATTAGAAAAGAGATCATTTTTTAAAATGAGGAAGAGAGTCGGAAACAAAACGGAACCCTGAGGAACACCAGCTTTTTTTTGGGAAGATCCGTCTTGAAACCGTCCAATACAACATGTATTGAACGATCCAGAACTTAATTTCTACTCCAAAAAAAATAAGGGTTTCTTTAATAGAGCTTGATGTCAAACTCTATCAAATGCCCTAGAAATATCAAGCGCAATAATTTTGCTTAATACAAAACAATCTAAAGATCTGTGCCATCAGATCTCCAGTTCAAAAGCCGTATTGCCGGTCATTAAGAAGATTTCGGTCTTCGAGATATTTCTTGAGCTGATGACTGAACTGCGATTATATGACCTTGGAAAGAGGGACGTAAGTGCAATTGGTCGGTAAGAAGAAAGGAGAGAAAGGTTCGCCTTTTTTTAGAAACAGTTTGGACAAATGCTGTTTTCAATTTCTAGAGAAGATTCAAAAACACTATTAGGGATGTCAAAGCTTAGGAAATGGTTTTGGCAGTGAGAAGAACACCTCAGAAGAATGTGGTTATATACACCCAGGACCATTGAATTTGTTAATATCAAATCTCGGAGGGTTTTTGCAACTATACAAGTGTGGAATTATACCTACCTGTCCCATTGAATAATTTACGTTCTCAAGGATGGACAATTTTGCTGTCTGGCAATGTAAAGTTAGTAGTAAAATTAGCTTAGCGTACATTTGCCTTATCTGAAGAACTAGTTATTACGTTGATGATGTGTTTTACATTCTTAACAAATGCCCAAAAAATTTCAACTGTTCTCTTTGGTTGTTTTTATAACAGCGTTGCAATAGTTTCTGACTTATTTTGTGCTTTTTACCATTTTTATCAATTGGGTTGGCTTTGAAAGAGCGGAAAATTACTTCTTTCAACTTGTTGATAGCTTCATTACAGCTTGTACTTGGGATATCAAACTGGAGTTAGTAAGGCTAGATATCAAACTGGCTAAAAGAAGATTGTTGGTTGACGCCTTGTGAATTGTAACGCTACTAAGTACTCTCAAGTAAGTTTTGAAGAAGGAAGAGTGTCGCAGAGAAAACGTAGCCTAAGGCTGAAAACACACCGGATAAAGCAAAACGTTTTTTATTCGATAGTCAAAAAAACATTTTTTATTTGAACACACACCAAGCGAAACAGAATAAAACAAAACAAAACGTTTTGTTTTTTTGTTTCGTTTGGTGTGCGTTGAAATGAAACAAAATACGAACTATCGTAAAAGCTTAACTCGGGCGGAAAGATTATAACTCTACAGCAAGTAAATACAAATAACAATTTTGTTTTTACAAAACAGGCATTATGTGTTTATTCATAAGAAAAGAGAAAAGCTTTTAATCTTGCCAATCTTCAAATGTCATAGTAGGAAGTAGCAATCCGCAGCTTATCAATAGTAATATTGGCATGTTCCTTATCCTTATAATTATAGATAGGGCTTCTTGCCTTAATTAAAAAAAAAATGAACTTCTCTCCATCTACATATTTCATATTTATTTAAAATTTGCGCACAGAGTAAACGTAGAAGCAAATAAATCTGTAAAGTGCAACGAAAGAAGAAAATAAAAACAACGGAGTCAAAACTTTGTTTTGCAAAAAACAATAGCTCAGCTATCGGCAACGAAACATGTTTTTCTGTTTTGCTTTTGTTTTTATGTTTTGTTTCATTTGGTGTGCGTTGCGCCATAAGAAAGTATGCAATTATCGTCAACGACCCTTGTTCGAAACAGTTTTGTTGCATTCGGTGTGTGTTGCTCGTATACAATAGCATGTATTTTCGACAACCACCATCGAAACAACTCAAACAAAAAACATGTGTTTTGTTTCGTTTTCTTTGGTGTGTTCAGTCTCATAAGAAACAATGTTCTCTTGTTTCACGAAACAAAAAAACATGTTTTGCTTTATCCGGTGTGTTTTCAGCCTTAGGGCACAACAGAAAGCCATTACTCTGCTGCAAACAAATATTCTTTTTCTTGTGAACTGCCAATAGGAGAGTTATTGTGAATGAGTGTTGGAATGGATGATTTAGTTTTAGGATATTTTAGTCGTAGATTTTGGTCATGTAGGAATTTTGTTCTTCGAATATGAGCATTCCGTATTCCGGGCTTGTCTGTATCTATTTTTGCCGGTTTTCTTCAGTAGGGTTAGTTTTGTAGCATCGGAAGATAAACTCTCTTAACCTGGTAACCTATTTACAGCCATAGTCTTTTTGGAACTTATTTCTTTATTTTATTAATGAGAATATTACTCCTTTGCGATACCGGTAAAACAAGCTTTTCGAATAGATAGCAAATCCAGATATTTGTTAAAATGCATATTGAATATACTATTCCAACACAGATAATTATATAGATAAGTTATCTGTACATATATCTTTATATATATATATATATATATATATATATATATATATATATATATATATATATATATATATATATATATATATATATATCTTTATATAAAGCCTTTTTTTTATTGAACTATCGTATTTTTGTTAAAAAAAAAGTTGAAGGTATTCTATGACGAATGTTCATGTGTTTTTCTATAAGTTAAACGGCAAACAACCCACTCTGTGCACGAGTGAATCAACTTCAATTTTCTTACGGAACATTTCTATGAAATTTCCTAAAGGGTAATTTCACCGTCAAGGCCAAAAAAGATATTTTGAATTAATAATTCAACAAGTCCAATATTTTTCAATTTTTTTCAGTAGTATATAGAGTTTGATTAAAAATTACAACGGAAATAATGTGCATTTTCATTCAAATATATGAGGAAATCCAGCGTACCTTAAGATTTTCGTTTAAAAAAAAAAAAAAAATCAAATCATTAGCACATCAAAACAGTTGATGTTTTTATAATCAAAGTAACGTCAGAAATGTAAATCAAGTCGCGTTACTAAAATTCATCAATGCATCAAAAATTAATTGATAAAAATATGTAGAGTTTCTACACAGGTGCACAAAAAAATAAAAAAGTAGTTAATTTCAAAAACCGAACCTACATATCCTAACGTATTTTGACGCGCTGAATTTGAATTTCAAGTTAGAATTGGTCATCCACCCTCCAGTTTTTTTCAAATCGTAAAAAACTTAAGATAAGTTCATCGACCATTTTTTTTTCCTCATGCATGTACATATGTCAGAGAGTAAAGAGTTATATGCCCTTATTTCATAACTTATACATCAATTTAGTGTTTAAAATTATAAAATAATAAAATAAAAGTCCGAGAAACGTACATGAAATAGTCGTAAGCTAAAAATTTTTCGTTTAAAATAAAAATTCATTTTAAATAATCTATTTAGTGGAATAAAAAATGATACTTAATACAGTTACTTTGGATAACTTCAGGTTTCTAGGCATTTCTAAGCTTTTTTTGAGTGTGCTCTTTAATTTTCTACATCTAAAATAAAAATTACGCTGTCGAACATTTTTGAATTCCTCGATAAGTTTGTAAATTTTTGAGGCACATTAACTTTTCTTGGCTGAATTTTTTCGTTTTTGTATATAGAATATGCACAAAAACTTTGATTACGATATATAAATGCATCAAAAAGTTATGAAAAGAAAAGTGTAACGATCTAATTTTCAAAAAGAGCGAGGGACGTGTTTTTCTTAGTTCACCATTTCAATGTTATTAGTGGCACACCCAAATATCAATATAGATTATACTTAGTGAAGTAACTACAAAAATTATTTCAATTTTCAGGTGGATCAAACATTGCATCAAAAAGTTACAAAGTTTTGAAATAAAAAAAACATTGAAAGGGACAAATTAAATTATTAAATTTCTTTGTTTTCACGTAATAAAATAGCTGTAGTTAGTTAGTTTAGTTTAATTGACTTTTTATTTAACTTTGTTTAAACAATGTAATACAATATTTTACAATATTTGATTTTGATTAGAAAGTCTTAAGGTTTTGGCAGGAAGCCGTCTACCAGATTGACTTTTTTTTTTGTTTTATTGTTTAACATTATTTTTAATAATTAATTTAAATGTGATACAATGTGATGAAAGTAAAATAAACGTTAATTCTAAATATGTTTACTTTTAATGTTTAAAAATCTCCTTCACGAATACGATGCCTGTATGCAAGAGCTTTTATGGTATATCTAAAAACTTCATTCCATCCATGATCACCGTTCAGAATAGCTAATACATCTTCTCTTTCTAGCGTATTTACTCCAAAATAGATTCTCCGTATTTCACTTAGAATTGGGCATACTGCAATAAAATGAAAGACATCCTCTCTCTCTCCGCGGTTGCAAAGATCACATAAAATAGGGAGGTCAGGTCGATGGGGTACGTAATTTAGATGGATTAATTCACCTCTTAACATAAAGATAGTTCTTATCATTTCAGTTCTGTTCTTTTCTAGAAAGTAAGTGTTATCTTGAAGATTATATTTAAGATTGCTGTAGTACATTCTGTGTTGCGAAGACTGTGCCTCATTCACGTATTTTTCGTATAGATATTTACCAGCTTTTTCCAATATGTTTTCAAATTTCTCTCTAAGTATAGAAGCACCATCCGAAGGTTCAAAATTAATTACGCATCCATAACAATCAGCTAGATCTTTCCATCTATGAACGCAATGTCCGTTATTTTCTATGATATTTCTTAGGATAATTTTTGGAAGACGTTCCTCTTCCATTCCCATCACTTTTAGTACATATTTGAAATGTAATTTGAGCGTTTCCAAGATAAGAGGCGGACAACCCGTCTCCAGGTGAATCATATAGTTCGGTGTATTGTTAGGTAAGTTGAATATGCGTTTTATGGAGTAGCGTTGAAATTTTTCTACGGTCTCAAAATTTCCATATCCCCAGATTTGTGCAGCATATAAAAGTATAGATTGGGCAGTCGTACTTATAATTTGTTGCTTAGAGCTATGGGCTATAAATTTGCTCCGAATACAAGTATTCCAGACTGAACTTACAGCCCTTTTCGCTTCTGATAGTTTAGTTTTCAAATGTTTTTCCATATTAAGGTTAGATGTTATCAGAATTCCAAGATACTTGTATTCTCTAACAACTTCAATAGGATGCCTTTGGTAATACCAGACTTCATTTCTAGAGAACCTTCCTCCGCCATTTCTGAATATTAATATTTTCGTTTTTTCAAGGTTCACAGTTAAATTCCAGGCTTTACAATAATTTTCAAGTCTGTTTATCATAAGTTGCAAACTTGTGACTGACCCAGCTAGAAAGACAATATCGTCTGCATACATTAGGCCTGGAATCACTACATGATTAACTTCAACCCCACCACCAATATCATCTGTTATGTCATTTATAAATAGTATAAAAAGAAGTGCACTTAAAATACAACCTTGCTTTACACCCATCGTCGTTTCGAATTCATCTGACAAACTATCTCCATCCCACACAGCAGCTTTATTGTCCTCGTAAAGTGCTTTTATAATGTTAACAATTTTGCTACTTATACCAATTTTGTATAGTTTATAAAAGAGTGCTTCACGTGGGACAGAATCAAATGCTGACTTGAAGTCTACAAAAATTGCGTAAAGTTTCTTATTTTTTTGTTTATACGTTTGAGCAATATTTATCAAAGCGAAGATATGATCAATAGTTGAGTAATTTTTCCTAAACCCAGCTTGAAACTCATGCAAGATGTGTTTACATTGAACCCAATTTGCAAGTCTTTTGTAAATAAGAGCAGTAAATAACTTGCAGACCGTATTGATGAAAGAAATACCTCTGTAGTTTGCTGGATCCGAGTAGTTGCCCTTTTTGTGAAGTGGAAATATAATAGATTTTTTAAAGCTTTGTGGAAAGTTGGGACACTCGAAAAGACGATTGAATTCATTTAATAGGGCTATTGAGAACTCGGTGGTACAGTTTTTGTAAAACTCAAAAGGAATTCCATCTTATCCTGGTGCTTTGTTGTTCTTGGAATTGTTTATTACTTGAATCAATTCTGATAGTTCAAACGGTTCATCTAGAAGATTATCAATCACTCGCGGTTCTGCGTAATGAATTTTAAGGTATGTCGGTTCAATATTAAGCAACGTTTTGAAGTGTGTACGTAACTCCTGTGCCCGAAGACCTGTTGCAATGTAATTTTTACTTCCATTTACTAATTTAACTGCTTTCCAAAATTCAAATGACGATCTACAATTATTTATCGTTAAGATATTCTGAAGATCATATTCCAGCTTTTTTAGGTGACAAGTTTTTTTAAATTCTTTGTTTGCCTCAGCCTAAAGTGTCTTAAAAGCAGGAGTGTTGTATTTTCTAAATAACCTAAGGAAAGCAAAAGACTTCCGTCTTGCCATCGAGCAGTCATTGTCAAACCACTTGTGTATCTTTTTTTCAGTTTTATTTGTATAGTATGTTTGGTTTTTTACGGATTTTTTGATAACTCCTGAAAGTTGTTCGATTTTTGGTGCAGTTTCAATTCTAAGAAGATTAGTTAGTTCAATTTTTAAATTGTGGCGGTAGGAATTTGACCTTTTCTCCTTCCAGAACAGTTTTGGTAGTAACCTTAGCTCGTTAGCTGTAGTTTTTTCATTATGTGCCACTTTAAGTTGAATCTCTAGTGGCATATGGTCTGAAAATGTCTGTTGTCCCACACGAAAGTCAGAGATTAGATCTTGCCACGTTCCTGCGACAAAGCAGTAATCTATAACTGAGCATGCTGTCCCTCTAATAAACGTATATTCACCACATAGATCACCATCAACACTTCCATTTAAAACTTTGCAGTCAAATGAATCTGTTAGTTCAAGTACTTTACTTCCTTTACTGTTACTCAACTTGTCTTTGGACTGACGATGTAAATTCAATAATTGTGAGTTTGTACCTGAAACAAAATTATTCTGAGCAAGACCTATACGGCCATTGAAGTCACCAATTAGCATCAAGTTCGTGGAGTTAAGAGAATATAGTAGGTCGCTCAGTTTGTCAAAATCTCGTTGCCAAAAATTGCAGTTCAAGTAAATAGGTATTATGTAGAAAGTATCCATTTTAATTCTAAGTTTTACAATGAATGAGTTACATTTTTCTTCGAATTCCAGTTCAGCTCCTTCTATGTTCTTACGGTATGCTAAAAGATCACCACCACTTGCTCTTCCAAATATATTGCTTTTAACAGCAGGTTTCCATTTGAGTTCATAGTTCTTAAAAATATTATTATATCTACTCTCTTCTAAGTTTAATAAATGTGTTTCGTATAATAAGAATATGTGAAATTCTTTTAAATAGTTCAAAAATGCAGCAGTATCTAATTTATTTTTCATTCCATTAATATTATATGTTAAAATTTTAAATGTTGTATTTTCTTGATTTGGGTAGACGGCTGATCCTCAGAAAATCGGCCCGTCAAGACTTACAGCGGTTGTTTTACTTAAAGTGTGATTACCTCGTACCATCCCTGAGCTTGTGGACTGTCCCAAATTTGACAGTTGGTTTGACGTATTGTTTTTATTGCTTTCATTCATTAAATTATCAATTGTATTTCTCACACCTGTGGAAATTTTTCCGAGCATTTGGCTCAAAACTTGAATTCCATCTACTTTTCCGCACCTCAAACCTTCAGAAGCGTCCCAAGTAAAAATCTTATCCTCAACATGTAACCTATCGTCCCTCAAAACAATCTTTTTCTTAGGATATTCTCCTCGTAGTGGTTTCATCAGCCTGAGCAATGCAGATCTCTTTTGGCGAATATTCAGGGGAAGGTCTTTGTTGATAGATATACCAGTATCTTTAAGTTGACTACATTTCCGTAGTACACTAGTAGCTATATCACGAGTCTTCATTTGAACCACAACTGTTGATTTGCGGGGATCTCGGCTTCGAATATTGTAAGCGCAGTCGATATCGATGTTTGTGTCGTGGTTGAGAAGGCTTGCGCAAACAGATTTCGCTTTTTCGGCCACGTTAACATCTTTCTGTACAGGTAATCGAACAATGAGATTTTTTTCGGTATTTTTTTGCATTATTTTGTCGATTTGAGATTCAAGCTGTATATGTATTGTAATATTTTTGCTAGGTTCTTTAAATAAAACTTATTACTGTTTCTAATATTTCTTCTTTATTTACACTTTTCAAATCCAAACAATAAATCTCAATTTATAATCAACTCTAATACTTTTATTCCAACTTAAATCCACTTCTTTAATTACACTTTCCACAATCCAATAGTTCAGCTTTGCACACTTTCATAATCGAAAATAAACTGTCTTGTGCTCACCGTGAACACTCCCTTTTATACTCAAACCAGTTGTTCTCGAAGGTTCTTGTCTAGAATATTCTATTTGCTTGGAATGGAGATAGAATGTTCTAGTAGTTTGGAATGAGGGGAAATTTAGATGCGAACTGCTGGAAAAGAGCTTTTTTTTTTTGTTCCTTCATAAGGCAGATATGTAATTCCCAACAGATGGCGCTGTAGGAGTATAAAGCTCTGTTCGCAACATTGCCCCCTTCTTAAGATTGTTCGTCCCGAACAACTCTATCACCAGCTCCGGCACTGTATCGGTGCAGTCGATCGCTATGCACAACTTTTAGCTTTCCTCTTAACCCTCTTTGAATTCGGTAAACGACATCATTGATTTTCGTGACGACAGTATAAGGGCCTTCCCAGTTTTGTTGAAGCTTCGGCGACAATCCCTTTTGACGATGTGGGTTATACAGCCATACACGATCTCCTACTTGGAATCCTGTCGTGTTTGCTCTTGTGTCGTACCTTGTCTTCATTCGATCGCTGTAAGTGCTCATTCTAGTCCTGGTCCTTTCGTGGATGTCGGTTAGCCTCTCTTTTAGGTCACTCACGTAATCCCCTGTTTCTTGAGACTCTTGTGGTGGGTGTCCAAACCTTATCTCACTAGGCAGCCGTATGCTTTTTCCGAACAGGATTTCAGATGGTGTTTGTCCTGTTGAGCTATGTACTGCACTTCTATAGGCCATCAAAAATAGTGGTATGTGCTTATCCCAGTTTCTTTGGTAGTCGCCTACGACCTTAGTGAGGTGCTCTTTTAAAGTCCTGTTGAATCTCTCGACCATTCCATCAGATTGCGGGTGAAGTGGTGTGGTTCTCGTTTTCTTAATGCCAAGGAACGCGCACACCTCTTGGAATATGTTCGACTCAAAGTTCCTTCCTTGGTCAGAATGGAGCTCCATAGGCACACCGAACCTGCTTACCCAGTTAGACACAATCTGGTCGGCCACGGTTTTGGCTTCTTGGTTCGGGATAGCGTATGCCTCAGGCCATTTGCTGAAGTAATCCATTACCACCAGAATGTATTTGTTTCCATCATTCGTTTCCGGAAATGGGCCAGCTACATCAACAGCAATCCTTTCAAACGGTGAGCCAACATTATATTGCATCATTTTTCCTTGCAGTTTTCTACCAGGGCCTTTGGTTGCAGCACAAGCTTCACAATTTCGGCACCACTTTTCAACGTCGTCTCTTGCATGCAACCAGTAGAATCGTTGTCTCACTTTTTCTAAAGTCTTATTGACTCCCAAATGGCCTCCTGAAGGTCCATCATGCATCTCTCGAAGAACCTCTTTGATTTTCGATTGAGGTAACACAAGCTGCATTACATAGGATTTACCATCAGCGGACTCCCATTTTCGCCGAAGAACACCTTCTTGCACATGAAGTGAGTTCCATTGTGCCCAATAGGCTTTTAAAATTGGACTCCTATCGGAAATGTCATTCCATGCGGGTTTTTCTTCATGTTCCTTCCATGCGAGAAGAGGTTCAATGTCGGGGTCTTCTTGTTGAGCAGATCGTATTTCTTCATTGCTCCATCCACAAATGGGGTCAGCTCTTATTCGCAGAATGTTGATGGATTCCTTTTCTTCTTGTCGCCTGCAATGCTTGCAATCTATTTTACAAGGTCTCCGGGAGAGTGCGTCGGCATTTGAGTGCAGCTTTCCCCTTCGGCGTTGAATTTCGTAATCGTAAGTCTGCAGTCTTTCTATCCACCTTGCGACTTGTCCTTCTGGGTTCTTGAAGTTCAACAACCAGTTAAGAGCACCATGATCGGTTCGTAGAAGAAACTTCTGTCCATAGATGTATTTATGGAAGTGTTTCGTTGCCAAAATGAGTGCCAAGAGTTCTCTTCTGGTCACACAGTAGTTTCTTTCGGTCTTCGACAGTACTTTGCTGAAATAGGCGACAACCTTTTCTTCGCCATTGTGCACTTGTGACAGAACAGCGCCGACTCCCACGTTGCTTGCATCAGCATCGATGATAAAAGGCTTGCCTGGAGTCGGATAGATCAGCACCGGAGCATTGCATAGATGATATTTCAGTTCTTGGAAGGCTTTTTCACACTCACCTGACCATCTAAACTGCTTGTTCTTTTCCGTAAGCTGATGCAAACTCTTCGCAATTCCGGCAAAGTTCTTAACAAAACGTCTGTAATAAGTAGCAAGACCAAGAAAACTTCGTAGTTGATGTTTGTCCTGTGGTGTTGGCCAATTTTTGACGGTGTCAACTTTTTCAGGATCGGTCTTGACTCCTTGGGACGAGATGATATGTCCCAAATACTTTACTTCAGTCTGGAACAGTGCACATTTTTCTGGGTTCAGTTTAAGGTTAGCCTCTCGAAGTCTCTGAAACACACCCTTTAGGTTCTTACAGTGTTGGTCGTATGTTTTCCCATAAACGATAACATCATCCAAGTAGACAAGGCAAGTTTTCCACGTCAGGCCTTGAAGGACGCACTCCATCAAACGCTCAAAGGTTGCCGGAGCGTTGCAAAGACCAAACGGCATCACGTTGAACTGCCACAGCCCATTACCTGTGGAGAACGCTGTCTTTTCTCGATCTTCAGGGTGAATTTCAACTTGCCAATATCCACTTTTCAAGTCCAGTGTTGAAAACCAGTGTGCTCCTTCCATCGCATCTAAGGTGTCACTAATTCTTGGCAGGGGGTAGCTGTCTTTCTTGGTTACGTCATTCAACCTTCGGTAGTCAACACAAAACCGTGTACTTCCGTCCTTCTTTTTGACTAGGACCACTGGTGACGCCCAAGGACTCTTGGAGTTCTCAATCAAACCATCCTTCTTCATGGTGGTAATCATTTCCTCAGCTTCACCTTGTTTGGCCAGTGGCAGACGTCTTGCGGGCTGACGAATGGGCCTTGCATCTCCTGTATTTATTCGATGCTGCACCATTTGTGTCCTTCCATATTTCCCGTTTGGTGAAGCGAAAATGTCGGCATACTCAATCAGAAGACTTTCTGCCATTTTAACCTGATGTTGGTCTAGGTTAGCTGAATTGAATATCTTTGCCTTGATGCTATTGAGCTCCTCAGGGTCTAATGTCGTTCTCGGTGTTTCAGCGTCAATTCGTGTTATGGCTGCGACAGATTCGCACTTACCAATAACTTCTCCTTTCACTAACTTTACATCGTACGGTTTGGTGTTGAGTATACGTACGGGGACCATATTGTTCTTCGGAGCCACAAGTGTCTTCCCAATGATGAAATTTTGGGAAGAACAATCTGGGCCTGGTTCCACCATTAGGTATCGATGGCGTCCACACTCACCTTCTAATTTTGTCCAAACGAATACCTCAGAAGAAGTAGGAATAACCACATCTTCTTTGATGACAGTCCTTAGAGTTGTTATTCCTTCGTGCCCATAGATCATTGGAATCTCTGTATTCTGGTATTTGAGTACCTGGTTGCCAATATCCAAAATTACTCGATGTTCTTTCATGAAGTCCATTCCGATGATGCACTCGTCACATATATCTGCCACCAAAAATTTGTGTGAGAATTCTAGATCTGCAATTCGAATTCTAAGTCGGACTTCACCATAAACCCTAGCTGCTTCTCCTGTGGCAGTTCTTAGACGGTAGCTATTGGTGTTGTGTAGCCACTTCAAGTGCACCAGGTCTTGACGCACAATGGAGGCTGTGGCACCGGTGTCGATGGTGACCACACGTTTGTTGCCATTTAATGTTGCCTCGACAGTCAGACTTCTATTGTCTCGCTTAGTTTGAGAGACCTGGATGGTGTTTCTGGGGCCATCGATACCAGAAACCAGCTTCTGCCCCTCGAAGTTGGTTCTTACTCGTTTCCCTGTTGGGAAACTGTTCGGGAAGTAACACTGGTGTTATGGTTACCTTGTTCTGAGTTCGAAACTCCGTGTCCACAATGTTGACAAGCTCTTCTTGGTGGTAACCGACATTGACGCTGTAAATGTCCGGTCTTGTTGCAATTCCAGCACTTTGCAAGCCCGTTCCGTTGGTTCCTTTGGACATCAGTTCTTTGGCATGAGCATTCTTCGACGATGGCTTCTCTAAGTCGATGTACTCCCTGAGAAGCTTGCTCAGCTGCTTCCATTGTCAAGGCAAACGCTAATGTTTCAGAAAGCGTTCGTTTTCCAGCAGTTCGCACGGCCCTTTGAAGATGTATGTCGGAAATGGCGCGAACAAATGCCTCAACTGCAAACTGGTTACAAATTTCCTCACCAACATCTGGATATGCAAGATGAACAAGCCTTTCAATGTCTGCTTGCAGTTGTTGTAGAGTTTCGCCCCTCTTCTGAACTCTGGAATTGAGTTGCACTTTGAAGACTTCTTTCATGTGGCTGTTACCAAAGCGTTTGTCTATAGCCAAAACCAAGGAATTGAAGTCGCCGCTCTTATCTGCTGGTATGGTTTGCAACAACTCAGCAGCTGCTCCTCTAAGAGCAAGAGTTAAGGCTATATACTTGTCAGCCTCATCCCAGCCATTTGTTGTGGAGGCTGCCTCGAATTGCTTCTTGTATATAGACCAAGAAGTTTGTCCATCAAAGGTTGGAGGTTGCATCTCCTTTTTCCTCAATGTTTCTCCAGAACTTTCCCGAATCTTTATATTTCGAATACGATCTAAATCTTTTGAAAACGTCTCCATTTTGTTGTCGACTTGATTCTCCAATAATGAAACACGTTCGGCTTGATTCTCTAACAATGAAACACGTTCATCAAGTGCAGATACATTCTTCTCGATGTTAACAAGCTTGCCTTCTAGCATGTTTTTCTGCTCTTCGAGAAGGTCTTTTTGTTCGTTATGCTGTTTATCAAGGCGTTCGAGAATATTCTTTTGTTCATTTTTCTGTTCATTTCGTTGTTCTTCGAGACGTTCGAGAACATTCTTTTGTTCATTTCGTTGTTCTTCGAGACGTTCGAGAACATTCTTTTGTTCGTTTTTCTGCTCATTTCGTTGCTCGTCGAAACGTTGAAGCAGAAGACTAATCATATTTGAAACATCTACATTTTTACTTACGTCTGCTTCCTCAGCGTCAGCTTCAAAGACGAAAATGTCCGGGTCTTCATTTTGTTGTTTCAAATATTCGGCCAAACGCAGAACAAGCTCATTTTTCGATCCTGCTCTAGAAAGTTCTCGCTTGCCTAATTCACTTTTCAGCTCATTACAGTTGAGCTCTTTTAGTAACTTGCTCATTTTTATTATTATTATTTTTTTTTTTTTTTTTTTTTTTTTTTTGCACACTTCACTGCACAATAAGTTTTATTCCACTTTTCTGACACCAATGTAATATTTTTGCTAGGTTCTTTAAATAAAACTTATTACTGTTTCTAATATTTCTTCTTTATTTACACTTTTCAAATCCAAACAATAAATCTCAATTTATAATCAACTCTAATACTTTTATTCCAACTTAAATCCACTTCTTTAATTACACTTTCCACAATCCAATAGTTCAGCTTTGCACACTTTCATAATCGAAAATAAACTGTCTTGTGCTCACCGTGAACACTCCCTTTTATACTCAAACCAGTTGTTCTCGAAGGTTCTTGTCTAGAATATTCTATTTGCTTGGAATGGAGATAGAATGTTCTAGTAGTTTGGAATGAGGGGAAATTTAGATGCGAACTGCTGGAAAAGAGCTTTTTTTTTTTGTTCCTTCATAAGGCAGATATGTAATTCCCAACAGATGGCGCTGTAGGAGTATAAAGCTCTGTTCGCAACAGTATATTCAAAATTAAAACATCTTTCTATTTAAGTCCTATTTAAAAAATTACACCAATAACAACTATTTTAATGAACTATATTTTTATATCTGCTAGTGACATAAAATCCTAAAGTACGCTGGATTTCCTAATATACATAGCTGCAAATCCTTTTAAACTTCTCTCTAAAAATAGTGAACACGCTTGGTTTTTATTACTTCACAAAATCGAGAGTCTACTGTACATTCAGCTCTGAAATTGTATATGAGTCAAATTTATGCTTACCCTATAAACAGGAACGCATACAATTTACAAAAATATCATCCTAAACGTATGCAATTTAAACATTGCCGTAATACAAAATTTATAGATTTATTTTCGTTGTATATTTTGTGCAGTGTTAAACTGAACGAAACTTTTTTTCTTGCATACTCATAGGTTGCAATAAGATTTGAATCATTTTGTTAATGAATCTGCTTTAGATCAGAAGAGAAACTTTTTCAAATACCAATTAAACTGAATTTTACATTTTTACTTGCGATATAGGTACTATAGGGCAAGTTCTGCATTTGGAAAAAAAATCGAACTCGAGATTTTGATCAAAGTTGACATTACGATGATAGCGAAGACGAAAAAAATGGGTCCGACAATTCCGTCTGTCTGTCTGTATGTCTGTATGTCTGTATGTCTGTATGTCTGTATGTCTGTATGTCTGTATGTCTGTACCTCGAACTACAGCCTAAACTACCGGAGGTATTTTCTTCAAACTTGGTAGTTAAGGGTCTTCGGTGATTCCCTAGAGGAAAAATTGAAATTTTTTTTTTAGCTCCAAAACTAAGGGTACCCCCCATACACCCGTAATGCAAAATCTTATTTATCTCGAAAACGGCTCTAACGATTTTGATAAAAAAAATTAAGTGTGATATTATGGACATGGACTACATTTTGGTCAAAAAAAATTTTGGGGGGAAATGTTATTAGGGGTACCTGTCATAGAACGGTTTTTTTGATTTTCGAATTTCTCACCAACGGCTCTAACGATTTTAACCAAAATTTTTATGCAGGAGCTGATTTGCATTTGAAAAAATATAAACTAATAATTTTTTCGAAAAAATAGTTTTTGGATTTTTAAAAAAATAATACAATTTTTTTTTTGAAAATTCAATATCTTGAAAACCGATACACGATTAAATTTTTAAATTACGTTTTAAAATGTATTTTATTAAATACTAACAATTTGCATATCAATTTTTTTTATAAAAATTTTAAGGAAAATTTAGTACACAAAAAACATGTTTCAGTGTGTCTGTATGTCTGTACCTCTCACTACAGCCTAAACCCCTGGACCTATTTCTTTCAATCTCGGTAGTTAAGGGTCTTCGGTGATTCCCTAGAGGAAAAATTGAAATTTTTTTTTTAGCTCCAAAACTAAGGGTACCCCCCATACACCCGTAATGCAAAATCTTATTTATCTCGAAAACGGCTCTAACGATTTTGATAAAAAAAATTAAGTGTGATATTATGGACATGGACTACATTTTGGTCAAAAAAAATTTTGGGGGGAAATGTTATTAGGGGTACCTGTCATAGAACGGTTTTTTTGATTTTCGAATTTCTCACCAACGGCTCTAACGATTTTAACCAAAATTTTTATGCAGGAGCTGATTTGCATTTGAAAAAATATAAACTAAAAAATTTTTCGAAAAAATAGTTTTTGGATTTTTAAAAAAATAATACAATTTTTTTTTTGAAAATTCAATATCTTGAAAACCGATACACGATTAAATTTTTAAATTACGTTTTAAAATGTATTTTATTAAATACTAACAATTTGCATATCAATTTTTTTTATAAAAAATTTAAGGAAAATTTAGTACACAAAAAACATGTTTCAGTGTTTCTGTATGTCTGTACCTCTCACTACAGCCTAAACCCCTGGACCTATTTCTTTCAATATCGGTAGTTAAGGGTCTTCGGTGATTCCCTAGAGGAAAAATTGAAATTTTTTTCTTAGCTCCAAAACTAAGGGTACCCCCCATACACCCGTAATGCAAAATCTTATTTATCTCGAAAATGGCTCTAACGATTTTGGTAAAAAAAATTAAGTATGATATTATGGACATGGACTACATTTTGGTCAAAAGAAATTTTGGGGGGAAATGTTATTAGGGGTACCTGTCATAGAACGGTTTTTTTGATTTTCGAATTTCTCACCAACGGCTCTAACGATTTTAACCAAAATTTTTATGCAGGAGCTGATTTGCATTTGAAAAAATATAAACTAAAAAATTTTTCGAAAAAATAGTTTTTGGATTTTTAAAAAAATAATACAATTTTTTTTTTTGAAAATTCAATATCTTGAAAACCGATACACGATTAAATTTTTAAATTACGTTTTAAAATGTATTTTATTAAATACTAACAATTTGCATATCAATTTTTTTTATAAAAATTTTAAGGAAAATTTAGTACACAAAAAACATGTTTCAGTGTGTCTGTATGTCTGTACCTCTCACTACAGCCTAAACCCCTGGACCTATTTCTTTCAATCTCGGTAGTTAAGGGTCTTCGGTGATTCCCTAGAGGAAAAATTGAAATTTTTTTTTTAGCTCCAAAACTAAGGGTACCCCCCATACACCCGTAATGCAAAATCTTATTTATCTCGAAAACGGCTCTAACGATTTTGATAAAAAAAAATTAAGTGTGATATTATGGACATGGACTACATTTTGGTCAAACAAAATTTTGGGGCAAAATGTTATTAGGGGTACCTGCCATAGACCCGTTTTTTTGATTTTCGACTTTCTTATTAACGGCTCTAAGGATTTTAACCCAACATTTTTAGCAGAAGTCCCCTTAAGTTTAAAATAATATTGTATATACAAATATTCGAAAAAATATTTATTGGGTTTAAAAAAAAAAAAAAAAAATTAAATCAATATCTTCAAAACCTATGAACGATTATTTTTTGAAATTATTTCCTAAAACCAATATTATTAAAATTCGCATCCCACATTTTTTTCTTGAAAAATTTTAGAGAAATTTCTTATATAAAAAATTTATTTAATAATAAAACGATTTTCTAAGGTTTATTTGCATAAATTCATACTTTTCCGGAAACCAGACGGCAATTTTATGCATTTGCACATTATTATCTCATTAAATCCATGTTTTATATTTATAAAATGTATCTTAAATTCCAAAGTACTTTTACATAAGAGCAAGTTCGTGCGATCCAGTCGTGCATTTTATTTAATTCTTTATTTCGCTGGTTAGAAATTCCAAAGATTAACGCACAGAAAGAGCTTCTCATGGTGGTGAATCCAATTTCAGTTAGAAGGTTTCAAGCCTTTCTTCCAAAGAAACGACCATAGCCGTTAAAACGAAAAAAAAAGATTGTGTGCCTATTTAACGGTGAAACGGTTAAAACAAGACTACGGGTAATTTTTCACTAAAGAATTTATTGGGACATAAACACACCTTATTGAAGAGAGAATTATTAGACATAAAGCGTTTAAGACTTAATCTATACGTAAACCAAAGTGATGATGGTGGTAATTGCTAAAGAAAAATGGAAAATGGACAAGTCAATCCGGTGAAAAGGCACATATCAACGCGATATGTAAATTGCTAATTGGACTTGTAAAACTGATTGGGCAAAGTGAACTGAGTGAAAAGTGTGACCTTGTGGAGAACAATACAAGAGCCTTCGAAATGAATAGTACTACCGTAAGCCTCAGAAGTGTACTTCAAAAATGATCTTAATACTCTACATTAATCACAAATAAGTACCTTTGATACTATAGTCTATCACTTACCTTGCAAATGAAAAATCTACAGGCGTTTGTTTGAACATTGTCATTACTTTGAATGGGGAACGATACAGATCTTGTAGCCTTGACTGGACTGTATGGATACTACGATATGTTGTTTCAGCTCTATACGTGCCACATAATGCATGCCACGCTTTACATTTCAAACGAAATGCCATAAAATGTTAGGTATTTCAAATTTAAAAAAAAAAATTAATATCTTACATCCAACTTATTATTATTTATAAATCGAGCGTCCTTATTAAAAGACACAAATTTCATTGATAAAAACCAAAAAAATCATAAGGTAAATAGGTAAATGGAAATGGTGACCAGAGCAGGACATATACAGAGGAAATTAATGACTGTTTCCAACTACGACAATTTATTTTTTATTTATTTATTTAATAACAAATGTTTCTCTGTATACATAAGAATTTACTTCTTTTAAGCGACATATACAGGAGTAAAGAAAAATAACAATGAGCAAGATTTTGAAACACAACAGCAATAATGAAAATAAAATTTAACAGCAATTAGAAAACAATTATATAACTTTGTATTATGGAGAAACTTCAATTACGTTGACGAGCTAAGAAATAAAACAAAGACGATAAAAAACTCTTTCTGTGATCGATTTTCCGTTTAATATCAAGGGGTAAGTTATTCCAAAGACTAATGAATGGCATGAACAAAAAAACTGCCTCCGCGAGATTAAACATGTATGTATAGGGGGTATTAAGACAAGACTCCGACTAGATCGCGCGAGCACTATTTTATCAAATAAGTAGGTTGGTTGCTGAAGATGGATAAGCTTATATAAAAAGACGAGAACTCTGTAGTTCAAAAAACTTTGGAGATCACACCCAAGTATTTGTTTTGTGAAAACAGAGACGTGATCGTATCTTCTAAGATTAAAAAATAATGTTAAATCTATTCCCTTTCAACACAAAAATTACTTTTTTAGGTATACGTTATTATGTAAATACATAAAATGGAATCAACAAATTAACCACGTATTTTAAGTAAAATCCAGGCGTACTAAATATTTATGAAAAAAAAAAAATAAATAATCTATTCTTGTTGCACATAAACATACACACAAACAAATAAAATACTTACTTTTCGCCTTAAACAAAAATCTGAAAAATCGACCTGATAACATGGGAGTAGATTTAAGTGTTAAATACAAATTTAGGTACCATAAAGCAGCACTTTTTATTTAGTGTTCGACTTTAATCATGGATTTCCGTGTATTAAATTTTGACATATATAACTAACAACTATAAACTTGAGAGTAAATATGGGGATTTTCTAAAATCTGGAGATTTTCTTTTAACCTTAACACTTAATTTGATTATTAGTAGAGCCCATTGTGTTATAACAAAAACACTGAATCAGAGTTACCATTGCCCAGTTGATGGAAATTTATATGGTATTTTCTTTAGTTTGTGCTATGTAACTTTCCGGATTTGATAATAAACTTGAATGGAGAAAGCAGTTGCAACAACTATACTCGTCGGCATCAGAGTAATGACATGATTTGTTTTTACTTAATTACGTTTATTTATTTGCGGCAATTTAAAATGCTCACTAGGGCAACCCTGTAAGAGCTTTAAATTAAAGATAGCTTGTTGAAAACCATAATGGTCAAACTGAAAGGCAAATATCCTATCTTCCCTGTACTGCAAATATAAATTGAGCAGAGTATAAGTCTGCATATTAAGTCATTTATTCGGGACCAGATGTGGCCAACCTACAGATAGATATAATGCAGTTGATTAAGATGAAGAGCTGATCCTTGCCTGGCCAACTCGTCAAACTGTTCATTTCCATCTATTATACCCTGACCGGGAACCCAAATAAGATTGATATTAAGGTTAATATTCAGGCGCGCAAGCTCATCCCAGCGTTGTTAGATCAGTTTAGAAGATTAAAAAGCCGAATCAACTCTTTAACAGCCGCCTAGATTGTCTGTAAAAATAGCAATTTTCCGTACTTGGTTTGGATCTAGTTTAAGTATTTTGCATGCTTCCCTTTTTGCCAGTACCTCAGCTTGAAAGACAGAGGCAACAAATATATAATCAGTTGCTTAATTTCCTCAAAGCCATCTCCGTGATCTCATTTATCACACAAATCATAAAATTCACACACGCTTTTACGAGGGTGGGTCAGTGATTCCCTGAAAAATGGCATCGCTTGACATCGTCCAATTGAGGTCACCATACCACAAATGGTCGATAAAATCCACGGTTTGATAATGGACAATCGGCGAGCTTAAAGAGGCAACAGAATTATCACTAGATCTGTGATTTCGATTTAACATAAATATTTGGATATGAAAAAGCTTTCCACGAGATTTTCGCCAAGTTGGCTCGCAATCGACAACAAAGGGATTCGTTTGGTAACTCTTAAATAGTGTTCTACGATGTGCAAGAAAAATTCGACTGAGTTTCTGTGCCGCTTCGCAAGCGTGTATGAAACAAGGATTTACTACAACACACCAGAGACCAATGAACATTTGAAACAATCGACTTCTCGTGCTGAATCAAAGCCTATGAAGGCCAAGGTGGGCTTGTCAGCAAGGTCATGGCGAAATTTTTTAGGACGTGCGGTGTTATTCAAATCGATTACCTTGAAAAGGGTTAAAGAATCGACGGCGCATATTACGATTTGGGTCACATGAAGTGGTTATTTTGAAACAAACGCATTTTAGCGTTTTATTTTAAGGGCATCCAAAAAGTGGAGTAACGTTGGATGAAGCTAAAAGGAGACTATGTTGAGAAATACAATGTTTCGTTTTGCCAAAAACCAGTGTTCCTTATTTAATTTCACAGGGACTCATTGACCCACCCTCGTATCAGTAAGTTCTACTAAAGAATAAAGTCTAACCTTTTAAAGCAATCTTTAACTGTTCGAAAACAAAGCATGTGTTCATCTCTTTCAATACAGTATGACGAATCGCCATCATTGTTTCCCTCTACTTATTTTTACCATTCCGACTGTCTTCAATAAAACATTTTACTTTTAAAGCATTCCACGTCAAAATACTTTCGCATCGCAATATGTCTTCGGTTGACACAATTATTCTTCGCTATTCTTCCATAGCACCAGCAACCAAACATACCGAACCGAATTCTGATCCTTTATCGTAATCGAAACAAATGTGCATTGGCAACATGCGTTTTGAGCATGTGCTGTGCACTGGTGAACTCCTTTTTATTATTGTATTATTCCCAGGGACATCAGGTGTTGCAGAAGATAACACAATTCACCTGCCCTTGCTGATAGAGCTACAACACATCATCGGACTTCCATGCTGTGACACATATAAAATGACCCTCGTCTGAGTGTTCAACGATCCTTTTGATGATCGCGTGGAATGGATGTGTCCTAGAATACACGTTATCCATCATCCTGCCACGCAGCAGCTTGTATGAATTGACTTTGGAATAGACTTGAATTAAACTGAAGGTATCAATTCCCACGAAGCTTGGACAAAGAATTTATTAGATGACCCTTTTAACTACTTGCCAAAGAGTCACACCAACTTAGAATGAGTTAGAAGTGACGGAATGTGAGCAAAGTGTGTGTTTATTTATATTTATTACGATTCAAACTGGAAACCGCAAACCAAGTCGTGTTCCATGTCAAGTTTATTAGGCCATTGAAGGGAAAGAATACCCATTTATTTTAAATATTCATCAGTTTCAATTTTCAAACAATGATAAGTGCGTGAAATTACACTTGGATTCCTTTTCGCAAATTTATTGTAAGCAACAGAATGCTTTCTAAAAAAAATCAGAACTATTTATCAGCTTTCAGTTAAAGTTTTCTTATACTACGTTTACACCTAGAGATAATCCTGGATTTAAGTGGATTTACCATAAATCTCGAAGATTTATTATACAAATTTATTTCGTAAATCTAGTAGTTTATAAATTAATCTTATATACATATACATATGTATGTCATTGCATTGTTCATAGTTCGAACTGACCTTATATCTTTTTTATTTTTAATCATTTGGCACTAATAAAACTTTCTGTGCATAGTTTCCACTTTATATGTACATATGTATATAAAATTGAAACACCATGCTAATGGGACTAATGATAGCTGCTGTCAAAGTAAATGTTCTTTTTAATCTTTTAGTGCGGTGGAAACCCCACATGAATCCCTTGAATTAAATCTCGGATTACCTTTTGGTGAAAACGTAGTATTATTGAGTAATCCAATTCTCCACAGAATTTGACATCCCTGTGAATTGTAAACGTCAAACTGAACTGTCATCCGGCGCTGTATATTTTAGCTTTATAGGTACGTTACAATATGAGTGGACGCTGAAGGTGCGAAAATTGTAAGTTTTACACATATACGCGTAGAATTTAATGTTTCAAAAACTTAATGCTGTTTTAATCCATGAGCGAAACTTGCAAATAGGAAACTAAACAGGTACGTACATCACATACCACCTTGTGTGTAATGATCACATATTCGTCTTCGGCAAAAACGCTGTGTTCAGGGTTCCTTCGAAGATTCAAGACATTTGTCACCCCTTCTGATTTGGTTGTGATGTAGTATAAGGCCTATATACTTTGAAAGCTTGAGTACAACAACCGACTTGATTCTCTTGGATACAATCAAAAAGAGACCTTTAAAATTGATAGGTGATAGAAGTATAACAGAAACATTTGCATCTCTAGCCACAATGATTCTTGTCCTTAAGTATTTTAGCGGTATTTTTATAAACAGTGTTCTAGTGAAATAGCCAGTTACATTATTCCTCGCTACTCACAGGGACAGCCCATTTACCGGTGTACTATAAGGTATCGAGATTCTTTGCTTAGCCGTACAACACGAATTTGGAATACATATTTCGAATAGCTCAGTTTCCCCAATTTCAATATCCAGAATTTCAAAATCAATCGGTACCTCTTCTGAAATCCTTCCCCAGTTTCATAACTCCTGCACAGTATTTAATGTTTCAAGGGTAGTCAAAACCCCCTTAGTGCGCATTCATTAGTTATAACAGTTATCAATTAGTTGGTATACCCCACAACTCCGCTCTAATGATGAGATTAGTTAAGCCTCTGTGGCTTCGACACATTCAACAGTGTTAAACAAAGCTTTTTAAATTTTTATTTCATTTTATGTACGCTATATAGTCTATGCTTTAATACGGCCTTAGTTCTTCTTCTACCTTATGATGGCATACATTACATATATATATATTGTCTGGATGTACACCATTGCAATGTATAGTGTGCATCCAGGCACCTATTTCATAAAAATATAAGAGAAACAGTCACGTGATGATTTATCAACTAGGGGAGAGTGGGGCACATTTGAACAATGCTTATAAAATTTTACTTTATTATTCTTTTTTAAAAGTAATTTAAAATTTTAACCTGTCAATACCATATCCATAAACGTCATTACCTTTCCTTGATTCTCTCAGTTGTCTCTCGGACGTTTTTTAGTTGTAAGAGTTTAAAAATAAAATATTGCGCGATTTTAAAACAGGAACAAATTTTTTTGGAGGAAAAATAAATTTTAAACTTAATTACGGTAAGTTTGTTACTTTTGAACATGTTCAAAATTGCCCCGTCTAGTTTTTTTTTTACATATTTAAGACATTTAAGAGAAAATTTAATCAGCTTCAAGCAATTAATCAAGCAGTTTGTTATCTGTTCTATAGGGCAAGTATTCGTTTCAGGTAAAAAATATTTTTGTCATATCGCCCGTCAGTCTGCGTCTATACGTTCTCTGTTTAATTTTTGAGCTATTGAATACTGAAAATAACACCTAGTTAAAGTTTTCTAGACAGGTCGAACAAATTTTGAAATTTTTTGAGCTTTAACTAAAATAATATAGTTTATAAGCTATTTTTATTCACACAAATTGAAGCTAAGGCTTGGAAAACAAGCTAAAACTAAATGAACTTAGCGTTAGCTATTTTAAAATAGCTATTACTAGAAAACATCTTTAACTAGCTAGCTTAAGCTTATTCTTATTCACTAAAAATCCAGCTTTTACTTAAAAATCCAAGTTTTAGATTTAACTTTTTTTTTCTTATTAATCTTTGTGGATTTTTGTTTTTTTTCTACAAATACATACATACATGAATATGATAAAACAAAAGTATTAATTTTGAGTTTTATTGATACGTTCTAATTAAAAAATTGATATAAAAACAAAATTTAAAAATTCTTTTATTCAGTAAAAAAAATTATATCACTGTTCAAAAGTGCTCCTTCCAAGATCAAAACTGAGCCATACATGTAGCACTTTTGAACAAAAGAACCTATATTGGTTGGAGATAAAAAATCAACAAAATTATTTCGTTGAATGGACCAAATATTTTTCTAAATTGAACCTCAATACCACTGTTCAATGTGAGTAAAATATCAGGCTAAGTGCTCGAATACTTTAGGTTTTATCAGTCTGGAAAGCCAAAAGTGTTCAAATGTGCCCGACTGTCCCCTACCTATTACTGTCAAATTTATTTACCGGACATTATTTGACAGAATACTCCAATATATTCTGTCAAATAATGTACGGTAAATAAATTTGACAGTACATATTCAGATTAAGATTTTATTTTATTCAGTATAAGATTTTTGTTCAAATTACAGTTTTGTCGGTTTTGATTGACAATGTTAAGGCTAAGTTCAAATAAATACGAGCTAAATTTTAATATTCTTTTATCAATAGAAATTGTCGAATTCGTATTTTATGTCATCAGAAAAACAGCCCTTAAATGCAAAGAAGGTTATGACATATTTGACAGTTAGAAAAGATATGTCATTTTCTGACATTGCCATTGTACTCGTAGTTATACTAAACCTACTCACAAAATTAAAAATGTAATACCACCTTTAAAAGTTTGTAAATTTTTAATATTTATTTCAATCGGCTTATAGCAAAAAGGTATGAAATGTTTTGTTCAAAAATTTGGCACAGAGCTTTTTAAATGGTCTCGAAAACATAGAGCATTACGTATATCAAATAAAAAATTATAAACATTTAACCAATTAAGATAAAATAAGAAATTATTTTTTTTATTCCAAAACCGTTTGTCTCAATGCATTGACTCGTGAGAAAATCCCCAAATATTGCCAACAGATATGTATGTATACGATCACAGTCTTAGCAGACATTTTTATTATTTCCCTGATCAGTATCCAATTACTCCCAGTTGACAGCTAGCCCGTCCACTTCCGCCGACCTCGCATCAACAACAAGTAGATACTTTGGTGTCTTAATGACGATCACTCACGATTCAACAGAAAATCCTACATCGATAAGCCATCATAACGACACCTTACACCGCATCAAGTCACAGGACACATTCGCAAGACACTTTGACTAATTAATAAAATTTTATCCCTCCGAAAACATCTTCGTTCATTTTTCAAACAAATTATTATCTGAATTTGAAGAGATCTTACCACAAGATAAGCGGATACCTACATGATGCATGATCCATTGCCAAAAAAAATATACACACATAACCAAGAAATCATCTTATCGCGGAGGAAGGACCAACAAAAATTCACCTGGAAAAGCATTTCAAAAACAGATCCACAGGAGAATCTCAGTTTACACCATCGTCTTGTTATTTTCGACAGAAAACATGTTCAGTTTGTTCGTCTTCTTTGTTGATTCGCCATCAGGGTCATTGCCGTTACTGCCGCCGCCGCCAGTTGTACAAGGTGCCAACCTTGTAGCTTGATGGTCCAGTCAGCCTGATGGGCAAAGTGAACGCTCAAGTACGTGTACGTGCGTTACTCCGGAACGCGCACACTCTTGGCCATATGTAAAGGGCAACATATTAAGAAACACACAATCCCAGTTGAAATTTGCCTCCATGTTTACATATTGTGAGGCCAAAAGGACAAGATACCTAACACGAATGTGGAAAATCTCTGTCACAGAGCTGCAAATTCCGAGCGCAATGACTGGCAGTGGCAGCCTGGCAGCTACCGCAACGCAGTGCCCAGACGAGGGCCACCACAACCTCACAACCCAAAAACAGAAAGTTAGCACAAAAAAAGGCCAACAACCAAATTGGATGAACAACAAATTAGGAGGCGAAGTCCTCCTGATTAAATCCTTCTCCTTAGCTTGGAGTCATCATTAACAAAAAGAAGAAGAGACAAAACACCAATCCTGATCTCTCCTGCTTTTCCCTATTCCTACTGTCCTTTGGGGACAAATCCTTTTCGGCAACCTACATAATTGTATAGATCTCCGTGGCAGCAAATAAAAATGGCGTTGCGGCGCGACGGATCCCTAATGCGCTGTGAAGCAGTAACCGTATTCCAAGCATATTGGATTGAAAGACAGACCTGGCCTGCCACCATAGTTATCCACAACCCAGTGGGATGCGCTTGGACAGTAACTCGGCGGGGTGGTGGATTGTGTGGCTGAGCGCAACAACAACCTTCACAATGAAAGAAGCACAGAGTGCATCATCAATGGCATCGATATGTTTCAAAGGAGGGACAATGGTAGATCCATGGTCGGCTTGTGTGTGTGAAGAATGGCAAAACAGTAACAAACCGTTTTATAATCAGATAATTTTTATGTCCACCCTTCTCCTCGTTTATTTGGCGGCATTTTGATCCTGTACTCAAAGTTCCACAAAAAAAGAAGATGATTAAACATTGAAGACATTGGAAATGCGCACAACTGCAACTGGAACTGATCGAGAAAAGATGGTGGTAACCGACCGGAGTGAACCAGCGCAGCGCAGTGACAGAGATCCCTGGGAATACAGAAACAGCACACTCCGACTGTGGAACAAGAACAGGAGCAATGGCAACATCACAGAAGCAGCATTAATTATATCATTATCCTTCATCTAGCGATTCATCTTGGTTTGGAGTTGTTTTTGTTGTTGGTGTGCTTGTTATCCTTTTGTGTGGGTAAGTATTTGAAGACGTTTAGTATTTTGTAAAGGTGAAACTTGTATGGCCTTCGAGGATGAACATAAGAAATAAATGGTACATGAAGGTGGCATCGGCTATTGAGGGGGCGGGTGTGACAATAGAGAGATATAAAAAGTATAAAAAGATTTTCTCCTATAGCTTCCTTGAAGTGTGTATCATCGATAGCAATGAAGTGCTGAACATTTTGATATGAACGCTTTGTTTAGATATGGATTTGTGTATCTTTAAATATTCTACGCTTCATTGTGAGTTAAAAATTGATTGATTTCACCCAGGGGTCTTTCTTGAAATCTGGAAATCCATATAAGTTAAGTTCTCGTAGACTAACTGCACTTACTGCTGTTACTTTTACAATTATTTAATTATTTTTATAATTCCTATTTCTATCGCCAACAATATTCGGTTTACGGAAGGAATCAATAGGCCACCGGGCGGACCAAATGTGTCCACAATCGGTAGAATTGTTCGCAAATTTCAGCAAACCGGGTCTGTAGGAAATGTGAAAATACCTGTGCATGCTCGCCCAGTTCGTTCTGCTGAAAACATTGCTGTTGTTCTCGATAGTGTGGCAGAAGAGCCGTCAACCTCGACTTGTCGTGTTGTGCCCAACAATTGAACATCTCACGAATATCACTGATGCGAATTTTGAATAAAGATTTGAATTTACACGCTTACAAGGTTCAATTGACGCAAGAGCTTCGTAAAAATTTCTGTGCTGTGTACGTTCACACTGTTTTAAACATGGCTAGCAGTTTTATCATTGGCTTTCCGCAGGGAAGCCATCTGGGACCACTTTTTTTTTTTTTTTTTTTTATAATTAACTCACGCTCAAGGGAATATGATTACCCTTTAAATGTTTTAACACAGCGCGGGCGTGAATTTACGGAAGAGAAAGAAGGATAGGAAAGATGTGTGGCACGATGTTCTGAGACTGAAGGTGGTTGTCTCAGACTTTTTATCTCCAGGGATGGCGGCTGAACTAAAGCGGAGAATTGCCGTGATAACATAGACGACGGCAGGGATCGAACCTGTGATACTGAGGTTGACAGGCGAGCACACAAACATCGCGCCACGGCCACCCCCAAAACCACTACTCTTTACATTGGCTATTAATGATGCTCCTCTGTGTGTTCGCAATAGCGAAATTCTAATCTTTGCAGATGATATGAAGATTTTTAAAAATATAGTATCTTCAAATGATCGGGCTTTACTGCAAGATGATATCAACCATTTTGCCTTGTGGTGTGAAAAGAACAGTCTGAACCTCAACCCGACAAAATGTCAAACTATGACTTTTTCTAAAAAAACGTTCTCCTTACTCTCATGAATATGTTATCTCACGGCACATTTTAACTCGTGTTATGACTGTAAGGGACCTTGGAGTTCTTTTTACACCCAATTTAGATTTTTCTGCTCATATTAATAAAATCGTGAATAAGGCCAATTCAATGTTAGGGTTTATTAAGCGCTGGTCTAAAGAATTTGTTGATCCCAATGTCACCCGGGCCTTATACAACTCCTTGGTGCGTCCCCATCTTGAGTATGCATCGCAGGTTTGGACTCCTCTTTATGATATTCATATTGAGAGATTAGAATCTGTGCAAAGAAACTTTACTCGTTTTGCCTTGAAAGGACTTCAATGGAGTGATCCTTCGTATGTCCTCTCTTATGACCAACGATTATCTATTCTTCAGATGCAAACTTTGGAACAAAGAAGAACAAATAATGATTTGGTGTTTTTCCACCAATTAATAACAGGCGTCACAGATGCACCAGATTTTTTATGTTCGGTTTATTTTAATTATCGGGGAAGAGGTTATAATCTTCGAGGCCTCGATATGATTAAGGTCCCAACACATAGGACCAACTATTGCATTCATGAGCCCTTGACACGTATGGGTAGACTTGTAAATTGGAATTCAAATATTTTTGATTTTAATATTTATGTAAATTAAAAAACCTTCTCAAAACCAGTGGTCCACGCTCCTAAATGTTCTTTGTTTCATGTTATGTCATTGTTTTGTTCTTACGTAATATTATTTGTTTATTTTTCACGTTTTCTTGTGTCAGTGTTAATTGTAATAGAGTTTGCCTACTAACAACTAACACTGCACTAAGTGATGAGCCGGTGGTATAACACAGTTCTCTGTGTTGGCAAACCATTGGTCGAAAGACGGAGCTTGCTATGAGCTTTATTCGACCAATTCTGATGGTGTAAAAAAAAAAAAAATTGAAACCGAGGTTGATTTAAACACCGATCATACGGAGTTTAACCTACATAGATATAGCTTAGTGCCATTATTCTGTACTCATCATGGTCTAGCCGTATACGTTCGTTCACTGTTCAAAGGCGCATCATTCATACATGTTTTATTTATCGCAGTCCAAGTTTGGATATTAATTCCACTTCTAATAAATTCGATGCCCTGTCCGACAGAGAATGGTTTTTTTTCCATTTTCGGCACAGTGAGATCGTTCTTACGGGCGATTTCAATGTACACAATTCTTCGTGGCTGCGCTACTCTGATCAGACACCACCCGAAGGAAGAAATGTCTTGTGTTTTACGTGGACACCTGTCTGTTACGACTCAATTTCACGGGAGGCCTACGTTCATCGGAATCAGATCGGGTCCTGACCTGACTATTAACCCCGACATAGCCGAAGCCATCTCAGTAGCAAAGTTGTGACATGTTGCAGCATGTGCACACCTCTTGCTTAAAAGCGAGGTCTATCTAACACCTTTTGAATCCAGGCACGCCTGAAAACCATATGTCTCCGTATTTGGAATAAACCACAACCACCACGATACTCCCACAAGGGGGCCTACCTCATAGATATTCTGAGAAAGAGAGGTTGCACTACGCAACCCATCTCAAACTCCTGGGCACTATCTCCCGTGGTGCCAGAATAAAGTTTCCAGTCGAGCTTCGCAACCGTGAGGTCACTTACAGATGAGTTCCTGCAAAACTCAGGGCCTGTCAACCCCAGATACACATACCCAATTATTAGTCGAGGTAGAAACCAACAACTAAGAGTGTGCACCCCTCTGGTGAGTTGTTACACACTCCTTAGCGGATTCCTACTTTAAGGATACCGTCCAGACTGTTCCCATCTAGTTAGCTCAGTTACTTACGTAACCTATCCACAGGCACCACAAGGAGGTCGATAGGAGCCTAAGTGTATAGAATTGTCAAACAGTAGCAATACCAGCCCACCGTCTTTCAACAGTGGACAAGCTCATCGCCCCACATCAGCCACCACCCATTCGATAATTTTGGACTTACACATATGGCCGCCACCCATTCAGAATCATGGATCTAAGCATAAAGCCACCAACCATTCATGAATCTTGGACTAACGCCAACACCACCCATTATGAATCATGGATCTACGCTTTAGTAGTATTACCACCCATCCACCAATTGGCAGACGAGTTCGCTCAGAACCCCGGACATGCCTTAAGCTACTACCGACTCTATACACTCCACCTGCACCACCGAAGGAAGGTATGTTGAAATTTTTACTCAGCTTGTTGACGAGCCACCTCGGAGCTCCGAAGCAAAAAATGCGAGCTCAAGAAGGCCATAAATCTGACCAAAAAACAGAAATGGGAGGATCTTCGCCGCTAAGTCAACAGCGACCCCTGGGGACTAGGTTAAAAGATTGTCATGAGGGAACTTGGAGTTAAGATGACCACTCCTATGCGAAATGATGAAAAGATGAAGCACATAGTGGACACACTCTTTCCCGCTCACCCTGTCCGGCCCCCCCGACACCATACTGGCCCAACGACAGGAAATACTACCTTTTAGTGAAGAAGAGCTGTTTCTAGCTATGAAATCCCTTCAAAACAAAAGAGCCCCTGGACCTGATGAATGTGACCGTTCGAGTATGACCTCAGCTCCTGCTAAAGATGTACAATATTTGTCTGGAGGAAAGAGTTTTTCTCAAGAACTGGAAAACACAACGTTTGGTGCTAATCAGCAAGGGAAAAGGAGATCCAGACTCCCCATCCGCGTACAGACCGCTGTGTATGCTAGACTCGACAGGGAAGCTTTTGGAGAAAATGTTGAGACTGTGATTCACCGCTGCAGCGCAAGCAGGTGAAGACTTATCAGGAAGGCAATATGGCTTCAAAAAAGGTCGCTCAACGATCGGAGCCATCGAGAAAGTAATAAAGGCTACCCAAACCGCCCAACAGGGAAACCACTACTCAAAACAGATCGTATTGCTAGCAACTCTGTATGTCAAAAACGCCTTTAACTCAGCTAAGTAGAGTGATATGCTGAATGCTCTTGAAAACACCCTCAAAGTTCCAGTTTATATCTTAAGAATGGTGAAGAACTATCTTAACACCCCGACTCCACAAGATATCTGTCTCTCCAACTCAATGTCTGATATCCCTATCTCTTCATTTTCTTATTGCTTCGCTGGGCAAATTATGTCATGATTTTTCATTTCTATCCATACTGCACGGGATGTGTTTTGTGCGGACAACAGAAATTAGCAAAAAGTAAAACTAACAACAATTATATATATTTGCAAAGAAAAGAATGCGCATCTACCTAAAGTATAAATAAATAACACCAAACATAACTTAACGCACAAACAAATGAATAACATGACACATTAATGTATTTACTTACAAAATAAAAAAAAAATATTTGCCGACGGAGTATTTGACAAGAACCAACCAAATGAGAAGACACGAAATAATGAGACAAAAGTACGAAAAAAAACCATCTGTCAAATTTCATATCAGACATCTATATCAAGACAAAACCGCTGACATAGATCGCTGACATCCTATCATAAGAGGAAATATCGCGTCTCCATTGGAAATTTCATATCATGATGAGCATCCTGAGAGAATTTATCTCCTGTGGAGTCGGGGTGTAAGGATCGCGAGCGATCTATGAGACCACAGAACCAACGGCTAGCAAGCGTGGGTTTCTGATGTCAATCACGCATGCCATTCTTCTCTATGGAAGTGAGATTTTTGCAGATGCACTCCGACAGGAGAAATATGGAAAGCAGATGGCAGCTGTACAGAGACGAAGAGCTCTACGCGTAACAAGTTCTTACCGAACGGTGTCGGAACCAGCATTTTAATCGCAGGAGTGACTCCCATCGATCTTCTAGCGGCAGAAAGGAAGTACGTATACGACAAAAAGACGGAAATTGGAACGGAAGCGGCATCTAAGGAAGCAAAAGAGCTTACAAATCAGAAGTGGCAAGAGCGCTGGAACTCGGAAACTATAGGGGAAGATGGCCAGCAAGGCTGATCAGGAACGTGGCTGAGTGGAATGACCGGAAACACGGTGAGGTTAATTACTACATCACCCAGCTACTCACCGAACACGGTTATTTCAACGCCTTCCTCCATGAGATGAAAAGGAAACATGACAACCCCCTAAATTTTGACAATAACTACAACCAGGGCTATGAAGTTCTGGAAAGCTTTTGGCAGTAAACACTGAAACACACACCTGAAAATGCTTTGAGGATATTCGTCGAGGCTAATTCAATTGCTAGTAAATAAGAAGCGATTCATCAGGCCAACAAAGATATACATATATCCGTGCTATACCTACGTGTATATAGGTAGTTAAACAAGATTGTTATCCACAAAAAAGCGGGGTTGTAAAACCACTCATAAAAAAAGGGGAAAAGTATCTTTCAGTTTTTTTTTCTTCTAATTTCTTAGAAAATATGATATTTATTGGAATGAGGTTTTAAATATTTGACTAAAAAATTTTTAGGCCATTGAATATTGACAAAAAATTGTCATTAATAATAAAAATTGTCCTTAATAAGAAAAAAATTAATTAAAAAACGAAAAAAAAAAAATATTTTTTTTTTATAAATTTCAACTTTAAAACTTAATTTTGCTTAAAAAAATTCAGTGAAATGACTTGAATCAAAAAACAAAGGCAAAGAATAAAATATAAGCTTTAAAAAAAGTTATAGCATAGTATTGTACATACATTTTTTTATATTTAATAATTTTTTTCTCTGGCTAATCGGGAGGAGCACTAAAATGGGTTTTACTGTACCAACAAAATGAAAATTTATCCTTCCAAATAACTTTTAATCATTTGGTACCTACATATTTGATGTGAAAAATGTGGCCAAATATTTTTGGCCGGTTTTATACCAAAATACCGCACTGTGCGACGTTTGTTGGGTCAGCTAGTATTAATAATATGTGACACAACCATGGTCATCATGTTCTCAGTGTGTATGGTAACTCCAAGGTGAATATGAAAGCTAGATTTAGTCATCTTTGTTGTTGGATATTCCTGAAAACAAAAACAACTCATAGCATCATCGTTGCTGAAATGATCCTTTTCCTAATAAATAAGTAACGAATTTTAAAGATAAGGCCTTGAACCTTAAAATAACATAAGAGTACACTTAATTACAAAAACACCACTTCCTTTTCACAATCAATTTATGTTTAAATTTCAAAAACCAACCGTCAGGAATTGAATTTTCAAGGTCCAACCAAAATCAAATTGAATAACTTGAGCATGAAATTTGACTTGGTAATTGGGGCTTTATGTTTGTCAATCGCGTTGAATCAGAAAAATCTTCTTCACCATCATCACAAATCGGTAGAGTGAGTGGCACGCGTTTTAGGTACTAAGGAATTCGGTGGTCCCTAGCGATAAATTCTCATCTTAAGTCCAATCAAATCGTCCGTCGCTCGTCGTATTGGCATTTTCGGCAAAAGCCTTCTACAACAGGGAAATTCGTAAAATCGATTAGACAGATGAATGTCTGGTCTTCTTCGTCTCCAAGTTAAATGGATGTCTTTATTTAGGTGATGGATTGATGGCTGCGGTGACAAAGGCCATAAGAATATCGGAAGACTTCCATTCAGAAACAGTCACCCTTATCTTAAAATATAAAAAAGGGACATTTTTGTTTGCGTCTCCTAATGGAGAATTGTCAAAATGACTCAGGGGAACTCAAATTGATAATGTTCGACAGCCCAATTTGAATTTAGAAAAGACTGTGAGTAGGTAGGCAGGTATATGCTGCGCGATAAGTTTGCGTAATTTCCATTTATCCAATGTCCAATGCCCCAATAAATTGGGAACATTCCTTCTCGTTCCCATAAGTATTCCCAGTTCGTATGCTCGGCGAGCTGCGACCTGTATGAGTCACATTTACATTATTGTCAGCTCACTCGCATGATGGCTTAAGTGATTCTTTGATTGACTCACGTCATTTTGCCTTATTTGTCAGGTGAATGTGATGCTGCTAAGGACGATCGACTGCAGAATGTTTGTGCAAAGGAATGACAACACGGAACGCAATGAACGAAGGGCATGTGGCCATGCTTGTGGTTGCAGAGCTGTGGATGAGGACGGATGTGACGATGATGAGGTTACAAGGTGTCATGTCTGTTTTTGTCTTGTTCAATGTCTCCACGATCTGGTGTCAATTGGAGATGATTTAATTACAGGTAAGTAAGTAAGAGCATTTGTTATAATGGAAGCTTACACGCAAATTAACTTGGAATATTTTATGAAATTTCGTTTAACATTTACAGGATATCCGGTCGTTTCGCAGGCAATATTTTGAGTGGATATTGAAGTTTGATTGGATTTATTATATTTATGCTGGCTGGCATTTAATGCTTTTTAAAGAGTCAACCTTTGTTTCAAAATGGAAGCTTTTTTTTACAAAGAGCTTGAGTTGATTTTAACCTTTGAAATGAAGGCAGGCCGTTTTTTAACATCTTAACTTAAGAGAGAAATAAATGACAGGACTGAAACACTACATATTTTAAAAGTTTTAAGTTGACATTTGTTAATTTTTGTGTTTAGCATAGACTTACATATTTTTTAAGTTTTGGTAGGTATGTAATTCTTATTTACTTAGATAACTAAAATAAATACTTGCTAACGAAATAAACGAAAAAGGGGAAATAACAAATAATATGGTAATTTTTACAAATATCGTCTAGACCATATTTTCACTAACTATTTAAATTTTTGACAACGCGAATATGATGGAGCAATCTAGATAAAAGATGTCATTGGGCATTTTGTATCTAACTAAGATGGAATTTTTAGCAATCACATATAAACAAGGAGACTATGTTTGGTAGTTGTCATGACAATATGAGTCACTTAGAGCTTATAGAGATATCCCAGCTTAATAATGACAAAGCCCATTTCTATCCTAAGGTATAAGCTTCGTTAAAACACTAGAAAAATTAATTCCATACTTATATTGAAATCCGCACTATTGAAAATTGTGAATTGGTCAATATCTCCAAAAATAATGTCTTAGGCGAGAAAATGCGAAGAAGCTTATCCAGAGAAAACATCTACTACTAATTCTTTACTCTTTGAGGTTATTTCTCCTAAGTATCTAAATAAAAATCGTAAAGCATGAAACTTCAACTTTTTGGTACATTTTGCAGGTGATGTGGTTTTGCAAACTGAAGTTATATATCTTTGTAAATTGGGCCATATAATTTGGATACGAATCGCTAAATCGAATCAAAATTTATGAGTGTTTTTGGACAATAAATAAATATTGCATTAAAAAATTCTTTAAGTATGCACCTGGAATGTAAGGACACTCTACATACCAGGTGCTCGGAGATTTCAATGCTAAAGTCGGGTAGGAAAATATCTTTGTCGGATTAGTTGGAAAGCACAGCCTTCACGAAACGACAACAGATAACGGCTTCCGACTAATCGACTTTGATGCAGCTCGGAATACGGTGATAAGTAGCACTAGGTTCCCCAGGCGAAGGATACACACAGCAACCTGGCAATCTCCAGATGGTCGAACTGCCAACCAAATCGACCACGTGCTAATTGGCGCAAGGCACGCGTCAAACATCTTAGACGTGCGAACTTTCCGAGGTGCAAACGTGGACTCTGACCACTTTCTTGTTGTGATAAAGTTCAGAGCCCGACTGTCCAACGAAAAGAAAATGAGGACCGCCCAAAGGAAGAAATTCAATATTGCATGCTTTAGCACACCTGAGAAAGACAGAGACTAAAGTGATCAATTGACCGGGAAACTCTCTGCCGTACACCCAGCCACAAGTATCAACAACCAGTGGAGACAGTTCCGCGACATCATTAAGGAGGTAGCCAAGACCACCAAAGGCTACTATCAACCACCTAGGAAAAAGAACCCGTGGTATGATAATGAATGCGCGGTATTGAAGCAGGAGATGGAAAATGCATGAATGCAAATGCTTCAAAGGAAAACAAGAGCAGCAAAAGAGGAGTACCGTGAAAGGAGAAGGAAAGAGAAAAAACCCTGCGCAGAAAGAAAAGAGCAGCCCCAGCTTCTCAGCTCAGGTATCTTGAGGAGTCTAGCACCGACACAAACACTCGCCGGTTCTACAAAACAGCCAAACAACTAGCATCAGGTTATAGGACCGGCATGTAAGCTCTTCGAAACAGCGAAGGGAACCTAGTCACCGAAGCGCAGGGAATTGTAGAAGTGTTTAAGCAGCACTTTCAGGAGCTGCTTAGTGGGCAATTTTTAGAGGAAACCACAGGGGAGCAAAGAAGAATGAAGATCCAGTCCCACTACCCAGTACTGAAGAAGTTAAGAAAGAAATCCGCAAGCTAAAGAAAACAAATCCGCAGGCTCGGATGTCCTACCTGCGGAACTCTTTAAGTATAGAGGAGATGTCCTGATAGGGTGCATGCATCAGCTCATCAATCAAGTGTGTGAGGTGGAAAGTATAACCGATGACTGGTCAAATAGCTCCATATGCCCAATCTACAAAAAAGGCGATCCTATCTCCTGCAAAAACTACAGGGGCGTATCCCTGCTTAATGTTGCCTACAAGATCCTATCCACCGTACTATGTGAGCGTGTAAAACCTTTCTGCAACACTATACTCGACACGTACCAGTGTGGCTCAGGCCAAGGCAGATCAAAGATAGACCAAATCTTCACATTGAGGCAAATCCTGGAAAAGACCAACGAATTTCAAGTCGAGACCCACCATCTTTACATCGACTTTATAGCCGCATATGATAGCATAAGTCGCCAAGAGCTTCTATTGGCGATGTCGGAACTCGAGATCCCAAAAAAAAACTGATCCAGCTATGCCGCATGACATTACAAAATACGCGGTGCAAGGTGCAAATAATATGTACAGGGTTCAGACAAGGAGATGCGCTATCATTTGATTTCTACTCTGCGGCGCCGAGTGCTGGACGATAAGTAAGAAAGGGGAATTGATACTGGGCACTTTCGAGAGAAAAATTCTTCGGCGGATATTTGGTCCTATAAGCGAAGAGGGCGAATGGAGGAAAAGATTCAATCGTGAACTATACGAGCTGTACCAAGATGTGAATGTAGTCCAAAGAGCCAAAACACGTCGACTACACTGGCTCGGTCACATCCAGCGAATGGACAACAACGCTCACGCCAAGAAAATCTTCGAATCCCAGCCCCCAGGTTCGAGACGACGAGAAAGATCGAACCTTCGCTACAGGGACCAGGTGGTTACAGACGCAAGAGCGCTTGGTCCCGACGACTGGAGGGAGCTCGCGAGGGATCGCAACCGATGGAGGACCGCAATATCTCAGGCAGAGACCCTCCATGGATCGAGAGCCGGGTAATTAAGTGAGTAAGTAGTATATATAAATACAGGGTATTTAGCGAGTGCAATACTGTACTCACCGGGACCAGTACTGTAATTATGGGCCGTGCCCTCTGTTTGATTTATTAAGCGAGCTAGCGGACTAAGGGCTTTGACGCAGGTTTATGGGGAGCGGGGATGGTGATCACTCAATCGGATTAGCTACCGCTTCAGCAACAGTCAACAACCTATCTATTTTTGGCACAATGTAGAAGTTTTGGATGCGTTTGGTGGTCCGGTAGACTCGTTCTTATGATACGTCTTTTGGAAATTATTCAAGAACGACTTGATATTTTATCTCATTATTTTATCGTTCTCTTAATAGACAGTGCTTTTGTGAAATAGCCAGTTCCATTCCCCACCTCAAACAAATTCAACCGAAAAATCCGGGCTTTTAAGAATGCGAGCTCCAGGGGCGGACACAGAAAATAATTTCGGAGGGGGTTTTAGAAAAATATATGAGATTCTTAAAAATATATTATCTTATTACTATATTGTAGGTTCTTGTCAATTACATAATCTTTATTGTTATTAACATAAATATGTTATAACTCAACAATATTGGCTCTTAGGTATAGGGACTTTTGGAACCATAATTTCATACAGCTAATTGCAAAAACAAAACATCATAAGGATGTTGCAACGGATACCTATTTGGCAAATTTGAATAATTTTAGAAAATATTCTCTACGAGGGCCAGAATTAATTTTTAGACATAGACTTTTACTACGGGCCCTATGGTGGAGGCCATTATTTGGTTCATATAATATCATTAATGTAACAAAAAGAAAAGAGTGTAAGTGGTTCCATAAATGTACATATTTATGTATACCTAAAAATAGAATAATAATAAGTTCCACAAAACTAAATCCGGAAATTTCTTAAGAAAGCACTACGACTTATAATTTTTGTTCTTGCATAAACTAATATTTGCTTGAATCACATGGCATCCTGTTAGTAACTCCAACTACTAAAATAGTTGTTGTATTCATTAAAAAAAGGAATTTGAATGCTTATGAACAGTTTATCTCTAACAACATTAATTTTTGAAATTCTCAGTCTTTTAAATAAAAACAATTTCGTGCGACCCGGTTACTTATTTCGTTTTTGTAATAGTTACAGTGTCCTTATATATATATTCGCAAAACTTTTTTTCGTATGATTGCAAAAGTACAACAAGTTATGACTTCACGTATTAATTACAAGATTCTTAAAACATTTTTAAGAAAAAATTTTGGTACGCCAACTTGTAGTATTCATTATTGTACGAATACAAAATAAATTTCCAAAAAAAATACTAAGCCGTTTTTGAGATAACAAATTTTGAATTGCAATGTTTTTATACTTTTGTGAAGCTTTTCCATGAAAAATTTCATTCAAATCCGTTCTGCCTATAATGAGAAATTCAATATTCGAAAAAACCATTCATGGTAGGTACAGTCAGTTACATATACATACGGTGACCATCCGTTCATTATTATAATGAACAGTTCATTATTGGAGAAAATGTGCATTATGAATTATTTAGTTTTCAAAACATAAAAATGTTCATTATTGCAAAAGTTGTTCATTATATGATCATTTTTTATATAATTTCGTAAAAAGTCAAACTTAAAACTAACCAACTCAAAATTCTTTCAACAAAGTGATCATGTGAACGTGCCTTAGTTTCTTAGTGCAAAAATGGTAATGGTAATCATTCATTGAACATACGCAATTTCGAAACGTCAATATTAAAATAAAAATCAACAAGTGAATTGTTTTCACAAGGTACCTGGGCTTTTCACACCATTAAACATATTCACTCGTTTGGTTCAAATGACTGCACTTCAAAATTAATAAAAAAAACGAGCTGGAAACTCTGCACAACATGCGTTCAAACCTCAATTGAATGTTTACCAATTGATGTTGAAGTAATTGTAATAAAAATATATACTTATTTTTATATACATATATACAGTAAGCGTTGAGCATTTAAAAAATATATGTTACGTTGCAGACATTGAATTTAAAAAACTAATAGGTTTTAGTAAAACCCGATGGCTTACGTGCGGCAATAGAAGAAATTTCGAAACTTTTTGAGCCCTTGAAAATTTATTTTCTGTCGCAACCAAATTGCCCAACTATATTAAGACATTTTTTTTACAATTCTTGTTCCGAACTCTAGTTATTTTTTGCACATTGTCAGCCTACTCTTTTTCAAAATAGCATTTTAAGGATTGAGTCCCAGGAAATATGCATGATGGAAGTATCGAATTTTCATGTTTTAAAAATTATGTTTCCTTGGAGAAAATAAATAGATGCGAAGAAAATTCAGAAGACTGCAGAAAAAAGATGGATAGAATTTTTTAGACATTTTAAAGAAAAAAAATTGATTTCAAAAATTTTTTAAAAATTGCAGAGTTTGGTTTGTGCCTTCCTGGGTCACAGAAAGAGTTTTTTTTAGTTTTAAAATTTGGACAGATAAAAAAAGTCAAATGAAAGTTAAAACTATAAAATCAATTTTGACAACCAAATTTAACCATGAAATGACCCGTTTAGAGTTCAGAGAATATTTAAAACAAAAACCAGATTTAATTAAACAAATTTTTTCTTCTCAAAAGTAGTCAAATATAATAATTACAAAATACTTATATATGTATTATAGTAATTTCGTAATGAAAGATTGAATAAATTATTTATTTATTTATTTATTACCTTTAGTTTATTATTTATACAAAAAGAGTTCAATTTTTAATTTTAATATGGATTGAATCCTTGTGCTTTATTTTTTTTATTTTAAATAAAATAAATTATATTTTTAATAAAAACTTTTAACTTTTAAAACTTATTTTATCTTTTTTTCTATGTTCATTATTTGCAATTTGAAAATATGGTCACCGTACATATACATATCTTAATTTTAGTATTTTCTTTATTAAATTATAGATCGTAAAAATTAATCGGAAAAAAAACTTAATTAAAATTTTCGGATTTACGATTTTCGAAAACAATTTTTTTTACATTTGTATAGTTGGAACGTTTATTTTTAGGTACAAAAATTTTGGAACTTCCAAAAACTAACTAGTTTTTTTACATTACCTAGATTAACCTCAATGAAATTTTTTTTTAATTCTGTGGGACAGTTTTTGAGAAAAAAATATATTTGAAAAATTTCGAAAAAATCGTATGGGTAGGTACCGTTAGTTTTGTTCTAAAAAAAAAAAAAAAACAGTGGGGGGAAAATTCAAAACGATTTCATATGGCTGTTTTTTATTTAATTACTTATTGCATATTTTACTAGACATTTAAAGAAATTGTGGTATGAATATAATATAGATAAAGTTGTCTTCGACTAACTTCTCTTTGAAACGGTTGTAGATTGCTTCCTAAAATGTCTAAAATTTGTGAAAATTGCAAACTAGCCATTAAACGTTCTAAAGTTTCTGAATCGGTCGAGTGTGGTTTTTACTGCGGTCGTCATTTTCACAAAAGTTGTGTTGAATTATCTGATGATAATTATAAATCATTAATTAATCGTAATTTATTTTGGAAATGTAACTCTTGTGCAAACATAAACCTTTCCACCTTCATAAACAATTTCCATAAGCTCTCCCTAAGTGTGAGTGAGATGAAAAATGATCTAAGTGCTCTCAAAACATTATTCATAAACAATTCTCCCCGACGCAAAACTGCAAAAAAAAATCCCATTGATTCTGAGAGAGGCTCTGACTCGCCTTCCTTCAACCCGGATGACCCTCTCGTTTCGCAAAAACTCGACCAGCCATCACCCTCCCCTGGGGTTTGTACGGTATTTGAAAATGTCCAAAACTTATCAAAACCTTCTTCTTCATCATCTCAACATTATCTGGATTTACCAAAACCAGCGAATGTCGACTCTCAACTCCCTGTCATCAATAATAACTCTGAATGGATGCCAGTGAATTCAAAAAAAAAGTCTTCAAAGACATCAAATACAAAAACAATTATTGGTACTGACTCTTCTTCTTCTTTGTGTGCTTTGCCTGAATATAAATGGCTTCACTTATCAAAGTTTAATAAAGACACTAAGGCCGAAGATATTATAAATCACATTTCCCAAAAATCTAACATTCCCCCCAATCAATTTAAATGCTATTCATTAGTTAAAAAAGATATTGATTTGACTAAACTTAAGTTTGTTACTTTTAAATTGAGTGTTCCAGCTTCAAAATATTCAGTTATCATGGATTCTTCTGTATGGCCTTGTTTTGTGAAAATAAAAAAATTTGTGTCCAAAGATAACAATAACAATAATGAATTGTCATCTCTCACTCAAAGAAAAAATACAGAGCTTACGGAAAAGTCATCGTCATCATCCTCATCATCACCGCCGCCACCGCCGAATCAACCGCCACCACCACCACCATCACATCCACCATTACCATCTCCCAAAGAACCATTACCACAACCTCATCTCAATTGACAATCATCTTTGTCCTCTTCTCTTTCACTCTTTAATCTCTATTATCAAAATTCCGGAGGTCTTCGTACTAAAATGCAGCAAGTTCTTCTCTTTTCCTCATCAATGCAATATGATATAATTGCTCTCACGGAAACTTGGCTTAATGATGATCATCATGATGCAGAAATGTTTAGTGGTAATCAGTATGCTGTTTTTCGTAAAGATCGTAATTATGATTTACTTGATTGTGAGAGAGGAGGTGGAGTGCTCGCTGCTGTGCGCAATACATTTCAATGCACTAAAATTGATTTGCCGTCACCAGCTGATGCTCTTGATGTCGACCAATTAGTTGTAAACATTAAATTTGATTGTATTAATGAAATTATTCTTATTGTCTCTTACATTCCACCAAGCAGTTCATTTGATTTATATAAAGCTCACATTGAAAATTGTAGTTCTATATTGAAAAGCCGTAAAGATAATCAAAAAGTTATTATTGTTGGTGACTTTAATTTACCAAACGTTAAATGGGTTTACGATCCCGATGAGAAAATACTTGTTCCTTTTAATGTTATATTCAATCATGATTGTGAAGTTGTGGATACTCTCGCACAATTTGATCTTAGACAGATAAATTATTTTCACAATTCTTTTAATAATGTGCTTGATTTAGCTTTTGTGGATTCTGAGTTGTGCGTGAGTATTGACAACTCCATAGTTTCTCTTTTTCCTAACACAATTCATCATATCGCTTTCAGTTTACATTTTGAATTTTATATGTTTTTTACACCGGCAACTGCTGATTGCAATTTCAAATATAACTATGATAAGACTAATTTCGATTCAATAAATAATTATCTCAATGGAACTAATTGGCATGCATTTTTTGACAATACAAATTTTAATGAGTGCTACGATTCATTTTTGAAAATTGTGCATAATGCAATTGCCTTATATAAACGAATAATTAATCTCAACAATAAAAAAAATAAAGTTTATAAGCAATTTCGCAGATCAAACAATGACCGTGATCTTTACAAACAATATCGAAAATTGCAAAAAAATTTCGATATCTTGAATAAATTTCTTTATAATCATTATTTATTATCTGTTGAATGTGATTTAAAATCCAATAGTAAATGTTTTTGGAAATTTATTAATGCTAAAAAACAATCAAATGGCATTCCTAATCTAATGCGTCACAATGGTATATCATCTTCCGATCTTGCAGTTGTATGTAACCTTTTTGCTAAACATTTTCAATCCGTTTACGTAGATAGTTCTCCGAATATAACTCTTGGTCAACAAATTAATTTCTCTGATAGCTGTTTAAATATTGGTAGTTTGAATTTTTCAACTTCTGAAATTGAGCAAGCCTTATCTGAAATTAAGGACGATACTCGACAAGACATCGATGGAATCGCTCCTATTATTTTACAGAAGTGTGCAAAAGTATTTGCGGTACCATTAAAAATAATTTTTAATCGCTCCCTTGATAGTGGTAAGTTTTTAAATACATGGAAACGTTCTATAATTACACCAATTTATAAATCTGGAAGTAGACATGAAGTTTCTAACTATCGCCCTATTTGTAAGATAACTACAATTCCAAAAATTTTCGAGAAACTTATTTATGGAAGACTAACTCCAATTCTTAAAAGTTTTATTTCTCCATGTCAGCATGGCTTTGTTTCTGGTAGGTCTACAAGCACAAATCTTACTATTTTTTCAAATTATATATTAAACGGACTTGAAAAAGGATATCAGTTTGATGTTGTGTATACAGATTTCTCCAAAGCATTTGATCGTGTTGATCATGATTTATTAGTTAAGAAGTTGAATAAAATAGGTTTCCACTCCAACTTCTTAAACTGGATAGATTCATACTTAAAGAATCGTATTCAGTTTGTTCGTATACATAACATTCTTTCTTCACCTATCAATGCTACCTCAGGTGTGCCACAAGGAAGCCATCTCGGTCCCCTTTTTTTCTTATTGTTCATCAATGACTTACCAGACATATTTTTAAATTCGAAGTGCCTTATGTATGCGGACGATTTGAAAGTCTTTCGTTGCATAAAAATTGAACAGGATTGCATTTTATTGCAAGAAGATCTTGAGAAGTTATCAAATTGGTGTTTAATTAACTCCTTAGACCTTAATATTGCAAAATGTCAAAGTTTAACTTTTTGTAGAAATCGTTCATCATTTAACTTCCGTTATAAAATAAACAATATATTTCTTTCAATTGTAACCTTAAAAAAAGACCTTGGTGTAATTTTTGACCAAAAAATGAATTTCTTAAAACACATAGATTTTTTAGTCGCCAAAGGTAATTCAATGTTGGGATTTATCTTGCGTAATTCAAAGGAGTTCTGTGATCCACATACTTTGAAGTGTCTGTTTTTTGCTTTTGTTAGATCTACTCTTGAGTATTGTAATACTATTTGGAGCCCTTCGTATGAAGTTCACTCTTTAAGAATTGAGAAAATTCAAAAAAGGTTTACAAGAGTATTAGTGAAAAGGCTTCACTGGGAAATTGATATGCCTTCTTATGGAACAAGATGTAAGTTATTTGGTATCCTGCCTCTCTCCATTCGAAGAAACTTTTCTGAGGTTATGTTCATTCGTGACGTGTTGACTAATCATATTGATTGTTCCGATATATTGGCGTTAATTAATTTCAATGTTCCTGCGAGGATGCTTAGAAACCAATTGTTGTTTAAGATTCCATACCACAGAACAAATTATGCTGCCAATGAACCATTGTCTAGGTGCTTAAGAGTTACTAATACTGTTTGCGATATGATCGATTTTAATTTAAGTAGGATTTCATTTAAAAATAATTTGCTTTTAATTTTAAGGAACCTTAATGGTGGCAATGTTTAATTATTATTATATGTAGATATTTTTGTTGTTTCAATTATGTTATATTGTTATCTAGTAATCACTAAAGTATTGTAACTTTGTTTGATGAAATAAACTAAACTTTAAACTTTAAACTTTACTTTTGTTCCTACTTTATAATTTATTTAATATCCCTGTTTAAGTAAGTACAAGTATTGATCAAAACTTCAAATTTTTGCGAATTTCAAAGAAAATTGCTTCAATTTTTATTTCCAGGAACTCCTATTCTTGAGTCGTGCCGCACGTTAATAATATTTGAATTATGGAACCTTTTTATGAAAAGATATAGAAAAATGTATGCACGAAAATAAAACCTTGTTTTTTTTCTTTAATAAAATGAATCCTTATTTTTTATTCCACATGTTTCGGAAGGGGTTTGAACCCCTAAAACCCCCACCTGCGTTCGCCCCTGGCGAGCTCTATTTCAGACGTTCTATTAAGCATATAGAAGCATAGAGACTCTTAGCCGGACTTCACGAATGTGGAATTCTCCACCCTGCTTTTTTTTTCTCTCCCATTATCATCATCATCATCGGCTCGACAACCGGGTTTCGGTCCTGGCCTCTTTCAACAAGTCTCTCCACCTATCCCGGTCTCTAGCCGACGCCATCCAGTTGCGCACCCCAAGGCTTCGGGCGTCCTGGTCTACGCCATCTCTCCAGCGCAAGCATGGTCTACCACGCTGCCGTCTACCATAGAATGTACCACAAAGAACTTTCCGAGCAGGTTCCTCTTCGCTCATGCGAGCTAGGTGCCCTGCCCACCGGAGTCTACCGAGCTTAATTTTTGTCACGATATCTGCTTCTAGGTAGATTGCGTACAATTCATGATTGTACCGTCTCCGGAATCGTCCTTCCTCACATATGGGGCCAACAACTTTTCTCTCGAACGCAGCTAAGAGGTCGGAGTGCCTTTTGCTAAGCACCCAAGTCTCGGATCCATATGTGAGTACTGGCAGGACCATGATCCTGTACAGCAGCAGTTTTGAAGTTATGGTGAGATTTCTGGATTTGAAAAGCTTTGACAGACTATAGTAGGCTCTGTTGGATTTGAGAAGCCGCCCGCGTATTTCTTCTTCTATATTGTTATCGGCTGCTACTATTGACCCAAGGTATTTAAAGGATTGCACGACTTCAAATTCGTGCTCCGCTACCTTGATTGTTTGACCAACTGTTCCTCTCGCATTCGACGCCACCATGTACTTTGTTTTACCTTCACTAATGTGCAGCCCCAGATTTTGTGCCGCCTGCTCTATCTGGATGAAGGAATCGTGTACAGCTTGTTCGGATCTTCCGATGATGTCAATGTCGTCTGCGTATGCTAGTAACTGGCTGGACCTGTTGACGATGGTCCCTCTTGTTGCCGTGCCAGAGTCACGGATTGCTTTCTCCAACGCCAGGTTGAAGAGGAGGCAGGCTAAACCGTCCCCTTGTCGGAGTCCATTAAAGATTTTGATTGGTCTGGATAGCAATCCGGCTATTTTTACTTGGCTTGTTACGTTGGTCATGGTCAACCTACATAGTCGTGTCAATTTATTTGGGATGCCGAATTCTCTCATGGCTTTGTAAAGTTCTACCCTGGCTATGCTATCATAGGCGGCCTTAAAGTCTATAAACAGATGGTATGTTGGGATGTTAAATTCTAGACATTTTTCCATCGCCTGCCTAAGGGTAAAGACCTGATCAGTTGTTGATTTGCCTGGAATGAAACCACACTGATATTGTCCGATGACGGTTTTAGCGTATGGGGTTATCCGGTCTTGTAGGATAGAGGAGAGTATCTTATAGGCGGTACTCAACAATGTGATACCTCTATAATTGCTGCACGTTGTGACATCTCCCTTCTTATGTATGGGGCATATTATGCCTTTTCGCCAGTCTTCTGGCATTTCTTCTTGCTCCCATACGTGCACTATAATATCATGAATTGCTTGACGTAAGGCTGGCCCGCCGTGATGAAATAATTCGGCTGGTATGCCATCGGCTCTCCCATTATAATATACAGAAATTCAAAAACAAAGTCTTATTTATTATTACTTTAAAATTTTTATTTAATAATGCGTTTTGGCTAAAGAGTCATCCTCGGATTATAAGCGACTATAGTTTGACTTATTGATACAAGCTTTCCAAAAGGAACTGTCAAAAAGTCATATATAGTTGGCACGAAAGTAAAAAAGTTAAAATGTGTGATACTATGATTTGCAAATTCGTGTTTTTAACGTTTTAATCTCCTATCAATTCGACTGAAATTTTGCGCCAGTGTTTTCGAAGCTTCTTTCTACCATTTTTTTTGCCGACTTCTAGCGACTTTTTGTCTTCAGAATTTTAACGAGCCTAGCGACTTTTGGGGGTTGTAAGCAGAGAAAGCACTGCAAACAGATGACGGCGGTCTTTCACTTGAAGCAAAATTAACATTTATTAAAAGTCGCACCTTTTAAAATCGCTACGTTTAAAGACAATTTTTTGGTGTTAGATTTCCAAAGAAGTATTTTTGGAAATTAAAATTTTGACCGGTCATTCATAACGAAACAATATCCATTCTATTCTCTTTAGTTCTTCAAAGAGAAAATTATATTCCATCTACAATTCGAACATTTGTAAGCTGACAGACATTTTATACACATGTTATATAGTACTCGTATATGTAATTATTAAAAAAAAAGAACGCAAAAGTGCTGATGTATACCTAAATAGTTCCCAAGACTTTGAAACGCAAAAACTGTCCCCTATTCCATCATTCAATTCGCCTTCGTATGGATTATGTCGGAAGAATAAGTTTTCCTTCCAAAATAAACCGTCTATTCGCTTGTATTGAATTTGACACAAAGGCTGCATTTGCAAGGCAAAACTGTTGGTTTTTGCTTCCTAGTCAAAAAGTTAAGCTCTATGCATTCCGCTTGTATTGCACTCTATACATAGACTTCAAATAAATCCAAACCTCAAGCAGCAGAAAATTTATTTGCATATCAACTTTTTGCCGTCAAAGACTTCTCGCATTGCATTTATACTTGCATATATGCACTCTCCTTGCGCGTTCCAAAGTAATTTCATTTTTGGAATTAGCATACAATAGTCCTTTTGGCTCATGAAAAGTGCTTCCACATCCACATTTTGTTTCTCTCATCCTTCTGGCAACTTAGAGCCGCCATTCGGGACGCGGTATATCCAGAAACCCCACTTTTATGATTGAACTTCGTTGCCAATGTGAATTACAACTACTATACTCGTTTTGACCCAAGACGAGAACGGTCGTCGGCGTCGTTCTTGTTGTCCTCGTCTGTCGTTGTCGTCGTCGGTAACTATTTTCTGCTGAAATATTCAAATGATGCAGAAAATTGGGTAGATAACAAAGCATTTTTATAATGTTTTGGGGCCGAAATTGTTTTGGGGACAAGTCCAAATACTATTTTCCCCAAATACTGCGTCATTATTAAGAGGCAATCGCAAACTTTTCGTGGAATCACTGTATCGGCAACATTTTGGTGCGTTCAATCCGAAATATGCACCTTTTCTTCAACATCGGTTGTGGCATGCAAATTAGGTCTGCCGATTCTTGGACTTAGACAGAAAGACATACACAGACACGGACAGATTGATTTCTTCGCCAAAAGGCGAAACAGCAGCCGACAGAACTAAATACATAAATTCACTCCATGGACGGTGTTTGTGGCACAACATTCATATCGTACATCGATCGATTTTAAGGATGTTCCAGCTTCTGCGCATAGAAAACGAGAGGCGCTTCCTTTCAAGTTGGCAGATCTCTTGCAGATCATATGTAGCTGCCCATCGAACGTGAAAGAGGATCATCGCGATGTGTGCCCCTTTGCCGTCGTGGTCGTCCTCATCCTAAACTACACCATCACAGAATTCGCAGAATTTAATCCGCAAGTCCATTCCCTCTCTAAATCGCATAGATTCATACACAGGATCCCCATAGAAGGTATTCTGTCTAAGAAAAAAAATTTGGACTCTGCCCGACTGGAACAGTGCGCACCCCATGGTTGCGAAGCTGGAGATGGAGATGGAGAATCGCTAAATAAATTTATTACATGATTCGGAGGTTTTCATAAATTTTCATCTGTGAATCGTGTGCGCACTTTGCATGTGATTGAAATGTGACTTTAATATTGTTATTGCTGCAATAAATTGTGCAAATGTGACTGTTTTGAAAAGGATTTAATGAGGATTTACGGGCGGTCTGACTGGACGTGCAAGAGGAGTCGTTAGGTTCAAAAACCAATTGCAGGTATGATCTGCAGGTGGCTTACATTCGAATGGCAATAATGGCGAAATGTTATGAGAAAAAACACGAATTTGAATGACCAATAAGTGGTTACAGATTTCTGCAGCTTAGTAAAGTATGCATTAATATTGAAAGAACATTTCGAAATGTGGTGGTGCAACGAAGAAGCCAGAAGGGAGATGTTTACAACTGATGATGATCATTCTAAAAAAAATGCATCACAAATGGCAAGAAAAATTAGTAAAAACCGAGAGAGCTCAGAAAATTTTTGGCAAATGCTATCAATGTTACAAGTAGTTCTGGTACAGGTTGATAATGAATACATCAAAACCCAACGCCATCAATTCACTAAATAAATATAGCTGCTAAACCACTGATAGACAGACGCCGCCAAAAATGTATTTTTTTTTCGGTTTTAGATTTATTGGTAACTACACAAGTAGCACAGAATTACTTAACGAAGTCTTTAAGAATTCTAAATCGGTATCTGACATCTTCTATAAGACGGATTTAAGTTCCTATTAAGTAGAGAAAAGGCGCAAGTGGGCGGTCCGATAGAAGGAAATAAGAAGATAAATTGAGTCTGAAAATGTTCTTAAATCGGGATATCATTCTTCTTAAATACTTCATTACTCCTTCTTAAATAGTTCTTTACTTCTTCTTAAATACTTCTTTACTTCTTCTTAAGTAGTTATTTATATCTTCTTAAATACTTCTTTACTCCTTCTTAAAAAGTTCCTTACATCTTCTTAAATACTTCTTTACTCCTTCTTAAAGAACTACGGCAATTCTAAAAAAATATTATTAGAAACAATAAAAATAAAGTTTCTTTATTAACTTTGGTTTGGTTTTTTTTTTATTATTGTTGATTTTTGGAGTTCTCTTCATTTTTCCTTTTCCCCTACATTCGTCTCTTTATGTGATGTTTTGCTGGAATGAAAGAATTTAACAGTTATTTTTTTTTAATTTACCTCTGTGCCTCCACTGAGATTCGAACCCGAGTCCTCTCGGTTGCCGTGCTTGTGCTCTTTTTTTTTTTTTTTTTTTTTTTTTTTTTTTTTTTTTTTTAATTCATTTTTATTTCATTCAATCTTATAACTATCTTAATGCTAGACAAAATTTCATAAAACTAGCCTACTTATCAATAACTTACAACTAACTTACTGGCCCCATGCGGGCACTCTAAGTTAAACTATATTCTTATAACTACTGCCTTTCGGCCTAAAAAACTATTTAGAATTTAATAACTATATCTATATTTTTTTTGTTTTCTCGAGAAAATTTAAAAAACTCGGATTCCGTATCATTTTTTCTTTTTTATATAAAACTTACAAACTAAAATTAAACTAATTAAAACTACCTAAAACCACTTAAACTACTTAAAATAAACTAAAACTAAAATAAAACCACCCAAAACCACTTAAACTACTTAAAATAAACTAAAACTACTTAAAAACTAGAACAACCACAGCGGAGGTTTTTTTTTTTTTTTTTTTTTTTTTTTTTTTTTTTTTTTTTTTTTTGTGTACATTTGAAGAATGTATTTTTTTTTTTTTTTTTTTTTTTTTTTTTTTTTTTTTTTTTTTTGCCACTGTGCCTATTCTACCTAAAACCTGTGACTTAACAGGTATGCAAGCCGGCCACGGCTCTAACACCACACCCCGACTACCCATTATCAAATACCGATTGAAGCCACCAAAACTGGTTCTCCTGCTTCACCCTATCAGTTTTGTCCCGTTCGGACACAGCCCTACTGAACCGTAGGAGCTCTTCTCCGTCTTGTGCCATGACGTCCCGAGTGTAAAGGAGCCGCCGGTCCACGGTTCTTCGTCTGACGTGGTAGATTAGCGGTACTGCCAATCTATCCTGTATCAGACCGCATCTATCTAAATAGAGGAATGCCTCTGGTGGAATGGAGCCGCTCAAGCGTGTATTTTCAAAATATTCGTTATTTGGGTAGAACGCCCCGAAAATCAAATTATTGGTCGAAGTCATAGCCCTCGCAATGTGACCCCGAATTAGTTTTATCACGAAATTGTCAACTCTGTTGATCCGAGCCCCGTTGTATAGAGCCTCGTTCGGATAATAGTGAACATAAGAAGATTCGGGTGTCCGATGCAAACCAGTACAGCGTCGAAGACACTGCCGCTCGAACACCCGAATTCTCTCCATCTGAGATGGAGCAACGTTGAACCACACTGGACAACCATAAACGATCATCGGCCGTATGAGGGCCATGTAGCAAATGACCTTCACTCTGGGGTCAAGCCGACTGCTGTAAAACAGTCGTTTCATCAGAGCTAAGGCTCCTCTGGCCCTGGCCAGCGCAGCATCTAAATGTCTGTCGAAATACAGATACTGATCCAACCAGATACCGAGGTACTTCACTACACTTTTGCTCGTTAATCGCTGCCCGTGAGGATCAACGATGACCATCTTGCGCCAATTCTTGCGCGTATCCCGCGGGGCTCCAGCCAACGGAGTCCGGAACAAAATTGTTTCCGACTTCTGGACATTTATTTTCAGTTTCCAGTCATCGCAATATCGCTGAATCTTCTCAAAGTCACGCTGCAAGAGAATTCTAATAACCTCAACCTTTCGGGCCGTTCTGTACGCAATTAGATCGTCGGCATACGCTATTGATTGCGGAAGGCTACCTATCAGATCGCTGGTGTAAATGCTGAAGAGAATTGGCGAATTAACCGCTCCCTGTTGCAGACCATTTTTGATTTCAAAAGTTGTGGTAGAAGTTACATTGCCACTTTTGACAACAAACTTTCTACCGTTAAGCATATCATAAAGCATATACATCAATGGTTTGCTAATGCCGAGTCTGTTCAGTTTCAGATAAAGACCCTCTAACCATACGGTGTCGAAGGCCTTTTCTAAATCCACCAAAACAGCGCCCGTGCATTGTTGTTTTGACTTATTCCATTGGATATCAGAAACGAGCTTAGTCGCGGCATGAATTGTGTCATGTCCCGCCTTGAACCCGAACTGGTTATCCGGAATTATTTTGTTGTCCGCAGCCCATTTAATCAGAGCCCTATTGATGATCTTTTCGAAAACCTTACTAATGCTCGGAAGAAGACTTATCGACCGAAGATTGGACGGATTGGAGTTGTCCTTTCCCTTTTTCGGGAGAGGATGTACCACCGCTGTCTTCCAATGCACTGGATAATATGCATTATTCAGCGCATTGTTAAAGAGTGTGGCATAAATGTCAATTGCCTCATTCGGTAAATGTCTTAGTACAACGTTAGATATACCATCAACACCCGCTGACTTCTTATTCTTAATAGAACTGAAGATGAGCTGGAGATCCATCTTCGTCACTAACAAGGGACTTGTCCCTATTCGCTCGGCGATTGTGGCATTTGCCAAAAGATCGTCATTGAACCTCAAGAAACCAGGGTTCTCAGATCGCCATTGCGTTATTTCATTTCGAAGATAGAAGTGATGCAGTAGTGCTCTGTTTTCCAGGTCGTGGTTCGGGCGAATGCAAGCATTCACCTTGTACACTTGCTGAAACGCAGCCCCCACTGCCTCCACCTTCTCCCTCTGATCCTCAACTATAAAGAAGTCATCGTCCAAGACGGCTTCCTCTGGATCAATTTGCGCTGTCAGGAGTACGTCTGTGTTCTCTACTGTTCTCTGGAGTTTAAGACACGGAAGGTCATTTTGATTGTTTTTCCTAAATATCTTATTGATTTCAGGAAACATACTAGGGTCGCTGGAAATTACAGAACGAATTCTGTTGTCCCAGAACCTGTTAATAGATAACCTGTAGTTATCCTTAATCAACATATTGATATTCTTTATTGACGACTTCAGTGTCCTAACCTCCAGGTCGTGCGGGTCTGTGAATCGTCTGTATAAGTTTTTAAGTCTTGTCAGTAAGCCGCTCTTATGTCTATGTAGTGCGTCTATGGTCGCGTTTCTGTAGACGTCCATTTGGTCGCGTTCTTTGTACTTGGGTATTATCCGTTCCATTGTTCGTTTAATCGTTTCGTCCATCTGTTGTAGATGTTGGTCGATTTCTATATTTGTAAGGTTTCTGTTATTTGGTGGGGCTATGTCACTCGAACGAATTTCTCTCGCTAAGGCGTTGGTGAAACGAGGCCAGCGCATCTTACTGTAATTGTAAGAATGCGCTGCAACGTATTCCTCCAACTCCACGCGTTCGTTCGGAATCTGAATTACAGCAGCCAGTCCGCAGTGATCACTGTCGTACTCGATTGTCTGTAAGCAGTTTCGAGGGTGATTACCCACTTTGTCTGTAACTGTCAGTCTGGTATCGTACAGCAAAAGGTCCAGAAAGGAACCGCTCCTTGGATACGATGGCCTTTCAGTAGTCAGCAGGTCAATACCATATTCAACGCTGTAAAGATTCATCAAATTAAAAAGATGATTACCTCTGAGATTATTTGTTTGGTTTCCCCAATCTTCGTGTTTTGCGTTTAAATCACCGGCCATAATATAGTAGTTTTCTTCCAAGCTCAGTTTAAGTGTTCTAAAAAGAATCTCGAGCTCTGAGTCAAAAGTAATAGCCTGCGGAGCTTCAGCCGCATAGGCCGCAATCACATACATCCGCTTCCCTTGAGTGAGAGAGATGCATATGACGCAAACCTCTAGCGTCTGGAGCTTTCGAAGATCATTGTTGTATATGACTTTATAATTAATGCCTTTTCGTATGAAGATGGCGACACCGCCTCCTTGAGTAGAGTCGGGTCGATCTCTTCTTACGATATTGTAATTTTTATGAGTCAATTTATGTTTCAGGTTTAGCTTGGTTTCGCTAGCCAAAAACACATCTGGACTGAGGTCTTTCAACAATTGGAACAAATTAGCTCTACGTTCAATCCTAATCAGTGAATTTACATTCACAGCCAGGATTTTTAAGCGCGTCTCCGGTAGCGCGCCCATTATGGTCTATGTTGCACTAGGCCAGGCAACAAAGAGTAGAGATGGTCTACCCTTTTGCCTTGCTCCTTTAACTGACTTTGCAGTCCTGCTAGCTGGCCTTGAATGCTCAGTAACAAGGCTACAATGTCGGCCTGCACCTCTGGCGCCTTAGGCACGGGGGCCTTTGGGGCAACCGTTGGTGGGGCCTGTCTCGTAATCCTATCTCTTGACGCCATTTGGGCGTAAGAGAAGTTAGGAACCACGAATTTTGTTGTTGGAGCCTGTCGAACTTCGGCTTTTTGACTGGCCTGTTGTTGTTTGATTTGTTGAACCTTAGGACAACCCCTATAATTAGCGGGGTGCCCCTCGTTTCCACATATGACACACTTTAGCTGGGTTAAATCTTCAACCCGCTCAATCCCTAACTGACATTCCCCCCTTATGTGGGTTTCTGCGCACTTGACACAGCGCATCCGCATATCGCAGTTGGCTGCGACATGGCCGAACCTTTGGCACCGCATGCACTGAAGCATGTCGTTGTTTCTTTTTAGTGTTTCCCAACGTACAGCCTGGAAGTCGAGGCGGGAAATATTCCTCAGACTTTCAAATTTACTGTGGGGCGATAATGTTACGAGGAACATTGGCAACCCGTAACCCCCCCGTCTAGACTTCACCGTGGTGAAAGGCTTGACCCCGATAAACTCGAGGTCGTCGCTGGCTTTCTGACGGAGCTCATCTAAGAGCGCCTCCGGTTCCGTGCAGGAACTTATGCCCTTCAGGAGGACTGTTTTCAATTTTTCGCTTTTAGGGGTGAAGCTGAAGAATTCAGCTGTTACTTCCCTTAATAATTCTTTGGCAGTTTTATATTCGGCCAGTGAGAAGCACTGAACCGAGTACCGCTTTTCTTTTTCGTTTATAATTTTAATGAGAAAGTGGCCGTTTGTGGCCCGCTTACATACCTGTTTTATGTCCTTCAGGTCGATTTTATATGTCCTAATTGGTGGCACCTTCTCGCTTCTAAGCTGTGGCTGCTTCTGGTGACTCTGCTGCTGTTCTGACTGCTGCTGCTGCTGCTGTTGCTGTTGCTGCTGCTGCTGTTGCTGCTGCTGTTGCTGCTGCTGCTTCTCCTGTTGTTGCAGTTTTCTTGCTGCTGCTGACGTAGATGGGCCATCCGTCCTTGGGCCTGCTGCTATTGGTAACTTTTGAGTACTTTGCTCCGCTCCTGCAGTTTTATTTGCGGGCTTTGGCTGCTGTTGTTTTTGCGCTTGTTGCTGCTGTGGTTGTTGCGGTGGCTTTTTTACAACCTGAGCCGCCTGATGGTCCGTTGTTTGTTGGACTTTTTGTTGCTGTTGCTGCTGTTGTTGTTGCTGCCGCTCTGCTGCTCTCTTAGCTTGCAGCTGTTTCTGGGCTAGCTTTTCCTCTGCTTCTTTTTGGCGGAGCGCTTCCATCTTCTTTCGGATCTGGCTGAGAAGGGGCTCCATTTCCTCCTTCAGCTTATCTAGGTGCTGCTGGTACCTGTCAACCTCAGCCTTCTTTGCCTGGAGGGCCTCCTCCAGCTCGCTTACCATAATTTCTTCTTGGGGGTTTTGTGCCCCCTCCAACTCCCTGTCGGTAGACGGCTCTGGTTCCGACAGTAGGGCAAATTTATTATTTCCAGGAGACCTGTAGCGCCCCTCTCCTTCCTCCGACAAGTATTCGGTGCCAGCCGAGTCACTGTACTCGTCTGTGTCACCTATTTGCTGTACCTTGCCAGCTGCATTTGATGTTGCTGCCCGCTCCTTGCATCCCACCCCAGCTGGCAGCTTACCTGGGGTGGCTCTCGGTGCATTGAGATTCGGTTGCGGTCTCAACGTCCTCCTGCGCTTCTTCGTAGGCTGGGTGGCTATTGCTTTGGTGTTCGGATGTACCGATGCTGCTGCCGCAACTGCAACATCATCCGATTTTGCGGAGGAATCTTTCGATCCCCCCGCCCTTTTCTCCTTCTCCATCTGCTTCTTTTCCCAATATATAATGTCGCTCACTTCACTATTGTGAAAAAAAGCTTCCAAAAATTTCGTCTGTTCCGAGCGGGATTTGAACCCACGACTCTGAGATTCACCAGCCGACGCCACTACCCCTAGGCTATCGAACACTTGGTGGAATATGTGTCAAACTGCTAACTTCACTACTATATTTGATTTTACAACACTTTAAAAGTAACTTGGCGCACACTGTAGTCTTTCCTGAGCGAAAGTCAAAGATCGACTGATGTGCTTGTGCTCTGCCCATTGTGCCATTGTGATACTTAAAATAACTTGTCTCAAAGTGCTACTCAAATGAACTGACGTAAAGTTAATTGAGAGTGAAACAAAGTACGTATGAAATACAAAGTGCAATAGTTACAAGTGAATAAAACAATATCGAGGTGAGTTTGCAATTCTTAAATTATTTTTATTTTTAAACGATTTTATGGATTTTATCTAAGAAAAGCTTACAGTTCGTGTGCAAAAAATAAAACTAATTTTCGTTTTTTCGGGCATCACATTGGTACTTAAATTAAATAAAATTTCTTTTATTCGAACTAACCAATAATTTTAAAAATGCTACGAGTATATTTTGTTTTTTTTTTTTTTAGATGCCAATAATTGCTTCTTAATAATAAAATAAATTGTATTCGTATAACTTTTGAAGTACCTACCTTTAAAGTAAAAAAAAAATATATTTTGTGCATATCTACTCAGATTTATTTACAGAAATATGTATATTATCGTCAAGCATAAGAGTGTCATTGAAGCTGTTCCGGCTACTTGGGCTGTCATTGACCCAAGTACTCAAAATGAAGTAATTTATTGGCCCCGAAAAAGTCTAAAAGCCAAAAGGTTTGACCCTTCGTGTAAACCAAATGTGCATAACACGAAGGAATGGTTCGCTGGGAAAGAAAAAGTTATCAAAAGAAACTTTGAGACATGGGAGGAAGCGAACGCTGAAGCGGATAGATTGCTCAATTCTGAGAGTGGAACTTCCGAATCCGAAATTGAGAAATCGGAACGATTCACAAGAAAAAATCAGCACTCTGTTAATTTACTTAATCAAAATGCTGTGTTTCCAACAAAAGTTTATAGCGTACCTCCTAGCAGAGTAGCGTTAATGGATTCGTCAACGTCATGTTCGACAAAAGCAGCAGGAACTCAGCAGATGAATGAAAACTTTGAAAATGAAGTAAGGAAAATGATTTAATTTTAGATTTATATTCCGTAAAATACTTTTTTTCTCAATTTCGTTTCTTAGATTGGTACAGACAATACATATACATCAGATAACAATTTGGTTTTCGTAATACCCGATGGAAACTATGAACAGGCAAAAGCGTCAAACTATAGTGGTCTACAATACCATAATTCTGGAAACCAGCAAATCATCACACCATCTATTGAAAAAATACCAGCTCAGCCAAATTTGCAAGAAATTTTGTATGATGTATATGGGGAGAGTAACAATATTCAAAGACAAAATGAAGCCACCCAAATTTTATTACCAAATCCTAACCATACGACAACTAGTGCTGGTGATCCAAATATCATGAATATACTTACCAAATTGTCGAACCACGTCATTACGTTACAGCAAGGAATGAAGATGCTTTTGGCAGGAAAAAGTGATGGAGCCGGCAAATGTCCACATTGTTTTCATTGCAATCCATCACTTTTAGATGAATCGCAATTAATGCCATTTAAAAAAATTATATCTGAAGACTGTCTAACGAAACTTGAAACCTCGTTGAATGACGAAGTTTATAAACAAAAGTTTATAAAGTTTTGTTTTAGCATCATTGGGATCGAACGAAAGAAGGACGACCTGAGCACTTGTTGCTTAGAATTGTCGAGTGAAATATTTGACAAAACATTTTGGTCTCAAACTACTTGGCTTGGGACAATTCATACTGGTGGAACGAAGTTTTCATTTTGTAAACATGTGACTTTTCTAAATTTGTTTAAATTTGTCATATGCAAAACTACAGGTGCAACACCGGCAAAACACTTTTTTTCGCACTTTTTTCAGGGAAGAGCAAAAAACTGTTCACAAAACTTAAAAGTCAATGATTCTCGTCACCCTGGTCAACGAAAGAGAGCGAAAGTTGCTGCCTATGGAAGTTCAAAGAGGAGGCTAACTGACCAGAATATGAATAGCATAAACGACAATGACTTTGATATCGAAGAAGGCGGCGATGAAAATTAAATGCATTTACTCAAACATTATTAAGTTTGAAATCGAAATAATTTATATTTATATTTATTTAAAGAAGATTATTATTCATCAGTTTAAATTTGAAAAAAAATAGTTTTTACTTTCTCGTATTTATTTATTATATTTTTTTATTTACTTATGTTTATACATATTAAAAAAAGCTTATAACAAAATAAAATTATCTGTTGTTATTTTAAAGTATGATTTAGAGGGATAAAAACATAAGATACATTTTCAAGTTGTTCATCTTCTTCGTCCATATCGGTATTATAGTCATTTAAATATCTTAAAGAGAACATTTTTGCTTTAATACAGTCAATCGAATACATTTTTGGTCGTAAAAATGTGGAGTTTGCGATATAAATGTGTAGAACGCGCGATGGAAATGGAAATTCAAAAAAATCATTAAGCTTTGCAAATTTCGATCCAAAAATATACGTTTTACCATTTCTTTTGTCAACAGCTATATATTTGGTCATAACAATTTTTAAATCAGCAGATAAAAAAAAATTGTTCCCTTCTGAATTGTTGATGAGAAAATCTTTGAATATAATTTCTGAATAAAATGTGTAGTTATTATCAAAAGTCGTTGAATTGATTTTTTTTTTCAAAATAGGCCAAATACTCGTATTTGATTTATTTGTAACTTCTTTGAGCATAGCATTTTCCCTCTCAACTTCTCTTTTCCCTGCTTGTGCAAGAGGTAAATGACCTGTTCGCAAGTCCATTTTGATGCTGTTCAATTTAGTCTCAAAGGGATAAGTACTAAATGAAATTAAGGGTCCAAAATGGCGAACTTCATCGACTAAATGACATAAATTGTGTATGTTACAAACAACATGTTGGCTACCGTATAGTTTTACGAATAACTTTAAAAAATCTAAAATCATTTCCTCAGCTGTGTCTAATAAGTCAGTCAAATGATATTTTGAGGAACAAATCGTTATAGAACAAAAATATAACAAAAAATGTTGATAGTATTTGGTTGGCAAAAATCTTCTCAAGATAACGACGCTTGTATACAAGAGAAAAGTACGATATTCCGTGCCTTTCCAAAATGCCATTTCATCAATTCCACGGATAACGCGGTGGATTTCTACCGGTTTCTTTACGGATTTTAAGTAGTCTGTGATTTGATTTTTCATAAGAGAAGACCATCTGGTTGCATTTCCTAATTCACCATTCTTCCATCCGTTTAATAAACGTTTTGTGATTCCTAAGTCTATTAAATGCAATTCATCCCCAACAGGGAAATCCCGAATCATATCGATATTTAAATCAGTTAAGGGCGTTTCTCCAAAACGATGTTCTGGGTATGATCCATTGCGAAAGCCATGATTTGTTCGCTGTTCCGCATCGAATTTCGGATAAATAGTGTGTTTTGTGATATCCGAATACTTCCCTTTCACGACACACTTGTGACAAAAATTTTTTGAATTGTGATACGCTACATCTAAAAATAAAAGATTAACATTTCTTTATATTAAATATGCTATTTTCAAAATCAACTGACTTTTCATTTGCGATCTTGCGGGTGAATCCAGCGGAAAACATCTCACTTTGAATTCCACACGTTTGTTTGAAATTTTCAGACCATTTTCCATAACCTCTTTTAATTCATCAACAAACTGGCGTAAAAACAATTCCAAACTTGAAGGTTTATCTATATGATCAAAGTTATTACTCGTATGTATGTATATTAAACTATTTTACAAATTAATTTCGAATACGAACTAAGTATTTATTTCACTTACTCTTTCCGTGGAAAATTGAAACTACTGAGGGTCGAATTTCTGGCATTTCATGGATGTTGTAAAGAATTGGCCAGAAGGATTCGGTAGAACATCTTGAGATTGGTACACCGTCAACATTGATATTTAAATGTAAAATATCTGGGAGCTCTTTGAACTGCCCAAGTGTACGCACCAAAGATTTTTTCAAGCCGTAATACCAATAATGATCATTTTTTGCATTTGGATCAGAGAAAATGTTCAATATTCTGGGCGTTTTCATGAGCGTCCTCGGATCTTTGGGTAATTGTGGCAATGGAACGTATTGGTTCCAGATTTCAAGAAACGCTTTAAGTTGGACGTTGTTCACACGATGTTCAATTGCCCAATTAACCAATTCGGATTCGAATTTTTCCTTATTAAATTTATCTGGGCCACTTTTACCTGGCTCACTAATGACTTTTTCGAACATATCATATTTCTCAGTTTCACTGGCTTTATGAACTTCCGAACAAAATAGCTCTTCGTTAACATGACTCAAGTTTTCAGCCGTGTCAATAGACATTTTGTCAGTAACATAACTGGATGGTTCCTTATTGTTAACAAAAAATTTATCATTTTTACATATTTCCGCGATTTTAATTGCTTTTTGTCTGCAATAATGACCCGATCTCTTTTTTTTATTCCACAGATTTAATAAATTAGGTTCACACATTTTGCTATCCAACTTACACGAAAACTATTAAAACCACGAAACCGGTGTTTTTAATATTATACTCTTTAAGAAGACTTAAATACGTATTAAAGAATTTGAAAAATACCGATTTAATACCAAAATAAAAAAGGAATGTTTCTAGAAGGATTAAAGAAGGAATTAAGTAACAAAAACAACCGATTTAAGAACTGCCAATTTAAGAAGTATTTAAGAATGCTTTAAGTAGAAGTAACACACCATGTTAAGTTCTGTAAAGCAATACCTAAAAAAGACGAAATTAAGACGGAATTAAGTAGCCATAAATTGGTACACCTACCCAATAAAGAAGGAATAAAGTATGAATTAAGTATGGACATTTTGTCAGTTACATAAATGGATGTCATAAAAAATGTCACATTGTACATAAATGCTATTTTAATTGTTGTTTGTCTGCAATAATGAAACAATCTCTTTTTTTTTTTAAAGATTTAATAAATTCGGTTCACACATTTTGCTTTCCATCTAAAACTAAAAGTACGAAACCGGCGTTATAAATCATACTATCTTAGAAGACTTAAATACGTATTAAAGAATTTGAAAAATACCGATTTAGCACCAAAACAAAAAAGTTATGTTTTTAGAAGGATTAAAGAAGGAATTAAGTAACAAAAAAGAACGATTTAAGAAATGCCAATTTAAGAAGTATTTAAGAATGCTTTAAGTAGGAGTAAACACACCGAGTTAAGTTCTTTAAGACAATACCTCATAAAGATCATATTAAGATGGAATTAAGTAGGCATAAATTGACATACCTAATAAAGAAGGAATAAAGTATGAATTAAGAAATGTGATACCGAAATTATACCATTTTGTGCTACTTGTGTAGTTGGAAAATAGCTGAATTCAAAAGCCCTTGACTCTCTGCGCAGATGTGAACTTGGCAGACGTTAAAATAGCCGCCAAATAACTGATAGACACGATTAGAGTCGCGTATTTTATGAGAATTTGTAGCTAACTACTGTATCTCAGCTTACCCGTGAGGGACGCAATGTTTGATTTAGAGAATCTTTGCTTAGCTGCACAACACGAATGCGGAATGCCTAACCTGGTCTAATATTTCCCTCTCATTACGATATCCAGCCGATGTATATCCTTGTTAATCCTCTCTAATTTTCCTAAAAGCCCATAATGTGGTCAAGCAATTTAAGAATACCTAGTCATAACCTCTTGAGTGCACGCAAAACTTCAAAAAAATCCCCTAGGAGGGTATAAATATTGAAAAGAAAGACGGTTTCAGTTTCATTTAATTGTTCTCTATATAATAACTATGCACAACTATTTTCTGACTTCTTTTGAAGAGCCTTCAACTGTGATACTAACATCTGTGATACCTTAAACTTTGATATTTCAAACTGTGATAAATCTGACGACATTAATTTTAATATAAAAACTGAAAACATTCCGAAGATTATATCTAACCTAGACGATAGTTGTATAACAGGACCTGATACCTTCTACTATTTTCAAAAACTGTGTAAGTCACTTGTCGTTATTTTTAACTTATCAACGTCCTCTTGTATTTCCATCTATTTAGAAAAATTCTTTCATAATCTTTCTACATAAGAACGGTAAAAAAGATGAAATTAAAAATTATTATTGAACTATTGCTAGATTTATCGGTTATTATGAAATTACGTATACGTATAGTTCCAAATCAACATGGTTTTACAAAAGGGCGCTCAACTGTTACTTTTTTACTGGATTTGGCTGAAAATTTCATTGACTCATTTAGGAAGAAAAGGCAAGAAGATTGTTTCTTAATTAGACTTAAGTTAATCGTTTGACAAACTCTCTTATTATGTTTTGCTATTTAAATTAAGAAAACTAGAATTTAGTGAACTTCAATCTTATTTATTTGATAGATCATACTTGGTAATTTTCAGATGCGAATCGAATAACTTAATAATTAATCCTGGAATACCGCAAGATAGCCATTTGGGTCCAGTTCTTTTTATTTTATTTATTAACGAGCTACCGTCTGTGTTAAAGTGCTCAAACTGTCTGATTTTTACGGAGAATGTAACCATCTTTAAACATACATATTTCCAATACTAAAGATTTTGAAGAGTTGCAGATTAACTTAAATTTTTTTCTTCATTGGTTTTGAATTCATACAACACATCAACGCCATAGCCAGTAAGTCCAATTCAATTCTAGGTTGGATTTAAAGGGACAGTTAAAGACAGTTTCCGATCCATCGTTATCAAACAGCTTTCATTTGTTCGACCCATTCTGGAATATATTTCTTAGGTTTGGTCACCCCATTATGACTTTCATCAAATAAGTTTAAAATCAACTCAGGAATTCCACAGGGTAGTCATTTAGGCCATATCCTTTTTATTTTATTTATAAACGACTTACCATCTGTGTTAAGATACTCCAAGTGCCTCATTTACGCCGATGATGTAACAATCTTTAAAACTATTACAAACACTCGTGATTGTGAATAATTGCAATGTGAACTTTATTCGTTTTTTGACTGGTGTACTCGTAATTGTTTGTTTCTTAATATCGATAAGTGTAAAACTATGTGTTTTACAAGAAAGTTTTCTTTTATTTCGTTCAACTATTTATTTAATGGCATATCAGTATCCCGTGAAACAGTTATATCTATTCTTGGCGTCACATTTGATCGCAAACTCGAATTCATTCAACATATAAACTCCATTTCAAACAAAGCTAATTCAATTCTTGGTTGGATAAAAAGAGAGTCGAAACAATTTTCCGACCCTTTCGTGACAAAGCAGCTTTTTATATCTTTTGTTCGGCCCATTCTAGAATACGCTTGTCAGGTTTGGTCACCTCATTACGAATGTCATAAAAATAGACTAGAACAGGTGCAAAAAAGATTCATTAGGTTTTCCCTCAGGGGACTTGGCTGGGATAATCCTTATGATCTTCCACCTTATAATAACAGACTTAGACTGATTGATTTACCTAGTTTCGAGAACAGACGTTCCTATTTATGTTTCGTTTTCATTGTAAAATTAATCAACGGTAACATAGGCTGTTTGCACCTTCTGTCTCGTATTAATTTTAATATTCCTCAAAGAACTTTGAGGAACATACTGGAGAGTATACTTAGGGCGGTTTTCTTCACAACTGTTCAACTTGCCGGAAACTCTAAAGTTGGCCAACTCTAGAGTTGATACAAAATCGTAAGTTGAGCGGCAAGTTGAACTTTGCTTTTCTTCACTACTTAAATTCTCAACTCGGAAGTTGAAATTTGAAAGTTGGCCTACTTGAGTATTTCAGAATATTTGTGACAGATATGTCATAGGTTGTTGTTTTGTAGTTGTAGATTTGAATTTATTCCGTTTATTAAGTTTGAAATTAAAGGTTCGATATAACTTTTATTGGCCATTGAAATTTTAAAAAAATATCTATAATGACGGAGAAAACAAATAAACTTGTTTATTCGGTTGAGGAGGAAGATTGGTTGGTGTCGAATGCATTGGAATATCGCAATGTCATTGAAAATAAAAGAACTGATGGTGTCACGAAGCGTGATAAAGACAAGGCCTGGGAGGAAATTGCTAAGGCTTTCAATATCGCACCACCGGGCCAGATTAATTTAATTTAGTTTTATTTGGAATTGTTTTATTTAATATTCATCTTGTAGGAAAGAAGTGTTAAGTCCTTGCGTGAGAAATATCAAAAAATAAAATAACAGCTAAAAAATCGAGTGTTTTATTTTTCAAGAGACGCAAAACAAACTGGTGGAGGTCCACCGAAAAAAGAACTTCCTGCATTGAGCGAGTCAATGCAAAATTTAAAATTTTGATTCCATCCACCTACGGTCTGTCGGCAGTGACTGGTGATAGTGACTACATCGTTGTGAACAACATAGCACTGGAACCTCCTGTTACCCATATTTCTGAAGAAGTCAAAGAAGCGATAGATGAAGAAATGTTTGTTTATCAAGATAATAGCAGTGACGTGGCTGTGGCCGTTAATGCTGGAGAATGTTTGGAAAGCAAAAACATTGTGGTTGAACATACTTGGGAAAGGGTTAACCCAGCAAAGTTGCGGAAACCACCAAACCCTTTGTTAAACAACAGACGTCGCAGGCACATTGAAAAGGAAATGGAAGCATCCAATAAGATTCCCAAATTATCAGAGGAAAGACAACAATATTTGGCTAATAAACATAAAATCGAATTGGAAATTCTGGACGGTGAAAGGGAAGTATATATGCTAGAGCGTGAGAGAGCTGCCTTGGACGTGCAGCGAGCCTCATTCGAACGCGATCGAGCGGAATTCGATCGAGAACGTTCGATAATTGAGTTGCAGAGGGCCAAAGACCAGCTTGCTTGTGATAAGGAACTCCACAACATTCGTTTGGCAATTTTAAAACAAGGCCATGCAGAAAGCATACAAGCCACAGTCCCAACAGCAGCAGCAAAAAAGTTTTTTTTTAGGTTTTAGTTACATAGTTTATACTTTTACTTACTTTTTACTTTACTTGTTTTTTAATCACATATGTTAATAAATAACACAATTTAAATATAAAATGTATGATGTTTTTTAATATTAAATTTTCAATTCTCTTCCATCGAAATCAATTGATTGGTTTCTTCTTGATCTAACATTGGCTGAAAATAAGTTCGAACCAATCGAGACCGAGCGTTTCCAAAAGCAGCTGAAGGTGATTCTGTTTGCGTAGCAGATGGAACATTTGTAGCGGATAACATATCTGCGGTGGTTGCGACTCCTTTTCATCGATGGCTACGTTGTGGAGAACGGCACAAGCAATTATGATTAATTGCACCGTTTCAACTCTACATCTTAAGCCTGTTGCCAACACCGGAAATCGCCTTTTCCAAACACCATACGAACGCTCGACACAATTGCGAGTGCGAATTTGGGACTCGTTATATAAATTTTCAACATCGTTTGAGACATTCTGAAAAGGTGTCGCAAGATAATTTGTATTTGAGTAGCCAGAGTCTCCAATTATAATAAAATGTTCAAATTCCCCTCTTTCAAATCTTTGCTTCAAATTCGATAAATTGAAAATTCGTTGATCATGCGTGGAGCCCTTTTTAAGAAGAAAACAACCTCAAGATACAGATATACTATAGATTAATTGTAATCCGGATAATACCTGCCAACGAGCAACAATATCGATAATTTTTAAGTTCGCAGCGGCCACAGTCTGAACATTTATGGAGAACCATCCCTTACCATTTCTAAACACTTCTGGATCAGTTCCTCCTGGCGATTGGATGCGGATATGCGTGCAATCTATTGCCCCGATTGTTCTAGGAAACTTAGCTTTAGCAAAAAAGTCACGTGCTGCTTGTAACCGTTCTCTTCGTGTTTCAGGCATTCGAACGAATCGAGGCGCAAGATTGGCAATCGCTTTCGAAACTTTTATCACCATACGATGCACGGTTGAAATGTTTACTCCAATGAAATCTCCAATCGCCAATTGGATTGACCCGAGTGCATAATATCGTAACACTATCAATAGTTGAGTAATTGGTCGTAATTCACGTGATCTATCAAAGAATAAACGTACAGTGGGTAACAGCTTAAATGATCCAGTTCAATTTGGAAAATTTAAAGCTCAGTATCTTCGAACCTAAATGAGATATCCAATCAGTTAAAACTACATATCATAAGTTATAATATCTTGAACACGTATGCTACTTTAGAATGTAACCAAGAAAACACAAATAGAATTAGAGTAGATTAAGCTGTTTAACAGCCAAATTTAATATTACAGCTTATTTGATCCAGATAGTTTCATAAGCGTTAACGGAAAAAGGTAAAGCCTTGTAAGGTAGGCGTTTTTAAAATTATTTTCCTTATTGTTTTCGAGATAGGTTTTTTTGTTAGTTAAAGAAAAAAACTCCCTTGCTTTATTAATAATTTAAAATGGGTCCACGAACAACAATTGAGCAACGAAAACTCATCATAAGCCATTTAAAAAAGGACTTTCGCGGCGGAAAATTGCTGACGCTGTCAACATGAGTCCTAAAACAGTGCAGCATATCATTAACAGATTTTTGCATGAAAACCGTCTGGAAGACAAAGAGAAAAGTGCACCAAATAAAATACTCACTCCAGCAGATGAGCGCAAGTTTATTCGAAAAGTGCAGCAAAACCCAATGTTATCAGCTTCAAAGATAGCTTCTCAGGTACTTGAGGAATTGGGTAAGTCGTACAGTGCCCAAAAAATACGCCGCGTGCTTCATAACCATGACCTTCAAGGTCGAGTAGCTCAAAAAAACTGTATATAAATAACAAAAATCAACAAAATCTTCTTAGCTTTGCCAAAGAACATCTTTCTAAGGACTCTAACTTCTGGAACTCCGTTATTTTCTCAGACGAGTTCAAATTTAATATTTTTGGCTCAGATGGACTTTCTTACGTGTGGCGTAAGCCTAATATAGAGCTCAAAAAAGAAAATGGCAAACCTACAGTGAAGCACGGGGCGGCAGCGTAATGGTTTGGGCCTGTATGTCCGCTGCAGGAGTTGGCAATCTAGAATTTATCGATGGGACTATGGACAAAACTCTGTACTTGACCATTTTAAAGAAAAATTTGATCCAAAGCGCGGAGAAGTTGGGTGTACGCAATAATTTTTCATACTTTCAAGACAGCGATCCGAAGCACAAAGCAGGTATTGTGCAGTCCTGACGGATATGGAACTGTCCTCATTTGATGAAACCGCCAGCATGGTCACCGGATATGAATGTCCTCGAGAATCTGAGGGTACTGCTAGACATGGAAGTAAGGAAGCACCAAATTTCCAAAAGAAATGATCTAAAAGAAGCTATTCTGGATGAGTGGAACAAGGTAACCCCAGAAACCGCTCAACAATTGGTGGAATCAATGCCGAAAAGGCTCACAGGAGTGATAGAAAACAAGGGCTATCACACAAAATTTTAATTTGTTAGTTTGTTGACCAATAAATGTTAATTTTGACGTTTTTGTTTCTTTTTGTTAAAAGTGGATCAAATAAGCTGTAACATTAAATTTTGCTATATTTTTAGAAAATGCGGAATAACTTTTGTTAAATGCATCCTATGTATTTGTATAGTGGCATAGTTAAAGAAGACACGTTAAGTTGTGATATGTAATTTGAACGTCTACAATAACTTATTAAAATTTGGCGTTACAGTGGTTTAAATATTTTTAGATTCGCTGGATCAATTAAGCTGTTACCCACTGTAAGTCTAATGAATATTAATTAAATTTCGAAACCAATACCGTCTCTCATTGCAAAGCAAAGAATCTTCTATTAGCTGAAGCACTATTATTGTGGTGGACTTTGATAGACGAAAACGATAAACAAAGTCACGGTCATCCCATTTATCGAGTCCAACGCGAGGAAGCATCTTATATTGTCTTCTTTCAGGAGTCAAAAATTCTTCTTCTTCATCTTCGCTTTCCGAAGCAGATGACAGCCGTCTTTCCCAAAAATAGTTTCCTCGAAACATTATAGTTTTATATTAATTTATTCAGAATATTGAAAGCGAAAACAACTTTTGATTAAACAAAATCTGAATTCTGATGGAAAATCTCAAGTTTGCTCGGCCTACTTCTAGTTTTTTCGGGAGTTGAGAAAATCGAAAGTTGATAAACTCTAGAGTTGAAAATCAGAAGTTGAAACTGTCAACTTTAAGTGAAGAAAAACAAAATCACAAGTTGAAAATAAAAATCCTCAAGTTGAGTTCAACTTTGAGTGAAGAAAACCGCCCTTATTTCAAACTATCGTACCAATTATGAAAAATTTTCTCCATTAAATAAAATGTTTAAACTATTTAATATTTACAATCTTAAATATAACAATTTGTTTGATAAAACAATAATTAATTCATGTCAATTTAAAACAACATTTTTCCATGAAATTGTTTAAGAATCTTAATGTACACCTTTGTAAGAAATTTTTTGTAAAACTAGCAATTCAGTTATGTAAATAAATAAATAAATAAATAAATCCAGATTGGAGCAAGTGCAAAAAATATTTGTGAGATACGAGTATGCGCTCAGAACTCCCTCAATCATATTTATCTCTTGTCTTCATTGTAAAATATTTAAATGGTAGCATATACTCTTTGCAGTTCCTGTCTCGTATAAACTTGAACATTCCCCAAAGAAGTTTGAGAAATTTGGCTTATTGTATACTTATTTCGAACTATCGGACGAATTATGAACGATTTTTGCCTTTTAATTAAATGTTTAAACTATTTGATATTCTCAATAATAGATTTGATAATTTGTTTGGCTGTACTGTACATTCTTCAAGTAAGTTAACCTTAATTGTTTTACAATTATATAAATCATAAATTATAAATTTTAATGTAAGGCTATAAATAAGCTGTGTGTTAAATAAATAAATAGTATTTTTATTATCAATTATGATAAGTATTGCATTCGCCAAGCAATTTGGTGTAACTCAAAAGGTCTGGAATTTCCCATAAGCAATAAATCAGTTGGTTGCTCAATTACATTTGATTTTTCTGCAATTAATACTCTTGATTTAAGATATATTTCAAGTGGCTAATTTTTAAATTCAATTGGAGTTTACATCGCTGTTAAAAATAATGATTGATATTATTCGTGACACTTACTAAAATTTTTAAATTGGTCCATATTGACGTTTTTTTGTTCCCAAAATCAAATCAACAAATGAAGGCCTTAAAAATAATGGCGCAAAATTTTGAACAGCCTATTATTAAGGCACTAGTATGATACTACTCAACAATTTGCTAACTTTAAAGTAGTTTACTAACTCATCTTAATTTTAATCATTTTCTAACTAATATCGTACTAAAGCAATTTTCTTAATAAATTGCTTCTGAACACACCTAAAACAATGGCAGTTCGTGCAAAAAAACTAAGTAAACATACCTTTTGTGGCGTTTGTGAATAGCACGATACTAAAAAAATAAAATAGGTATTCGATGATTTTAACTTTAATAAAAGAGTAGAGAAAGTATGATGCTATATTCGATTAAAATTTGCAAAATCGTTGCTTTAACCACTGTTGCGAACAGAGCTTTATACTCCTACAGCGCCATCTGTTGGAAAATTGCATATCTACTTAATGGAAGGAACAAAAAGCTCTTTTCCAATGTCATATGTATTTCCCCTTATTCCAAACAACTAGATCATTCAAAGACAAGAAACTTCGAGAACAACTAATTTGAGTATATAAGGGAGTGTTCACGGTGAGCGGACAGTTGATTTTGGATTATGAAAGTGTGCAAAAGTATTGCTTATTGGATTGTGATATTAAACAAGTGTCATTTAAATTTGAAATAAGTATTTGAGTTGATTTTAAATTGAGATTTACTGTTTTGAATTGGAAAGTGTAAATAAAGAAGGAATACTAAAAAGAGTGACACGTTTTATTTAACGGACCTAGTAAAAATATTACACTACTATAGTTTCATACTAAAACAGCTTTTCCTTTTGAAATAAGAAATTCTAGTTAGGGTGATTTACATAATTGGTATTTTATTTACAAATGTCAAAAATTTAATTAATTAATTTAATTTAAGTGAAAAAGTGTGGAGAAACAAAACAAACCAATTTTAGTGAAACTTTTTCTTTGTTTGTGTTACATAAGTTATTTTTTTTCCTAATTTTTGGTATACAAAAGTACATTAGTAAAATATTTCAGTGATAGATTGCAACAGTAGATTTCTTGGAAACTGTCATTTAAGTCTTGGGTTACGAGTATATGTAATAAACCCATTATTTCCAGAGTATAATATGCTTTCTGATCTTTTTGTCATGGAGCCTTAAGGAAGATTTAAGTAGATCCGATGAAGTTGCAAGCATATCATATAAGTGTTTCTCCAATTGGTAGTGAATTATATTCGATGATATTTTCACTATGAACAAAAAATTTATGAAGAGTAGGTGTAAGTTGTTTCCAGGATACTTTTGTTTTAATAGCTCTGCTGTTTTCTTGCTATAGATTTTCCCCAAAGTTAACTGCATTCACTACTTCCCTTCCGTAGGCTTTGTTTCTGTTAATTTGTCTAAAACTTTTCCGTCAATAATAGTTAAAAAGAACTCGTGATGCACAAATATAGTTATTTCTTTATTAACTTTATATACTATTGATTGAATATCTAATATTTGGCTTTTAATATTGTTGACTGTCACTGTATTATTTATGAGGTCAAAAGTTTCCTTAGCATATTGGAACCTTATGATGAGCGAAGGTTCCGCCAATGTTCTCAATTTGAACTATTAAGTCTGTTTCTTCAGCTGTTGCACCTTGTCCATTTCCATTGCAGCACCATTTGTAACGACAGACTTTTGGGGACTGCCAGTTAAGCCGTCTTGCATAGTATAACCCATTATGTCTTAAAGTTTAACTAAAGCCGATATTTCCATGATTTCACAGTTTTCCGGGACTGCTTCTTTTTTGAAACTGTTGTTGTGTTGTAAGACGACAGAACATCAAGGTTATGTTTTTTCTCATGAGTATAATTTATGGGATCCTTTTGTGGAATAAGAATGATTTCCTTGACTCTTTTGAATCGAATTGGACTTACAGCTGAAGTTGCCTTGATAACATCATATATCGCCTTTGCATGGTCCTTACTATAATATGTATGTATGGGCTACGATGCATACTTGTTTAAAGTTGTAAAATACTATTGTAAATTTTGTTTTAATTTCCGAAACATTTTCATCAGAAAGTTGAATGAATAAATGAGTAATGTTGGGCTATAAGTGCACTGCTAGCTTTAGATCTATTTCGGTCCCATCTATAAGCTAGGGGAAACATTTTGCTCCATTTATTATTTCCTCCATTATTTATTAAGTGCGTGACTTTATTATGCTTTCCGAGGTCTTTTAGCCTGTTCACAAACTCTTATACCTGTTTAGAACTAATGACATCGGATCAAGTTTTAAGATACGAAAATTAGTTTTTACTCTGACGTATAGGTGGGTGTTTAGTTTTGCAAATAGTGTAGTTTATAGAAAAAGGACAATTTTTTTTTAATAAATGTTGACTTTGTGCAAGTAAAATGGTTGTTTTTTGTTTGAACATGGTTCATTTTCAATCCACCGTTTGCTAAACAAACTTCATTAAACTTTGTGAACTAAAAAGTGTGGAAAGATGACTTTTTCTTTTCCAGAGAACAAAATTTGGATTTATTTAAAATCGCAGCGTTTAAAACACCCATGCAAAGCAAAATGGATAGCCAACTTCAAAACTTCTTTTAAACGATGCAATTTAACCTTGCGGGGGTAGATAACATTGTCTAGTTTGTCAAACGAAATAGGGGAGTTAAGCAACTTTGGAAACAGGTATACAAAATTTCCGCCAAACTCGAGTTGATCCGTCGTTACGTTAAATTAAGAATTTTATTTTTCAATTTGTCTTATACGAGTATACAATTTGACTTAAAACTAACTTATTACTAAATTAAATCATGTTGGCTGAACAATAGGGGCCCAACGTTCTTCATTTGGCTTTACATAATGCTATTTGCTTACAATATCATATTAATGTTTTCTTAATCTAATTCATGATTTTTTTAATATTAACTAAATAATAATTTTTGATGTGTTGATCCATCTATATGGCCTCGACTGTATGCTCATCTCACCCGCACATAAAAGTGCAATGGACGAGTTCCACTTGGTCTTAATACAAACGAAAATTAAATAAAAAACTATGCGAAAAAGATCCTAGTCCAAACATGACAAGATTAGAGGATGATTGGAGGAAAATTATTCTTTCAGATAGGATTATCTACTGCTATTTTTGCGCAGAATAGGTAAGCACATATCAGTGTAGGAAATGTTTGATATCTGCTTCAGAGACCTTAAGAAATATTAAATTTCGTTCTTCGAAGCGTGACAAGTTTCAGCTAGGTAACTATAAATCATCCAGATTTTAGATTTAATATGACTTTATTTTACATAATTTCTTAATGCTATGCTGTAACAAATCATAAATAAGCATGGCCTACGCCGTCTGCCAGAGTGACATTTTTATGTTTGTATATGTAAGTAAATTATATGTATTTAAAGTAAAAATTTAAATTTTGTAAAATATATTTTCTTTGTATGTGCATTTTTTTGGACAGCATTAGAAAAGCTCTTCGATTATATTTTTCCGGTACCTTAAGGCCCATTCTACGTACTTCGCCAACTGTTTCCAATTTTCCCCATTTAAGATATTTTTCATCTCTACATTGGTCAGGACACATTTTTGAAACACCGATACTCGTATTTCCACCAGAATAGGACATCTTCCCAGAAAATGGTATACATCTTCTCTCGCCCTCATGTTGCACAGCCCACAGGTATCTGAAAGGTCATTTCTGTATGGAATGAAATTTAATGGGATAACCTCAGCTCTTGCTCTAATGATTAAAGATATTTCATCCGTTGCGTATTTGCTATTGAAATAGTTCCTGTTCATTAGGTTGTGATTGAGCTGGGCATAGATAACTCGTTGTACAGATGACCTTGCCTTTAATTCAAAATCCTGTCTTTTTCTCAAATCCACTGCCTTGATTAACTCGTACGCCTTGGATTTCCAAGCATCCATATTATTATTATCTAAGTCTAAAGAATAGTTACAATACTCTGCCAATCTCTTCCACTGTGCATACCATGAAATTTCTTTTCTTACAACCATCATACTTATCTTCTTTGGCAATCTTCTGTCGTCCATTTTAAGTGTTTTTATGGCATAGTCAACTTGCGTTTTTAACGTTGATATGTACAAAGGAGATAACCCAGTTTCAAGAAGAAGAATATGATTTGGTGTTGACTGAGGTAACTTAAAAATTCTTTTTAAGAAGTATCTTAAGAGTTGCTCCACTTCTTCAAATTCTGTGTGTCATCCAGCAATTTCCATATCTCAAACCTTCAATAACTGACATTTCTTTATTTTTCAAACAGACAAAAAAGACTTTCATAGCATTAAACGTCATCACTAGTCATTTGAAAAATGTTAACTGTCAACGCCTTGCCTCAGTCGAATTATCGAACCTTTTCCGTTAAATACTTGAAATATCTTTTAATTATCACACACTGAGAAAACTGTACTATGAGTTTTTTAAATAGAAACATGTTTAACTGCATGTTTAAATAAGGACAAATAGAATTCGTTTATAACTAAACTCGAATCTGTTTAGATTCGAAAATACTATTATTTTACAGTAAAATATGTTTAAATCAAACTCATTCATGTTTAAGAATTTCATTAAGATCTGCACTTCATTTTTTATATGTATTCAAGTTAGTTTTAGTTTGATTTTTGAAATGCAGGTTTAATTGTTTTACTAACTTAAAAATTGTAACATACAATGAACATGAACGAGTTTGTTTGAAATATAAACGAAGTTAAAATATTTACATGAGTAAAAGATTAAACATAAATGTTAAATTTAATCACGAACGAGTTTGAATTGAATAAAAATGAAGTAGCTAAATACAACTTTTCTTCTTTTTGGCATCGAAAGTCATGGAGTGTGTTTATGTTCCGCGTGTGTTTGTGATCTTACTAAAGTGAGTAATTTATAAAATAATAAAGAAATATTTGATTACCATTATAATGTTACATAACTGAAGTTCTGTTTCAAGCAAAAATATAAACCATAAGATTATTCGAGGAGTGGAAGTTAATACCATTGTTCCCTGCTCTCTATTGTAAGTATAAAAAAAATATTTGTTTCAAAAAGTGTTTATTTATATAGTTTTATTTAAAAAAATACTGATTAATAAGTATGTTTTATAATTAACTATCATTTGACTTCTATATTCTTGCCACAGGACGACGAGAGCACGACGAAAGACGTAAAAAAAAGAAACAAATTCCAGAAGACGAATTATATAAACCAGACTTTGAAGATGTTCTCAAGATGTGACAAAGATGAGATCTTAAGGCGCTCCACAACAATTTAATGACTTTTTGGAAAAATGTAAATAAATAAAATAAAAATATAAATACGAGTACATACATAATGTAGGTACTTATTAATTTGTATTTGTGTTGAGTATTTTTTTTATATCTGAATTTCTGAAAAATCTGAAGTAACAAAAAATTAATATGATTCTATTTGAAACAACATCAAATAAAGTTAATAAAAACAAAGAAAAGCATGTTTAAATCAAATAGAAAACGTGGTAAATTTAAACCAAATCATGTTTAAATCGGGTCAAACATGGGTAAATACGTTTCTATTCAAATTAAATAGATATCGATTCCATGCCAAATCGTATGTGTTTGAGTTTGATTTAAATATGAATATGTTTGATATTTTTCTCAGTGCAACAAACTCAGTGAAAAAGTTAAAAGCACGGTCTTACCTTTAGTTACAATGCTACCACTTTAAGCAGAGTAAAAACAAAAAATAAAGCCACAACGAAAACCATTCCTCGCCCCATTGCACTCATGTATCACACGACACCAGTGACACTCATTATCCCAAACAAACTCCTTTTAACATTGGCCAAGAGGCTGTAATTAAAACCTCCAACAATCTATCTATTTCCTTCCCACTAGGACATGGCCATAAATCTTTCGATCGAGCCTTAAAAGCCAAGTTAATCGCATCATTTACGGATTTTGTCCTCTCTTATACACACACTCATACACACACACAGTCTTAAACATATACGTTGAGTGTGGAACGCGTTTTGATGTAGAATTTGCGCAACGTTTAATAAACAAGATCTCATGTCGATTGGCTCAAATTAGCCAAATAAATTATAAAAATTCCGCAAAGATCCGCAAATCGAAAGAACGTCATGAGAGGAGGCGCAGGGCCAACTCATGCTGCAGAGAACTGCGACTGCCCTGAGACTGCAATTCCGATTCCGAATATACAGCCCCTCGCTCGAGGCCATTCTGATTAATTTATTACATTGCGTTAATTGCCTGCAATGTTTCTTTCATGTTATAGCGAAAGGAGACGCTTGTAGACTGCCTCCTCATTGCCACAGCCTCATCACCATCACCGCCATTCCCATCATCATCATCATCATCAGCGGCCGCGTCATCATAGGTCCTCATTTATGGAGAGAGGAGGCCGACTACGACATCGACGAGAGCCCTCGCAATTGGATTCCTATTTGGCTAAGACAACAAACTCGCTCGTCGGTCGGTAGTTCAAATCGATTCGATCCGCTTCTAGGATTTGCACTTTTACCGGGCGATGTTCAACGTGTCCTATGCGCGCCTCGCTCGTCTGAGCCCAGTATCGCTGATCAGCTGGACTAAGATTAATATCCGAGTGTCAAATGAGTCTAGTTGCGCACGATGCCTAAAGTGGTCTCTGGCAATTATACGCATTCAATCCGCATTTAGATACACGACATAATATCGAATATTTATGCGCCGTGTTAAAAGGAATGCACGCCGCCGCTCCTGATTACTGGAGTTCTCCGTCTTGACGGTTCTTCTTACAATGCCAACAACCAACTAACCGACCAACACGGCCACTTGGTTTTGCCCATCATCCTCATACACATGGCTAGAGCCTTTGTTGTTAATTCTTTCGGTGGAACACTTTGGTAGGCTTTCTTGATGATGGTTTCGATTTCCAGTATTTAAGCCAATTTTTTTTTTCTGGAAATTAAGTCGAAGAATAATTCTTCTGATATAAGGTGCTCTGTCGAGTTGAGTGTAGATATAGCCAAACCATTAAATGTGTCCTTTCAAGCGATTCCATTAAGAGAATCGACCGATTAGTTTGGTATCATTAGCAACCAAGTGACCATTTGTTTGGCAATTTAATTGGAATGACTTTGTGGTACTCTGCGTAATCTTTAAATGGACAAGTGTGCATGCTTTCGACACTCGTTCCGAGGAAAAATACGATTTAAATTGATAGATGAGGGTATTGACATTAGGTACATATACTTTGTGTGGCTGGCTTGAGATCAAATGGAATTCGAATTTATATTTGAATGTTTAAAGGGTTATTCATAAGTTAAGCCACACAGGTTCGGAGAAGATGAAATATGTATAGACATTTTCAACTCACTAGGAGTTTTCGAAAGTTTCTAGAACGCATAAGCATTTTATGATAAAAGTTCCATAACTGTTGTGAAGTTCTTTGATTTTTCAGCTGTCAAAGGTTAAGTCATTATATCTGCCACCAAAAACCATTAATTGTTACAATATTGTCCTTTTTCTTCTGGTAGGACAACTTTTCTCTGCAGAACCTTTCAAATATCGAAGCACTCTTTTTGCAGCTATGCAGTGGGCTTTCCCAAGATTGACGTTAAATCGACTTCAGAAGTTTATAGCGAAACTAATATCAGGCTCTGACACCTGTGCGGCAAACAACAAACTTCCAATAAGTTCTTGGTATGGAATCTTTGACATTTCTTCCTTTGTTTGTGAACAAATATCCGAGCTCAATTTTTGACTTACATCCATCGGTGTTGAACATAAATTGGCGTTTGTCAGTCTTAATCGATCAACAGTATCTCGTATGAAATTCTCCTGATCAATCCAAATCTACAAAATCCAATCTCTCGTAAATCGAAGTCCAAGAAATGAGGTTGCAACTTTCATATTGAACTCGCTTATCAAGGTTGATTTAAGATATTTCAAAATTATTATCAATTATTAGCAAGTCGTCCACGTAAACTGAAATCAATATAATCATCCCTTCATGCGGTTTGTAATAGATAACGGGTGATTTTTTAAGAGCTTGAGAACTTTTTTAAAAAAAAAAACGCATAAAATTTGCAAAATCTCATCGATTCTTTATTTGAAACGTTAGATTGGTCCATGACATTTACTTTTTGAAGATAATTTCATTTAAATGTTGACCGCGGCTGCGTCTTAGGTGGTCCATTCGGAAAGTCCAATTTTGGGTAACTTTTTCGAGCATTTCGGCCGGAATAGCCCGAATTTCTTCGGAAATGTTGTCTTCCAAAGCTGGAATAGTTGCTGGCTTATTTGTGTAGACTTAAGACTTGACGTAGCCCCACAAAAAATAGTCTAAAGGCGTCAAATCGCATGATCTTGGTGGCCAACTTACCGGTCCATTCCTTGAGATGAATTGTTCTCCGAAGTTTTCCCTCAAAATGGCCATAGAATCGCGAGCTGTGTGGCATGTAGCGCCATCTTGTTGAAACCACATGTCAACCAAGTTCAGTTCTTCCATTTTTGGCAACAAAAAGTTTGTTAGCATTGAACGATAGCGATCGCCATTCACCGTAACGTTGCGTCCAACAGCATCTTTGAAAAAATACGGTCCAATGATTCCACCAGCGTACAAACCACACCAAACAGTGCATTTTTCGGGATGCATGGGCAGTTCTTGAACGGCTTCTGGTTGCTCTTCACTCCAAATGCGGCAATTTTGCTTATTTACGTAGCCATTCAACCAGAAATGAGCCTCATCGCTGAACAAAATTTGTCGATAAAAAAGCGGATTTTCTGCCAACTTTTCTAGGGCCCATTCACTGAAAATTCGACGTTGTGGCAGATCGTTCGGCTTCAGTTCTTGCACGAGCTGTATTTTATACGGTTTTACACCAAGATCTTTGCGTAAAATCTTCCATGTGGTCGAATAACACAAACCCAATTGCTGCGAACGGCGACGAATCGACATTTCACGGTCTTCAGCAACACTCTCAGAAACAGACGCAATATTCTCTTCTGTACGCACTGTACGCATTCGTGTGGTTGGTTTAATGTCCAATAAAGTAAACTGAGTGCGAAACTTGGTCACAATCGCATTAATTGTTTGCTCACTTGGTCGATTATGTAGACCATAAATCGGACGTAAAGCGCGAAACACATTTCGAACCGAACACAGATTTTGGTAATAAAATTCAATGATTTGCAAGCGTTGCTCGTTAGTAAGTCTATTCATGATGAAATGTCAAAGCATACTGAGCATCTTTCTCTTTGACACCATGTCTGAAATCCCGCGTGATCTGTCAAATACTAATGCATGAAAATCCTAACCTCAAAAAAATCACCCGTTACATGGGTCTAGTTTTTGTCAAACACAGCATCCAGCTTCATGTTTCGTATCCTTGAAGATTGCTTTAAACCGTAGATTGATTTTTTAAATCGAAGAACTTTTTTCCCATTTCTGAATAATTTGCGTTGTGAAATAGAAATTTCTTCGTCCAAAAACGATGTAACTGCGTCCAATTTTTCGATGGCTAACTCCATTCAAGACCCTAGCATTGATTACATTACATCCTTTGGCAACTAATCGCGCTTTATAGCTAGTAATTTTTCCATTTACGTCTTTCTTGGTTTCGAAATCCCATTTTGTGCTAAATACTTGCTTTCCAGGCGGCAACTCTGCTTCCTACCAAAGTAGGAGAAGCACTGCTCGGAATCTGGTCTATCAATTACTTCTCTAAATGTTTTGGGATCGTCTTTTTCTCACAACATAAAGGATACAAAGTCGTCTTTCTTTATAGGTTCCGGTGTTCTCTCCGATCTACGTACGCTCTGTGATATTGATGTTGATGGTATTGTAATTTGTAACTGGTGGAACGAAATCCTGATCAGAATAAAATGATCCATACGCTTCACGTAAATTCTATAACCCTTAGAATTCGCTGTATTAATTTCAGGGTGGATATCTAGATTTGGAATTCCGTCGCGAATAACAACCGATCTCGGAAGGCAGTTTGAGAGTACAATCTTCAGTGAACTCACTCGTCTATTGGGGATCAAACTTCTCAAAACCACACAGTATCATTCGCAATCGAACGGGATGATAAAGAGATGGCACCGCGCTCTCAAATCAGCCATTCGATGTTACCAAACAGAGGATTGGTGTGAAATTTTGCCATACATACTATTGGGTCTTCGTTCGACATACAAAGAGGATATTTAGTCTACCTCTTCTGAAATGGTTTATGGAACTTCTTTGCGCTTACCAGGTGAACTTTTCAGCAGGCAAGAAAAGATTACATATGAATCGGACTTTGTTAAAAGCTTGAAACGTTCAATGGCAAAAATATCTGCAACGGCAGCTTCTTCTCATTGCGAAGATAAGGGGTTTATATACAACCAAGCCTTAAAAAGGCAAGCCATGTTTTTGTTCGCAATGACTCTGTCAAACAGCCATTGCAGCAACCGTATGATGGTCCATTTCAAGTTTTGGAAAAAGGTAATAAATATTTTAAAGTCCAATTTCAGAATCGCACAGCAAAAGTTTCAATGGATCGCTTGGAAACAGCGTTCCTACAGTGTGATGATTTAGCCTTATTGGACACACCAGCTGGATCAAACATAACAAATACATATACCACAATTGCCAACAGAGATCTCCAATGATACAAACCATCACGAGCCTCGTGCTACAACGCGATCAGAACGAAGAGTTCGCATTCCCAGACGCTATCAAAAAAAATTTTGTATGTGTAAATTAATATTTTAAATGATATAATGTAAAATTTAGTGAGGGAGTAATGTGGTGTCTCATTAAAGCACACAAAATAATTTAATGGGGAACGCTTCTCGTCCCAAATGTCTAAAAAATGAAATAACGAAAATCTTTGTGCTTCGAGCGATAATACAAATAATCATCACTATGACTACTCAGTCTACGCAATTCAATCGAACAAGTTCTACCTATTAATTTACCTATTCCAATAAATATTGATTAATTTTATATAAGTTTTTAGTTAAATTTTAAACATTATATTTCTTCTCTAAACCAGTTGTTAAATTTATTTGATATTATGCTGTTTAAAATCACCCCAATTGGTGGTTTGCTGTATCCAACCAGATTTCTTTTGCTGACTTAGGATCCAATTTTATTCCTCTTCTATCCAGGAATGTGTACCATAGCTGACGATCTAATAACCCTTACATCAGTCATATTTGGTTTCTTGTTTGACTAAATTTCCTCTGAAGTTTTAAAGTCAAGCAACCTAATGGGAGTCCGATTGGTCAAATAAGCAGCAGTTAAAACTGCTTCTGCCCAAAAATTCTTTTAAAGATTAGCATCGACCAATACTCCATTTTGTTGCGGAGTGTATTAAATAAAGTACGCAAACCTTGATTGCAATACTCAGTGCCATTGTCCGTCCTTAGAGGCTTAATTCGTTTTCCAGTTTCGTTCTCGACTGGAAGCTTAAATGCAATAATTTTATCAACAAATATTTAACAAAATTTGCTGATATTTTAACCAATGGTGGGGTATAGAATTTCAATTTATACAGACGTTCTTGTACTAAGCTCGCTGTTGCAATCAAAATATTGCTGCCTTCACAACATACTTTAATACCATTCTTGGACATTTGGCCGACCGACAAAAGATTCGCGTAAAGATTTGGGATGTAAGGAACATTTTTAACCATTACTTCTACTGATGTTCCACTTGCAAGTAACTGCATTCGAATTTCCCCCCATTGATCGCACCACCAGATTATTGCTGTCTGGAACTGTGACCTCCTCGCTGTTTACTTTTAAAACGTTCTGGAACCAGGCTTTTCGGAGCGTCATGTGTGAAAAAGTTCCGGACTTTCGCAAATTGCCTTTTTTGTCTGCTTTTATCAGCCCTATTCTGCTATTCACGTGAATCGTATATCCGATCCATCCATTCGATTCCCTTTCACACTACCTTCGCATTCTGCTATCCATCGGGTGAACTACATTATCCCAAACCAATTTGATATTCACCTAAACAGCTGTTCATGTGACAATCTTCTGAATCTTGTATAATTGTTTTTGATTTCATTAAAAATTCAAGTTCAGCCGCTCTACCTAAACATATAATTTTCTAATTTGTTTCCATCTTTATTATTAAATTTGGAAATGAATATAAATATTCTGAATTAGGCAATAAATTAGTTTTTACTTACATTTTACTGAACACCACCCAGACAGACGATCCATTAAATGAAAAATCCGCTACATTTCATATGCAGATCCGAATTGTATAGAATGAATTCGTTCACGTGAATAACAGAATACCGCGCAATATCACCGACTTAAATACAGATTCACTTCTAATGAATAGCAGAATAGTGATTAGTAAAATATTGAAGAAAAATTTACCCCGATGAATAGCAGAATAGCAGAATAGGGCTGCATGTTTGCTTGTTAATGGCATTCGAAATACTTTGGGCCAGCAGCGTTCTTCTTCTTCTTAGAATAACCTCTTATAGTCCCACTATAAAATGTATGTGCTTGCGTCACATCACTAAAATCATCACCTTTAACTTCCTGTAGCAACTTACATAGTCTTGGTTGAATCAGCCGTGGTATTTATAGCTTGTTCCAGGCTTCTTTAACAGTTCTTGCATCCCTCATAAGTTCTATAAGCAAAATAATTTTGGATTTTACCTTTGTACATTTCTTCTTGTCCGCTTCCTCATTCATAACAGACTTCCACAGTTCTTCCAGCACGAGATAATTTTCAACAGCGAACTTCCAGTCGTTGTCATTTTCTCTGTCCTTTAATTTTTCGATAGTTGGCAACGAAGAATTCGCCTTCGATAAAATTATTTGAACTTTTTGCAAGAAATCTCAATTTGCAAATTTAAATTTCACGTTAATCAATAATATCAATTTGACTTAAAGCGAAGGTTATTCTGCGAACATACCCTGTTGAAAGTTAATAAAAACGCCAGTAACTATACATATTTGAATTCCAGTGCCAGAATTACACCATTCAACGAAGACAATATACATATACTCGTACAATACATACCTACATATATGTAGATCAACAATTTCGTCTAACCAAATTTAGCCAAGTGAAGATAGCTATATCTAAAGTTTAGTCCTACAAATCAGCTGTCGATCTTTATCTAAGCTCTAAACACGAACTCATCTGCAAAATATTGCCCGAAGAAAGAACGATGAATGGTACCTCAGAATTATTTTCCCAATTCTCAACCAAGGAGACCCTCTTACCTGCGCTAACTAAAAAGCTTTATTCTGCATACTATTGTCTACAAGATTTTTTCTACCGTATGATCTCAACGCCTGAAGCCGTTTGAACTGATAGGTATATATCAGTGTGGCTCAAGCTCAGAAATATCCACCATCTGAGACCTGTTTCATGAAAATTGCCAAGTGGGACAGGTAAAAATTTGTAAATGACAACAATTGTCGAAAAAGTTTTGTCCCCTTAAGTATTTGACAAGCTTCTTAAATTGTTGGGAAACAGCCGATATTCGTTAAGTTTTTGGATGATAATATTATAATATACTTGTCATACAATGAATTGTCGAGAATTTTCCCGGATTTGACATAAATTGACAAATTTGTTCTGAAAATTTTTCATGAGACAGAAAAAAATATACAATTAACATGTTTGTCAGTATTTCGTTGACAATTCCGACATTTATTGCGAAATGATCTTGTTTAGGTTTCTCCCGTTGCACCCCCCCCCCCCCCCCCCACCTATACAAATTATAATGACAAATTTGTAAAATGTGACAAAGATAAAATTTTCCCAAAACATCTGTCATTTTATTAAGTTGACAATTATGTCAACTGTCAATATTTTACGACCTATACAATTGGCACATCTCAATATTTATGAAATAGGACCTTGGTAAAAAATACAAACGGAATTAATCGATTTGTACCTAATTCTCCCTCTGCACGATAGACCATCCTGATGGCTCACTATGAGAGCCATCGCGTAGATGGGCTTATGGCGTCGGATGGCTTATGGCGTAGTGCGATAGCCTGGAATGATGTCGGTTTTTCATCCGCATAGTGGGCCTGTGATGCCTGTACGCGTCCACACGTGGCCCACTATTCATTGTAACTACATCGACACCCATCTCATCGACCATCTGATGGGCCATCAATGACCTATCGTGCAGAGTGGCCATTACTTTCGAAATTGTATGTCATATAGGGTATTTGAAAAGGGCGATTCGCTGTCGGTCGTGCGAATTTTCAAACTAATACCTACATCAAAACTGGCAGTCTTTCAAATCGTGCGTATACCGTGGTGCTTTTGTGAACGAAGTTAAGACAAAGTTGTTGTCAAAACAGATGAATGGACCTTGTCAAAGCTGGATGAGGGCTGACGGACACCATTATTTCGGTTGGCAAAATCTATGAGTTCAACCCCTATTGAACACGCGGCACAGAAAAGAAAGGCCGTGACACTACAAGTAAGTAAGAAAGCTAATGAGAATCATAGTCAAATGACTTAAGAATTAATTTCAATCATTTCGCAATGCGTGTTGTTAGTTTAAAGATTGAATGGAACCTACAATTTTCTGCCGAATTCGAACGGCTTATTTTTTCCCCTTTCGTGTGTCATGTCAAAGTTAAATTAATTAAACTTAATCGTTTTGCAGGTCTCGCTGCATTTCCTGTAGCCTTTTTTGCCCGAGGAAATGAAACGTATTTTTCTTGACATGACTTTCCTAAACGCTCTCATACATCCGCTTGAATTAAAGTGGCCCAACCCGAATTCACTTCATCAAATCGAGTACGTGAATTGGCTTTGCATCATTGCAACTGATTTGGCAATAAATAAAACCCCAAACTATCAGAATATTGCCGTTGGCTTCCTTCCAATTTATATACAAATAAAATATATATATGTACCTATACAAACTGCGACATATATGGCGCTCGTCAAGCTAATTAAGAAGGACTTGGCCACTAATTATTTTGAACTGAGAGAGGAAAGATGGACAAATCGAAAAATTTTCATCTGCAGGTGCGGTTGGTGTTGTTTGACGACAGGCTCCTGCGATTCCTTTTGCCTTGAGAGTCGAGATATGCGGCCGTGTTATGTCTCAGCAGCCTCTCTTGTAGCCTTCGTGGCTCCTCAGATGACTGTGGTATGGATTTATCTGTGACCATCGTTACCGTAGGCAGAGTAGCGTACCGGTAGCTTTTGGATTTCCGAAAAAGTATGGTCGACGCGGTACAAATCTCGATTGTCAAGATTAAACGAAGCCTGGGAGTTGTGGGCTGGTTGTGCCGCAGAAATCGAAATAACATGATGGGACGACGAAGTCGTCGACGGCGACTACGACGACAACGTCGACGACGACGACGACAATCGCGTTACTATCGGTAATTAGCAATTGATTGATAATTAACAAGGGTCAATTTTGTTCGAAGATCTTCTTGACTTTGGTTCGTGTTCTTTCAACTTCTTATTCTTCATCATCTGGGATGCGTTCCTTCATTTGGCTTTTTTGTTTTTATTTTAATTACCACCAAGTTTTAACTTGACAACTCTGCGGAAAAGGCGAAAGTTGAATGGGGAATCATTTGAAATAAAGTGACAGGTAATTCTTTTTTTTGTTGGCTCATAACGAAATGGGGACATTTTTAAACTTATATAAATTGATTGAAGGATAAACGATATTAATTTTTTGAGTTTCCATTTTGTTTAATTAAAGTCCTTTGATCAAAGACGGGAAATAGCGCTAAGATTTTATTCATCCATTTGCTTTGACCCTATTTTGCAGATAAGCTCGTGATTGGTGCTTATTCCTAACCAGGTCATACCTGCGGATTTGAATAGATCGTCAGTGAAAAAGTCAGGTCCAACTACTTTTGGACTCTGATGGATATATATAAGTAGCTATCGAAATAGCTAGCTGAATCGAAATATTCATTCCCTGTGTACAATTTACAAAAAATGTTCTTCCATATCAAGCGATTCTTCTACATTGTTCACTTGGATGTTTCGGTTGGAGCCCTGTAAATCTACCTTTTCGTAAGACTTCCCAACATTCCTCCTATAGCATCTCTCCATTCTCTTTTCATCTGAAAAGTCCACATGTCGCTCCATCCATTACTGTATATCAACCAGAGCCGCAGTTAAGCGTAAGGAATTGGAACGTTCCTAAAAACATCGAGCTCGCTGAGGAATACTTTGTTCAGCCTTTGAGAATAGACTTGTTGTTAGGGACTGAATCTTTCTTCGATTTACTACAAGTTGGTCAAATTAAGCTTGGACAGGACCTTACTTCACTCCAAAAAATGTCTTTAGGTTGGATTGTGTCGGGTAAATATAGAAATTTACTCCCTTCGTCACAGACGTCTTACTGTCTTGGTCGAGATGATGGTTCGTGAACAAATTCTGGGAATTCCAAGAATTACAAGATCTAACATAAAGTGGACAGAGGTGAAAAAGAATTGTGAGAAACATTTGGTTGAAAACATTGAAGTTTTAGATAGTGGTCGTCTCATGGCTCATCAGCTCCCCTTCAAAGAAGATCCAAGTTGTCTAGAAATGTCGCTAGGCATAGATGATTTTTAGCATTGGATCACTAGAAAATCAGTACTCATCTTTTTTAAAAGAATGCGAGTCTATACCACATGTCACTATTTCCAGAACCAAATTTAGAAGAACCTAGTTGGGAGTGGTTTTTGACGCATCCTGTTGCACGTCCCCCCGATTGTCACTCAATGGAATCCTCATGGTTGGACCAACAATCCAGGACAAGCTTCTAAACATTCTTTGTTTGCATGGGTAGATACAGTTAAGATGCATTGTCAAATATTGATTCATCCGGCTCATAGAAAGTCTTAGCTGATCTTGTGGACGTATTGCCAGTCAGGACTTACCAACTAAACGCCGCCGTTACACATCGCATAACGACGCAAGTGCAATTTTCCTAAATGTTGATGAATTACGTTTAAAGTTTTCTCGTTTATCAAAATACAACACGTTTCAGTTTTTGTGTCAAACAAAAAAGTGACCTCTCTTGGGCAATAGCAAAGCTACATTTAAGTGGATCTTACCACTTATAAAACTTTACATTTAGGTAATTATGGCGTTCTTAACTCAATTTCAGAAAAAATTGCACCGGTGCGTAGGTGCGATATGGTACCTCTTGGGAGACAGAACCATGTACAAATATGCATTAGGATCATGTACTCAGACTGGCTCTGATGCTTTCAAAGAAGTCAAGCGGCAGAGCAAGGAAAGCAGCTTGATTGATTGCAATTTATCGAGTACTTTGGGAATGGTCTGGAATCCGGTTAGTGATGATTTCAACTTTTCATACAAGCTCTTGGATCCAATGGAAGTAGTAGTCCAATAATATTCAAGGCTAAGATCATTCTTCAAAAGTTGTGGATTGGGAATGCACTGGGATGCATCAATCTTACAAAATCTTGAACTTTGATGGGAGCAGTTGATGGCGTATCAACATGCCATGCAGAATTTGTCGGTATCCAAAAAAAAAAGTTATATTTGGAAGGAAAATGTTCCAAGTTCATGGATTTGCGGATCCATAACTTATATGGATCAATACGAAGTAGGCTCTTAGTCGAAAAGTCAGGAGCAGCTTCTGCCAGGAATAGACAGCTTCTTCGTTTAGAACTGTCTGCTGCTAAGCATTGGAGCAAATTTGAAAGTATTCTTAGTGATCACCTTCTCAAATTTACTTTTGGACCGATTATAGATCGTTTTGCATTCGGCTTCCATGCATTCTTCAAGACTTAATACCTTTGGTGAGAAATAGGGTAGCGGAGATCCAGGAGAAAATCAAAATAGTCCGTTGGAAGCACATTGCCAAACTACAAAACCCAGCGGACATACATATATTCTCACGGGGTTTTACGGTGAGCGAAATTAAGATTTCAATATGGTTTGAAAGACCAAGCTTTTTGTTCAAGCAAGAAAATGGTTTTGAGTTGCCTAAATCCCGAAGCTATCGAGTGGTTTAGCTCTTATACGCAACTCCTTCGAATGGTTGCATATATTCTGAGATTCGGGAAAAAGAGAAACGAATGAAAACATGTGTCCGAAACAATGTGTTTGGAGATTTCAGAGCTTGAAGAAGCTCTGCTTCAAATCGTTTATGTTGTCCAAAACCATTCCTTTATGCCATATCATCATTCCGGAATACAAGTACTCGTTACTGGTGCCGAAAAACAGTCATTTCGCCTATAGCCTGGTAGGACATCTACATCTTACAAATAATCATGCTGGTCCGAAAGCTCTTATTACCTTGATAAGGATAAGATTTTGTATTGTCAAAGCACGTGATCTAGCTAGTAAACTAGTCCGAAAATGAGTGTATTATATTAAGTATATCGACCAAAGTAGGTTGCTGGAGTAGGTGATGAGAGATTTGCCGTTACAGAGGCTGACTGTATCACGTCCATTTCTGTGATGTGGAGTCGATTTTTTTGCACCTATTTACACCTACTACAAAATAAGGGGCAAGGTACCATATAAATCGTTTGTGGCTGTTTTCGTTTGATTTTTGTCAAATTTCATTTTATAACTCCTAGAGCTTCTCATTTTGATGGCATCTATAGGAGTCGGCAGTAAAGGTGGCAAAGGGACATGTGTACCAGAGTTTGAGCGGTGCTAAGCTCACATTCGAAGAGTTGACGAAAACCATAGTCAAAATTGAAGCCGTGATGAATTTCAGGCCAATCACCCCGATGTCGTCCGATCCCAGTGACTTAGCAGCTCTAACGCCGGCCCATTTTCTTATTGGGTTATCCTTGAAAGCCATACCAGATAGAAATATCAGCTACATACCTACATACATCAATGGCGGCGTATTAATACCGTCAAGACGCATTTTTGGATCGATGGTCAACGGAGAGTATATCCATGAGCTCCAAAACTTTTTATCAGCCACCTTTACTGGAGCTAAAACAGTTTAAAAAAGTCTTGATTGAATTATTTTCAAAATCTAAGGAGAAGCATTGGTTTCAGTAAAAAATATTACTTTTAGCATCAGAATTAGAATAAGTTAGACTTGACCTACTGCTAATATCTCCCAAAACCACATAAGTTAAGTGATTAAACGAAAAATCAATTGTCATTTTTTGGGGCTAGAAGGCATTTAGCCATAAGGGCTCATAGAACTAAAGGGACTCAATGCAAGATTTTTATCCTCCTGTCGGCCAGCGTTGGCCCTGTTGTATAAAAAACAGGCACAGAGTTTGCCAAAGTCGGATCAGAGCAAGCTGGGTTGTTTTGAAGCCAAATAACTCTTCGGGGAAACCTCGATTAAGTATTTGTCGATGGATTATGAAGAATAATATTTGACCCCGAACTCTAAAACATAGTAAGTACCTATACATTAGGAGGAAATGTATTCTAATAAACCTGCCAAACGCCAATACTTGTAACGCATAAGCGAACCGGCTCACGATCTATGTTTAGTCTCTACCTGAGAACTAACTAAGTTTGCATAATTGGGGGTGGCTGAAGGTAGAGACCGGATTGTCTGAAGTGTCTTGTTGGTTGATGGTTGAGGACATGTTCTAAGTGGAGTATAATACCTATATTCATTTTATCCATTCCGACAAAAGAAATACATTTTTCTTGATTAAAAGTGTCAATTCGTGTTTATCGATATTTTTTTTTTTGACTAAGCTTGATATTCGTATACTCGTATAATAAGTCCGGGATACACTGCTTAACTGTGTTTTCGCTTTAGCGAATTCTTTAGCAAATTTAAAACTGCACCTTAGCTTATTACACCATCGCCATTTTCATCGACTCTTAAGATGAAGTCCTAGGCTCCCTCAAGAAGAAGGTACGAGTATCCATGAATATGTATCAATCTATTCCGATCTTTGTTGCAAAATAATTGGCCCAAATATTTTAAACAGTTCATGATGGCCCCTTCTTTCAAACTTCTCCTTTTTAACACCAATGTCAATAATACTAACAAAATTTTCATAAGCTGACTGAATTATTAGCTTAACGCCCAAAAGACTCTGGTCCTGGACGTAGGTACTCATCGTAATCGTATTCACCACCTAAAGAACGGAAATTAAAAATATATCTCCGGTTTTGTGGGCGGACACTTCCGTGAGGATATCTGCCTCAAAAGAATGAAATAAAAAATAAACCACGTTCGATTTCGAACACAAAAACTTTCATCATGCCTTTTCATTTTTCTGACAGTGGCGGTCCTTTTAAATCATCAAATCGCCAGTCAACCATGTGGCATGGTACAAAGTCATTTTACAATTCATTTGTGTCGACAAGATACAAATCTCGCAGGATGTATATGCGAAAGTACGACGAAGACTTAAATTCAAATCCAATGGGAGATTGAATGAGGTAATCTGATGATGGCATAACGCCAAAATGGGATGGTCCACTTGAATGTCCTGGATTTATGTGCAATGAGTGACAGAATTTGAATTTCTATGCGGTGAAGTTTTTCTTTTGCTTCTTCCCGAATATGTCAGCGTATAGAGTGTGAGTTTTGAAAGGATATCCTGGTTCGGATGTTATGTGTTTGAAAGGATGTTTGTTTTCATTCATGATCTATAGGAGGACTTTTTTCAAGATTTAAAATAGCTAATGAGGAGTCTCTTGACGACGTGAATATTTATCAATGTGGAATTTTTCCATTTTATTATCATAAACAAAATGCTAAACACACTTGGGTTTGGAAATTTTCTCATTTCATTTTTGATGAACTGGATCTGAACCTTCGTATTTAATAGACCATTTTCCTCGGCGATGATTGCTTTAGCTGTTCTTCCTTGAACTAGATGAAACTACAAATGAACAATCTTGTAAATGTGTTTCACATTTTTAAAGCACCATAACAACAGATTTAGTTGCATTTAGATGTATTTTGTTTGTATCTAACCGTGTGTGATTATGTACTAGGTCTTCATTAACTTTAGCTACATATAGTCTTCAATCAACCCAGGCCTCCTAGACAAATAAATAGCTACATCATCTGCGTAAATATGAACTAAATATGACATTGAGGAACACCTGTATCAACAAGAAACGGACTAGAGAAAGTATTGGAGCAAATCCTGCATAAGCCGATTTAAAGTTTTTTTAAACTCAAACATAGTTTCATGGTTATCATTATTTTGCTGCTATTTTCATAAACAGTGCTCTAGTGAAATAGCCATTTGCATTCCTCCTCTCAAACAATTCAACCATAATACCCGTACTTCTAGGAATGCTCATCTTTTTTCCCTTGGCCCAATTTCGGACATACTGTCAAGCACAGATATTCTTTTTTCAGTCGCACTACACGAATGTGGAATGCTTTACCCGGCTTAATATTTCCCACTCATTTTAATGTACCAATCAAAAAGTATAGAAAAGCACCTATACTAAATCACCCAGGAATTCAAAAATGTCAAAACACCCAAGCAAGTGTTAGGGTATTTAAGCATTTTTGTTAACAGTTTGTTTTCAGGCGCTTTAATTTTGGAGGAATTTGGAGATACTCAAATGGGTTTTTAAAATTTTTGATAATTTTTAGGCGAAATGACATTTGTTTCTTTTTACGCAATTGACTTATGATGTCACCATGTAACCAGTAATATCACCAAGGGTCATTCATTTTGTGGTTCTAAATTGAAAACATAAATCATAGATCTGTTTTAAATCTATTAATTATGTTTTTGATCAAATTTTTACTTCAATATATTGTTTAGATCCTGCAATGTCCCAATAGCAATAGAAATTTCTGGTCATTTGTCAAGAACGTAAAAAGTTCAACTTCATACGGCTCATCTACAATGACAATCCGATAACTAGCTCTTCAGATCGAAGATCGAAAGCTTCTTAATGATGGCATATTTCACCGAAAAGTGCAACAGATCTTTACATTTACAAAGTAAGATTATTGCGCTTAATATTTCTAAGGCATATAATAGAGTTTGGCACTGGGTTCACTTTTCAAAACTGCGTGCATTTGGTATTAACGAAACCTTTATTCTTTGGATTGGAAATTACCTTCTAAATCGTCCAATATATTTTGTATTATGGACGATTTCAAGACTGATCTTAACAAAATAATTACTGGTGTTCCCCAATTCTTATTTCGTTTGCATGGTTCGCCAACAGTAAATCCGTCAGTATCCGAGGCTTGTCTTTGCTTCGCAACTAAGTCGTATTTTATGTGGCCGGGAAGTCACCCCGACTGCACAACCCCCAACCTGGCCTGCCAGGTCCTTAGTATGACTCCAAGAACGGGGATCCGGGAGACCCTCTGAACTGCGCCAACTACAGAGGCATAAGTCTCCTGAACATTGCATATAAGATCCTTTCTGCCATATTATGTGAACGTCTGAAGCCTTTCGTCAACAACCTGATAGGTCCATATCAGTGCGGCTTTAGACCAGGAAAGTCCACCATCGATCAAATATTCACATTACGGCAGATCTTGGAAAAAACCCAGGAACTACAAATCGACACATACCACCTTTTCATCGATTTCAAAACCACGTACGATAGCATCTATAGGAACGAACTATATATAGCAATTTCTAGTTTTGGCATCCCTGACAAACTTGTCCGCTTGTGCAGGATGACGATGGAGAATGCACGCTGCTCCATCAAAATCGGAAAAGATCTCACCGATGCATTTGATGTCAAAAAAGGTTTTAGGCAAGGCGATGCTCTATCGTGCGACTTCTTCAACATAGTTCTTGAAAGAATAGTGCAAAACTCACGCGTCAACACAAGAGGCACAATCTTTCAAAAGTCCGTCCAATTACTCGGATACGCCGACGACATTGACATTATTGGAAGCGTGATGTCAGTGGCGCTTTTGTGAATATTGAGACGGAAGCAAATAAGATGAGTTTAGCTGTAAATGAGGGCAAGACCAAGTATATGCTGTCATCAAGAAAGGACACACAACACCGACGTCTTGGACAGAACGTCATTATAGATAGCTATAACTTTGAAGTAGTGAAGGACTTCATATACCTAGGCGCCGCTATAAACTCTGAAAACAACACCAGCGCTGAAATCAAACGGAGAATAACTCTTGCCAATCGCTGCTTCTTTGGACTAAGAAGGCAATTGAGTAGCAAAGTCCTCTCTCGAGCAACTAAAGTGTCCTTCTATAAGACCCTTATCATCCCGGTCCTTGTCTATGGTGCAGAGACATGGACTTTGTCAAAAGTGGATGAGAGCGCTTTAGGCTGTTTCGAGAGGAAAATTCTTCGTGTGATCTTTGGTCCCGTCTGCATAGACGGGGAGTGGAGGAGAAGATTTAACCACGAACTGTACGGGCTGTACAGCGAAACTGACCTAGTCAAACGTATAAAAGTCCAGCGACTGAGATGGCTTGGTCATGTAGAACGAATGGACCCGAATGCTCCGGCCCGGAAAGTCTTCGAATCAAACCCCGAGGGACGGCGAAGTAGAGGAAGACCGTGGCTAAGGTGGCGCACGCAAGTGGGAGAGGACCTCAACCAACTTGGCATCCGAAACTGGAGACAGCTAGCTAGGGACCGAGCTAGCTGGAGAAGCTTGTTAGTTGAGGCCCTGGTCCACCCCGGACTGTAGCGCCACCTTATAAAAATATATTGGAGAGTACAACAGCATTAGCCCGATGATGGATTATTAAATCCGAAACGCATCGCTATTTTATAATATTCAAATTGTTGCAATAATATTAAATTAAAAAAAACCTTAAGCTTAATAAATAAAACAATAATTTTTTCTTTTTATAAAAACTAATTTTATTTGTTTTAATTTTATATTTAAATCAATATTTATCATAAGTAAGTAAGTTCCCCAAGTCTGCGTTTTGTCCCCGACTCTCTTCCTCATTTTTATAAATCTCCTGTCTGAAACTTTTAATCCACTTCATTGTTTTGACGACGACTCTAATTTCTAGCTTCTCATATTCGTTCTCCAATTCACGTTTATCTCCTTTGGAAGTGGAATTGCAACAATATCGTATAATAAGCACATTTAATTCGGATCTTTACAGCATTGTTGAATGGAGTACACAAAATCGTGTGGAGTTTAATGCTTCGAGAACTCAGTGCTGTCTATTGTCGTTGAAGCAAAATGTATCCCCTATGCCATTGTTACTTGCATCGAAGAAACCGCGAAAAATGCTGCTAAACGCTTTGGATCTATATATATTGGTGTAAGAAATTTTGTCGCCCCTTCTGATCTGGCTACAATTTATAAGGCGTTTATATGTCTATCTTTGGGCAGGTGCAGCCCAAACTTCTCTTTATTCATAAGATATAATAGAGCTATCATGGAATCATTCCTATCTCTTGAACACCATTGGAATGTTTCACGTCTTTCCTAATCTTATCGCTTCTTTCATCAATGGCTTAAGACTTCCAGGTCATGATTTATGTCAGCAGAATGATCAAGAGGAGAAGCACATTGATACGAACAAGCCATATCATCTGCAATTATCTTGCTATGATAGTTTTGTGAATAACGAGTTGATAAAAAGTATCGGGCCAAGTACTGATCCTTGAGGTACTACTAAAGATAAAACTCCATTGGAACTAAATTGTTCTCTATAAAATGATTACGATCTGAACCAAGGATGCATAACAGCTCTTAGACCACATTGTAAGAGTTTGTCCAAGAGTATTTTATGATCAACGTTATCATATTTAGTTATATATAAAGAGGGCCACATGGAGATTTGTTTATTAATGCCACCATAGTTGCTAGAACAGAAGTTTAATATGTCTTCTTTAGTAGAAACAACACTACAAAAACTAAATTGAGCATCACTTAATTTTTTTTCTGAATAATCGATCATTCGGTTCATAATAGCCTTTTCAATTAATTTAGAAAAAAAAGGTAATGAAATGTGTGAATAATTGTTCAAAGATGTCTTACCCCCTTTCTTAAATAAAGGCATAACTTCAGCTTGTTTCAAGTCATCACCTGGGAAGGCTGAAAATATGGCATATGAACAACGTAAATGTTAAAAGCTATTTTCTTAACAAAATTATTAGAGAATCAATTTGGAGTCTTAGAGCTTAAAGTTTTGAAGGAAGTACACCTCAAAATATTTAATGGGCTGGAAAAAGAAGATTTAAAAAAGTGACAAGAGTGATCAAGAAGAGTTACTTGCACCAATTGCAATTACATTGTCCGAGAATTCAAAACGAAGTAAAATAATAAATGCCACAAAATTAGTTTGAGTAAATGAAGAGCAAGAAGGCATATTATTTGAGCACGAAATTGAGGCAGATTCCAAGTTAAAACACTTTGGACTTTACAAGTCCAGAACGGAGCTACTCAATAGAAATCATTATATTTATCAAGTAAAGTTTTAAAATAATCTGTAAAACGAGTCGGTCTATTCACAAATGATACTAAGGCATAAGATATAAATAAGAATAAAAGGTTATCTACATGAGCAGAATTTTTTAAAATGTCTATGCTAATATCACCTAGTAAAACAATACCATTTTGTGACTAACTTGTTAGCAGATAAACGTAAAAAAAGGTTGCAGTTGACAGAAGGAACACATACAAAATTATTTATGAGAACGTGTATAAGTTAAATAAGTTCTAGAAGGTCTTCCTCCGAGTCAATAATAATGGCGGAAAATTTTGAACAGTCTTGTATTAAGGTATGAGTATGATACTTTTTAACAATTAGCTAACTTTAAAGTTATTAACTAACTCATTCTTAATTTTAAACAGCTTCTAACTAGTATCGTACTATTGTACTTAATGGCACGACCAAAAGCCTCACAGAAAGCTTAAAAATAAGAAAATTAAAAGTATGCTTAGGTTAAAAATGGGAGAGTACTTATGCACAAGAAGGATAACGATAAATATATTTATGCAAAATTTTAAGTGTATTAGTATGATATTAAAGCTGTTTTAGTATAAAACATGGTTTAATTAAATATTTTGCATATTTTAAAAGAATATGGCATCAGACTTTCTCTACTCTTTTGTTAAAGTTAAAATCATCCAATACCTATTTTACATTACATTACATTAAATTACATTTTACACTACTCCGTAGATACATTTTCGAAGTAGAGACACTGAAAAGCACTGGCAACTGAGAACTGAGGCCATCGGCTTTAGACAATACAACAGAGAGACCAACACACAGAAAGAAAGAACAACAGAAGAAACACATGTCAACAGCACACAGTGGGTATTTGAACGATTCCCTATCCTAGTATACCAACCGCGCACAATGATGCTTTATTTCGCTGATCGATGGGAAGCGATGATTTCATCAAAGCCAAGGCCGTTGACAATACCTATTTTATTTTTTTAGTTACTAAAATATGATATGACTCTTTGACATTTACAAACGTCAAAAAATCTGTTTACTAAGTTTTTTGCATGAACTGTCATTCTCAGTACCTTAGGTGTATCTATCTATTCAGAAGCAATCAATTACAAAACATAACCTAGATAGAAGTTACAAAATGTTTTAAATTAAGAAAGAGTTAAGTAATCTACTAATCTAATACTAAGCTATGTAAAATTTTGCTCCATTCATGTTTAAAATTTCGCGTTGTTCATTTTATTTGCATATCGTTTTTAAAGTCTTCTATATCATTGTATAACGATTTTCTTTCCTATATCGCGCTTAGCCATTTCAACCATTAGCTGCCAAAAGCTGCTGATCACATTTTGATTTACGAAGGACTGAAGTCACTCTGATACTATTTAATAGTTATGATATTTTGAGATTTAAAAAAGTTGATAATTGTGTGTTTATGGTGATATGCAAGAAGGACCAAAACGAATTCAGGTCTTTTTTATAAAAAAAAAAAATCGCGTGTCACGAATCACTTAAAAAAACATAATGCCTTCAATATATTGCTGTGATGAGTCTCATATCCCACTCGCGCCTGTCAGCCAAATTGAAATATTCCATACCCTGTCAGCTCTTAAGCGGCTCGTTCACTCAAAAACGTGTAATAACTCTTCCATTTTCTCTCCACACCGCGGCCGCCGCGCCGCTGTTAATGACGAGGTTCGACAACAATCACTTAATGGTAAGCTATTTGCCTTACACCATCAACTATCTACCCGTTAAGAGATCGCTAAAGAGCATGGCATAGTACTTTCAAGTTTTTCTTAAAGATCGCTGATTGAAAATTTGCCTTGCATATCGATTGGGAAATAAATAATAAGTCCCGGCCCAGTTTGGCGCACTCACAACATGAAGAAAAATGATGATTTTAATCATCTGGTTTGGACCGTTTGGTGTAGCATCATCACCATGAGACAACAGCCTGAAGCCTTGCCTTCCTCAATCTGTTACAAGTTAGCAATTGAGATCTCATCGCCACGCAGTCCCGAAAATACGCAATGAAACCGCTTTGATCATGCACTTTGAGTGAATTAATTTCATCGGGAATACGATCAGCAGTGGGTGTGGGTGTTTTGTGTCTTGTTGTTGTTCCAGCCCCCAAGACAAATATCCCAAAAAAGACTGGACAGGGAACACAGAGATTTTCCTTTAAAATAAAACATATAACACACAGCACTCATTAGGCGTTTTTCTTTTTTAGTTCAGAACAGAGCCTGAGTTGTCAAAAAATAAATTGTGTTTCTTTTTTAGTTCAGAGCGTTCAGAGCTTCGTAAATGTGTTTCTTTTTTCGTTCTGAGCATGTTCTGAGCGTGTTCAGAGTGCGCTCTATAAGCTCAGAATAAAATAACTGAGCAGACAGAGTACAATGCTTAACACAGGCATTTGACAGATGGAAATTCAAAAAAAAAATGTCGACAGCTATGTTTTCAGAGGTGTGTTTCAAAAAATACTCAGAGCGCTCAGAGCACGCTTGGTTCAGAGGATGTTCGGAACATGCTCGACATGCTCGGACTCTGTTCGGAGCTCTATACTGAACTAAAAAAGAAAAACGCCTATTGTGTTCAAGAATTAATACGACGACGACTCGGTGTCGCGACTCTTCGTGTCCTCCCCCAAAAGCAGCAACAATCGAGATTTAAAGCAAAAGCGGGACACGTAAACACCTGTCTAATGACTCCCCGCCACGTCACGCTAATTGCCTGAGGCCGAAAAATAATTAATTCTTCAATCGTGTTCGGAATTTATTCTAAACATTCAAAACAATCCAATGCAAAGCTGTATATTCATGTGGACGAGGAGCTGGGGCCGAATGCAAGCGGCAGAGGGCCACTAGACCAAGACCCGAGTCACGTCCTCCTTCTGCACCTCATCGACGAGTTTTATTTACGATTCGATAAATTAATATCATCGACACGAGGACTATGGAACTTTGTTTAGATTTTTTGGCTGTTCAGGCGGTGGTGGCGCGATAGACCACACTGGGCCAATAATGCTTAAAATCTGGAATAAATTCAAATCAATAAGAGTCATAATTTTAAATGAGTTTTCGGACGTGTCGGATGGACGAAGATAAGAAAAACACCTAGCAGTTGCAATTACCTACTTTTTACTAACTAAAAAAAAGTGATTTGGAGTGATGAAATTCTATATTTGGGCCTTTAAAATTTTTCCTCTTTAGTGGAAAAATGATACCCGTCAAGTGGCTGTCGCCAGTGTTGATACATATTTGTGCCCATTTCATCGAACTTTCTATAAATTTCCGCAAGATTTCCGGCGATAGTTGTTCACATTCCTGCCAAATATTCCCCTTAAGGGCACAGATTCTCTGAGGATTGGTTAGCATTAACCCGCATCTCCAAGTAGCCCCAAATAAAGAAGTGTTGGATGGTTAAATCGGGCGATCTTGCTGGCCATGCCAAATCACTAAAACGCCAGATTACGTGACTAGGAAACGCTTCCTTCTTAATATCCATTGTGTGCGGTTGCACCGTCTTGTTGAAACCACATGTTCACCAAGCCTCACTAATCCAATTATGGCAGTAAGAAGCTATTTATCATGGCCCTGCAACGTTCGCCAGTAACAGTGACCGTATTGCCGATGGCGTCCTCAAAAAAATATGGTCCAATCACTCCTCTCGCGTGAACACCGCACCACACAGTGGCTTTGAGTGGGTGTAATGGCTTTTCGACGAAGCTTATTGACATAAGCGCTTAAGTGAAAATGCGCCTCGTCGCTCATGATCATTTTCGACTCAAACTCGTCATTTTCGTTGTTGAGATTGAAAATGGCTTGACAGTAATTCACACGCGACGGACGGTCAGCAGGTAATATCTGTTGCACCGTCTGGTGATGTTCACTTGCGTGGGCCGTTTTCTGGTTGATGTTTCTTCGTTCTTAGCGACATCGGCAGCCACAGCCACGATATTCTCGGCGGAACTACCAGTTCGGTAGCTGTCACGCCCTGCATGGTGTCCTGTGGTCCTAGTCTGTTCGAGGCGAGTAGCTAAGCGCCGGAATGTTTGCTTAGTTGGTGCGACAGGATTAGGAAATCGATATCGAAATTCATGCTGCGTTTACACCACTGACCGATTTATTGGTAAAAAAAATCGTTCTTGCGGAGTATATCGCTCCATTGCTTGTCTGTTTGTATTCAAATATCACAAATGTCAAATATTATTGACATATGGCGCCATTTGCAAAAATTATAACATCTTTCAATAGGGCGATTATTTTGCGCCACTTTGTGTGTGTCTTGAAAACCGCAAGTCATAAATTGTTTCGTTTTTCCACTTACTTTTTTTTTAATTGGTTTCCTGAGTTCGAAAATAATTTTCTCAAAAACCATAGTTAAATAAAATTAATCAAATAAATTTAAACAAAATAATTTGATTTTAAAATAAAAGAAAAATTTAAATAAGGCCCAATTTTGGGACATATTGTTACTTGCTTTAACCCAACCTATAGTATTCGCTAGCCTTTTTTCACATCATATGGAAATCAAGGTTTTTTAAACGTTCTTCGTATGTATGGCTCTAAAACAGTGTTTCTAATTCTACCCATAAGAAAACGAATGCTTGTAATAATATTTCTTTTAATAAATTTTAATATAAAAAAATTACTAAATTTAGGCATTTTAATTTTTGAATTTGTTCCAACTCTGCCGCACATACTATTCCACTGTACTTTGCCGTCGCGTCGGTCGTCGATGGTTGATGGCGTTTTGAGGGTGTGTTATTATAAGCGTATGCAATAAGAAACTTTAATTGGAGGCCAAAAATGAAAAATTTATGCTTTCGATTTGTTTCAATCGGTTTCTAAATTTTAGGGGCTGGAATATGAGGTCGGTTGGGTTGAAGTTTGCTTGAGGGCGCATTAAGTGTTTTGAATTTTGGCGCCACCACTTTAAATGAGTATTGTGTGTGCTGCAGGATAAATAAACAATTTTTGGGATGTCGGTCAAAGTTTATGTTTGGTGGCTTTTTGAGGAGCATAATCGATTTTTTATTCGATGATGTTCTTTTGTTTTTATTTTTTAATCAAAATTCAAATTTCTTATTTTGTAATTTATTGAGAGTGTAGTAGTTTCTGTTGTGATTTTTGATATTTTAGAATTAAAGAAGTCAGATTATTGTCTAGAAGTCAGCTTGACGATATATTTCTTATTTTGGTTACCACTTTATAAAAATCAATGAAGTCATGAAGAGGCGGGCTTACGTTGTATAATTCTATGAAAAATGGCCTTCCATGGTTGACAAGTCGAAATAGATTAGGATGTCAATTCCAATTACCCTGCAACAAAAGTGTTTTCCCACTCTTAAAAAGACGGTAGTGTAAGAATTTTCTAGCTAGAATCAACCGAGCTATCTGCAAGTTTACTAAGGACGAACTCCGTGGAATGTTCTTACTTACGTGAGTAACTCTGATAAATATACAAGCGCTGATGACAGTAAGGATTTTCAGTACTATCCAGGTTACTGAATAAAGGTGGCATATAAACCTGTTATGATCCCCCACAGCTCTTATGGCCCCATAGTGGGTTACTGGCATCGGATTGTTCGACCTAAAGAGCGCTGTTGCCCAGTCTAAGAGTTGGACCGGGTTAACTTCCATACCACTTAAAATTTATCAAGCCTAGGATAAAGTTTGCCCTCAAATGGCAACAAGACCCGGAACTCCAAAGGTTTGTTATCTGAGAAAAATGTACCAGAAACTTATGAACACTTTACAGCCTAGGTGCTGCTCAAGAGCTTGAGCCTTTCTTCACGAATTATAAGACAGGTACTACTACAATCCAGGAGATACAATGGATAGGTTCAGGTATGATGAAAAGGAAAAAATTGCAACATTAATTTAAGCTGCGATATGCAGATTCGTTCTGGGAAATCGGCCAAGAAGCAGAGCTTTTGGCGCAAAATATTTACCATTGCTAATTTTTTTCGAAATTTTAAACACGTTCAACAACTCTTCGCAGCGTAAGGTAAGCATATTTGAACAACCCTAAATTTGACAGATAAGGACCTCAAACAAAGCTACACTACAAAACAAAACTAAAAATGAGCACAAACAAATTCTGGAAAAAAAGTACATTTTATAAAATAGTTACAAACATTGTGATTGTTTTAAATGTTTAAGATTTTGCGCCATTGACTTAAAGCCGCCTGGAAGTTATTCAAATTAAAGCTTCTTTGCAAAACATTAGCGTAATATGCACATACACCCTTATTGAAGAAACTAAAGAAAATATCAAGGAGGAGTAATATGAGCCCGGGGGCTTCAATGCTAAAGCTGAAAAGGAAAACTTCTTCGGCGAATTGGTTTGTAAGCACAGCTTCCACGAAGGGTCAACCGATATGGACTTCTTTATAATACAGATAGATAGATAGGTTTTTTATTTTTTCATCATAAAATTAAACAATTTGTATTCTTAAGAATAAGAACATAACAAAAAACTGCCTGAAATGACATTCAAATATGATTTAAAATTTATAAATAGTACAGAGTAATAATATACTGCAGCAGATTGTTATAAGTAATAAGTAGAAATAGGTTTTCCTGGCCAAGGATCAACAAAGCATCGATTGAATCACCAACCAAATTGACACAAAGTATGTATCCAAAATCTTATAGCTCTTCTTCACTATGGGCCATCTCGATGGCACTTTACGATGGGCCATATAGTATAGATTGGTTAATGGCTTCGAATGGATTATGGAGTGGTGTGACGGTGCAGACGGGTATCGCCATCACTAGCCCACCATCCTTTGATCTGCAGATGAAAAACCGACATAAGAGCCATCACACTGCCCAATAGACCATCAACCCATCTACACGATGCCCAATCATAGTGCGCTATCCAGATGGCCCATCGTGTAAAGGGACCATTGTAGTCCTTCTTCACGAGCCATCTTGATGGCTCACGGGCCATCGTGTAGATGGGTTAATGACTTGGGATGTCTTATGTGTGATGTATGATGGCCTGCGAATGCATTAGTTTTGGTTTTTTGTCGGCATATCAAATTAACGTGGGTCAATAATGGCGGATCGCGTTCACACGTGACCCTCTACATATTATTAATACATTGAAGCAGCGGCGAAAGCTTCTTCATTCATTCTTCTGTAGCCATCGTCAATACTGTATATATGAGACGCAGCTATTTTACATAGAGCTGTGTAAATGATTCATTTCAAATGATCGAATCGTTCGAACACTGATAACCAAAATGATTCGATCATTTCAATCAATCGATCATTCCATCATTTTCATTTCCCTCAAATGTTCAATATTGTTCTGATATTCTTTAACTGACAAAAATACGAATAAGAAACAAGAGACCGACCATTTTCTCGGACGAAAAATATTAAAAATTTATTAGCCATGACATCTACAAAGTAATTAAAAAATAAAATGCACGACTGGATCGCACGAACTTGCTCTTATGTAAAAGTACTTTGGAATTTAAGATACATTTTATAAATATAAAAAATTGATTTAATAAGATAATAATGTTCAAATGCATAAAATTGCCGTGTGATTTCTAGAAAAGTCTGAATTTATGCAAACAAACTTTTCGTTTTATTATTAAATACATTTTTTATATAAAAAATTTCTTTCAAATTTTTTTAAGAAAAAAATATGGGATGCGAATTTTAAGTATTTAATAATATTGATTTTAGGAAATAATTTCAAAAAATAATTGTTCATAGGTTTTGAAGATATTGATTTTTCAAAAAAAAAAATTATTTTTTTTTCAAAAAACCCAACAAATATTTTTTCGAATATTTTTATAAACAATATTATTTTAAACTTAAGGAGAATCTTGCTGAAAATTTTTGGTTAAAATCCTTAGAGCCGTTAATGAGAAAGTCAAAAATAAAAAAAAACGGTTAATAACAGTTTGCCCCAAAAATTTGTTTGACCAAAATGTAGTCCATGTCCATAATATCACACCTAATTTTTTTTATCAAAATCGTTAGAGCCGTTTTCGAGATAAATAAGATTTTGCATTACGGGTGTATGGGGGGTACCGCTAGTTTTAGAGCTAAACAAAAATGCAATTTCTTCTCTAGGAAATCACCGAAGACCCTTAACTACCAAGATTGAAAGAAATAGGTCCAGGGGCTTAGGCTGTAGTGAGAGGTACGGACATACAGACACACTGAAACATGTTTTTTATGTACAAAATTTTCCTTAAAATTTTTATAAGAAAAATTGTTACGCAAATTTTTAGTATTTAATAAAATACATTTAAAACGTAATTTAAAAATTTAATCGTGTATCGGTTTTCAAGATATCGAATTTTCAAAAAAAAATTGTGTTATTTTTTTTAAAATCCAAAAACTATTTTTTAGAAAAAAAATTTAGTTTATATCTTTTAAAATGCAAAGGAGCTTCTGCATAAAAATTTCGGTAAAAATCGTTAGAGCCGTTTTTGAGAAAATCGAAAATCAAAAAACGGTTCTATGACAGGTACCCCTAATAACATTTCCCCCCAACTTTTTTTTTTTGACCAAAATGTAGTCCATGTCCATCCCAAGCAACACAATTGCCTCTTACAGATATCTTGAAAAGTTATTTTCCAAGTGTTTTCAACTCTTTGAACAATCTTAAAGAGGTCTGTAATACCCAAAAAGGCCTAAACGGGAGGAGTCTATTGTATTGAACAAAGAGTTCTAAGTAAAGTATTTGTAAGACTTCATAAAGATCATTTTTTGAATAATCTATAAAGACACTTTCAAGTGGTTTTCAAGATGTTTATGTTTTTGAGTAGAAAGATTGAACTGCGAAGAAGAAAAATGTATAAAAAATGTCTTTCTCTTTCACGCAAATACAAATTTAATGCAATTCAAATAAAATGGATTGACTAATATAAATACGAGTACACAAACATGGCGAATTCTTTTCTTCAATAATAATTTATGACTGGATTTACGATATTCATTTTATACCCTTTTTATGATTGTGTGTTTGCGAGAGAAGATTTAATTTGAAACCGCATACTCTACCCTACTTGAAATTAACGCGCCTTCAAATAGAATAGTATTTACAAAGAAATATTCAGAAAAATAATGTTATAATAATAAAATGCCCTCAGAATAAAAAAAGAAATGACGTTTAAGTATGCAATAGATATGGCCGTTTCATGTATGTGAATGTATCGAAGGTATTCCTACCTACAGGGTGCTTTATTTTATGAAAGGTCTTTTTTTGTTCGATCTGAATAATTTTAAAATGTAAAATAATTTCAGCAAATAAATACAACTCAAAAGATTTACAAACTGAGCGACATATTAACACTTACGTCTTTAGAATTTTGTATGAAATAAAATTAAATCAACTTTTTTATTGTATATGGTGATGCTAAGATCTCCTTTTACCTTTATACTACAAAACAGGAAGAAACATAATAATTGTTTGAAGAATGATTCCGGATTTTTATTGCATTTTTTTCAAAATTTAAATGTAAGTTGACAGGTTTTATACATCTTACAGAAAAAAGATACAAAAAGACATACTATATGAAAATAAGTGAACATATATGGCATTCCTTAATTTTTATTCCACAAAGTGTTAAAATCCCTGGATTAAAAATCTGTTACAAAGATATGCTAACTTGACATTTTATTGTTGCGCCAACATTCTATCAAGATACAAAATATTGAGTTCAACTGTCAACCGACTAAAGAATCACTGAAAATTCAGAAAATTTGATATTATACATAATCAAAATAATACCCATTATCAATTTTATTTGAATTTGAATTTTATTTCAACATTTCTTTTATATTCTGCCAAAGTTCTTCATCCTTCTTTCATTTACTTACATCCTTAGAAACTGATGACTTCGTATAGTAAACGATAAAACATAAAAATCTAGTAAATAATAATTGTATCTTCAATATACGTTTAACAATGTCACCCTTTACAAAATATATGTATTTTATACAGATACGCCAACCATTTGTTAAGAACTCTTTAAAATATCTTAAGCACTTCACAATAAGATATCGAAACTGAAATTCAAAGCAAAGAGTGAAAAAAGTGTAAACAAAGAGTAAAGGAAGAATATAGCTGTTTACAATCAGTCAAATTCAAAGCAAAAAAGAGTAAACAAAGTGTAAGCAAAGAGTAAAAGAAAAAGATAACAAATTCACAACAATTAGGCTAGGCGCGCACATTCAATTTTTAGTTTTGCAACTGTTTGTTACGAGCAACTAAAAAGTTTGTGTTTTGACACAAACTAAACGATTGCCTAAAATGAGTTCTTTTTTTTGTGTAACATATAATTATACGCACCTGCGTGAACATTCAACCAAATAATTCATCTGTTTTCTATAAGCAACCAAACAGTTGTGCAGTTTTGTTTATTTTTATTAAACATAATCATATGCAATGGCGCGCACATTCAACTAAATAGTTGAGTTGTTTTCTTTAAACAGAAGAGAGAAAAAAAGATTTTCGCTTGGTTTCACAATTCACAATTGTTAGGCGAAACTAAACATTTTTTTTTCAACCAAAGAGGAAAGTAGTAATTCTTGATGTTAAGCTTTCATAAATACGTTTTAGTGAAAACTTCCATTAAAATTAAAATGAAAACCTCTTTCAGCATTTTAAAACTACTCCTTTTAAAGAGGTTTTATAGAGGGTACATAGAGAGTCAATATGGTGACATTTTTCATGATTATCTCTAAGATGTTTTAAAGAGCATTTAATTATACTATAACAAAAAGAACATTTTAAAGAGCAAATTAGGAGGACATAAAGTGAAATGGTATTAAGAAGATTGAACTAACAGCTTGTAAAGAGCTGATACTCGTACATTTATTGAAGTACTCTCCAAGAGTTTATGTGTTGCTTGGGTAATATTACATCTAATTTTTTTTATCAAAATCGTTAGAGCCGTTTTCGAGATAAATAAGATTTTGCATTACGGGTGTATGGGGGGTACCGTTAGTTTTAGAGCTAAAGAAAATTGCAATTTCTTCTCTAGGAAATCACCGAAGACCCTTAAGTACCGAGTTTTAAGAAAATAGCTCCGGTGGCTTAGGCTGTAGATCGAGGTACAGATATACACACAGACAGACGGAATGATCAGACCCACTTTTTTTCGTCTTCGCTATCATCGTAATTTCAACTTTGATCAAAATCTCGAGTTCGATTTTTTTCCAAATGCAGAACTTGTCCTATAGTACCTAGTATATCGCAAATAAAAAGAATATCTAGAAAGAAGAAGAAAGCAGAAGATCTCGTGTAGAAAAAAAGGGCGTAGGGAGCCATCCAGCTCAAGGAGATCGTAGAGTCTCGCGATCGAAAAAATAACCGGATAATTTGGATAGCCCAACGTCAGAATAGAGTAAGTATAGGGGTGGCCGTGGCGCGATGGATGTGTGCTCGCCTGTGAACCTCATGATCACAGGTTCGATCCCTGCCGTCGTCTATGTCGTTTTAATTCCATTAAAAACCTTCTAAAATTGTCATCAATGCTCATTACATGTTGTTCAGGCATAACACTAACAACATGTAATTGAGTTAAACTAGTATGCCCAACAAGGATGAACACGAATAAAATAATGTGAATCATAAGCGACATAGAAATAAGACACGGCATTCTCCGCTTTAGTTCAGCCGCCATCCCTGGAGATAAAATATCTGAGACAACAACCTTCAGTCTCAGAACATCGTGCCACACATCTTTCCTATCCTTCTTTCTCTTCCTTAACTTCACGCCCGCGCTGTGTTGAAACATTTAAAAGGGTAATCATAATCCCTTGAGCGCGTGTAGATTATAAAAAGAAAAAAAAAAAAAACATTAGTTAAAATTTCAATAGCCACCTATTCGTCAGACTAAAAGCTAATTATTTGATCATGAAATATGAAACGTAATCCCGATAAAAAGCAGGATCTCGCGTAGTTGTTGTAATGCGTGTTTTTTGTGATCTAAAGGATTAATAAGGGCAGGTAGATGTTGAAATGGAAAATGGAATAAAAAAAGCTGTTTGTGAGGTATTTAGCTATAAAGAGTCATTGTCCGTAGTGCTCGCCATCGACATTGACCGCCTCACGAATGTCGTTTTCGAAAAAAATACAGGTCAAAAAAGCCACCGGTTTAAAACCCACACCAAATGGTAACTTTTTAGAATGCATTGTCACTTGGGTGGGCAGTTTCGCCGCATTTACGGAAATTATGCTTGTTCACATCCATTCATCCAAAAATGCACCTTGTCGCTAAACATGATTTTTCGACCAAAATTGTGATACTTTCAAACTCTCCAAAACCTAGTCAGCTATGATCGTGAACTTTCGGCTCCTGGGTTTGTTGGATCTTGTATTGGTGTAGCCCCGAAATTCGGCAAGCTAAGTCTGCGTAAGGCCGAGTTCTTTTTCCTCGGATTTTGCTGTACACTTTCAAGGACTGCGGAAAGATGTTCTCGGCCGACATACGAATGTTTGCTGATTGATTACGAAGCCGGTCATCTGAAATTTGTCTACCAAACGTTGAAGAGTCAACTATGAAGAGTTACCACGTCTACCGTAAAATGGGTGCAATGCGCGGAACTAACGAACATTTAGGTATTTTGAAAATATAGTTTTAATATATGCACGTTCTGTTCAATCGTGTTACTGGCTATGGGGATTTCGCATTAGTAGCTGAATATTAAACAGCAGATTTAACAGATATCACCAAAACAACATGGCCGTTATAGGCTGCAAAAATCTACCTTTACCAATTAAAAAAACCCGTTATAGGAATCATATCTTTAATCTAGCCATAACCATAATTTCTCTGGAATAGACTTATTTGATCCAATTTGGACTGAAGCGCTTGCAGTTGTGATGTTTGTGGTACTTCGACAAGTGTGCTTGGTGTCACGTGGACTGGGAAAGTGGAAACGTGTGGACTCTGGTTTTGCAATCCAAAATTGTAGTATGGCTCTTAAAATTTTTCAACCAGACTCAGATTTTTGGTAGTAAAAATTTCGAAACGTTGCATGTATTGCAGAACAAATGAAATAACTGACGTTTTGAAATTGACAGATCACTTTTTTTTTACTTTTTTTCTAGGACTTACTAGCACTATTCCCTGTTCAGGCCTTTTCCTGTTCTCAGTGGATATGCATGGGGTTAGTTAATGTTTGCGTGTTTATATCTCCTCTCTCCGGTTTTCCATTGGTAAGATAAATCAATTAATTTTCGATTTAAAACTGTCAAAATGCTGATTGTCATTGCTAAAAAAGATTGATTCATTTTTCAATTTAAAATCAATTTTGTAAATCTAAATTTTTTGACAGATTTACCCCTCCCTGTAATAATACCAAAACAATTTTTGGTTTTCAGTATTCAAAAATTCGATTTATTCATTTGAATTCTGAAAATGATATCGAAAACATGAAGGAAATTATTTCTAGTAAAAAAATCTAATCTTCTAATCTAATCTAATCTTATATTTCCCTACTGAAAGTAAATTTAATATGGATATTTTATTTGAAATAGTTGGACAGGCAAAAATACAATTATAATTAAATCAATTTGAAGTCGAGTTCCATTCGCCAGAAAAAGAAAAAAAAAAAACAATTTTTGATTAAAATCTGAATCTGCCAATGGGAAACCTAATTAGTTAAACTCTATGAGTCCACGTTTTCTCGTCTTCTCTTTCATCGCAATGTTGTGCCGCCTGAAACCCCGAGGTCAAAGTATCACTTGAATCCATAACTTGCCCTTATACTACCCACATCCTTAAAAAAAATAAGTAAAAAACAAAACCATCCATAAGCAATCCGTTAAAATATTTATAAATAAGATCAAAAGATTTATATGGATGGAAAGTGATAAATTACGGTATAATTTCAAACAATGAATGCAAAGGAATTCAAAAACGATCTCAAAAACACATGTCTTTAGCAAGTCTTATTAAAAAAAAGAGAAGAAGAATATTACTACCTCCCAGCTAGATAACAGTCTATAACTATTAAAGACGATTTATGCACGCACAAAAAGTAAACAATGTAATTAATATCCCGCCTGTGTAAACATCCTTCGGATACTTTCACTACACCAACGTCAAGTGGCAGCAGAAGCTGTGTTCAAAGACCACACATTGTGTTGGGCGACTTCAAGAGGTGCGCGTTACTCGCGGTCATAACATCCGTTCCGCACTAATAAGGATAGGTAATTCATATTTCTTACGTATGCACCAAAAAGGACATGTTTTTTCTTTTGTTTTGTTTTGTCTCAAAACGAAAACGAAAAACATCCTGCTGAGAAACGTCAATGACATCGATCGGAACAAAAGTTAAAGAGAAAGGTGGCGGCTTTGTTGTGATGTTTTGGCGATCACTTCGTTGTTCAATTGCATATCAGGTACCTGCATCCGTAATGTGCATTGTTTGATGTAAAATTAACCCAAATTCACGCTGATTTGCATATGGATATTCTACCTTTTCAGATGGACAATGAGTTTTCCCTAAATTGTGTCCTTTAAAAAAGATCATTTCAGCCAAGCAAGGCATTTAAGAACAAACAACCATCTTGATTCTCGATGGGATACGCCAAGAGATGAAGAAAACATATTCAAGAAGCAGCCGGTGTCGTTTGTGTCGCTGTCTGACCATTGTATGGTGGTGATCTGCATGTCGCAAGTATCACAAAAGTCAAGCACCCCAGAGGGCGGACGTGGTCATCATTTTGTTATATAGAGAGGACTCTACCTCAAGATCGTCATTTTGTATAATAAATAAGAAGTTTGGTGATATAAATCATTCGGACACGCTTGTCTTCTGTTCGACTTTGCTGTCAACTTTTGCTTTGACTTTAGTTACTGCACGCAAAATTCAAAAAGGGAAATAAGTTTTCAATTCGGTGCAGTTTTGCGAAATGCAAGTGAAATTGATTTCATGGTGACACAGTTGTCTAAGGTGCGTTAGGTTAGTCGATAAATATCAATATTTGTTGAGACCAATGTCAATTTTTTAACAACTTTTGCTGTGGGCCTATTTCGTCGAAATAGGAAAATGTATGAGTTATTTTAATAAAAAGGTGGTCAACAACATGGTTCTAGGCGTCGAAATGTGCTTATTAGACCATAAACACTCTACTGATTAAAATATCTAAGTTGGTCTATTTAAAACGTTGATTCCGACTCTAAGGGGACTATACGAATAAAAACCTTCTCATCTTAAAGCATTTAAAAACAAAACCACGTGGTCTTAGACGAGTCAAATCGAATTCATGTTGTGTTAATCTGGTTAGTATTTTTTTTTTTTTTGACTTGCTGGAATGCCTTTTCCTGCGTGAAGCCCCATGTGAATGATTGTTCCTTTTTGAGCAATTCACTAAGAGATAGTTTTGGCGTAAATTATAAATCCGATCAAAATGCGAATCTCGTGAACGTAATTTGGTTGTTCCATATTGACAATAGCCGAAATACGATCGTCGTCTGGATGCACGCCCTCTTAATCAAGAATATGTCTCAGGAGCTTTCGTTAAGTGTCACACCTGAGTTTTGAAAACGCTGTAATACACGACGTAGTCTTATGTCGTGCTCTTTGACTGAGCTGCCCCAAAAAAGAATATCGTCCATTTGTCAAAGGATTTCTTCCAATACTCGGACTATGTTGGACATTCTCCTTTGGTAGTGTTCTGGAACAGAAGTTATACCAAATGGGAGCAGGTTGTAGCAAAACCTCCCGAATGATATGATGAAGGTGGTTAACAGTGTTGACCCTTCAGTGAGTTTTATTTGCCAAAACCCACTATTTGCGTCTAGCTGCCTAAAAATGTTCCTACTGCCAACTGCCCAAGGGTGTGCTCGACAGAATGCATAGGATGACGTTCCCTGTTTCCCTGGATGTGTCAGGTCTGACACGCACTTCGGGGTGTGTATGACAAAAGGTACTTCCAGTTTGATATGATATGACTTGACTCGTGAATTGTACCCAGCCCATTGAAAGGTTTGGCGAATTCTTATTTTGGTTGCAATTTTGTGTGATTTTCTACGTGATTGATGCGTTTCACCAGCCCAAGGTCTTCGCACGCTAATAGGACCAATAGCGGCTATGGCAAGCCCTTTACCACATAGATTGTGTCGATTTTTCGCTTCTCTATACTATAAACTTACCTCGAAAAATACCCATTGTTTGAAGTTTATTTTTACTTGGACCACAAAGTAGTTGGTCTGAAGGGAGAACCTTTAAATATTCGGTATTAAACCTTAATGAAGAAAGAACTTGGCGTATTTTTAGATCTCAGTACTTTTCACGGCTGACTTGTTACACAATGGTTTTTGTATAGAAGAACTTGGCTCTTTTTTTAACATTTATGTTTTTGGTCTGATCTCACTACTTTTTGCAAAGATTTTAATATTTTGCCATGTCAAAATCTCGAAAGATACGCAAAGATAGAAGGGTGGACTCTACCTCGTAAAATCAACTTAGTTTATGGCTTCCTATTTCTTTTGGTATATTTTCTTATTGTTATTGGTTGTTTTGATTTGCGCCTCAATTATTTCTTCTTATCCTGGAAAGATACCTAACACTCACATACCTACCTTAGTTACAGCAATCGGAAGTGCTCCATATAAATTAAACATTTTCTCAGAATGTGGGCGGATACCACACCCCCTGAATGGAAAACCGCTAATTTTATATTATTTTCTTTGAATGCAATTTAAACCCTACCACTTTACCAAATTTAATCGTTTTACAGCAGTCGGAAGTGCTCCGTTCAACCAACACCAATTCGGAGAAAGTGGGCAGATACCATGCTCCCTGAATGGAAAATTTCAAATTTTCGATTTTTTCATCTGCTTGCATGACAAGACCTACCGTTGTGCAAAATTACAAGATTCTACAATGTGGGGAAGTGCTCCATAATTTTGATGATCTGTCAGTCAGTCAGTCAGTTACGGTTTTTGTGATTTTTGAGGCCTTATTTCTCAGGAACCGCTTATGCTAGAAAATTGAAATTGAAAATGGTGAGGCGTCTGAGCCAGACTAGCTTAACATATATTCGGAATTTTAAGTTTCTGACTTCATTGGTACTGAAGATAGGAAGGGGTTAAAAATCGCCTGAGTTTGTTCCTGTAAAAAGGGTGTAGTGCCAGAACTTGGCTGGGCACTACCGTGCCCTTTGATCTCGAATTTTTTTGGGAATACTCTTTTGCATTGGTTATCACTCAATGCCTAGAGGCTCTATATTGTCAAATGAAAGATACAAGAACCAAAATTGTTGCGAACAACATCTTAAGAAATCGATTTTTTTAAACAAAGAAGTATATTATTCACTTGGCCAATAATAGTCTTATAGACGCTTGAGATAAAATGGCTAGGCTAACCCCTTTTATGAACCTTCTATGCCAAAAATATCAGCAGTGGGGTTTTATGCAGGGAAAATTATCAATTGATGAAGCCATGATCAAAAACTTTGGTCACCATTCTAGTTCTTGAAGCCAAATCAAACAGGTTTTTCTCTTATGAACTGATAAAAAGTTAGGTAAGGTGTGGTGATGAAGAACTAGATGCTGACCAGAAGCTGCATTCTAGTATTCTAGTGCACATACCAATACGATATCGAGTTGTAGTTGAACTTTTGGATACAATTCAACTTCCTAACGATAATATCATTTGTTTTTTTAACGTTTTTACATCTCATGAGCTATTGCGTTTCTTGGGAGTGAAGGGAATTAAAGCCATATTGACAGCAAGAGAAACACGAACAAAAAACTGCCTATTGAAGGTGAAGAAAGATTTAAAAAAAGAGAAATGCATTTTGAGCATGTCTAGGAATATCGCAACCAAATGATATTGCAGATTATAATGAAGGTTTTGTAGGTGGTGACTTTCACGGCCAGCTTGTAAATTCAAATTAAATCAAAATTGGAGGAAAAAAGTGGTGGTACTGGTAATGTTAAACGCTTAGAAAGTCGCAGTGATTCCCAAGATGACTTGCTTAAATTTCAGAGAAATATTTCTCTCCACTATGCAAGAAGACACACAGTTCAACCTTCAACGTCGAAGCGTTCTACTTTAGCAAGCGTTCCTTTTGGTGAAGGGCCATATTTTTCCAAAAGAATTGATAAGCCCCTTAGATGAAGAGAATGTATCATCCGAATTAGACATTGGGCGCACTATAGATGAAAAATTATGATCAATATATTCACTATTTAATGTCCCATTGACAGTGAGGCAATTAACTATTTGAAGTAACCATTTTAAACGCAGTCGTGAGTATTTCAGTTAAAAATGGGCGAAAAATTGGGTGATGTTTTTTTACAAATCCAGTGTACATAAAGGAAAAACACCACGCTGATTAAATTTAATTTGGGAACCGAATAATTTAATTAGCAAATAGGAACACATTCCTGGGTACGAAGTGTACCATATTTAGTAGTTTCAAAAAACAATTTTGGGTTCTGAACTCCTACCTGCTGCTTAATATAACCTTTCCCCCTGGTTTATTTCAGCGCTCCACTTAAACCTAAACCGATTTTCATTCTAGTCTTTTGATAGGTGCAGGGCCGTATCTCGACGATTCTTTCTTTGGCTAGCCTTCTTCAAAGAGTTCCACAGACAACCTTGTTGCGGTGTACAAAGCACAAATTATATTCTTCTAATCTTTTGCTAGGACAAGGGTCGTATCACAAATTATCTTTTTTGTGGCTACCCTTCTTCAAAGAGTACCACAAACAAGATTCTTAACGCGAAAGAAGTATCATATTATTTTATTGTAGGAATATTCATTGTTAATTACGAAATAATAAATAAAAAAGCATCACAATCTCTTTGTTTGTTAAGAAATGGAATTCTCCTCTAGTCCTAACTCTTAAAATGGTTCCGTTCACTCAAGCAAAAATTTACTGGGTCCACTCTCTGGACACTCCAAAAGATGTTTCTCAAACAAAAATGAGGATTTTAAAATTGATCAAAGAAACGATTTTAAGCTTCGTAAAATATTTTTTAACTTTTCCAAAAACTTTTACCACGATCAGCTCTTACGTAGGATCTTTCTAAAAGTTATAATGGCAGCCTCCTTCATTCATTTTCTTTTCGCTCCCTCTCAGTGTTGCCCTCTCTCTTTAACTCAATCTATAGTGGCGGTGTTCGGTCACAGGTTTTCCCCAAAACTTCACACATTGACTGGGAGCCTGCTCCGATGTTGAACGCAATTCACTCTCTCATTTAAAAAAATAATGCATAGTGAAATAGATAATTCACAATCGAGATAGCTCAATAAAAGAATTCAGCTCACAACCATCCAATTCCACTATTGTTTAAAGTCACACGAAAAACAATGTTTACATGAGCCAAGACCCCGTTCCACACAACAGTGTGTTCGAGGCAAAAACTCCTATTCTTTGGACTGGCAAGTAAGGTGGAAACAAAAGGCAGGATTACTATTTGGAAACATAATAAAATAGAAAAAAAAAACCTCTTGGGAACTAGAGTTCGGAACATCTGTCCCATGCCTTGTTATCTTGGGAGTGGACTTCCTGCCACACTTATTTATGATTCGGAGTAAATAATTCACGCGATTATTCTTGTGTAGCTGTTTTTGTTGTTTTTCCAAGATGCTTTAGCATTGGGCATCTGGATGATGGTCCAGGATCGCACTACACTCTGCTAGCATTTTGTAGCCGCATCAAAAGAAGGGGTGGTAAGGAAAAGCGTGGGCTGGTGAAATTGTTGTGGTAGAATTTACCGCAACAAAAGTTTTTGGCTTATATTGTCCTTAAGACGTTATTAGAAACCTATTACCAAGCCCATTGCGTTTTAAATGTAAGTTCTTACATCTGAACAAGTCTTGCACTTTTTTTAATTGAATACATTTCGGAAGAATAATCAGAGAGTATAGAGAGTTTTATTTAGCCGTACTACACGAATGCGGAACATAATCCCTAGATTTGTTTCCCCCCTCCATTTTGTTTTTCATAACTTCAACAGAAGGGTACATCGGTATAGCACTCGCACGACATTTAATCACTTTAAGGGTACCCGAAACCTCTCTTTTCAAAAAATAAGACTGTTGTTTAAAACAGTTTATTGAAATTCGAATATTTAATTTTTTTTTAAATAGTTTAAAAAAGTCAAAGTTAGTGCAGAAGGTCTTAGGTTCGATTCTCGGCCGCTAGAGAAATATGTTTTCAGGGGTACACTTCATCTTGCAAGGAGCTGTTAGACCACTTGTCATGAAAAGTGATTCTCATCTTAGCCATTCGAAATCGTCAGAAAATTTTAGGTCCACTCTATTCCTACTAACAAGAATGTTTAGTCTCTAGGAACCATAGTTTTTATTTTTCCAAGATTTTTCCTTTATACAGAAGTCATATCCTCAGACCACCCTGATGTATTTTTTTTTGTCAAACCAAAACATTGAACCTTTATAACCAAAAGCTATGAGCCAAGGCTTTTGTTAACTTCTATGTTCGTCCATAGACAAACAACCAAACAGCACAACTCGTTTTGGATATTTACATATTTGAATTTACTTTCAAAAAATGCAATTTAGCTCCTCGTCGCAGCGCAGCAGCTTAAATGGGCAAACAAAACCCATTCATATATCTACCCAAATGAACACTGACTGAACTCTCAAGAGATGCATGGCCCACTGTCAATATTATTCAAAATCTACTTCTATGAGAACTAGAAACCGCTCTAAGATTAAACCTCGCTCCAGCCAAGCCATGTTGCCCGAAATGACTGACGGGTCTATGCAAATTCACGATGCGGTTCGCTTTTACGTCCCGTTTATGCACAGTTTGACATACAATAGAGTCCTGCCATGTCATGATTGAGTCTAGTGTAGTGAACAAAACACCGGTAGCCGGCATTGCATCGGCAGGCTGCAGACGAGGATGCTTATTGCCAAGTCAACTGAAATTGAATGGATTCGGCAAGATGGGGCTTCTCTATGAACATTGCAGCAACCAACTGCAATTGTTGGTGTACCGTGTACTGACGCCAATCGTTTGGTTGGTGTTTACTGTGGTTGCTCCTTTGGTAACAACAAATGCAGTCAGTGAGTGGTGAGTCGCAAAGCCACTGTTTAATGGCACTTTGTATCTGTCTCGGTCTATTAACATTGCCATATATATTTTCCGTTGGGTGAACGTCAATTTTGTATATACCGACATCAAAAGCAAGCGCAATGTCTTCGGACTGACTCAAAATATTATGGATAAACATTTGGCAGAGCTTAATGGTGCTGCTGTGCAATGGGGTGTATTAATATCTGGTCAAAGCTTAATTTGGTAATTGGGCCACAAGGTGTCTGTAATAAATAGATACTGTTCATTCCAGTATGAAAAAAAGTTGTATACATTCCTTAAGAAATATTTGATTCAGTCTGATAAACCTGACAGATGGTTTAACGATGTTTTGGAAACACAGAATCTTTAAAGGTTGAAGTCGCGATTCCGTCGGCTCTCTGCAATGTAATCGTTTCCAGAAATATCAACTTAAGATTTGTTTTTATAATTCATACAAGCTGAAGGGTCTCATAAAGTTGAACATAAAGGTATAGCACGAGAGATGGAGAAAGGAGATTTTGATGGTCATTGGTCTTGAATTAGAACCGTGTCGGATAGATTATTATTTGACGTCCAAAATAGAGCCCGAGGATGATGAGCAATCTTAGCGAAACAGGTATCACCAGTGATACCCACTCAACTTCGAGTGAACATTGTTTGTGATAAAAGAAGGAAAAGCATGAAAGATTTCAAGGGTGTTCAAGAGATCGGAATAATTCGATGATAGCTCTGTTTCCTATACAGTCTGTTTTGGATTATATCCAATAAATTAAGAGAAGTTTCCAGTGCACCTGCCCAAAGATGTGACTTGTATTCGAGTTTCGGACATATAAACGTCTTAAAAACTGCAACCAGATTGTAAAGATATCCAAAGCATTTAGAGAATAAGGTCCTTTCAATGTAGATCGTCGATGATACACCTATCAAGTTTCGGTTTCTACAATGCAGAAAGTAATTTCTAATCCAAGGAATATAAGTTTCATTGATACCTAACGCATCCATTTTCGATAAGATGCTAAACTCTAGGCCTTAATAATATCAAGCACACTTTCTCCAAAGCAATGTGAAGATCTGAGATATAAGCCATCAAATTTCTGAGAAAACCGTATTGCCGGTCATTCAGCTTTCGATCTTCTAGACATTTCTTGAGGTGATGATTGATCAGTAATTCCAGGACCTTGGAAAGAAGGGACTTAAGTGCAATTGCTCGATAGCAGGAAAGAGAACAAGGGTCTCCATATTTGAGAAACTTTTTGGATTAAAATTTAAAATATGAATTTTGTGCTTTTAAAAATTTTTCTCGACTATCATTAAAATTTTGAGTTTTTACATATAAAATCTAGTTCCTGCAACCCATCATTTGCAGATTGTTTAAAGCGGGTCTTAGACAAAAAAAAAAAAAGGTTAAGATGTGTAAGCATCATCGTTCTTCCGAGTGTCGAATTTTTGTTAACGAAAGTAACCAATAGACATACAATGCAATCGTATTAGTGTATGACTTTAGATATATTCAAATCAAGCCACTATTTTTCCCACAATTTATCCCTTTTACTTATAGGTAATTAAATCCAAAAATATCTCTACATAGCTATACATAACGCTTTAATTTCAAGACAGTGTTCACATTGGAATTGAACTTTCTCCTCAGACTTTGGAAGTGTCTGTAGTACAGTTTCAAAGTAAAGGAACAAACCTATCTATTTCATAATTTAAAATTTAAATATTGTAAGAAAAAGAACGCACCATTGGACTCCACTACGTAAAGTAAAGTTTGTTTGACTTATTAGACTAAGAGCTCACAGCAATTTTTGGGTGTGATTGATAACAAAAAATAATTAGCATAATTAGGTACGCCTTTTATAGTTATTTACAAATGTGAAAGTCTTGCATACTCTAGTGGGCGCAATAGTGCACAATAGTGCATCAAGTATGCAGTTCTTTCCAAGTCCAAATAATTGTGATAACAACTTTGCCAAAATGTCTCTCTTGTCATGCATCGAAAATGTCAAAACATTTTTTATTTGACAAGCCACTAGATGGAGCGTTCACCTTATCAAAATCAAGCCAATCATGCCGTTCTTGTCAAACGTTAGTTTGTTTCGTCTTTCGTTTTTTTGACAGTTTAGGTGAGAGGTATAAAAGCGTAGCTTTATTCCGCAACATTTCCTTACCTCTCATCAAATATGTAAAAAGGGACGAAAAAAAGACTCGTACAATCAACGTCTTGATGTCTTTTTTCTGCTATAGACGGTGTTCGCACTGAGCTAAATCCTCCAGATTTTTTTTTTAGGTTTATGTGCTTTATCTTACTCCCTCTGTCAGAGATTTATAAGCCGATTAACATCATTCCCACCTTGTAATGGAAATTTTTAAAGTTAATATAAGTTGCAAAAACTAAATTTTTAATACAATGAAGTCGTAGTCAGCATCCAGTTCATGGCTTGATAGATGGAAAAATATTTTTCGATAATTAAAATAATTTTATGGTATGACAGATAAGGGACAAATGAAATTTTGACGTATCGACCATATTTCGTTGCAGATGTCAACTGATTGGCCTGAACAACATTTTTCGGATTTTTAAATGTCAACTTTGAAAATTTTTTGGGAGCATTAAATAAAATGTAATCGTCGAGACATTAAGAAATTTTGGGGGATTGAATATATTTAGTTCTATCCAGCAATGGAAAGTGATAAAATTGAGATTTCAGTACTCAAAGATTCCAATGTAAAGACGATGTCGTAAGTACGCACTATTTGCAATGTAAACAGGGTCTTTAATGCATTCATCCGTAAGGTAAGTTGCTACACGGAACGTATAACCGTAACGGGCTACACGGAACGTATACGTTTTACCCACGATTTTGGTAAACTCTACCGCCGGCAAAGATGTTTACACATCAAAAAAAAATTTTTGGGCTAATCCTTTCATTTTTCAAAAATTACATTTTTGAAATTTGTTCCAGATTTTCCTAAAATTGTTTAAAGTTTTCGGAACTAAGTGAATACATTTTTGAAAGTCATTTATTTGGAAAATGATTTAACCCCTTATTTTAATGAGTGACTAAGTAGTTGTAACTCTTAAAAAAGAAGTGTTTACACTATAGTATATGGTTTGCGTTTTAATCTACCATTATTCAAGTATTTTTTCCCGATTGGTATAATTGCATAGTTTTACCTACTTATTCCAAAAAATATGGCTACTTTAAAAAATTTTAATTTTCCTAACCTGTCTAGAAAGCGGAAAGCTTTTTTGATTAAAAAAAGTTTCAGTAGGAAAAGGGTCATAGTTTCTGAGAGATTAAAATAAACTAAAAATTTTAAATATTTTAACTTACGACATATATGTAACTAGGTACTACATGGCAAGTTGTTCGTAAAAAAAACGACGAGATTTTAAACAAACTTGACATTACGAATAGAAGTGGGCCACGCAATTCTCTCTGTCTGTCTGTTCGACAACATCCAAGACGACATTTTTAAAATTCCCCCCCCCCACAGGTTTTTTTTCTTTTTTTACTTTTTTTCTCAAAAACTATTCAGCAGATTAAAAAAAAATACACAATTTCTTTTAGTTGAAGCTAGGTAATGCTTAAAAAAATGGTATTAATGTTACCCCTACTTCAGAACAATTTTTTTTGTTTATGATTTTCTCAAAAACTACATAACGGTACAATCGATTTCGATCTTATATTTTTTGCTAACGCCAATCAAATATTTGGATAGTATTTCCTAAGTATTCAAATTTTCCAAAAGAAATTGTTTTTTGGATTTTTAAAAAGAATTCCTTTTTTTAAACCCAACATTTAGAAAACATTATTCTCGATTTTTTTTTAAACTTGACAATTAAAATTTTTTTGACACAATCTACAAGATTTGAGAAAACAATTTATTTAATCTAAAAATAACGGTATACCCTACCCACCATAGAAATGTTAAAAGATAGTTTTCGAAAATCGTATTTTTCTTTAAGATTTTATTGACTGTACCTACCATAGAACCATTTTTACTTGCGAATTAAAGGTACTAAAAGGCAAGTTATACATTCGTAAAAAAAATCGAACTCCAGATTTTGATCAAAGTTGACATTACGATGATAGCGAAGACCAAAAAAGTGGGTCTCGCGATTCTGTCTGTCTGTCTGTCTGTTCGACTATACAGTTAAACGGCTCGGCCGATTTTCTTTAAACTTGGTAGATATGGGTTTTATTTTTTTCCCCCCGGATGTTTTTTGATTTGATTTTTTGAGACGAACGGTACCTGCCATACGATTTTTTTTCGAAATTGTATAAATATTTTTTTTTCTCAAAAACAGTCCCACAGATTTAAAAAAAAATTCATAAAATTTCATTTATTTAAACCTAGGTAATGAATGAAAAAAAATTTCCAAAAAATTATTATTTTTGGTACCCGCCATGGAACCATTTTTTTTTGTTTTTGATTTTCTCAAAAACTGTGCAACCGATTTTGATCATTTTTTTTATGTTAAGGCTCCCCAGCAGTCTCAATATTATTGTGTATTGAAATTTTCAAACATTTTTTTTGGATTAAAAAAAAATCAAATTTTTTTTTTGAAAACTCAATATTTCGAAAACCCCATGCTCGATTTTTTAAAACTTTATAAATAAAAGTTTTTTTAAAAAATCTACAAGATATGTATGAGAAAAAAAACTATTTTACCTAAAAATAACGATACCCTCCATACAAATGTTAAAAAATGGTTTTCGAAACTCGTATTTTTCTCGAAAACGGTTCCGAGAATTTCGCTTAAATTTTTTTTCTTTCGATTAATTCTTAGGATTTATAATTTAATAAGAAAAAAATTGAAAACAAGATACTACTGACTGTACCTACCATAGAACGATTTTTTAAAATTTTGAGTTTCTCACTATCGGCATAACGGATTTTAATGAATTTTTTTTAGACAGAAACTTCTAAAAAGTTTGAAAAACATTGCATTTCAAAATTTTAAGAAAAATATTTTCTTTTTGAATTTTGAAAAAAAATCATTTTGTTTTGGAAAATTCAATATCCCGAAAACGGCTCAATATTTTTTTTGTAAATTTAATTTTTATTCGAAAAATAATAAAAATTTACATTGGATGACGTACCAAAATTTGTTCTTAAGAATGTTTTAATAGTTTTTTATATAAAAGCTTATTTTTTTAAGAAACCACTACAAAGACTTATAATTTTTTGTTCTTGCATAAACCTATAACTGCTTTAATCACATGGCATCCTATTTTTACCTCCAACTACTAAAGAAGTTGTTTTAGTCATTAAAAAAATTAATTTTATTCTTATGAACAGTTTTTCTCTAATAACATTCAAGTTCGTGCGACCCAGTCGTGCATTTTAGTTTTTTTCAAATTTATGTTTTATTCGTATTTACAATAAAAAAATTTAAGTTGGCGTTCCAAAAATTTTTTATGTTGTGGGCAACTCTAATCGCAAGGGATATTCAGCTTCTTTTCCGATCTATACTCATATGTACCATAACTCTAAAATCAGTAACACTTTTGAACTATTGAATTTTCGAAAAAAAATAGAGCTTAGAAATTACATTTTTTTTTTAATATCATAAGAAAACATATTTTTATTTTGTTATGCATTTCCAGTTTTTCCAGCGCGGAAAAAATTTGTTTGCAGACACATAAACGATAACCTGTTTGTCTGTCGATATAAGAGTGTTACACTTTAACCGACGAACGAATCGAATACCGATCAAATAATTAATTACAAGAAAATAAATTAAACTACGGATTGGATTATAATTGTAATTATTAAAACGACGAGCGCAAGATCGACCGGCACGACTTGACTTTTGACTATTCTAAACAAGAGCAACTGTCAACGTCAAACAAAACAGAGAGCGAGAACGAAAGCGAGCTTGAAGTTAAAGCGCAACAGGGAGATAGCACTTTGGATGCTACCAAAATGACTAGCTCAGATTATGGGGGTGGGTTCACCAATTAATTTAATTAATACGACGGACGATTTATCGATGAAATTGAAAATTATACAAAAAATATATGATAACGACAGGGGCGTCGTTTCTGAAAGAATATAAAGGGCGCCAGCAATTTTTTTTGATTAAGGAAATTACAAACCTTATGAAGCGAAACCGACGATGAAAGCAAAAATTGTTTTGAGGAGAAATGATACACAATTTGAATTCCGAATGGGAAGTTAACTGAATTTATTTTTGATTGGGAAACCTTTTTTTAATATAGGATAAAAACCCAATATCTTTTCGAATATGAATTTACAATTTATTTTGGAAATAACCAAGATAAATCGTTACCGCTTTGTCCCGAACAAACAACAGGTTTTAGAAACGGGTCGCGAGTTCCGCTTTTCCGGAATTTTTAACGGTCAGAAGCCAAACGCGTATTAAGATTTAAAATTAACCAAATGCAAAACGATAAAACCACTAAAGCCGAAATTTCCACTAGACAAGAAACAAGAATACTTATCTTTTTTTTCTAAAATCCTGTCAATTCCTTTTCCTTAAAGTTCCTCTAGCAATCCTTTTTAAAAATATCCAACCTTTGTCCTTTGTATCCTGAGCTTTATTTTTAACCAAAATTGTTCCTTTTTCACCAATCTATCAATTATTCTTATCCTTTTTTTTTTCTTAAAAACTTTTCTTAAAAACTTTTCTTTTTCTTTTTTTTTTAAAAAAACTTCTTTTCTCAACTACAGCCAAAATTGAAGTCTCCTCTCAGGAATTTTACATCCTGGGCGAAACCTTCTCTTAAGACCTCAGTCAGTGCTTTCAGCCAATCAGTGGCCGCGGTTTTCGGTCACGTCATCATTCAGCTACTCTCCGCCATCTTTGCTGTAGAGAGCGCCGACGTAGTTGAAAACCAGCGGTCCTGCTTACTCGCACTTTCTCTGCATAATCATCATAAATCCGCCGATCGCTGGTGTCATTTCCAGGAGCGGCGAATACGATGAATGCATCCAGCCATCAATACCCATTTCTTTTTTAAGTTTTTAAGAAAAGCTTTCAGAAATAAAAGAAAATCAATGTCGCGATCAATTTTCCCCTCGAACAAAACAAAATCAACCCATTATTGTGGAACATATAGAAGAAGATATTGACAGGAATACCATTTTCGCGAAATTACTCTAGAGCGTTGGGCTTCTGTGCAGATTGGGGGGATTGGGGACTAGCGAGTAACGTTTTATCTTTTACAATATCATATAAAATATAAATCAGATACGTTGGGCACTCGGCCATTCTCGAAATGAGTAACTTCTAGCATTCGGGGACCAACTGTCGCCCGTGCTTTTCGAAACCAGCTTGTCCATATTATCCATAATTGAATAGTGGAACATTCCTCCACATTTGGGTTCATAATGATGTTTATTTTGTTTCTCCAAGATACTGAGAGAGCGTACCGATGGCTGATGGACCATGGCTGCCCCACTCTCTCTCAGTAAAGTGAATGAAACACCTGTAGGAAGAAGAAACTGGTATGGAAGGAAGAGGATTTTTGGGAATAGAAAGAATGATTTTTGTCGCGGTAAATTTTACCGTGACAAACTCCACCCTTTCCTCCTTGGAAATGTGTTTACCTTTTGAAACAAAAGTAAACAATTTCCTGCGGATCGAATAGGTAAACTATACAACAAAGGAATCCATCAGGCCAAATATGGCAGTCTAAAAAAAAAATCAAAACAAAACTGAAATATCAAATCGGAAAAAATTTACTTTACATTTGGGACTTTAGACTCAATGGTTTTCGTAGAAACCGTTAAAAGGTTTAAGATCTTTAGTGTGCCAAGTGCCACGATCTTTTCCATTATCATCTTCTAGGACATAAGTCCACGGAGATAACTTTTTCCGAATTTTAAACGGCCCGACATACTTCGGTGCCAATTTTGCCGCATAATAATTTGCCGCGTTCGACAAATCGAAATTTCTGCGCCATACAACGTCGTTTGGGAGATATTGAATATCCCTCCTCCTAAGGTTGTAGGCCTCCGCAGATTTTTTTGATGCTATCTTAAGCTTAGCAGCTATATCGGACCTGAGTTTCCTAAACCTTTCTCCTACATTTTCTACTAACTCTGCCCTATGATTCTCTATAACCTGATCACTGATTCCTATTTCCTCTCTACCACTCGTAGACATTTCCTTGCCAAAGTTGGCATAATAAGGTGAAACTCCTAATACCTCATGTTGAGAGGTGCGTATAGCACAAGCTACTTTAGCTAATTGAGAATCCCAAGATCGATGGTTCTCTGAAACAAAAGCTCTCAACGTTGTCTTAATAATTTGGTTAATTCTCTCCGCGGGGTTAGCCTGAGGATGGTAGTGTGGTGTAAATCTAATTTTTGATGAATATTCATCACAAAGAATCCTAAGTTCCCTACTCTTAAACTGCGGTCCATTGTCACAAATTACAAACTTTGGAACTCCAAACAACAAGAAAACATTTTCCTCTAATTCCCTGCACACCGCCTTTGCTGTGGCAGACCTTAACCCAAACAACAATGGAAACTTTGTAAGATAATCTACAACTGTTAGGATGTACATATATCCTCTACTCGACTTAGGTAAGGGTCCTACTAAATCCACACTAATCATCTCCCACGGAGAAGAAACTCCTATCCTTTCAGTCATTAGACCGGCTGGTTTCTCATTAACTGGTTTCACTTGTTGACAGATCCTACACTTCCTAACATAAATAGTAACATCCCTTCTCATTTTCGGCCAATAATATTTCGCTCCTATCCTCGCAAACGTTTTCCTAACTCCCATGTGTCCAGCTAACGGACTATCATGACATTCTTTTAAAATCCCTAACCTATCCTTTTTCCCTACAACTAATTTCCACTCTTCATTATTCTCGTGGACGACTATATGTGTCGCTTTGACGAATTTATATAGACGTCCATTCTCCACTCTCCAAGTTGGGAACGCTAACGGGTTCAATTCAACCGAAGAAATCATCTTTGCCACCCAAGGGTCTAAATCCTCATCCGAAATCCCAGCCACTACTGGAACTCCCCGAGATAACATGTCCGGCACGACATGATCTTTCCCCTTACGGTGAATGATTTTAAAATCGAACTGTTGAAGCCGTACAGCCCAGCGCGCCAATCTACCTTGCGGGTCCTTGAGGTTACTCAACCAAACTAATGAGTAATGATCTGTTATAACCGTAAATCGAACTCCTTCGATATACGGTCTCAACTTCTCAACTGCCCACAAAACTCCTAAACACTCCTTTTCTGTAGTGGAATAGTTCCTTTCGCTCCTATTTAAAGACCTACTTAAATAACAAATGACCTTTTCACCATCCTCAAAGTTTTGCGTAAGTACGGCACCGATACCGTAATCAGACGCGTCGGTTTGAACTACAAATGGAAGACTGAAATCGGGACAAGTTAATATGGGAGCCGTAATCAAAAACTCTTTAGCTTTTCTAAAGGAGTCTTCACATTCCTGTGTCCAAACAAATTTTTTGCTCTTTTTCAGCAAATCGGTTAAAGGTCTAACTACTGTTGAGAAATTTGGTACGAAACGTCTGTACCATGATACAGTCCCTACAAAACTCCTAACTTCCTTAACATTTTTCGGTGCAGGTATCCTAACCATACTATCTACCTTTTCCGGATCCACATGTAATCCGTTCCTATCCACAACATAACCTAAAAACTTAAGGGATGGTCTGCAAAAGTTGCATTTATCCCGCCCTACTTTTAACCCTGCTTCACGAAGTCTTTTCAGAACTTCGCTTAGAATTTCTAAATGTTTTTCAAATGTATCTGTGACGATTATGATATCATCAAGATACACGAAAACGAATGGCTCCAACTCTGGCCCTAAAACACTGTCAATGAACCTCTGCCAGGTTGCCGGTGCATTGTGCAAACCAAATGGCATACGCTTAAATTGGAACAAACCTCTACCCGGAACCGTGAAAGCTGTAAACTTTCGAGATTCTTCCGACATAGGGATTTGCCAATAAGCCGATTTAATGTACAATGACGTAAGAAACCTAGCATTCCTAAGCTTATCCAAAATGGCAGAAATAATCGGAAGCGGATAAGCATCCCTTTCTGTAACCTGATTTAATTTCCTATAATCGACGCAGAACCTAAAAGTACCATCCTTTTTCTTGATTAAAACTATCGGAGAGGCCCAAGGGCTGTTTGATTTCTCAATCACATTTTCATCTAACATTTCCTTAAGGGATTTGTCGATGTGAACCTGCATCGCTGGTGAAACCGGATAGTATCTTTGTTTAATGGGTTCTGACGTCGTCCTAATAATGTGTTCTACTCTATTTGTAACACCTAACCCTTCTGGCATATCTCGAAACAAATCTTCAATTAAAATATTAAGCCCTGCCCTCTGCTCATCATCTAATTCAGACTCTTCTGTAATAGATGTGCTATCGATCGAAGCCACCATCTCCTGGCTTGAAAAGCTCCACATACGTGAACGAAGATCCGGGACGATTCCCGTTAGTGCCCAAAAATCCGCACCGAGTATCATCGTATGTGGGAGCGAGGGTATTACCAAACACTCAACTAAAACAGATTTGTTTTCTAAGACTATGGGTAAACTAACTGTCCCTAAAACTCCTACACCTGCACCGTCTGCTAACTGAACCTGCCTAATGTTACTATTTACTAATTCTAAACCTAAATCCCTAAGTATCCTCCAAGCATCCCTACCAACTATCGTTCGCGAAGCACCCGAATCTAAAAGTGCTAAAAACCTAAACCCGTAAATATTTATTCCTAAGTATGGCCGCCTATCTTCCCCACTTGTCTCTAACGTGAAACCGAGTTTAATTTGCGTCGCCAGCTGGTCGCCAGCAGGTAACCTATCTAAACACGACGGCGCTCTTGTCCCGCTGGCCCAAGAGACCGATGCCCGTTTCCCGAACAGCGTCTACAATCGCGACGGGTTGTCCCTACAGCACCACAACCAAAGCATCTCCTACGAGCGGAACAGTTGTTTGATAAATGTCCTTCCCTATTGCAGTTGAAACAACGAATGGTCCTATTGGGGGGTGGTGGGTTACGATCAACTGCAACTGTTGCTTCCTGAACTGAAGCAACATAAGCAACATCAGGCTCCAAAGACTGCCTGTTGCGACCAGAAGGGGGAGGAACAAAAGACTCTACGTTCGACCTAATTGTCTCTAACTTCCTACCCAACGCAACCAGTTCATTGACTGACTTTATATCAGCCAAGCCCAATTGCGTTTGGTAGAAAGGAGCTATGTTCTTCATGAGAGTAGCCAGCTTTCTATTCTCACTCAGAGGCTCAGAGAATCTTTTGAAAAGTGTTTGCATGAGAGCAATGTACATACCCATTGTCTCATCTCTACCTTGGGTACGCCGCCTGATCTCATCCAATAAGAGATCATCATAATTGGAGGGCAGAAACTCCAATTTCAACTCCCTAACCAACTCTTGCCATGTTGAGATATTGTCCCTAACCGCCCTAAACCAAAGAAGCGCCTTCCCCGTAAAGAGATCCACCGCTGACCTGAAAACCCTAGCTTCCGATACTCCACGCGATTCCCTTAGTTCATCAATCCTCTCAATAAAAGAATTCACTGATGAGCCGCACCGCTCACCAGAGAATTTCACGTTCCATTTTTCAATTCGCTCAGAATTCCGGTCACAGTCTTCATCCTGAAGTTGGAACCCTGAGCTCGCTCGTTGGCCGACGTGTGCAGTTGGTAACGCATCCATGCCTGCTGTCGACGTGTTGGTTTTTCCGTTATTGGTGTCTTTATCTTGGGGTGCCTCCTCACCCTCTTCAGTTAAAGTTGCCATCAGCAACAATAACTCTCCCCTAATATCAGCCACTTCATTGACCTCCTCAGACGATTCTGCCCTAGCCCTACTCATCCTACCTAACGACCATTCAATTTTTGTTAACACCTTTAAGTATTCCGAAGATTTCGGATTCTTCGGCGGATTTTTCAAAAGATCCCTAATTTCCGACATCTTTGTTCTAACGGCCTTAATATCTTCCTCAAATGAAAAGGGATAGTGAGGGCTTTCAGAAGAAATCGAACCCGCGCGCTCAAGAGTACGCGATGCTCTTAGCGTCATCCTCATCCTATCCACCGTTCCTTCCTTTAACCCGCGGGCAAGTAACTCGTAAATAAGTTCTTCCTTGTTTAACCTATTAACGTCCATTTTTATCTATACCAAAATTTTAGATTAGTATAATCGAAAAACGAAATATTTGAAACACGGAAAAATAAAACTTTTACTCCAAAAGAAAAACAATAATAAAGTATTCAAATTCCAAAAAAAAACAAGAATCAGAATCAACACCCAGTTGATTATTATGTAGGTGCTACCTACTTATATCTAAAACAATAAAACTAAATTGAAACCAAAATAAAAATTTCAATAAGTAATACGTATGAAACAAAGAAATAAAACCCCAGAATCCGCACTAATTATAGCAACAAAAATTATATCTTCAAAGAAAAAAAAAGCAAAACTAATAAACCAATAAAGATGCCCGAAACTAAAAATTCGCAAAAAAAAACAAGAGCCACTTCACTGGAAACGTACCCAAAAAAAATCGTTATTCAAAACAAAATATTATATCACGCTCAAGAAAACTATTTAAAACACCAAAATCAACGCCCAGTTGATTGGCAAAAATTCGCACAAGACTTAACCAAGAATTTCCTTTCTATTGAACTATGTAAACAAATCCTAAATGCGCACTATTAATCTTTTCAGCTAAAAAAAATATACACCACTCACTTTCAACAAAAAAAATAATATTCGAAATTCAATTGACAACAACAAAATATGTGCCACAGAAAATAAAAACTTGGTATGGTCACACTAACTTAATATAACTTTTCAATCAAACCCGAATTAAAATCAAGAATCAATAAATTTATTTGTCTATCGGAGACAGCTACCTATTCACAATAACAGCGAATTTACCGATCGGAAACAACAACAACTATATCTCAATAAATAACACTAAAACCAAGTATATAAAAAACGAAACTTAATTTACCGCAATGACCGAATAAAAATGATCGTAGAAATTACCTAATTATTAAACCCAATGTAACGAAGAATATTATGATAATATATGGGTAAATAATTGAAACTTTTATCAAAAAAGTAGTAAAAAAAATTTAGAGAGGGAAACAAAATAAACTTACTTAACAAATTCCTTGATGCGATGTATGTATATATGTATATGTACGTATGTAGGTACCTTGATAAGCTGCAGGCAGACAAAAAAAATTCACTTTAAACTGCACAAAAATCACTGGTAGGTTCTTCCTTTTATTTATTAATTATACAGGCAACGAAACTGAAATATAAAAAACACAATCAGAAAAGTAAAATGTTCACAATATCAAAGATATGTATAAAAAACTCCTTAAGAGAATAATCAAAACAAAACACAGGTCAGACACAACACTTTATTGGGATTTTTTTTTTTTTTGCTTCCTATCGCGGCGTAAGGAAAAGAAGCCCCACGTTTGGGTGCCAATTTGTTACACTTTAACCGACGAACGAATCGAATACCGATCAAATAATTAATTACAAGAAAATAAATTAAACTACGGATTGGATTATAATTGTAATTATTAAAACGACGAGCGCAAGATCGACCGGCACGACTTGACTTTTGACTATTCTAAACAAGAGCAACTGTCAACGTCAAACAAAACAGAGAGCGAGAACGAAAGCGAGCTTGAAGTTAAAGCGCAACAGGGAGATAGCACTTTGGATGCTACCAAAATGACTAGCTCAGATTATGGGGGTGGGTTCACCAATTAATTTAATTAATACGACGGACGATTTATCGATGAAATTGAAAATTATACAAAAAATATATGATAACGACAGGGGCGTCGTTTCTGAAAGAATATAAAGGGCGCCAGCAATTTTTTTTGATTAAGGAAATTACAAACCTTATGAAGCGAAACCGACGATGAAAGCAAAAATTGTTTTGAGGAGAAATGATACACAATTTGAATTCCGAATGGGAAGTTAACTGAATTTAGGCACGAGTACGATAACTTGGCCGCCAAGATTTGATAACGGATTTTTGTAGAGGGGTCAAAAATAAGCACTTTTTACTATGGGAGCGGGGGGTCTATGTCCCCCCGTTTAGGAGGTAGGGGCACTTTTAGAAAAAATGGTTTAAATTGAAAAAAAAAATATTAAAAAACAACGGCAACACCTACAATAAAGTGCTATACTGCGTTTGAAAGCCAGAAGATAGTTCTATAATCCTGCATTTAAATTAAATTACTCATATCAATAGTTTTTGAGAAATTCGCATTTAAAGTCCAAATTTTGATAAAAAAACGTGAAAAAAAATGTTTAGACCGGTTGTTTTCAAAATTGTGAAATGAAATTGTAAATTAACTGATATGTGTTTCATGTATCTATCAGTTCTTAATCGAACACAAAAAACTGCATGGTTCTATGTCTTCTGGTTTTTGAGAAAACCTCCGTTTAAGAGGTAGGGGCACTTTTAGAAAAAATGGTTTAAATTGAAAAAAAAAAATATTAAAAAACAACGGCAACACCTACAATAAAGTGCTATACTGCGTTTGAAAGCCAGAAGATTGTTCTATAATCCTGCATTTAAATTAAATTACTCATATCAATAGTTTTTGAGAAATTCGCATTTAAAGTCCAAATTTTGATAAAATAACGTGAAAAAAAAAGTTTAGACCAATTGTTTTCAAAATTGTGAAATGAAATTGTAAATTAGCTTAGATGTGTTTCATGTATCTATCAGTTCTTAATCGAACACAAAAAACCGCATGGTTCTATGTCTTCTGGTTTTTTGAGAAAATCGAAAATAACTAAAACTACTTTTCTACAAAATGTTTGATATTTTTTGCTTCCTTACATAAATAAATCAGTGCTAGCTTCCAACATTACAATATATAAACAGTAAAGTATGTATGGGGGGGCATGCTGCCCCCCTGCAACCCCCCTGCTTGGGCACACTATAGGATTTGGGGTAGGTGCGAGGTTGGGTGCATGCAAAGTTTCTTTTGCATTCACAGAATCTGTATTTAAAAAAATTCAAATTTATTCTATTTATCCAATGTCCACTAAATACATATAAAATACAATAACCGATCTTGAAAACCAAAACAAACTTCTGACCATGTTCACCAATAATGGCACTATTTTTCTATCGAAAATACTGCATAGAAAGGAAATATAAGGATAACTGGGGTTCGCAAATAATAGAGTTTTTATCAGATGTAAAAAAAGTTTACCCTTGTTATACCGATGGTGATATATGTGAGGGTTTACAGTTAAAAGACATCGATACTCCCACCCTTCAGAGCGAAAATTTAGAAAGTGTTTACCGCCAAAACATCCTCGGCTTCCCACCATAAAAGAGTAACTCAACGAACTCGACAGTTATAGTACGGACGATGGCTTTATTGACGAGACTTACACACCTTTTTAATACATTTTGACCATTTTTAACTAACTATGACTGACTAACTCCTGACTAACTGACAAAATAACTGACCCAGATACAATCCTACCTCCTCATGGTGCATTCTGGATAACGCTAAATGAATTGCGGTACTGAACTAACAAAGATTCATTATGTTTATTAACATTAATCCTTAAAATGGAATCACCGTCACCACCAAAAATCAAAAAAAGTAGTTTTGGTAATTTTCGATTTTCTTAAAAACTAGAAGACATAGAACCATGCGGTTTTTTGAGTTCGATTAAGAACTGATAGATACATGGATCACATATAAGTTAATTTACAATTTCATTTCAAAATTTTGAAAACAATCGGTCTAAACTTTTTTTTTCACGTTATTTTATCAAAATTTGGACTTTAAATGCGAATTTCTCAAAAACCATTGACACGAGTAATTTAATTTAAATGCAGGATTATAGAACAATCTTCTGGCTTTCAAACGCAGTATAGCACTTTATTGTAAGTGTTGCTGTTGTTTTTTAATATTTTTTTTTTCAATTTAAACCATTTTTTTTCTAAAAGTGCCCTTACCTTTTAAACGGAGGTTTTCTCAAAAACCAGAAGACATAGAACCATGCGGTTTTTTGTGTTCGATTAAAAACTGATAGATACATGAAACACATATCAGTTAATTTACAATTTCATTTCACAATTTTGAAAACAACCGGTCTAAACATTTTTTTTCACGTTTTTTTTATCAAAATTTGGACTTTAAATGCGAATTTCTCAAAAACTATTGATATAAGTAATAAAATTTAAATGCAGGATTATAGAACAATCTTCTGGCTTTCAAACGCAGTATAGCACTTTATTGTAAGTGTTGCTGTTGTTTTTTAATATTTTTTTTTTCAATTTAAACCATTTTTTTTCTAAAAGTGCCCTTACCTTTTAAACGGAGGTTTTCTCAAAAACCAGAAGACATAGAACCATGCGGTTTTTTGTGTTCGATTAAAAACTGATAGATACATGAAACACATATCAGTTAATTTACAATTTCATTTCACAATTTTGAAAACAACCGGTCAAAACATTTTTTTTCACGTTTTTTTTATCAAAATTTGGACTTTAAATGCGAATTTCTCAAAAACTATTGATATAAGTAATAAAATTTAAATGCAGGATTATAGAACAATCTTCTGGCTTTCAAACGCAGTATAGCACTTTATTGTAGGTGTTGCCGTTGTTTTTTTATATTTTTTTTTTCAATTTAAACCATTTTTTCTAAAAGTGCCCCTACCTCCTAAACGGGGGGAGATAGACCCCCCCCTCCCATAGTAAAAAGTGCTTGTTTTTGACTCCCCTACAAAATCCCGTTATCAAATCTTGGCGGCCAAGTTATCGTACTCTCCCCTGAATTTATTTTTGATTGGGAAACCTTTTTTTAATATAGGATAAAAACCCAATATCTTTTCGAAAATGAATTTACAATTTATTTTGGAAATAACCAAGATAAATCGTTACCGCTTTGTCCCGAACAAACAACAGGTTTTAGAAACGGGTCGCGAGTTCCGCTTTTCCGGAATTTTTAACGGTCAGAAGCCAAACGCGTATTAAGATTTAAAATTAACCAAATGCAAAACGATAAAACCACTAAAGCCGAAATTTCCACTAGACAAGAAACAAGAATACTTATCTTTTTTTTCTAAAATCCTGTCAATTCCTTTTCCTTAAAGTTCCTCTAGCAATCCTTTTTAAATATCCAACCTTTGTCCTTTGTATCCTGAGCTTTATTTTTAACCAAAATTGTTCCTTTTTCACCAATCTATCAATTATTCTTATCCTTTTTTTTTTTCTTAAAAACTTTTCTTAAAAACTTTTCTTTTTCTTTTTTTTTTAAAAAAACTTCTTTTCTCAACTACAGCCAAAATTGAAGTCTCCTCTCAGGAATTTTACATCCTGGGCGAAACCTTCTCTTAAGACCTCAGTCAGTGCTTTCAGCCAATCAGTGGCCGCGGTTTTCGGTCACGTCATCATTCAGCTACTCTCCGCCATCTTTGCTGTAGAGAGCGCCGACGTAGTTGAAAACCAGCGGTCCTGCTTACTCGCACTTTCTCTGCATAATCATCATAAATCCGCCGATCGCTGGTGTCATTTCCAGGAGCGGCGAATACGATGAATGCATCCAGCCATCAATACCCATTTCTTTTTTAAGTTTTTAAGAAAAGCTTTCAGAAATAAAAGAAAATCAATGTCGCGATCAATTTTCCCCTCGAACAAAACAAAATCAACCCATTATTGTGGAACATATAGAAGAAGATATTGACAGGAATACCATTTTCGCGAAATTACTCTAGAGCGTTGGGCTTCTGTGCAGATTGGGGGGATTGGGGACTAGCGAGTAACGTTTTATCTTTTACAATATCATATAAAATATAAATCAGATACGTTGGGCACTCGGCCATTCTCGAAATGAGTAACTTCTAGCATTCGGGGACCAACTGTCGCCCGTGCTTTTCGAAACCAGCTTGTCCATATTATCCATAATTGAATAGTGGAACATTCCTCCACATTTGGGTTCATAATGATGTTTATTTTGTTTCTCCAAGATACTGAGAGAGCGTACCGATGGCTGATGGACCATGGCTGCCCCACTCTCTCTCAGTAAAGTGAATGAAACACCTGTAGGAAGAAGAAACTGGTATGGAAGGAAGAGGATTTTTGGGAATAGAAAGAATGATTTTTGTCGCGGTAAATTTTACCGTGACAAGAGGAAGAGGTAGTTATTTTTATCATCTGGTCTACAACTCTCGAAGGAAATCCTACTCCGAATTAAAATTTAAAATACCTTTAGGGTTTTCATAAAACTATTTTCTCGGCGAATTGCGCTACAAAACAACGTTTATTTAAAATAATTGAAGTGCTTCAAAACTGATATAAAAATTCGCCAAATCCCTTTCGGTGAATTTTCAAACCCACAACAGGTGTTAGAACATTTAATTTAAGTGACCGCAATGCTGAATAACCACAAGCCAATTACAAAGTAACCACAAAGTCTATAATTGTGTTCATTTCCCTTTTAAACACAACTCCAATCAATTGGCCAGTTTAAGTAGGCAAAGGTATCTCATATCGACCTCAGTCTCGAAGCCTTTTGTATTTTATTTAGGTATATTCACATACTATTATATCTGGAGCATCGTTCGCGTGTTACATAATCACAGCACTGGCGCAGGTGGAAAAGGCCTATTCATTCTCTTATGCCTCTCGCCATCAAGTGGCACACAACAAAGTGTATAGCCCGTGATTGTTGCATTCTCCTCCAGAGCCATGCAATTATTATGTTGTTAACTGAAATTGCACAGACCGTAAGCCCAAATGGCTTCTACCGCACATCCGGATTGCGGTGGTGGTGTAGCGGCACAGCCAGCTTTAGTAACAGTATCAAAATCACAGCGTGATTCCCCAGAAGACTCTAGGCTTATAGACATTGTGGAATTGTACACTCTTTGGAACACTATGAACTATGGCTGGAGTCTACCCATAACCAAAGCGGCAAAGAGACTTCTTGCTTAAATGTCAGGGCTATAGGTTTTTGAACAGTAAACGATCCTTAGGAAGTCGGCAGTTAATTGTTAAGGTATCCGATTACCATCTACAATGTATACTCTCGTTTTGTTGCACTCGATTTGACTTTAACTTGGATTCGCAGTGGGTAGGACAATCTCAGCGACGCTACTGATACCTTTAACGTCTTGTCTGGGTCTGGACAAAGCCAACATTTTAATAATGTGCCACTATTACTTTCATCTTTCTTTCAGCGATGATGAAGGTGAAAGAGCTACTTCGGAAATGGGAAATGAGGAAATACCTTTCCACAGCTGCTGCGCATTGTTGCTCTCGTGCTTTTATATAAAAACCGAACAACAAGATGAATATGGCATCAGTATTACGAACGTAGTCAATAGAGATTAATATTATTGGAAACACAGATCTGTACACGAAAACATGGACTTGAAAATGATTCAAACGGTGAGTGTCCTTGTGCATTTCCTTGAATTCTTGTTTAACAATACTTTCTCAAATAGAATGGGGCTCTTGTGATGACATTTATACTGTCTCTAAACTACGCCACCGCAGGACACTATTATGACAGTCATGACGAAATAGACACATCGCACATCGAAACAACACACTCGGAAGTATCGAAACATGTTCCCGTGCCCGTAATTGAAAAAGTTCCAGTTGCCATTCCTCATCCAGTACCTGTCCAAGTGCCCAACTATATTCGAATTCAAATTCCAGAACCCTACGCAGTTCACGTTCCAGTCAATCAGGAAGTTGAAGTTCCAGTGTATAAGGTTGTTCCTGAGATCACAGAAAGGCGAATTCCATATCCGGTGGAAAAACCTTATCCCGTGGAAGTGGAGAAACCATATCCAGTTGAGGTTATCAAGAGGATCGAGATACCAATTCCGAAGCCATATGCTGTTCCCATCACGATTTACAAGCACATTCTTCAGCATGACAAGTCATCCGGATGGTACTAGGCAAGAAATGATGATATTGGATCATTAATTTTTCGAAAAGGTTATGTGATTTAGTTATAGGGAAATTTTAAATTAATAAATCAGAAACAAAATAATGCAAATCTACACTTCTTTTACTTGAACTCTTTTGAATTTGCTGCATTGTAAAGGGGATATATTCTAAGGACCCCTATTACTACAGCCACTAGATGCTCTTCTGTTAAATTTCTGGGAATATCTCTTACCTCACTTCAACAGTCCCCAATTTCTCGGACAATTTTCCGACTTTTGAAATGTTAGAAAAAATTTCTAGGCTTTCTTCAACGATACTAGAAATTGTGTTTTGTGTACCCCTTCTGGCTGCAATGTAAAGGTAAAGTGTTTTCTTTTCCCAAGGATAGATTTTGGCGACCTGTGGCGGCCATGTTATTTTGGTTACATCTTGATCTTTCAGACCTGTAATATATTATTCAGTTACTGATGCCCAATCATCATGGCAAGTACGCGATGCGTCATTTTGCAGTAGACGTAGTGGTCCTTTACAGTCGGCTCTTCAATGTTTAGTGGCCAAATTTCCGACAAAGGGTTCGGTAATCAATCAGCCAATATTCGTACGTCAAAGGAACGCAAGATCCGTAAAAGTGTACAGCAGATCCCGAGGCACTCGATTCCTTGCTGCAAAAACTCGGTCTTTCTCAGAATTTAACTTGGCGAATTTTGCATTGGGAATTGGGCCTACAACCCTTAAGGACCCAACTGAAAAATTGCTAATTTACACGAGGTCCACCAGGTGACAATTCGTCCTGGTTGGTGAGGTGGTCACGGTCAATGGCGACCGCTACGGAACGATGATAACCAATTTATTAAGGAAAAATTGAACAATATGGACGACATGTGGTTCCAGCAGCTCAGCGTCGCTACGTACGACGCAGCGGAGGCTACAATTGACAGTCTGCATGAACGATTTGAGGGTAAGGTTATTTATCGCAGAGGTTACGTGAATTGGTCAAGCCATATAATGTTACTCCCTCTCACTTGAGTCTTTGGATGGAACTCACAATAGACTTTCAAAAACTATAGGAGATAGAATCATAGTGGAATTGAAACTTTTATATCGCTTGAACATAGTTGAAATGTTACATGTCTCGTATTATTTTATAGATATTTTATTATACTCGTACAATGTTCTTCTGAAACAGCCAGTTGAATTCCTCTTTATAAAAAATTGAAGAACTTCTAGAAATACACATCATGTAACTTTTGAGCTCACATTCGGACGTACTGTCAAGTAAAGAGACTCTGTAAATTCAATAAAAAGGACAGAGCTCAAATGACAACCCTGTGGTATTCCATTATTCCAAATTTTAAAATATTTCATCTGCATTCGAAGGATTGAAGCCGTTTTACAATGTTGTTTCTCAGCTTTTCTAATTCAAAAATCTAAATTAGATGTGAGTGTTTGTCAAATGCCTTTCTGTAGTCTGTAAAGATATAATCATCTTTCGGACCAAAGGTCAGTGAACATCAATGTCACCACCAATCGCTGTCCGAAAAGTAGAAACCCACATCAACATACTCTTCCAATTCTACCAGAAATAGGGCATCCGAATCAACAGAGGAGACCTTCAACTGGCAGAGGCATTCGCACCGCAACAATTTGCAGAAATCTGGTCCTGAGACTGCCTGACGGATCCACCATAGTGGAAAAGCTAAATGTCAAGTACCTAGGAGTGCACGTAAACGAGTTGCTAAAGTTTAACCTGCACTCAAGAACTGTTCTGAAAAACGCCAGTTGGGCCTTCAGCCGTTTGCACCCATTGCTGAAAGGAAGATCAGACCAAAACACATAAATGTTAAAAAAGAGCCAAGTTCTTCTATACAAAAACCATTGTGTAACAAGTCAGCCGCGAAAAGTACTGAGATCTAAAAGTACGTCAAGTTCTTACTTCATGAAGGTTCAATACCGAATATTTAAAGTAGAATAATGTAGTAGAGAAATTTTATTATTTAATGATTACTGACTAAAATTTGATGGGTTCACTGGTCAAGTTTTTAAAACCTTTTGAATTGGGCATAAAAAAAACTTGCCAAGTAAGCCCATAAAATTTTAGTCAGTAATCATTAAATAATAAAATTTCTCTATTACATTGCAGCTGTTTCAATATTATTCTACTTTAAATATTCGGTATTGAACCTTCATGAAGTAAGAACTTGACGTACTTTTAGATCTCAGTACTTTTCACGGCTGACTTGTTACACAATGGGTTTTGTATAGAAGAACTTGGCTCTTCTTTTAACATTTATGGTTTTGGTCTGATCTAACTCCTTTTTGCAAAGATTTTAATATTTTGCCATGTCAAAATCTCGAAAGATACGGAAACATAGAAGGGTGGACTCTACCTACTAAAATAAACTTAATTTATAGCTTCCTATTTCTTTTGGTATATTTTCTTTTTTTATTGGTTGTTTTGATTTGCGCTTCAATTATTTCTTCTTGTCCTGGCAAGATACCTAACACTAACATAGCTACCTTAATTACAGCAATCAGAAGTGCTCCATAAAAGTTAAACATTTTCTCATAAAGTGGGCGGAGACCACGCCCCCTGAATGGAAAATTTAAAATTTTCCTCTGATTGCATGACAAGTCCTACCGTTTTGCAAAATTACAAGATTCTACGATGTCGGGAAGTGCTCCATAATTTTGATGATCTGTCAGTCAGTCAGTCAGTCAGTTACGGTTTTTGTGATTTTTAGGCCTTATATCTCAGGAACCGCTTATGCTAGAAAATTGATATTTGGTGAGGCGCCTGTGCTTGTCTAGCTTAGCATATATTCGGAGATTTAAGTTTCTGACTTCATTGGTACTGAAGATAGGAAGGGGTCAAAAATCGCCTGAGTTTGTTCGTGTAAAAAAGGTGTAGTGCCATAACTTGGCTGGGCACTACCGTGCCCTTTGATCAGGTCTTAGCCAATCAACAAAGATATTGATCTACAAACTGCTTCTGCGACCAGTGATCAACTACTCCTTCCCAGTATGGTTTTTAATCTCGAAGACAGCTATGAAGGAACTTCAACTATTCGAAAGAAAGATACTGAGGATCTGCACTGGACTCTACATCGGCCGTCAATGACAGAAACATTACAGGAACGAGCATTTCTACACAGAAGCGAATTTAATCCCACTGCACAAATATCTAGTTCATTCAACGAAGAAACTAATGGGGAACATCATCGATCACCTGAATCAGCTTATGAGAAGGATGACCACAGAACAACGACATCCCGCACCGAAGTACCTTAGTGTGATGGAAACTCTAGATGTCAATGTAATCATGGACAACGAGGACGTAGTCTCGTTCTACGCTGACATTGGGTCAGCCTACCACTGCGGCTAAAACGCCATCCCTGCCCACAAGATGCGAAAAAAACTGACTATCGATTTGGATTTTTCATAAAAATGATGCAGAAATAATATAATTAATGCATAAACAACAACCAGTAACACAAGTGAAACTTTCTTTGCACCCAGAACACAAACAAGGAAATGCAATGCTTAAGGTGAGGAAGCAATGTGAATGAAATATCATCATCATCAGGGATGACCGCAAAAATAATGGAAATCAAAAACTATTGTTATCTATGGAGATATCCTTTCTGGACGATCAACAAAATGTACACCCTTTTATTCTATACTATGTAGGTAACATTTTTGATCTGCTTTAAAAATCACCGTGAAAGGAAAGTTTGCATTCGAAAACCCTTTCTTAATTCATCAAGCCGCAAAGATATCAGTATTCCGAATAGAAGGAAATTTTCTGATTTAAGTTACCCCCCACTACCAGAATCTTTCCGCTCCTAAATTAGTAAGGTATTCCCTCTACCAACAGAGCTAGATGGGCACTGGGATCTAGTACCTACGCGTGACTAGATATGGATATAAGCCGGAATCGGAAAACCATGATCGATTCGCAATGCTTAGCGAAAAAGTGTGCCTTCATATTATCTATTATGGAGTCTGTTTGAGTGTTTAATCGAACTTCTCCAGAACTCAGCTTCTTCAAAAGACTTGTTTTAATACGCTGCCATGTCAACGAGTAAGGGAATATCTAAAAAGATGACATTTTAGAACGAATCAATTTTTTAAGCCAGGAATCAGTTAGTCCTAAACTAGCTGCCGACATGACGCAAAAACTCGGTCGAATTTTCAAGCTCGCGCACCTTCACTCGCCGATCGTCCATTATCAAACTGCGGATTTGAGAGATTAGAACGTTCGGTGATACTTTTGCTGGAACGACCGCACCGAAATTGAGTAAACCAAAGGTGAATGGTTCCAATCGATGGTGAAGAGTCCTCATTATATTTGTCAAGGTTTTGTTTAATTTGCGTGGTTTTTTCTCGTTAAAAGCAGTGTTTTACCAACACGCGAAATACACCTTTTGCCATTTTAACGAAAATGCTCGCATCTCTATGGCTCTATGGGAAAATTTGCATCTTGAGAAACAAAATGCTGCTTTCCCCCATTCCACAGTTCTATAATTTGTCAGAATCACGGGTCAAAGACCAAATTTCATATTTGCTGGTGCTGGTGCTTAGGGCCTAACCAAGTCATTGCATGTCCCTTTGAAGTTTGACCAATTTGGCAGCATGGCACCTTTTTGGAATTAAGTTAACACATCTTCACTACATCGAGAACAGGTGGACGGAATCGTTGGTCTACATCATCTAGGTTGAATGTTGCAATCTGTCTGAAAGCGGGACACCTCGTAGAGAACTCTACAGGCCCCACTATATACATACACATAAATAAGCATAAGCTAATGTCAAAAAGTCAACGAATGTTTGCCATAATTGAATTATGCACGCGCAAGCAAACATTGCAAACTACCTCCAAACTTTGGTTTTCGGTATTTTGTTCCATATTTTTAAATACGTTTTAAAATGCGACAGTGATACAACAAAAATAATGTTAAGTCATGTTCAGATTTCGTAATTCCAATCACATCCAAGTTTAAAGCAGTGTAAATGCCTTGAGCTCTCCATTTGGCGACTGAGGTCGTTCTTGATTGACTTTCATTAATTGAACGAAACTTAATAAATCGGAGCTGGAGTCCATTTTAGTTATTGAATAGCTAGTTATCTGGTGGTATATCTAACCGAGCACAAATCTTTATATCGGTTTGGAGAAATTAAGATTATTAATCTTGATATTTCAAAAGCATTTTATAGGGCTTGGCATTATTATTTGTTTAATTAGAAAATACCTTTCGGACCGCTAGATAAAAGTTGTGTTGGACAGTTCTGAAATTTATAAAATAAATGCTGGTGTGCCACAGGGCTCCGTTTTGTCTCCGACTCTATTTCTCATATTGATCAATGATCAATGGTGTGCTCAGCTTCTCATATTCTTTTCCAGTTGCACGTCCATCATGTTCTTCAGATGTGGATTTAGAACGGCAGCCTATGATAAGCTCATTAAATTCTGATCTAAATAGCTCCCATGCCGCTGTCCATGAGCGGCACATGCATTGAGGTAACTAAACAGTTCTCGGTATATGCATCACAGAGCAACTTGTGTGGATTAACCATATATTCGACGTCACCAAAAACGCTGCTGAGTATTAAGGTTTCCTTTGAATATGCAAGACATTTTTCATCCTTCTGATTTGGGAGTGATCTATAAGACCTATTTTCGGCCAAAGTTTGAGTATAATTCCCATATTTAGGCATCAAGTGGTCCAAAAACTCACTTGAGTATGTGGAATAGAATCCAAAAAAGAGTAAGTAATAAAACTATATAACGGAAACATTTGAATATCCTGAGTAATTATCTTCCAGATTCTCCGAAAATGTAATGTTGGATTATCGTTCTTAAGACAAGTTTTCAATTTGATGGTTAACATTTGAAGCAGTCAAACCTTATTACCATAACTTACGTTAATATAAACCACAATTTAACAATTTAGAAGTACTATTGCTAAATTTGCCAATAAATTTGGTATACTCAAAACCCGTAGGATCCTGGCAGGAAGCATGGGCAGAGCCAACTCCATATAGTTCGATGACAATGCTTTAAAAATAACAAATATCAAAATGGGCACACGACTCTATCTAGAAGTCAATTCCCAACTAAGGAATGTCTATGACTCTATATAGGAAAATAATTACAAAAATCAATTATTGTTATTTCCATATTGAAAGCTGCGTCGGCAAATTCTCTTGAAAGTCAAACCCTCCAACCAAGATACATAACCAAATTTGATATTAACATCCTATTAGTGCTTAACCCGACTGCAATTATGACAACGCTCGGTCATAAATTAACCGAGCTGTAGCAGACGCTAGAGGGCGTCCGTCCTTCTGTTGATACTCCACCGCGGTGGTGCGGCGGGGTCTTAAAATTTATGTTTGTGCGTTTTGGACATCGTCATGGTCGTCGTTGTCGTCGTCGCAATAAACCCAACCAAATCCACACGGAATCACTTTGATTGCATCAGCTCATAGCCCCAGTTCTCCAGTCAGTCGCTTCGAATGCCTCCCCCGATAATATTGTCGTGAGTCTCGCGATTTCATAGATTCCAAATTCATTGCACACACAATCTCTTGGGGGCAATTTTGTGTTGTGTTGTGTTGTGTTGCGACTGTGTTCCGAAACTTGTTGCAAATGGAATTTATTTTGCGTTACTACTTGCTTACAGCAAAATGGCACAACATGCGTTTTAGCATGTGTTGAACTGTCATAAATTAATTTCTCCTAGCAGAGCTAATTAACAGTACTCTCTCCCTCTCTCTATTTGTAGATGGAAAAGCTGTATACTAGGATGTTAACCTGGGCTGGATTTAATCACGCAGCACCGTGCCATGAAGGTATGGCAAATCCACTCTACGGGATGAAAGAAACGACATTCCATACAGCAAGGCTGTTGTCGATTTCGTCTTGACATGGATATTTGCGTGTTGAACATTCTGTTGGGATGATAGAGAGCTTTAGATTTGTGTATACTTATTACAAGTTTGAAAAAAAAGTCTTCCTTGTGTGTATTTTCGATGGTAAATTAAAATGTTAGGTACCGAAGCTAATCATGGACTTGGGAATATTTATTAAAATATATAGGATCCTTCAATGGCGAAATCAGGATTTTATCATGAAGAGACGTTTGGGAACGGGTTTCTTCTTGATGTGAGAAAACCGAAAAACATAAAGCTATTTATTTATTTAATTTGGGAAAAGATAGAGCTTTGAGATGATTTTTTAACTAAACATGATTTAAACGTCATTAAGTACCCCTTGATGGCATAAGAATTAGTGCCAAGCCAGTCCAAAAATGTTTTCAAGGGTGTACTGCCTCTTCTGAGGAAGTGACTTATCCTCCAAGATTATCTATTGTGATTAAAAGTGCTTTTATTCTTAGCAGAAAATTGTAGGTGCCCTCCATTTCTACGAACACACACACATAGGTTTGGGCAGAGTTGTATTCCACTATGCTTATATGCTCCCTACGATATGTTGGCCTCTATCAAATTCCATTAGATAAAAGCTGCGAAGCCTGTGTAATTTTCTATTTTAATTCGTCAAAATAGAGTCCTATAACACAAGAAGCCAATTCCAAGGGGACTTACTTTTTAATTGTAAATGATGCTTATACACGGCATAATACCCTCTGGGGTATTTAAGAGATCAATGAACGAGGTGAGTCGTTTTTCGATCTTTTTCCCAGCTCAGAAAATTGTGAATAATGTTATTAAAAACCTTAATGCAATGATAGAAAATTGGAGAGTATTCCCTCTGAAATCTTTTTCAGACCACAGATGGATTCTATTCAACATAAATTTTCAAGCCGAAACTCGCTTACCATTTAGAAATTCCAAAAAAATTCAAAAGTCAGTCCGGTAGTCAAAAGTCATTCATTTTCTCTGCAAATACACTGCTCTGGCCAAATTTGGAGCACAATCATTAGGAATGGCATTTTTTGACGACATTGACGAATTTTCGGAAACGAAGATCAAAAACTTGATCTCTTATCTTAAAGCACCGAAATGGCTGTTGGACGATCTTTGGTTACTTCTGTGCCGAGCCCTCCGTTTGATTTCTTAGATTCCGCGCTAGCACACTGAGAGCTTTGACGGTGGCTTACGGTGAAGGGGGCCATATAATCACTCAATCGGATTGGCTATACTTTTTCAATAATAGTCAACAAGATGCCCAGCTTGGCACAGTGTAGATGGTGTCGGATGAGTGTGGTGGTACGGCTGAGTGAGTGATCCAATTTCCGGATGATTATGCAAAATTGAACACACAATAAGAGACATCAAAACTAGATCCATATTTTTGAACTTAATCTAAACTGGATCACGCCGTGAGAATGTTCACAATGTAAGCAATTGAGTGGGTGTGAATTAAACAAAAAAAAAAACATCTATGCATTTTATTTCAAAATTTGAATATGTCGGAGCAATCTTACGAAAACGAATTCGTAAAAATTTACGTTAAATAGTATTTTAAATAGTATTATATACTTTTTTATTAAAAAAGTATTTGATGAACTGGACATAAGGCTTTGTTATTATTTTAATCAATCGAAGCCTTAAAATAAAACTTCGGTCGAAACAGCGAAGGAAGCGAAAAGTTGCGAATATTCAGCACCTGTTTAATGGGGATCATATAGAGAACGCGTAACTCACTTCCCTCAGTTAAAAACTAGTTCCAACACCCAATATAGAAAAGGTAGGAATAGCTATAAACAGCTTAATAACAACAAGGCTTCCGGACTTACTTAGCTTACCAGAAGAGCTCTTGGTGGGGTTCACATATCAAATAATAACCAAGTATTGGTGGAATGGTCTTTATTCCCCAAAATTCGAAGATCACTTCTCACATTCAGCCAAATCTTGGCAAAAACCGTTAAATTTCACTCACCATATCTTCATCGAATTCAAACCCTCTGTAGTATTCATCCCGAGAATACTGCTCTAGCTGTGTTGCGTAGATTGGAAAAAACGTGTTGCAAAGTTCAACTAGGGAATATCTCCTCCAAAAAATTGCAAACGTCAAGGAGATACGAGCACGCAAAATGTGTTTTTTTTTTTGACCATCCATATCTCAGGAACTAATAATTGTACAGCAAACTGATCGTGAGTTTTGATCATGAATTAGTCCTATATTAAAAGCTTTAAATGATTTAGAAAAGAAAGGTTTCTTATACACAATATTGGTTCGAAAAAGTACTAATAAAATTATTATAAAATTTTCCCAAACCTACCAATTTGTAACTATTTAATTTTTGTTTGAAAAAAACGTCAAAACACTTTTGACTAAAAATGGCGGTTTTGGGCAAGTAAACTAACAGACATAGAGTTGTAATGACTGCAATTATTTCGTACACCGGTTCCTTAAATTTACATTGTCTACTCTTTTTTGTTTTGCTATATTAAAAAAAATATATATACGGTTACACCTTCAGGTTAGGCGAAATTCAATAAAAAAGAAAGAGGGATCGCTTAAAATTATAAGACTCTACGGATGAACTTGAATTTTTCTATAAAAAAAAACTTTGTATTAAAAAAAATCCCTTGCCGTATAAGAAGTTGCTTTGAAATTATCAAAAAGCACAGTAGTGCCCAGACAAGATCGCTGCAATACACCCTTTTTACAGGAACAAACTCAGGTGATTTTCGGTAGTGCAGCGGTACCGTGCTTTGCAGTTCCTCATTTCCATGCGAAGGAAATTAAAGCGAGAGCGAGGTGGTATTCCCCCAAGAAGTTGGATCATTATATGAGAATGGTATAAACATGTTTGCAGAACTGCGCTTCGGTTTCAGCAAGATAGAGCAACTGCAGACATAGCCGTTATGGTGGATTTGCAATGAAAATTTCGAAGCAAATTCATATCAAGTAACTCCACAACTTTCAGCAGGCCCCAAGGTCACCTGGCCTGATTGCATGTCAAGCAAGAGCTGTACAAACCAAAACCGTGGATCTCTTGTGTATTGTGGTCGTTACAAATAGGACAATTTTGCTCGCTGACAAACACATTCATCCAGAAATAAGCCTCGTTGCTGAATACAATTTTTTGATCGAAATTGTTCCGAAAAGTTGATCAAGCACATTCATAAAACAATTTAATCATTCGCACATTTTGTTCAACAATCCACATTGATAATACAAAACAGACTTAATATATGACAGTCGATTCGACAGATGTAACCTGAACAACTAGTCCGAAATCATATCTCAAAATTCAGAAATTCTTACTGGAAAACCCTTTACTTTTGAACTGTACCTAGTAGTATCGTGCTAAGGCATGTGTTTTATCATATTGATTTTTAACGGATCTGCAAAAATGACAATTTGTGCAAACAACAAAGCAAACAGACCTTTTTTCGATATTTGTAAATGTCAAAGTGCCATAAAAAGTTAGTGCGAATTACTATATATGTCGAATACCTAATTTGATGAATTGAACCTTAAAAAAAACATCGGGATTCTTTGGAGGATTTGCATGTCGTATTGGTTGATTTTGAAAAAGCATTCGATCGGCAACCACGAGATCTAATATGGGTGGCCCTCAGGCAACGAGGAGTTCCAGAAACATATGTGCGGATAATTATGGACATGTATGATGGAGCAGTTACTAAAGTAAGATGCGCAGCTGGAGTCACCGAAGAATTCGAAACCACAGTAGGTGTACACCAGGGAAGTGTCTTGAGTCCCCTGCTCTTTATTACAGTTCTTGATTACCTGCTTGAAGGCAAAGTGACGGATCCAACAGTACATCAGTTATTCTTTGCTGACGATGGAGCCATCATAAGTGAAGACCCGATATCCCTACAACGAGCACTTGACGTATGGGTGGATGTTCTAGAAGGAAGTGGGTACCGCATAAGCGCGAAAAAGACAGAATACCTATGCTGCCCATTTTCTGATCCACACAGGCCTATTCCAGACATTTATTTGAATGGAGTAGTGCTTCCCAAATGTGAAAAGTTTAAATATCTGGGGTCTATGATAAATAACGAAGCTACTTGTGATGACGATATCAATCATCGCGTAAGCGTTGCGGGAAAATTCTGCTATCTTCTGTGACCGAAAAATGCCCCCTAAGCTGAAAGGAAAGCTCTACACTTCAGTTGTGCGTCCAGCACTCACATACGGTTCACAATGTTGGACAATGTACAAAAAGTATGAGAGTAAGCTAACGGCAGCTGAGATGAAGATGCTTCGTATGACAGCAGGAGTTACAAAGCTTGATCGAATTAGAAGTACGAAGATCCGAGGAAGCCTTCATGTTAAGAATACCATTTCCCAAAAAATTGAACACGACCGACTCAGTTGGTATTGCCATGTTCAAAGGAGAGATCCTGAGAACCCCGTCAAAAAGGCAATATCATACAACGTTCCAATTCGGAATAAAAAGAAAGGTAGGCCTTAACACTCCTGGTACAAACAAATGCAAAAACACCAGCATTCAGTTGGCCTCAGAAATGGAACAATACAAAACCGGGAGGCTGCCGCCGATTTCTGAGGTCAACCCGGCGAACCCCACAGGCGGATCACTAGTGTGAAGCAGATACGTGGGAGAGTTATGATCCCCTCGACATCGAGATCATAACAGCGCCGAAGCAAAGGAAGAAGAAGAAGAAGAACCTTAATAAAATCTAGGACATTATGTACATATTATGCTAAGTCTGCAAAATTGTCTTTTTAACAAAGTAGGGTACTAAAATAGTTTAAACATCGTACTAAATTCTTGGGCCCATGTCTCTAAGGCTTGAACTAGCTTCGTATTCAAATAATCCTATATATTTAAAGAGTTGTTGGATAGTATGACTATGAACCTTAGCCTGGTTCTGGTCGTAGTTTGAACTTTGCCAATGAAATAATAGAGGAAAGGTTTTCTGTTTTTAATTCCACTTCACTTAAACAATTCCTAAGGAATAAATCTCTGCAAATCGGACACACGTGATGCATGAAATTGAATTCACCATCGATACGGAAATATAAAATGCGAAAAATACAAATTGCAATTTACCTGAAAAATTAATCAACCGTTCGATTGAAATTTAAGAATCAAAAAAAGTCCAACCCACACGGCTTTGGTATTAAAGTAGGTATCGATGCACAGGGAAACCCATTCACTGTGCCGATGGAAAATAATTTATTCCGACCCTGGGAATTGTTTATTATGCACCAAAGGAGAGAACTCACAGTCTGCATTGTAAGTAAGTGGTGCAACAAATGCCGTGGTAGAGGCAGCCATTTTCTTAAAATCTGGATCTGAGATCCAGGCGAAGACGTTCTGTGATTCGTCCGAATCATGTGCATCAGAGCAGGCAGCATTGACGACCACGACGACGACAACAACGAGGACTATGACGACAGCAGAGGCACTCGAGTGGCGGCTTCCATTTGTAGCTATATACTGCATCGATACAGGGATAAATGGTTCATTGTGTGATCCACAATGGAGTGGCCATAAATCTTCATCAACGATTTTCGGAATTCACCAGCCCCAATAGCACAGCAGTTTAGTGCAGCAGCATCACAAACGAAAGATCCACGATCGAAGACTGTCGCCGAAGAGCGGTGTATCTCTTAGATTTTCAGCTGGTTGGATGCTGGTCCATCTTTTGATTGATGCTAAACGATTTTTATTGCAATATATACGAAGAGATGGAGCGAAAAAAACACAGTCAGCGATCGGGATAAGACTCCGCCCAGGGAGGAAAATTGCCCGCATGAAGGCACCACTGCACCGATCAATGGAGGAAGAGGCATAATTTATGCAAGCTCTACAACGCTCCTCACGGACCGACCAAGAAAAACGCGGTAGCCGGCCCGCAATGTTTGTAAACTTATTATCCATCAATTTTGCCAAACAACCGCCATCATCATCTCGGTGTGTTGTGTACGGCGTGTAAGTAGGTATATGTAAGAACCACGGCCATTGTTTCATCCTCATGGATCTCCGAAAAAAAAAATAAATAAATCCAAAAAAAAAACAGCCCACCGCATTGCTGCTTGAATGCAATGCAACAACTGAATGACCACATATCTGCATATGGAGAGTTTTTCTGTCTGTCCCAGGGAAGCAGCAGCAGCTTTGTCAGTCAATCTAACCGCGAAAAAGCAACCCCAGCCATCTAGCCAACCAGACGGACCAGGATCTTTGAATCTGTATAGTTGTGTACCTGGGCCACCACTGCGCTTAATTGTATGAAAATTTGTTGATTGTTGATAAAATTCAATTGTGCTGCATCTATCCTATGAACGTATGCACACGGCCGGATTTGAATGGGGAGAATTTCTGAGGATCCTCGTGAAAATAGAAACCTTATGTGTGGTTCCAGTGGATGAGCTTTTCCATCGCAATATCTTCGTAATCCTTTAACCAAGATTTTGAGACTCATGTGGTCAATCACGGTAACAGTGGCAAGAGCCGTTTAACCCAGTTCCAAGGCCACTATTTAGTTCTTGGAAAATTAAAGTCTGATTTAAATAAGATTTCTAAGAACCTTTAATAGCTTCCCGGCTTGGATTTCCTGGATCAAGCCAGGCAACGACTTTCAGTTTCCTAAGTTCAGTGGACCAACCTGTTCCTAAAATTGATTCCTCTATGAAAAAGAAATAGGAGAAACAGGGCAAAATTTCACTTTGACAAGCCGATGCGATATTCTGAACCTTAAAACTACCTTTGTCCTCAAGAAATCTTCGATCTTATGGTTTATTTCGAAGTATCTGGAACATATTTACCATAAAGTTCCCCTGCATCGCATAAAGATCAATCTAGGTCATAGAACCTATAGAGCATCTGACAAAATCCAGCCCTGTCGGAATAGTCTGAGCGATGGTCGACTGGTTGGTCGGTATGTCGGTCGGTCGTCGATTGGGTTGGTTGGCCATCAGACTCCTTGGTCCGTATGAATTCCATGGTTTTTACTTTGCTTCTTTGTCATGCGATGTCGGTAGCTAAGCGATCAGATCAAGCGCGCGCTCTGTGATCCGAATAAGGGCTACTGCACCGCCTAAAAGCGCGCGGTGCATCTTATGAAATCCTTTCGAGGTATTATATGGCTTGATGTTTTATAGCTCGTTACATGTTTTTGGCCTGGACTTTGATGTTGTGCCGGTGATTTTTATGCACACAGTAGCCTCCATATTTGTAACATGGCGGGATCCACCTCCCTGATGATGTGGTGGAACAATTGGAAAAGCTAGAGAGTGTCATTGATGTGGTTCCACTGATGGAAGCCATCGTTACATTATTTTTTGTTTTTTTCGCCGCACCGTATGTTCTGACAACAACGAACCGAAACAAACAAAATACACAACGAACAAAAAAAAAAAAAGGAAAAATGTCAAAATTGACAAGCGTTGTCTGTTGGTTGTTGGAATTCCGGCGACCTCTTGATGCATAGCATCCTGCCTGGTTGTTGGTGAAAAACATGCAAACAGCGACATGGACAACAACGTCATCGCAGATAACAACTCTGTTGTGTTGCTGTGGGATTGGCCATAAGGGAAAGAAAGGAGACGTTATCGTTTCGAGGCGATCATGATGCTAAAGGCATTGTTCAGAAATAATTTTCCAGCGGCAGTAATTAGACTGGAAATATGGAACAAGACATTAATCAATGTTCGGGGGCATCTTTGTGGATTTTTATTTGTTTTTTTCGCAACGAAGGTATCTTTAATGGGCTCTTGAGAGGTAGAATAAAAGGATATTGGACACATTTACCGCCGAAATAAGATTTAATCGCAAATGTTTTTTGGCGACTAATTGTGGGAATGGCAGTAGAACTTCGACTCATAAATAACCAGGCAAAAGAGAATTGCCAAATCTAGACAAGATGTTGCAACAATAGAGACTATACCATGTGATGGAAGCAGTAGCATGATGTGATATGGGATCTTGAAACCCAAAAATCCATGGCTCTGATTTGAATGTGGGAACAGTATTGATGATTCTATCAGATGCAAAGTGATCTGACGAAATTTTTTGAGTCAATAAAAAAAAGAGAGACACTATACGACTCTCGAAGAAGATGTGAAGATGGGTTTGAAAGTTAAGAATAAGAAATCTTAAGATCAAAACCAACTGTATAAGTACTATTTTTTGAAAATAAAATGTCCACATGTGATAAGATATGTTAAACAACCCTTAAGTTGAATGACTATTGTGGCATTCCAAGAAAACAGCCTCAATTCTCATTAGGCCTGCCAAATCGCATATAAGCTACTCAAATAAAAAATTTTTCCAATAGGGATTTTCGACAAGTTAGTGATTGCGGACATGTTGTTGAAGCTACATATGTCAAATTGACTGTCATTTATATAATCTGACTTGTTAAATCAACATGCATATAGCATATAGCGTTCAACAGCCCGTGCCATAATGTACTTTTTGCACAATTGAAAATGGTTATCTAGCGCCGCGCCGAGGCGATGTGAATTGGCCATAAATATCGTGCGATTTGACCCCGTTAGACTTCTTTTTATTGAGTCTTATTAAGTCACTGGTCTATGCCAATAAACCACAAGTCACTTCTGGCCGAAATCCCAACATAATCTATTCCATTGGTCAAATATACCCTGTTTTATGTGCCAGAGTTATGGAAAATTGCCACCCGCTATAGCCATGATAATAAATATAAATATGAATGGTATTCATAAATATTTTTAATAAATATAATATTTTATAATAATATTTCTTTTATAGATTGTTTAATTTAAATTTAAAGATAGAAAGCGCTTAATGGAAAACCGTTTATATACATTCTGTGATGTGCTTTTTTCTTTCCAGTCGAGGTTATGCTGGCCGGTTTCGCCATCGTCGTCCTGGAGAAAACACGAAACTTCAGAGGAAAAGGTCTTCAAAAACCTTTTTACAAAATCTTTATTAAAAATAACTCTTATAGACATAAACACAAAATATTCTGTTACTATTAGTATTTCAATTAATTCTGGCAATCGAACGATGTACGGGTATCCACTCTTCTGGATTCTAGTCTTGCTGACTCATAACTGGTTGCTGATGATCCGGATGATGATCCGGACTTCGAATTAAGGCCTCTTACCACTCACTGGTTGGGGGAAGCCTTAGAAAAAGAATAGCTAAACAATCTCTCCTACCTAACTTGTCTTTTCACGATACCCTTACCACCATAGAAAGCAAGAAAGCTAAAATGACCGAATCGCCTACACTTGGCTACAACCGGAGTGTAAATGATCAATAAATTCCACTTAAGTGGAGTACAATGGAACACTTCGTTACAATTCAGAGCTTCTAACTCAAATTTTTCCACGCAAAGAACGAAACCTAAAATCTACTACTACTTTGGGTAATGGGTAATGGTAAGAACGTTTTGATGTTGTACACTCAGAAAAAAAAATAGTTATTTTTGTAACTATTGCAATAGTCATTTGATAAATTTCCATGAAATTTATGAAATGACTATTTTTCATCAAAAATAATTCAAAAATAGTTAAAAAATAGTAAAATATAGTTAGAATTAACCTACGAAATTGTTAAAAATAAGAATAACTATACAAAAAAGTAATTTTCTACTATTTTGAATAGTTATACTTTGATTGTCATAAACCACTACTAAGAATAGTTGAAAACGACTATGGATGGTTCTGATTACTTAATAGTAAGTTTTAACTTTCTAATAGTCAAAATAAGAATGTCCTAATTTTAAATAGAATACACAAAAATATGACAAACCAATACCTTCTTAAGATAGTTCAATATGACTCTGACGTAGTAGATAAATTAGTAGTCGAATCTGACTATTAAGTATGTATATCAACTTTTAAATAGTCAAAAAAAAATACATTAGTTTTAAATATGTAGGTAGGATAAATTATTTTCACAAACGACATCTTAAAAAAGTTAAATACTACTATCGTGTAGTAGATATTAGAATGCAGTTTCAATGTTACAATTAAATAGCTAATTCTGAAAATTTAATAATAGGTATACTTCATTTTCTTAAGCAGAAAAAAAATAGGCACATTAGTTGACTGTTAAATGGTTACTTCATCCACATTCAGAAGAAAAACCAAGTTGCTGAATATTTCTATGACGTTTTCTTTTAAATTCCCTAAAAATCTCTTGTTTCTTTCACACGAAGAAACAAAATTTCTAGATAATTTTTGAAATTTTCTTTGCAAGTCTATTTATGTATACAAATTAATATATATGTACATACATAGCTACTATTAATGTACCATAAAGCGAAAAGCAGTGAAAATATTATTACAAAATATTCACAATGGACTATTGCATAGTTATTTTGAGATTCTTCATAACTATCGCATACCTAGTCATTTTTAACTATTGTGTTAGTGGATTGTGACTTTCGGAAAGTTAAAATCAATTAATGAGGTAAAGTCACAATTGACTTCCTAGTAGTAAGTTTTGCAAACATATAGTCCCCTTTTACACTATTATTTTTTGAGTCTGACTATTTTGTGAAAGAAAACAAAATCTGATTTCATCTTCGCACCCACTGATTTTTGAAAAGATTCAGACCCAGATAGTCATTAGCCGTGTTTTTTGGAAAACTTATCCGTAGTACAGTAGGATTTTATATGAATAACAAATACAACATCCGTAATAGGATCACTGGCGACACTCGAATAAACGTCAAATCTCTATCCGCAGCAGGATTTCACTTCTCATTTTATAGGCAGTGATCCTACTGCGGATGTTGTATTTGTTATTCATATAAAATCCTACTGTACTACGGATAACTTTTCCAAAAAAATACGCTACGTCATAACATACGCATACAGTATAACAAAAGATATCTAATAATGAGCAGCATTGTTCGTAAAAATTCCCAAAGTAGATTTTCAAAAACTGAAGAATTCCAACTTTAAAGATCTTTTATGATTGGTATTCAGAGGTTCGAACTTTTATAAAAGTCTGTTATGCTACTTCGAAAACGAGATCTGTTATGAAACTGAACTAAATCTGTTATCATAATCAGCTGAAATGGATGACGAACAAAAAAGTAAACCCTTAGGCTAGGCGCGCACATTCAATTTTTAGTTTCGAAACTGCTTGGTTCGAGCACCTAAAAAGTTTGTGTTTTGACACAAACTAAACGATTGCGCGCACATTCAATTTTTAGTTGCACAACTGTTTGGTTGCTTTTAGAAAACAGATGAACTATTTAGTTGAATGTCCGCGCAAGTGCATATAATTATATGTTACACAAAATAGCGAACTCATTTTAGGCAATCGCTTAGTTTGTATCAAAACACAAACTTTTAGTTGCTCGATCCAAGCAGTTGCGAAACTAAAAATTGGATAAGCGCGCCTAGCCTAAGGCTATTTTGTATAATTATATGCACCTGCGCGGACATTCAACCAAATAGTTCATCTGTTTTCTATAAGCAACCAAACAGTTGTACAACTAAAAATTGAATGTGCGCACCTAGCCTTACACACTTTTGGTATCCATATTTTAGCGTGCTGAATACTAAAATTAAAATTCATAAAAGATTTGTTGACAGCTTAAACATTTGTATGGAAATTCATAGTAGAATAACAGAAAAGAAGAATAAAAGATCTCGCCGAATAGGCCTAATGGTCTTTCTAATAAAATATCATCCCTTGGCTTAAAAAATACAGTTTTGTTGCATTAATGCGCACATTTTGTCTATCCCCATATCGCTCGTAAGCACACTTTACTTTCAAAAGCAAAAGTGAATGACATTATAAGAAACGTTCACACTCTGCAATTATAGACGCGTCTTATTATTTCCGAGTATTCGTTTGTTTTCTGCCGAAAACTTCAGTACCTCTCCGAGATTTTTAGTTCTTTGTACTTCGAGTATTAATATCTACTACGCACTAGTTATTTTCAACGCCTTTGTGTTAGTTTATGACTATGTAAAAGCAAAAAGTAGTAAGAAGTTATTAAAAAATAGTCAGAATTGACAATTGAATAGTTATTTTAAGATTCTTCATAACTATCGCATAGTCATTTTTAACTTTTGTGTTAGTGGATTGCGACTTTCGGAAAGTTAAAATCAATTAATGAGGTAAAGTCACAATTGACTTCCTAGTAGTAAGTTTGCAAACATATAGTCCCCTTTTACACTATTATTTTTTGAGTCTGACTATTTTGTGAAAGAAAACAAAATCTGATTTCATCTTCGCACCCACTGATTTTTGAAAAGATTCAGACCCAGATAGTCATTAGCCGTGTTTTTTGGAAAACTTATCCGTAGTACAGTAGGATTTTATATGAATAACAAATACAACATCCGTAATAGGATCACTGGCGACACTCGAATAAACGTCAAATCTCTATCCGCAGCAGGATTTCACTTCTCATTTCATAGGCAGTGATCCTACTGCGGAGGTTGTATTTGTTATTCATATAAAATCCTACTGTACTACGGATAACTTTTCCAAAAAAATACGCTACGTCATAACATACGCATACAGTATAACAAAAGATATCTAATAATGAGCAGCATTGTTCGTAAAAATTCCCAAAGTAGATTTTCAAAAACTGAAGAATTCCAACTTTAAAGATCTTTTATGATTGGTATTCAGAGGTTCGAACTTTTATAAAAGTCTGTTATGCTACTTCGAAAACGAGATCTGTTATGAAACTGAACTAAATCTGTTATCATAATCAGCTGAAATGGATGACGAACAAAAAAGTAAACCCTTAGGCTAGGCGCGCACATTCAATTTTTAGTTTCGAAACTGCTTGGTTCGAGCACCTAAAAAGTTTGTGTTTTGACACAAACTAAACGATTGCGCGCACATTCAATTTTTAGTTGCACAACTGTTTGGTTGCTTTTAGAAAACAGATGAACTATTTAGTTGAATGTCCGCGCAAGTGCATATAATTATATGTTACACAAAATAGCGAACTCATTTTAGGCAATCGCTTAGTTTGTATCAAAACACAAACTTTTAGTTGCTCGATCCAAGCAGTTGCGAAACTAAAAATTGGATAAGCGCGCCTAGCCTAAGGCTATTTTGTATAATTATATGCACCTGCGCGGACATTCAACCAAATAGTTCATCTGTTTTCTATAAGCAACCAAACAGTTGTACAACTAAAAATTGAATGTGCGCACCTAGCCTTACACACTTTTGGTATCCATATTTTAGCGTGCTAAATACTAAAATTAAAATTCATAAAAGATTTGTTGACAGCTTAAACATTTGTATGGAAATTCATAGTAGAATAACAGAAAAGAAGAATAAAAGATCTCGCCGAATAGGCCTAATGGTCTTTCTAATAAAATATCATCCCTTGGCTTAAAAAATACAGTTTTGTTGCATTAATGCGCACATTTTGTCTATCCCCATATCGCTCGTAAGCACACTTTACTTTCAAAAGCAAAAGTGAATGACATTATAAGAAACGTTCACACTCTGCAATTATAGACGCGTCTTATTATTTCCGAGTATTCGTTTGTTTTCTGCCGAAAACTTCAGTACCTCTCCGAGATTTTTAGTTCTTTGTACTTCGAGTATTAATATCTACTACGCACTAGTTATTTTCAACGCCTTTGTGTTAGTTTATGACTATGTAAAAGCAAAAAGTAGTAAGAAGTTATTAAAAAATAGTCAGAATTGACAATTGAATAGTTATTTTAAGATTCTTCATAACTATCGCATAGTCATTTTTAACTTTTGTGTTAGTGGATTGCGACTTTCGGAAAGTTAAAATCAATTAATGAGGTAAAGTCACAATTGACTTCCTAGTAGTAAGTTTGCAAACATATAGTCCCCTTTTACACTATTATTTTTTGAGTCTGACTATTTTGTGAAAGAAAACAAAATCTGATTTCATCTTCGCACCCACTGATTTTTGAAAAGATTCAGACCCAGATAGTCATTAGCCGTGTTTTTTGGAAAACTTATCCGTAGTACAGTAGGATTTTATATGAATAACAAATACAACATCCGTAATAGGATCACTGGCGACACTCGAATAAACGTCAAATCTCTATCCGCAGCAGGATTTCACTTCTCATTTTATAGGCAGTGATCCTACTGCGGATGTTGTATTTGTTATTCATATAAAATCCTACTGTACTACGGATAACTTTTCCAAAAAAATACGCTACGTCATAACATACGCATACAGTATAAAAAAAGATATCTAATAATGAGCAGCATTGTTCGTAAAAATTCCCAAAGTAGATTTTCAAAAACTGAAGAATTCCAACTTTAAAGATCTTTTATGATTGGTATTCAGAGGTTCGAACTTTTATAAAAGTCTGTTATGCTACTTCGAAAACGAGATCTGTTATGAAACTGAACTAAATCTGTTATCATAATCAGCTGAAATGGATGACGAACAAAAAAGTAAACCCTTAGGCTAGGCGCGCACATTCAATTTTTAGTTTCGAAACTGCTTGGTTCGAGCACCTAAAAAGTTTGTGTTTTGACACAAACTAAACGATTGCGCGCACATTCAATTTTTAGTTGCACAACTGTTTGGTTGCTTTTAGAAAACAGATGAACTATTTAGTTGAATGTCCGCGCAAGTGCATATAATTATATGTTACACAAAATAGCGAACTCATTTTAGGCAATCGCTTAGTTTGTATCAAAACACAAACTTTTAGTTGCTCGATCCAAGCAGTTGCGAAACTAAAAATTGGATAAGCGCGCCTAGCCTAAGGCTATTTTGTATAATTATATGCACCTGCGCGGACATTCAACCAAATAGTTCATCTGTTTTCTATAAGCAACCAAACAGTTGTACAACTAAAAATTGAATGTGCGCACCTAGCCTTACACACTTTTGGTATCCCTATTTTAGCGTGCTGAATACTAAAATTAAAATTCATAAAAGATTTGTTGACAGCTTAAACATTTGTATGGAAATTCATAGTAGAATAACAGAAAAGAAGAATAAAAGATCTCGCCGAATAGGCCTAATGGTCTTTCTAATAAAATATCATCCCTTGGCTTAAAAAATACAGTTTTGTTGCATTAATGCGCACATTTTGTCTATCCGTAGTACAGTAGGATTTTATATGAATAACAAATACAACATCCGTAATAGGATCACTGGCGACACTCGAATAAACGTCAAATCTCTATCCGCAGCAGGATTTCACTTCTCATTTTATAGGCAGTGATCCTACTGCGGATGTTGTATTTGTTATTCATATAAAATCCTACTGTACTACGGATAACTTTTCCAAAAAAATACGCTACGTCATAACATACGCATACAGTATAAAAAAAGATATCTAATAATGAGCAGCATTGTTCGTAAAAATTCCCAAAGTAGATTTTCAAAAACTGAAGAATTCCAACTTTAAAGATCTTTTATGATTGGTATTCAGAGGTTCGAACTTTTATAAAAGTCTGTTATGCTACTTCGAAAACGAGATCTGTTATGAAACTGAACTAAATCTGTTATCATAATCAGCTGAAATGGATGACGAACAAAAAAGTAAACCCTTAGGCTAGGCGCGCACATTCAATTTTTAGTTTCGAAACTGCTTGGTTCGAGCACCTAAAAAGTTTGTGTTTTGACACAAACTAAACGATTGCGCGCACATTCAATTTTTAGTTGCACAACTGTTTGGTTGCTTTTAGAAAACAGATGAACTATTTAGTTGAATGTCCGCGCAAGTGCATATAATTATATGTTACACAAAATAGCGAACTCATTTTAGGCAATCGCTTAGTTTGTATCAAAACACAAACTTTTAGTTGCTCGATCCAAGCAGTTGCGAAACTAAAAATTGGATAAGCGCGCCTAGCCTAAGGCTATTTTGTATAATTATATGCACCTGCGCGGACATTCAACCAAATAGTTCATCTGTTTTCTATAAGCAACCAAACAGTTGTACAACTAAAAATTGAATGTGCGCACCTAGCCTTACACACTTTTGGTATCCCTATTTTAGCGTGCTGAATACTAAAATTAAAATTCATAAAAGATTTGTTGACAGCTTAAACATTTGTATGGAAATTCATAGTAGAATAACAGAAAAGAAGAATAAAAGATCTCGCCGAATAGGCCTAATGGTCTTTCTAATAAAATATCATCCCTTGGCTTAAAAAATACAGTTTTGTTGCATTAATGCGCACATTTTGTCTATCCCCATATCGCTCGTAAGCACACTTTACTTTCAAAAGCAAAAGTGAATGACATTATAAGAAACGTTCACACTCTGCAATTATAGACGCGTCTTATTATTTCCGAGTATTCGTTTGTTTTCTGCCGAAAACTTCAGTACCTCTCCGAGATTTTTAGTTCTTTGTACTTCGAGTATTAATATCTACTACGCACTAGTTATTTTCAACGCCTTTGTGTTAGTTTATGACTATGTAAAAGCAAAAAGTAGTAAGAAGTTATTAAAAAATAGTCAGAATTGACAATTGAATAGTTATTTTAAGATTCTTCATAACTATCGCATAGTCATTTTTAACTTTTGTGTTAGTGGATTGCGACTTTCGGAAAGTTAAAATCAATTAATGAGGTAAAGTCACAATTGACTTCCTAGTAGTAAGTTTGCAAACATATAGTCCCCTTTTACACTATTATTTTTTGAGTCTGACTATTTTGTGAAAGAAAACAAAATCTGATTTCATCTTCGCACCCACTGATTTTTGAAAAGATTCAGACCCAGATAGTCATTAGCCGTGTTTTTTGGAAAACTTATCCGTAGTACAGTAGGATTTTATATGAATAACAAATACAACATCCGTAATAGGATCACTGGCGACACTCGAATAAACGTCAAATCTCTATCCGCAGCAGGATTTCACTTCTCATTTCATAGGCAGTGATCCTACTGCGGAGGTTGTATTTGTTATTCATATAAAATCCTACTGTACTACGGATAACTTTTCCAAAAAAATACGCTACGTCATAACATACGCATACAGTATAACAAAAGATATCTAATAATGAGCAGCATTGTTCGTAAAAATTCCCAAAGTAGATTTTCAAAAACTGAAGAATTCCAACTTTAAAGATCTTTTATGATTGGTATTCAGAGGTTCGAACTTTTATAAAAGTCTGTTATGCTACTTCGAAAACGAGATCTGTTATGAAACTGAACTAAATCTGTTATCATAATCAGCTGAAATGGATGACGAACAAAAAAGTAAACCCTTAGGCTAGGCGCGCACATTCAATTTTTAGTTTCGAAACTGCTTGGTTCGAGCACCTAAAAAGTTTGTGTTTTGACACAAACTAAACGATTGCGCGCACATTCAATTTTTAGTTGCACAACTGTTTGGTTGCTTTTAGAAAACAGATGAACTATTTAGTTGAATGTCCGCGCAAGTGCATATAATTATATGTTACACAAAATAGCGAACTCATTTTAGGCAATCGCTTAGTTTGTATCAAAACACAAACTTTTAGTTGCTCGATCCAAGCAGTTGCGAAACTAAAAATTGGATAAGCGCGCCTAGCCTAAGGCTATTTTGTATAATTATATGCACCTGCGCGGACATTCAACCAAATAGTTCATCTGTTTTCTATAAGCAACCAAACAGTTGTACAACTAAAAATTGAATGTGCGCACCTAGCCTTACACACTTTTGGTATCCATATTTTAGCGTGCTGAATACTAAAATTAAAATTCATAAAAGATTTGTTGACAGCTTAAACATTTGTATGGAAATTCATAGTAGAATAACAGAAAAGAAGAATAAAAGATCTCGCCGAATAGGCCTAATGGTCTTTCTAATAAAATATCATCCCTTGGCTTAAAAAATACAGTTTTGTTGCATTAATGCGCACATTTTGTCTATCCCCATATCGCTCGTAAGCACACTTTACTTTCAAAAGCAAAAGTGAATGACATTATAAGAAACGTTCACACTCTGCAATTATAGACGCGTCTTATTATTTCCGAGTATTCGTTTGTTTTCTGCCGAAAACTTCAGTACCTCTCCGAGATTTTTAGTTCTTTGTACTTCGAGTATTAATATCTACTACGCACTAGTTATTTTCAACGCCTTTGTGTTAGTTTATGACTATGTAAAAGCAAAAAGTAGTAAGAAGTTATTAAAAAATAGTCAGAATTGACAATTGAATAGTTATTTTAAGATTCTTCATAACTATCGCATAGTCATTTTTAACTTTTGTGTTAGTGGATTGCGACTTTCGGAAAGTTAAAATCAATTAATGAGGTAAAGTCACAATTGACTTCCTAGTAGTAAGTTTGCAAACATAGTCCCCTTTTACACTATTATTTTTTGAGTCTGACTATTTTGTGAAAGAAAACAAAATCTGATTTCATTTTCGCACCCACTGATTTTTGAAAACTGTTTTAAAACGCCATGATGATGGGTTTAGTAATTAGAAGGGTAGGTGTTCTTGACACCAATCTCACCAACTAAATGTTCGTCATCATCAAAAGTCACTATCTAAACGGGGTCTTATACCGTATCTGCGTAATGTGCTTGCAAAATAACTATTCAAAAGTCAATTGTGACCTTATCTTAAATTTCTCACTTTTCAGTAGTTAAAAATGTTGAAAATAACTATCGCGTAGTAGATTACTCATACCAAGCTACCCTAGCGTCTATTCTGATTTCTGAATTTAATTTAAAAGTAACGTTGTAAGGAGTGAATGATAGTCTAGTCTGCGTCTCGCGTGTCGCGTTTGGTTTTTTATTGTTGCGCGCAGTATACCTACTCGTAAGTGTTGAGAAGTTAAATTATTATAATACTTGAAATGGATTCTAGTAATAAGAGTCAAAAATTAAATATCGCTGAACATGGTCAGGAAATTCATTTAACCTCTTCTCAAAGTGAAGACGAAGTAATTATCGAAGAGGAAGACTTTGACGCAGATCTATACAATGTCTTAACATCCTGGAACTTGCATCAACTCTACATTAATTTTATAGGTAACTACGTTTGTAATTATCAAATAAAAGAAAAAAAAGTCATAAATTACTGTGCGTTGCAGAAGTTCTGCTGAGCACCTGGACTTACGACTTCTTGGTGTATATATGTACGTAGGTACAATTTTTAAGTGCCTTCGTTTGCGCGCTTGGGCAATTGTGTCTGCTGAGCACATGTACTTGCGACTTTTTAGTGTATTATATCAAACATGATACGAGTAAGTCCATAAAATAATTTGCGTTTTTATGTTCAGTTTACATGGAGCTAGGGTTGACTGATTTTCTTCAAATTTGGAAAACTTTTGAAAATATTCCTTAAAAAAATTATTTTCCAAATTTTAAGAAAATCAGTTTACCCGTTTATGGGTGAGCTCGATTATTATAAATTATTTTATGAAGTTATTAAGTTTCTACCAAACACCACAGATATGTATGTAGGTACAATTTTTTAGTGTCTGTGTCTACATATGTATATATGCACTAAAAATTTGCAAGTTCACGTGCAAAACTGCTGAGTTCTAGAAAAAGTTCATGACGTCCATAATTTCACCATTGACTACAAATGGTAAATGGCTGATAAAAAAATTTCTAAAACTAGCCGACCTTTTCCAATTTTGCCTATTAGATAACATACTTTTATTCGAATGTCATAGAAATCACAGTTTCTATTTTGTTTAAAGCAGTATTGATTAAATTTAAAATAACTTGTTTTTAGATTTGGGCCTTGATTTTAAATCTCTAAAGCTATTAAATAATGAAGATTTAAAACAAGTCGTTGGAGCAGAAAGAAAATCTTATGGATTATACGTTCAACTAAGAGAACATTTATGGGCCTGGCAAAAATCTCAGGTAATTTATTTATTCGTTTCAATAAAGCTTAACGTTATGTATATCAAAAAGCTAAATAGTTTTTATACAAACATTTGAATTAGAATAAAATACACGACTGGGGCGCATGAACTTGTTCCTACATATGTAATAGACTAGGAATTTTACAAGGAATGTTATTAGAGAAAACTGTTCAAAAGGATATAATTAATATAAATTCTTTTCGTAGTAAGGGACAAAAACAGAATGCTATGCAAATATGAATTTATGGAAGAAATTATATGTAAGTCTAGGTAGTGGTTTCTTAAGCTTTTATATACAAAATTTTTAAAACTTTTTTAAGAAAAAAAATTTGGCACGCCAAATGTTTTTGTTATTTCACGAATAAAATTTAAATTTCGAAAAAAAATATTGAGCTGTTTCCAAAAAAAAATTATTCTTTTTTTCAAAATTTCACAAAATATTTTTTTTTAAGTTTCGAAATGCAATGTTTTTTTAGTTTTTTTAGACACATCTATAAAAAATTTCATTAAAATCCGTTATGTCGATAGTAAGTAATTCAAAATTTGAAAAAAAATTTTTCGTCCACTTTTCCATATAAAATGTTCAAAGAATTAATTTTCATTATTACTGTACTGCTATCTAAATGCCCTCAAAAACTATTCTCTACAAACATACCCAAAAATCAAATTAAAAGTGACAATCCATTAGCCATACGGATAACGGATCCATTTATTCTTTTCTCTTCTTACTCCGTCGTCATCGTCATACAAACGTAATTGAATTGCGTGCTTTGGTAAAATCTAAAATCGAAAATCATAAATCAAGCACGTCCACGGGCCACTGTTTTTCTTAGCTCGTATTGTAGAGGGAAATTGGCAAACCGGATTGACAGGGGTTTACAGGATTATTTCTGTTTATCAAACTTTTGAGAGCGGGTACAGAAATAAAAAAAAAAGATGAATAGGTAAGATTCGATTATTTTCATTCTTTAAGGATTTGTGACTGTGTTTATGTACGTAAATATTTACGAACAAATTACTTTAGGTTTGTGATTACAAAAAAACGAAAATCTACTGACAACGTTGTTGATTCCTCGGCATCGGCGTCAGCGTCAGCCTTGACACTTGAAGTGTTTGACGTACCGTCTGGATCTTCTGCTTCTGCAGCAAAGACATTTTCAATTGTGGAGTTATTAGATGAAGATAAAACACAGGAAACAAGGTTAGTTTTGACTAGTTCTGGGAAATTTAAACAATTATGTATTCGCATTTTTCTGATCAGAAAATATTTTACTAATAGACCGAGAGCCCACAGCAATTTTTAGGTGTGATTGATAATAAAAAATAATTAGCATAATTAGATAGGAATTTAGAAGTTATTTACAAATGTGAACGTCTTGCATGCTGTAGTGGGAGCTACAGTGCATACAAGTGCATCATATATGCAGTTCTTTCCAAGTTTAAGTAACTGTAATAACAATTTTGCCAAAATGAAGAGTTAAGCCCCCTGATTGAAAGTCTTGAAGTCTAAGACGTTTTGCATACACCTTTCTGCCTGCCAGACGCGATAAGAATAGTGTACTTCTTGCATGAAGAAGACTGCCTTCAAAACGTCTTGGACCTCAATATTTGCAATCAGGGCACTTAGCTCTCCATTTTGAAGTTATGGCAATTTTTTTATCATAATTTTTTAGACTGGAAAAAACTGCATGACTTTTATGCACTATTTTTTTTTTTTATAATCGGCGCACATTCGAGGGGTTTTTTGTATACCCTTAATATGCCAGAGACACAGTGTGAGCATTATATATACTATTGCTCCCACTTGAGCATGCAAAACGTTCACTTTTGTAAATAACTACTAAAGGCCTATCTAATTATGCTAATTATTTTTTGTTATCAATCACACCCAAAAATTGCTATGGGCTCTTGGTCTATAAGTATTTATAGTGCTTTAAATATAAATACTTATTAAAAGTAACGTTGTAAGGAGTGAATGATAGTCTAGTCTGCGTCTCGCGTTTGGTTTTTTATTGTCGCGCGCAGTATACCTACTCGTAAGTGTTGAGAAGTTAAATTATTATAATACTTGAAATGGATTCTAGTAATAAGAGTCAAAAATTAAATATCGCTGAACATGGTCAGGAAATTCATTTAACCTCTTCTCAAAGTGAAGACGAAGTAATTATCGAAGAGGAAGACTTTGACGCAGATCTATACAATGTCTTAAATAAAAGAAAAAAAGTCATAAATTACTGTGCGTTGCAGAAGTTCTGCTGAGCACCTGGACTTACGACTTCTTGGTGTATATATGTACGTAGGTACAATTTTTAAGTGCCTTCGTTTGCGCGCTTGGGCAATTGTGTCTGCTGAGCACATGTACTTGCGACTTTTTAGTGTATTATATCAAACATGATACGAGTAAGTCCATAAAATAATTTGCGTTTTTACGTTCAGTTTACATGGAGCTAGGGTTGACTGATTTTCTTCAAATTTGGAAAACTTTTGAAAATATTCCTTAAAAAAATTATTTTCCAAATTTTAAGAAAATCAGTTTACCCGTTTATGGGTGAGCTCGATTATTATTATTTCGGATTATTTAAGGATTTGTGACTGTGTTTATGTACGTTAATATTTACGAACAAATTACTTTAGGTTTGTGATTACAAAAAAACGAAAATCTACTGACAACGTTGTTGATTCCTCGGCATCGGCGTCAGCCTTGGCACTTGAAGTGTTTGACGTACCGTCTGGATCTTCTGCTTCTGCAGCAAAGACATTTTCAATTGTGGAGTTATTAGATGAAGATAAAACACAGGAAACAAGGTTAGTTTTGACTAGTTCTGGGAAATTTAAACAATTATGTATTCGCATTTTTCTGATCAGAAGATATTTTACTAATAGACCGAGAGCCCACAGCAATTTTTAGGTGTGATTGATAATAAAAAATAATTAGCATAATTAGATAGGCCTTTAGTAGTTATTTACAAAAGTGAACGTCTTGCATGCTCAAGTGGGAGCTACAGTGCATACAAGTGCATCATATATGCAGTTCTTTCCAAGTTTAAGTAACTGTAGTAACAATTTTGCCAAAATGAAGAGTTAAGCCCCCTTATTGAAAGTCTTGAAGTCTAAGACGTTTTGCATACACCTTTCTGCCTGCCAGACGCGATAAGAATAGTGTACTTCTTGCATGAAGAAGACTGCCTTCAAAACGTCTTGGACCTCAATATTTGCAATCAGGGCACTTAGCTCTCCATTTTGAAGTTATGGCAATTTTTTTATCATAATTTTTTAGACTGGAAAAAACTGCATGACTTTTATGCACTATTTTTTTTTTTTTATAATCGGCGCACATTCGAGGGGTTTTTTGTATACCCTTAATATGCCAGAGACACAGTGTGAGCATTTATACTATTGCTCCCACTTGAGCATGCAAGACGTTCACTTTTGTAAATAACTACTAAAGGCCTATCTAATTATGCTTATTATTTTTTGTTATCAATCACACCCAAAAATTGCTATGGGCTCTTGGTCTATAAGTATTTATAGTGCTTTAAAATAAATACTTATTTTATATTAACTACATGTCGTCGTCGTTCTACGGAGGAAAGTCCTTGAGTCAATTTTTTTAAATGCATTGTTTGTAAGTTCTGTAAAAACTATATTTCTAAATTTAATAAAATTAACGACTGGGTCGCACGATCATAATCTTATAGTATTTAGGAAACTAATAATTTTAATATTGAATTTTATTAGGGCAAAATGCAAAGCATAAAATTCATGTTCGAAATGGAATAGACAACTCACTGCTTTAGTTAGCTAAAAACATGGGGCATAATTTTAAACACTTAAAACTTGCTCTTAATCAATTTTAAAATGCGAGTCCACTCTAAGCATTTATAAATAAAACCAGAACCGATTTTTTGTTATTTTAAATAATATAATCCATACTTGAACGTTAAGAAGCTCGTCTAACTTTAACATGAGCAAATAGCTAATTTATCTTTTAAAAGTATACTTAACATACAAATATTGACAATGGTCATTTCATACCAAAGCAGCAAATCGAAGTAAAGTAAGTACTTTTTATATAGACTGAATATTATTAGAAATGTGGAACAATCGCACAAAAAAGCTTTTCGATCTCTTATTTTGCAAATTGCAAAATTGTGGCGGTTGATGGACAAACAAGTGTTGTTGTACAAATGTACCTACATATGTATGCTTGTACGTGTATTGACACCTTGTAAAAACAAAATTAAGTTTTATTTTGTGAACTAGCAATATATTCTTCATTTCCATCCAAATACGTAAATATGGTATAAACAATCAAAATCTGTATGCAAACTGTATTTTCTCAGCTAAAATTTATTTGGTTTGAAGTTGTTTCTGTTCTTTTTAACTTGTAAAACCCACATTAGTTAGAAGAGTTTTCACGTGTTTAAAATTATGAAAAAGTTAGACAAAGTCTCCAAGCGACTGTGCTTAGTAGAGAGCTGGTTTTATTCCTTAGATGAGCAACGTTTAGAATTTTGGGCCATGATTTTTTAATTTTGAATAGTTGTGGCGTACTCCGATTAAAAATTTAAATTCAAAAATTCAATTTTTTAAGTATGCAATATATGCAATGTTTCTTAAACTTTTTGAAAGTTTCTATATAAAAAATCGTACAGACATTTTTTTTATGAAAATTTGCGAGCCCCACTTTTTTAATTTTGTCTGTAATTGTAATGTCAGGCCTGATTAAAATCCTTAGTCCGCCTATATTTTTAAGTGAATAACTTGCCATATAGTACATGTACAATGTACATACTACATGCATATACTCGTATATAGCAAAGTAAAAAATTTTAGATTAGAACATTTCCAAATCCTAGTCTGTAAAAAATAGCTTACAAAACAACTGCAACACCCAAAAGAAATCGAAATGGACTCATTGAGTTTTTATTCAACGATGACTATATACATATAGATTCCCCTACGCCAGAATCACGAATGCGAAAATTAATTTTTTTTGAAGTGATTATTTTTTTTGGACATTAAATGTCATTTCAATACTGCTAATGGATATCGATGAAAACATAGTTAGTTCATTAGGTTCTTGAAGATTTAATCTCATCTAGAAGAACTTGCTATTACAATTTCGTGGAATTTTTTTTGTTTTAGCACGTTCATACTTCTGGCATAAGGGAGATCATACATGTGTATGTAATGTAGATGTAGTTTTCAGAAATTCTTCTATCATCAGTGATATGAAAATTTGTATACTTTTTATCTTAATTATACCTACCTATAGCTCAAGATATTCAAAACAAGTAAGATTGTTGATGAAAAGCTTTTTGTATTCATTGCAACAAAAAATTAACGAACAACGTCATTATTTGAAACGGCATGAACGTACCGAACAACATATTCAAATCGTGAAGTCTTTAAAAAATCAAATTTTTAAAAAAGCAGAACTACTAATTATTATGTTCTTGATGGAACATAACTTACCCTTTTTATTAATTACTCCTCTCATTAATTTAATTAAAACAGTAGCATTTGACTCTTTAGTATCGAAACAATTAAATTGTGGTAATACAAAGGCCACAGATACAATAACAACACTTTTTGCAAATGAACATCTGCAGGAATTGTCTTCTATTTTGAAAAGAAAACAGTTTTCAATTGTTGTAGATGAATCAACCTATATAAGCTCAAAAAAATCTGGGTATACTAGTACGATACTTCGATTATTTTAAAGGAAGAGTAAAGGACCGATTCTTATCGTTGGTCGAATTAAAAACATCGATTTCTAAGGATCTATACGATGTTATAAAATCACTATTCGATAGAATTCAAGTTCCCATGAAGAACTTAATTGGTTATGCTGCTGATAACGCTTCAGTGATGATGGGAAACAAGAGTGGACATGGCATTATTTTTAAAAGATAACCCAAATTTATTTGTTATGTCCTGTACTTGCAACACAATACATCTCTGTTCGTCTTCAGCTGGAAAAGAAATTCCAAACTGTGTTGAAAAACTAGTACGAAACATATGGGTGATTCTACAAACAATGGAATAAAATGATACAAATTTCGGCACGACATTTTTGGAAGCCAAACGTCGTAAGAATTGTTCTAGTTGTTCTAGGAAAAATTAAAAGTGATATCTACCAAGTTTAAAGAAAAATTGGCCCAGCCGTTTAGGCTGTAGTCGAACAGACAGACAGACAGACAGAATTGCGAGACCCACTTTTTTAGACTTCACTATCATCGTAATATCAACTTTGATCGAAATCTCGAATTCGATTTTTTTTACGAATGCATGACTTGCCTTATAGTACATTATAAGTCGCAAGTAAAAAATTATATTAAAAATAGCATTTTTTTACATTCACATTAAATCAGTTTGATTCTATGAAAAAAAAAATATGGATAGAATTTACCCACCAAAAACATTTAAAAGCATCTTGTGTTTTTCATTTTAATTTAAATTGACAAGAGTGTCGAATAATGAAAGTCAAATTAGTAATCTCAAAATTACAAAAATTGAATTGAGTTCAGAACTTAGTTAAAGATCTAGTCCCATCCCAAGGTAGCTACGCTAGTGATCAAAATCGGAGATGTTTTTTTAGAGTTCGATTTGAAAATCGATAATACAACAAAAATAATTTTCATTGTATTATTATAATTATATCTGCAAAATATTACATGTATTTATAGGGGTTTGAAACGCGTTCAACAACCAGCTCTACAGCTTCTACAGTGGAAGAAAATCTTGATTCATCTTTTGAACATTTTGGGGGAGGGCTCTCATCAACTCCAAGTACAAAGAAAACAAAATCAAATTTTGCTGAAAATGAAGTAAGTGACTATCTTTTATTATTTTATTTGAAAAAAAAAAATAACTTAATATAAATTGATTATCATAGACACTTCAAGATATACTAAAATGTCACATTGGAAAAAATGTTAAAGAATATTATCAATTGAACAGTACGCTAAATAATTCAAACAGAAATAAATTGATTAATCTAATATTAGATACGGTTTTTATCAAGGAATATACATTAAAAATAAATGAAATAGAAAATATAGCAGAACAAATAGTTTTAGAATTCCCTACAGAAAATAAGGTAAATATTTCCATCCGATTAAATCATCCAAAATAACTTTGAATATGTACATATGTATATATCTACAAATATTCCGGAGAAGAAATTTTTAGCGTTTTAGTAAGGAGAACCTACCAAAAATGCGAATGAAAAATAAAACTTTCTGCCATATTGAAAACAAAATTGTTAGGATACTTAAGTGCTAATTTTTCTGGATGGTCTCTAGAGCTGAAGCAGCTATTCTTAATTTTCTTGTATTCAGTATTCTAATTTTGTATACTATTGATAACAAAATCAAAATATATAAGTATATTGCACAACTGATACTTTTCTTATGTTATAACTATTTATATGCAGGTCTTGTTTTGAAACATAATCTTAATCTTATTCTGTAGTCTTCAAACACTACATTTGTACCAAAATTTAGGTTTTTTCTATTCATTATTACCAAAGTTATAAAAATTCAAAGCTTGATTGAACATTTTGTATAGATTGTCTTATGTCAGTGGTCACTAGGCATAACCGCTTTAGTCGATTTTCAAAATTTTTCAGAACAGTAGTTTTAAGTTTTATGTTCAGGAATTATAAATTTTTAAATTTCTTATGCAGAAATGAAAAAAGATCACACATTTCTCATATACTAGAAAGAATTAAATTTTAGTCCTATATTTAACGAGTAATTAAAAAAAAACACTTAAGCTGTTATGGCTTATTGAATTTTAAAGAAAATACAAAGCTCAGGTCGAGTTACATAGGTATTTATTAACTTAAGTTAATTTTCCATATTTTTTTCCTTTGGTCGTGAAAGTATTATACAAGTAAAGAAACATTTTGTAATTAAAATATTTTATCCTTTTAAGTTTTTAGTATTCATAAGTTTAAATTATGTATGTAAACTATGTACATCATTGATACAATTTTGAGCAAAATTGATATTTAAGTATTTGGCTCGTCCATATTGGATACAAGATTGTCATAAGAAGACTTCATGTTTAAAGTCCATGAAATCCTTTTTTGTTTTCGGGAAACAAATTGTTTAGCTCTCGTTTCTTTTTTAATTTTAAAATTTTGAAAACTTCATTGGCAAAAACTCTGTGTAGCTTTTGTAGTAAAGTAGCCACCGAATTAAGTTACTAGTTATTTTGTTGCCATCTTCATTTATTCTTTTCCAGGAAAATTTAGATTTATAAAATTTGACAAAATCAGAAAAATCGTTGTAGTTGTTGTTCTTCCCAATTAAGTCAATCTTATTTCCAACGCTGTTAACAAAATGAAATGGACCTTCGTTTTTTTCGTTAAGCTAATTGAGTTCGTGGTCGATGAAGGTCAAAGACTTATGTCGTTTTCCATTGGTTTCACTCAAGGATCCACTCATTCTGAAATCCAATGGAACGGTGCTAACTTCTTCTACTCAACTTTGAAATTTTGCCTTTGTATTAGTTAATAGTCGTGTTGGTGAAAATCTGCGATAGTTGCTTTTGACATTTCGGTATGAGTATTAGTGCTTCTTGAGTGGATTCTGACTTGAAATCGAGAAGCGAAATTCTCTTCTCAGAAGAGTGTTTTTTTTCCTAATGGAATGGTTTGAGAAGACTTCTGGACGCTTCCAAACGCTTCTGGACGACCAATGGAAAACGACATTAGTTTTAAAGTGTTTGGGTTTTATTACCTTTTATTTTTTCGGGTTTATCGAAATTATTTTTTTTGTTCAATCTATGCGAACTTTTCATTCTCGGATTCGGTAACCTTTCTCTTCAAAGCAAAACAAGACATGTCTGCTTTCCGGGCAATAAACTTTTGGTCTAAAAATCAGAACATTTTTAAGTATTTTGATTCAGATTCAAAGGTTATGATTTATAATAATTAATAATTCTAAATTTTGCCACACTAGTGTCGAAATACGCTCAATTCGCACATCTCTCTTAATCAAGTATAAATAAGGTATGTACTCGAGATAATTAGTCCAGCATATTTCCACACTTCGCAAAAAAAGATACGAGGTATAGAATTCAATTTGTTTTTCAATCTGGCAACCCTTCGCTGAATTAGGCTGCATGGATTTAATATTTTTTGCGTTTATAGTTTTGGGTTAATAGCGACTTGGGCTATGTGGGTTTGACTCTTTGGAGATACTAGCGAGTTGAGCTATGTGGGTTCAAAGTATATGGGATTAATTGCGAGTTGGGCTATATGGGCTTAACGTTTTTGGGGTATATAGCTTTTGAGTTTAGATTTTGTGGGGTCAACTAATTTTGGTTTTATTTTTGGGGTTTATTATATTGTACGGTTTGAATATCGCGGTTTTACGGTTTAAATTTCTTAATGGGATGGGGCCCTTGTTTTCGCGGGGCCCGGAGCTTCAGTCCCCCCTAGTCCCCTATTAATCCGGGCCCTCTTGCAAGCCATAGCCTTAACAGTCTTTCTGTTGATTGGAAGTTAAATACGAAGATTTGTCTTAGATCTTTCAAACGTTTCTTCTATTTGAACTCTCAGAAATTGAATTTCTAGAATTACTAAATAAATTAAAATTTGGATATTTCAATGAATCATCTGAGTGTATCTATTCGGGTTTATCAAACAAAATTACCATTAAATTCGGGGTCGTTTCAACGTTCTCCGTTTCATGTAGTTCACCTGAACAACAAAAAAATTGTATGCAAATCTTTACATAAACCTTAGAATTCTAATAAATATTAAAAGTTTTGTTACTGAATTAAAATAAGATTTATTGGATGATGTTAACATCAAAAGTGCGGCCGTTCATTGATGACTGTGTTTCGTTAAATTCGGTTTAAAATATGGAAATATTTTTGTTTGGTTTAATTGTAATAAAACTCCTAATATTATATGTATTTTGATTTAAAGCGAAAATGCATTTCTAAAAGTACACTCTCAAATCATGAAAGCATGAATGCTTTAATTTTATCTACGCACAAGCTGATCCCTATTATTTCAGTGTCTTGCAATAAAAATAATGGACAATAATGTTCCTGAAGTTTGCACAAGCGTAGTGGACAAAAATTGCTCAATGGAACATCAATTCTTGACTTCGTATTTTGATATTTCTTTTTGAATTTTGTTTTAATTTGACACCCTAAATTTATTTTAGTACGAATAAAAAACAAATATTTTTATAAACCGTTTTTCTTATTTCGAATACTAATTTACATAGGAATTTTTTTAAGGTTAAGTAGAAAAGCCAGTTAAGTTTGTCAAAAAATACATTCTGATTTGCCATAACTACCTAACTCAAGTTAAGAAAAGTAAATATTTTTTCTACTTTAGGGAATAAGAGCCTATGTTGACATAAGCAAAATGAAAAATAAGCGTTTTTAGTTCTTAACAGATTTTAAATTTATTAACTTGACTTATATGTTGTTATTCCTGATTTTTTTTTAATAGAGAATAATAAAAACTTAACTTAAGTTCTGAAACTGCCGTTGTATTTTTATTGAGTTAGGATTTTGTTATAATTTTTAAAAAGCGACTTAGGTTGTTAGGTTTTTTTTCTAACTTTTGTTTAAAAAAAGATACAGAAGTACAAAATTGAGTGTTCAAAATCTATATTCTCACCACGATTATAAAAAAAACTCTATTTTGTCATAACTCAAGTTAAGCGGTTATTGTTTGCGGCCACAGAATTAGACCTTTTTCATCTTGGGGGCATCGACCTGATTGAGTAAATTTAAACAAAGTAAAATTTTCGTAAAAATCTTGAGAAATTATAGTAAAACCTTAATATTTAATGAAAAGAAAATCCTCCTCCGGAACTTTTGGCTAATTTGACTGCGCTATTTTAAAAGTTAATATTAAAAGAAAGTTATTTTACAAAAAGACCTTTTATTTTATTTAACAGGCACTTTACTGCACCCCACGACAAAATAATATCCCTCCAAGTGGGATATTATACTATAGATACCACAATCGTATAAAACTTCTTCGAAAAAAAAATTTATTTCAAAGGTCACAAAGCAAGGGGAAAGTGTTGAGTATTCCAGAAATACCTCAAAAAGAACCTGTAACTTCAACATTAAGCGGTATTTATATTACAAAAATGTATAATTTAATTATCAAAAAATCAATACCTATACTTAATATTTAGAAACGGAAATCGAATCGGCGAAAATATTTTTGAAATTTAATCAAGCCGACTGGGTAACTTGTTTAACTAAATGGGACCAACTTTTTCCTTATAGGAAAAATGATTTTTTGGCCAAAACAGATACAAATCTCAAAGCTATTTTGGAGGAATGGCCTATTATAAGACATACATTAGGTTATACTTTGGTAAGTCTAAGATTGTACAGACTAATTTCCCTACCACATTTTTACTACCTAACATTTTACTTTGTTGCTTCTAGTATAAGTCCAAATATTCATAACTTTATCAAGATGCGTTTTAACAATAAATTAATAATAATTTTTTATATAATGCAGATAAATAGGGATTTCGCTCTTTCATTTGGTGAAGACAAAGCTTTGGGGCTTTTTGACAGCTGGCCAGAATTTGTATTGAAATTTCCACGTCTGCTGCCAAACATAAAAGACAACGATAGCAAGATATTATATGCAACTTTAGATGAGGGCACGTCATCAGGTAATTTTTTACTTGTTAAATTTAATTTGATAAACCTTAATCCAAGAATATTTCTTTTATTTAAGATTCGCGAGACGCAATTTTGATTTCGCTAATGCACTACATTTTACACCCAGTAACATTAATAAAATTAAAAGGTCAAAAAAAATCGTGGCGCCCGTCATGTGCTGCTTCTCAGGAGAGTTTTATCATACATTTAACATCGGCATCAGACATTGTGCCGACAATAGAAATACGAGCAAAAAAGTATTCGGAGATGGGACTAAGCTGCCAGCCCTACTTAATCGTCGTAGGAAAAACTCTTGGTGAGCTGTTAGAGTTTTTCTTTATCCTAGATAACATAATATATAAGTTTGATAGCTTTTTAAAAGCGATGGATGCTTGTTTTAAAACATATTTCGTATTAAATTTAAAATACTCTTTAGAAAGTGAATTGGTGTGGAATTTTGTAGAACAGTACTTTTACAAAGTTGAAAAAAGCAGCAAAAGACAAAAAACATCGGTTTTGCGAATTATTGAGATAATAAAAAATTAAAATTAAAACCTATCAAGATCAACATACAATTTTTTCTATTAGGCTGGAAATTCTTAAAGGATATTTATAGTTTCTCCTATTCGACACTTCACTTCACTTCATTCACTTTATTTTACATTACTTCACTCTTCACTTCTGCACTGTTATAAGCTTAAATATCAGGACACAAATCATAGATGGCTCTAATTGGATGACATTTTGTATGTATCCGCTTTTTTAATACAATTTCATTATTTTTATGAATTTTGTCTTTTATTGAAACCACCTGTAAATTGTTCTTTTTGAGTGTTATTCGACAAAAATGTTTGTTTGCTATTTGTGTAGTAGGAAGTTCACCGATTTAGAGGAGCTGATTAATCATCTAAAGTATATCCACAGTTTAACTGCAAAAAGCCGTTTCGTTTGTGCTCAAGGTAACTGCCTCAACATTTTTAATAATTTAAGCTCTTTTCGAAAACATTTAAATGTTTGTAATAATAATAAATTATCACTAGATTTAGAAAATAAAATCACTACAAACCAGAAAAATGATATTACAAGTATAGACTATAATACTTATTCTTTAGAATATCTTTTAGACGTCCCTTCTGGATCAAAGAATTGCAGTACATCCCCTGCACTATTTAAACAAAATATTGAGCTGTCTGCACTTAAATTTATGTGCAAGCTACATAGTAATAACAGTTTAACACGTAAATGTGTTTTTAAAATTGCATCCGATATAAAAGAATTTTTAATTGAACCGATAACTGACGGTGTAAGAAATATGTTTCTCTCCAGCGATAACCTTCCAGATACCTTAAAAAAAGACCTTAAAAAGTTTAATGACTGTATACAAAATCCATTTGGAAAATTTTCTTCAGAATATACATTTCTAAAGTATTTAGAAAAAAGCGATTTATTTTCTTGGCCAATTCAATATTTAATACACAATGAAGTAGACTTCCAAATTATCAATTCAACTGCTGTTCTCGATAGCAAAAATCGGAAAGGAGTACTTATGCCATTTAAATTCCAAATTAAAAAATTCTTTGAGTTACCAAATGTGACTGTCAAAATAATAGAAAATATTAACTTCCTTAAGAGCCAAAATAGTTTTCAAAATTTTGTTAATGGAAAACTTTGGAATGACAAATGTTCAGGCTTTGATAAAAATGACATTGTAATACCCTATTTCATCTTTGTAGACGATTTCGAAACAAACAACCCCTTAGGATCTCATAGAGGAGATCGAAAACTAACAGCAGTATATTATTCATTTCCAGTCTTACCGCCAGAATTCTTATCACAACTCGAAAACATTTTCCTGCTTATGTTATTTGAATCAAAAACTAATGCAATGTACGGAAATGACGTATGTTTTAATATTTTAATTAAAGAAATAGAAGACTTAGCAAAAGAAGGAATACAAATAAATGTTGAGGGTACATCATTCAAAATATATTTTGTCTTAGGATTGATACTTGGGGATAACTTGGGACTCAACACGGCATTAGGCTTCGTGAAATCTTTTTCTTCAAATTATTATTGTAGGTTTTGTAAGAGACACAGACAATTACTTTGTAAAGATTTAAAAGAATTTGACGACCATCTACGAAACCAAATGAATTACGAAACCGATTTAGAAACCGAAGATACAAGGCTGACTGGAATTGTCGAAAATTCTATATTTAACAGAATCTCTAACTTCCATGTAGTGAAAAATTTTTCTGTGGATATAATGCATGACATTTTTGAAGGCATATGCCATTATAATTTCTCTTCAATTATTTTATACTGTATAGAAGAAGCACGTTTTTTTTCTCTTGACACACTTAATGCTCGCATCCGTATGTTTGACTACGGTGAAACTGAAATTGGGTATTCCCCAACAAATGTTCAGTTAAATCATTTAAAAAATAATCATTTGAACATGTCTGCTCGGGAAATGTGGTGTTTTTATCATCATTTTACTATTTTGGTAGGAGACTTAGTACCAAAAAATTGCGATGTATGGGTTTTCACATTAAAAATGATCAAGCTAATTGATCTTATTTTACATCCATCATTCAATGCAGATAAAATAAATTTAATTAGAAGTTTAGTTGCTGGTCTTAATGAAATGTATATCCAACTTTTTACTGAAAACTTAAAACCTAAGCATCATTTCCTGGTGCATTATGCAACTATAATTGAGCAAAGCGGTCCACTTAAGTTCTTAAGCTGCTTCAGATTCGAAGCAAAGCATAGGTCTTTAAAACAATATGCTTATAGTACAAATAGTAGAACAAATATTTCATGGTCGCTTGCAATCAAATTTCAAATAGTAAATGCATTTAGAGTAGTTCAACAAAAGGGTTTCAATGAAGGCATAGATTTATCTAATTTCAATAAAATTGTTATTAAAGAAGATCCAATTCTTAGTTACTTGCTTAGTTCAGATAGTCCAGATTCTTTGAATGATTCAGTATATATTTCAAATTCAATTAATTTTAAAGGAACAGTATATAAAAAGAATTATTATTTTGCATTATCCGAACCAAATTTAGGTTTTTATAGAATAAATTTAATTTTTGTTAACTCTAAAAATGAGATTTATTTGGTTGGTTACAAATCAAAAAGTGAGACTTTTGATGAACACTATGAGGCCTATGAAATTGAATCAGAACAAGAAAAACCTTGTCTTTTTAATTTATCAGAGATAAACTCTCACACATTACATCATCTAATAAAAAACTAATAAGATTAAAATATTTTTAAGTTTTACTTTAACTATGTGAATTATAAAATAAAATTGTAAAACTTCACTGCAAAACCAAAAAAAAATAAAAAAAAAAATATTTTGCATATACCTATCTGAAAAAATTTTTCCAATAAATTTAATTTTTGTTGAATTTATATTTGTTGATGAAAAAGTAATAACTTTAATGAACACTTTAAAATATGAAATTAAATAAGAAAATTAAAAACCTTTAGTTTTTAAGTTATGTTATCTTAAAATTAAAACCTATCAAGATCAACATACAATTTTTTCTATTAGGCTGGAAATTCTTAAAAGGATATTTATAGTTTCTCCTATTCGACACTTCACTTCACTTCATTCACTTTATTTTACATTACTTCACTCTTCACTTCTGCACTGTTATAAGCTTAAATATCAGGACACAAATCATAGATGGCTCTTATTGGATGACATTTTGTCTGCATCCGCTTTTTTTATACAATTTCATTAAAAAAAACTCTTGGTGAGCTGTAAGAGTTTTTCTTTATCCTAGATAACATAATATATAAGTTTGATGGCTTTTTAAAAGCGATGGGTGCTTGTTTTAAACATATTTCGTATTCAGTTTAAAATACTATTTAGAAAGTGAATTGGTGTAGAATTTTGTAGAACAGTACTTGTACAAAGTTGAAAAAAGCAGCAAAAGACAAAAATCATCGGTTTTGCAAATTATTGAGATACTAAAAAATTAAAATTAAAACCTATCAAGATCAACAATACAATTTTTTCTATTAGGCTGGAAATTCTTAAAGGATATTTATAGTTTCTCCTATTCGACACTTCACTTCACTTCATTCACTTTATTTTACATTACTTCACTTCACTTCTGCACTGTTATAAGCTTAAATATCGGGACACAAATCATAGATGGCTCCAATTGGATGACATTTTGTCTGTATCCGCTTTTTTAATACAATTTCATTATTTTTATAAATTTTGTATTTTATTGAAACCACCTGTAAATTGTTCTTTTTAGTATTATTCAAAAACAACCTGTAACTTCAAAATTAAGCGGTATTTATATTACAAAAATGTATGATTCAATTATCAAAAAATCAATACCTACTTAATATTTAGATGGCTCTGATTGGATGACATTTTGTCTGTATCCGCTTTTTCCTAGATAACTTTACTTTACTTTACTTTACTTTTCTTCACTTCACTTCTTCACTGTTATTAGCCAAAATATCAGGACACAAATCATAGATGGCTCTTATTGGATGACATTTTGTCTGCATCCGCTTTTTTTATACAATTTCATTAAAAAAAACTCTTGGTGAGCTGTAAGAATTTTTCTTTATCCTAGATAACATAATATATAAGTTTGATGGCTTTTTAAAAGCGATGGGTGCTTGTTTTAAACATATTTCGTATTCAGTTTAAAATACTATTTAGAAAGTGAATTGGTGTAGAATTTTGTAGAACAGTACTTGTACAAAGTTGAAAAAAGCAGCAAAAGACAAAAATCATCGGTTTTGCAAATTATTGAGATACTAAAAAATTAAAATTAAAACCTATCAAGATCAACAATACAATTTTTTCTATTAGGCTGGAAATTCTTAAAGGATATTTATAGTTTCTCCTATTCGACACTTCACTTCATTCACTTTATTTTACATTACTTCACTTCACTTCACTTCTGCACTGTTATAAGCTTAAATATCAGGACACAAATCATAGATGGCTCTAATTGGATGACATTTTGTCTGTATCCGCTTTTTTAATACAATTTCATTATTTTTATGAATTTTGTATTTTATTGAAACCACCTGTAAATTGTTCTTTTTGAGTGTTATTCGACAAAAAAGGAAAGGAGTACTTATACCATTTAAATTAAAAATTAAAAAATTCTTTGAGTTACCAAATGTGGCTGTCAAAATAATACAAAATATGAACTTCCTTAAGAGCCAAAATAGTTTTCAAAATTTGTTAATGGAAAACTTTAGAATGACAAATGTTCAGGCTTTGATAAAAATGACATTGTAATACCCTATTTCATCTTCGTAGACGATTTCGAAACAAACAACCCCTTAGGATCTCATAGAGGAGATCGAAAACTAACAGCAGTATATTATTCATTTCCAGTCTTACCGCCAGAATTCTTATCACAACTCGAAAACATTTTCCTGCTTATGTTATTTGAATCAAAAACTAATGCAATGTACGGAAATGACGTATGTTTTAATATTTTAATTAAAGAAATAGAAGACTTAGCAAAAGAAGGAATACAAATAAATGTTGAGGGTACATCATTCAAAATATATTTTGTCTTAGGATTGATACTTGGGGATAACTTGGGACTCAACACGGCATTAGGCTTCGTGAAATCTTTTTCTTCAAATTATTATTGTAGGTTTTGTAAGAGACACAGACAATTACTTTGTAAAGATTTAAAAGAATTTGACGACCATCTACGAAACCAAATGAATTACGAAACCGATTTAGAAACCGAAGATACAAGGCTGACTGGAATTGTCGAAAATTCTATATTTAACAGAATCTCTAACTTCCATGTAGTGAAAAATTTTTCTGTGGATATAATGCATGACATTTTTGAAGGCATATGCCATTATAATTTCTCTTCAATTATTTTATACTGTATAGAAGAAGCACGTTTTTTTTCTCTTGACACACTTAATGCTCGCATCCGTATGTTTGACTACGGTGAAACTGAAATTGGGTATTCCCCAACAAATGTTCAGTTAAATCATTTAAAAAATAATCATTTGAACATGTCTGCTCGGGAAATGTGGTGTTTTTATCATCATTTTACTATTTTGGTAGGAGACTTAGTACCAAAAAATTGCGATGTATGGGTTTTCACATTAAAAATGATCAAGCTAATTGATCTTATTTTACATCCATCATTCAATGCAGATAAAATAAATTTAATTAGAAGTTTAGTTGCTGGTCTTAATGAAATGTATATCCAACTTTTTACTGAAAACTTAAAACCTAAGCATCATTTCCTGGTGCATTATGCAACTATAATTGAGCAAAGCGGTCCACTTAAGTTCTTAAGCTGCTTCAGATTCGAAGCAAAGCATAGGTCTTTAAAACAATATGCTTATAGTACAAATAGTAGAACAAATATTTCATGGTCGCTTGCAATCAAATTTCAAATAGTAAATGCATTTAGAGTAGTTCAACAAAAGGGTTTCAATGAAGGCATAGATTTATCTAATTTCAATAAAATTGTTATTAAAGAAGATCCAATTCTTAGTTACTTGCTTAGTTCAGATAGTCCAGATTCTTTGAATGATTCAGTATATATTTCAAATTCAATTAATTTTAAAGGAACAGTATATAAAAAGAATTATTATTTTGCATTATCCGAACCAAATTTAGGTTTTTATAGAATAAATTTAATTTTTGTTAACTCTAAAAATGAGATTTATTTGGTTGGTTACAAATCAAAAAGTGAGACTTTTGATGAACACTATGAGGCCTATGAAATTGAATCAGAACAAGAAAAACCTTGTCTTTTTAATTTATCAGAGATAAACTCTCACACATTACATCATCTAATAAAAAACTAATAAGATTAAAATATTTTTAAGTTTTACTTTAACTATGTGAATTATAAAATAAAATTGTAAAACTTCACTGCAAAACCAAAAAAAAATAAAAAAAAAAATATTTTGCATATACCTATCTGAAAAAATTTTTCCAATAAATTTAATTTTTGTTGAATTTATATTTGTTGATGAAAAAGTAATAACTTTAATGAACACTTTAAAATATGAAATTAAATAAGAAAATTAAAAACCTTTAGTTTTTAAGTTATGTTATCTTAAAATTAAAACCTATCAAGATCAACATACAATTTTTTCTATTAGGCTGGAAATTCTTAAAAGGATATTTATAGTTTCTCCTATTCGACACTTCACTTCACTTCATTCACTTTATTTTACATTACTTCACTCTTCACTTCTGCACTGTTATAAGCTTAAATATCAGGACACAAATCATAGATGGCTCTTATTGGATGACATTTTGTCTGCATCCGCTTTTTTTATACAATTTCATTAAAAAAAACTCTTGGTGAGCTGTAAGAGTTTTTCTTTATCCTAGATAACATAATATATAAGTTTGATGGCTTTTTAAAAGCGATGGGTGCTTGTTTTAAACATATTTCGTATTCAGTTTAAAATACTATTTAGAAAGTGAATTGGTGTAGAATTTTGTAGAACAGTACTTGTACAAAGTTGAAAAAAGCAGCAAAAGACAAAAATCATCGGTTTTGCAAATTATTGAGATACTAAAAAATTAAAATTAAAACCTATCAAGATCAACAATACAATTTTTTCTATTAGGCTGGAAATTCTTAAAGGATATTTATAGTTTCTCCTATTCGACACTTCACTTCATTCACTTTATTTTACATTACTTCACTTCACTTCACTTCTGCACTGTTATAAGCTTAAATATCAGGACACAAATCATAGATGGCTCTAATTGGATGACATTTTGTCTGTATCCGCTTTTTTAATACAATTTCATTATTTTTATGAATTTTGTATTTTATTGAAACCACCTGTAAATTGTTCTTTTTGAGTGTTATTCGACAAAAAAGGAAAGGAGTACTTATACCATTTAAATTAAAAATTAAAAAATTCTTTGAGTTACCAAATGTGGCTGTCAAAATAATACAAAATATGAACTTCCTTAAGAGCCAAAATAGTTTTCAAAATTTGTTAATGGAAAACTTTAGAATGACAAATGTTCAGGCTTTGATAAAAATGACATTGTAATACCCTATTTCATCTTCGTAGACGATTTCGAAACAAACAACCCCTTAGGATCTCATAGAGGAGATCGAAAACTAACAGCAGTATATTATTCATTTCCAGTCTTACCGCCAGAATTCTTATCACAACTCGAAAACATTTTCCTGCTTATGTTATTTGAATCAAAAACTAATGCAATGTACGGAAATGACGTATGTTTTAATATTTTAATTAAAGAAATAGAAGACTTAGCAAAAGAAGGAATACAAATAAATGTTGAGGGTACATCATTCAAAATATATTTTGTCTTAGGATTGATACTTGGGGATAACTTGGGACTCAACACGGCATTAGGCTTCGTGAAATCTTTTTCTTCAAATTATTATTGTAGGTTTTGTAAGAGACACAGACAATTACTTTGTAAAGATTTAAAAGAATTTGACGACCATCTACGAAACCAAATGAATTACGAAACCGATTTAGAAACCGAAGATACAAGGCTGACTGGAATTGTCGAAAATTCTATAATCTCTAACTTCCATGTAGTGAAAAATTTTTCTGTGGATATAATGCATGACATTTTTGAAGGCATATGCCATTATAATTTCTCTTCAATTATTTTATACTGTATAGAAGAAGCACGTTTTTTTTTCTCTTGACACAAATAGTAGAACAAATATTTCATGGTCGCTTGCAATCAAATTTCAAATAGTAAATGCATTTAGAGTAGTTCAACAAAAGGGTTTCAATGAAGGCATAGATTTATCTAATTTTAATAAAATTTTTATTAAAGAAGATCCAATTCTTAGTTACTTGCTTAGTTCAGATAGTCCAGATTCTTTGAATGATTCAGTATATATTTCAAATTCAATTAATTTTAAAGGAACAGTATATAAAACGAATTATTATTTTGCATTATCCGAACCAAATTTAGGTTTTTATAGAATAAATTTAATTTTTGTTAACTCTAAAAATGAGATTTATTTGGTTGGTTACAAATCAAAAAGTGAGACTTTTGATGAACACTATGAGGCCTATGAAATTGAATTGAATCAGAACAAGAAAAACCTTGTCTTTTTAATTTATCAGGGATTAAATCCCCACCACTTCACTTACATATTACATCATCTAATAAAAAACTAATAAGATTAAAATATTTTTAAGTTTTACTTTAACTATGTGAATTATAAAATAAAATTGTAAAACTTCAATGCAAAACCAAAAAAATTAAAAAAAAAAAAAATATATTTTGCAGTACCTATCTGAAAAAATGTTTCCAATAAATTTATTTTTTGTTGAATTTATAGTTGTTGATGAAAAAGAAATAACTTTAATGAACACTTTAAAATATGAAATTAAATAAGAAAATTAAAAATTAGTTTTTAAGTTATCTTGGATTATGTTAGTTCATATATTACAAAATTAACAACATAAAAATATTTGTAATTGTTATATACTATTGCCATATGAATTACCAAATAAATTATTATAAAAAAAGTAAACCTCATGTTTAACCTGTAAATCTCTGAACAATTTTATTGAACAAATCGTGTTGACTATAACGGATCATTCGCAGAAACTATGGCACTTACGGTAAGTTTGATTTGATACTTAGCTAGTATTTCAGAAATGTAAACAAATTTTCGCTTATTCTCGAAAAATTAAAGAAAAGAAATATTTACTATTAATTACTTATGTATTTATTGTTTCTTATACAAGGTATATGAACAGTTTGAGTTTAATATGTATATAACTAAACTTTACTATACCCATAGTTAAGTTTAACTGTATGGAGGTGTTGTTTAATGACTTTAAATAGCTGAAGGTAACAATTTATAGTCGAGTTTAGCTATATGAACAGTTAGAGCTAACTATTGAAATAGTCATTCAGCAATATCTCGATGTAGTCAAATTTTACTATATTTATAGTTAGAGTTAACTATTCAAATAGTCGTTCAGCAACAGCTTGATGTAGTCAAATTTAACAATTTGCATAGTCGAGTTTAACTATATGAATAGTTATAGCTAACTATTCAAATAGTCATGCAGCAACATCTCGATGTAGTCAAATTTAACAATGTACATAGTCAAATTTAACTATATGTATAGTTACAGTTAACTATTCAAATAGTCGTTCAGCAACAGCTCGATGTAGTCAAATTTAACAATTTGCGTAGTCGAGTTTAACTATATGAATAGTTAGAGTTAACTATTCAAATAGCCATTCAGTAACATCTCGATGTAGTCAAATTTAACAATGTACATAGTCAAATTTAACTATATGTATAGTTAGAGTTAACTATTCAAATAGTCGTTCAGCAATAGTTCGATGTAGTCAAACTTAACAATTTGCGTAGTCGAGTTTAACTATATGAATAGTTAGAGTTAACTATTCAAATAGTCATTCAGCAACAGCTCGATGTAGTCAAATTCAACAATTTGCGTAGTCGAGTTTAACTATATGAATAGTTATAGCTAACTATTCAAATAGTCATTCAGCAACAGCTCGATGTAGTCAAATTTAACAATTTGCATAGTCGAGTTTAACTATATGAATAGTTAGAACTAACTATTAAAATAGTCATTCAGCAACATCTAGATGTAGTCAAATTTAACAATGTGCATAGTCAAATTTAATTATATGTATAGTTAGAGTTAACTATTCAAATAGTCGTTCAGCAACAGCTCGATGTAGTCAAATTTAACAATTTGCGTAGTCGAGTTTAACTATTTGAATAGTTAGAGTTAACTATTCAAATAGTCGTTCAGCAACATCTCGATGTAGTCAAATTTAACAATGTGCACAATCAAAATAAACTATGTGTATAGTTAGGGACAACTATCCACAAAGTCATTTAACAACAACACCATGTAGTAAGACTTAGCTATTTGCATAGCCAAGTTCAACTGCATGTATAGTTAGAGTTAACTATTATCGAATAAACCAAAGATAACTATGTGCATAGTCAAGATCAATTAGGTTTATAGTTATTGCCGAGATAACTATTTGTAAAAGTCGTACGTAACTTCTTTATAGTTAATATTAACTAGAAAAAAGTAAAAAAGTCAATAACAAATAGAAATAGTCATAAACAACTATTTTTTAACTATTTTGCATAGCTGTCGCTATTCGGACTATGAAAATAGTCAAAAAATAGTCATTAATGACTATTTATTTTTCTGAGTGTAATACATTTTTTTTTTTTTTTTAATTTGTATATTTTTCGAAGTGAAGCTTTTTAATCCACACTCGCATAGGGAGTTAGCAGCGAAAAATTAACCCGAGTACCATCCTGAAAGGAGTGTCGCACCACTTAACTTAGGAGAAGTTAAAAAAAAATCAACCGAAATGGAACAAAATATTTTGCCAGATTTCAATAGTCCAGAAATTTTTTGAAAACTGTTTCAAGGAATTTCGTATGTTTCAGTATGAAGCCTATAACTTCTGTTCTAATAGTCGGATATTCAGGTTTAAATAACCATAAAGATTTTGTCTGTTTGATAACTTTTTCTAAATAAAAATTTATTTTTAACTGCGAAATATACATAAATGTCTACTATATGGCAAGTAGTGCATTCGTAAAAAAACTTTGAGAAAGAGTGGGTCTCGCAATTCTGTCGGTCTGTTCGACTATAGCCTAAGCGGCTCGGCCGATTTTCTTTAATCTTGGTAGATAGCATTTTTAATTTTCCCCCCACACGTTTTTTCTTTTTCTTTTAATAAGACCAAAGATAACGGTTCCTGCCATACGAATTTTTATTTCGAAATTTTATAAAATATTTTTTTCCTTTGTTAATTTCATGTTGTTTTTGATTTTCTCAAATTTTGAAATTAATATACATATGTATTACTGGCTATACCGGGAGCAAGTTTTAAAGAAGTTGTTGAAAGTTTTTAATGTCTAAAATCAAACGCTACTGGATTTGACAATCCACATCCAAATACTGAATTTCGTCCATTTTCTATACTACTATCTAAAATCCTCGAAAAACGTATGCAAAAACAACTACAAGCTTTCCTTGCTCGCAATAATCTTTAAGCTTTAAGACAATTTTCCCCAGTTTTTATAAAAACAAATCAAATAAAATGCACGACTGGATCGCACGAACTTGCTCTTTTGTAAAAGTACTTTGGAATTTAAGATACATTTTATAAATATAAAACATGAATTTAAAATGAAATTGCCGTCTGATTTCTAGAAAAGTATGAATTTATGCAAACAAACTTTAAAAAATCGTTTTATTATTAAATAAATAAATTTTTTATATAAGAAATTTCTTTAAAATTTTTCAAGAAAAAAATGTGGGATGCAAATTTTAAGTATTTAATAATATTGATTTTTGGAAATAATTTGAAAAAATAATCGTTCATAGATTTTGAAGATATTGATTTTTCAAAAAAAAATTTTTTTTCAAAAAAACCCAACAAATAATTTTTCGAATATTTGTATATACAATATTATTTTAAACTGAGGGGGACTCCCGCTGAAAATTTTTGGTTAAAATCGTTAGAGCCGTTAATGAGAAAGTCGAAAATCAAAAAAACGGTTCTATGACAAGTACCGTTAATAACATTTTGCCCCAAACTTTTTTTTTACCAAAACGTAGTCCATAATATCACACCTAATTTTTTTATCAAAATCGTTAGAGCCGTTTTCGAGATAAATAAGATTTTGCATTACGGGTGTATGGGGGGTACCGTTAGTTTTAGAGCTAAAAAAAAAATTTCAATTTCCCCTCTAGGGAATCACCGAAGACCCATAACTACCGAGTTTGAAGACAAGTATTAAGACAGAATTATTTTGAGGGAAGACATGTGACGTATGACGATGATCAAGAACAACAAAAAGTTTCCGTAATGGATGTGTGCCCTATGAGTTTTAGGGCTCTATTCTGAATGCTGTTTAAAAGGTTTAAAAGGTTAATCCGACCACCAGCTCAAATATGCGAGTTATACTCACGTTTTTGGCAGATGTATGCCGCCTTTAAGATAACAACAAGACAAGAAGGGGAAACAAATTTCTTGCATTTTTTAAGAAAACCTAAACATTTCGGTGAGTTTTTGCCTATGTCGAATATATGATTCTTTCATCATCTTCGAGACCTTCATTCTGGTATGCATGTAAGTATCCTAGGGTCCATGGATCGCCAACAATACCTTTAATCCCTATTTTTACTTGCGATATAGGTACTATAGGGCAAGTTCTGCATTTGGAAAAAAAAAACGAACTCGAGATTTTGATCAAAGTTTACATTACGATGATAGCGAAGACGAATAAAGTGGGTCCGGCAATTCCGTCTGTCTGTCTGTCTGTCTGTATGTCTGTACCTCGATCTAGAGCCTAAGCCACTGGACCTATTTTCTTCAAACTCGGTAGTTATGGGTCTTCAGTGATTCCCTAGAGGATAAATTGAAATTTTTTTTTTAGCTCTAAAACTAACGGTACCCCCCATACACCCGTAATGCAAAATCTTATTTATCTCGAAAACGGCTCTAACGATTTTGATAAAAAAAATTAGGTGTGATATTATGGACTACGTTTTGGTAAAAAAAAAGTTTGGGGCAAAATGTTATTAACGGTACCTGTCATAGAACCGTTTTTTTGATTTTCGACTTTCTCATTAACGGCTCTAACGATTTTAACCAAAAATCTTCAGCAGGAGTCCCCCTAAGTTTAAAATAATATTGTATATAAAAATATTCGAAAAATTTTTTGTTGGGTTTTTTTTGAAAAAAAATTTTGTTTGAAAAATCAATATCTTCAAAACCTATGAACGATTATTTTTTGAAATTATTTCCTAGAATCAATATTATTAAATACTTAAAATTCGCATCCCACATTTTTTTCTTGAAAAATTTTAAAGAAATTTCTTATATAAAAAATGTATTTATTTAATAATAAAACGATTTTTTAAAGTTTGTTTGCATAAATTCATACTTTTCTAGAAATCAGACGGCAATTTCATTTTAATTCATGTTTTATATTTATAAAATGTATCTTAAATTCCAAAGTACTTTTACATAAGAGCAAGTTCGTGCGATCCAGTCGTGCATTTTATTTATTAAAAACGTTATGAAGTTTATCTAACTGCAGATATTGCACTTTTTATTTGTGTATCGTGTGGCCATCCTCGAGACCTTCATTCTGGTATGCATGTAGGTATCCTAGGGTCCATGGATCGCCAACAATAACTTTAATCCCTATTTTTTATTAAAAACTTTATAAAGTGCATCTAACTGCAGATATTGCACTTTTTATTTATGCATCGTGTGGCCATCTTCGAGACCTTCATTCCGGTATGCATGTAAGAATCCTAGGGTCCATGGATCGCCAACAATACCTTTAATCCCTATTTTTTATTAAAAACTTTATAAAGTGCATCTAACTGCAGATATTGCACTTTTCATTTGTGTATCGTGTGGCCATCTTCGAGACCTTCGCTTTGGTATGCATGTAAGTATCCTAGGGTCCATGGATCGCCCACAATACATTAAATCCCTATTTTTTATTAAAAACGTGATGAAGTGCATCTAACTGCAGACATTGCACTTTTTATTTGTACATCGTGTGGTCATCTTCGAGACCTTTATTCTGGTATGCATGTAAGTATCCTTGGGTCCATGGATGGCCCACAATACCTTATATCCCTATTTTTTATTAAAAACGTTATGAAGTGCATCTAACTGAAGATATTGCACTTTTTATTTATGCATTGTGTGGCCATCTTCGAGACCTTCATTCTGGTATGCATGTAAGTATCCTAGGGTCCATGGATTGCCAACAATACCTTTAATCCCTATTTTTTATTAAAAACGTTATAAAGTGCATCTAACTGCAGATATTGCACTTTTCGTTTCTGTATCGTGTGGCCATCTTCGAGACCTTCACTCTGGTATGCATGTAGGTAACCTAGGGTCCATGGATCGCCCACAATACCTTTTATCCCTATTTTTTATTAAAAGCGTTATGAAGTGCATCTAACTGCAGATGTTGCACTTTTTATTTGAGCATCGTTTGGCCATCTTCGAGACCTTCATTCTGGTATGCATGTAGGTATCCTAGGGTCTATGGATCGCCCACAATACCTTTTATCCCTATTTTGTTATTAAAAGCGTTATGAAGTGCATCTAACTGCAGATATTGCACTTTTTATTTGTGTATCGTGTGGCCATCCTCGAGAACTTCATTCTGGTATGCATGTAGGTATCCTAGGGTCCATGGATCGCCCAAAATACCTTATAACCCTATTTCTTATTAAAAACGTTATGAAGTGCATCTAACTGCAAATATTGCACTTTTTATATCTGCATCGTGTGGCCATCTTCGAGACCTTCACTCTGGTATGCATGTAAGTATCCTAGGGTCCATGGATCGCCCACAATACCTTAAATCCCTATTTTTTTATTAAAAACGTTATAAAGTGCATCTAACTGCGGACATTACACTTTTTATTTGTACATCGTGTGGTCATCTTCCAGACCTTCATTCTGGTATGCATGTAATTATCCTAGGGTCCATGGATCGCCCACAATACCTTTTATCCCTATTTTTTATTAAAAGCGTTATGAAGTGCATCTAACTGCAGATATTGCACTTTTTATTTGTGCATCGTTTGGCCATCTTCGTGACCTTCATTCTGGTATGCATGTAGGTATCCTAGGGTCTATGGATCGCCCACAATACCTTTTATCCCTATTTTTTATTAAAAGCGTTATGAAGTGCATCTAACTGCAGATGTTGCACTTTTTATTTGAGCATGTTTGGCCATCTTCGAGACCTTCATTCTGGTATGCATGTAGGTATCCTAGGGTCTATGGATCGCCCACAATACCTTTTATCCCTATTTTTTATTAAAAGCGTTATGAAGTGCATCTAACTGCAGATATTGCACTTTTTATTTGTGCATCGTTTGGCCATCTTCGTGACCTTCATTCTGGTATGCATGTAAGTACCCTAGGGTCCATGGATCGCCCACAATACCTTATACCCCCATTTCTTATTAAAAACGCTATAAAGTGCATCTAACTGCAGATATTGCACTTTTTATCTGTGCATCGTGTGGCCACCTTCGAGACGTTCATTCTAGTTTTCATGTAAGTATCTTAGGGTCCATGGATCGCCCACAATACCTTATACCCCTATTTTTTATTAAAAACGTTATAAAGTGCATCTAACTGCAGATATTGCACTTTTTATCTGTGCATCGTGTGGCCACCTTCGAGACGTTCATTCTAGTTTTCATGTAAGTATCTTAGGGTCCATGGATCGCCCACAATACCTTATACCCCTATTTTTTATTAAAAACGTTATAAAGTGCATCTAACTGCAGATATTGCACTTTTTATCTGTGCATCGTTTGGCCATCTTCGAGACCTTCATTCTGGTATGCATGTAGGTATCCTAGGGTCCATGGATCGCCCAAAATACCTTATAACCCTATTTCTTATTAAAAACGTTATGAAGTGCATCTAACTGCAAATATTGCACTTTTTATATCTGCATCGTGTGGCCATCTTCGAGACCTTCACTCTGGTATGCATGTAAGTATCCTAGGGTCCATGGATCGCCCACAATACCTTTAATCCCTATTTTTTTATTAAAAACGTTATAAAGTGCATCTAACTGCAAATATTGCACTTTTTATATCTGCATCGTGTGGCCATCTTCGAGACCTTCACTCTGGTATGCATGTAAGTATCCTAGGGTCCATGGATCGCCCACAATACCTTAAATCCCTATTTTTTTATTAAAAACGTTATAAAGTGCATCTAACTGCGGACATTGCACTTTTTATTTGTGCATCGTGTGGTCATCTTCCAGACCTTCATTCTGGTATGCATGTAATTATCCTAGGGTCCATGGATCGCCCACAATACCTTATACCCCTATTTTTTATTAAAAACGTAATGAAGTGCATCTAAATGCAGATATTGCACTTTTTACTTTGTGCATCGGCTAGCCTTCTTTTGGGATTGACGGTTATCATTTTCGCCATGATTGACCATGTTTAATTTCTCATCGGCGTCAGCTTTTTTAGCTAAACGGTGAGTAATTTTCGAGTGAATATAAGAAACACTCTAAAAATGCGATAGCCTTAAAATTGTTGAGTACTCACTGGTAACTACAGAACACCAAAGAAGGCGTTGGAGTCTTATATTGCGGACTTCCAAACGAGGTCAGGATTGTTTTGTTTTATGTCACAAAAAAATCCTGATCCTAACCTCAAATCAATTGAATGTTCACTGTCTTTTTGTCGGTTTTCAATAAGATGGTAGTAGGCTTTGAAATCCTAAATTTACTATATAAGGCGGTGAGAATTCGGAAAAAAATCATTACGTAAAAATATTTGTGTGAGAAGGAAGAAATAAATAGCTGTGAAAAAAATATTGAATTTGGTGATAATGTGTTTCTTGAAAAAAGTGAGAAAATTATATTGTTAATATATAAAAGTTAATTAATATGATGAATATTTTTTTTAAATTTTTTTCCCATAGATATCTGAATTTTTTGGTAAAAGAAAGTCTTTTAAAGATTTGTTTTCAATGAAAAATATGAAATTTTGGAAAAAGCCTACTGAAGCTGAAATTTTAGAAGAAACTGTGAGTATAATTTTTGATGTAAATAAAAAAAAAATATTTATTTTGTTTTTTTCCTGTTTAGAATCTGATTGCTAGACCTTGTGCTGATTCCAACATACGAAATAATACTCCAAGGAGAACTCATTATGATAGTATTGGTAGAGGTAATTTTAGTAGTAGAAGGACTTTAATTAAATGTATTAGCGATAGAAAGAGTAGCAGTAGTACGAGCAGCAGTACTGATATAACTGTAATTAGGTGGAGCAATAGAAAAACAGGAAGTATTAGAACCCAAATAATATGTAGAGAAAGAAATATTAGAATCAGAAGTAGTTCTACTAGCAGTAGTAGTACTGGAACTGGAACAACCATAATAAGCAGGAGAAAGAGAATTAGTTATAGAAACAGGTACATACCTAAACCTAGGGAGAGTAGTAGTAGCAGTTGTGAAAGCAGTAGTAATAGTATTGTAAGTAATGATTCTACTATAATTAGTTCTAATAGCAGTAGCAGAAGTAGTTGCAGTAGTACGAGTAGTTCAAGTAATAGTAGTAGTTGGAGAAGTTTTTATAATGGTATAAGAACTACTTCTACTAAAATAAGCTTGTAGAAGTAGTTCTTTTTTGTAGTAGTTGAAGTTATAGTTTGTTGGAATAGGAGAAGTGATAGAAGTTTTGAGGTATTGAAATTTTAGAAGAAGAAAGGTGAAATAAGAAAAGCAGTAGAGCAGGTACAAAGCCAAAGATGAAAATGAGGAGTACTTTTGATCTATTAATGGATATAAATGGTATGTTTAAAATATTTCCAAAAAGTTCTTATTTTAATATATTTTATTTTTGTTTTAGAAGAACTGGTGTCGGAGAAATTGATGACTGATGAATTCCGTTGTATTTATAAACTTATAAATATATATTTTGTTTTGATGTTTCTTTGCTTAAATGTTTTATATTAATATTATATTATTATTATATTATATATGTATTATATTATTATTATATTATTTATGTATTATATTAAAACTAAATAAATAGGCTTTTTGGAAGAGTCTTTTCATTAAAGTCGAATAGGCTTGAAGCCTATGGCGAAATATTCTGTTTTTATTTGAAAGGCTATGGATTGTATGGATTGAACAACAAGAAAATTGAATGGTAAGAGTAATGCTTTTTTTTAATTTACAGGTCCCTTATTCACTCGTTTATCCAATAAGAAGAAATTGGAAAAAAAATGTTTAGACATGCTTGAGATTGTTGAAAAATAATTTATCTCAACAATTTCGTAACGTAATCTTAAAAATAAATATACTAACAAATATTTTAGTATTTCTAAAAAAATGTATGACTGGACTGGGTCAAACTCAGTATAGCATATTAATTGCTAAATTGTTTGCGCTAAAGAAGAACACCGTCTGATTTCTTCTACAAAAAACAATTTCCCAGAAGGAATAGCTGAAATAATCAACATCTGAAGGCCAAAGAAGTCAACCTGACCAGATGTAATATCAAAGGGCGCGGTAGTGCCCAGCCAAGTTCTGGCACTACACCCTTTTTACAGAAACAAACTCAGGCGATTTTTGACCCCTCCCTATCTTCAGTACTTATGAAGTCAGAAACTTAAAATTCCGAATAATTGGTAAGCTAGTCAGGCACAGGCGTCTCACCAAATTTCAATTTTCTAACATAAGCGGTTCCTGAGATATAAGGCCTCAAAAATCACAAAAACCGTAACTGAATATTGTAATTTTGCACAACGGTAGGTCTTGTCATGCAAGCAGAGGAAAAAATCGAAAATTTGAAGTTTTCCATTCAGGGGGCGGATAAAACGCCCCCTGAATGGAAAACTTCAAATTTCCCCCGAATTGGTGTTGGTTGAATGGAGCACTTCCGACTGCTGTAAAACGATGAAATTTGGTGAACTGGTATGGCCTAAACTGCATATGTAGAACCAAAAATAAACACAAAGATTTTCCATTCAGGGAGCGTGGTATCCGCCCACTTTCTCCGAATTGGTGTTGGTTGAATAGAGCACTTTCGACTGCTGTAAGACGATGAAATTTGGTAAAATGGCAGGGCTTAAATTGCATACAAAGACAAAAATATAAAACGAAGTTTTCCATTCAGGGGCGTGGTATCCGCCCACTTCCTCAGAACTGATGTAAATTATTTATGGCACACTTCCGATTGCAGTAGAACAATGAAATTCGGTAGAACGGTAGGACTCAAATTGCATATAAAGGAACAAAAATAAAAATTGAGGTTTTCCATTCAGGAGGTGTGGAATCCACCCACTTTCACTTCCGACTTCTGTAAAACGATGAAATTTGGTAAAGTGGTAGGGGCTTAAATTGCATACAAAAAAAAAATATATAAAATTTGAGGTTTTCCATTCAGGGGCGTGGTATCCGCCCACTTTCTCAGAACTGATGTAAATTATATGGTACAATGAAATTTGGTAGAACTATAGGTCTCAAATTGCATATAAAGGAACAAAAATAAAAATTGAGGTTTTCCATTCAGGGGGCATGGTATCCGCCCACTTTCTGCGAAAAAATTTAATTTATATGGAGCACTTCCGATTGGTGTAGAATGATGAAATTTGGTAAAGCGGTATAGCTCAATGTACATTCTAAGCGAAAAATAGAAAAATCTAAGATTTTCATTCGAAGTGTCTTTTTTATTGTCATTTTGAAACTATACACTCATTTTGAAAATTCATGACTTTTCTTAGAACTAGAGTGCTCGATTTGATATGTTATTTTAACATGAATGAAAAAGGAAAACATTTGCATTCCTGAAAAATTATGAGCTTACATAAAAAAAATCTTAACTGTGATGTGAACTATTATCATACCACTAATTAGGCTATTAATTGGTGGGATACCTTCATTTAAAAAAAAAGAGTTAAAATTGCAACAAAAACATCATCGCATCTTCAACAATTATTGCTTTTTTATGACTTTGAGCGGATGTAGGTACTATACTCTGTCCAACAAAAATTGTCAGTACAGGGAAGATAGGACGTTTGTCTCTCATTCTGGTTGCGTTGCCATGCATAAGTGTGTCGCCTTTTAAAGCTCTCACAGGGATTCCGTAGTTTACATTAAATATCGCCGCAAATGAGAATAAAAAACGCGTAGGGCTACCGTCTGCCGATTCAAAACGACTGAAAACAATATTCAATTTACCTTTTCCCAAGCGGTAAGATAATAGGCGCGTTTTTTTTAAGTTGAATAGCAATACGACAACACTCAACATACTCATCTTCTTAAAATGTGTTCTCAAAAGCTCCAAATCCCAAAAGCTCCTTAATAAAAACCACTGAAAAAGCTCCTTGTTTGCAATTGAGAATGATAATGGTAACTCTGTTTTGATGTAGATAAAGAGCGCACGATCGTATTGAGTGACACTTGACCTGTCAAGTCAATACGATTAGTGGATTTTATCAAGGAGCTTTTGGGATTTAAAGCTTTTGAGAACAAATTTTATGAAGTTGAGTATTTTGAGTCTTGGGGATTTATAATGTAAACTACGAAAACCCTGTGAGAGCTTTAAAAGGCGACACACTTATGCAAGCCAATGAAACCAGAGTGAGAGGCAAACGTCATATCTTCCCACTACTGAGAATTTTTGTTGAACCGAGTATAATTTTTAAATACTCGCATTTCCTATGTTGTGGTTTCGGTAACAGCGATTTTTACACGCGTGATTAAGCGATTTAAAGCAATTTAAATTTCTAGTTGTTTTCAAATTGACATTGAGTGATGAAAGCGATTTTAAGCGATCTTAAGAATGTATATGATCGTGAAAAAAACTAAAGCATAAAATTTTATTGTATGTTTTATGGAACATGCATATATTTTAATACTCAATCATAAATGTTAGTATACACTTGACGGAGTAGAACAGCATTTTATGTTGTATATTCACTTTTCTGTCACATATGGAAAGCATCCTTAGATCTTCAAAGCACTCCTACAAAACGCTTTAGACAATTTAGCAAAGTGGACAGATGGATATGGGTTTGGTGAAAGCCGCATGACAAAATTGATCTTTTCCTTTTCTCTAAAAAATACAGAATTTCGCACAGACACATACATAAGATGTTATGCTGGGTTTCAAACCAAAGGGATATTCTGTAAAACGGTAAAGTGAATTAACAAAACAAATGGTAGATACGTATACCCATCATTACACGTCAGCTTTTACTAAGCTAGAGAAAAACCTTAGGTGGACAACATCAACACATTTTTTGGCGACAAAGGAGATCTGGCCAAAATAGTATCTGAAGCACTCTAAGGTTTTGATATCTTGATATACAATCTGCTTAATATCAACTCTATATAGGTAGGCACGCCAAGTGGCTTCGCTTCCCCTTCTTTGTTCATATGTGTATTGCTCTTTCCGAAAGGTGTAGACTGCATTTGCCAGACTTTTACTACAATAATCCACGTCCGAGTGATCTTGCAAATAATTTAAAATGTAGTCTTACAGGACTCATAAAGGACTCACCTGGATTAGCCGGTTGGGAAAAATGCTTTCCCAGAAGCAGATACAAGGTGGCGCAACATTAATCATAAAATTTTGTTTTTGCATTACATTTTAAATAAAAAAAAATATTTTGAGTGATGGAAATCGTTATTTGGACCTTTACAATTTTTCTGTAAAGTGAAAAAGATGATATCCGTCAAGTGGCTGCTGCCAGTGTGGATACACTTTTGTGCCCATTTTATGGCAGTCTCCATGAATTTCCACAAGATTTCCAGTTATAACTGTTAGCATTTTGTCAAATGTGCTCCTTAAGGGCTGTAACTTTCTGAGTCTTTTTAGCATAACCCCGCGACTTCAAATAGCCCAAAAGAAAGAAGTATGGGGCTGGTTAAATCGACCGATCTTGCTGGCTATGCCAAATCTCCAAAATGGAAGATTGGGTGACCAGGAAACGCTTCCTTCACAATATTCATTGTGGTTCGTGCTGTTTGTATGATTGCAAATACTTGTTGAAACCGGTAGTTAGAAGTCTTTTATCATGGTCCTGCAGCGTTCGCCCAGTAACAGGGACCGTATTGCCGATGGTGTCCTCAAAAAAATACGGCCCGATCACCCCTCCCACGTGAGCACCGCAACACACAGTGGCTTTAAGTCAATGTAATTGCTCTTTGTGATGCATTACACGCGTGCCCCAGACTACCCAGGCCAGCTATACCATCTAGAGTCTAGACTATCTAAATCTAGATCGTAGGCCATAAATAGATGCTCAATATATACTGAAAGTCCAGATAGTCTAGATGGTCTAAATAATCAATATGGCCTTGATAATCTATATGACACAGACGGTGTATCTAAACAACATCATTCATACATGCATATTGCATATAGTAATATTGGATTCTCAGGTCTAATGCTTAGATCACTGCATAGGTAAGAATGGAAGCCACTAATTGAAACCCAAAAGCTCCGTGTTGTTATGCGCAATATACTTCATTCATAAAGAAGGTATTGACATACGATCCGTATAATGCGCAAATTTCCTTCCAAATTTTCTAGATTCCCGTAATAATTTTTTTTCTATATTTTTTCGGCTTTTTCGACTTTTTTCCTTGTAAATTTCCCCTAAGTATCGTTCTTTAAGTATAATCGTATCTGTCAAGATTTCCAAACTAAAAATCCATTAAAAACATAAATTCAACTCACTTTGCGAATGCCTCATGGCTTCATAAAACAATTTATAGGCAATCAAAAGATGAACTTAAAAGTTAAAATAAAAACAGAGGATAACTGCTATAGAATGATTAAATTCGCATCCACCTCCCAATGACAATCTGCCGACTGCCGCTCTATAAGATGCACTTGAATTTTTATTCGTTATTATTGCGTCCAAGTGGTCATCTCCTTGGAGTCCAATCGAACCTTTGTACAAATCATACTGCTCCAATTCGACTAAATGCCCAGCATTCTTCGTGCCAGTGCAGCGCATCGCACGAGTCTGATCTGGAAATTCTCAAGTCATGATTACGTCTCGCTTTGTGGCATTATGAATCTGGAATTCGACAAACATATATATAGCGTCAGATATAGCCCTCAGAATCCAATCGAATACAAAAGTGGAATGCGTTTTGCTTTCCTGAAAACGATCTTACTTTATACCTCGGCTGCTGGTTCAGCAAAAGCAAATCCCCCGAACCAAACCAATCGAATCGACCGACCTCAGGAGCAGACATGATCACATTATAATGAGATATGCTCGCGCGACCAATTTCTGCTGCATTAATCATCATTCCAAATCGGACCGTGCCTTCTTCTCATTGTTGTTGTCCTCGGCTACGATTGGGAGGAATCCGCATATCATTGCGATGCGACGCAAAGGCTTGCTGGGGCCTGGTCCAGGCTCCAAAGTCAATCCATAAAAATTACATAAAAATCGCCTGCAGCGAATTTAATTGCAAATTCGAAATAAATTTGTCGTCGTCTTTGTTTGCCCCCTGTTCCTGATCAAATGGGAAGAGTCAAGGCGGAAAGATCCAATCAAAGGGCAGTATTCAAACTTACCTACAAACATTATACTCATGCGAGGGTACTGAGTGCAGTATTAATCGCAACGGTCGGCTGCGCGGCGCGGTGTAGTCTCTCCGTGCAAATCTTATCTTATTATAGCCATAACCAAGGGGGTTAGTAATAATACAGCTTTAATAATAATATTCCACTGATCATGTCCCGAGACCGAGAATGACGTTTTCTTCTTATTGCCTTGAAATCTGGTTTTATATATGAGCATAAGTCTTATTTATAGTCAATCACTCAGAAATGAACTTTAGCAAAAAAAGACATCTTGTTGGTTCTGAGCTTAAGGCTTTCGCAGCTATGAATATGGAACGTAAAGATAAATTCAACTGCATATATATCATGAACTTGAACGGAAGCAATCAACAACAGGTACCAAATAAGATGAAAGGCTGAGAGGAAACTTGTCAAATATTTATTCTATTTATATTTCCATTGAAACCATCGATTCCCAAATGTACATTTCACATTTATCTGAAATAATTGGAGGAAATGCATTCACTTCGTCAAATCAATACTGAATTTTTTTTTAAATTTAATTTCTGGGTATTTTTCCAGGAATTCACTTCAAAGCTTTGAGCAAATAAATCAGCTCTACATGAAAAAACCTTCTTATTTTAAAAACGATGTTTTTTTTTTAATTCAAATTGTGAACCACCCAAAAGAATAAAAAATTCGACTTTGGACGACTAAGACCTGGGGCCTGTTTCTCAGATCATACACATCATACATTTCATACAACATACAACATTTTCATACATCATACACATCATACAATTTTCTGTTTCTCAGATTTCATTGGAAGTGTTGTATGAAATTTGTTTTGTTGTATGATGTGTATGATTCTGACATTTCATTATTATTTGAGTGTTAGGTTAATATAAATCTCAACTTGAAATAAAAAAAGTTAATTGTTAGATAAAAAAAGATAAGTTTTACTGATTTGAAAGTAATATGGGTAATAATTTATAAAGAAAACTATGTAATTGCTATACAATAGTATAAACCATTTTCTTTGATTAATAATTATAATAGGCGTGTTTTTTTTGCAAGTCCATATAGAATTGTAGAAAAAAACGACATCGGGACTAAGCGCTTTACATGCAAATGCAACAACTACTTAAATCTATACAGAGTTAGCTAAGACCAGATAATTTTCGAGAGTTAATCTAAGACCCGATAAAAATGGTGATGCCAAAATAGTATTATCTATATAGTATCGATAATTTGCTCAGAGACGTCAAAAGTGACGTTTTTGGATGCTGTTGATGCTAGTCGTCAATACAGCTGACAAATGTCATACTAGCGTACACAGTACTTCCAGCTATTTGGAAAAAAGCTCCTAAATCCCGATGTCGTTTTTTTTTACAATTCTATATGGACTTGCAAAAAAAACACACCTAATATCTAGTTGGTTACAAAATTAAAATTTTAAATATATGGCTATGGCTAAATTAATCATTCTTGGATTTTTAACAGAATCAGAATATCGACGCTCCAAACTTTTCCATAAAACATTTGATCAAAAATTAATTGGTCCGTTTTGGAAGAATCAGAAAAATGGTTCTAAGGTTCTATTGAATTATATCTATTATTATATATTAATAAGAGCATAAATGTACAAATTAATCTTAAGAAAATTGTTATAATTTTATTAACTCGAAAACTACTTATTTTTCTATATTTCCTTTTCATCTTGTTTCATGTGCAGCAGCCAATTACAACAAAATTTTGTGCTGTATTAAATGTATGAAAAATTGTAGGTTAATTTGCTGTATTACCCCGGTTACAAGAGTAGATTGAGGAATCGAATCGAATCCGAATTGAGATTTCGATCCAGGTATATGGCGGCACTGGATCGAGGGATCGAATTGAAATGGAATCGAAATGACAATCTGGTTTTAATTGTGTGCGTGCGCCGAAAATAACAAACCCATCTGAAATGAAACAACGGACCCACACATACCATATTGTTACACTGTTGTTGTACACACACTCGATTCTTCGATTCCTCGATTCAGGTATACAAGCATATTTTCGATTCGATTCAGCTCGTTTAGTGGGATCGGATCGACAAATCCTATTTCGATCCGATCCAGGTATACATAGGGCTAAATCCTGATTCAATTCCGATTCAATTCTCCATATAAACGTAGTATATGATGTGTATGATAAATTTCTGAGAAACAGAATCATACAACATTCCAATATTTCCAGTGTAATCTTCGGTCATACATTGTTGTATGACAGCAGATCATACAACAAATTTGAGAAACAGAAATCATACAGCAGAAATATCAATATCATACAATGTATGATGTGTATGATTTGAAAAACAGGCCCCTGGAGTTGCCAGATTTTACAGAGACCACCTGAGGGAGCGGCTATCGGCTGTACATTCACCTAAAACAGACGCCAACAATCAGTGTTTCCAGTATAGCGATATCTTCATCATCGCGGAAAATAAGACCAGCGAGAGGAGTGAATGGTGTCGTCAAGCAAAGAGAATAGAGGAAAAGAAAGATCCTGCAAATAAAGAAGAGGTGGTTGTACGCAGCCTCCCAGCGAAAGGAGATGGAATAGTTTCGCGATCGATACAATATCTGTAGAGTTTATAAGAAATCCAAGCAGGTGCTAGTTTTAAGATCGAAAAGCAGGCTCTTCAAAAGGCCGGGCGACAAAATGTCGCCGGTGAAGCGGGTAAAGTAGTAAATTAATAAGTTTTTTAAAATCTCGGAAAAATTAAATAGTGTCGTCACCCAGAGAAGATGAAGGTTAAAACAATCAAATTCAAATCCAAATTAATTCCGATGCATTCCCTGAAGCGCGAGTATTATGGTTGAATTGTTTAAGGGAAGGAAAGCAACTATAGCTATTTCAATATAACACTGTTTATAAAACTAACGGTAACATGAAAGACAAGAACCAATGCGCCGTTGATAGAGATTTTCAAATGCTTCTGCTATAGTTCTATATCAGCTATCATTATTAATGCTTCTTTTGAATTCTGTCTAAAAGACTCAAATGGGTTATTGGAGCAACTGCCCAAATATGGAAATTGTACTCGAGCTTTGGACGAATATAGGTCTCATATGTACATATATACTAATATGAGAAGCTGAGAGTACTGTCGTGAGCACAACAATTTTCAGGCAAGAGATCATTGATGAATATGAAAAGAAAGTCGGAAACAAAACGGAACCTTGTGGTACATCAGCATTTATTTCATGAATTTCAAACTTAAAACCGTCCAACACATTTTGTATTAAGCTATTCAAAAGGTAGTTTCTAATCCAATGGAGAATAAATTGATTAATACCAAATGCATGAATTTTCCATAGGAGAGTTTGATGCTAACAAATGCTATTGAAATATCCAGTACAAACCTTTTTCTTTCTCCAAAACGATGTGTATAGATTTGGGCCATATACGAGCATTTGTGAGATATACCATCAGATCACCTAGAGACCTATTGCTATGAAAGCCATACTGACGGTCATTGAGAAGCTTTTATTCTTATTTTTGGCTGGATTGCGGCATCATCGGTCCATACTTCTTTGAGAACGACCGACGTTGGGCAGGCTATCACCAGCACTGTCTGTCGATGATAACCAATTTCTCTTGGTCCGAATTGGATAACTTTGGAGTTGAAGTTTTATTTATTGAAATTTAAAGAAAGAAAACGGAAATCCTTAAGTTTTTTTTACTCGAAAATCGAAATTTTTTTAATATAAAGGGTGTGGCCAAATACAAGTTTCTTTTTAAAAATGCAATAAAATGAACAAAATTAAATATTTTCAATGTATTATGGCTTTATTAGTAAGAGCAAACATTCTAATTAATTATGGAATACAACATCGATCAAGCGTGCTGAGTCAATTGGACTTTATAGGCGAATAATCCGAGATCTTTGTGCAGAATTCTCCTCAGGATAGTACATTATGTACGTGAAATGTTGAGCTGTTGAGATCGATGGCGAGTTGATGTTCGTGAATTAAGTCTCACACTCTCGACTACAGCTACAACAGCCACATTCTCGTCTGTTTTCACAGTATGACGACACGGGGACCATGAGTGTTTGTCGACTAGCTGCATACCAGTCTCACAAACTTTTTGGACTGGCGTACAGTAGGCACGGTGGGTGCTTCATTTCGGCCAAAATTTCTTTTCAAAAAACGCACTGTTTGGACTACACAGCGCTCACTGTGGAAATAAGTTTTCAATATTTCCCAACGTTGTTCAAGTGTAAAGCGACTCATTTCGTTCTGCAGAGGTTTGGTATTGACTTTTTGCCAAGATTTCGACCGGGAAACAACTGTCAGTGTCAAAATAACGTAGATATATGATTTTAAAAGAAAGCACCCTGTATAGGTATAGGTACCGTTTTCTTCTACCCACAGTATGGGAGTCAAATATAAAATAGGCCTCCTATTTCATTATCATCGTAACTATTGAATACAGCGGACAGTCTTGTTACAGTCAAAATCACATAAGATAGGTATTTCCTTAAATTAGGTAGGTACCTATCAGTTGGAGGCTAAAGTTAGGATTACATTTTCGTTCTTAATTCAATGTTATGGGTTCTTAAAAGGGCATATCAAATTATATTTTAACATAAGTCCACCCTTAAATCTTATTTTATGATATGTCAATGTCAAAATGTCAGTCAAGGTCTACATTTGCACCGTAATAACGATACCACCAGACAAACTGTAGCGCAAAAATTCGAGTATTTTGGATCAGAAAAACCACTAAGACATTTGGTAAATGTTGACAACTTTGTCAAAATTTGACAACCACAAAATAATCATGACATTCTATGTTTCAGTACCTACACAAGATAGGTATTCTTAAATTTGATTACAGTGAACATTGGAAAACGTGAACTAATTAAAACCGAGGGTGTTCATGTTTTTGAGATTGTTCATGTTTTGGAATGTAACATTTTATGATTAAAATAGTATTCCTACCGTATTGTCTTACTACTCTTCTTAAAATAAAATATATTTTCTTTCATTTTATCTTCTTTTTGCTTGCAGTAGTATAGATTAATGAATATTTTTACATTTTTACACATACTGGTACCTACGGGTTCATACTGGTACCTACGGGTTATTAAAAAAAAAAAAATGATTAGATTTCATTTTTAAATTAGAACGTTTTACAAATAAAAGTTTTATTTAACAAACAAAATTTTTAATTTTTGTCTGTTCTATTTTTGCCAACATTTTAATAACTACAATTTCTCTTAGGCGTTTATGTCGCTTTGGTCAAAACCTTCATCTGAACACCATTCCAAAGCCTTTTTAAATATTTCATATTACGCAATGTAAAATTTATGGGGCCCCCGAAGTTTAAAAAAATTAATTCAATGCATTTTTATGTAGGAATATTGAAAAAATGTCTGTTCACGTAAAAATTACGGTGTTCACGTTTTAGGATAGTTCACGTTTTGGGGGGTTCACGTTTTCCAATGTTCACTGTACCTAGTTGTCAGTTAATTGTGAATTGACATTCTTGATAACATAGAGCGAAAATTTGACAGTTTTAATAAGATAAACCAAAAATAGGTTTGTTTGTTTAATTTTGTAGACCAGTGTAATTTATGGAAGACATACAAACTCCCTTATTTGGGAACAAAAATGTTACCCTTTACCTCGGTAAAGGTGTCTCTGCCTTCTTCACCAATCCCTCATCTATTTATATTCTCAACTTTAACTTTAGCAATGCAAATTGTAACCTTGTCAACAAAACATACATTTTTATTACTCGATTTGCTACAATAATAGTGCTGTGCTTACCATTTATTGAGAATCAAAATCTATTTCATTTTGGTATCTTCCTCGATTGCCAGTGAACCTGAACAGTCTCAATGGCAACTTGGTTAACCGGAAAATAAACAAAAAAATATTGTAGTAGGTACCGCCTCCTGTCAATGTCTGCGGCCAATCACATGTCAGGCCATATTGAAAACTGGGCAGCTCCAGAGATGAGTCCACCACACTACCATACGAGTGCACACGTCGACGCACGAACCATTTTACTTCGCAGAAAAGCGATATGAAACAGCGACAGTGACGACAAGGAAAATGATGCGTACTGTGCACAGTGCAGTGTGACGGTGATGAGAATGGGATGGATGTGCGCGCACACACGCTCCAAGGGTGGTCTGTGGTCTGGCCAGTATTAAGAGCGTTTGGTGTCAGTCACTCTCACATTGGGTGATGAGAGAGAGAAAGCATGCGTGTGCGTTTTGATATAAATGCAAATTATTGACAGTTCGTTTGAGTTCGTCTACTTGCCGGCTCACGCGCTGCCATCGACGTGAAGAAACTTTGTCTTCTTAATGTTTTTCTAAGCAGATTTTAATTTAAGGCAGCCCAGCAACACGCAAAGCAAAGGGGAAACCTCGCAACAATGTGTCTGGCGACTCTAGGAATTATGTTGGTGTTTAATTGACAACTACGAGTAGGTATCTACATAATATAGTATCGTGTGATAAATTAGATGCTTCAGATGGTTTTGCTGTTACAAAACAAATAGCACACACAGTGTGAATGAAGGTGATGAGGTAGTTAATGTTTTATTACGGTTTTCAGAGTATTTGACATGGGGCAGTTCGAGTTGTTAAAGTTTAAGGGTAAAAAAAATAGAGTTAGAACTTTAAGAATAAGTTGTCAATCAATTGGGAGATTCTTTGACGTGACGGTGACATTATAGACTTCGAAGAACAATGCTCTCCTGTTGAATTGGATAGGTAGATATACATAAATATACCTACATATAGATGAATATATAGTGTATTATAAGGCAGTTCTTTAAAAGTGGAGGTACCTATGGTTAGATAACTATAGACTTTTTTGAAATCGACAGATAAATTATTTATAAGTTGGCGATTGGTAGATACCTACATGCTTCCTAAGAAATCATAAGTAGGTGAATCGAACACGAAAATTAGTAAGAAGGTTAGATAGATATGTATCTATAGGTACATGGTACATATATGTACATACTTATTAGAGACAAATGTCTGATGTGATGTTGTTTCGGACTTGGAACAGCTGAGAGAAGAAATAATGTTTTTCTGGGTCATTTTTGAACATCTTTAAAAGTCATCAAATTAGTAGCAGTATCGTGTTTATCGAAATAGAAATTAACCGAAATCACCGGATTGGTGTTAAAATTAATAAAACAAGTTGTGTGTCAAATAGGTACCTACCAACGATTTTTTTTCTGTAATTTGAATGGCCTATCTATGACATTATCTGTGAAATATGACAGGATGGCGCCCATGCGATCGATCCAATTTAAGACATAACGTGATTAGTTGACTTCGAGGGCATCGGTTGTTTGGCATTTATGGTCATAGAGCTCAGACCTAAGTAAACCCCGTGAAAAAAATGGAACAAGGTCAAATCGAACGAATTCGTTGACGGATTTACTTCTCCTCTGCGCGATATGAAGAGTCACTCAAATCTCTCATGCAGAATAAGTAATCATTTTATTATCAGGTGTTTAGTAATGTTGAAATCAGATGACATTCACATTCATATCATCCAATTTGGGCCAAAAAATTGGTCGTTATCGAAAAATTACGGATCGATGTTGACACCGGCTCACAATCCAATCCAAACACTGACTTTTTGTGGATGAATTGTCACTCGAGTGACCTCTTGTGAATTGAAATTGTTTCATTGGACAAATTTCAAATTTGAAGATAATAGATAAAACAAAGATTTTGAGACTTAACAAAAAGGACCCGTTAATAAAGCCTTAGAGAAGACGTAAGTCTCAAGTGAGAAATTAAAAGGAATATCTACCTACCTATATACCTTCCTCTTTATCATCAATTTTCCCTCTAAGTTGTCTTTATTTAGAAACGCTTCCGACGGCATTTTAAAAGTGTGCAATTTTAAATAATCAGTAGACACCATACTCTCGTTCTATTGTTCTTGCCTAAAAAAAAAAATAAATAATTTGTCTATTGTTGGAGGACCTTCTTCGTTTAGCCACCAGTATTTAGAAAAATAAAGCTTTGACAATAGTTCCACTAGCTTATTGGCATGCTCTTCTTGATTATCATATAAAATGTAGATATTCTATAGCGGTTTCTAATTGAGACCTTGGGCCTAAAATACGTTTTTCACAATTTTATAATTTTTGAGTTAAAAAACATTCACACATATTACTTTTATTGTTTCAATGATCTTGTCACTTAATAATTTGAAACGAAGTATGAGAGATCCTTAATTTGATTGGCACCATTTATGTATATTGGTACTTCTGGCAGATACCGAGCGAACAGATCTTATCTTGACTTTTGACATTACCATCATCTGTCACTGACACAAACTAAAAATCACGTTTTCCGGGCATTTCATTTCCTTACGCCATTTTGCGTTTAATTTCGTCAGCCACCGGTTATCTGCCAGGATCCACCAAAAAGTAAGTTATAATATTATATAAGTATTGTAAACCCATTATAAGATTTTTGAATAAACTCTGTTCGATTGGTGTAATGGTGCCGACGACAGATCTCATTGATAGATTTAACTAATACGTAGAGCATAAACGTGAGTGTTGCAAGTCATCTTTACACCTTTTATTTGTATCTATAATTAGATCCGTTTCGAAGACTCCAAGAAATGGGTTTTTTAATAAGGACGGGTTGATGGTGAAATTAAATAAAACAAACTCCGTGTGAGGTATAACTAGCAAAATTATTTTTTGTTTAAATGGTCGTTCAAATGCCCGCCTCGGCTTCTCACCTTGGTCCAATGTTCAGCAACTCTTCCGCATATATCAGGCTGAATTTGAGCGATGGCGATGTGTTATGTTTACCCTTAGGGCATCGGTCGATTGTGGTTAGTTTGCATAGACTTGCAACTTAACTAAACTCTTCAAGAAGAAGTCTAGCGGGGTCAAATCAGATGACCTTGGCGGTCAATTCACGTCATTTCTGCGAGAGATAACCTTACCCTCAAATCGTTCTGCAGAATGTCAATCGTGGAGTCTACTGTGTTTCACGTAGCGCCGCCGGCCGTCCTGCTGGAGCCAGATGTCGTCTACGTCTAGGGTAATTGCGGAAGAGATGCCGCACTTTTTCAAAAATCAACGTAATTTTGTTATTATTTTTTTTGGATAAGAACTCAACGATGGATTTATATTCTACCATACAAAAATACTTAACCTATACAAAAAATAAGAAATAAAAGAAAAGTAAAATACTTATATTAAGTGTGCCATCTCTCCGTGAATGTGTGAGAGAGATGCCGCAATTCATTGAACTTAAAGAATTAATTTGACTGTGAAACATGTTTCTTTCGTTCTTGATCTTGTCCACAGTCTGTGCAAAGGGTGAATTTTAGTTTTTTGACCCCTGTACAATTTTCATGTAGTCGTTTTTGACATTTTGTACAATAGATCCAATTTTCTAGTTTTTTTTTTTTGTTTGAAAATAAGTTTTTGGACCTTTCGGAGAGACATCGCCTCCTCAATGTTTTTCGGGCTTCTTCCAGCGCCTCTTTCGTCTTACGAATGTTGCCGCCTAGGGAAAGATGCCGCACCACATTTCAAAACTTAAGAAAAAAAAACAAATAAAAAAAATACACAAACGTATTCTTATAACAGCCATTAACCACACAAAATACTTACACTGGAAAAATCACCCGATAACTGTTTCCCGGTGGACTACTTGCAACAAACCGAAAAATTTCTATACTTAGTGAGAAAGCACGCGTAAAACAAAACAAATCGAAAAAAACCGTTACATATCCGATATTACCAATTTTTTTCCTGCCTTTTTTTTGTTGAATACCTAACGAACAAAAAGCAAAATCAAATTTTTCATCTATCCTGACGCGGCATCTCTCCCGCAATCACCATATATACAGCTCAACTTGGGCCAAAATAATTTGGTTATCGTCCTTCGGTAGCCAAAATTGGGGTTCTCTTCTAAACGCTCCGAAGCCCTGTCAAAGAATAAACTGTGTTGTCTTTGGTCATGAACATTGAGCTCCTGGGTCAGTTGAATCTTGTTCTCCAAGTTATAAACTGCGAAAGACCGCCAGAGGCCGCCAAAATCAACCCACGCCAATTGAAAAACTCTTTACCAAAAATGGTTTTGGGTGATTCTACAAACGATGGAATTTTCGGCGGCCCCAGAAATATTTTGAAATCCGTTCAATTATTTAATCTGATTTTTTTTTTATAAAATTAAATCTGACTGATATCTACCTGGCCTAACAATATTATTAGGGTGACCTTATTTTATATTGCTCAAAAAATTCTTCAAAGTGTCCGATTCTCAGTCCTCTGACGTGTCCCCAGTGCGTTTTCACAAAGAAACATTATTACCGTTCTCTTATTTCAGGTCTCATACTAAAATGAATCCCACCGAAGTTACGCCAAATAATACATCTTTGCTACAAAATAGATAAATATTTTTTGGTAATTGATTTTATTACAAAAAAATTTAATTAAACTTTGTCCCCTGTTTTTCATATCAGTCCCCTGGCATATTGAAACAGTCGAAAAAATCAATAACTAGGATATCGATCGAATTTCTAGCACTGGAAATTTGAAGTACCAAGTCTCCTTACAATAAAATTGTGGTGCAGCTCGATTCTGTTTCTTATGTTAGTATTGTGAAAAAGACATTTGTGCATGAAGTCGTGGCTTGTCCGTTTAGTTTATCAATTCTCTGGTGAGTTTTTACGAAACAAATTTATATGTAAGTAGGCATCTTTTTTAGCAGTATAGTATAGGTTTGATAAAACTGTAATATTATATATGTATATTTTTTTGATTTTTTAAGTTAAACCTTAATATCTTTTTTGCGCAAAAACCATGAAAAACCTCAGTCCCCTGGTCTCAGTCCCCTGGCTAATGAATAAACAAATGATATTTTATTCAGAAACCTGAGAATTTTTAAGTTATGTTGAACTTCGAACTTCATTGCGAAATATTTTTAAAAAAAATATATAATTTATTTTAAATTGATTCTAAGTAGAAAAAAAAATTTATTATAATATATTATTTTCTTTTAATAAAATGCTGAGTTATTATGTATTAACCATGAATTTGTATGTTTATGAAGGCTAATTAAATTTAATTTCTATATTTCAGTGTGTACCCAAGAGAAAATACAAAAAAACTAAAGATTTATTCAGTCCCCTGAACATCCTTTTTCAAAAAATGTCCTTAAATCGTCATTTTTAATTTTTTTTACTGGCCGCTTTCAACAACGCAAAGAGACGTTCTAAGGATCAACTAGAACAATTCTTACGACTTTTGGCTTCCAAAAATGTCGTGCCGAAATTTATATCATTTTATTCCATTGTTTGTAGAATCACCCTTTTATGAGTAGGTAGATTTTAATTTTTATAATTGACACGTGCTCAAGGGTTTATTAAGAGACACTTATAAATTTAAACACAGCACGAGCGATGGGTAAAACGCCATTTTTCTGTCGAGACAAGGAAATGCGGTCTCATCTGAGATCAGATACTTTAAAGTTGATATCGTCTGCGTTTACGTAACTTAAACCGAAAAGAGACATGGTTAACATTATACTTGAATATGTTCACTCAGACCCTTCTGCTGAAATGAAAGTAAAATGTTTTAGTTCAACATAAACACATTACTTATTGTTATTACACAGTTAACGAACGTAGAGGAAAAAGTTGCACAAAAGAGTTTAATTTAAGTTTAAATGTTTCTTATAAGGAAATTGATCTAAGATATTTACTTTCTTAAATAAATACCTCTTCTCGTAAGTCGCTTCAGTAAGAGTGTATAGAAAAATTTCTTCCTCGGCACGAAAAATCTTGGTTCAATGTAAAGAGTGCAAATTTATTTTCTTGATTGTTCTCAAAATGTCTCTTCTGTTTTTCTTTTTATTGACCTGAAAAGAAAAATACAAGAATTGAAGATATCTCCTAATGTATAGGATAACTTTCTTGCATTTGTATGAAATGAGATTCTAAGCTGCAAATTTAAAAAAAAATTCTGATGATTAAAAAAATTCTACTTCGATAGTAGATAGATAGATAGATGCTTGAGGAACAAGGCCAGCTTCACATTATAGAAACGATACGTTAGAATATTATTACACATGGAGCAAGTAGTTCACATTCACACTACCGATATCGGATACGCTCTTGATCCTCTTATGTAAAAATATATGAATCTAGCCTAATATCTACTTCTTTCATTGATAACGTACCTACAAATTTTTAAACAAATCGAAGTCATCCGAACGCGTCTTCAGCACTCTGAGCATCACGACTGACGACGCACGTAGGCTCATAAATGGTACGCTTGATTGCTGCTAAAGTGCAGTTTGTGTGTAGCTCACATTTGTTTTAATAGACAAGCGAACCCCAGCCGTAAGCTCGACATATTTATCGTAGAATAGAAGATTCAAATCGCCTGGTAAACAGCTGTGTTTGTCACTAGACGTATAGCTTCAAACATCTATTAACTTTTTATGTCATGTCAAGTGAAACATTCGTTTACATTGCAAAAGAGTGTTAAGTTGATTAAAAATGTATCAATATTTTGTTTTCGACGAGACGCTTTGTGCAAGGAATAGTAGGCTTATAGATGAATCGTCACTACTTGCAAAGGATTGTAATTTTCTCTTACGAGACACTTCACCCACAGAAGGCTTCAATGTACAAAAATCTCCAAAATAAATACGAGTAATATTGAAAAATTGATAGCTTGAAAGGGTGATTAAATGGATTTTCACTTTTTGAAATACGGTAACAAATGACCAAATTATGAATTTATAGTTTAAATAGGAAAAGTCGCTTTGGAAGTCTGTTAACGGGTCTGTTCGACTGTGCTTCCATTAAATGCAGTTTATATTCTTTTAGACTAAAGTTAGAAATGCAAATTCGATTGGGAAATCTTTAGCAAATTGACTTTTGCGAGAGTTTATTTTTTTCTTAGCCGTCGGTAAATTTTATTAATTTGTTGACGTTATACAATTTCATTTGTATTTCTCTTGGAATAAAATTTTTTGTGTTTTATTTTGAAAATATTTGGGAAAAGCGTGCTGAATAGATAGAAAACAAACTCTGTTTTTGACGGTATACGTACGTCTAAAATTAGTCTCGAGGATAAACTGATCAGCACTCCTTGCAAAAAAGAGATCACTGATGAACTTATTGAGGAGAGAAAAAAGTGATAAAACAAGTAAATACATGACAGATTCCGACGGTACTCAAGAGATGGGATATCTTAGGAGAGCTTGATGCCAAACTCTTTCAAATAACTTAGAAATATCAAGGGCACCAGAAATGTAAAGACCTGTTCCACTATAAAGAAGATGCGGTCATTAAGAAGACATAGTTCTTCGAGATATTTCTCGAGCTGATAATTACTCAGCGATCCCATGACCTTGGAAAGAATAGGAAGCCGTGCGGCTTCGTTATAGGTGGCGCTAATCCGAAACGTCTAATGTTCCATAACTCTGGCGCATAAATCAGTATGAACTTGACCAATGGCATTGATAATGGTTCAGGGCAGTTGTCCTAAATTCAACAATTTTGATTTTTTATAAACGTATTCATCCAGAAATTATTGGTCGCAAAATATGATTTTTCTACCGAAGCACACGAAATTTCGCTCGAACAACATACTCACTTTCATAAAATAATTTAATCATTTGCACATGTTGTACCTGGTATAGTCCCCAATTTTGATTTGACATCACAGGTTAAATAAATGACAGTACATTTTACAGATGTAGCTTCAACAATATGGCCGCAATCAGCTGTCAATGTTCGAAAATCCTTTTATTTTAAAAGTGATTTAAATAAAAAAAAAAAACTAAGTTAGCTAGTTTAAAGTTCTATCCTAACCTTAAAACTAGGCTGCGCCATATTTATTTTTCGATCTCAAAACATTAAATAACTGATTTTTATGAATTTTTTCGCCGCACCTTTTTTTGGGCACTTAATTTAAGCAACGATGAAATAAGGAGAGACAAGCAATGTTCGCAGACGCAGTTCAAGAGTCAATAATGTCGAATGTTGTTAATTATCTCCAATCATTTTAAAGGTTCTTCTATGAATACTACCAAAAAGACGCAACTGAGACATGAAAGCTATACTAAAACTTTGAAAGGATGTAAGCTCAAAATGTATATAAAATAGCCTTTTCACAAAGGGAGACAAATTTCGTGTACCGACCATCAAAAACCTAGACACTTTGCGGAATTTTTGGCGACATCACGAATTTGCTCATTCCAAGGTGGTTGATAATACACATACCGGGGATTGGCTGATTCTTCGATGCAAGTCCTTTTCGTAAACAGTTTCGCCTTATAGTGACAAGGCACAGCACTGAATTTTTGAAGCAATAAATTCTTTACTATTCCCTTTTGGATAAATCTTTACAATTCAGAATTTTATGAGTTAAGTTAGAAGTTCCAAACAGAAGACCATTTTTGAATATGAGAAAAAGATTTGGAAACAAAACGGAGCCTTGGGGCACCACCAACATTTATTTCGTGGGTATCAGACCAAAATCCGTCCAGCACTATTTGTATTAAATGTTTCGAAATTTATTTTGCTTATTCATCGAAGAAGTGAGTTGTCGAAACCGAATGCACAAATGTCCGATAAGAGAGCTTGATTCCAGACTACGTATATCAAATTACTTTTGAAATATCAAGAACATTCAAAAGTTTATTCAATTCAAGTTTTGCCTAAAATTTTGTATTGATTTGGTTGTGAATAACAAGGCCTTAATATCAAACTCTATATTATTTAAGTCTAGTTCTTAAAAGAATTGCCATTCATTATTCAACGGGTCACAGTAAATAGAAGAAAATGAACGGGCTGACGAGCTAGCGAGGCAGGGATCAATCCTTTATAGCTTAATTGTTATGAAGGGCAAAATCTTAATATTTATCACACAATGCAATCGTAGGTTCGGTAGGCTAAGCAACTGGTGTATATTTAAAAATTTTAAAATGCGGCCCACCTATATCAGGGGAACGCACGGCGAAGCAGTCATTCATTTAGATTCTGTAAATGTCCTGATCTGGCCAATGAGAGCTCAAATATTCGGAAATTATTCCTCCATAACCTTGACGAACTATGTGAACTGGAGATCTAAGACTTCATCCGTTTTCTTAACACGACGAAACTGCTCTGAAACGAATCTCGATGACTTCTGTAACATTTCTCCTCGATCTTAAGACCTAGTGTGATCGAGATAAAGGGGACCTCATGAATCCCTAATCATATAATCTACAGGACAAACGAGTTTATGGTATCAAAACGACGCACTTCAGCGCTTATTGAACTGAGCAAAACTGCTCGTTGCGACCATTTCTACCTATTTACCTGCCATTTACCATGGGTCATTTATTGAGGTCTTTTCAGGATATTGAAGTCTCGCAGAATTCAAAGAACAAATTTCTTTGCTTACTAACAACGTCCTCACTAATATAGAAGTACGATCGCGGGGTATTTTGAATCTCATAATCTCCCAACCACAAAATCTAGAAAACCCAATATCTGGAAAATCGGAAAGCTGTCTCCCAATACATTCCGAGCAACAAATTTTCAGCCTTATTTTGAGATTCGAACGAATAGCTAATTCGATAGCATAGATACTTTCATTCGAATGAACTATCCATATTTTGACATTTGAACGAAAAATGTTCATTGTCGAATGATTGCATAAAATGAACCTCAATTAAATTCATTTTCGAAATCAGCTGTTTGAAATTTACTGACATTTCTATCTGATTTAGTATGACCAAGCTGTTTTTTTTTTTTTGATAATTTTTATTTCAAAAAAATATATGGTCTAAAAATAAAACTTTATTATTTAAGCAAAATAAAGTAAAGATAAGTGATGCTAACGGCCCGGTAAAGTATGAATTTGAATACATCAATAAAAACTGACATTTTTAAATTTTGGAGCATTTAGAAAACTGTATGGTAAGTTTATTGATATCAAAAAGATGTTAAATAAGGGTAAAACTTCCCTGAATAATAAAATACTTGATTTATGTTTTAATTTTCATATAAACTAATTTTGTTTTCCAAATCGATAAACAAAAAAATAAGTCAACTTCAAAGTCACTTAATTTACACAAATCTGATCACACTTGAATTTTGAACTACCATTTGTAAATTGTTTTATGACAATAATTGATAAATTGAAGCCAGACGTTAAAAAATCAAAATGGCATTTGTTTTATGTATGAAAAGAGAAAACGGTGAGGAGCAGTTGTATAGGAGAAGGATAATGGATGCATCACATCCATTTTATGCATCCAATACTACTAACATTATACTAAACTTACATGTTTTATGAATCTATTCGCCAGAAAAAATTGAACGAGAATGAAATGACATTTCTTTCGAACGATTCGAAAGTGAAAATTTGCTTAGTTTTCGAAAGATAAATGAACTTTCCATTGATAAGGTGAACTTTCGAATCTCAAAATACAAATTATTCGAATTCGACATACTTTCTAATGAAATCGAATGTCAAAATAAGGCTGTTTATCTTTAAGTTTTTGTTCATCACAGCGTAGCGTAACAATTCTTAAACGTTAAGGATTATTCTTTCTCTATTAGGACTTTCAGCATTTTACATCCAAAACAATTAAGGGTAGGTGTCCATTGAAAAAATAGGTTAGGCTTTTGCGCTAAGCTGTATAACTTTCACAATTTTACGAATATTTCAATGGAATAAACGGTCATCGATTAGAAAAATGTTATTCAAAATACTTTTGCAGTTTTGAAAAAAATATAAAAAAATTGTGTGCCCAGAAACTGCCACACAAGTGGAAAAATCATACATTTTAGTAAGGTCCTTATTCAAATGATAGGGAAATTGCGAAAATATTACTTTTTTATTTTTTTTATATTTTTTTTATAGAAACAACATATTCCCAAATCACGTATCGTTCTTCTTTTTTTATTCTGTTTTATTATTTATTCAAAAAAAAATATATAAAACTATGAAAAACGAAGGAAATTCGCATAGTGGTATGAATGCTCTACTGGATAAAACTTCATAAGTATAAAAGATAACGAAGTAAAATTCACTTTTGTACAAAGCCAATAAGTATGGGCAATTACGTTAATTTTTTTTTTATTTGTTTTTTTTATTTTTACAGTAACTTTTTACTAACAAAAGTCAAAAAATATACATTTTTTTACAAATATTTTGTTCTCTACCCTGGGAAATTGAGAGTTATATTTTTTAATTTTTGGAAATAATTTTTTAATCAAAGATTTATATTCCCTGAACAGCGTATCGTTCTTAAAAATTTAATAAAACTCATCTAAAGTTAAAAAAAATGCAATTCAATATGACAGTATTTGTAATGCATTTGCAAGAAAAGTATTAATAATACAGTTCTCACATATTTTTTTTATTTTTGTTTGATATTTTATTTACTAAATTCAAAAATACAAAATACTTTTTTCACTGAATATTTATTTAATTTTATTTTTATAAAAGAGGTCTGTTTTGCATTTTTTAACAAAAAGTTCCTTTGCACACGCACACAAGTAAGTTTTCAGTTCACAAGAATGCCACTGCAATATCAGCGCTTTGAAAGAGAAGGTTTCGTATTCTCTGTGCAAAAGAATTTTGTCCGCCCATCCGCTCTCTTGATTCTTTTTTTTTGTCTGGGCTCATTTAGTTTTTTATTCTTGTTTATGACTTGTCATTGTCATCTTGCATCTCGTATTACAAGAACAGAAAAAATAAAAAAAACGTGTGAGAAATGATTGTTTTTAGTAGGTATATCGGTCGGAGGTAGGGCGGAAAATTGGTTTTTGTGTATGTATAAAAAAGAATATAAGTAGGTTATCACACATTCGCTGTCATAAATTTTGTTTTTTTGTATTTTTTTATTTGCGATCTATCATCATTCTACTGGTTTTTTTTTTGTTTCTTCTATGGAAAGCCATTTTAGGTACACACATAGTAATAAATTGCGATGCATAGTGATCTTTATTTTTTTTTTGCCAAAGGGTGTGTACATGATGGAAAAAAGGAAATCTGCGATGTTGTGTATAGAATAAGATAAGATAAGATACTATGCATATAAGTATATACAATAGATTTTCTGTTGTTTTTTCCGATAGGTACATAGGTTCATAGGTAATGTAGAGGTGCAACGCCTTGTATTGATTTGGTATCGTAAGGAATGTTTTGATTTAATTTTGCGTAGGTAGGTAATGGATGTATCAAAAATATATTAGATTAGTACATGTTAATCCCGTGAATGAACGCAAATTGCATTTCACTGTAAGCGAATACGCAACAACCAAGGGATATGGCAAGTGGATGGCGCCAAAATATTATGTACAATATTATGCAGGTATCTATTAATACCTATGTACATATTTATATAAATAAGTTAAGAAGGAAAATTCGATCACTTTTTGTTTTCGGTGGTGACGTATTCCACTAGTAGAAGAATGGTGAAAGTATGTAGAAAGAATATGGGAAGTGCCCTTCTTTTATGTATTTTTGTTGGTTTTACATAGGAAGAGTTGTCTCCTTTATTTCAATATGTCATGGTGATAGATAATACTCTCGTTACAGTTATTTTCTGTTGTGTTTTTATTGTGCAAATCTATTTTGTACATACCTATAAATATTTTTTTGCAACAACTGCCTCCAAAAACAAACAAAGGAAACAAAAAACTTAAGCAAAAAAAATTGATAAAAAGTAAGCAAATAGAAAAAACATACATACGTAATACATACTTCGTTTTCATTAGGCCACATTATGTAATTTCGTTGAAAATTTCGAAATGAGATAATTTTTAACAAAAGGACAATAGGCAAATCTGGCCTAGTTCTAATAAGAACGACCTTTATATAATATACATACATATGTATGTTCATATATTCATTATTATCACTTAGTTTTTAATTTGTAAAAAAAAAACAAGTATTAGTTTTCCAATAATGTTGTTTGTGTCAAAATTAAAAAATGATATAAAAATAAGAGCACATTTTTTGTTTTTTTTTTTTCGATGAAGATTTTGACATGTTTGAAAAACCAATAATAAGTTCGTTTTTATTAAAGCTTAGCCGGTTATCTGTACATATCTGCCCATCAACATTTTTTTTAACACGTTTTACTTACGACCACCAATTGTTACGTTGGTAGTTGACAAATTGTGAATAATTTCGAAATGACTTAATGAAATTCGTTTTTTTTTTTTAATAAGATCAGTTTTTATATAAAATGCATTTTTAGCTTTTGCTTAATAAAATAGAAGCTTAAAATTAGTATATTAGTATACAAAGTAAAATTAAAATACAATGATGTTATTGGAAATAAAATTGACAAACTTTTTCTACAAAATTTGTTTCAGCTAATGGGAACCAGTGGCACCATTTTACTTCAATTATAGTAGATATAGTTCTTTTTCTCAAAATATTTAAAATCTACTTCTTACTTCGCACCATCAGCCAAATACTGAAATCTACCTCATTTTAAAAATCTCTGTTTCAACCTACTTCAATTTTACAAAAAAAAGTCCAAATCTACTTCTTTTTCTCTATTTCACTCTAGGTAGTATTTTTTTTTACATTAAACGCGCACTCAAGGTCAAGGGGTTATGAATAAAATTAAAATGTTAAACACAGTGCAAGAAATGAGAAAAGTAGGATAGGATGAGAAAGGATATACCGATACACATTGGTTTGTAATGTCTGCACATTACAATGAGTAGGAAATATTGAGCCGGGTAAAGCATTCCAGATTCGTGTAGTGCGGCTAAAAAAAGAATCACTGTACTTGACAGTACGTCCGAAATTTTGCGAAAATGATGAGCAGTCCTAGAAGTACGGGTATTACGGTTGAATTGTTTGAAGGGGAGAACGCAACTGGCTACTTCACTAGAGCACTGTTTATGAAAATTGCGGCGGTGCTCGAGAGATTCAAATGTTTCTGTTAGACAACGGTCGCCTATAATTTTTAGAGCTCTCTTTTGAATTCTGTGCAAGAGACTAAAGAGGGGTTTTAGAGCACCTGCCTAGTGGGAATTGCACTCGAGCTTTGGACGCATATAGGCCTTATAGATTACAGCCAGATTAGTAGGTGTAAAAAATTTCTTGCAACGTCGAAGGAAACCTAAACACTTGGCAGCGTTTTTGGCCACGTCGAATATGTGATCATTCCATACAAGGTGGTCTGTAATGCACATACCGAGCACAGAGAGTTGTTCAGTTTCCTAAATGCAAGAGCCAAACAGCATTGAGTTTTCGAAGCTTGAAATTCTATACGTTTTTTGATTCCCCATTGGACAATGCTATCAAGATCAGAATTGAATGAGCTTATCATACGCTGCCGTTGGTAGTCCACATCCGAAGGACAAGGATGTGAATCTAAAAACGAATATGAAAAGCTGAGGTTACTGTCGTTAGCAAAACAATTTAGCGGAATAATATTCAGAAACTGTCGGAGACAAAACGGACCCCTAGGGCACATCAGCATTTATTTATTTATTTATTCATCAAGCAGAGACGCAGCTCTTAAAGACTACTTAGAACAATAGTAAATTTATATAAATAATAATAAATAAAACAAAACAAAAATAGAATTTACAATTAATATTAACCACCGAAGTTTATTATTAATAACAATTTTTTTTAAAACAGTCCCTACTTAAATATAAAGCATTACAAACAGAATTAGCTTGTCTTAAATAGCGAGGTAAGAGTTTATTGATTCCATAATTGACCCTATGAAAGGGTACACAAAATAAACGATTATTACGTAATTCACGACAAGGAACATGAAAGCCAATCAACGAAAGCAAGTAAAGGCAATTGATTTTATAATTTATTAAATCTCTGACAAGCATTACACCGAAATAAATACGTCGTGATTCTAGGGATTGTATGCCCAATATCAGATTTGAAACCGTCCAAAACTACTTTTAGTAAACGGTCCGAAAGGTAATTTCTAATCCAACGAAGAAGAGATTCATCGAATTACAAAAAAAAAAGAATATCAAAACAATAAAAATACACAAATAAGTAAGTTTAAAAGCATAGGAACTCAACACACTGATGTGTACACGAATCCTATGTATGAAAATTTCGCTATATATGTGTTTTTAATTTAAAATTAAACTATATTTAAATATAGTAATTTTAATGTTATTTTTTATAAAAGAATGTTTTATTAATTAAATTAAATTAAATTTTTGTACACAATTTTCTTTAAAATTAAAAGAAATGTATTGACAATTTTAAGTATTTAAAAGTATACATATATTTAAGGAAAACATTTGTTGTATACAATATTATTTCAAAATCAAAGAATCTGCGATGTAAAAATTTTGATCGAAATTGGAAGAGTCGCAAATGAAAAAGTAGAAAATAAAAAGAAGGTTCTATGACAGGTACCGATAATAACATTTATTTTTTACCAAAGTGTGGACTGCATTGTTGGTACAGTTATCTATACATAATTTAAATAAAAAAAAAAAGCATTAGAGCCGTTTTCAAAATAATTATAATATTTCATAATGGCTGTATGGAAGGAACTGAGCTAAAGTAAAACAAACCATTTCAATTTCTCCTCTAGGCTGCAGATTGAGGTACAGAGTTGCAGATAGACGGAATCATTACTCTTTTGTGTTGTAATGTCAACTTATGAAAATTCCCGGTTCAAATTTTTCTAAAAGCAAGTAAAAAGTCATTTTAAAATCTACTTCGATTTTTCCCAATTATTTACTTCACTTTTTTCTTCAAATCTCCTTCCATTTTTTTCCGGAAGTGGTAACGCTGATAGGGATTTCAAGTCTAAGATGTGTAATAAATGCAAAACTATGAAAATTGTTATCATTGTTTTTATTTTGATGATTAGGTAAATAATATTCAGGAACAATAGATAATAAACGAACGGTTTGATCAACCAATTTCAAAATTGATAATCTATTTGTTTAAAAAACAGTTCTCCACTTTTCTTAAATGAACGGTCAATTGTAAAAAATCAATTATGTATCTCCATAAATTGTTTCAAAGAATCCATTATCTATAACGAATTTATTCATGTTTTCAAAACTGCCCAATTTACCTTTTATGTTGTCAATTTTTACATGTAAATTAGTAGTCCAAGACGGAACCACTTTTTAATCTGAAGCTATAGTTTTTTGCACTTATTAATTTTATTAAATCATAAATAATCTCAAGATAATGAAGCTCTTTAAAAAATAAAAATTTAAAATGTTTAACTATGGATATTTTTTATTTTTAGAAACTCTGAAACAAGAAAAAGAAATATTTAAAACGCTTTTGGTTTCATCCCAATACGACCACTTTTCGCAGAGTTACAGCCCTTTGAAAAAGACTCAAAAGAACATTTATAGGTACAGGTACATAGTTACCATTATTATTTTTGAAAGTGTATTAATTTACTTGGGTTAGGAAATTTAATAATTTTTTTAGTTGAGCAATTTTTGAATTGTGAACTTTTTCCTAAAATTAATTGTCTACATTAAAAATGAATTATAAATATCAGAGCAAATTCCCCGGGTTCCTAATGTCTAAATCTGTGCTCCCTTTTCTTTATTTTTTAAAATATCCTGAAAAGTAAAAGTCCTAGAACCAACAGATTAACCTTGTATAAATACGCAAAGAATAAAAACGCTATCTACCTAAATGCGAAAAGTTTCAATTCACCTGCAACCAAAAATAAAACAAAAAACAAACCGTCTATTATTGTGTCTAATTGTGAGCGCTGAATGCAAAAAACTCAATTTGCCTTTCCTAAACCTCAAACAATCACGATTCACGAAAAATTATTTTTTCTACCCAAAATACAAAAGGAAAAAAAACTTTCATTTATCTTGTGCGCAATCCGAGTCAATTCAAAATCAAATGCTTGTGCGCTGCCTGTGAGGCTTGCCACTCGTGCCTTGTTCCCGTTTTCTGTTATTTTTTTTTTTCATATTCTATTCCATCTTTCTCTATCTCTATGCGTGATGCGAAAAAAGAAGTATCCTGAAGAGACGAGACGAGCTAAATTTATTTTCTTAACACAAAAATTCTTAACTAAGAGAGCCATATTTGTACACCAATACATGTACACGTTTTTACATGAGATTTGAGTTTGCTTCTGGGGTAGACCTACCCTTAAAACATTTTTTTTTTCTGAAAAAATTTACAAAATTGGTGCAAAATGTTCTTTTTGTATATATTTTTTTAAATTTCAGTTTTGGGATTTTTAGTTTTATGTTTTTGAGATTTGGGGTTTACAGAATTTTGGGTTTTCGGTACTTTGGTTCTATATTTTGAGGTTTCGGGATTTTGGATTACCGGGATTATGATCTGTTTTTTTTTTTGGACTTAGAGTTTTCTAGATTTTGGATATCCGGGATTTAGGGTTTTATATCTTATATCTGTACATGAAATAAGGGATCTTGTTGATAGTAGATCTAGTTCTCCAAAAAGGGAAATTCCTGAGACATCGATAGACCAATTGAGGTCTATTAAATTCATCTCTTGGTTTCATTTGAGACTTATTCAGCCCCGGTAATCTAAATACTGTCGATATATTAACGCCAATAATCCCATTTAATTTGAAGCCTTTTTGATAAGTATTTTGCATAAAAAAAATAGTATGTTTCCGATTAAAGCGCTTTTTATGAAGTGCGAAACCTTAATTCTTAACTGATATCTTTATCATTACATGTCAGCCGCACTGAGCTAAAAAGTAAGGCCATGGTACAACCTTCAATCATCATTTTATGCCCTCGAACTTTTTTATTTAGTTTTTATTTAAGAGTAAAAGCGAAAAAAAACAGATATCTTTTATCACTTAAACAAGAAATTAACAACAATCTTGTCCAGGATGCTCGTAAAGTTCCTCTAAAAGCCTATAGTACCTACTCGTATATATAGTCCCGCCATCAGAGTCAGTTCATAAATTCTCGCCATAAAGGTTTAATGGTAAACTTTTTTCTTGTTTGGATGTTGCATGTCTACAAAATTTGATGAGAAATCGAATGGCAAGCCATGCTGGGCGCTGTGGTCCGGCGGCGTGAAAACGATCTTTGATGTTCTCCCATCTGATGTGAGAAGAAAAGAGGAGGACATGACATGACCTCATGTTCCCCCAACACAGTCTTATGAAACTTTGTTCGCATAAATTTCCACAAAACTGCGAGCACGCAAAAGTAAGGTGAGACGACGATGACGACGAAAAAAAAAAACAGACATCCCAGACCCAGACAACAACGCCAGAAAACAATCCCATTATCGCACCTTAGATTGGGAGATCGATATTGGGACGAGAGAGCAAAATCCTGCCAGAAAAATCATGTCGTGTCCATGTGGCCCTGCTAGGGCTCTTCATTTATCATAATTGCCTCGGCTGCACTCGACCAACCAGCAGGAATTCATCATTCCAATATCCTGTATCCGCGAATCTGTTGTAGTTCTGTGCATATTACATTTCACCCGAGAGGGGGCGCTGGTCGAGTGGCGGCAGCGGCAGCAGCAGCGTTTGCGCATGAGATATTTATGCTCGTTTATCTGTTCGGTGTGTCTGTTTGGTGGCGCGCGCGCCAATGCCAACTTTTGTGCGCCCATATGCGCCCAAGTGATAAACTTCAACCGGAGGCTCAATAAAATATCGAATTTATGGGGCATAAGTGTCTGGCGGGCAGAAATTTGCAATTTTCGCCCTCAGGAGTGGGTAGGAGGTATAAGCGAAAAGTTGATCTTCTTCGATGACTGAAGCTGGTGGACTCTGTGAGGTTTGTCGTTGCGTCGCGTCGCCTTCGTCGTCCCATCATCTTGTCGACAGTCGACTCGTTTCGATTTCGAATCGGATTGGAATCACATTGGGATTTCAAATTGATTTGCTTTAACTCAGGCTCCAGCACTATAGCACCCAGCACCATACGCCTGTTGGGTCCAGACTCGACCTCATTCAAAATGCTAAGTTATGAGCTACATATCGAAGGAGAACTGATTGCGGGACACCATTCGAACAACATTTCTAATTTGGGACACAAAAGATAAACTTGCAATGTGCCAATAATTTGGTGGATTTCATTTGAGGGCTCACACTGAGCGTTTTTCTCTGGCAAATCCCTTTCTGTACCTACCTACTTTTTGGATAAGAGGCTTCGTTATAGTGTCTTGATTGTAAGTGTATTTTAAGGTATAAGCATGTCCAAGGACATTATTTTGTAATTTTATCGATACCGCGCAATGGTTGTGTTTTTTTTTGTATAAATGTAAAATGCAAATTCTGTTTGTGGATAAATCTGATACCTCCACTCAGCTGGTGGTGTGCTGGAATCAATTTTGTATTTTGACGTAAGATAAAAAAAAAAAACGGAAATGTTCCGACGGAAAGAAAGAAAGATGTCGGAGAAAAATGAATGTTGCAATAACTTTGTTTCTATTTTGACAGGTCAATATCCTGATTGGCAGGCTGGGTGTCAGAGAGAAACTATTGGGACATGGGATAAAGTTCTTTATTGTTTATGTCTTGAGGAGTACATGTGTAGTTGAAGCTTGTTATAAACTTGACCTGGAGCCCATTTGGATGGAGATTCTTTGACCATTTCTGTGATTTTTTTTTTGTTAAAGTACCTACTTGCGCAGATATAAGTTTTTATGTCAGTCATTAGCAATGCAGGTACTGATGTACATATATACATAGGTGTCTTAGACCTGTTCATTAAATGCAGATGCAACCTGTGTGGCATGGTACCATATCCATATGTAATTCAGGAATGCTGAATTGGAATCTTTGTTATCTTCATAAACTTTGTAAGTACTCTTAATGAAGTTCTATTTTGTGATAAATAAATATGACAGTTTGGCAAAAGAATGCCCTGATGTCATTAACTTGAAGGTATATAGAAAAGAGATTACAGCACTTATAATATTCTGACTTGTCATTACGGTGAGGTGTATTTTCCCTCACCGATTTCACTCACAAAACCACTGTCATGGCGAAGTAATAAGTCACAATCTGAGCAGGGTCTAGATCCCGAACTCCAACTCCAAACCTTTCAGTCAAATGATACACCCACGCACTGTAGGAGATATGCACTTAGTTAAAGAGAGTTAAAAATTAGCTGAAAAAGAATTTGCATAATTGTTAAGGGCTTTGGACTGTTCCGCGGAAGTTCTGGGTTCGATTCCTGCCACTGCAAAAATATTTTTCAGTAGTGTACTGTTTTATAAACATGAAATGACAGCAAAAATTATATCAGTCATTAAAACAATGTACAAAAAAAATGTTGCAAGTGTATGAGAAAGTACATTTCTTTCGGAGAGTTTGAAACGTCAATGAGATATAAGCAAGGACGAGTTTATAGTACGTTTCTCTTCATTTTATATGAAATGAAATAACCTATGCGGTAAATGTGGAATTACTCTAAAAAAAAACTATTCCATCTGCATCTTAGCCGAACTTATAGAAGAATGAAATTCACCTATACATATTTCCAACTCGAAAATGCTGAAATTGAAAAACTTAGATACTAGGCAGATACTAAAGGAAAGATCGTCTTTTGGTTTTACGTGAGCACCTGCCTATTATGGCTCAATCCCACGGGAGGAATAGCTCCATTGGAGTCAGATTGGGTCCTGAGCATTAACGCCGACATAGTAAGCTATCTCGGTCGCAATGTTGTGTTATGTTGCAGCATATGCACACCTCTTGCTTTGGAGGCGGGCGAGGTCTATCTAACACCTCTTGAATTCAAGAAAAGAATGATGAAAACCATGTGTCTCCGCATTCGGAATAAGCCAAGCCACCATGATGCTCCCACTAGGGGGCGTACTTCATAGATAGGGTTCGAGGGCAAAACTCAACCCCCGACTCAAATGGGCACTATCTCTCATGGTACCAGAATATAGCTTCCGGTGGAGCTTCGCAACTTTGTCATTTCATGGAGTCTCCTAGGCGATCCCAACCCGGACTAATCCCAATCGTTGTCTCAACTTCGGAAACTCTTAGATTTGAACCCGTCACTTCCAGATGGGCTCCTGCAAAACCCTAGGCCTGTCAACCCTTAGGAAACACACCAAGAAAATCGGCCGGGGTAGTAACCAACTCTTCTATCTTTTATTTACCTTACGGCAAACTAGAAAAGACGCTCCTAGTCTTTAGTTTACCTCACGGCAAACAAGGAAAGACGCTCCTATCTTTTATTTACGTTACGGCAAAACTAGGAAAGACGCTCCTAGTCTTTAGTTTACCTCACGGCAAACAAGGAAAGACGCTCCTATCTTTTATTTACCTTACGGAAAATTAGGAAACACGCTCCTAGTCTTTGTTCTTAAGAACGAGGAAGACGATCCTCCCATTATTTGCTACTGCAAATAAGAAACCCTTAAAAACCTTAAATAACCTTAAAAGTCTCCAGCCACGTAAGCAGCCGGAGACCTCACCAGTTAACTCCTCGTTATAACCTAGTAGAACCTTAAAAGTCTCCAGCCACGCAATTAGCCGGAGACCTCACCAATTTCACCCTTCAAAAACCTTAATGGTCTCCAGCCAAGCAAGTAGCCGGAGACCTTACCGATTTCACCCTTGACACCTTTAGTAGACCCTTCAAAAACCTGGAGAATACCTTAAAAATCTCCAGCCACGTAAGAAGCCGGAGATTTCACCAACACACCCGTTTTGACCCTACTGCTCCCTTGGGTTTTTCAGCTAACATTTGTGCACGAGAACTCGGCCTTTCACAGACTTCAACTTAGCGAATTTAGCTCTTTTGATCAAACTGGCCCAGTAGCTCAATGTTCATGAACTAGGCGTTTGTTCGTTGAGTGGGCTTAATTTTAGCTTAACAAGTAAGATTGCCATATATCTATGGGGTAATACCAATCCACATGAGGTTCAACAGGTGACAATGCATCCTCAAAAAGTTACCGTTTCGTTTGGAGTTTCGATCGGTGACTTTATTGGTCTTTTTCTAGAACGACGTTGGTGTAGCGGTCACCGTTAATGGCGAAAAATACAAACCCAGACGGCATGCCACACAGTGGAAGTCACGATTTACATTTTGCATTAATGATTTTATCGACCGTTCGTAATGTTTTGTAATAGAGTCCTTTACTGCTGTTAAAGATCAGGCGAAACTTATTGGTCTTGAAGTAAACGAGTACAAGACCAAGTATATAATGCTATCAACAAACAAACACACATTTAGGGCAAAAACTAAGAGGTGGTTTAAGAGCTCATCTACCTCGGAGTTAATATTACCTCCCCGAACGAAAAATTAGTGGTGATTCGATGGAGAATTACCCTAGGAAACCACTGCTACTTCGATTTATCAAAAAAAAAAAAATGGGTTCAATCAAAACTCCTCACTCGTAAAACGAACTACGTAATCTACAAAACATTTATAATGCCAGTCCTGCATTACAGCACCGAGTGCTGGAATATAAGAAGATAGAGAGAGATGATATTGGGCTGTTTCGTAAGAAAATTTCTTTGATGGATAATTGGTCCTGTGTTGTTCGAGGAGTGCAAATGCAGGAGAAAATATAACCGCCAACTCTATCAGCTTTACCAAGCAGTGGCGATTCCTCTCAGTTAGCAGGTTTATCGCCGCTAAACCAAGAATTTAAATAAATAAATACTACTATGATGTACATTTTATATTGAAAACGTAACTTTCAAATCATTATTTTCCTAAACACAACACAAAACTACCATACTAAAAGTATACCTTAGCGTTAAAATTTGCGATACCAAATTTCCTACAATATAACACCATTGACATAAATACACAAAACTACTTAACCCTACCCACATTCCTATTCTAAAATCATATTTACTAACCCAAACGCAACACAAAACTCTCATGCAAAAATATATCCCTTGAAGCATTTATAGCGCGAAAATTTGCGCTAACAAATTCAATACAATTTATACAATACAACATCGTTTGGCTACAACATGTCCTAAGCAAAGCCCAGCTAAATAATATGAAAGCATTAGCGCAAAAAATTGCGATCAAACAAGAGAGACATCAGGTTGAATGAAAGAGGAGTAGCCAAGTAGGTATAGTCGTATAGTAGCAGTAGCAGGTAAATTTTGTGTGCGTTCTCTTGCTTGTATGCAGTAGAAATAAAATGCACGACTGGATCGCACGAACTTGCTCTTATGTAAAAGTACTTTGGAATTTAAGATACATTTTATAAATATAAAACATGGATTTAATGAGATAATAATGTTCAACTGCATAAAATTGCCGTCTGGTTTCCGGAAAAGTATGAATTTATGCAAATAAACCTTAAAAAATCGTTTTATTATTAAATAAATTTTTTATATAAGAAATTTCTCTAAAATTTTTCAAGAAAAAAATGTGGGATGCGGATTTTAAGTATTAAATAATATTGGTTTTAGGAAATAATTTCAAAAAATAATCGTTCATAGGTTTTGAAGATATTGATTTAAATTTTTTTTTTTTTTAAAACCCAATAAATATTTTTTCGAATATTTTTATATACAATATTATTTTAAACTTAAGGGGACTCCTGCTAAAAATTTTGGGATAAAATCCTTAGAGCCGTTAATGAGAAAGTCGAAAATTAAAAAAACGGGTCTATGGCAGGTACCCCTAATAACATTTTGCCCCAAAATTTTTTTTGACCAAAATGTAGTCCATGTCCATAATATCACACTTAATTTTTTTTATCAAAATCGTTAGAGCCGTTTTCGAGATAAATAAGATTTTGCATTACGGGTGTATGGGGGGTACCCTTAGTTTTGGAGCTAAAAAAAAAATTTCAATTTTTCCTCTAGGGAATCACCGAAGACTCTTAACTACCGAGATTGAAAGAAATAGGTCCAGTGGTTTAGGCTGTAGTGAGAGGTACAGACATACAGACACACCGAAACATGTTTTGTGTGTACTAAATTTTACTTAAAATTTTTATAAAAAAAATTGATATGCAAATTATTAGTATTTAATAAAATACATTTTAAAACGTAATTTAAAAATTTAATCGTGTATGGGTTTTCAAGATATTGAATTTTCAAAAAAAAAATTGTATTATTTTTTTAAAAATCCAAAAACTATTTTTTCGAAAAAATTTTTAGTTTATATTTTTTAAAATGCAAAGCAGCTCCTGCACAAAAATTTTGGTTAAAATCGTTAGAGCCGTTGGTGAGAAATTCGAAAATCAAAAAAACCGTTCTATGACAGGTACCCCTAATAACATTTCCCCCCCAATTTTTTTTTGACCAAAATAAAGTCCATGTCCACAATATCACACCTAATTTTTTTTATCAAAATCGTTAGAGCCGTTTTCGAGATAAATAAGATTTTGCATTACGGGTGTATGGGGGGTACCCTTAGTTTTGGAGCTAAAAAAAAAATTTCAATTTTTCCTCTAGGGAATCACCGAAGACCCTTAACTACCGAGTTTGAAGAAAATACGTCCGGTAGTTTAGGCTGTAGTTCGAGGTACAGACATACAGACATACAGACATACAGACATACAGACAGACAGACGGAATTGTCGGACCCACTTTTTTCGTCTTCGCTATCATCGTAATGTCAACTTTGATCAAAATCTCGAGTTCGATTTTTTTTCCAAATGCAGAACTTGCCCTATAGTAGAGGAAAAGGTGGTAATATGGAACCTGTTGTTAAATCGGAACCCCCTTCTGGAACCAAAACTGTTGGTGCCATCTATTACTCTATAGCTACACGTTGCGAGGACTCATACAAAATACTCATATTAAAAAGTTACATAGCTTTCGCCTCGATAAATTTACCGTAAGGTTATTTCCAATAACCGAGGGAAATCGAAAACTTTTTTTCATTGTTTTTGTAAGTCTAGAACGTTTATGTCGGGCCCTGTTTTTGTCCTGCAGAAAATTCATAAATAATATTTATTTTTTGATTATCAATTTTGTATGTAAGAATTTTCTCACTTCATTGAATAAGTGATGAAAACCACTGTTTTTGTTAAAATATGAAGTCTTGTAATATGGAACTCCTAGAGGAAGCGAATATGGAACCGGGTTCCATATTACCATTACGTGTTTTTTATGTATACCTCATACCAAAACTTAGGAAAAAAACTTCAAACAGAGGACGTAAGGCTCCATCTTCAACGATTTTGACAGGGTCAGTCTTGCTACATATGGACACACAGTGATTGCGCAGGATGCGATCATGATTTTTATGTTTGTGATTTTTGCACACAAAATTATGATATAATTTTTACATACATTTAATATGGAACCCGGGGTTCCATATAAGGAACATAAAAATTTAAAATGTAAAAATCACTTTTTTTGAATAAAGTAAAAAATTTAATACGAAAAGTATTCAGAATATGTTTTTTTTCTTATATATAATGTAAGAATATATACTTTATATAATTGAAAAGTTTTTAATATCTTTAGATTACGGGTATGAACAAAAAGAATTTAAAACCAAATGGGGTTCCATATTCCCACCTTCTCCTCTACCTATATCGCAAGTAAAAACAAGGAAGGAAAGGGTCTGATTATTTGTGTTGTTATTTGATTGGCCTTTAATATCTGGCGACATTAAGTTAGATACTAAACAGCCCGATTCTGTATTTAGCTGATAAATTATCAGCTAATGATAAATTATCAGCTTTCTTGTCAGCTGACAAATTATTAGGTATTCTACAAAACACCTGATAGAACAAAAGCTATAAACAGCTTTTAAATTCACCTCTCTTGGTGGTGAATTTGAAGTGTTAAAATAAAGAGAAAAAAAAACATACACGATGGAGGAACCAGCAGCAAAGTAAGTGAAATTTATATATTTTATTAATATTTTAGTTTTTTTACAAATATATATGCTTTTTTTTAAATTGGAAAAATATTTGTGTTTTGTTGAGTGCAAAAAATATGTTGTATGCAATGTTTTTGCTGTGAATTTGTGTATTCTATAGTGCGCGAAAATTTCTGCTGTTTCTGTTGTTTGTTTATGAATTTTTTTTTTTTATTTTTTTTTTGTTTTAGAAAATCAAGAGGTGAAAGAGCAACGCAGGAGCAGCTACAATGTTATGTCCAGTTTTATTATTATTTTATGTTTTGTATATATTTTACGCGTTCAAAATATAAACAAATACAAATGTCAGTACCTTTTACACAGCTGATAAATTTGTCAGTAAAAGAGCTTTTTTTTAAGGCATAGAATACGAAAAGCTGATAGTTATAAGTAGACCTCGGATTTTGCATACTTCCATATTTTTCATCAGATTGATACCAAATTTTGTATTTAAGCGTTTTATAGTTCAAATATAACAATTTGTAATGCATATCGAAAATATGCAAAATATATGCGAAAAATATGCAAAAAAATATGCTAAAAATATGCCAGATATATGCAAGATATGCAAAAAATATGCAAAATATGCTAAATATATGCAAACGAATTTCATCGAAAAATTGAATTCCACTCGTTAAATGTTAAAATAGAGAAGCATATACCACTTTCCCTTGTCCAACGCCTTACGCTATATTGTTATATTGTTCTTGTCGCAAACAAGGCTTTTGTTGTTGTTCCGCAAAGCAAAATGCACCTTAAAACCGATTTGCAAGATTTATCACTGGTTTTATGACAACAGCAAATCTCTGCTTGTTGCTAACCCACAGACAAAGGGCCTTACCAACAATCAAATTAAGAGACGACTTTAATATTTGAGCGAAATGAAGCATTTTAAATTTATTTCCGATACATACTTTAACACAAATAATATCAACTGAATCAGTATTAGGGATTGGGAATATACAGCTATAAAAAACGCTTTGCACAGCAATCATGATTCCACCACCCACGGAAGCTAAGGGATCAGAATATCTATCTTTACGGTACACCACAAAATCGGTGGAAAATACTCGTAGTTCATTATTTACAAATGTTGAGTTCAGCCAAGTTTCTGTTAACACAATTACATCGAAATCAGATGCATGAGATGCTTAAAGAAATTTTTGAGTTTTCGACCGAAGTCTTCTCACATTTTGGTAGTAAAGGGACAGACAATTTAGTTTTTTGAAGATTTTAGTATAATTTTAAATTCTCTTAAAATGACATTTTCAGGCCAGAGTTCAGAACACATATCTTTTCATACAAACAAAATTCCGTTGTAAGTCTGAAGGACGCAAACGGACTACTTTCTTTATTAATCTTTTGACATTTAAGTTTTTTAACATCAATGTCGAAGTCTTTTAAATGGTCGATTATGCCTTTGATTGAAGTTTTCGGCTGAAGACGTGAGACGTAGATTTTTTTGGTTTAGGCAAAGCAGAGAGGCGGTTTTTAGTAATAGGAGGTTCGATACTAACTATGGGAGAATTTGAGATGGTTCTTGGACTATTAATAGAACTAGAGCAGACTTAAATGGCAATTCATTCAGTAGGTAACTCAGATCTAGGTAATTTTATAGATGTATGTTTCTTTTTAGATGGATTTTGAAAGAAGTAACTGACCTAGAGCGTTTTTTATTTTTGTTTTTTTTTATTACCAGAAGAGGGGACTGGTTTATTAATAGTCAATTGATCATCATTACTTTTAAGGGTAAGAGCTGGCAAGGAAACTGAGTCATAATAATTCGTAATCTTAATATATGTAGAGGTAGGAGCATCAGACCAATTGATTGGGTCTTTGTAGAGTTGTAAGTTTGCGACAGTTGACTGAAAGGTAGTAAACAGACTATCAAAACTATTGGATAGCTTAAGTATGTCAGCTTTATAACCCGACATTTTGAAAGCTACTGAAGAGATGGACATTTTTCGGCAGTTCTTATAAAACACCATCGCACTTGTTAACATTAATGTTTTGCAAGGAATCTGAAAACATTGCTGACAATATAAATTGTGATTTTGGAATGTATTTAAAAAAAGAAATTTGAAAAGAAATCCAGATTTTAATATTACTTCCAAAATAATAATATTTTTGTTTTGCCCCGTCACTAACGAAAATATCATCAAATATAAATTTGCTCCAGTTACTTCCTTTGACGTTGAAAGAAGCTTTTTCGCTTACAAAATGGTTTTTGGAGAGAAACGTCAAAGCCTCCCAATTTATAAATTAGAGAAAATTATGGTTTATACTGTAATACCAATTATCTTGAATAATTTTTAAACTTGTAAAACATCTTATGTACTTGCTCTACTTAAATATAAACTCTATTTAATATCTGACAATAATTATTAGTAAAATCTCAATATACATACATATGTACATATATACCACCCTTTAAATCGGTTCTATATTATTTTTTTATCTGTTTAACATAGGCAATTTTTGCAGGTTTTGCATATTTTTTGCATAGTTTGCATATATTTGGCATATATCATGCATATGCAAATCATGCAAATATGCAAAAAAAATTAAAATATGCATATCGTTTTCAACTCTATTTTCAATGAAAAAAACAATGGCGTCATCAGAATTCACCTATCTTAATCCTTCAAAAATATGCAAATATGCAAAATCCGAGGTCTAGTTATAAGGAACTTGGTAATTTATCAGCTACATATGTTGAATTTATCAGCACGACAGAATCGGGCTGTAAATCTCAAAAGTTTAGTACGAAATAAACATAAATCCTAAGATCTAAGATCAATGTGAAATTAATTGTATTTGACTGGATTTTTAATATGAATAAATATAGATATTTTTGATACTCTGAAGGACGATGGTGTGATCTTGTTTTTTTTTTTTTATTTTTTGTATCAAGGTATCTTAGGGTGGTCCTTATATTGATTTTTTAAAATTTTTATTTTTTGATTTTTAGAGGCCAAAATTAATCTGTTTTGTTTCTAAACCGGCAAGGGGTTTAAAAGGTACCTCAATGGCAAAATGATTTGATCAAAGCAGTGTCTTTGCTTTTAAACATGACATACCTCTGCAAAAATTAAATAGCTTTATTTTGTTGCTATTATTCTTGATGAGTCTTCTGGCATTCAAATGAAATCCCAATTGTTCGTTGTTTTTCGGTATTACTTTAATTAGAAAATCCATGATGTAAGTTCTGGGCGAACAGCAGAAGATTCAGTTCAATTAGTTACATTTCAATTGGAAAAATATAACATAAAATATAAAGTTATGGCCCAGGCCAACGATGAGGCTTCCTTTATGAGTGGTCATTTGAATGGAATTCAGATAAAAGTTGAGAATGTATAAGTCAAGACAAAGCGTCATGAAAAAGGGCCTGACCTTGGGTGCATGGTCTATTTTTTTTTAATGGATTGATAGGGACATTATGAGAAAGGCTTGAAACCAAATTTGCACTACCTGACAACTTTTTTTTACAAAAGTTATTGGTAAAATGTGTTTTGTGTAATTTTTTTATCTTTCGCGAATATCACGGCACCCATTACAGAAAAAAATAAAACATATATTTATTCATAATAACATTAACCATTATATTATATAGAACACAAAAATTGTTTAAACAAATAAAAAAGAAGTTATAGTAAGTTAAAATAATTTGTTGTTGTTTGAAAATAATTTTTTCATGATTATTAAGAAAAAAGCTAATTTAACGATGCACTTTTTATTTTTTAAGTCCTCGTGATTTCCTACAATTTAAACAAATTGCATTTTAGGCAAGTTGATAGAAAATATTGTTATAAAAGCAATAAATTGTTTTATGTCGGGCTGAGATATTAATTAAAACGTGATTTTGTGATGCTTTAACACATTCTGAAAAACGAAAACTTCAAAATGATCGATTTGATATAAATGAAACAAATTAAGCATGAAGATATTAAAAAAGTTGGCATCAATCGAATAACTGAAATATTTCGATTAACTGAACGGGAACAAATTTATTTAATAACGCCAAAAAAACAAATTTTCCTGAAGAAGTAAATAAAAATCTAATTACAAGCTGACCAAACATATTTGAATTTACTCAATTAAAGAATGAATTGAATGTTTTTTCATGAAAACGCAGTTGCTATGGTATATAACCAAAAGGTACGACATCAGCTGAGACTTTAAAAGCGATAACTCCATTTAATATCTTACTCTGGATAGAGGCAAACGTCGTCGCCGACAGTTTTTAGCAGGTGTACAATCTTATAAAACTCCAGCTTGAACGGCGTGTAAGGAATGCTTCTTTTATGCATTGAAGAGGATAAAAACGTACTTTCGAAGTACTCATGGTCACAAGAAATTGAGCTATTAGACTCTTATCGAAAAGGTTATTTTAAAAGAATTAAAAGCAAGTGACGAAATTTATAATCAAGTCATCGAAAGTTTTGCTACCGTTGAAGGACGAACCGAATTAATGCATCGATACATTTTTAAACATTTTATCTTATGTTATTAATTTATAAAGTATTGCTTGTGTTTTGTTTTCCTTATTAATAAAACTAAAAAAAAAAAAAAACTACAATTTTTTCCTCACACCATGGCCCTAACCCAATACTAAAGATCAGGAATCGCCACTGTTACCAAGTTGCGGATGTAGTCCAGAAATCCAAAACTTGTCGACTAAAATGGCTCGGCTACATTGAGCAAATGAACAGCAATGATCCAGCTAAGAAATCTTCGAGTCCCAGCCCCAAGGAAGACCGAATCTTTTGTTTAAGAACCAAACTATCTCGGATGCCAGAGCACTTGATCCAGATAACTGGAGGCGGCGTGCTCGGGATCACAGAGGTAGATGGTCAATCAAGTTCCTTTGCATAACTTTGGTGCGTTTTAGTTGCGAATAACCTCATATTTGGTACGACAGAATTTTAGAAATTCAAAAATTCATATAACGGATAAAGGCATGTCCTTCTTCTATTACTGTATCGATCGATTTGTATAATAGTTTCACTGGGCAGTTTCTATTGAATTTACTTATTAAGCTTGTTTATTTGGTGCCAAAATTTCAAGTTCGCACAGCACAGATTTGGTATAATTCTTTTCTTATCGTTGATGCACAAAAACCCTAATTTTTTCTAGCAAAATTACTTACTCTCGGAAGTAAGTTTTTGCGATTGCCCAATTGAAGGGCTTAAAATAAAGGACGACAACTACGAAACGAAACTTGCGAAATTAAAGGAATTCGAAAAAAGAAAAATTATCGCACAGGAACATCTTCAACGTATTTTCAACAATCCCAAGATTCATAAGGGATCTGCAGTCGACTTAAGAAACTTGGTCGGAAAGATCAGCAATCATTCAACTGAGTTTGAGTAATCTAAACCGACCAGGAGAACATTGGGACGATCCTTTTGTTTTTATTATCAACTCCAAAAGTAAAAACAGCTTCACAAAGATCACCAGCCAAATTAATCTGAAGATTACCTGAAAATTTTATCAAAATCGGTCACAAAGTATTGGAGTTTTGGAGCTCATAGGGAACATACACACATCCATTTTCATATACATACATAGATAATTAGGCTGAAATAGAGCTACATAATTGACCGACCAACTTTTACTCTGGTGTCTTCTCTTAACTTAGTTCGATTGAAAAGATCTATAATTGTTGAACTTAGAACATGTCATTCACATCGAAACAAACAGATCAGAACAAAAACAAAAGCATGGAAAAGGTTTTTAGAAGCCAAAAATAATGCGATCTAACAAAATATGACCCAAAAATAAAACGCAAGACGAAACGAGGTGGCGCCTAACATCTTACAATGATTTTTTTTTTTTTAAGAATATATCCGAAAACCAAATGTATCTCGTTTTGTTTTCTTATGTCTTGAAATATTTACAAATATTTATTTTGTGTTGAAAAACTAAGAAAAGAACTCTGAATGTGCGCGAGAATGACTTGAATGAACTCGGATATAGCTATTTTGAAGTGTTAGAAATATACGCGCCAGATGAAATGTAAACTTTTTGACAGATAATTTCAAATCTAGAGCAATGTTGTTTTTTTGAAGTACTGATAATAACTCCCAAATTGTATTTCAAAGAATTAATTTCTTGCTGGATGATGTAAGTGAAAACTAAAAGAGACTGATGGTGTTTTTGGATTAACCACAATCTACTGATTGGAAAGAGCCAATCGACCCTTTGGAATGACAAGATCTCTCTATCCGTATTTCATCTGTCAAAACTGGCAGACAATCCAAAAAGCTAAAAAATCTTTTCCTTTAGGTACTTACCTGAAATCCAATTGAAAAGCTTAAATCATTTAACGATAGCAGAGCCATCTGTACAAAATCCTCAAAATTGAGATATCTCAGTCATATAATCCTCTATCACACATATGGGCAATTACCTATGTATATATAACCAAAAACTATACAATAAAATATAAAACTGGCAAAAAAATAAACCACTCGAAGGCTTTTCTCAACCATTTAGGCCACTGCCAGTCATAAGAAACTGTATTTTTGCGAAACTACCAGCGGAAAGAGCATTTCAAAAATTTCTTTTCAATTCCATTTCCATTGAATTGCGAATTCATCTAAATCTAAACAAAAGAAAAATAAGCAAAAATTGTTTTGAGTATTTAAAACGCTGAGGAGCAAGTGATATTCATATCTTTCCATAGCCCGTGGCCCATCACCTTACCCGGGCGTGCGTCGCGTCGCCCCCTTTAGGAGCCCTACCCTGGCGAATTGGTATCGTTTCGTTCATCCATCAACTGAATTATTTTCAGCTTCCAAAAACAATTTCATAAAAAGAAATATCTTTCTGTTGAATTTCAACTGAGTTTTCTTGTTTTAGTTTCTTTTTTATATTTTTTTTTGATTCGTCTAATTTCTGTTGTTGTGCTCAAAATGAATTTATCCCAAACACTGAGGCATCATCGAAGCACTCCGCTCCAGCTGTCAGTTGATTTGATTGGCATTTTGACTTGAGATACATAAACGCCTGCTACAGCATACTGACGGGGCGATCTTCTTGCCGCCACCAGCGCCGCTACCGCCACAGGCCCTTCCACCACCACCACCATCACTACCACTTCCAACCATCCCATCATGCCACCAAAGTTGTAGCCATCCATCGTATAGCCTCATAGCCTGGCGTTTGTTGATGCTTTAAAAGTCAGCAGACCCAGGCAGTCCTATATAATATTATAGTGCGTTTAGTCTGGGGATCATTGTTGTAATACAATTTTGCTTCTCAACTACTCCTCCTGGCTTTTATAAATGCTGCTAGTTTATTCATCATCATTACATTTTCCAACTTGTATAATTCTAATGTAAATAGAGATGTGTTTTTTTTTGCATTAGGACTAAGCTCTTCGCTGCTGTTTTATAAAAATGTATTCAACAATGGAATCATTTAGGTAATGGAAAATGGGAATTTTTCCATACGAACATTTAATTTCTGCAAATGAAAGTCTGAGGGAAATGTTTAAACCAAAGTTACTTGTATTTTCTGTTAAACTGTTAACAAGTTTTCCAAAGTATACATATTAGTTTTGGGACTCAAGGTTGTTTTTCTTGCCGTTTCTTCGGCTCAGTTGAGTTTATTTTTAACTTTTTTACAATTTTTAACCAGGATTGAGCTTTCCAAAAATGTGCATTATGGAAAAGGAAAATACAAAACTTAGGGTTTTGACCTGTATAATTAAAAACACGATGGTATTGGAATTTATGGAAATTTTAACGCAACGTTTGTAACACTTAAATTATTAAGCTGCTCTTTAAATAAGGTCAAGCTTGAAGCTGCTTGACAGTGTGAAATATTTCCTCGCGAATTAATTCCACGATCGAAAAAATTAATCCTGATAAATGCATCATTAGTGTTTTAGCAACTTTAGGTGGTCAAACCACAAAATTTCAAAGAGAAACATTTGGCAATGTATGTGTGTGTATAATATTTTCGCGTTAGTAAATGTGTGATGCTTTTTCTTTGTGGCTGAGGTAAAACTCATCGAGTTCTTCCCAAAGAAGCAACAAACTTGGGTTTGGAGGGTCTAAAGCTCCGAATGAAATAATGTTTTTTAATACTCCAAAACTTTCAATTACTCGTAATTTATTTCGTGGCTTGTATTCATAACATGGTATTTCATATACTTTTGTTAAGAATATTTATTTTCTTAAAATAAATAACACGGTATTTCATATAATACAGTATTCATAAGCCTAAATAACTAACACGGTATTTCATATATTGTGTCCCTAGCACACAACCTAGGGAAATAAACGGGTGGAACTCTAAAAAGAGAACCTGTCCAGTGAGCTACCTTGAAGAGGAGATCAGAGGAAAGAAACGGTCGGGAACCTTATCGGAAGCCCTGTGTCCCTAGCACGCAACCTAGGGAAATAAACGGGTGGAACTCTAAAGAGAGAACCTGTCCAGTGAGCTGCCTTGAAGAGGAGATCAAAGGAAATAAACTTTCGGGAGTTCTTATAGAAAACCCTTGTCCCTAGCACGCAACCTAGGGTAATAAACGGGTGGAACTCTATAAAGAGAACCTGTCCAGTAAGCTGCCTTGAAGAGGAGATCAAAGGAAAGAAACGGATTCGGGAACCTTATCGGAAGCCCTGTGTCCCTAGCACGCAACCTGGGGAAATAAACGGGTGGAACTCTAAAAAGAGAACCTGTCCAGTGAGCTGCCTTCAAGAGGAACCCAAAGGAAATAAACGGTCGAGAATTCTTATAGAAAACCCTTGTCCCTAGCACGCAACCTAGGGAAATAAACGGGTGGAACTCTATAAAGAGAACCTGTCCAATGAGCTGCCTTGAAGAGGAGATCAAAGGAAAGAAACGGGTTGGTTTAGTAAATAATAATACTCTTAATAATAATAATAAATATTCCCCCACTCTAGCTAATACTCCTAATAATACTAAAGCTTGCCCTACTCTAGCTAATAATACCCTACCATTTTATAAAAAAAAAATTATATTAGCTTCACCATTACGGCAATGCCTATCTGTCACCGAAACGCCTTATTAAACTCTCTATACACTAGATTGGTATCCACACCGGACGAGAATAGAAGACAACTTTTTCATTTCCCTAACGTCCACTTGTTAAATCTACGGCTAAGAGACAGTGTGAATTACAAGCAATAAACGACAAAATTGTAGGTACGTGTATTAAAGTGTTTATTGATCACATGACTCCAGATACACACTGGATACGTTTATCATGATTATATGTAATATAAGGCGGTCATTGGTGTCGTAACGTTTTGCTCGGTAATATGACTAAAATGTTTAGTAATTGTAACGCTTCGTTACAAATGTTAAAACCAAGAAAAGGCTCTGTGAGAACCCAAATATCGAACGCATGCACGTAGATAAATAATTGGTTAAAAACAAAGTAAGACTGGCATAAAATTAATCAAGTGCTAATATACAACCTGCAATCTTACTCGGTTAAAATTAGACGAGCTCGGTTAACTCTGATTGATCGTTTTAAAGAAATTGGTGTGCAATTTTAGCAGTCTTCCGTCAGTTAAAACAAGGAATTGATTGTGTTATTTTCACCATCAAGGTGAAATCAAACGAGAATATTATTTAGTTTTAAAATATTTAATTGTTCTCTAAAGATAAAATAAATCTGGTTAATTGTTTAATATGCTCTATGTGTCCATACTGCGAAATAAGTTCAAACAAGTTCAACATTGCATTTGTTTAAATGCAATTTTTAATTTCATGTGGTTTAAACCCGACTTATTCTAGAGGTCTCGATGCGCTGTCCGAATATATTCAAAGAATTGTTTCTCATTTTCTGGACAGTTAAATCGTTTTTAAGGGCCGATTTCTGGTCTGGTCAGACAACACCCGAAGAAAGTTATGTTGCTATTTTTTTCTTAGTTAAACACCTTGACTCAGCTCGTTAACGAGCCTACTCGAATTCCTCACTTTGCTGGTCAATCCGCAAACATTCTGGATTTGTTTCTTACCGCTGAACGGTTTCTGCAAGAACTTTATCTGGTCACTATGCTTCTCCGATAGTGACGTGATCACCGGTGCAGCTATTATTTTAAGTTTAATTTTTATCAGAAGCCGAAATTTGAGCTCGAAAAATCATCGATGAGCTGTAAAGATGTTATTAGGGTCAGAGAAGTAAGTATATGATGTTATAAGCCAACCCTATAGTGAGGAAAGTACAATGTCCCAAAGGTAGTAAAGTTTGTTGGTCATTTGTAAAAAAATTTACGAAATACTAAATCGTGTTCGGTTTCAACGCTCATCTTCAATGACACACCTTATGTCAGCTTACAAGAAAAACCGAATTTCCTGGCAGCACAGTTTGCTATTGATTCGACGCTGCCAGAAATTATTGTGACTCGTCCTATAGTTGAGAGAGTAAACGATTTTATGGGACAAATCTTCTTCTGCACTCGTATAGTAGCAAGAGTATTATTGAAAGATCTGGATATACACAAATCCGCTGGTTCGCATAGTATCGCCCCAGCTGTTCTAAAGAGATGTTTTTCAATGCTGCCAAAACCATTGCCTAAGCTTTTTCATCTGTTTTACTTTCTTTCCGAGTGGATAAAGTTTCACTATTGTCCAATTGCGATTACATTCCTTCTTTCTAAAGTATTGGAAAGGCTGATAAATTATAAAGAAAGGCAGTGTGGCAATGGCTCCGTAGCTATGGGTCCACTGATGATTTAATGGTATATCTCACCGAACAGTGGCACAAATCTTTACATCGTTTTGAAGAAAATAAGATTTTTGCATTTGATATTTCAAAAGCAATGGATATAGTTTGACATTAAGCTCTCTTATCGAAAATGCTTTTGGTATTGACGAATCTCTTCTTCGATGAATTAGAAACTACTTTTCAAAACTTTCAATTCAATTCAACACATGCTGGTGTGCCACAGGGTTCCATTTTATCTCCGACTCTCTTTCTGATATGCATCAAAATTAATTTGTCTGAAACTTCTAATCCATTAAATTGTTTTGCTGATGACAGTACTTTTAGCTTCTCATGTTCTTTTCTTTCTGTATGTTCTTAGGATGTGGATTTAGAACGGCGGCGTATGATAAGCTCATTAAATTCTGATTTCGATAAGATTGTCCAATGGGGAACCATAAACCCAGTTAAATTTAATGCTTCAAAAACTCAATGCTGTCTTCTCTCGTTAAAGCCCAAAACCCACTTCCCATGCCGCTATCCATGAGCAGTACTAACGCTGAGGAAACCAAACAGCTTTCAGTTCTCGCCTTCTCGGTATGGGCATGACAGTGACAGACCACCATTTATGGAAAAATCAAAAAGCCGCAATGTTCAATTGCTCTTATTATTTGATAGCTATTATTATAAACAGTGTCTTAATTAAAGGACCTGTTGCATTCCTTCTCTTAAGCAATTTAACAGTAATACTCGCGTTTCAGGGAATGCCCATGAGTTTAGCCTAGAGCCCAATGTTGGAGTTACTGTTAAATTATTTCTTTTCTAAGGACAACTGCACAAGTTGTTGAATCATTGAGAAGTTCTAAAATGTTTCCATTGTTAAGACTCCTTTGTTGTACAGCTTCAGTATCAGTATTAGAGCTTTTCTCTCTATAGTGTCAAATTCCGCCTTAAAATCAAAAAACAAATGTCGGTGAGCTAACAAATTTGATCGATTGTCAGCAAGTTGTTTCCCTGGACTTAGCTGTGAATCCGTTCGAATATGAGTTTTACAAAGATTTTTTAAGGTTTGGACAGATAAAGCCCTTATTAAACAACCTGTGTTGAGATTTTAGGTTTTGGAGCTCATTAAATGCTAATTATATTTCTGAACAAGAATATGGTCAAATTCTCAAACCTGGGCTGATGCTCCCGCATTATTCATTTGAACCTGTTAGGCAGAATGCGGAAACATCGTCATAAGATCATCTGCTTTTTATTGTTTTATCTATTTTTCTATCAACTATTTTCAAATGACATGCTTTTGCATTCCTCCCGTAATACTCGTCTAGCTAGGGATGTCCATCAATTTACCCGTAAGCGTTAATTCGGTCGTAGTGTCAAATATAGAGGCCCCTTCTTAAGCCGCACTATTAAATTGTGGAATACTTTGCTTCTCTCAATTTGTTTACCACATTGTGATATATCAGCTTTCAAGACCTCGATATTTCCTGTTAAATCCTATCCACATTACCTAAAAGCTCGCATTGTATTAAACAATAACATTATACGGGAAGTGTAATCCCTTGAGTGTGTAAATATGAAAAGTTGATCATAAACGATCGTCAAGAAAAGAGAGAAAAAGTTTGGGTCACTGAATCGAGCCCTGTGGCACACCAGCATTTTACTCTCTGAGTTTTAGACTTGAATCAAACCAATAAAATCCCGAAAGGTCAATTCTTATCCAAAGAAAAATAAATTCATCAATACTATTACACAACCTTAATTCGCAAGGTCTATTCCGATCAGTTAAGAATCCATATAGCGACTATCAAGAATGCATTTGTTCAACTTAACCCAGAGGTTATAGGTTTTCTTTGTGCAGTTTGCGAATTTGAATGTAGGTAGAATTTTATTCACGTATACGTAATTAGCCGTGCATTGCGCATATCAAAAAACCATTTAAGGTGCAGGTACATTCACATTCACACCCAACATCAGTCTTTCGCCTTCCCATAAGGTTGCTGCTGCACTTTACACACTCCAGCCACCTCCTTAACTCAAACTTGTATAACAATCTTAATGAATTCCATATAAAGGAAATTCAAATTCAAATCCAAATCGGAATTCCCCGCCAACAAAAAAAAAACTCCAGAAAAAGTACTTAAACGCGGATGCATATGTAGAGCCCATCAGACCTAGGCAAAACCCACCTGCGAAATGGTTAAAATGTCTACATTCAATGGTCCGGCTAAACGAGTATGTATAGGCATACTATTGTCCAGTACCCAGTAGAATTCTCCAGACTCGCAGACAGTGGCTGCAGCAGCAAAGAGACACTGGCTCCGGGCGCATAATATGCAACGAGCGGCCACACCACCATGCCACTAATTTCGCATGTAAAGTGCCATTTTTGATTCCATTTTGCATTTCGCCGTCCGGGGTCTTGGATGGGAGCAAATTGCATTGCATGCAATCTGAGGCAGGCAACATCGCGACAGCACAACCTTTACCCACGACAACGGGACGAACGACCGAAGACCAAAGACCGACGACGACGACAAAAGAGCATGCAAGACTTAAAAAAAAAACATTCAATTGCAATGGAAACAATATTCTCCATAATCAAAAACAATTTTCCAGTTTTTTCGCCATTAAACCAAAACGGCTGCAATTGCGATTGCATTGGTTGATAAGTGATATTGCATTCGCTTCGCAATGCAGCCCCATTGTAATGGCGGCTGCTGCCGATTGTGGTGTGGTGCAACAACCCTCTCAACTGGCAGTCGACGAAATGTCACTCAACTTTCAAGAAGGTGGACTCAGTTTGGAGCGGAAATAAAGAGCCATGCGATGGACTGCACCATAAGTGTCATTAATCAAAGGAATGGCCAAGCTGGTTTCCTTAACGGAAGTCCTAAATTTGAAAATTCTTTACATGATGACTCCATTAAAAAAAAATTGTTGCCATATGTGTGGGAGTTGGCAGAAGGGTGTCTCTGACCAATTGAAATTTCAACTTCAACATAAGCAAATCTGCTTAAGGAAAAAACATTTTCAACAAAGTTCAAGAACCAGTAGCTTGGATAAGGATCTCAAAAGTACGTTAAGGCTCTTGAAACCTTTCCAAACCATCGGACAAATATTTTTGCTACGAAATAAAGCCAGTACTCGTAACTAGGGAATTCCTTTGGTTTTTTAAATGTTGTTTTAAATACAAAAATAAATACAAAACTCGTTTCTAAGTTTTAATTTATTTCATGCCACCGCTGCTGTCTATTTTATGCGTGATTTTTAGAGTGTGAAAGCATATATGTATGTACCTACTTTGTGTTGGCTGTTCAATAAATGTAACGAAATAATTATGATTGTCATTTGACAAAGATTGAACAGCACTTAATTACATTTTGCCATTCAACACATTCATCAGAAGTTAAAGCAAATCAATTAGTTTTTCATTGGTTTTAGACATTTTATTGCATTGTCAACGATGTGTCATGTAAAAGGTATCAAATTTTCTGTTGTGGTCTGATATGCATAAATTTGTGTCAGATATTGAAAAGTTAATATCATTTCACTACTACGAGTATAACCTGACATTCCATAAAATTTTAAACAAATACAAACTATGTAAACGTGTAGATAAGTTTACAGTTAATGTTAACGTAGCTGGATCAGGAATTAGCCAGAATAAAGGCCCTTGGGTTCTGATATTACAGCCGACAAATTTTTTTTTCGTTAGTTCTATAACAATTTTTAATAACTTTGCCCCAATCCATGCCCCAAAATTCACCAAGTTGTGGTCTGCGAAAAGCCGAGTTCTCATGCGCAGCGCGGAATTGACTACCTCGGATTGTACTGTACACTCTCACGGAAAGTGGTGAAATTTCAGCAGATCTTGCATTTTGTTGCCGAACGGTTGTTGGCGGAATGTTCACTGAACCGATTACCTTGAATTTATTCACTAAGTGGCGAATAGTTCTTCCAGAAGGACGATTATGGCGATCGTAAAATGGGTGAATGGTGCAAAATGCTTATCGAACAGCAGACCCATTTTCATAAAACAATTTATTATTTATCAGATGTTGTTGAACGCTTTAATTTTCCACTTTGATTTGGCGAGACAGACAAAATAAATTACAGCCAATTTCACAAATGTAGCTTCAACAATATGGCCTCAACCACCTGTCAAAGTTCAGAAATCTCTACACTCAAACGTGTATTTAAAACCTATTCTCACGAGTACACTTGCATCTTATAAATACCTGCCATGAGGTAAGATTTGGAGCAACGGAGTGGCTAACGATAAATAATACTATCCAATCGTCGAACCCGTTTCTGCAGAAAAGTCTCTAATGGTCAGCAGGTCGTAGTGGAGTAAGATTTTAATACTAATATCCGTGTAACGAAATTGCGTTCTCACCAAGGCCAAAAGGTGTTACAGGGAGAACTATGGTACTCGTATCAACCAACGATGTAGCCTCCAGTTCCAGTTAGGCCGAAGAAATGGGTGATTTTTTTGCTATTTTCTTTTTGACAACACTGGTTTTGACAGCTCACACACGTTTCGTGTTTTGTGTCACTGTCAAACATCTTCAGTTTGGTCTATAATTTAACCATGAATCGTCTTGCTAACGAACAACGCCTGCAAATTATTGAATTTTATTATCAAAATGCGTACTCTGTTAAGAAAGTTGATCGATCGCTTCTTCCATTTTATGGACATTAAACCACCAACACGCTTACGTAGAGTGGGAACAAAGGAAAATAACGCAGCTGCATCGGCCAGTGTTAGTGATGACCGTGAATTATCGATTCGACGCCGTTCGCAGGAATTGGGCCTCTGTTACTTCACTGTAAAATTTTGTAAAAAAACGTGTAAAATTTTGCGGAAAGATTTAGATTTCAAAATACAGCTGGTGCAAGAATTGAAGCCGAACGACCCACCACAACGCTGAATTTTTGGTGAATGTTCTTTTGAAAAGTTGGCCGAAGATCCACTTTTTTATACGTGAGTAAGCAAAACTGCCGTGTTTAGAGTGAAGAGCAGCCAGAAGCATTGCAAGAGCTACCAATGCATCTTGAAAAAGGGCTGGCGGAATCATTGGGCCATATTTCTTTAAAGATGATGCGAATCGCAACGTTACTGTGAATGGTGAGCGCTACTGTGCTATGATAAAAAACTTTTTTTTGCCTAAAATGGAAGAGCTTGACTTGCATGACATGTGATTTCAGCAAGACGGTGCCACATGCCACACAGCACGCGTAACAACAGACCAATTGAAAGACGAGTTCTGTGAACAGTTTATTTCACGTTTGGGGCCGGTAAATAGGCCAACATTGAAACATTTATTCGTGAGATACCGGCCGAAATGTTTGATAGAGTATGCCAAAAATTGGCATGAAATATTCTTCAAACATTAAATTATATTGACCGTACTATCGATTCAAATAAAGATTTCATTTTTATTTCCGATAGCTCTTAAAAAATCACTTGTTACTTAGTACTTAGTGTTCACCTTATTTGAGCTTCTCTGCTCTTAATAGCTTATGTCAAGGTTTAACAAGGGAACTGCCACACGTATCTGGTAATTGTGTTATCAAGTTAAGTTATTGCCTATAAGCCGGTAAGTGATTATCATGCTATTATTAGTATCAAATCCGATTTTCTCCAAAGGCCTTATATATCCACATCTTTTTACCGACCGATAATAGCGAAAAACGTATAAGAGAGGATTTTTATGAGCTCTTACACGGACCCTATCTGACAAAGAATGGCAAAGTTGTACTCGGGGACTTCAATGCTAAAGTTGAAAGAAAAACATATTAGTTGGTAAGCACAGTCTCATCGAAACGACAACTTATGACGATTTCTGACTGATATGCTTTCAAGCACCACAAAATACTGTGATAAGTAGTATAAGGTTTTCAAGACTAATAATCCAAGAAGCATCCCGGAGTTCTTCAAACGTTGGAATCAGCAAACAAATCAACCATTTTCCAATTGACTCAAGAGACGTATCCGACCGTCATTTTAGACGTGTGTATATTCACAGGATCGGTCCAAAAAGTTTTTCTTGGTGTACTACTTCTTGCGAGTAATTGACTAATTCTCTTGTTATGAAAAGTGCTGTTCATAAGCCGTTCGGAATCGGCAGAAAATTGTAAGTCCCCTACATTTCTCTAAGACACGCATACCGAAATGGTTAAGATTTGTAAGCCACAAGGTTAAGGTTCTCTACGAAATTTCATGACCTCATATTTATTTATTTTACATTCCCAGGAGCTAAGATCGACTCGTGGTGTGATAATGAATATTTATACGTTCAAGAAAGAGTGAGAAGAGTTTCATATTATACGTATATAAGTAGAAGAAAGGAGAAGAAAATCCCGCATAGAAAGAAGAGGTCGTACGCAGCCCCAACTCAAAGAGCTTTCCGCTCTTAACAACTCGTTGAGATTGAAAAAAAAATTCAAGCAACTAGCTGCTAGTTTAAAGACCGAAATGAAAGCTCTTTCATTGAACTAAAAGCAATAGCAGATGCATTCAACCACCATTTCCCACAGTGCTAAATGTGAATTATTTAAGCCAGCAATACGGCAAGCAGACAAGCCACTTCCAATCAATGAAGAATCACTTCAAGGAACGATCAACAAGAAGAAGCTATGAAAAAGCTTAAGAATTACAAGACCACAAGATCAGAGTTCTTCAAATGCCAAAGGGATGTTTTAAATTATATGCATCAAATCGTCAACCAAGTAAAGTTGAAAGAAAGCATGCCATCGATATGAGGTATCAGCTTCATATGCCACATTTACAAAAAATGCTATCAAATGTCGGGCTAGAACTGTCCCGCTAAACGTCGAATATAAGATAATATTAAATCCAGGGTACTTTGTGAACTTCTTAGGCTGTTCTGCAACAGAAGTATGGTTTTCGGCCCTGTATGTGGATGAAATACCACTTTTTCAAATTGTTTCAAAATTCTGAAAAAGACCAACGAAATTGGAGTCGAGACCCATCATCGTTTCATTGGTTTCGAAAAATCTTCGAAGTATACTTGGTTCTGTGAGCCATGAGAAATTGAGGAGAATTTAAAATCGAGAAGTCCATGAGTTGAACCAAAAGTGTATGAAGGCTAGACAGTCAAAACACGTAGACTACATTCTCTTGTCCACAACGGACGAATTGATAGCAATCTCCCAGCGGAAAGAGGCTGAAAATTCCAGCTACAGGTTCAAACCAACTAGTAAGTCTGAACCGGTTTAAAGATTAATCCATCGCAAAAGACAGAGCTGTTAGTCTTTCATATCTATCAGAACGGTTCTTCTTCTAAATCTAAATCGGGCGGCAATGTGGCATCAACGTTGCCCGTCGTTTCTCCGGTGCCTTGTATCAGTGGGGAGGCTATGTGTACTCGTGACCACCCATCTCATATGCAAATCACAGCGAAAGAAGTAACAAGGTGGGAAAAGTTAATTTCGGTAGTGATAGGGTTTCCACTACTAAGAAGAACAAAATTCCTCCAAATAAGTTTCGAAACGGGGTTCAACCCGGCGGTGTCCAGGTTGTGAAACATGGCCTCTCCCCTGTTGAAATGGGTTTTGTTCCGAGCACGTTGGGAAAATATAAGTCATCTAAATATCGCAACAAGGAGCGGCGGGATGCTGCGAGGATTCTAAAAAGCTCTGGTGATTTATTGGAGTCTGGAGAAAATCGAAGCTTGCCGCTAGGATTCAATGGCTAAAGACACTTTCTAAAAGACATGTGGCGACTCTACGTCAAAGCGTGACAGGAGATGACTGGGAATCGTTAGCATATGGATAGAATCTGAGTAGTCTAACAAATCTTCATAACTCTAGTGAACAATGTAGGAAAGGAAGACCCCATATTAGGAATATGCACAAGTTGAAAGCGAACTCAATTTTATATTTGAGTAACTGGAGAAAGTTATCTATTAGGAATTTGCTAGAGAAGTTTGATTTTTGAGTGGCTCCCGATTTGATGAAAGGGCTATCTACAACGATCGTAAGTTGATGAGATCATTATAGTTTGAATTACACTTTACAATACTGTATCATTCGAGTACTCGAAAGATCAGTAAAATTAATTAGTAAAATTCAAGGCACTCTTATTTAGGGCCAGATTAATTTAAAATCCTTCTCTGAAGATTCAAAATGGGAATTCATATTCATTTATTAATTTTTTTTTCTTTTATTGTCTCTAAAACAATGGCCAGTAAAAATGATATCATATACCCATGATTGGTAATAGTGAACCAAATGATAAAACCTCTTTTTTGTGAACCCCGAAATCATTTATTTTTAGGACAAGTATTGGGTTCGTATCAACACAAACATTTCGTCGTTTTAGTACTTTTTTTACAATTCACACGCGGTCAAGGGTTTATTGTGATACCCTTATATAATTTTCAACACAAAGCACAAGCACAATGGGCATTCCTAGCCAAATGGGTATCACGGGTGAAATGATTTGGGGAAGGAATGCTTGTGAAATAAACTATACAACAATTAGACACATGACAGATTCCGGAGGTATTCACGAGATGGCAATGATTTGTTCTGTTTCCTATCAATTTTAACGCTCTCTTCTGGATTCTATTCAATAAATAGAGAGAAGTTTGGACTGCACCTGTCCAAAGGTATGACTTGTATACTCAAGGCTTAGACTGCATTATAAATTGTAGTCAGAGCATAGGGTATCAATATAAAAATTCTTAGCATTTAGCGGCGTTTTTGGCGGTCTCCAGGATAAATGTGGTGATTCCGAAGAAGATAGTCGTTAATAAGGGATACATTTTTCTTTAACGACATTGATCAGAATTGAGTTTTTGAACCATTAAGCTCCAAACGATTTTATATAACCCATTCAACAATGCTGTAAGGATTGGAGGTTCTTGAGCTCATCATACGGCACCGATTAAATTCTACTTGCGAAGAAGGTGGATGTGGATTTGAGAACGAGTATGAGAAGCTAAGGGTAGAATCGTTGGCAAAAGAATGAAGTGGCTGAGAAGCTTCCGACAAGAGATGATTTATAAGAATATGAAAGAAAGTCGGAGACAGAACGGAGCCCTGAGGAACACCAATATTTGTTTTATGAAGATCAGACATAAAACCGTCGAGAACAACTCGATTTGAACCTTTCAGAAAGGTAATTTCTAGTCCAACGAAGGACGCATCGACGTTCATCGACTTTTTCAAAAAGAAAGTCTCGTGACAAACACTATCAAATGCCATAGAACGAAATATCAATATTACTTTCTACGAAAGAATGTTATGATCTGTCCAACTCTTAGGTGAGATATGCCATCATATCACCGGTCTCGTATTGTCGGTCATTAAGAGCCTTTCGGCCTCCGAAATAATTCTCGATTTACGATGATGGGAACATAGTCCTTAAACGGATGGACCAATTTGGTTGTAATTGCATAGCATTTTGTGTGTGATTCTCTGGAGATTTGAAAATGTTGGCTTAGCTCACCTAGAATAGATTTTTTTCGTTCTTCGTTTTCAAATTTTAAAAAAAATTGATTTAAAAATGATGATTAAACTTCTTACTTGTGATTAAGAATGAAATTACGATAATACAGGGTTTAAATTCAAAAACCTTTTCCCTTATATATCTTTTTTATGGCTGGACAGATTTTGGTAAGATTTAACTATTCCGTGCTTTTAAGTTTAAGCAATATTTCATTTGGAAATCGTATAAATATTTTGTTTATAAGCAAAACCTTAAAATCTTTCGATATCATTAAATTCACTGAATAATCAATTAACATTTTCAAAGTCACGGTAGATTGTTTTTTTAACCACAAGAACGAATTCGTACGATACAGTTGTGAATTTTATATTAATCTTTTAATTAAATATTAATAAAATCGTATCAATACCATTTGTTAAATATTTTGAATTAATTACAAAATGATTAAATTAAATTTATAAAATTGGACAAACAAGTTCGAGTAAAAGGGCACACAGAATTCACAAATTGGATTTTGTATACCAGTTAATGTTTTGAATATTCTCTTTGTATTAAACTCATTCTGAATAAAGATTTACAAACATAGTTAACTTTTTAAGAACAACTACAATTATCATCATCATCATTAAAAGATACAAAATGAAATTCAAATTTATTGGTAATAAAATTGGATATGCGGTGTTTCTTTAGTGATCAACTCTACGGGGTGCATTCCCTTTCATGTGCGGTTATGCTTTATAGATATACTTTGGATTATAATTTTCGATATAATTTGGCGATTGTCTTGTATGTTAATTGTGAATTAATATTCAGTTTTTTCATTTATTGATCAAAAGATTGATGCGATCGATTTGGTGTTAATTAAAAAAGCAATTTAATTTTAAATTATCTGATATCATTTGACTCTTGGATGGAATTTTTGATGCTTCAGACATTTGCATTTACCTGCATTCCAAAAAAAAACTTTTTTTTTGTTTAAAAGAAGTATCATCATCTTCATAAGTTCTTCTTCAATTTTTTTAATAGCGTCAATTAAGAGGTAGAAGAATGTTGAGCACTTATAATTATAGAGCAAAACAAAGGTTACTTGTTTTGGTGCATTTTTTGTTGGATTAAGTTTTATTATTTGTACGAAAATAACGAAGTTTGCAAATTTTGTTTCAAGTCATTGCAGAGTACAGCACAGTGATGTTATATAAATTTGTATCTTACCTACTATTGACAAAAATTATTTGGAACTGCAGAAAATTTATGCCGATGTACCCCAAGGAAGTGTTCTAGGACCAACTCTGCAATTTGTCATATGTATATTTCAGATACCTCAGTGAACGTCAACGTTATCATGGTGACTTTTGCTGATGATACAAAAATATGTGTGCCTTGATAAAACCGTTACGATGGCTACAGAAAAATTGAAAAATGTAGTCGATGAAGTCAGAGATTTGACGAAACAATTAAACTTTGGCGAATATATAAGATGCTGTACGAGGAAGCAAGCTTCGTTGAAAATCATTCCAACTGACAATCTAAACTAATCTAATCTTAGCTATGGCCTATCTTTCTAGATCTAAATAATTTTGTACATCAGGGTGGCGCATAAGTATCAAACGAATAAATTAGCTTTGACATTTATTAAAATGTAGAATATGGTTTGGAAATATGCTCATATAATATTTTTAAGATAATAAGTGAGGTTTTTTGGCAAAAATATCCGTAGTGAAGTATGATTTCCCAAAAAAACGTATCCGCAGTTAAGCGATTTTTCAACTTTAAATTTGGTATGACTGACTAGTTGTAAAATATTTGATTGAAAAAAAAACAACCAAAAACTTTTTACCAGGCTAAGAATAAGAAGATAATATGAAAATGGAAGACTTATATGAAGATATAGTAAGAAAAATCAAAAAAGTTTATACAGGGTGTCCCACAATCACCGCCCCAAATGAAAACCATGGATTTCTGAGGACATTTTAAGTCGAAAAACTTAAGAGGTCATTTTCTCGTTTTCGTCCCGTTTTCGAGTTATAGCGGTTTTTATAATTTTTCCTTTAACTGGCTTTATCTTTGACAAACTACGTTCGATTCGTTAGATTTTTTTTTATAACCAATCAAGAATTTATTACAGTTTTAGTTTGTCCAAAGACTTTTTTTTCTACGGACAAACGTTTCTCCGAAATTTTGCATCAAACCCAATTTTTTCGTTTTTTAAGTAGTTTTTTCACTTTGATATCATTTTATTCAAAAAAAACACGTTAATAAGTATTAATTTTTTTCACTTATTATTAAAGCCCAGTTCATTTTCTTAAAAAAACTATTTTGTTTTCCTTAAAAAGAATACTAAATGTAATTAACAAAAAATAAACAAACTGAGTGAATTTAAAAAAAAAATAATTTTTAAATACAAAATTAACTTTTTCTGAGCTATTGTGGTTAAGAAAAGGACAAATAGACAAAGTTGTCCCATTTCAGCGTATATTAATCAGTGCCGGATTAGCCACGAAGCAAGAGTAGCAAATTCTACGGGCCCCGCGCATTTGGGGGCCCCGCGCACCAACCTTTTCTGACTATAAAAAAGTATTATTTACATATTAGATTTAGTCACAATTACTAAGAAGAAAATATTTGCACCAAAATGATCAACTAAAATTTTATTTTTCTATCTGCTGGTCTTACCAAAAATCATGTTTCGCACCGCACCAAACGCAAATTGGACAACGGTATGAAATTCAGGTATTTATTGTCACCATTGATAACGTACTAACTGCTTTATTTAAACGTATATGAACAGTTATCGCAAAATTGCTGGCATTTTCGGAATATTCCGAGAGCTAAAATCTCTTCCTGATTCAAAATAGCTTTTTTGGCCTTTAGTCCACAAAAACTGGCGTTTCATCCGGGTGATCGCACATGGACTCATCGGTTGGCTGTGAGGACCTTGTCAATACGCAATTTTTATTGAATTCAGTTCATCTTTCATCGATTTTTTGACAAAAATCCAATGTGAACTATATCCAACCAAGATTAAAATTATAATCATTAACGTTGGAATATTTGGCCCGTGGCCGAGCATTGATTCTATATGAAGGTTTTTATAATACAAATTCTATATACTACTGAAATAACTCAGCCTAGTAGAAGACTTAGCACTATAAATGGATTTGTTGAATTTGTTGAAAATAGCAAAATATTTCAACGTTAATGATTACAATTTTAATCTTGGTTGGATATAGTTCACATTGGATTTTTGTCAAAAAATCAATGTAAGATGAACTGAATTCAATAAAAATTGCGTATTGACAAGGTCCTCATAGCCAACTGATGAGTCCATGTGCGATCACCCGGACGAGACGCCAATTTTTGTGGACTAAAAGCCATAAAAGCTATTTTGAATCAATAATTCAACAAGTCCATTAATAGTGCTAAGTCTTCTACTTGGCTGATTTATTTCAGTAGTATATAGAATTTGTATTATAAAAACCTTCATATAAAATCTCTTCCACCAGAAGAAATTAAAAATCTGCAACCATAGTAAGTGCTTACGCAGATGATTTGGAAGACAGTCTGGGCAACGAATTAGTGCAATTCGCTTCAATGCTCAATTCTGATGTGGCTGGTATTATTGACAGCAGGAATCATGAGGCTCTGGAAATGCAGGTTTACAAGCTGTTGATAAATAATTCTTTACAATCTTGTTTCCCCAACGTTGAAATTGCTTTGCGCATTTATTTGTCTCTCATGATCACCAACTGCAGTGGTGAACGATCTTTCTCAACATTAAAACGTGTTAAAAATGAATTGAGGAACACGATGAGCCAACAACGTCTTAATCTCCTCACTTTAATGAATATTGAACATGATTTACTCCGAGAAGTCGATATCAACAGCATTATTTATGTATAAATTTTCCCAAATTAAATCAAGAAAAGTTTGTTTGTAACAGTTTGGTTTTATTTAATACCATAAACTTGATAAGTGCCTAACCTAAAACAGTCTAAGGGCCCCTTGATAGAATTTGCTACAGGCCCCGCGCTGGCTTAATCCGGCACTGATATTAATAACAGTGTTTTTAATTGCGTCACGTTTTTGTTTCGCGTTAGTTTGGTTGCAGATAAAGCATGAAATCTTAAAAGGTGCAGCAAACGGCAGAAGGCGTAAACTCTCAGTGAAAAATGAAAAATGCTGAACAACAAACTCTACGAACATGCCGTCAAGATACAAAAGAGTTTTCAATTGTACCAAAATTTATATTCGAGACTCGAGCAAACGTCAAAATTCTGTCCGCAGTTGGATTCTACTTCTATTTTTATCAGCAATGAAGAGTTTGTAGTTTGTTTGTTTCGAGTTGACGTTTTCTTTCCAGAGCATTTTCCATTACTTTTCATAGAATTTCGGGTCCCAGCGCCTTCACTTCTTCTCCGATATTGGACTTAAGCTATTTCATGGCTCATTGGCATATTCCTTACTTTTTTTGTAGGTATCCCAATAGAAAAAAAATCAGTCGAACGCGATTCCCAGTTAAAATTAGAAAAACGATATATTTTCCGATTTCCGATTTTGACAGTTCTTGGGGACCAGCAGCTGATTTCAGAAGGAAACTATTTTTAGTGAAGCTGAACGGGTACCACCACAAGGTCCTCCAAGAGGCCAAGAGCCGTATAAAGCCTGTTTAGTGGGGATTTTGAACAGCGCGCCCGCAGCGCCATCATTGGTTCGTACTTCTCTGAAAATGGACTATGACAATACCATCACCATCAACGGAGGCTACCGGTCCATGATGACCAATATCTTTCATCCCGTTAGGCTTTTTCAAGTGGGGTTTCCACGGTTAATGAGCCTCAGTGTCGTCAAAGTGAACATAACCCGTGTCATCGTTTAAATTAAAACAGAGCTATCCGTAAATTAGACCACTCGGTCTTTTACGACATATTTACGACAATTATTTACTCTGTCCCTTTTTTTTAAATTCATTTTACCCTATTTTGAGAGGTGGTAGTGCTAACTTGACTGTCAAGTTAGCATTACCAGGGGTTATTTATTAAAAAAACAAGCGCGACATTTTTTTTCGTTTCACGACAAATTTGCGACAAATTCACGACAATTAATCCAATAATTAATATATCTTTAAAATTTCAAAGTGGTAGGGCCAGCTTGACGGACATAATGCTCTCAGCACTACATGTTTTCTCTTACGTCAATAGTAAGTCTTGAGGTTGATAACTTTGAATAAGTCTAAGTCTAAAACAATATATCATTCATCAAACAGGTTGACATTTTGTTTGCTATACTCAATTAAAATTTTCTTTTGAACCAAATATCACACTAAAACAATTTTAATATCATACCAATGTTTTTAATTTTTGAAATAACCACTGTATCAAATAAGCTGTGAGCCATTGTAAATGTGTACTAATAAAAAAAAATATATTTATTAATTATACATTATATTTTTGAAGTTTAAGGCTAATAACTTAATAATTCTTAACTTAATTTTCAGGTTTCAAAACTCACACCAAGTCCATTTATAACTTTTGATCAAAACTTTTTTCTTTAGTATTACTTTTACAATTATGTTGTTTTTATAATGAAAATGCAAAAAACATTTTTAAATACTACTAAAACCCATCTTCGCTTTGGAGTATATATATTTTCGATATTCCTCTACTTAAAATACTTGATTGATACTAAACCTTTATAAATATAGAACTTTCGGTGTACGACCACTTTACGATCTCTCTACTTTTCACGGTCATGTGGGCCTATCTAAACGAACCACGCTGTAAATAGCAAGTATATCTTAATTTATGTACTCAAGTTTCATGATAATTTCGTAGTCAGTTAATCTATAACATTCTTTATTTAAATAAATTAAATCTAACACCATATTAAGTTTTTTTTTTTTTTAATTATCAATACATTTTGTTATTCGTTGTGAATTTATTGGTGACATTAACGTTGCCATTTTGAAAAATTAGAAATTAAGTCAAGATTAAAAATTCTAATTAATTTTTTATCTTGCTATTGGTAATTTATATTAACTTTATCATATACAAATATTCCATATCAAGTAACAATAACAGGTCATTTGTTAGGCAGCTATAAGCTTACATACATATATGAATATTCATTATGGAGTTACATCCATAAATTGCTTAACTTAGAAAGTCGTTAAGGTTGTCGTTCTTTTAGAAAAAATCTTACAACAAAAATTTAAATAATAGCTGGATGTAAGATACGTAAGAAGCGGAACTCGACGATACCGATACAAAGTAGTGACATTGTATGATAAGCTTACCTATTTAATATCATAGAACTTTCATAAGTAGGTTCGAGAGGTGGATATGTGAATACTAAAGGAAGACACCAACGTTTACCTGCCTGGTGAAAATCGGTAATCTCAGTAAGGCATAGATAGAGAAGGCTATTGGCAGCAAAGGAGATCAAAGGAGATAGTGGAGAGTAGCGAACCCACAAAAACATTAATCAAGGTTGCAGAGGAATTCCCAAGATAAAATCAAGGCTGAAGTCAATAGTTCCAGCCAAGCAGAACTACTTCGTGAAAACCTAAGTTAGTAGCCCAACCGAGAAATTTTTAGCTGTAAGCTAATGACAGATGCAAAATGCAAATCCGAAGGACAAGCACGTGAATCTGCAAACGAATTTGGGAAGCTGAGAGCACTGACATCAGCATAACATATTAATGGATTAGACGTTTCGGACAAAAGATCATTGATGAATATGAGAAAGAGATTCGGAGACAAAACGGAGCCCTGTGGCACAGCAGCATTTAATTTATGAATTTCAAACTTTAAACCATCCAACACAACAAGTAATGAGCGGCTCGGCTCTTTTTCACTTAGGGAATTAGGGAATATTATTGATCGATTGAATGTTAAGAAACTTCATTAAAACTTCACAGATTTTTAAATTCGTTCACCAAGAGCTGCAATCAGTTTTGAAATAGAGCTAGGGCTTTACATTTAACTCTCTCAGAGATGTTGAAAAACATTTAAATAACATTTAGCTCCAACGATGTTATTTGGGTTACGCAATGGGTTTTCCAGTGTTGAAGAAAACTTCTTCAGAACAATGAGAGAGATATTATCCGGGTCAGAGAATTTGTGTATATTGAGATCTTTCAGTACAATGCTGTATTATGTCATAATTTACTGAGCTGTGAGTCTGAAAACGAATATAAAAACCTAGGAGTACTATATTGTTAGCGAAATAATTAATTGGATTAGAAGTTGTAGACAGGAGATCATTTATTAAAACCTTGTAACCGCTTTACAGCTCCAACCATGAATTCACTTTCGATTAGATGGAATTTTCTTTATTTTCTTTATGATAAACTTTCCTATAAAGTTTCTTTAACCTTAGAAATTTTTTATGACGTAAAAGATAATAATACGTCTCAGAGACTTATGGCATTTTGTTAGTGTATTAAATGTTTATTTATTTATTAATGTATTTCATATTATGAGAAATTAATCCATGATTCGCTAGAAATAAATATTAATTTAAGCAATTAAAACAAAAAATATAAAATCCATTACAAATTAACCAAAAAAATTAACTTATTTTTAAAGGAACATTAAAATTGACTTTAAATCGTAAAAATGCTTAATTATCACTTTTTGGTTCAAAACAAGTCTACTAATAAGTATTAGTAATTTTAAATGACGTGTGTCATTTTTATGTTCGCCGCAAACCGCCTTTTTGCATACCACACATGATATTTTTGACATTCTGCGAATTTTTGATGGACAATACGCACAGTATTTCTTTTTTTTTTTGTAGCAGGCTCTTCTCCATTTACCTGAACACTATTTTCACTAGTATTACGTAGCAACTCCGAAATATTTTGGCGAAGTGTCCTCTTCAAAGTTGGAGCTTTTAGGCTTTATTCCATATGAAGAGACGTGAGTTTCTGTATTCAATTTTTTCATGAAATTTTTGCGGCTGAGAGGTTTTTCATTCTTTGACTGCATATTATGACAGTCAATGACATTTGAGTTTACGAAAGCTAATGTTAAAAATGCCATATAATTAGTACTGCCCTTGGCCACCTGTTGGTTTTTCTAGAACATGACATGTGCGAGCACATTTGGTCGAATGTGTCGACACCGCCCTTCTTCTGATTGTAGTGCATAACCATTTCTGGTTTTCCATTTGTTTTGTTAACTGTGCCTTCTTCATCACAAAATGAAAGCAAATACCAATTTAGATGGCTTTGGTTTATGTGACACAAATGTCAAAGGACCGTCGTAACAGAACATTGAACTGTCTACAGGACGTGAACGCGTATTTTTCATTAGCTATGGAATTTATCGTTTGTTGGAACGTATGGTACCCACTAATGTAAACTTATAAGGTTGCTGGAGTAAGGATTTTTCCAACGGTACAGCAGTAAACCAATTGTCGCAGATATATTACGATAGGTGCCATGCACCGGTACTACTACTGTTTGTTTGTTTGTTTGTTTGTTCGGAATGTACATCCTAAATGGACATCTTCCCCGGAATTCCAATAGCTGTTCGTCAATAGTTAGATGTGATCCCAGAGTGTAATCGATCAAGCACTGATTTATGAATATGTCCCAAACTTTTCTGAAAGGTATAAATGGATCCGTATCTCCGAGTAGTTGACGTAGCGATTTATCATCCATACGCATGCATCTGATATGAAAGTCTTATCTGTCACACACGATTCATAACTACTACATAACAAGTTCCCGCAAAAGAGCTTTCAAAAAGTTCTTCTGTTGAATGGTGATTATCTTTCATAGCAGACGATAATGTAAGGATGCCAATAAATGCACGGATTTCAACTTCGTTGGTGTCTCTTAATGTTTCTTTGTCCTTATGTTCTTTTTCCATACGTTTGGGAGAAATTTCTATGTTTGTCCATTTCATTATTTCACTAATTATTTCATCTGTTATAAATAAGTTAAGACATCAGCAAGGGGTCGACTAAGTTCTTGGAAGATCTGGTTGGTCCTCTATTTGTTCGAACAATATTTATTACGGGGATCTCACCGTGACTTTTAGCCTTGATGGTTGCCCAGCAGTACGCTAAGGTGGAATAATAATGCGGGCATCTGAAGATGAAATTGAATTAGTTCCTAACGCTGATTGTTTTTCAACGGAGCTATCCGGCACATCCTCAGCATCGTGAATAAATTCACTCTGCACGTCGGATTCTAAGAGGAAATCTTCACAATCACTTTCACATTCTGACAATACAACTTCTTCATTTTCAATCAACAAATTCTCAATTTCACTATAATTCAACACTCCTCCGTTCGTCATGACGATAAAAAAATAAGCACCGCAAAAACTTCTAAACTTCTATCAAGGAATCATAATAAAAAGTTAAAGTTCCTGAAAAAATCATTGAGACCGTCCCAGTTGGCTCTCTCGTATTAACAAAAGATTTTCTTAGGAATTATTTCTCTAACTAAGTTTTGTTGACATGAAAAAATTGCTGATAATAGTCAGATGCAATAGTCTGATGTCAGATGTAAGAAACAATTCTAGCGTGTTGCTGGACTGAGCTGCAACTTAAGGAATCAGAGTTGACTCGTTCACGAGCTGAGTCCGGTTCTTTAACTCAGCAAAAATTTCAGCAACCTACCTTAGAGAGTTTTCTGACCAGAATATCACAGTCACGAAGAATTGTGTACATTGCAATCGACCTTAACAACTATTTCACTGTGCGGAAAATGAGAAACAGTTCTTTGAATAGAGTTAGATAGCGCATCGAATTCCGTAGAAATCGAGTTAGTCTAATCTTGACATCTTTCAAACATTTAGGTCAAGTGGGAACATTTCTTAAAAGCCATCACATATGCAGCTTTTGATGAGCTCCACACGACCACCACACAGAAAACAACCCTGTTTGGACGATGAATTGTGGAATGCATATGGAGATAAACAGCAGGGATACATAGCGGGGTTACATTTTAGAACCAGAGCTACTCAGGATTTCTATGAGCAGAACAGGAGAGAGTACTACCGGCTTCCCAGAGTAGTACTAACAAAGTGGGCAGAAACCTAAGAGACATAGAATGATGTTAGAATGAATTTCAGAAGTTTTACGAAAGGATAAAAAAAGAAGTTCTCAATGTAACAATGCTTGAACTAATGGGACATCGGATTAGAAACGTAGTCAGTGCTGAAAATATAGAAGAAATAAATTCTGCGAACTCTATTACTGCCATGATGAAACTAATTCCGCTGTTAGGTAGCTTGTGCCGTTCAACCTTGACGACGTGACGCACGTGGACCAACAATTCCTTCCATCCGATTTTGCAAAGAAAACTTAGAAAGATATCTAAACTTATTTATATACAATAAAGCTGCTGGAATTGTAGGCCTTAGATGACTTGGTAAGCAGTATGCACCAGTTCTTCTAAGTGGGGAGATACTCTAAACAATGCCATCGACCAAATATTCCCATATGAGAGGTTTTGAAAATCTAGTAACTTTAATTCAACATCCTCCATCTTGGAGGAATGCCTTGGAATTGATTTTAAGGCTTCTTATAAATAAAAACATCTATAGAGGACATTCTTGTTTTGGCATCTCTGTCAAATCCTTCCGTGAATGATGACGGAGAATGCACGCTGCTAAAGCCTCAACTATAGCTATGAAGTTTTAGATGAGACACTGTCAAGCGATTTCTTTAACATCTTTCTTGAAATCAAAGTGCAAAGCTAGGGCGCCGAAACTAAAGACACAATCTTCTAAAAAGTCTTTCCAATTATTTAAATAGGTATATGTCGATAATATTGACATAATCGCAAGGTAAAAGCATGATATCAGAGCCCTACGACTTGAACGCCTTTCGGGTAGATTGAGATTATGTACCTATATCTAAGCTCCGGTATAAACTCAATTCGATAAATTCAGCGCTGAGACCAAACGAAGCATAATTCTTGCCAATCGCTGCTTCTTTAGACTAAGAAGGCCATTCAGTATAAAAATTTTCTTTCGAGAATCTTAAGTGACCCTTTACTATCCCGGTTCAAATTTATGGTGGAAAGGCATGAATCTTCTGAAATGTGAATGAGGACGTTTAAGGCTGCTTTGAAAGGAAAATTTCTGGGGTGACTTTTCATCTGATCTCCCTAAGCGATGAGTGGAAGAGTATATACAGCAAGGAACTGCGTGGCGCGATGGATGTGTGCTCGCCTGTGAACCTCATGATCACACGTTCGATCCCTGCCGTCTTCTACATATGTCGTTTTAATTCCATTGAAAACCTTCTAAAATTGTCATCAATGGGTTGCTGGTTTACTCATTACATGTTGTTCAGGCATAACACTAACAACATGTAATTGAGTTAAATTAGAATGCCCAACAAGGATGAACACGAATAAAATAATGTGAATTATAAGCTACATAGAAATAAGACACGGCATTCTCCGCTTTAGTTCAGCCGCCATCCCTGGAGATAAAATATCTGAGACAACAACCTTCAGTCTCAGAACATCGTGCCACACATCTTTCCTATCCTTCTTTTTCTTCCTTAACTTCACGCCCTCGCTGTGTTCAAACATTTAAAGGGTAATCATAATCCCTTAAGCGCGCGTAGATTATAAAAAAAAAAAAAAAAAAAAATCGACAAAGCCAAAAATTGAGATGGCTGGGTCATTATGAGCGAATAAACCCCAATGCTCTGTCCAGGAATATCTCCGAATCCAAATTCGAGAGACGGCGCAATATAGAGATAGCCCGATACTCAGGTGGCGCAGGGAGCTGATTGATAAAGGATCTTAGCCAATTTGGCGTGCGAGTCAGGGGACATGTAGCTAACCATTGAACTGACTAGAAAATGCTTGTTGGTTGAGGGCCTTGTTCATTCTATGCCAACATAATTAAGTAAGTTTGAATTTCTGTTAAAGATGTTCTAAAATTAGGCTGATAGCCCCATATTCTTATTAAAATTATGCCTTCATCTACGCAAAGTGGGATTCCCACCTTGTAACAAATACAAGATGCTCATTAAATATGCAGAATCCCAAGCTAATAAAGAACGAACCGACACGAAATACCTTTAATACAAAAAAAAAAGTAAACTTGCAACAAACAGCGCTAACTACAAATTACCATACCTCTCAATTATCGCATCATGCATCAATAACATCGATTGATGCACAAAGGTGGTTCTTAATTTTTCTTCTTCAGATTTTTTTGTTGTTTTTGTTTTTGTAATTTTTATTATTTTTTTTTTGTTGTGTTAAAAATTTCCATATGAAGTTGTTAGCGAAGCAAACATAATTTCATCGCCACGGAGACACATTCCCGCCTCCACGGCCTTCCTATAGAGTCAACAATAACTCTATACGCAACAACAAGACGGGGCCTAATTGAAAGTGAAACATAAATTTATGCAGCGAAGACCATCGACCACCGCATACGGCCAATACCGTGGCAGCGTTCCATGAACCATAAGCACAAGACAATTGCCCGTAATATCACAGCCACCGCCGCTGCCGCGCCGCTAGCCAGCCCTCAGCATCCGACTTTGTAATATATGCAGCACCATGCATCACATGGCCGCCTGGTATATACACCTACGTCGAGGTCTGAGATTTCAATTCGAAGACCTCTCGGGCTGTTTTGGCCAATTTTTTTCCCATAGACGTGCTTCGATACTGAGACTCCACCTGAACCATGTCCTAGCTCAGCAGCTATGGCCGACGACGACGCTGTGGGTGGCGTGAGTGCCATCTGATATATGTACACGGAGACGGGTTCATCTGGGGGTTTCCCTTGTAGATAGCTCAAGTGCTCTCAAGTCTCAGTACACACACACGGTGTTTTGGGGACACAGTCCGCTCTTAGGCTGGATCCACATCTCGCACTTGAAGGCCCACACTTGCGTCAGCATGACCACGCGGGTATACATTGCTCCGAATGTGATTTATTCACTTGTAGTCCGGGCAGCCATCTGGGAGACTTAACAGTACGGGCGGGTTATGGTAGTGGAATATGAAAATAAAAACGACTTCCAAGCGGAACCCTAGGCTTTGGACTTTTACATCTTTTGCTGCTGCTAGACACTGCGGCAGTGTGTATATGTTTACCATTGAAGATGAAGAGCCATTGAGAGCTTGCGTCCCTGAGAAGCGGCTGAGGCCGCTGCTGCGCCGCCGCCGAATACAAAACGCCAAATCGAGATGTCGGTTTTAATTTATGCTCCTTGCGTCATACTTAACCTGTTCGAGTTCGAGTGCGCGCATGCGTGAGATCTTCCTCTTACGCGACCGACAACGCTACGCGACGTGATGATCATGAGATGGCGATCTTTTTCTCGGATCTGAAGTCTTCTGGGTCTTTGTTTTGTTAACAACAACTGAAGTCATCTTGAAAGCGATCGAAGAATGAACACTTATTGTGGAATGTCCTTTTGTTGATCGTCATTATGAAAGAAAATTGTATGAGCTGGGTTAATGGGATGATTATGGAAACTTATGACTTAAGATCGCACATTGAAATTGAAATCGGTTCGTTTTGCGGAATCATTAGATGTCAAAATTATTATGTAAACTTTCGTTAAATGAGAATTTGAGTCAGCTCTTCAGAGAGAAATCTTACGAGTAATGACCAACAAGTGCAGTTATTACTATCGAGAAGTACTAGAGCTTGATGATCATGAGAAAAGCAACTAGGCTGTGAAAGGGAAATAGTCAAAGTCAGAAATATATGCTTCCATAAAGAGGCAGAAATATTTTAAGAAAAAACTGTAAAGAAGCGTTTGTGTCAAGATTTTCATTAAGGTGTACAATCTATCATGGGATACACCATTATGCGGGAAATATATCATGCGAGACAACTATCATGCGAGAAATTTACCATACGCGAAAAAAACTTTCATGCAAGAAAACTATCTTGCGAGATAACAATCATGCGAGAAAACTTCTATGCAATAAAACTATCATTCAAGAAAACTCCTGTGAGAAAACTATCTTTCGAGAAAACTATCTTGCGAAAAAACTATCATACAAGAAAACTCTCATGCGAGAAAATTATCATCCGAGAAATATATCATCCGAAAAATTTATCAAGCGAGAAAACTATCGTGTGAGGAAACTATCATGCAAGAAAACGATGATGTAAGATAATTATTTTGCGAGAAAACTCTCATAAAAGAAAACTCTTATGCGAGAAAACTATCATTCGAACAATCAATGATGCGAGAAAACAATCTTGCCATACATTTTTCATGCGAGAAAACCACGATGCGATAAGACTACCAGTAAGAAACTTTCATGCGAAGACACTATCATGCGAGAAAACAATGATGGGAGAAAACCATAAAGCGAGAAAACAATCTTGCCAGAAAATTATCATGGGATAAGACTATGATGCAATAAAACTATCATACGAGAAAATTATCATGCGAGAAAACCATGATGCGAGAAAACTATCATGGGATAAAAATATCATGCGAGAAATTTATCATGCGGGAAAACTATCTTGCGAGAAAGCTATCTTGAAAACTATTTGATAGAAACAATGATGCGAGAAAATTATCATACCAGAAAACTCTCGTACGAGAAAACTATCTTGTGAGAAAACTGCCATGCGAGAAAGCCATTATGCGGGAAATCATCATACACGAAAACTCCCTTGTGAGAAAACTATCTTGTGAGAAAATTATCTTGCGATAATTCTCTCGAATGGTAGTTTTCGCGCATATACAAGGTTTCTGGGATGACATATTTTTCCCCGAAAATGATTTTTTGCATGGCATTTTTCTACCATGTTTATTTCGGTGTTGATACTTTATAGTCAGAGGATTTTGCTGAAACCCTTCAACTGGGGAGGAAAATGTCCTTTTCTTTTGGGAAAACTACATCAATACGAAGCTCATCGTAATAATTCTTAATAGACTTCAATTATAATTATATTTTCTACGAAACGCGCTTATATCATATAAGTACTACCTGCATACGTAATCCTCATTTGGACCTCTGTATCTAGTCTCCAAAATTAAAATTGGATTAAAAATCAGTCTGGAAAACAAACTAAAGTGCTAGGTATGTCATTTCAATATATTCCTACGAATACCGAAAATTGTAACTTTTTTTTTTGTTTCTATGAAAAGCCTCAAACACATTTATAAAGCAGTTTCTTCGGACACTTAACAAGAGTTATTAGCTCCATGGACGTTAGAGAATGCTTAGATAGATCCAAGTCAGACACTATTACGGTTGTTGAATATTTAATTTTTTGATTGCCACTATCAGTATAATGGGGAAAATATTATGTGGGATTAATCCAGACCGAGTCCGGTTCGGTTTGGGGTAATATTAAAATTTCAGAGCGGTCACTGCTGCCAAAGGCTGCATTAAGAATTACTAATTGGAGTTCATTCTTCGCTTCTAGCTAATTTTAGGCGTTCAAAGATCCCCCCTTAACTAATGCCAACGTTGTGCCTGATTGTTTTGATTGTGATGATGATGATAATGGAAATGGATATGGATCCCATGAGACCATGACCCATTAGAAAATATTTGTATTTATAATGATGCGCGCAATGGAAATTGATTTCGGTGGCATAACCAATGTAGTAGTGTTCGGATGAGCGGAGGAGCCATACATCGATCGTGAGATTAAACAAAGAATGGGAAGTATTTTCTTGTTTTTAGTTTTTGGTCTAAGGATTCGTTTCGCTTTTAAAATTCATCAATGGTAGTCTTTTCCTGTAGCAGTAGTCCACTAGTTCCATCAATTCCGCCAGGGGTATTTTGGCATCGTTTACATCGAAATAGGCTGCTGCATGTGACCTTCGTAAGGAGTTTTCCTTCCATGTCGATTTGGGCCTATATAGGCTAGATAGTACCCGTTGGTATAATGGTTAGTGCGTTGGACTGTTATGCAGAAGGTCTTGGGCTCGATTCTCAGCCGATGCGATGCAACGAAGTTTTACAGGAGTGTACTGTCCATTGCGAGGAATCGACAAATCTTCTAAGAGTATATCTTGTCGTGTAAAGTGTTGCTTATTAGCCATTCGGAATCGGCAGATTCGAGCAAATTCCTGGGAAACAAGCACTTTGAAATAGTCGAAAAGTCACTAGGTCCTGGTTCTTTTCGAACTATTTCATCACCAAATTTATTTATTTTATTAGGACTTTCTTCAAACTCAGTTTTTGTTGACAAGTAGTGAACTAATTGGTATGATGAGAAGCTCTGGGAGAATTGAAGTTGAATAGAAATGGCTAAAGAGCACCCGATTCAGCAAAGAAACGTCTTCGTCTGGAAGTGCGTTTCGAGACTTCTTGCGAACGACAAAAAAGAGTAAAAACACAAGATTTGCAACCCAAATGATCTTAAGACCTTCCGGATAGATTCAATCCTCTAAACTCCTAAAAGAAGCATTTGAAAGAAGCTGAAAAGTACATAAAAGCATTTAATAAGTGGCAAGAGAAAAGTTGTATGTCTTGAGAGGATTCTTTTTCAGTATGAGTCGCAGCGAAACTATCCCGACACCAATATAATATGATAAGAATGAGTGCTCCTGAAAAGTTTTCATCGTACAAAGTTGTGCAGAACGCAAAGAAAGATTGCTATCCCAACAAAGATCAGCCAAAATCAGTCTTTGCTTGGCATTATATCAAAAAGACTACGTTCAATGTAAGAGTGTGTTTTTGAAGCAATGGAAGCTGCAGATCTTGAGAAATGTTCCTTAATTTTCGATGGTAGCTCGGAAAATAGTAAATACAAACAAGCTTTTCATACGTACCAGAAGCAAACGATTCTGAGGTTTTCATAGCTAGTTTGGTCCACATTCGACTTACACGTGATGATCATATATACTTGCAAAATCCTCTTCCAGTTTCCACGAATTATTGCAGGTCTTTGAAAATTGAATACATTAAGGAGTCAAAGCTGGAATAAAGCGCGAGTTCAAAGGAAATTCCGGAAACGATGTAGATTGATTGTCGATAAGCCAAGACCGGGATCAACGATGGCAACACGGCTAGGTGGTTTTCCCAAAATATTGAATTCGCAGCACACAATTATGATTGTAGTTGATTGATTCAAGCAAGCTCAGGAAATTTACACATGACACAGCATGACAGCGAAATGTTTCGTGAATAAATATCCCTGGTATGATATAGCTCCAACTTTTATTCATAGCTCAGAAATTATTTCATCTCCACTATTGCCGATCGGCCAACTTTCGGAGGAAGCGCGCAACAAAGATTTTAAAAATGTTCGTAAGAACTTCTCAAGAGAATCAAGCCGTGAAAAAACGAACGAATATGAGTTCAATTTCTTTTTATTGAACTCGGATGCTTTTATTACATCCAAGCAAAAATTGCATACTAAAATTTTCCAGTCTTTCCTCAAAGATCATTCAACTTGCTTTAACCCCCAGTATCCAGGAATAAAAAGCTTTTTTTTAGACTGAAGATAATGATTTTTTTTTTGTAACCTTAAGAGAAATTTAGAAGAATTGCTGGAAGTCCTGTCGTTTACCCCTTGACCATCCCCTGGTGACGGACTCGCTGCTGACGAAAACTCCTCTAAAACACTTATTGGCTTTCGATCTTGTGGAGGAAGGCGTTGACCCGTGTCCGGTGAATAACTTAGAGACGAATTAGCTAACCTCACCACTCAGCCAGGTTCCTGATCAGCCTCGCTGTCTATCGTTCTCTGCTTTCTGAGTTCCAACGCTCTTGCCACTTCTGAATTGTAAGCCGCTTGGCTTCTTGGGCGGCAGTACTTCCATACGTTGTCGACATCAGTATTCTGCGCTTACTGGCGGCAGGTCCCAAAAGGTAAGCTTCGTGTTGAGCCTCAGTCCCAAATTCTTCACGGCGGTGCTGCTTGTTATCACTTCGCACCCGATTTAGATATCGATTTTGGTGGAAATTCTCTCTTTCGTCATGAGGACTATCGCAGTTACTCGGCGGTTTCGGCGGCTCTCACTACTTCTTTAATGGCTCCAATCGTAGAGCGGCCACTCCTGAAACCGTACTCCCTCTCTGCAGATCACCTGATATATTACCCGCATACTAGACACATGCACAGAGGACTGTATCCCGATGGGCAATCCGTGCCTAGTTTGCCTTTGCTGATCAGCATCAAGCGTTGTTTTTTCCAGCTCTTGGGAAATATCTTTCCTCGAGGCGGCTGTTAAACTTGTTGAGCAGTAAATGGAGACATGTGTAGGTTGTCACTTTCAATACTTCTGTAGGAATTCCGTCGTGGCCGGAGGCTTTTCGCTATTGCAGCGACTGTACAGCTCTGCTCAAGTCTTCCTTACTAAAAGCCGGAATTTCCTGTCGTTGGGCAAGTATGGCGTCGGGTAGCCTGATAGGATGAGTTGGCAAGAGTGTGTCCATCTTCTCTTCGTTCAGGACAGGGGAATAATGATGATGGCAGTGAAGATGATAGTGATGATTTTTAAGGATGTTATAATAATTGTTTGGTCTCATTTTGCATACTTAATGGACAAATTTAATTTATTTTTTTAATTTTCTTTTAATTTTCTATAATGCTCAAATTTAAAGGATTTTTTTTCCTCCACGATAAAAGAGTGGGTTGTCAAAAATTAGATCTTCAATAAATCTTCCTCAATTTTTTGATCATTTTTTTTGCTAAAGCTGCGCAAAAACTTGAATAGAATTTTGTATTCAAATTTTTAAAAAAAAAATTTTTTGGATTTTTAAAAAAAATTTAAATTTTTTTTTTTTACTCAATACATAATTATGTATTTCGAAAACCCAATGCTAGATTTTTTTTTTAAAAATGATAAAAAAAAGTTTCTCAATATAGTCTACAAGATTTAAGAGAAAAAAAAATATATTTCACTTATCTTTCACGGATCTTAATCAAATTTTTAATAGAGATGCTTCTAAAAAGTTTAAAAAACATTGCATTTCAAAACTTAAAAAAAAGTATTTTATGAATTTTTCAAAAAAAAATCATTTTTTTTTAGAAAATTCGATATTTCCAAAACACCTCAATATTTTTTTTTTGAAATTTAATTTTTATTCGAACCATAATACAAACTTATGGTTGGCGTACCAAATTTTTTTCTTAAAAATCTTTTAAAAATTGTGTATATAAAAGCATATTTTTTAAGAAACCACTACAACGACTTATAATTTTTGTTCTTGCTTAAATTCATGTTTACATAGCATTCTGTTTTTGTCTCTTACTAATAAAAGAATTTAAAAAATTATTTCATCCTTATGAACAGTTTTTCTCTAATAACATTCGTTTTTAAAATTCCTAGGAGCAAGTTCGTGCGAACCAGTTGTGCATTTTATTTAATAATGAAAATAAGGCACATTTCAGAAAAGTGTTCGTTTTATTGAGCGATTCGGTTGGACGGTTCTAAAAAAAACTCGGGTCTAGTCTCAGAAGCTTTGTTCAAAATTTCAGGTTCTTAGGTGTAACGGCTGATTTGAAAACACATTCAAGTGCGTTTTGCACGACTGTCGTCGGTCGCTCAAATTAAGCCTAATCTAAGCGAAAGAGTCGTTGAAAATTGGATCACTCGGATCCGTGCCACCGTAAGAAGCCGAGACCGGTCTTTGAACGATGTCATATTTCATACGTAATGGAATACATGGGCTTTTCAAATAAAAGACGAATTTTGTTAACACCTCACACACAGCTTTTTTCGTTCCATTTCAACATCAACCCGCCCTTATTGCAAAAACCTTTAGCAAAAAAATACTTTTGGTCAAGTCCTACCATCAAATACCGCTCTGCGAGGCACCGACGAAAAAACTCAATTTGTTGGACTTCTCTATCATTGTAGTTTTAAGTTTACACTAAGCTAGCTTTTCTGGTAGTCTTTATTAAGTTTCAAAAACTAAAATATCAGATAATTTCGTTCTGAAAGAAACCGGGTGTTCTTGCTGTATCTTAAGAACTGTTATCAAACCCTTTCAACCTGAATCTTGCATAGAATTCCCTAAGTCATGAAGAATTTGGTGAATATTTCAAGTATCAACTTCATATTGGTCATTCCTTGTCCCCAAGCAGTCTGCTTCTTACTAAAGACCGTTCTTTTTCATTCCTCTGACATATCAAAATTCATCCAAACTCATTCAATTAAATTGACTTAAAAATCAATTCCGACACCGAAACAAATTCTGACAGATTTGCTCTCCCACTCAAATTAATTTAATTTTTTTCTTTTTTTTTTTTGAACAAAACAAAAAATCCCAACCATGTTATGATTGAACACACAGAGCCGCCACTGTGTCTTGAAAGATTAAATCACATTTTGATAGGCAGCTGGAATTTTATGCACAGCATCACTGGGTGATGATGATGATGATGGCGGTGACGGTGAGTATGTAGTCGACATTTGAAGGTGAGGGGCCCCCGAAAGGGACCTCTTAAGTGTTATAATTATTCACGAGAAAAGTCATCAGGACTAGGAGAAGTCTTTGTAGACCACCGCTCCAATGAAGCAGCAATTTGTTTGATGAATCTCTTCTCTTTGTCTCTCGCTCCTTGTTCTTGCTCGAAAAGCCTCTTCACTCCTCGAGTCGTCGGTCTACAGAGCGCACTTGTCCATATTGTGGTCCACTGGTTCTGGGTATTCAAATTTACTTTGTTCGCCAGTATAGGGTCTGAGTTCAGGCGGCATAATGCACGCACAAAAGAATCCCGATCTGGGGATCCACTTGTTCTGGGGAGCGCACTTGAGAGTGTTTTCAGTGTTGGTTTTTTTTTTGCCTGTTGGTGTTCATCTGCCTGTCTCAATGAACGAAGGCGACAAACACCAAACGAGCTTCTCAGGGCCGCGCTGCTGGAATAGATTCAAGATACGAGTAGGTACGAGTAAAGTTCCCAGCAAGAGTTCGCTCGAACAAAACCAAAACAAAAAGGACATTGGTGGCAGTGGCAGTGGCAGTTCCACTAAAAAGTGCCTCCTCGTCGATGGACGGATGGCCTGGGCGAACAACGAGGACGGCAGCTCTTTTTGAAATCCTAATAAGTAGTCGCTTTAGTGAAAATCTGCCTGTCCATCTTTCGGTGGTACATGGTGCTGCCAGCAGTGCTGGTAACGACGACCGAAGCGCGCGGTGGCAAAGGCGGGCGTTGAGCTCCATTTAGTGCGGTTCGATGGATTACCATGAGGATACCTTGTGAGACGCTTCTTCTACATCATGGTATTGACTTTCCTGCTGCTGCAAGAATCCACACTCGGCTGACTCTCTCTCTTGTGCGATTGTTAAGTTGCCTCTGCCAGTTCCCAGCAAGCAGCAACCGAACTGAAAGGCTTATATGCTCCGCTCATAGACAATGCGGGCAGTTTTTGCATTCCTTCAGGAGGCAAATGTGCGTGCCTGCTGATCAATCTTGTGTGGGAAATAATCCGATTAACTCCTTTTGCGGGTATGCGTTTGATTGGGTTTCCTTTATGCGATATACACTCGTTCTTATAACCATCATACAGTGGGTTCTCGTTACTTTAGGAACGGCTTTGGGTATTGTGATGTTCGGTATGAAAACCACTAAACAAAGCTGAAAAAGAGGTTTGGTTAATCCGCAGTGTGTTCGGTTAGATGCCAATTTCATATCCATATAGTGAGTGGTAATTTACGTCTTTGTAAGATCAGATGTGAATATGCCCAGCTACTCATAGTCATGCGAATAGTGCCGCGCCATCAGAGGCGGATCGTGAATTTGTGGGGCCCTGGGCTGAAACTATTTAGTGGCCTACCTAAGTACTCAACTAATAGCCATGTCAAAAAACTGTGTCTATAGTGATATATTATTATTATATATTCTTTATTGCACAAAAAAAAACATAAATGTTACTTAAACCTACGCAAGCATTAGTTGTGCAAACGGCGACCTTATTGCTGTGGTAGCAATCTCTTCCAGGATGAGAGTGAAAACGAAATAGTGATATGTATAAGAATATAAAAAAAACAATAAAAACATTTTATTTATTTATTATGAATTAGTAAATGAAATTGACAGATTATGTGTATGACATGTTATATAAATTATAATTTATAAATCAACCTTTCTGCATTTCTGTGCTGCAAATTCCTTTATTTGGTCATCACATTACAAGTGTTTTGTTAGATCACAATTTATCGAAAGAAGTGTTAAATTATTTAGTCGATGGTTCGACATTGTTGTCCTGTATTTATTTTCTACATAGGACATCTTGGAGAAAGAGCGCTCTGCTTCACAGCTAGTAATTGGCAAAGTTAAAAAAATCATTAAAATGGTAGGTATAGCAGTTAGGGGACACGCTAATAAGTTTATTTTCATACATGAGCTTAAAAATGTCACTGGAAGAGGAGTACGATTCTGGCTTAGATTGGAGTAAGTACGATTTTAATTGAATGCACTCATTCACTAAATGCTCGTCTATGTCTTCTGGATAATAATCAATGATATGACGAGCACTTTCCAAATATATGTTTTCGATATTTTTGTTTTGCAGATCCATTAAAAATTTGAATTTTTTGCTATATGTCACTTTCTATTGATATATGACACAGTGACATTAGCAAACCTTATTAAAATGACTCTGATTAAAAAAAATACTTTGCACAACTTTTTTTTTGCTCATAATTACACCATCCTATCAAATTTCACCTAATTTGGTCCAGTAGTTTCGGATCAAATCAGCTGTGACAGACAGACGGGCGCACGAGTGAGGGCGCACGAGTGATCATATAAGGGTTTCGTTTTTCATTTTTTTGTACAGAACCCTAAAAATACCATAAAGAAGAAAAACATGATTTATAAATATTTTTACTTACCAAATAAAAGCAAGAAATCGTATTAATAAACAAATGTTACTTATTTAGACATAACTTTTAAGTTATCACTTACTCATTAGTAAACTGACTCATTAAACACAGCTCTAACAATTAACTCTGTCAGTTTGTCACTTTGATGACGAGAACAGAAGTGCGGAAGAAAAAACAAAATCAGGTCAGGCGTTACGTTAAGCAGCGCGGCGGGAAGTCCCTCGTAAGAGTAGATAAAAAGGTAGAAGCCTATGCTGATGATCTTGGGTTATTAGTGACAGGTAAATACTTACCCACTATCAGCGAACAGATCGAATACTCCCTTTCTAAGGTTAGTTGATGGACTAGAAAGTGCGGCCTGATGGTTAACCCGTCAAAAACAGAATTAGTCCTTTTTACAAATAAGAGGAAAATACGAAGCTTCAGAATACCTTCAATTGAAGGCACCCTACTGAAGATTTCAGATCATGCAAAGTATCTTGGTGTGATTCTAGACAGGAAATAAAACTGGAGTCTTAACTCTAAGGAAAGAGCAAAAAAAGGAATGATTGCATTCTACTCCCGTAAGAGAATCTTTGGAAAATCCTAGGGACCTAGCCCAAAAATTATCAGGTGGATGTATTTTTCGATACGATAAATCTGACCAATATTAACTTATGGTAATTTGGTATGGTGGAATGCAACGGAAAAAAGGCACGAACCTCAAAACTCTGACAAAAGTACAGAGACTTGTGTGCATCGGAATTACGGGTACCATGAGATCCACACCAACAGCAGGGTTAGAGGCGATACTCAACCTAATACCCCTAGACCTTTTTGTACAAGAATCCGCAGCATATAGCGCCTTAAGGCTAAGCCAGACTAATACCTGGAAAAACAGTGCAATAGGACATGCCCGAAGTCTTCAGAAATATTTGGGTTATAGTACCATTACAGATTATACAACACCCGCACTTGACTTTTATAAACCATTCCAAACTGCCTTTCCAAGCAGAGAAGAATGGCTGAACAACCAACCCTACGCCAGTGAATCAGCAATAGCAATCTATACTGATGGCTCTAAAATGGACACAGGTGTTGGTGCAGGCTTTTTCTCAGAACCTCTCGAGCTAAACAACTCACTTAGGCTCTCAGATCATAGCAGTGTCTTCCAAGCGGAGGTCCTGGCAGTGACAACAGCCGCTAAACAGGTATCAATGATGGCGATACCACAGGCTGATATCACCTTTTACATTGACAGCCAAGCGGCAATAAAAGCGATTTCTGCCACTGTGATAAAATCGAAGTTTGTTTCATGCTGCCGCGAAGAGTTTAAGGTTATTGGCACGCAGCACAATATTAGACTCTGCTTGGTACCAGGGCACAGCGGCATACCAGGACAGATGGTAAGTATCCCACTCTGCAACATTAAACAGATAATTTCAGATTTAATCCTAAAGAAATCTAATGAAAGGTGGAGTCTACTTGACACCTGTGATACCACTAGGAAAGTATGGCCCTGCTTTAACAAGCAGAGGACTGACAAAATTATACAACTTATGAGTAAGTAAGAAGTCCCTTCGCTCTCTTACGAGCATAATCACCGGACATAATTTATTGAAATACCATAAATTTAAAATGAAACTAAGTACGGATGACCTATGTAGAGGATATGGTGACGAAGAGGTACATGAAGACACATCACACTTTCTCTGTCATTGCCCGTCACTATGCCACCAAAGAAGGAAATAGCTTGGTAGTTACTTCTTTGACAATTTAGAAGATCTTTCTAATATTCAGGAATTCACATATTGAACTTCGTCAATGCCTCAAAATGGCTTGACTGATTATCAGAACACATACATAGGTTTTATCAGAAAAGAGTGATTACACTCACGGGTAACACAATGGATCTACATTGATCTAAGTGCGACGATAGTTACATCAATTGTCAGCCCAACAACCTAACCTAACCTAACCTAAGAGTAGAAAAAATACACCGATAAAAAACAAACGACGGGGAATCTCCGTTCCGTTCCATAGGCGCGCACATACACTATTCGGCATCAAACTGAGCACGATTTTAGAGGGAGAGAAAGCTAGCGCAGCGCTTTTTTCAGGTAAAAGCGACGCGCGAATTTACTCTCTCTCTCTCTCTCTCTCTCTCTAAAATAGTGCCATCTAGCTTGCCGGGGACTATACATTAATTGATTGATCTCAGGGTTGCCATTGCCAGCCTTATGGTAGGTTTTTTTAATTTAATTTTTTTTTTAAATTCAAATTAACTCCTATTGTTTTCAACGGGGTTTGGGGGCCCCTTGTGACCTCGGGGCCCTGGGCTGCAGCCCATACAGCCCTTAGGTAGATCCGGCTCTGCGCGCCATATTGTGTGGGAGTTTATTAACTTGTCATTCTTCTCATAGACAGAATGCTGGACATCGCATGATATCGGATGAGGAGGTGGTATGTTTTGTTTCTTTTGAAGTGGTTGTTGTTGGAAAATACTAGGTGCTTGGCCTTAATAGTGTGAGGTGTCTTTCAAATAAAAAATATTTCCAAGAAATGAAGCTTTTGACACATTCACTTGGTTCTCTTAAAGTGTTTTCTTCTTAAATTGATGGAAAATGTTTTCGCCACTTAACTAATCGAAATCAAATTGAGACAAAAAAAAAAACGTCTGAGCCAATTTAATATACGTAAAAGTACCCATCTAAATGACGAAGAACTAACTTTGATGTTTTCAGCTAGGTAAGCGGATAATTATTATAAATTTACTTGCAACAGCCCGCTAAAAACCAATCAACATTATTATGCTTATATTCCTACTAATCTCAAGATTACCAACTAACATAAACCCTATAAATAAATCATAAGTGGTTTAAATGCACAGCGACCTTTAGATCCATTGTAGAACTGAGCAAGATCGCTCATACTACAGGTTAGGTTAGGTTAGGCTTAGGTGGCTTCTGGCCGGAAAAGCCAACACACTTACATAGACTAATATTTGGTGCGTTCTGATACCACAGGATTCCAAAGATCACCCTTATTCGCTAAACCATTTGGAGCTAGCAATGAAGCGTTTGAGACAGTTAATGTCGGAATTTCTTAGATCACTAGGATCATTATAGTAGAAGTCTCCCAAGTGGAGTCTACGTCTTCGTGCTAGGGCAGGACAAGAACATAGAAGGTGAGAAACTGACTCCTCTTCTTCTTCATCCATGCAGCTTCTGCAAAAATCATTTGCAGGAACTCCAAGTCCAAAAGCATGTCTACCCATAGGCAGTGTCTAGAAAGGACACCTATAACGAAGCTAATGTGCAACCTACCAATAGAAATTAGTTGTTTTGAGCGTTTAGCATCAAGCAATGGCCAAATTAGTTTTGTAGACAGGCAAGTTGGGGTGCTGGTCCATCTATGGTTCGCTTTCTTTATGGTGTCATGCTTAAGCATAAGTTTACAAGTAGCTAGGGGTATACCGATGTTAGATTTGCTATCCAACAAAGGTAAGATTGTTCCATTTTTTGCAAGTTCGTCGGCTTTACGGTAAATGATAAACTCTTTCGCCATCTCCACCAGAGATGATCGACAATTTTGGGTTGTTAGTGAGTTTATGTAGACAGAGAACAATGACTTTATGGCAGCTTGACTGTCTGAGAAGATACATATATAAGTAGTCGATATAACGTTTTCTTTTAGCCAAGAGAGGACTTCTTTTATTGCCTGGAACACGCTACAGTGATTGGGAAGACGAAAAGATATACAAAGATTTAATCTTTCGGAGTATACGCCTCCACCGACCCCGTCATCGGTTTTATATCCATCTATGTAGAAATGAATCGATTCGTCTACCAAAAATGACTCATTTTCCCAGGTAGACCTGGAAGGTATGGACACTTGAAAGTTTTTATTGAATTTTGGATGAGGGGTGGTGTAATCGACGTTATAGGTAGAGATTTAAACGAGTTCAGTACAATGGGGTGGCCAATATCGTTATTGATGCACTGCGAGGAGGCTTTAAGCCGAATGGCTGTGCTAGAGGCCGATTGTTTTCTAAAGATATCTAGCGGTATGAGATAAAACAGAACATCAAGTACAGCGGAGGGAGTTGAGCGGAGATCTCCACCCATGATTAAGCAGGCTGTTCGTTGGACTTTGCTGAGCTTGTCGCGGTTTGCTGCTGTTACTCTAGTGTGTAATATGGGTTTGTAGAGCCCATTTGTTACCTACGAGACTTTTATGCAAGAGAAAAGGGCTATATTGGCTTTGTTGATTCTCTCTTGAATATTGGGCTTCCAGCTTAATTTCTTGTCCATAATAAGACCCAAGTATTTTGCTTTATCTGATATGGGGAGAGTCTATGTACATAGACTCATATGTAGCTCATACTACAGGTCGTCGCCCAAATTTGCTTCCCTTAGGAACTAAATTTCTATGCTGACTAGACTGAAAAAAATAACCGTTGTCATATCAACAATCATTGATAGTAAACTGAAAACTGTCAAAATGGTGAAAAAACTAGTCAATATGACGTAAATTTTCAAAAATTCAAGTTGAAACTTACAACTGGATAGTAAATATGAAAATTTTAGATTTTCAGTTTCAGCATAGTTCGAAAAAATTTTAACCATCGTCTGTTAAGTGTCTTATTCTAAAACAGCATTATCATTGTTCCATTCGAAAAATCTCAGTTCATGTGTCCCGTATTATCAAAGTTTTTTTTGATTTCAATTTACTTAACTGAAAATTTATTAAATCCTCCTATAACTTATATATGTATATAATCATACAAAAATGCTTCGACAACACATTAGGTGCGTTTTATTATCCACAAATCTATCTGGATCCGGATCTGGATTAAGTTTTAACATGTATTACAAAAACAATTTGGGATCCTGTTTTCTATCGGGATCTATTTCAAAGATCCAAAAGTTAGTTATTGCAGTGGCTTTTTATGGTAAGGTAGTGTAAACTACAGTGTAAAGAAAAGAGACAAGAAATAATTTAAAATTTACAAATCCAAGGATAAAAAGAGACTGCTGTCACTAAGATCCGTATCGTTTTATTTTCAAGGGAAGATCCAGATCCGGATCCAGATAGATTTGTGAATAATAAAACGCACCTATTATCACGTTATCACATTGAAAACTTTGATTATCTTAGTAGCGTTCAAATCCAGCTAAAAATATAGTATCGCATCAGATGCGTTGTTGCAATTCACGGACACGATAAAAAAATTACAAATATACTTTCATTCATAGTATTTGGTTATTTTTCAAGTGTAATATGTGCAATAAAATAGAACATAATATTTGAAAAATCATTACAAGGTAGGTAAGTCATTTAGCAACTTTCAATCAAACAACTACAGTTATCAAAATTTTGATATTGAAAAATGTGATATTTGAACTGGCACATCTGGTTGTCAATACGAACATTTTGCCGTTGCAGTCATGACTTTAACTATTGTTGTTGTAAATATGATGATCATTTCCTTAAAATGTTCACATCGATAACCAGTCATCAACTTGATAATTCTGATTGTCAATTTCAATACCCGGAGTTGCATATTTAGATTTCAATTCATGTAAAACCCTTTTAGCGTTAGGTTAGGTCATTAATCTGTCTGGCGTTATCTAAGTCGGTCGTTTTTTAACGAAAGTCATAAGTATAATAATATAAAGCTTGCTTTGCTTTTAGTGTTATGAGTGCATATACAAAAAACAAGTGAGAAGGTATAAGGTAATAAATCATTCAACATTATTTACGAGTATTTTAAAATATAGATCTTTTAAATTTTTACATAGCCAAGTATTCACAATACTACCAATTAATACGGTTGTCAATACGGAGTTAAGAAACTTTTTGAGGAGCTGGAAAGAAGAACATTTATACTTGGTCTTTAAAGGTATAGTTTTCTGATTTTTATTTATCCTTTGTTTTAATTAATCATATTTTTATCCAAAATCCTAGATTTCGAGAGATGGTTCACTAAGGTAATATCCGGTTTGCGGATTAATTAAGTTTACTTATTTATTTACTACAAAACCATGTAATATTTATGATCCATTAAAACTGATCTGAAAATCAAAGTGAGATTTTTATTTTAAACTTTTTTAAAACCTTATATTTCAGAATGGAAATAACTTATTAAGATGACTCAAAACTTTGAAATAGTATTTGAGTAGTAAGTATACACTTGTCAAATTGAAAACTACAATTTTAAATTTTACGAACGCGGATTCCATTTTGACAACTGTTTAAATGAAATTGGCATTTGTAATTTTCAATGTGGCACCTGTGATTTTCATTTTGATATCTGCTGTGATCAAATTGATAATAGCAGTAATCAATTTGAACACTACAGAAATCAAATTGACAAACACAGTTTTTAATTTGAGAGCAGCAGTTTTTAATTTGACAGCTTCTGTTATCAAATCAAAGGTACAATTCATTAATTTGACAACTCCTGTGATCAAATCGACAAATGCAGTTCTCAGTTAGACAACTGCTGTAATCAAATTGGCTTTTTCAGTTTTAAAATTGACAATAGTGGTATTCAATTTGACAACAGTTGCGATTAAATTTACAAACAAAATTTTCAATTGGACAACTCCTTTAATCAAATTGATAATTCCAATTTTCAAATTAAGAACCGTGACAACTGCAGTTTTCTGTTAGACACTGCTGTAATCAACTTGACAATTTCAGTTTTCAATTTGACAACAGTGGTTTTCAGTTTGAAAACTTCTGTGATAAAATAAACAATCGAAGTTTTCAATTTGACGACTTCTGTAATGAGATAAACAACCCATAGTTTTCAAATTAGCAACTGCAGTGATCAAATTCCAAATAGAAATTGCCAATTCGACAACTGCTCTGGTAAAAAATTGATAATTTAGTTATCAATATCACAATCCTGATCTTCTATAGAAAAGTCGTAGTTGTCAATAATTTATGAAATTGACAATCTGAAAGTGTCGTATTTACTACACCGGTCATTGGCTCAAAATTGACAAATTTATTGTCAATTCAACTCACAAAATTATCAATATGACTGCACTTTTTGGTTCAGTGTATGTTGAGTCTTTCAGAGATGAAATTGAATTGAAATGCTCAATTATTACGGTTGTGAAACTGGTACTTATAATTTTTGAAATTATTGACAAAAATAGTAATTGTTGTTAGTGTGTGATTTTATTGAGCAAAATATAAGCATTGACTTATACCATTATTGACCATTGAGGATTTCAACGGCTTCGCTCCAGGTTTATTTATTTATTTACATATTTAAACTTAATTCAACCATGTAACTTAAAACTAAACAACAAAATTCTTAAAACTAGATTAATAATAATAGTAGTAATAGATTTGGGTGGAAAGTTGGGTCGGCAATTGAAGGGATAATTATTGGAGAGCATTCTTGAGGGCAGTTTTTGAACTACTTAAATCAAAAATAGCAAAGTTGTAGAGCTGTGTTAATCAGGATCGATTCGATTTTTTTGATCCGATCATCGAAAATTATTGATGATCGAAATCACAAATTTTCATTTTAATCGATTCTAATCTCAATCATTTAGATGATTTTCTATTTCAATCTTAATCATTTCAATGAGTTTCGATTTTCGATATCAGTTAACTCGATTCAATTTGTTTCGATTTAATCAATGTGGATTATAAACGCCAAACGGACGGTGGACTGGAATTTCTGGTTTGAACTCGGCATTGAAGGAAATCATTGATCGATTTGTTTGTTGGTTGTTGCTGTTGTGGGCTGCAAAAACAATTGTTGGGTTGAACTGGTGTTATTTGAGGTATCAGGATCCGTTATGTTTACTCTGGGAATTGAACCCAGCATTTACCTAGCTTGTTGAATATTCACTAGTAATGGGAATTATCGAATAAAAACTATCGAATTACATATGCGATAGTAGCTAAAAGTTAATTCATTCGATAGTAAGTATTAGTCCAAAAAATTTATCTTTTCCATTGACATCGTAGCCATCCTTTGATGGAATTTGACATTTTATGGCTTGACAACTAGAGGACGAATTTAGTTATGACGTACAAAGAGTATTTAGTTCCAAATATCACCAGAAAGCCCTAAAATTCCTCTTTTCCGGAGCAAAAAATAATATCTCTTTTTTTGGTATTCTTAGACGTTTCTTAATCAATCGACATCCTAGCCATCCTTTGATGGAAGTTGACAGTTTATGACTTGACAAATAGAGGATGAATTCAGTTATGACGTCCATAGAGTATTTCGTTCCAAGTGTCAGCCGAAAGCCCTAAAATTGCTCTTTTCCGGAGAAATTTCTTGCATTTTTTGACACTTTTTAATCCATGGATATAGTAGCCATCATTCGATGTCATTTGGCAATTTATGGTTTACAATATAGAGTGTTTTGTGAGAACTGTCAAAGCCTCAAGTCAATCTTATCATCGAAATCGAAATGAAAATCGAATCGGAACAGTATTGAGTGAAATGAAAACGATCGAATGATCGATCGGTTGAAATGATCGAATCATTTTCGCAATCGATTGTTGAACGATTCGATCATTTGAAATAAACGATTTACACAGTTCGATAGAGTTGTTAGCACTTCTGAGCATTCTTGTAAGTGGTTCATTTTGGCCGTACTCGGTTCGGCGAAGGGTTATTTAGAAGAGTTGCGTCGATCTAAGACGCGAGCAAGTTGAGTAAGTTTCCATCCAAATAAGCAAGCCTCTGTATTCCATTCTGTGTGAATAGAATACCGGTCATTGAAAAAATTGTAATAAAAATTGTAATAAATAATGTTCATTGTTCTAGACTCGCTCCCTGGTACCATCTCTGACAATTGTTCAAAGCACCTTTCTTCGATCTTTGCCAGGAACACCGAATCTATGGGCCTTTCCAACAATCAAATTAAGAGACGACTTTAATATTTGAGCGAAATGAAGCATTATGGTTCAAAGGGGGGTACCAAAACTAACCTTTTTTGAAAAAAATGTTTTAAAAAATACCTAGCTTTAACTAAATGAAATATTTTTTGAATGTTTTTTTTTTTAAATCTGTGATACAGTTTTTGGAAAAAAAAAAATATTTCTAAAATTGTGTAAATTAAAAATGAAGAAAAAAGCGTGTATGGGGGGGGGGAATTTAAAAACCATATCTACCGAGTTTGGACGTTTGGCTGTAGTCGAACAGACAGACAGACAGACAGGTAGACAGAATTGCGAGATCCAATTTTTTCGTCTTAGCTATCATCGTAATGTTTTTTGATAAAAAATCTCGAGTTCGATTTTTTTTACGAATGAATTCTCGTAACTTGCCTTATAGTACCTATAAGTCGCAAGTAAAAAGAGCGAAAAAAGAAGCGGACAAAGAAAAAAGTCCGGTTTACTCCAGTATTAGTATGAAATCAAGCGGCCCCTCGTTTACAACTCAAACTATCGTTGCATTATTTGTAATGTAAGGACCTTGCATTACCTTTAAGATTTTTGTGGACATTTCCAGGAAGATTAACTTTTAAAAGAGGGTATTCCTGTCGATTGAGTCAAAAGCTGTTTTTAAATCTACAAGGAATTTATATTTTTTCTTATAATTCACATTTGCTCAAGTTATTCAACATAAACAAAACAAGAGCGATGGTGAAATTAGAGGGGAGAGAAAGGGAATGTCGATAAAAGTTTGGAAATTGTAATAGCAAGGAAAATTATTATTATGAATTATTCCCTAATCGTTTTATGCGACTTAAAACGAATATTTGACGGGACCAAAATAAGACTCGAGGGTGAACTGATGAGCATTCCTAACATTTTCCTATCACTTTTAACGCTCTGTTCTAGATTCTAACCAATCAACTAAGAGAAGTTTGGGCTGGAAGCCTGGACTTACAAATGCCTTATAAATTATAGCCAGATCGGAGGGGAAATACCAAGTATTTAGCACCGCTTTTAGCGGTCCCGAGAATTTGGTCATTCCAACAAAGATTGTTGTTGAAACACATACTTTTCGACTCTTCGTTGCAAATAATTTCCACACGATTTAGTTAACCCAATTTAACAATTCTGTAAAGAACTGAGTTAAATAAGTCTATCACAGGGTATTGTTGCAATAACACCTCCTGCTACACTTGATTTTCTAATCGCGATCGCGGAAATTGATTAAAAGATTATTATTTATGATTTATTAAAGAAAAAAAACAATGAATTAAATTCTGCGACGGCGCGACGACAACCACCACGAATCGAGAAGAAAGCGAAGTGTCAATAATTGACAAAACAACAAGTGTAGCTGACAGCGAGTAAGATGCTGCCACCACGGCTAGAGCAGTTGGGGTGGGTTCACAATGGGGTTGGAAAATTTGATAGGGATTTTTTTTGTGATATGATTAATATCAAATTGATATAAAAAATGTAATTTATTACGTTTAATCGCCCCAGTGGCGTACTTACTGCGTAATAAAAAGGGCGCCAGCAATTTTTTCCTGAAATAAGAAAAAGGAAATTGCAAACCTTTGCGAAGAAAAATGAACAACGATGATGAGCGGAGATGAAAAGTGAAAATGAAAGATAAGTTTTTTTTGAATGTTTAAAGATTTATTAGCCTGGGAAACCTTACGAGTAGGATTAAAACCCAGGATCTTTTCAAGCAACAACAACAAAATTCAAACAATAAGATGGACCGTTAAGGTCTGGTTCCCAGAAACACAACGGATATTAACGGGTCGCGATTTCCGCAATTTTCGGAAAATGAACGTAACGCAGTTAAAACCAATCAAGACCAAATACAAAAAAGACAAATTTACTAAAAAAAGACAAGCACAAGAAAGGGGTACTTAGCTTTTTTTTTTGTTTTTGTTTCCTCCTCGACAATATCCCTGCTGTAGATTTTTCCTCGTTTTCCTCTTCCTTCCTTTCTTCTTCCTTTATTTTTCCCAATAACTTCTCGATATTCTTATCCTCCGTATTTTTTTTTTCACTTCCACTATTATTTTCTTTCTATGCTCTTAATTTCTACTTTTCTTTTTAAACAAAATTCCTCTTTTTTTTCCACTTATAATTTTACTCCTGTTTTAAAGATTTTTTTTTCTCAGCTTCTGACTTGTTTCTCAATCAAGATTAGAGTGACTTCCAAGATTTTTCTCCTGGATAGCCGCTCAAAATTTCGCCCCATACCCTCGTGCTTTCAGCCAATTCGGTATCGCGAATTTCGATCACATCATCGACAGCCAATCTCCGCAAGTTTGCTGAAGAGCCTTTGGTGTCGAAATATGGCGATCCTGCTTACTCGCAAATTCTCTTTAAGTCAGTTTCTCTAGAACTTTCCATGGAATTCGCCGCCCGCTGGAATTTCCTTCCAGGTCACGACGTTTCCTTGGTTAGTTTACAATTATCCCCACAGTTTTTGCGCTGATAGAAAAAAAATCTTTAAAACCTAAAGGAGAATTAATAAGCACTCGCGCACATTCTTCCCCACCGGATTTCTAACAATAATAATAATTTGAGAGGAAAGCAAAAGAAAGAGGAATCGAACAAGTTGCATACATTTACTCAATAGGTCGTGATTGGCTTTAACTCAGACAAGGGGGAGTTTGGGAACTCACACTTAACGTTCCATCTTTTACAAATTCATTAGTTTTTAGTTATATAGTTTTAGGTTGGGCACTCGGCCGTTCTCCTTTTAGAGCAACATCTACGTTAGAAGTACAAGTGTCTTCAACGTTTTCAAATTCGAACTCATGGAACAGACCGCCCGTCTGTCAGTACTCATCGACGATTTGTTTGTTTTACGATACTGAGAGAGAGAACCACTGGCTGATGGACCATGGTCGCCCTGTTCTCTCGCACTATCGCAAAACGAACACCGGTGTAATTAAAAGGAAAATTGGAAGGACGCAAGGAAAAGGAAATAGAAAGAATGAAGATTGTTGCGGTGAATTTTTACCGTAACAAACCCCACCCTTTCCTCCTTGGAAATGTGCTTGATTTCAAAGAAAGCAACACATTTCCAGTTGGCATCAGGTAAACAATACAACACTGGAATCCATCAGGCCCAATTTGGCAATCCTCAAAAAAAACAATCAAATCAATACATTACTCTACTGGGACTTTCGAGGTTTAAACATTTTCCGAAAAAGAGTTAAAAGGTTTAAGATCCTTAGTGTGCCAAGTGCCACGATCTTTGCCAGTTTCATCTTCAAGTATATATGTCCAAGCGGACAACCGTTTTCTAATTTTAAATGGCCCAACATACTTTGGTGCCAACTTGGCTGCATAATAATTGGCAGCATTCGAAAGATCAAAATTCCTTCTCCATACAACATCATTCGGATAGTATTGGATATCTCTCCTTCTGAGGTTGTAGGCTTCGGCTGTTTTCTTGGCCGCTGTCTGAAGTTTGACAGCTATATCGGCCCTTAACTTCCTAAAACGTTCTCCTACTTCTTCTCCTGAATTAAAATGTTCCCTATCTGTGTCCCTGAGTGATATTTCTTCACTACCACTAGTGCTCATATTCTTGCCAAAATTAGCATAATATGGCGAAACTCCTAACACTTCGTGTTGCGAAGTACGGATTGCACACGCAACTTTCGCTAGCTGAGAATCCCAGATACGGTGGTTCTCCGAAACATAAGCCCTCAAAGTTGTTTTAATGACCTGATTAATCCTCTCGGCCGGATTAGCCTGCGGATGATAGTGTGGAGTGTACCTAATTTTAGACGAATAATCGTCACAAAGAGATTTTAATTCCCTACTCCTAAACTGTGGTCCGTTGTCACATATGACGAACTTAGGAACACCAAACAAAAGAAAAACATTATCCTCCAATTCCTTGCAAACTGCTTTTGCAGTTGCCGACCTCAATGCAAATAATAAGGGAAATTTGGTAAGATAGTCAACTACTGTTAAAATATACATAAAACCCCTACGTGACTTTGGTAATGGCCCTACTAAATCCACACTAATCATTTCCCATGGTGAAGAAACTCCTATCCTTTCTGTCATAAGACCTGCTGGTTTATCATGAACTGGTTTCACTTGCTGACAAATTGTACATTTCCTAACATAATTTGCTACATCTATCCTCATCTTCGGCCAATAATATTTAGCTACCACTCTCGCGAACGTTTTCCTAACACCCATGTGTCCTGCTAATGGACTATCATGGCACTCTTTTAGAATATCTAACCTATCCTTTTTCCCTACTACTAGTTTCCACTCTTCATTTCCTTCATGAACTACTACATGCGTCGATTTTACAAATTTGAAAAGTTTTCCATTTTCTACCCTCCATGCTGGATAATCTAAAGGTTTTGACTCAACTGCCGATATCATTTTCCCCACCCAAGGGTCCAAATCCTCTCCCGAAATCCCAGCCACCACTGGAACTCCCCGAGACAACATGTCCGGAACGACATGTTCTTTTCCCTTCCGGTGTACTATCTTGAAGTCAAATTACTGCAGCCTAACTGCCCAGCGCGCAAGCCTCCCTTGCGGATCCTTCAAATTATTCAACCAAATAAGTGAGTAATGATCCGTTATGACCGTGAATCGAACACCTTCGAGATACGGCCTTAACTTTTCAATAGCCCACAAAACTCCTAAACATTCTTTTTCCGTAGTGGAATAATTTCTTTCGTTACGATTTAACGACCTACTCAGATAACAAATCACCTTTTCCCCATCCTCAAATGTTTGGGTAAGTACGGCCCCGATACCATAATCAGAAGCGTCAGTCTGGACAACGAATGGAAGCGAAAAATCGGGACAAGTTAAAATTGGAGCCGTTATCAAAAATTCTTTTGATTTCCTAAACGCGTCTTCACATTCTTGGGTCCAAACAAACTTTTTGCTCTTCTTAAGCAAATCCGTTAAAGGCCTAACTACACTAGCAAAGTTTGGTACGAAGCGCCTGTACCACGAAACTGTCCCTACAAAACTCCTAACCTCTTTGACATTCTTAGGAGCAGGTATCTTAACCATACTCTCTACCTTCTCTGGGTCTACATGTAAGCCATTCCTATCCACGACATAACCTAAAAATTTAAGAGATGGTCTGCAAAAATTACACTTTTCCCTACCTACTTTAAGTCCTGCTCCTCTTAATCTCCTAAAAACTTCTTCTAAAATTGAGAGATGTTTCTCGAAACTGTCTGTAACGATGATAATATCGTCCAGATAAACAAAAACAAAAGGCTCCAACTCAGGCCCTAAAACGCTATCAATGAATCTCTGCCAAGTTGCAGGAGCATTGTGAAGCCCAAATGGCATTCGTTTAAATTGAAAAAGTCCCCTACCCGGAAGCCGGAACAGTAAACGCTGTAAACTTGCGAGATTCCTCTGCCATAGGGATCTGCCAATATGCTGACTTAATGTCAAGCGAAGATAAAAATTTAGCGTTTCTCAGCTTATCCAAAATAGCCGAAATTATTGGCAGCGGATAAGCATCCCTCTCAGTAACCTGATTCAATTTCCTGTAATCGACGCAAAACCTATAGGTACCATCTTTCTTCTTAATTAAAACTATTGGGGATGCCCAAGGGCTGTTTGATTTTTCAATCACATCTTCACCTAACATTTCCTGTAAACCCTTATCTATATGGCACTGCATTGCAGGCGAAACAGGATAGTACCTTTGTTTGATCGGTTCTGAAGAAGTCCTAATAATATGTTGTACCATTGTTGTACGACCTAACCCCTCCGGCATGTCTTTGAACAAATGTTCCACTAAACTATCTAATTTACCCCTTTGAATTGTATTTAAATCCAACTCCTCTGTGATAGACGAAGTTGCTAACGAAGCCACTATCTCCTGGCTTGAAAAATTCCACGCGCGTGATCGAAGATCCGGGACAATTCCCGATAGTGCCCAAAAATCTGCACCAAGAATCAATGCTTGTGGTAAACTGGGTATAATTAAACAATTCATCAGAACCGATTTGTCCTCAACAACAATTGGTAAGTTTAAAACTCCTAATACTCCTACTCCCGTACCATCTGCTAACTGCACCTGCCTAATATTACTTTGTTCTAAACCTAACCCTAAATCTTTTAAAACTTTCCAAACATCCCTACCTATTATTGTTCGCGAAGCTCCTGAATCTAAAAGTCCTAAAAACCTAAATCCATAAATATTAACTCCCAAATAAGGACGACTGTCGCCCTCACTTGTCTCTAATGTGAAACCTAGTTTTACTGTCACCAGCTGGTCGTCAGCAGGCGACCTAATTAACGACGACGGCGCTCTTGTCCTGCTGACCCAAGAGACCGTTGACCATTTCCCGAACAACGCCTGCAATCGCGTCGGGTTGTACCTACTGCCCCACAACCAAAGCATTTCCTAGGAGCGGAACAATTATTTGAGAAATGACCTTCCCTGTTGCAGTTAAAACAACGAATGGGCCTACGAAATGGTGAATTATTAACTGCAACTGTTGCTTCCTGAACGGCCGCAACATACGCTACATCAGGCTCCAGTGCCTGCCTCGAACGATTATTTGGGGGTGGAACAAAAGATTCGACGTTAGACCTTATGGTCTCCAACTTTCTTCCCAAAGCCACTAGGTCATTAACTGATTTAATATCAGCCAACCCTAGCTGCGTCTGATAAAATGGAGCTATGTTCTTCATGAGAATGGACAACTTCCGATTCTCACTCAGAGGCTCCGAAAATCTCTTGAATAAAGTCTGCATGAGTGCGATATACATCCCTATCGACTCATCTCTACCCTGAGTACGACGCCTAACCTCATCCAACAGAAGGTCATCATAGTTGGAAGGCAAAAATTCCAACTTGATTTCCTTAACCAATTCTTTCCATGTGCTAACCGAATCCCTAATCGCCCTAAACCAAAGAAGCGCCTTCCCAGAAAAAAGATCGACGGCGGACCTGAAAAGTCTTTCCTCCGAAACCCCACGCGATTCCCTCAACTCTTCGACGCGTTCCAAAAATGAGTTCACAGATGAGCCGCTTCGCTCACCTGAGAACTTTAAATTCCACTTTTCAATACGTTCGGTATTTCGATCACCGAATTCCTCTTGGGATCCACTAGGACTTCCACGTTGGCCGATCTGTGCAGTTGGTAACGCACCCAAACTTGCTGTCGACATTGTTGTTTTCTCCTTTTCACACGGGTCCTCCTCTTCTCCATTGTCCAACTTGGCCATCATGAGTAAAAGTTCACCTCTCAGGTCAGCTACCTCGTTAACTTCGTCCGACGACTCTGCCTTAGCGCGCGTGATTCTGCCCAAAGCCCATTCAATTTTCGTTAAGATTTTTAAATATTCCGAAGACTTCGGATTTTTCGGAGGATTCTGCAACAATTCCCTAATCTCAGAAATTTTCGCCTTAACAGCCTTCGAATCTTCATCAAAACTAAAAGGGTAATGAGGACTATCAGACGAAATCGAACCTAACCGCTCCAAATTACGAGATGCCCTTAAAGTCATTCGCATTTCATCGACTTTAGTACCTTCCTTCAAACCGCGGGCCCTCAACTCATAAACCAGCTCCTCCTTACTAAGGCGATTAATATCCATTTTAAAAAAAACAGTGAAACTATAACAAAAAAAAATCCTCAAAATATGCGACAAAAAAATAACACCCAGTTGATTTGAAAATAAAATAAAACTAAAGCCAAGTCTAACACAGTAATTAAAACAAAAGAAGAAATCAGCACATAGAGAAATATAAATCCAAATCTGAACAAAATGACCAAAAGAAAAAAAAACACCCAATTATATTAGTAGGTATATATTAAATTTATTTAACACACACGAAAGTAAAAGACAAAATCAACACCCAGTTGATTGTTTTTCCTCTTAAAAAAAAACTGGTGATATACCTACTGCAGAAAAAAATTCAACTCACTCCCAATGCACAATTAAAACTACCGCAATATAATGAAACACCAAGTATTCAAAAATTACCTCACTTTAAAATTATATCTGAGAAAGAAAAAAAAACAATAAAAATGTCAACTACAAAAAAAGTACTTTTGCAAAGGGGTAACCCTTAAACAAGACGACTGTAATTAGCACTACCGAGATAAGCCTCTCAATAAACAACAACAACAAAAATAATTAATCGCACCAGAAAAAAAAATGAAATAACCGAAATTGCAAATACCTATATGTATGTCGACCGATAAATTAAGGAAATGAATATATATGTATATATGTGCCTATATTATGCACCACAACACTTTTTTTGTAATAATTACCCACAATGAAATTTATAATATGAATATACATATAGGTATGTATGTATATGCATAAATAACCAAAATAAAAGACAGCACAACAAGAAAAAAACTCACTTCTTTCCAGGATTGAATATAGAATATTATGTATGTAAGTAGGTATATATTACGAACAGATGGGTACTCCTCAGAGCAACTTAGCAATTAAAAGAAACTACATATGTAGGTATGTACTATGTAGGTAGGTAGGTGCTCTTCTGCACAATTTGTCAAAAAAACCAAACTCAGCCAATTATAATTTATTTTTCTGAAAAAGAAAACAAAACAGAACCGAAAGTAAAAGATCTTTTTAATTAATATAATATGTGTACATATATATATAAGGAACACTGCACTTCCCTAAAAAAACAACAACAACAAACACCGCACAAGGAACAAGGTTTTCAGGGATTTCTTTTGAAGAACTTTCAATTTCAATTTTCCACAAAGCCCCACGTTTGGGTGCCAATTTGCTACACTTGATTTTCTAATCGCGATCGCGGAAATTGATTAAAAGATTATTATTTATGATTTATTAAAGAAAAAAAACAATGAATTAAATTCTGCGACGGCGCGACGACAACCACCACGAATCGAGAAGAAAGCGAAGTGTCAATAATTGACAAAACAACAAGTGTAGCTGACAGCGAGTAAGATGCTGCCACCACGGCTAGAGCAGTTGGGGTGGGTTCACAATGGGGTTGGAAAATTTGATAGGGATTTTTTTTGTGATATGATTAATATCAAATTGATATAAAAAATGTAATTTATTACGTTTAATCGCCCCAGTGGCGTACTTACTGCGTAATAAAAAGGGCGCCAGCAATTTTTTCCTGAAATAAGAAAAAGGAAATTGCAAACCTTTGCGAAGAAAAATGAACAACGATGATGAGCGGAGATGAAAAGTGAAAATGAAAGATAAGTTTTTTTTGAATGTTTAAAGATTTATTAGCCTGGGAAACCTTACGAGTAGGATTAAAACCCAGGATCTTTTCAAGCAACAACAACAAAATTCAAACAATAAGATGGACCGTTAAGGTCTGGTTCCCAGAAACACAACGGATATTAACGGGTCGCGATTTCCGCAATTTTCGGAAAATGAACGTAACGCAGTTAAAACCAATCAAGACCAAATACAAAAAAGACAAATTTACTAAAAAAAGACAAGCACAAGAAAGGGGTACTTAGCTTTTTTTTTGTTTTTGTTTCCTCCTCGACAATATCCCTGCTGTAGATTTTTCCTCGTTTTCCTCTTCCTTCCTTTCTTCTTCCTTTATTTTTCCCTTCTTCTCGATATTCTTATCCTCCGTATTTTTTTTTTCACTTCCACTATTATTTTCTTTCTATGCTCTTAATTTCTACTTTTCTTTTTAAACAAAATTCCTCTTTTTTTTCCACTTATAATTTTACTCCTGTTTTAAAGATTTTTTTTTCTCAGCTTCTGACTTGTTTCTCAATCAAGATTAGAGTGACTTCCAAGATTTTTCTCCTGGATAGCCGCTCAAAATTTCGCCCCATACCCTCGTGCTTTCAGCCAATTCGGTATCGCGAATTTCGATCACATCATCGACAGCCAATCTCCGCAAGTTTGCTGAAGAGCCTTTGGTGTCGAAATATGGCGATCCTGCTTACTCGCAAATTCTCTTTAAGTCAGTTTCTCTAGAACTTTCCATGGAATTCGCCGCCCGCTGGAATTTCCTTCCAGGTCACGACGTTTCCTTGGTTAGTTTACAATTATCCCCACAGTTTTTGCGCTGATAGAAAAAAAATCTTTAAAACCTAAAGGAGAATTAATAAGCACTCGCGCACATTCTTCCCCACCGGATTTCTAACAATAATAATAATTTGAGAGGAAAGCAAAAGAAAGAGGAATCGAACAAGTTGCATACATTTACTCAATAGGTCGTGATTGGCTTTAACTCAGACAAGGGGGAGTTTGGGAACTCACACTTAACGTTCCATCTTTTACAAATTCATTAGTTTTTAGTTATATAGTTTTAGGTTGGGCACTCGGCCGTTCTCCTTTTAGAGCAACATCTACGTTAGAAGTACAAGTGTCTTCAACGTTTTCAAATTCGAACTCATGGAACAGACCGCCCGTCTGTCAGTACTCATCGACGATTTGTTTGTTTTACGATACTGAGAGAGAGAACCACTGGCTGATGGACCATGGTCGCCCTGCTCTCTCGCACTATCGCAAAACGAACACCGGTGTAATTAAAAGGAAAATTGGAAGGACGCAAGGAAAAGGAAATAGAAAGAATGAAGATTGTTGCGGTGAATTTTTACCGTAACACTCCGAAGGAGATGGACATGAATTTAAGAACGAGTATGGGAGGCTGAGGAAAGAGTCGTCTTCTAAACATTGAAGTGGATTTGAAGAAGTTTCAGAAAACAGATCACTGAAAGAAATGAGGAACACCAGTGTTTATTTTGTGAAGATTAGACTTGAAGACTTGAAACCGTGCAGTACAACATGTATTGAACGATGCAGGAGGTAATTTTTTATCCAAAGTTTAAGAGATCATAATTACAAAAAGCACGCATTTTCGATAAGAAAGCTTGATACCAAACTCTTCTAAATGCTTTGGAATTTTCAACCGCAATGATCTTACTTTTACCAAAACAATGTGGAGATCTGTTACACTTCTTCGCGAGATCTGCAATCAGATCACCAATAGAACGATTGCTGCAAAAGCCGTATTGCCGGTCATTTTGAAGCTTTCGATCTTCGAGATATTTGTTGGGAGATATTGCTTGAACTGATGATTGACCAGATGTAACCTAATAGAGCTCAGTTAAGTCATTAATGAAAAGTGCAAATAGGCTTGGGCTGAGTGTACAGCCTTGGTGTATTCTAATCCTATAGCCTGACACCATTCCGATATATTTCCACCAACCCATACTGCCGCTTTGGTTTCCATGTACAGGTTCTGCAAAACGCGTCCAAATCTGTGTGACATCCCCAGTCCGAACATCTTGTACATTAGTGCATTTCAGTCAATCGTATCAATGGAACTCTTAGATCGACCAAGAAAACGAGGGAAACGAATCCGTCAGTCTTCTGAGGACAAAGTTGTCATCTACAGTTGAGTAACCTGCTCTGAATTCCTTGATAAGGTTGCTTGCATCCATCCACAATCTTAGTGAATTGCGCAGTACCCTAGTAAATATTTTGTAGGATGCATTCAAATATGAAATACCTCTTGGGGTAAACTTCCGATGGCATTATATCTGATACGGAAGCTTTTCTATCCTTGAGTCGTTTCAATGATACAGTCATCTCTTCCATTAAGATTGGCTAATCCAAAAGCTGATCCAAGGCTGAGTAAATTGAATCATATGAGTACTTAAAGTATTGTAATTAATTAGTTGCTTGAAATTTTTTCTCAAGGTATTAGAATTACTTTGACAAGTCTCTGAACTTTTTTCTGTAAGGAGAAGGATTTTGGCTTACTCTTTCGTTAAATGTTCCTTTTTTTCTTTACAAAGTTTTTTAAGTTTTTGATTATATTCGATATACAAGCGCTTTGCGGAGTCTTGATACAGATTCAGCAGTTCTAAATACGTCACATATTACGTACTTCTTTCCATTTACTGTAATATTTTTGTCACGACTCAAACCATAAGATCTTGGCAGGCACAAAAAGGCCTTTATCTTTCAACTTGGCGCCAGCACCGGACGGAATAAATCTAGATAGGTGTAGCCAATCAACAAGCTAAATTTGCTGAGAGCTCGTCCACCATACTGACCTTAATCGCAAAGATAATTTTTATCTGCAAATAATTTTAACCTTCCAAATATCTTAAGAAAGTTTACAAAGTATCCCCCTGCCTTCATGAACCCTTAAATAAGTTAAACCTTCACATTTAGGTACTTTAAATTTTAAACTTAGACTAACGACTTGAGATTCTATTATAAGTACCTTGAAGAAAGATTACCGAATCTGTGCTCTTAAAGACTCCAAGTCCTTCCCATAAAAGCACAAGACTTTTAACCAGACCAAAACCAACAAATAATTCCGCACGAAATTCACGTATTGCCGTCTCTAATCTAAGAGATAAAACTTACGCGTATTTGATTTTAGGACGTGTTAATTGGTGTCCCTCTCACATCACGTCCTCATCATCATCATCATCATCATCGGCGGCATGTCCGCTGTGTGTAAGTCCACATCAGTTTGCATTAATGCGATTGGACTTAGACATCGGACTTTATAGGACCTTTCGATAGCTAGCAGGCCGTCGCGTCGCGCCACGGTCATCGCCACTATACCCATAACCGTTGCCGTCATTGGGGCGACCCGACTTACCTTGGGTGTTGAATGAGCCACTAATGAGTGATAAATAATTTCTAATAAATCAATGAGATACGAATTACGGCTCTCACTTGGATTTGAACGAATCTCTTGGTTCACATTCGGCGCAGTCCGTTTGAAGCCCCATCCGCACCAAGCCGGTCCTATATGGTCGGTCGGCCATTCGAGTACGGTACGTGAAGCGCTCCTTGATTAATATGCAAATTAATTTTTGATTCTCCTTCGTTTTTGTTCCTCCGACGACGTCGTCGTCGTCGTTGGGTTAATTTGTTGTTCGGCTCGAAGATGCTCCACTGATTGTGCGGATGGTGCGCAATCCTGCATCGTGATGAAGAAACCCCATTTGGGACACTTTGGCGTTGCTTTTCCGTCAGTTTCGTCATTGCTCGCGCAGTGCAGCCAGCCGCGCTCCTGGCGATGAGCAAACAAACTGAACTTATGTCATTGCCTATCGAAATCCGCGCAACTCATCCTCAAGCAATCGAATTCCAAATTTTGAGTTCGAAAAAAACCAAATCGGTGGAATAAATAAAAATTCATTCAAACGAATACTTTTGGAAGCAAAGGTGTACGAGCCGAGCATAAAGGGGAATTCTCAGCTCCCAGCTGGGAGTCTTATGGAAATTTATTTAAATACCCATCACGTTTGATGTTGTATCATTGGAAATGGTTTATTATTTATACCCAGGAGGTCGGGTGGAGTTGCGCGATAGCTATAGCTATATACGACTTCGACGATGACGACGAGCAACGCCCGCCAGCCGACCAAGATACATTCTCAAAGTTCAGGAACCGAGCACAGCATGAGAGTTCCTTTCAAGTCTTGCAAGGTCCTTTGATCTGCACAGTGCGCTATCACTTGATGCAGGGTCCGCAATGTTGGGAGGTGCGCATTTGATTTGGTGAAAAATTGAAGTGCTAATGGGGAAGATTGGCTCAAGGTGGAACCAGCTGCGATTGATTACGAAAAGGAAAAAAACTAATCTTCCTCGGCATAGTTCTATAGGTATATTGTTTTATGTAGATGTGCTTTGAAGACTCGCTTCTCATGATGTTTGGATATATTTGCTTCACGTGCGAGCAATTGGGAAACTTTCGATTGAAATAGAAATCGGTAATTTGGTTTTGGTGTATTTATTTATTTTTATTTTTGAAGATTGGCGCCGGTTTTAATAATTCTTTTTTTATACTATTTTAATTATAAAAAGAAATGTTTATTTTAAGAAATAAAACTTGTGTTTATTTGAATCTCGATTGAAATAAATGAATAATTTGGCTATTGATCTTAAAAAAAGATGAAAGCGGAAGGGAAGGTATCATTTTGACATTATGGAGCCTTTTAGTTGAGAATGCGGAAAGATATTGCAATTTGGAGAGGTTTTTAAAAAAATACCAAAAAGCAATTAATTACTTTTTACTTGCGACATATGCATAGGTTCTATATGGCAAGTAATGCATTCGTAAAAAAGCGAACTCGAGATTTTGATCAGATTTTACATTCCTATGATAGCGAAGACGAAAAAAGTGGGGTCTCGCCATTATGTCTGCTGTCTAATGTTCGACCACAGGGTGGTCCAAATTTTAAAAAATGCAATAAATTAAACAGCTTTATTAGTAAGAGCAAACATTCTCATTAATAATGGAACAGAACTTCGTTCAAGTGACTGCCTCAGCTGGCTTCGCAGTAGCGCATTCTGTCACTCCAATTTTCCAAGACCTTGTTGATGGTTTCGAGCTGTAGCCCACGGATCGCTTGAATGATATTAGTCTTAAGAGCTTGAATCGTTTCCTAATTGTTGGCATAACATCGGTCCTTCATGATTCCTCACAAAAAAAAGTCTAGAGGGGTCAAATCGCTGCTCCGAGACAGCCAATTTACATCGCCAAGACGGCTGATAACACGATTTGGGAATTCGATGCGCAAAAGATCGATTGTGACATGGGCTGTGTTGCATGGAGCGCCATCGTGCATGAACCAGAAGTCGTCCAAATCCATGTCTTCAATTTCAGTAAAAAAAAAAGTTGGTGAACATGGCTATATGTAACCCCTACCGTTGACCGAACCATTGTTCTTAGCCTCATTTTCGAAGAAAAATGGTGCCACCACTCCACGATCCGCACCAAAGTGTCACTCTCTCTCTGGATGCATTGGCTTCTGGACAATATTTCGAGCCCCAGATGTGGAAATTTTGTTTGTTAACGTAGCCGCCGAGATGAAAATGAGCCTCGTCACAAAAGATGATTGTTCTCCCAAAATCGTTGTCCAATTCAAGCTGCTCATAAACCCAAACGGCGAAGCGATAATGAAACGGATGGTCGTACGTCTTTAATTGCTGAGTTAATTGGACCTTGTAAACGAATAATCAGAAATCTTTGTGCAGAATTCTCCTCAGTCTAGTGCGTGAAATGTGAAATGTTGAGCTATTGAGATCGATGGCGAGTTGATGTTCGTGAATTGCGTCTCACACTCTCGGCTACCGCAGCCACAATCTCGTCTGTGCGCACCGTATGACGACGGAGACCACGAGTCTTGTATCTCGAAATTTTTGCACAAACTTAAATACAGTAGGCGCGATGAGTGTCTATCAATATTTCGAGCGGGAGACAGCTGTCAGTGTCAAAATAACCTATGATTTAAAAAGAAACCACTAGAAGACCCACCCTGCATATTCGTCCACTGTTTCTGGGCCTAAGGGGATCGTCTTTTATATGATACAGTGCCAAATGTACCCATCTTTAATATCTGGCGTGATGATGATATCTAGCATGAAGAACAGCGTCCTTTAGGATACGACGAACAGCTCTGGCATTGACTTGCGTTTCTATTTTATGCTGCAGATCTTTTGAAGACATAAAAGGATGCGTGCTTTTTCTTGAATTTTTAGCATAAAACACGATTCTTGCAGAGCGTCTGTCCATACTGTTGCTATTTTTCTGATTGATTCTCCGAAGTATAACTGATGAAAAAAATGCAAGAAAACTGGGCTATCAGCTGCATATGTCCTATCTGAAGGAAAGCATATCCGGGAAGAAATCTAAAGAAATTCAGGTCAAAACTTAGATAAAGAGACTCCATTTCCAGGTCTTCAGAATCAAATGTACTTGACATCCCAAAAGATAGAATGATTAAGAAATATAACTTCGAGAAAAACTTCAAAATGGACTTTAGTAAGGAAGAAAGAGTTGGTAGGTGAAAAATTTAACTCTTAATGCAAACGCATTCTAATGGTATATTGATGGATCAATAACAAGGGATAAATGCATGAATTTTTGGCTCCAGAAACGAATTTCTCTGAAGACGAGACAGTGCACAAGCATTTTCCATGTGCCGAATAAAATCTACATAGAAATTATTACAACCAAAACATTGCCTTTATGTAGGATAGCCAAGCAGCACTCAAAGCGTTAAACTCTAAAACCATTAATATTAGTTCTAAAATTTTAGGCTAAACAACCACGGGAATCATAATAGTGTGACACTTTTTCGGGAAGCAAGACACGAAGATATCATTCCAAATGAAAAGGCAAATTCCTTAGCTAAATTACGAGCAACCTCACCCCTAACGGGACCAGAGCCCTATTGCGGAATAGGCGAATATGTAATTAAAAATAGAACCAAAATAGAAGATGAACCCCAAAGATCAAAAATATGGACAGAACTCGCAAGCCAAAATGCTTCTTGGGAGCTACAATCATCCTGTATCGGATAAAGTAAGAACAACCTCCGAATAATCACAGGATTTCTTTCTAGCCACTATAAACTGAAAGAACACCTTAATATTCTTGGCTGGTAAGCAGTGTTACATGCAGATTCTGCAATACTAATAATAGTGAGAAAACATTAGACCATATATTAGGTAGATGCTATGCACTCATCCATCAAAGGCAAAGATATCTGGGACATCATCAGATAGAAAAAAGCAATCTTAAATCTCTGAAAGCATTCCATTTTAGTTTCTCAAAGAAACTAATTTAGAGGAAGAGCTGTAAAAGAAGCTCCAAGCGGGAAAACAATAGATCTAAAGGGGTCGCATTTAATTCATTCGCCTTCAAATTCGGATATTTTAGAATCGCTCGAACAATGCTCTCCTCTATATGAAAATGGCCGAACTTGAAATCCCAGTAAATCTTATTCAGCTGTGTTTCATGATATTGCGAAATAAGATAAGCGTTGTCAAGAGAATTCTTCAATATAGTTCTTTAGTAGAAAGTTTACAGTGCCGGCCGGTTTAAAATTCAACAGATCTGTTGAACTACTACAACCTCTGGTATGAACCTCCTGTTTAAAGACCAAACCTAAGAGTTCTTTGGAGAACAATGTTCCATTATTCCTTGATGATATTAACGAACTATGTATATGAATTGAAGATCAAAAACTTGAGCTCTTATCTCAATACGTCGAATTATCTCTGAGATGAACCTTGACGACTTCTGTAACAGGTTTTTATCGATTTTAAAACCGCGATCTAGCCATCATGTAGAGGGGAGCTTATGAATCACTTCAAAACCACAGGTCAACCGAGTTAACATTATCAAAACGGTGAGCCCTAGCGGTAAATTGGCTCATTGAAAAAGACTGCTCGTTGTCGCAATTTTTACTTTGCTTTCTAATAGGAGAACACTATTTGAATATAGTTTTTCCAATTAGCGTGGGTAGATTTTGGCGGCATGTGGCGGCCATGTTGTTTTGATGAGATCTGTCAAATCTTTTATTTATTATTTAGTTACTCAGTTAGTTGCCAAATCCCCAAGGCAAGTTACAATATTAAACATAAGGGCAAACAATGAGTGCGTTGCGCACATTTTGCGGCCAAATTTGAGACAACCTTTTCGGTAATCATTAAGCCAACATTCTGCCGAGAATATTGGCTTAGTCATTACAGCAGAACCCAAAGAAATCGATTATTCGCCATGCACCTTTCGGTAGAGTAGAGGCCTTTCGTAGAGTTCAACTGGCGAACTTTGTGTTGGAACATACAAAATACAACCAGTAGCTCAAAGTTCATGATCATAGACAACGCCCGCCGCCTCTTTGCTGACTATACTCTGTCAAACAAAAATTGTCAGTACAGGGAAGATAGGACGTTTGTCTCTCATTCTGGTTGCATTGCCATGCATAAGTGTGTCGCCTTTCAAAGCTTTCACAGGGATTCGGTAGTTTAAATTATAAATCGCCGCAAATGGGATGGCCGTGGCGCGATGGTTGTGTGCTCGCCTGTCAACCTCATGATAACAGGTTCGATCCCTGCCGTCGTCTGTTTTAATTCCATTAAAACCTAAAAATTGTCATCAATGGGTTGCTAGTTTACTCATTGCATGTTGTTCAGGCATAACACCAACAACATGTAATTGAGTTAAACTAGTATGCCCAACAAGGATGAATTCGAATAAAATAATGCGAATTATAAGTGACATAGAAATAAGACACGGCATTTCTCCGCTTTAGTTCAGCCGACATCCCTGGAGATAAAAAAATCTGAGACAGCCACCTTCAGTCTCAGAACATCGTGCCACACATCTTTCCTATCCTTCTTTCTCTTCATTAACTTCACGCCCACGCTGTGTTGAAAAATTTAAAGGGTAATCATAATCCCTTGAGCGGCGCGGTTAGATTATAAAAAAAAAAGAGAGTAAAAAACGCGTAGGGCTACCGTCTGCCGGTAAGATAATAGGCGCATTTTTTTAAAGTTGAAAAGCAATACGACAACACTCAACACACTCATCTTCTTAAAATGTGTTCTCAAAAGCTTCAAATCCCAAAGCTCCTTAATAAAAACCACTGAAAAAGCTCCTTGCTTGCAATTGCTCTACGGCGTGAGAATTGTCTTCACTCAGTTAATACTCGAAGTGGTAGAGTATTTGTCAAAAAAACTGAACTTGATAGGCCTACATATATTGCTGACATGTTCTCACTTGATTCATTGTGCAATATCAATAATCCTGCTACTTCGTCTTTCTCTACAACTCTTCCCGTTAAAAATGTAATGGAAATTGCTCTTTCTGATGTCGATGCATCCTCTTCTGGTTCTGAAGTTACAACTTTACCCGTTACAAGAGAAACTGCTGTTGAGATGATTGCTGATGTTGATGCTGTTGCTTTGTTTTGATGTATCATCTAGTGAGCAGTACCTAGTTAAAATTATATTTTCTTTTTTCTTGTTGAACATTAATGTATATTTATTTTTAATGTTGTGAAATATTTTTTTTTTTTTTCTTTTTTTTTTGCGAAGCCTAATTTATTTTTTGCTCAAGCATTGAATTAAATTCGATTCATTTACATATTTTTTAAATATTATTACTTTTTATTCAATTTTTAATTTAATCTAATAGCGAGAGCAGCTTTTTCATATTTGTATATTTTTTAGTTCTTGATATTTAATGGTTTCTGAATGTGACCCTGACATCGTAAGATCTGTTCTCAATGTTTTCTGTGGTGCGCATAATGGGCTTAACGTTTGTCATGTTAATGCAGGAAGCCTTCGTTCTAAGTACACCGTTTTATATCAAATGTTTTGTACATCTAAAATGGATATTATTATGATATCTGAATCCTGGCTGAATGATAATATCTCTTCCCAGTTAGTTAATTTTCCAGGTTTTTTTTTGTTTAGAAACGACAGGGTTGGCAGAATTCATGGTGGTGTCTGTATGTATGTTAGAAATACTTTGTTAGCCAAAAGTGTGTATGCGTCAATATCCACACATATAGAGTTTCTTTGTGTTGAAATAACAAATGGAATAGAAAAACTTTTAATGGTTGTCTGCTACTGTCCACTATCCAACTTTAGAGAGGAAGATCTCAAAGAGCTTAGAGAAATTATAAGCAAACTTAGTCCTTCGTATAACTCTGTGTTGTTAGGTGGTGACTTTAATGTTAATATTCTAGTTAACAACTATTATTCAAGAAGAATTCAATTTTTTTGTGATAAATTAAATCCTTCTCTTATTGATCTGTTTTTGACAAACTCTAAGCGTCGTATTTTGGGAAATGATCAGTTAAGACCCACATGTGAGTTCATACATGACATCATCTGCTGTTCTGTACAATTTAATGGGAATGATTCATTGGATGCAAGGGATTCAGTTTCAACTTACAGATCTTTTCAGAACATTAACCTAATTGAGTTAGAAGTTGCAGCTTATAATGTTAACTGGCAAGACATTTGTCTAACACCAAACATTGATAATAAAATTTCAATTCTAAATAATTGTATTTGCCAGTTGTTTGATAACTTTGTTCCTATTAGAGAGTGGCGAAATAGAACATCTAATTGTCCGTGGTACAACCTCGAAATTAAAAATTTAATAAGAGAAAGAGAGCGTTTTTTTCGAAGATTTAAAAGAAATCCCACGGAATATAATAAAAGGCAATATCATACTGCTCGAAATAAGGTATCTTGTGTTATTCGATCATCTAAAAGAACGTATTTAGTTGAAAAATTGAACCCAAAGCTTGACACCAAAGTCTTATGGAATAATCTTAAAGCGGCTGGAGTTTGTAAAGACACTAAGTCGCAGAAATGTCAACTAAGTGTACATTTTATGCACCTCAAGTATCTAATCCAGTTAGTTTTGATGATTTTGATAATATTTTAAATAATGACAATCTTGAGACTTTTTCGTTTGAATGTGTCAACGAGTATGATGTTATTCATGCAATTCGTTCAATTAAGTCAAATGCTGTTGGCTGTGATCATATTTCACCAAAGTTTATCAAACTCATTTTGCCAATTATTCTTCCCTTATTGGTTCATATTTTCAATTTTTGTTTATATTTCTCCCAATTTCCTATAGTTTGGAAAGCAGCAAAAATAGTTCCAATACCCAAAAAAACAAACCCAAGTATTCCAGCTGATTTCAGACCCATTAGCGTTCTATCATATTTTTCGAAAGTTTTTGAGAAACTTAGGTACAACCAAATGATAGGCTTTCTTAACATCCACCAAAAGCTCTCTAAATGGCAGTCGGGTTTTAGGAATTTACATAGTTGTGAGTCAGCAGTTATGAAAGTCACCTCTGATCTTCGATTTGCCTTGGATGCTGACAAAATTGTTTTTTTGGTGCTGTTGGACTTTTCAAAGGCTTTCGATTGTATTGATCACTCTATTCTTATTTCTAAGCTTCAACAAATCTTCAAGTTCTCGAATACATCTCTTCGTTTACTATGTAATTATTTGAAAAACAGAGTTCAATCGGTAGAAGTTGAAAGCGGTATCTCTTCCCCCTTTTTTGTAAATACAGGAGTACCACAGGGTTCCGTTTTAGGGCCACTTCTATTTTCACTCTTTATCAATGATCTTCCTGATGTTGTTGAAGACTGTTCAGTTCATATGTACGCAGATGATGTTATAATTTACATTAATCGTCCACTTGGATTGATGGAAGACGCTGTGGTTCGAACTAATGAAGATTTAAAACGAATTCAACTGTGGGCTTGTGACAATAAACTTAGACTTAACCCTTCTAAAACGATTGCTATGATTTGTTCCCGAAATTAAATTAATTCGGTTGATTTCCCACCAATTATTCTCAATGGAGAAATAATTCCTTACTTAGACAAGGTTACATATTTAGGCTTCACGTTAAATAGCCGACTTAGTTGTTGTGATGCAATCTCTGTTACTATAAGAAAAATATATGCAGGTCTTCGTGGACTGAGATACTCTGCTCAATTACTTTCACCTTTAATGAAGCTTCGTTTAGTCAAAGCCCTTTTAATGCCATTTTTTATATTTAACTGTTCAGTTTACCCATGCTTGGACTATGAATGTAAGCGTAAGTTAAATGTTGCATTCAACGATTGCTTGCGTTTTATTTATAATAAACCTAGGTATGTCAGTGTTTCTCATCTTAATCGATCTATTTTGGGAATTATTTTGATGAATATTATAAATTTAGAAATATTTTAAAACTTCATAATATTATCCATTGCAGATGCCCAGAATATCTTAAAGATACACTGCAATTTGCACAGCCTTGCAGAGGCATTAAGCTCATTGTACCGCGTTTCTCATACAAAACTGCAGAGCGGTCTTTCTATGTTTCAGTTATTAGAGAGTGGAATACTTTCCCAATTGATTTACAGAATATTGTCAATGTATCAAACTTTTGGTCAAAGCTTCTCTCCCACTTGGCGAATTAAATGTCTTATATTATTTATTTTTGTATTATAATGTTATTTGTAATATTTTGTTTGTAAAGCTTGTACTCCTTTTTTAGTTAAAATAGTTATTTAAATAATTCGTGTAATTCTTGTAAGATTCTCTTAATAATGTACATTTAATAACTTTATCTTTTATATTTTATTTTATTTTGTTTTATATATCAAAACTTGTTAAGTCAAACTAGGATACTGCTCAAAGATTTTATCTTTTTGTATCTATTGTTAATCTTTTTAATTTAATAAATAAATAAATAATAAAATAATAATAAATAAATTGAGAATGATAATGATAACTCTGTTTTGATGTAGATAAAGAGCGCACGATCGTATTGAATGAAACTTGATACTCTTGAGTCTTGACTCTTGAGTCTTGACAGTATCTCAGTGGGATACGACGACGTCTGTCGTGTTGGGGTGTACAACCTTTTTGCAAATAATTACAACAACAATTCCTTCAGAAAAATCAGTGGCTTGCTCCCATTTTTAGACAAAAAGTCAAATTTAGCGACGAGACGCATTTTTGGATGCTGTCTTAACAAGCAAAATTACTTTAATTGGAACGACACTAACCCACACGAGGTTCATCAGATGGCAATGCAACGTCAAAAAATTACAGTTTCGTGTGTATTTTGGGCCGACGCACGACCCGTATTTTTTTCCCTTTGGTGAGGCTGTCACCGCCAATGGCGAGCGCTACAGAATGATGATAAAATAATTTCTTATGACCCAAATTGAACCATATGGACCTAAACGACATGTGGTTCCAGCAGGGAGGCGCTACGTACCAGACAGCAGACGCTACGACTGACGTTCTGCATGAACGATTTGGGTAAGGTTAGTTTTCGCCGAGGTGACTTGAATTCGCCACCAACATCATTTGATTTGACTTCGCTAGTCTTTTTTTTGTGGGGTTTCCAGAAGTCTTAGGTCTGTTCGGATGAACCGCAGTCGACCGATGCCGCCTTTATTAAAATCAATGACGCAAAATTTTAATTGAATTAGTACGATGCTAAAGCTCTTTTAGTATGATACTAGGTTAAAACAACGAATCTGCAAATTTTAATCGAATATATCATCATACTTTCTCTACCTTTTTATTAAAGTTAAAATTATCGAATACCTACTTTATTTTTTAGTATCGTGCTAGCTTCATATGACTCTTTGACATTTGCAAACATCAAAAAAGGTTCGTGTACTTACTTTTTTACACGAAATGTCATTGTTTTAGGTGTGTTCAGAAACAATTTATTAAGTAAATTCTTTTAGTACAATACTATGTAGTTAGAAAATGTTTAAAATTAAGAATCAGTTAGTAAACTACTATAAAGTTAGTAAATTGTTGAGTAGTATCATACTAATACCTTAGTAATAGGCTGTTTAACATTTTCCGCCAATATATATTTAAACTAATTTTGAGTTTTGTTCTGATTTAAAAAACAAAAATTATATTGGAGTGACAAATAAAATTTATCTTTTAAGTAAAAAAAACCCACTTTCACACTTTGTATGTTTGAAATGACGACCTCCACTTACGATGGCAACTATTAATCTTTAGAATTTTCCTTATTATACATTCTTCATGAGTCGATAGCATACTAAGTCACATACGTTATGTACATTATCTTGTCACAATCGTAACAATTTCAAACTGAAAGTTGGGCAAAGTTTGTTCATAGTTTTGATTCCCCTTCCTGCTCGATAGGATTCTGGATCAACTTTGAAGTAGATATTTCAAAATGAATGAGATGTAGTCTTCATCTTATAGCTTAGACCAAATGAACGTCATATGTTGTCACTGAAATGGATTCTATAACTAAAACACTTGGTTTTTATGCTTGATTATATGTACTTAAGCTTAGTTTTTTTAAATTTGGAATACCTATATTGTGTGAAAAATGTAAAAAAGCATTTAGTTTCAGTGATACATCCGTACCAATGGAAGCACACATGGTAGGAAAAGGTATATGGAGTGGGTGTAAGTTTAACTCATTCGCATATATCATTCAAGACAAATTTAAAATCTTCTCAAGTCTTAAAATGTTCCCATACCCCAATCAGGCAATGACTATAACCACTCAGTTTGGATAATTTACGTAAATCACCTAACTGACATTCACATTTCGGCAGGTCTAATAAATCCATCCAAAGACAGGCAGGTTTCCACACATTTTCGACCGAAAAAAAAAAATAATCAAAGCTTAACTAGCGTTAAATTTACAGCGCTATAAAAATGTCCCATAAGAGTACACCCAGAGGCGCCAACTCTCCAAAATGATAATAAAACTTGAAAAACATAAAAAAATACCTATCGACTTCCCAGGCTTCCAAACTGTATTAATTACCAATAAAAGCTGATCATATACTGCGGCTAATGATTCACTGTGAAATCAAAGTCCAAACTAAAAAGAATCAATTATAGGTTCTCAACTCTGAAATGAAAATGAGCACACCATTATCAGAGATCAGGCTTGCGGCTCTGGCCTGGCCAAGAGAACACACCTTGATTGATCGAGTCGATAACCAAGCTGCAGCGGAACTGAATAGATCAGTAAAGATCGCTTATCGCTTTTGAATTTGCAAATGTCACCATTTTCGAATCCGATTGACCATGTCGTCGACATCGTCATCGTCGTCGTCGACGACTCATTTGCTGGTCCATATAGCCCCTCTATAGATAGGTAGTGGTATTTTCGACCCATATGAAATCAGTGGATTGGGAAATTTGGAACTCTTATCGCTGACCGACGATCGTGTTGTCGTCGACCGGTGTCGTTGGGTCGCTGCCTTAGAAACTATATGTAAAACGAATCCAACCCGCCCCTAAGTCCAATCCGAGATTTATAACCTCCATACAAATGATAGACGGACCGAGACCAAAGCGATCAAAGAATTGAAAACTAATTAACTAAATCCCGCTCTTCGAATTGAAATTGAAATGGAAATCCAGTTCGCTTCGACGCACAAAGGGGGATACTCGGTTCCCGGTCCCACCGACTGAACCGAACCGAGGGCAATATAAAGAAATTTTAATAAGCAACCAAACGAGTTCCAGTCATAATCCTCTCCATTCGACCATTATGTGCACCGGGATCACATTAAGTGGAATCCCGAAACGAAATGGATTTAAATCAAAAACTCGTATAACTTGTCACATGCGATAAGCTTCCAGATTTAGAGTGCGCTCCGTTGGACGTTGACCAGGATGCATTGCATGCAGGAGCGCAGCAGCAACAGCGTTGGTGCAGTAGCATATTCTGGATGCAGCCCATCACATACTCGTACATCTTATCTGATGCTGTGTTGCAGAGGCAGGGCGCAAGGGGCAGACTTGTTTTCTTTTTCATTCTTTTCTTCAAATGGGAAGAATACCCCAACTGTGTGCGGCTTCTGGCTGATTATCTGCAGGTGAGATGTTACCCGCAAGATAACATTTACGACATTCGCGCCCAACCATTTCACCAAGGCATAGTAAGGCACAGCGTTTTGCCACAATGGTCTCATCATCTTTAATCTGCGGGTCCGTTGGGCAATTATGATAGAAAATTTCTATCCATGGAGCCATATAGTCGCGCCGTAAGACAAGACCAATTGGAGAAATCTCATACAAGAATCATGGATGAAATTAATTTTAATAAAGCTTCCCAACTATCGGTCAATAATTGAGTGTAAATCATGTGGCATTGTATAGGTGGCGATAGGAATGGGCGCAGGCCACCACAACCATGGGATTAGGTGTTGAGTTGCAGGAAAATACAGAAACAGAAGTTGCAGTTAGGTTTAATGATTGCTAACGTTCAAGAGTGAGGCTAGAAGATAAATTTGGAGAGCCGCTAGTTAGGAAAGGTATTCGTTTCTTTAAATATTTATATAGAAGGCAGAATTAAAGGTGTCGATAAATCTATCGAAGAAATTTAATCGGCTTATGAAGCTGATGATCATATCAATGATTGTATCAAAAAGATATTAAAGATATTCGTGTTTATCCAGCTAAAATTTCGAAGCTTAAACAAGGTACACTATTTTAAGGACATCTTCAGGTCTTAATCGAACACTGGCTGTGGTATTTATTAATTGGTGGAACGCAAAAAGATCTCATTTTTGTTGGGTCTTTCATATAAAATTTTGGCTTAAGAAACGGACTGTGATAAAGGGAATTCCAATGCCAGCTCTTGCTTTCAGCTTATAGTCCATAAAGCAGGATTGAAAGTTCCCAGCTGTTGCCAGTATTTTATCAAGGGTAGCGCCTCTTTCAACCTCTTAACATTGGATAAAAAAAAGAATCAGTGAATTCTAAAATGATTCATTTAATAGATCCCTGAAAATTTTGACAGCGAATGTTTTTATATGTTTTCTAAAAAAGTTGGTATTATACGAATATATACGACATTTGGCAGAAATTAATGCCTCGATATCTCCAAAGCTAATGGTTGTTTATTTAAAACATGTAACAATCAAATCACCAAAGGTCAGTAGCTTATTCTAAAAGCTCAAGTAGTTTCAATAATTGTATAACGAAAGAAAATTAACTTAGGTATACGACCCAAACTCAAAATAGTTGGTCTATTCATTTAATAACACATTAATTCTTCATATATGTTGTCAATTTAATAAAGTAGTTTCACTGAGAGTAAATTAGACCTAACAAAACAAAATTTGAGAGAGCAAATAGCAACAATATCCCTTTCATCTCAGACAAAGATAAGAGCATAAAAGTTGGTCTACTCTTTTTTGGGTGCAAAATAGTTGATCTAAGACTATTTAAATATAGTTTCAGTTAACCGTTATTAAAAAAATGACAAGCACTGGTTTTATTAATGATTATTGTATGATTTTATACAAGCTAGCGAGAGTTTCATGTTAATCCTGGCGCGTGGCGTTGCATTATCAGGAGACCTAAGGGAATCAATGATTAAAGCGTTTGAAACAGGATTGTCTAGCTACGAAATCCCTGAAAATTTTAATTTACCGCCCTCGTCAGTGCAGAACATAATAACAAAGTTTAAAAATTCTGGAAATGTGGATATATGCAACAGAACGGGATATCCACTACCTCGCGATTGCCAAATTTTTAAAGAAAATCGACTATATTTATCTGCTTCAATAACGGTTCAGTGGAGAGAACAAATTCAAAAAAGTGTTACGGTGAACAGTTGTAAGCAGATGATGAAAACAATTGGATACAAATTTTATAAGGTTTATTTTAAAATATTTAAGTTTTGCATAAATTACGACAACTTAAATCATTAAAAACGCAGGCAAAAGAAATATCACTACTGACACCTAAGCAAAAGAAAAGGCGCATTGAGTGGGCCAAACAACTTAAAAATTTGGACTTTTAGTCAATGGCGGTCCGTTAATTGGAGTGATCAGTACAGATTGGAAGTTTGTGTTGGTGATGAACGAGGACCAGTGATAAAAAATGCTAAAGAAGCCTTTTACAACTCACAAGGACTGCCTTAAACAAACCGTAAAGCTCCCAGTATCTCTAATGGTATGGAGGTGCATGTCGGGATGTGGTATGAGTAATTTGCATTTTGTAATTGGGATAGCTAATGCTGTCAAGTACCGCAACATTTTGGAACAGGAGCTGCCTCCGTCAATACTACGTCTTCAATATAGCAATGCGGAGTATATTTTCCAACAGAATAGTGCTTCTTGTCATACGGCTAGGTCAACAATGGTAGATATGGTTAACTGCTGAAGCAATTCTTTATTGGAATGGACTTCCAGCAGCCCTAATCTTTCACCAATCGAAACTGTTTGGCACACGATGAAGCAAAAATTGCTAAAGGAACCGCGTCGGACTCTTCAAGATTTAAGATCCACAATTACAAATAATTGGGAATCTTTTGGTGCCGAAGAGTGTCAACAATTAGTTGACACTATGCCAAGGTGCATTATAGAAGCAGTGATTAAGGCCAAAGGTCGCTTAACAATGTGGTAAAATCAACATAAAGAATCATAGACCAACTATTTTGCATCTAAGAAATGTGTATAAATCGTTATTTAGTTTTGTAAAGAGACTCCATATCAATATTTTATTAAGCCACTTTCTTTTTTTGTCCACTTTTCTTATTTAAAATGAATAGGACTTTATATGTATATCAAAAAATAGTTTTTGTTTCGAAATAGGTTAAGAATGAACACATATTTGCATTCTATCCTCGGTAGACCAACTATTTTGAGTTTGGGCTCGTATAAACTGACCTTTAAGAAGGTGTAATTTTTCGAATATTCCACAAATAATGTACTAACAATTTTTAGAACCTTAAAAAAAAAAATATGATTGACCGATTAAAAAGAAATAAAAAATATAAATTTGAATGGAGAGCTTAAGCCTAGTGACTTAAAATTCTCAAATACTCCTGTGCGCGTGCTTGCAGGAATGGAGGGAACCTGAAATTTTCAGCCGATTCAGAACCAGGGTTGGCCGAATTAACTTCACCACATTTTCTACATCATTAAGCATAGCTATTTTTATAAACCGCATGCCTAATTTATTACCTCCAAGACCAGGAAATCAATCTGCGCTGTGTGTTATATTCAAAACATTAATTTTGGGAGAAGAAGGCCTGAAGTCTTGAAACTGTTGTATTTTTAAGAAGCGCAGCACACGTTTCAAAGAGAGCTTCAGTGCGCCCATTTCCCATTTTTATTTGAGTAAATTCACCTTCAGCACAATAATTGTGTAGATTTTGACAAAGCCATTTTCACTTCGCTTATTAAAAATGAATGATTAAATGTTTGATTTCAAAACTCAAACTTCAAATGCCCAGCTGACAATGAAATGACAGCTGATAACCTGACTGACAGACAATTTGACATTTGAAACTACGTCTATTATCAGTGGCGTAACTATACCATCTGAGGCCCGTGGCAAATTTTTTGAATGGTGCCCTCTGGCGTCATAACAAAAATAGTCATGTTAGAATCTAATTTTAATAAACCAATGATGTTTAAGTAGTTACCTAAAACTATTGATAATATTATGTGCATTTTAGTTAAATACTCGTATCTAAAAAGTTTTATTTTCAAGAGCATAGGTTTATACAGATATTTATAATGGAATAACAATTTACTTTTAATAAGATTATTTTATTGTTAAAATTCTTTTCTCTGAGCTTTCTGTTCCGCAAAAGTATCTATAACATCATCAAAGTTTAAAGATCGGGCCATAGAATTTTCAATAGACAGAATAGCCAAGCTACGTAGCCTGTCTTGTGCCATAGAGTTTCTTAAATAGGTTTTTATTAATTTTAGTTTCGAAAATGATGGTTCAGCACTAGCTGTAGTCACAGGAATTGTAACAAATAACATTAATGTAGTACATATTTCAGGAAAGCTGCACACCATAAAATGATTCTTTATGATTAATAAATCAAAAATCAGCAAGTTCTCTAATACACCAAAACTTTTGTATTTCATCTCTAAAAGTGGACTGAAAACTGAGAATTTCCCTGGCAAATGATTCCTTTTTATATAAACATTAACAAATTCTAGAGCTTTAATTAATAAATCAGTGTCAATTAAAATTTGCAAAGTAAAGTGAAAAATTCGTACGCAAATCGATAGTTAATGGTACGCGTTGATTTAGTAAGCTGAAAATATGTTAAATAAAATTTATTATTATAAAAAAGCAAAAATCTTTTACTTAACCGCAGTTTTTGATGAATTTTAGTGCATTCAATAGGAAGTTTCGTGATTTAAGAGAAAACACCTTCCGGCCAAATGAAGTTTGTCAGCAAAATTTGGTATCGAGTGAACTAAAATTCATCAAAATCCGCGATAAAAATAAGACACATTTTTGCTTCTTTGTAATAATAAATTTTGTTTAACATATTTTCGGCTTACTAAGTCAATGCGTACTAAGTTGATTTTATTCGTATTATTGTTAACTATCATATTACATATAAATTTTTCAAATCCGCTATGACAGGACTTTCAGTGTCACCGGCTACTAGCCTATTTGGTTAACAAATCGAACGAATTCCTTGACCGACACTAGCTCGCCCGCGTCACCAATGTACCGCGACAAAAAATGTAGCAACCAATGGATGCGTTCTGAGAATCGACATCTTTTTGTTTTAAATGTGTTGAAATTGTAACGATTAGTTTGAATTTATATATGGTCTTTATCTTTAGTTGTGATCCACTTTGATTGATTTTAAGAAAAATATAATTTTTGAGTAGGTACTTAGGTACAAAATTTTGTTCAAAATGTTAGGTTATTTCAGAGCTCGTGGCCTCTTGGCCCGGGACCCTCTTGGGTCAATTCCTTGGTAGAATTCCTAAACTTTGAGTATTATTTTTTTCATGATTATAAATACCAATAAAGAAGTAATTGATGTAGTTAGCTGCTCTTATTAATTCTTTATCAAACGCTGAACACTATTCGTTTCTATGTTTTCTAGTTTTTGAGAAAATTGTAAAACAAAAATAATACTTTTGTTTCAGATGGGTGCATGTAAAGTTTCTTTTGCATTTAATGAATATGGATTTAAAAAAAAATGATATTATACATATAAACGTACATATGTACATATGTCATGTCCATTTCAATCTCTTTTTTCTAAATATACAGTTAGGTACTTGGCCAAACCTTTAACATTTAAAATATTTGAGCATGAAAATTTAATGCATTATAAAAAATTCGCATTTCCTATGTCGACAACACAAGGGCAGCAAATTCTCATAGTTTCTTAATATGCACAAACATTATGTTTGTGCATACACTGAAGAAAATATTTTGTTAATTTTTGAAGAATCAATAATTCAAATTTGTTAATTTTTGATGAAGCAATTATTCGAAAAGACAAATTTGTATTTAAATTTTTTTTTTACTATGTATGTATGTATATCAACTTAAAGCAAGAAAAAAATAAAACCAGTTAAAAAAAAATCATTTTTTGAGGCAATTTTCATAAGGGATACCTACGAGTATTAATTGGGCTATAAAAGACAAATGCTTTTGAATATTCCACCACACAATCGTTGGAGTGAACATTTTCTTGACATCGTTTTTTGATTATAATTTTTTAACAACAATTGTTTCAAGCTGATAATATTTTTTTAAATAGTATTAAGTGTGATCTTCACATTGACAAATTTTATCAACTTGAATAAGTGTCTTCAAATAATTTCTTTAAATCTTGTTAAGTAATTTGTTCGAATTGACGAAATTCCTTTCAATTCGAAGAATTTTCATAGTCATAAATGTCTGTTTCGCTTTATTTTCGTCAAATTGAATAATTTTCTTTTAACGGAATATTTTTTTCTCTTCAAATTAATGAAATTAATCCATTTGAAGAATTTTTTTCATTTTAATTTTATTTTAACTGTTCTCGAAGTAAAAAGTGTTCATTATTTTAAGTGAACTTGTGCTGTAAAGTTGCTCGTCTTGCCAATTTAAGTTGAAAGTGAACAAATAAATTAGGGACAAGAATTTACAATGCAAGTATTAAGTTGTGATGTTTTGGATATTCCAGAAACATAATAAATTCAATGTAAGTAAGGCATAGTTTAAAAAAAATTTATTCCATTGCATTATTTTTTATAGAAGCTTCGGAAAGCATTGAGGAAATAATAAAGGACAACTGTACAGGGGTGGAAAAAGAGCGGCTTTGGGCTTTAGACTTGCTGAGATATTAAAAGCCGAATCGACAGCAGAGATATTGGCAAAATGGGAGCAATACAAAAATTCTAAGGGCTTCAAACTGGTAATTTGTTATAACTTGTCAAAATATATGTTGCTAATAGTATATTTTATTTCTTCCAGATTGACATGGATTTTAAGCATTTATTTCCAAATGCTGAAAGCCTTATTTTAAAAACAAATTTTCAACAAATTCATTCCAATTTTTGAAGAAATGAAGCATCCAACAAATAGAACCAGTGTAGCTGTATGTTAGGAGGAGATCCTTCGAAGGCAGAATGAAAAGAAACATACAGCCATTGGTTATTTCTGGAGCAGTGTTAGATCCAATGGACATAGTGGTATGCTTTGATGGAATTAAATATAAGCAAAACTCGTTTATTTCGGCAATAGATCTGTGTTTTAAAATCGTTTCCAATAAACAAATATTTTGACCTTAAAAAATTGTATTTCTTTGATTTTCATAAGGAACGTTCAGATTTTCGGATTTACAGGATAGACTTCGAAGAAAAATTCATCAATTTGAAGAACACGATGCATGATATTGATGAAATAGTTGTGCCAAAATGAAATATTATTTTTGTTGATTTGAAGAAAATGGTGCATACATTTGAAGAATATTTATTCAATTTCAATAAAATAAAACGTTAAAATGAAGATTTTTTTATAAATTTGATGAAAATATTACTTGAAAATGATAAAAATTTGTCAAATTGAAGAATAACTTTTCAATTTAAAGATATAAATAAGTTTAAATGAAGAATTTTTATTACATTGATGAATATCTCTTCAAATTGAAGATAACCTTATGTTAAGTTGAATAATGATTATTAACTAAATTTCAAGAAAGAAGGATGAAATTTAATCAAGTTCACAAAATTTTGTGGATTTAACACAATTACGAAAACTGTTGTGCATTTCTTCAAAATGACAATATTTCTTGAATATAACAAAATTTTCTTCAAAACAACGGATAGGTTTCATTGACCTTATATTGATGATCACCCTTTCTTCAAGTCTACCTACTTTTTCTTCAGTATGACTACCAAACTTAGTTCAGTGTATAACTATTTTTATACATATGTTTAATGCAGCCATAATGAAAAGTATGCATATTTAGTTAGATCAAAAAAAACAAGAGAAAACATTCGATGTTTGTACCGTTTTTTTTTTAATGCAAGTTTGGTGCAGGTTATTGTTTACCAAGGGCATTCTTCATTCAACGTTTGAAAGAGTAAAGTGTTTCTTTTTTAAAAATTGCGGCTAAGCATCCACTTCTTCACCCAAAATTAAATAATATTTCGATTTTTTGTTCATTTGGGTATTTGGTGTCAACAAACGAAAAAAGTATCGCGTTTTTAGAAGAATTAACCCGATAATTCCCTCTAAAATGTCTACTCCTCCTCTGTGTTGTGATATTTTAATGACCGTGGAAAAATTTAAAAAGTGCAAAGTTCGGTTGGTTTTGGCGACGTTCAAAAAAGAGCTCAAAAAGAAAAGGTAACAAGACTTGTAGAAATACAATCAACCCATCAATGGGAACATTTTTTCATGGGCCTCAATGTCGGCTAGAGATACACGAGGTGCTTGCTATAATTATATCTTTTGTGATTAAAATGCCAGGTAAATAGTATTAAATCTTAAGCTACAATATTTAAGGATTTTGTTTTAAATATTTTCGTTAATTTTCAAATTAGCATTTAATCGCTTGGCGGAATCACGACAACAAAAGTAAATTATGTAAAATCTACCATCATAGAAAACTTTAATTATTGTCGGAAAATAGCCGAAATAATATCATCCCATATTGGTATTAATATTGGCGGTGAAGGAAAAACGGTTCAAATCGATGAAACATTTTTAACGATAAGAAAATACCACAGAGGCCGTGTCCCTGAACAAATGACAATTGTAGTGTTGGGGCTATATTGCAAAGAAGATAAGGTCGGACGTTTCCTTAAAGTAACTTCCAAACGTAAGGAAAATTTTTGTGGCCTTATATCCATAAATATGCTAACCCCAACACTAGCCGTATCTGTACCGACAGCGCACGGCAGTACATAGGTGTTGAAAAAATGTTCTCCAGTTCTACGAGTCATGAAGTAACGAACCACAGCAAAGGCGAATATGTTGACAAAACCCATACGCCTAACACAATAAACGATCTTAAAAATCAGAACAAGCTTTCTGAAAAAAAAAAATTTTATGCCGCAAAACAACACTCCACATCCATTAATATATGGCACTTTTCTTTTATAGAAAATACTGCCTTGAAGATAAATATAAGGACGACTTGGGATCCCAAATAATGGAATTTTTAGAATACTCTGTCCAACAAAAATATGCAGTGTGGGCAAGATAGGACGTTTGCCTCGCATTCTGGCTACAGTGGATTGCATAAATCTGTCCTTCATTAAAGCTCTCACAGGGATATCGTTGTGTTGATTTTAAATGGACCCTTTTTTTAAAGCTCTAAAATCAAAAGCACCTCAACAGAAACCCAAGGAAAAAAAACTGAACAAGTTAGCAAATGAGCAAGGGTAACTCTGAATGCACATCAATATTTAATGGGGGTTGAAATTGAATATAACCAACAGCCATAGGCCGCAGCAATTCAGTGCACACTCTAGACATGGGTAACGCAGTAAAAATTGGTGCATTGATACAATAACTCAAGCGCACTTCACTGTATCTGCGAAATGCGTTAACGCAGTTTGCGCCATAACGTAATTTTTGTTTTAACTCAATTGAAGCAAAACAGCGCAGCGCAACGCAGCTGTAATGCACACTCAGATGTGAGGTCGATAGGACGTTGGATCTGCGTCAGATGCAATCGAAAATTTACGGGCGCACAAACACTTTTTTATGAAGGAGTCCTTTCAATTTCGTATGGTGCAAAAATATAGTACGCTACTGATTTTGAAAAAGCTCTCCCATAAGACGTATACTGCATATTTTTGTTGGATGAAGTATAGATGTAAGAAAGTATACCCATGTTTGATTGATGGAAAAGAAAGTGTGGGTCTGCAACTCAAGGACTTCGACCTTCCCGACGTTCGCGGTGAACACCTAGAAGATGTGTTACCGCCAACACAACCTCGCCTCTTGACCATCAATGACGAACTTAACTAACTCCACAGTGACACTAGTACGGACGATGAATTCATTGACGAGACTTACATACCTTCAAGACATTGAAAATTGACGTGACTATTTTTTACTAACTCCTGATTTACTTAAAAACTGACTGACTGGGACGCGGAATGCAATGCAATTCTACCTCCTCGTGGTGCATTCTGGGTTACGCTAATTGAATTGCTTTACTTGGCTCACAAAGATGAACTTATCATTGAAGTTGATCCTGAAAGTAAATACCAAAAGACTCTTCAAAAAGTAGTTTTAAAAATCTTAAAAACCAAAAAACAAAAATAAAGCAAAGATCTTTTACTCAGAGAAGGAAATCTTGCTAGAAATAGCAGCTTTGTGCGTATAGAAAAAAGAAACACTAAATAACCGCATTAACTGTATTAAAATAACAAAGATATTATATCGCATGCGTAATGGAATACCGATCCATTAGGAGATAGGTCAAAATTTAGTTACGACTTTTGCAAGTCTCAGATCTCATGAATAGTTTATCATACCTTAAGAATACCAGTATTCATGATTAATTCATGAATTAGTTTTAATTTTATCCGTCAACAAGTAGGACAAATCCTCATAGGAAGATCTTTTCTTGCAACTTTCCAAAAATCGTCCTTTCGAGTTAGGTCAGTATTCCATTAAGGATGCGATATGAAATTTACGATGCAAACAGTGAGATGCCTAACCCAACCCCCCTACTTGTTCTCACTATAAGCTTTGGGGCGGGTGCAAATTTTATTATATGCAAAGTTTCTTTTAAAATTAAAGAAACTTTTGGGCTTAAAGAAGACGTATAGTTTTCCTATTTTTCAATTATCTCAAAAACTAGAAGAAGTAGTTTTCAGTGTTTATTAAAAAAAATAATTGGAGCAGTTAACTACATCAATTACTTTTTTACTTTTTTTTTCATAAATTTTGACTTTGAAGTCAATTTTTTCAAAAACTATTGACTGCAACAACTTTATTTAAAATTTATTATAAATTGTAGAGTTCTGACTTTTGAAAAAGGTGTAATTTATAACTGTAAGTCTTGCCGTTCTTTTTAAATATTTTTTTTAGATTTTAAGTAAATTTTTATAAAATTGCCCCTCTCGCCTAAACGAGGAGATATAGACCCCCGTCTCATAGTAAAAAATGCTTGTATTAAGCCCCTCTACCAAAAACCGTTATTATATCTTGGCCCCAAAGTTATCGTACTCTCCCCCCTAAACCATTGATTTAATATTTTCTATGAGCTTATATAAACATTTATGACTAAAAGCACACACTATTTTTTACTTTTTACAGACCTATAAAATGTTATTTTTTTTTCTTAAAATCCACAAGTGAAGTGCCAAGATCACGGGGCCGATTAGGCCAGTTAATTCGTTAATGAAATAGATCCGAGAGGGGTTTTTGCTGAGTTTAGAAAATACGTTAAAAAAACGTAGTCTCGTTTAAAAACTACGTAGTGTATTTTGCTAAAAGTATCGAAGTCAACTCGATTAAATTAAATCATTTGAAATTAACATGAGAATTTAAGATTAATAGAAAATAACTTAGTTATATTTATCGAGAAACTCGGCTATAATTCTCAATTTTAAAGATTGTTAATTTTAAAAGATTAACGTGCTTAAATAAAATACATAACTACACTTGATTACTTGAACACATTTCTTATTTAATATTAAACAATTTTCATGGTTGAATTAAGCCAATGATTATGTTGCTTAAATCGAAAAAAGTTAAAAACCTTATCATTTTAAAAATTAACGAAACTGTTCAATCTTACTATGTAAATGGGTTAAATTTTCTAAACCTTCGCGTTTGATTTCACCGTGATCGTGATGGTAAAAATAACATTGCCAATTTTTTTATTTTAACTGACGGAATATTGTGTAAATTACACACCATTTTGTTAAAAACAGTCAATCAGATGTATTTAATTGTATAACCGACTTGACTCGTGTAATTTTAACAGGGAAAGTTTTCAGGTTATAGATAAACATTCTCACTTGTTTGATTTTACACAAATTCAACGTTCTTTTTAACCGAGTATTCTTCGCGTATAAAATACTGTTAGCAAGTTCCTTTGACAGGAAACATATATTGTTCCATAAGGAATTAACTCTAATTGGACCACCCTCTACGATTCAACGTTGATTTCCTGCTCGCTGAGCTTTAAAGGATTTCAAAGGAACTATTTAGGCACATTACTGTCAATCAATCCATGTTTAATTATCTTTTCCTCATCAACACACAGGTTTTAAAAAAATGAAAACAAATATTGAGGACTATAAAAATCTAAAATCTTCCATAGAGCTTAGTCTACATCAGGATTCATTAATTGTCCTTTCTGCGGCTTTCCAATAAGAAACCGATCAGCCAAACTTCATTAAAAACTCATTTCTGTTCATAATAAAAATGTCTACTTCCCACCTTTTGCAATTCATGCCCCACCTTGAAGTTTTAATACTTCCAAGTTCCAAAAAGCATAACACAGTCAAAAAAAAAAAATATCTCCAGTTCATAACGAATCGCAGTGAAAATCAATATGTGGTTTTAGATAATTACATCGGTTCCCCGCTCGGTCCACAACAAAGCCATTATACAAGAGACATCGGCACTATGCTCCATCAGGACCCCGAGCATCACGAATACACGAATTTCCCAAACCCAAGCGGGATACTGCCGCCACCCGCTGCGTTTGAATGCATAAGTCGGACCCCTGCCATGTGGATTCACTGAGATAAGGTCGGATCTGGTATCGTCGTCGTCGTAGTCGTCATCGTCGGTCGTCATGCCACGCATATTTTGTTCCAAAAAAAAGAACGAATCTAGAACTCCATGGCCCTATTTAAGAATCAAAGATTCAAATGCACAGATTTCGAGAGGGAGCCAACTCACTGTGATCTCAGGGAGATGTACCTTTACTGATGATCCTCTCTACCTGCTTTTCGGGAATCGGGATCTGGATAGATACACACTCTATGTGGCGATCTTGTATTTTCTGTTTTTTTTTTTTTACTTTTAATGTGTCCGCGCGATGTAGGTTTTCGTCTTCCAATTGATTTCTCCCTTTTGTTGTGCATCTCATTTTCGAACACGCATTCCATTTCCAGGTGCTCGCCTTTGTTCTCCAAATAATACACATTGTCCGATGGTGTACTTGCTCTAGGTGAACCGTGAACCCCATCCAACCTCACCTCACTCGAAAGCCTTTTGACGGATTCACCAAGCAACTTCGATTCCGTGACGGGTCTTTGAGAAAAATTTGATTGAAAACGAGGTTAATGGTTAGGTGACAGCTGGGAAAAATCTGTGATAAGATTGATAGGCTCAGCGTGTTAGACGGGCACACAAAGGGGCTGGCTTGTTGGAGAGGTTTTTCGGACATTGTTCACGGGTAATTTTCAATTAGATTCTCAAGCCCATACTGAGGTGTACAGGTAGATTACAAGTGTTTAGCTATTATGTCCATTTTTTTGTTGGCGTTGTTGTTGTTTTGAGGTGCTCCAAACGCAGCTTCCCAGACTGATTGAATTGTTTCGCTGTAGATGTTTTGATTTGAACGTGTGTTTTGGGTTTTTTGTTTGAGTAACTTGCTCTTAAGAGTCTTAGATTTTTGACGGCCTGGAATTTATTGCCACATTGTTGATTATGTGGTGCTCGCTGGCTGCCTGGCTGGTTGGGTTAAGTGTGGTGCGTTGGACAGATTTTATATTTTTGTCAAAGGATTGCCGACCTTATAGCTATCGATCAAGTTAAGTGGAAGTGACGTGGAACGATTAGAAATCGGTTATAATTTTTCTATATCTACTTTAGATATTTTTTTCTTTTGATTTATTAATGGATTGGCGATCTTTTTAATCGAGAAGCTGTTAACCGAGGTGAATAAAATGCGAGCATACCTTCACTTAGCATGTCACTTTGATGGGATCTAGAATTTTATTAATTTTTGAAGTGTGGCTTAATTGAAATGGCATAGTTTAAGTTATGCGTTAAACGTCGAGAAGAATAAAATTTTAATTTCAGGATTAATGAGGATGTCAGCATAAACTTCCTATGGGCTTATGAATTTTAAAAAAGAATTTGAAAGCTCTGGGGTATAATGATGTTTCCTTAAAGTCTCATTTAAGTGGAAAACATTTTCCTTGGCTGCTTGGTAAATCCTTGTATATTTTTGGAGAGTAAACTTAAGGGTTTTCCAATCGAGATTTCCGAACTTTGACAGGTGATTGTGGCCATATTCGCCTATATCTGTCAAATTTTCAGTGCAAATGATTAAATTGTGGGTCTTCTGCTCGAGCAACATTTTGCGGGTGTCGCCCATTCTACCATAGTTGTCATAATCGTCCTTTCGTGAGGACTCTTCGCAACGTGAGAGATAAATTTGAGTCGATCAGTCCAATGAATAATCCACCAAAAGCCGTACCTCAAAGAGATATCTGGCGTCTCGTTGCCGACAATGCTGCCGCTATCCTTGGGAGTGTGCAGGAGAATCTAAGGCAATTGGTACAATACAAAAAACATCGACCGTTCGTAAAAACAACGTCCTAGCTATCGACTCAATTTTACTGTCAGCAAAATGCAGTTAAAGATTCTTAAATCTTAAATAGAATTTACTGAGAACTTCGGTTTAATAGTTCTGTATGGAATTACTAAAAGCGATGGCAATACTGAACTTACATTTGTTTCAAGACAGGGTTGTTCAATATTAGACTATACAGTTTAGCAAAAGGCAATTGGCTTGATGTTATAGAAGATTTTGAGGTTCAACCAGCAGCATATTCAGCCCACCTTCCAATTGTGAAATCCTTCAAACTTCAAAGCTCTAGTTCTACATTAAACAGTCCAACTTCTCGAAACTTCTCAGTCATTTCTGAAGTTACAGATCTGCCTTATTTTTAAAAAGGGAGGTCCAGCTTTATCAGTTGATTATAGAGGTTTGAGAAAAATATTTCTTTATTGTAGGCTCATGAGGTGGGTGAAGAGATCAAATTACTATAAGCATTTTTAAGCTGTTTTACCCGCTGGCTTATCGACTGTGGATCAAAATTTGCACTCTCTAGTATCGCAAAAAGATTCATCGACAACTAAAAAAAGCTCTATGCCTTTTTAGTAGATTTTAAATGCGGCTTTTGACATTGTCTGTAAGAATTCTTTGCTATATAAACTCTCAACCGAATTTCCGAGACTATATAAATTTCTTCTCAACAATATGCTTCTGTTTCGAATAGTACATAGCTCCATGTTTGCGTTCTTTTAAATGGATATCATTTCATTTTATTTATAATTATGGCTCTGTACAATGTGAACCAAGTTCATTTAATAGTACTGGGAATTTCGTGATATACGAAAAGTTACCCAAGCTCTTTGAAAGAATGGTTTACGATTCTCTTTACTTCCATTGTTCCATTGTAAATCTATTGTTTCCCTATTTCAACACGGATTCTTAAAGGGTACGTCTACCACAACTAACCTTATCCAAGTTGTCTCCAAAACACTAATATCTTTAGAAAAAAGTCTAGAAGTTGATGTTATAACTACTGATTTTAGTAAAGCCTTTGACAAGATCAGTCACCAAATTATCTATATAAAACTGAAAGCTCTTGGTTTTTCAACATGGTTTATTGAGTGGACTAAATCATATCTAGTGAACCGAACATATACAGTTGTTTTTAGAAACGCGGTGTCTGCTCCAATCTTTACATCCTCAGGGGTTTCTCAAGGCAGCAATCTCGGCTCAATCCTATTTGTTCTTGCCATCAATGACGTGAGTAACATCATTTCCTTCTCTGATATCTCCATCTATGCTGACGACATTAAAATAATCAAAACAATCGCATCTTCTCAAGACTCTTCGCTTCTCTAACATGACCTAAACACTTTTTTTGCTTCGTGCAATTAAAACTTTCTTGAACTCAATATAAAAAAATGTCAGTTTATGACTTTCTCCCGTAAACGTTTACCTTCAATTCCTCCAACCTATCATTTCCGTAATGTGCCTGTCTCTATTGTTTCCTCAATTACAGACCTTGGGGTAATATGTGATAAAGAGCTAAACTTTTGCTCTCATATTGATCATATACTTGCGAAAGCTAATTCTTCTCTTGGCCTTATCAAGCGTTGGTCTAAGGAATTTAACGATCCATTTATTACCAGATTTTTATATGTCACATTTTTCAGACCCATCCTTGAATATGCTAGTCAGATTTGGTCACCCTTCCTTTTATCACTCACTCACATAGAATTGAAGCAGTACTACGAACATTTCTTCGTTTTGCTTTGCGCAATTTGCCTTGGTCCGATCCCTTTATCTTACCCCCGTATGAAGACCGTCTACAATTGATCAACCTACATACCCTTGCTCAACGTCGTCATATCGCCGATATACTGAACGTAAATCTTCGTTCAATTTGTTCACTGCATCGTTAATTAAATTCGGATGAAAGCTCAAATAAAGCTGCACATCATCCGCGTGAATATGAAATTTGCAATATTTTAAGACCTAAGGCAAATCATTAATAAAAAGAGAAAATACCAAGGGTTCTAGTATAGATCCCTGTGGCAGACCTCTGGTAACAGGGAGGAATGATGAAAGCTTCGTATTATGTGAAACGGCTTGAACACGGTGGCTAAGATAACTATTCATCAGATTGGTAGATTGGTATGAAAAATTAAATTGCGTGGAAAGTTTGTGGTAGAGATGAGAATGAGCAAAGATAGTTTCTTTTCATTGATGGCTATACGAATATCATCGTAAACTTTTAATGTCGGTGTGCACCAAGGTTGTCCCTTAAGCCCTTTAATGTTCGCTCTGTTCATCGATGATGTTTCCTGTGAGTTTCCTGGTAGAGTTAGGCATGGTGGTCTGCTAATAAAGGTTCTGCTTTATTATGACGATCTTTTTGTTTTGTCAGATAACCCCTTAAAGCTACAAATTAATAGATTGAAAAGATATTGTGACATAAGGGACCTGAAAATAAAGTCAAAATCAAAAATTATGATTTTTAAAAGTACCCTTCGTGGGAGAAGGTGTCGCTTGAGGTGTTCTATGCTCTAGAAATCTAGATTTCCGTCCCCATTTTAACGAACGTTAGCTCTTGAGAAAGCAAGATAGTTTTTCGATAAGACAGAATTTATGGAGAAAGCTAAAAAAAAAAATTTCAAAAATGTTGTTAAAAATCTGGGAAGTTCATTCGAGGTGTAGTGGGAAATTGGAGGAAACAGGAAATAATGTTCTGTCGTTTTCCCTAAGCCTAAAGAACTTATAGATTATTATTAGATATCAAGAACCTATAAATGCTCAAACTTATTTGTTCTTGCGACATACAGCCAAGGTCAAAATAATAGAAAAACTCCGTACTTTTAAGTTATAATGTATGTTGTGTAATTAAGTAAGCTGAATTCGTAAAAAAAATTGCATAACATTAATATATTTATAATATTTTGCATTAATTGAGTGGCAACTACAAAATAAGGTGGACAAAAAAATAGCAACACACACTGCAGGCCAAAAGTTTGAGTCCACTCTCATTTTTCGAAGGAAAACCAAATTCTAGCACCGAAAAAAACTTTTTAGTAAAAAATGAGTATGTAGAATTTATGATGAGCATAAATAAAGACAAAATAAGGAGAAAAATATTTTCATTTTGTTGTTTACAAATAGGAATTTATTTAAAAAAAGAAAAAATGATTTAAATCGATTTTTCGTGGAAAAAGCCTCCTTTACACTCGATTACTTTTGTTACAATTACAATTCTTGACAATCTGCCTATAAATTTTTGAATTTTTTCATTTGGTATATTGTTCCAGCAATCCTGTAATGTATTCCACAACGCAGATTCCGATGAAGGGTATTGATCCCGGACCCTTCTATCCAGCTCCTCCCACAATATTTCTATTCTATTGTATTTCTATCCGGTGATTGCGGCGGCCACGTCATGACTTTTAAAATTTCTTCGTCTTCTCTTTGCTTTAGGTAATCCTGGCGAAGTCTCGGCGTGTGTTTAGGGTCATTATCCTGTTGGAATACGAATCCTTCACCATTCAATCTTAGTCCAGAGATCAAAGCGTTTTCTTCAAGTATCTTCTTATACGCCTCCTTGTTCATTTTTCCAATAATTCGAGTCAAATCTCCCACTCCACTTGAAGAGAAACATCCCCAGACCATCACAGAACCACCTCCATGCTTGACGGTAGGGAACTATACAGTCGGGTAGCATCTTTTGTTCAGCGCTGCGTCGAACGAAAACCCTCCGTTTTGTGCCAGATACACTGAAAAAATTTTTGTACATTCTTTTTATGAATGGCGATCATTCAGCCAAAATCATTAATTTTTAAAGAATATTCATATGAATAATGCACGAATTCATAAAAATTAATTTTTGTTTTATGACCAAGTCATGATTTTCATGAAAAACCATTCATAAAATCCAAAGCAATGGAATTGTTGTTGGAAAATCAGATTATGATATTTTACATTTAAAATATGAACAGTTCATACAAATTTTATTGTAAGGTTTTATGAAAAATTTCTTAAAATGCTTGAAACTGTTCTTTTATTGTAGGAACAAAGTGACTAATTATATGAAACCACATTCATCAACATGAGCAACTGAAATTTTATGAAAAATTACTTTAAATTCTTGAAACTATACATTTTTTACATGCAAAATATCATAAAATGTATGAAACCATATTCATAAACATTTTTTTTTGTTGCGAATTCTAAGCAGGCAACTTAACATTTGAAATATGAACAATTCATACAAAATTTAATATGAAGCTGTATGAAAGATTACTTAAAATGTATGTAACTTTTCATTTGTTACATCCAACATATTTTTCAATGCATGAGTAACGGACATTTTAAGAAAAATTGCTTTAAATGCTTGAATCCATTCATTTGATGCCTGCAAAAAGTGAATTAATGAAAAAGTGAATTTTATGCTTCTGAACAGTGTTTCTTTAGTAACATTAATCTTTTAAATTCTCAGTCTTTTACAATAAGAACAAGCTCGTGCGACCCCGTTGTGAATTTTATTTTAATAAGCTACATATTATGTATTTTTTACGTCATCATCTTTGACTTTTATTAAGACATAATATAATTATTTAAAAAGAAAACCAATTTAATGCGGCTATGAAAGTGCCGTTATAGAAATATGGTGTTTTAAGAACTAATTCATACAAAATAAGATTAATTTCATATTTTGCATGACTAACACTTAAATTTTAGGAACAGTTTGATTTTACTCACTATTGTGAAAGAATTTATTCCTGAATCGTAGGAATTTTTTCATAAACTGCAAGCTCATTACTTGCAATTTATGGAATATTTCTTTAAAGTGCAAAATATTACCGTTATACACCTATGGCTATAGTCTGGTGTTTTAATAACTTATTCATAAAAAAAGGAACATTTTCATGTTTTGAATGATTGACTCTTTAATAGTAGGAAATATGTCATAAACTTTGCGGTTACTTCATGCAATATACTTGTAATATCATATCAAGAGTTCATTTCTTGTTTGATATTACCAGTGTTAAAACGTGATTTTACAAAGTTCCCAAAAAGTTTTCTTTTCCAAGTTTATTTTAAAAATACGTATAAATTTTTCGAAGTGTTGCGCATTGTGGACGACGATAAATTTATTCAACTACTTGATTTATAAAATTTGTAAGTATTTAGTCTATAGGTAGCGAATATTTTTCATAAATTCGTTATATAATATTATTTAATTTTTCTAGATAAAAATGGATTTCGGTGTGTTGTTTGGAAATCGCCCAGGGATTGTCAGCAGATGGACAAATCAAGCCATCCGCCTTAATCAATTTTTGCAACAAGTAAAACATTTAAGGGACAAGGAGATGAGGGCAATGCTGAAAAAATAGATGAAGCAGATGTCAAAGTGGTAATTTTATTTTTCTTAGTTCATATATTTATATCAAAACACATTAAACGTTAACATTAAACTATCATTTTTGATTGCCAAAATTGCTTTTGTTTTATTGATTACTTTAAGAAAACCTAGTTTAATATCCTTGATTAATTGAGGTTGTATTTTTATTTTTGTTTTAGATAATGCTGCAGTGAAATTAATGTGGTGTTTGCGTAGAATGTTATTCACCCGAAATAATTTTTCACAAAATATTTTTCGACTGTCGGACACCCTATATATTTTATTTATATATGTTGTACGCAGGAATTTGATATTCAAAAATATATTCAATAAACAATTGTTCTATTTTTAAATATTTTCCTTTTCTTTTCTTTTCTTTAAGTTTTCAGGTATACCATTTTCTTGAAAATAATTTCATCGGGGCTTTTGTATTTCAGGTGGACGTGCACGTATAATTATTTGTTCTCAACACGAATAGAAATCATTGGAAAAAAAAGAAAAAATTCATTAGTTTTATGAAAAAAATAGCTTAGGTTCCATAATTTCTTACATAAAACTAATGAAAAGAATCATACTAATATAAGAAAAGTTGCATTTAATTAATGATTGTTTCATTATTAAAAAGAAACTTTTCTTACAATTATTGCAAGCAAATGATTAAAATCATTAAAAATAAAACTATCATTCATTTAATCAATGAAAAACGTCATACATCTTAGGAAACTTTTCCTAGAACAAGTGACAGAGTTTTTAAACTAATGAATAAAATCATTTAAATTTCATAAAATTAATGAAAAACATCATGAATTCCATGAATTTTTACATACATTATCTGAAATTGCTCATACTTTTTAAGAACTATAAACATGATTTTCATGATTTTTTACATTAAAACAGTGGAACGTTCCTTCAATTTATGTCAGAAGGTCATAAAATAAATGAAAAATATAGTAACATTGAATGACAAAATACATGAAATTAAAGCAAAAAATTATGAATTTCATGTTTACTTACTTACATCGAATGAAATAGTTCATATGTTTTGTGAATTATCGAGAGAATTTTTTAATGACTTCCAATCATTAATTTAATGCAGGAATCAATAATTTTAAGAACCTTTTATAGTCGTAGGAACAAATTCATAAAACGTATGTTCAGGGTTTCTTTTTTTTAATGAACTCGATTCTTGGCGCGTTTTTAATGAAGTTTTTCTTTAAAAACATGCAGTTTTTCCTTCGAATCATGTACCTTTTTGGTTCAGTGTACCTCGAACTTGGATTTATCGAACTTATAGACCTTTAGGCCTTTTATAGTTATTTATAAATGTGAACGTCTTGCATACTCTAGTGGGCGCAATAGTGAATTATAGTGCATCAAGTATAAAGTCATTAAAAACTTCAGCCATGTTGTTCGCAAGCTTTTTACTTTCGACTTATAGGTACTAGGCAAAAAAAATCGATCTCGAGATGTTGATCAAAGTTGACATTACGATGATAGCGAAAACTAAAAAAATGTGGGTCTCGCAATTCTGTCTGTCTGTCTGTTCGACTGCAGCCTAAGCGGCTGGGCCTATTTTCTTTAAACTTGGTAGATATTATTTTAAATTACGTTTTTAATTTTTTTTTTTAGACCAAACATGACGGAACCTGTCTTACGAATTTTTTCGAAATTTTATAAATATTTGTTTGTTTTCAAAAACTGTTCGACAGATTGCATTTCAAGACATCGAAAAAAATATTTTTTGAATTTTGAAAAAAAAAAATCATTTGTTTTGAAAATCCGGTATCTCAAAAACGGCTCAATATGTTTTATTTTTTTTGAAATTTTATTTTTATTCGTACAGTAATTAAAACTTTAAGTACCAAAAATTTTTTTCTTAAAAATGTTTTAAAAGTAAAGGCTTTTTTTAAGGAAACAACTACTTATAATTTTTGTTCTTGCATGAATTCATAATTTTATAGCATTCTGTTCTGATCTCTTACTACGTTTTAAAAATTAATTTTATCCTTATGAACAGTGTTCTCTAATTACACTCATTTTCAAAATTCCGAACACTGGGTCTTGTTTCTCCGTTCTTCATTGCTCAATATTCTTTTCTCGCTGCGCTTGTTTTCCGCTGCATCATTTTTACTTGTGTTAATTTCTCTGGCGAAGTTTTACTGTTGTCCAGATATTGGGATCTTCTTTCGAGTTATAAATTTTGAAGCAACAAATACTTAGATAAAAGCAGATAAAACAAGTTTATTTCATCTTCCCCCAAAGTTTCGTCGCTATCCACGACTTCTTCAGGGGTTTATTGATTTTTCTAAATTTGTTGAATTTTACATTGGTATTTTTGTAAATGATTTTTAATGATTTACTTTAAATTTAATTGAAACAAAAGAAAATTAACACTAACATAATTTAATTTAGGTTTGTTCCGTAAAGTAATAAGTATTTTTTATGTTAAATTATTTTATTGTTAATTTATTTTGTTTTGTTTCAGTTAATTGTGTCTAAAAAGTCGATTAAGTGCTTTACGGTGATTTTTGGTTGTGGATATACTCGCTGCTGGATACTAAATTAGTCAGGAGTCAAAACCTGTCATCGTTTCGCGGAATATAGGCTTACCAACTAATCTCATTTCTCCTTTCGAACTTAAGCATTCAATTCTCAAAACACATATCTGATATCGTACAAGTTCCGTCCCAGCAGGTTAAGGGAGCGTGTGCTTTTGGTACTGAGAAAAAGAATGAAACAAAAAGAATATGTAACTATCGGTCTAAAGATAATCACTTTAATTTTAATTTTAATCATCAATTAGTTTTTTTTTTATCGCAATGCATAAGTCAAATCCAGGTGGGATGTTTTTCTTTTATCCCTGCCTGGTTCTTAAGTCACTCCACATTTTCCAACTAAATGCAAGCAAATATGTAGATTTTTAATCTGAATAAAGAGTCATTGCTCTTATATGGCAATCTTAAAATCTTAAATATTCCATAAACAGCACTCAAGTACCTTATATTATCTTTTTTTCAAGAAGACTATAATCCTAACCAACATGCAGCAGAAGTGTAAAAAGAACTAAAGCACTATGTACTTTTACAATAAACCATTAAACTACACCAAACTATCTTTGGGAATATAAAACGTATTTTTAACGCCCTTTTAGAAATTACAAAACCCTTTGACCACACACACTTTTCTAACGGCCCAGAAGTCAGAGCCTTAGACCCCGGAAGACAGTCATAAAAACACCGCTGATATACTTGACCTTCCCGAACACATTAAAAAAGTGTGGCTATTAACATAAAAGTGTACTGGAAACAAAATGCCTTCAGAAATAAAAGTTGGACACAAAAAAAAATTATGATGCGGCAAATGTCCCATCAAGGTTCGTCTTGTAAACGGACAGGTGAACATTTATGATTTAACATCAAAGATAAACACATGCGCACGTTGTACCTTTGACATGATGGCATGGGAAAAGATCCGACAACTCAACAACAACAGACAAAAAAATAAAACAAATCTTCACTGTCGGGCATGTTTTAAAGTCGCACCAAAATATACAACAAAAAAAAACTGCAAGCGGTTTCCACAAAAAGGCAAGACTTCTGGGTAACGCGCAAGGCAAAAAAGGCCGTTTCTTGACCCCTCATTGCGCAATGTGGTCATTCTCTTTTTCGTTGCCGCTTGTCTGTCAAAAAAGTGTCCTTTACCATCATGTATTCCATACACCAGACCAACATATTGACGCAAAGTGATTTATTGGCCCGAGGCGTATTGTTGCAATTGTGCATGAAGATCAACGAGACAATGGCCGCAGATAGCTAATAAAAAATTCATTAGATTCGGAATTTTAAATTTCCGGATCTTGCTGTCGAATTTGGGTCGAATTCGAAGATCGCGCTCGTGCGTATGTAAATATATGTATACAAAGCTTCGAATGCACCATCGAATAGCAGGTGCGAAGCGTAATGTAATGGAACCGCTTTAATGTGCGCCATGTTTGATTGATTTATTGGCAAAAAATACGCACGGAAAGATATCCACTTGAGAAATTGATTGACGATAATTTCGAAAATATGCACAGTTCTTATTAAAATACAATGAATTGTTCAATGTTTTCAAGTTGTGTTGGTTGTTTTTCGTACATATTTGATGTTACCTCTACATTGTGAATGATTCTTTGAATAAATTCGATGTGTAAAAAAAGAAGTTATAAGCTCCTAGAAAACTAACGACCTATTCCATGTTTTGTCGGGAGTTGAAAAAAGACATCTTGTAGACCAATTTAAGCCTCAAGTTATGTAAATAATATTACTTAGCTCTAGAATATTTAAAGCCGCGAATAACAAGGTTCCATTAATATAGACTCATCCATTTTGTGGTCCCGGAAGTAAATTTAAATAAAACACATTTATAATTTAGATTTCGATAAAACTTTGCCTGGATCCTGGACACATATCATCATGCATCAGGCAATTGGGTATTGGGTGCTTTACAGCAGCCGGCTTGATAGTCGGGTGAAGGTGATTTGGAAACGTGGTCTTATGCCTCATCTCAAATGGAAAATATTTGGGTGTTTGAGAGGCAGTGTCTCAGACGCTGTCTTGGATTACACAGTAACCCAATACGGCCCGATGATGCCGCCAGCCCAAACAGTCACTCTTTAGGGGTGCATTTGTTTTTCGACAATAACTGTTGGATTGTCATTCGCCCAAATGCTTATTGTCGAATCCACTGAGGTGAAAATGTGCCTCATCACTGAAGATGATTTTCTTCGAAAATTGATCATCCACTGTTGCAATTTCTTGCCACCATTCTGACCATTGACGACGCTTGAAATGGTCAAGAGGCTTTAGTTCTTGAGTTAATTTCACCTTGTAAGCGTGTAAATGCAAGTCTTTATGCATAATGTTCATCAACGACGAGCGTTAGAGGTGCAATTGTTGGGCACGACGACGAGTTGAGGTGGACGGCTCTTCAGCCACACTAACGCGAACAGCAGCAATATTTTCTTCAATACGAGCTGTACGAGCATGCACTGCAGTTTTCACATCTCCTACAGACCCGGTTTGCTCAAATTTTTGCACGATTTTTCCGATTGTACGCACATTTGGACGATTAAATTGACCGAAAAAATCACGAAGTGCACGATATACATTTTGATTTGAACGCTCATTTTCATAATAAGCCTGAATAACTTTAACGCGTTGTTTGATTGTGTATCTTTCCATGGTTCAAATTGAGTTGGTCTGAAATTGAGAAATGTTAAATAAAATGCAGGAAAAAAACTTGACGCTCAGGTGTGGTTCACATTCAACATCGACCCTTTCATTGCTTCTCTGCTTCCTCTTCTTGTGAAATATTATTTCATAAGTCTGCTATTACACGATGAATCTTGATGCATGCGCCTTCTTCTTTGGTATTTCATCCACTGATTCAAGCGCTATTACACGTTGAAAGTGAAACCAGATTCATGAATCAACTTTGACAGTTCTCTTTATTTTTCATTTCGGTGTTGGTCAGTGTGTGTGCTCTTTAAAATAAACTAGCTATCAGAAAGAAGTATTTCTATGCATTACATTGAAGTTTACTCCTCGGACAACGAAATCATATGAAGCAGAATAGAAGAAAAACGGACAAGAGAAAAGAGAAACGTCAATTTGTTGCCCCGAAAATTTTACCCAAGCGACACAGGGCAGTTTTTTTTCCGTCTCATCTTTCGATTTTTTTTTTTCTCTTTTCCACTTACGTTATTCGAAAATTCGCACGCGTCTAGATGCATCGTGTATTAGCAGACTAAGCAATTGTAGCATTTTTGAGTACTGGGTACCCGTTACACGAAATTATCGAGTACCCGCCAGTTGACATATCCCGGGTACCCGCAAATTTTGGTAATACCCGCATAATCCGGGTACCCGGATTTTTGATGAAATAGGTATTACCCGGGTAAAATCAAGAGCCCTAATTTCGTTATTTTTTTCATAAATTATTCATATATTATAAATTTGCCAACTTTATGAATAAATCTTATCTAGAATAGCCATACTTACCGAACATATTCATGGAAATCTTGCAGAGATCCCAACTTGACATATAATTTATTGGAAAGTACATAAATGTATACATTAAAATTACTGAACAGCGAATGTGCTGTTAACTTGTTGTTCTTGTGCAAAATAAGCTTAATGTGTAATTTTTCGTAATGTGTACATTAAGAAGCTCAACAAAACACGTCTATTATTCGAACCAGGTTCTATACAACGGAGCCAATATAAACAGAATAGATAAATTTATTGTGTAAGCTTTTTCGTGGTCACATAACAAGAGCGATGTCTTCGACAGTAGATTAATTTTTGGCGCTTACTACCCTAACAAAGATTCCTACGAAAGAGTGCGTCTATAAGCGGCTTAATCTCACGCGATGCGTTCATCTTTTTAGACAGTCAAGGCCTGGTCCAGGATAAAATGGCGACTCCGCTAATCTACCACGTCAGACGTATAGCTTTGGATAGACGACACCTTTATGGTATGCGCGTTCGGTTCAGTAGGACTGTCTCGATATGTTTTTTATAGACTTCGTTTACGAATTGTGTGCATAAATACGATCTTTTGCAAATCCTCACGGCAACAAATTACAGGACCTTGGTGCCCAGTTCACATCACCAAACTGTGAAATATTGAATGTAAAAAAGCCAAAATGAGTAGTGTTGTTTGAAATGTGGTACCGTACTGTTGAATCCACATGTTTTTCACGTTCATATTTTTATTTTACTGAAAACAATGGGTTGACATTTGGCTGTAGCGATTAGAAATGTCATTTTGGAAGAACTATGGAATTATGGATCACCAGTCGACCAAAATGCACACCATATATTGACTTTTTGTAGATGGCAAATTGGCAATGGTCTTTCTACAGGGTGGCGCATAAGTAACGTTATGATTAACTTAACTTGAAAAATTTACGATTCAAAACTCAGCAGAGAACAAACAACCAAAGTTGTTCAATTTAATTTTGAAAGTCGACATTCAATATGTATATTCAGACACAAAGATCGAACGAAATCTTTTCATGTTTACCGATTGGTCCAACGTTTTCAGCAACAAGGGGCTTTCTGATGTGCTCTAGTGTAAGCAAGTATTGAAGAAAACCCCGAAAATTCCACCAGGCGACATTTTCAGGAGTTTGTGAAACCTAGTCGGTCCTTACAAAGAATTGTACGGCAGTTACACCTTTTACATAGTTCACGAGTTGTAAGTAAATGGTTCACAATCCTATAGGCATTCAGTATGTTCAGCGATTTCAAGAATTTTTTATTCACAAACTCATAACGAGCGACGAGGTCCATTTCATAATTTGGGGCTTCGAAACCAAAAATAATTGTTAAACGTCAAATGAACCCCATGTTATGATATGTACATATGTACATCTAATATTTTTTCGAAAAGGACAAACAAGTTCCGGTTAATATGCTTGCGCATATAATATCGGGCAATGATTTAAAAAATTTTAAGAGCAAGGGTGGAGAACAATTCAGAATTGTGGTTCCAACAAAATGGATCCACAGCTCACGCAGCTCATCAAACTATGGCGCTCCTGAGGGGCATTTTTGGTGTTGGAAAACATCGCGTTTTTCTGATTTCAACTGATTAAACATAACGTTACTTAGGTATTATATGTGGATTTTAACTTAGCTATCTGGGAATATATTGTTTAAATGCTGTGCCCTCCGTGAAATTGAAAGATTTATATCTTTCTTAAGAATTTACTAATTGCAGGCAAATTTTCTCTAGATCGTAACAAAGGCAGTCCCCTTGAATTTTTATACAGGTTTGACTTTTATACTTGGACTTCCAAATCACTTGAGAAGAATAATAATCAAAAATTTCATAACTTATACTCTTTTATGAACAGGTAGCAAACCACGTATCATCACCCAAGGGATTAATGCTGGAGTCCCTCAAGGATCAAAACTTGAACCGCATCTGTTCATCATTTATGCTGCTGATCATCCAGCTAACTTATCAGGTACAAAAAAGAAGCCTTATACAGGCGACTCCATCACATACGCGGAGATTGCTGCCAGAGCACATTAAAATCTATGGGCATAATATGTCAAATGGGGACTGAAGTTAAACAGTGACTGTAATTCGAAAGAGGAGCGTTTCAAACACGCTGTGATGCGATCAAACTAAAGTTTTCAGATAACACTGAATCAACAGGCAATTCATAAACTTGTGAATTAACTTTTCCAACAAACTGAAATTGAAGAAGCATGCAAACTTGATGTTAAGGAGAGCTAACTATTCTCTGCACTTGGTATACATTAGAAAGAGTAAACTGCTTGTGTACAAAAAGATTATCCAACTAATTCTGACCTACGCCTTTCCTATTTCCTGTTTACCACTAGATCATTATTTGCTGCAGCTGTCCGCAAAAATCATCAGTATCCACCTGGAAGACTATCCCAACTCAGAAGTCCAACAACTCCTCCAGCATGAACTAGAGCCTAGGTGTCTATAAGCCCCAGCCATAACCAACCATCAATTTGAAGAAATCATCCATAACGATGACGCACCCTTTTACTAAAAGAACAACAGTCAATACTTCTGGGGATAAAAAGCCCATTCATCAGAAATTATTACACTGCTAATATTAAATAAAATGCACGACTGGGTCACACGAACTTGTTCTTATGTAAAAGACTAAGGCGCAAAGTTTTAAACATTTAAAACCTACTCTAAATCAATTTTAGAATGCGAGTCGACTCTAAATATTATGTTCAAAACGAGAACCGACTTTTTGTTTATTTTAAAGGTCATAAATAATACTTTTATGTTAAAGAGCTTGTCTAACTTTAACAGCAGTGAATAGCTACTTTATCTTTTAAAAGTATGATGTAGAAATCCTTTGTAAAATGTAAACGAATGGTCAAATTCTATCCGGACATCCGAGCTTCGACTACTCCCTGGGCTTAAACAATTATTAAACTTAGACACATATTCGAAATATCTAAGAATTTTAATTTTGAGAATTTCATCGTGTTTTCCTGAAAAAGTCATGATGCCTTTATAAAACCTACACTTTACAACTTTCGTCAAATAATTCACTTTCACTTCCGTATTACGACTTCTTACTTTATGTAAGGCCCTCTATGGTTAAGTGAAAATTTCAGTTCAGATATGTCACGAATCTTATGAATCCGCTGTAACAATAGTATGACGACCACGAAGCCAGCGTGGCCAGCCGTCCACCAATTTAACTATCACGATCAGCTTGTAATATTAGGAATAATAATAATCATCTCTCACCTGTGCGACTCAACATCTATCAATTTGGTTACCAACATCAGTGGCGCACGTTATATCAAGCCCCCTATCCACCCCTCCCCGTCACCAGAACTTCATTGCAAATGCACTTCGGTTAAACTTTGAATTGGATTGTTCAACCATGATGGTGACCAGTAACAGTAATTAATATCTCGCGACTTATACTTGCAACTTCTGCAACAAACTCACGTTCCATGCAAATCCACTCTGGCTGATTTATAGTCATTCAGCGGTACAAACACGGAGAATTTAACAAAAAAAAAAAAGAAATTTGAATCGAAATGTCAGCCGACCTAGTGAACAAACTGTCAGTTTGTCAACGACGCGGCAGTGGGGTGGAACGTGAGATGAAGCTTTTTCCATGATTTGAATTTTATTTTGAATCTCGCTTCGCGGAACTTTATATTTCCATATTGCCATTGCCGTCCCGGCATCCCCTTGGCGCTTGCCCTTCAGCCACGCAGAAGCATCGCGCAATATTTGTGTGTCAATGGTATGTAGTGAAATTATCCGCTTATTTATCGAAATGACAGCTGGATATTAATGTGTCATGAAATTAAACGTGAGCGGGCAATTTCCCAGATAAAACATTTTTTCCCTTTCGGTTCAGCAAAAAATAAAAATAACAAAAACAAAAATCCAAAATATAACTGTGATGAGGTATAGAGGACCGTTTTTGTATTTGTATATTCAATACAGAATGCACCAGCAAGGAGTCATTGTTGGTTTGGCATTTGGACCTGTTACATATTCGATTGGGGCTCATCTGCGTGCGGTTCAGAAGTAGTGTTGCCAAATTCTCAAAGTAAATTTTTTTTAAAAGACCAATTTGCTAAATTGTGGGTTGCAGCTTGAAAAAAGTCTTTTCTGAGAGGAAATTTGGCATTTCTTTAAACCTTACAAAGAATGATGCCATAGATTTGACAAACAATGTAAATGTTAATACATATTCCAACATGTTGTTATTGTGAGCATTGAAAAAGAAAGACCATATCTGTAAAATATATAACGACGATGAGGAATGGACTTTAAAATTCAAGCAGAATTAATTATTCAACTTGAAAGTCAATGACTAGAGGATGCCAATTAGGATATGATGCTGTCAAAGCAATTAGAACTAGGGGTACGGGTACTACTTTAGTTCAATTGAAGTAGATCTTGTTCTTTTTTTAATCAGCAAAATATTTTAATCTTCTTCATTTTAAAAATCTTCATTTTAAAAATCTCGGTTTCAACCTACTTCAAAATTACAAATAAAGCTCAAATCTACTTCTTTTTCTCCATGTCACTTAAGTATGTAAACCCAGAATTTCCATAAGAAACAAAAAAAGATTAACGTCAACACAATACAAATGAGTTATTGTACAAAGCATAGAAACTCTTCACACTCATGTGTAAACGATGAATCGACAATTATTTTCAGTATTTATGTAATATTCAAGGAAAACATTTTTTGTATACAATATTATTTCAAAATCAAAGATACTTCCATATAAAAATATTGATCAAACTCGGTACAGTCGGTAATAAAAATGTTGAAAATCAAAAGACCTTCCTATGAAAGGAACGGTTAGTAAAAATTTTTTTTCCAAAATGTACACCATTGTTTGTGTAGTCTCCACATATTTTTCTTACCAAAATCATTAGAGCCGTTTTTGAAATAAATAAGATATTCCAAAATGGCTGTATGGAAGCAAACGAGCTAAAAAAACATTTCAATTTCTCCCCTGGGCTGCAGGTTGAGGTACGGACCTACAGATATACAGACAGACGGTATTAGCACTATTTCGTTTTATAATGTCAACTGAGGTAGGTATAAAATGATTTTGAAATCTACATTTTTTTCAAATCTACTTTGACTTTTTTTCCGAAAGTGGTAACGCTGAGTAAAACTGACTTCTCTACCAACAATTCGTAAGAGCTGGTGCTATACAGCGTGCATAATGTTTCTGGTCAAATTTACTTGGTTATCAATTTTGTGTGAGTGAAAATTGTCAGTTGTAATTTGTCAGTCATCAGTTTGGTTGATAACAATTTATGATAGTTGCAGGTAAATCATTATGAGCTACGAAGCACATTTCACCCTGACGGGCTTTATTAATTTACATATTAGTCGCTCTCGCTATTGAGGCATTTAAAGACTTCGATTATACATCAAAGACCACCACACCCTCTTAGAGTAAGTGCACAGTGCGCGATTTGGTCCGGCGGCGACACGATGTCATTTTTATTTATTAATTTATTCATTCATGATTGCTAAAAAACTATAAGATGATTTACCAATATGTCAGAGAGTAAAATTAAACGAAGCTGGAGATGATATTCGAAAGCGAGCGAGCAGAGAAGCCACAAAATCTGTCATGTCTACGCAGTCCAAATATATTGCGTACAGTGATATTAAAGGCTAATTTTAACTTTCTTTTGCTTACATAGTTGCAATTACAATAAAATTCAGACCCGTAAATTAATACAGATATAAACGGGTTTGAACACATTCGATGGGAGCGTTGCCCAACACAATCGAAGGGAAATGAAAGAGATCTAAGGTATTTCTTGAAATATACAGACATGTAGTCTTCCTTGGGTTTGAAATAAGGCCATTTAGATTGGACTAGTGTACTATTTTCTCTAAGTCTTTGCTAACGCATGAAGCAAAGCTTAATGAGCCCAAGAGGACAGCTGAAGTAAAATTGTACGTCATTAGCATACATTACATATGCAATGAACAATTCCTTAGTTTAGATGGAAGCTCACCAACGAACATCGAAAACAATAAGGGCCCAAGAATGGAACCATGAGGGACGCCGCCGGTAACATTAAGTAGACAGTCAGATAACTTGCCACTAATTTAAACTACAGGATTTCTATAAGTAACGTAAGAAAAACATGATAGAAAGCCTAACGAAAGTTATACAACACAGCAGAAAAGTTACTTCAATAAATACATACATATATGCAATAGTTTATTTTTATTTACGCTCAAAATATGTACATAGGCTATAAATATTATTTACAATAAATAATTTCTTAAGTCTAATGCTTATTAATGTGCGAGCACAAAAGGGGACTTTAAAGGGATAAGGCATAATTTGCCTTACGAAGTGTGAATTTGGTGTGTTGGTTAAACTTGATCCTTTCGAAGAAGTGAACTCCAAGGTATTTAACACTGCTTGTGGGAGCTAACGGTGTTATCAGGAAGAGTCAAGGAGAGGTTTTTGCATTTTGTGGCTAGGCCGAGGGTCGTCTAAAACAGATTACTTCCGTTTTAGAGGGATTGACTTTAATTCCCCATTGGATATTATATTCCCATAGTCTAAGGATGTGTGCCTTAACTCTACTGAGGGCTACGTCAGGGCTAATGGATGAGCTATATGTTATGAAGTCATCAGCGAATGGAAGAGTTTTTGTCATTGGCAGGTTTGCAGGTTGGTCGGAGGTGTATAGGTTAAATAGGTCGGGTCCAAGGCGGGTTCCTTGAGCGAGCTAAGATATTTTTAAGCATTGAGTTAGTACTCCCTGGGCGTACGTAAGACTTACATTTAGTGAGCAAACTATGGATGATGAGGATAAGATGTCTAGGCAAGTGAAGGGAAGAAAAGTTACTTCATTCTTTTCCAACGCCTGCCTTACATCTTTAGTAACGCTCAACAATGCTGTGATACAAACTACCTTTTTGACGAAATCCGGATTAGAATGAATAAAGCATATTATTTGACGTAAAATAAGCACTGATTTGTTTTTGAAGAATTCTTGGAAAGACTTTGTATAAAAAGGCGTTTTTAGGCATAGGCATAATTTTTGGCCAATTCTCATCGTTAGTAGAACTGTGCTGACATCAAATTTGCGTTTCCAAAAATTATATGCTTCATCACGTTAATGCATTAAAGACCTTATATTGCAGTGAAAACCAAGGCTTATGGCTCGTTTCTACGAGCTTTGTTTTGATGGGCACATGTGTATTAAACAGGATTTCAACTGTTCCTTAGACGAAGATAAATAAAAAATATTGTCCTCATTTGAACCTCTTGTGTGGTCTTCTGAAATCTTAAGACCAATACAATGCAAAGCTCGAAATGTAAAATGAATGGGTAAAATGATCAACCATAAAGTTCAGGGTAAAGTCAAATCACTATAGTCTAAAAGTGTTGCATAACCGCCAAAAAAGTGGGTAGGAGTACTAGTGTTATCTGGGCTTCAATTAAATGCAAGCATATTTTGAGTGATCAGATTTGAGGTCAAATCAAATTTGGTCTAGAAGTCTATCTTCATAGCTTACAAAGTCAATAAACAAATATTCGATACTATGTACTTCCAACAACAGATGGGAGCTTCAAAATTAGGCCACAGTTCTTTGAGAATGCCAAAGGCAATGCTTTAACAGTTACTGGTGACCGCTGTCAAGGCATGTTATAAACCTTTCTTGTGTCCGAATTGAATCAATTAGGCCTACCGATTTCTTATTATGGAGTTAGGAGCGGGTCAAAATTATAGTGACCATACGTCTCGTTTTTAGCGGGACAGTCCCGTTTTGAGGTCTCTGTCCCGCGGCCATAACTGTCCCGCTAAATGTCCCGCTTTTCCTAAGATTGTCAAAATGGATGTAGGTCTCTACAATTCTCAAAATGAAGCCATTATAGTTATGAATACTATTTTACATCATTTTGCGCATACAACTTGGCGCATATAAAACAAAAGTAAGAGCTGTTAAAGGAATAGAATGAATCCATGTTTATTCCATGTTAAATTAACTGCCACATTTGCCTGTATGTCATTTTTAAATCGAAATGAAGTGGTTTATTGGACGTATAGTAGCAGATAGGTAAATAAAGAACAACTGAAATGTTAGCACAATAATCAAAACGCTTCAACAAAAAATTCAAGAAGGATTGTAAATTCTCGGAAGATTAAAAAAAAATACCTATTCCTTTAACCGAGCAAATGTAACACATTTGCTTATTGTAATTCTGCGAATACGAGTTTTTAATATTTCCAGGAGGACAAAATGATGTAATTCGCCAAAGCAAACCAAACCAAAAGACAAAATCATAAGTCCAAATTAATGGACTCTATTGCAGCAATGAAGTTGGATTCATTTTTTCGGAGTAGCGATTACACAGATCGTGAGAAGGAGTTAGCACTTGAACAGGCAGTGATGTGTATCTATACAATTTGCCATTACCACAGCTGTAGATCAATGGATTTCAACTGAAAATTGTTATGTAAGCTGCTCGATAAAAAGTTCTCCTGTTATAGAACCAAAACCGAATTGGTTGTGAAAAATGTACTCTCTGCACATCAAGAGTTACTACAAGAACTAAGTAATATAAGTTTTGAATCAATTTTCTCCGATGCATCCAACAAAAAGGATCTGAAGCTGTTTCTCATTGTCGTGAGGTGTCCCGCTTTTGCTTCAAATAAATCTGGTCACTTTAGTCAAAATGCTGTATTTTGATGAGAATCAGCCTTGATAACTCTTTAACAAATATCTTATTGATTTTATGTTGGTTATTTTGCAGATTCTTTTAATGCTAAGGAAACTTTGCATACACCCCAACTCGCACATACTAAAAATCCTATAGTGTGCCCAAGCGAGGGGGTTGCATACTTACATACCTCACTGTTTATACGTCGTAATAAGAAAAGGGATTATAAAAAACGGGATTATAAAAACGGGATTTTTAAAAAGTGCGCACTTTTTTACATTATCAAAACGATTTTTATTTTTCAGCCTATTTACAGCATTTTGACCAACCAGAATTTTGAAATACAGGATTTTGACTTACAGTATTTTGAGACACAGTATTTTAAATACAGTATTATGACCCATACATTTTTTTTTACCCCAACCCTATGGGGTTACTTGAAGGAAAACTTGTATATCAACAAACCAACCACAACCTCAATTCTCAAGGGCAACAAAACGAAATTTCTGAAATTACAACAAAGAGAGCTTGACAACTTAAGAGAGCTCGGTCAGAGGCACCCTCTTGACAGATATCATAGTCTATACATAATATTATCGACCATATGATCAATGAATAAAATATAAATAATAAAATTGTATTTCATTTTAAAGTTATTGAAAAAAAACATCGACCTAGAACATAAAACGCACCCTGTGACTATCTACATATTTTCAGGGCCAATTAGTTCATCATGAAACTGTGTCGATGGTCTATTAAGTTCAATTCCGTCGAAAAGCACATTTACTTTCAAAGGCTATGAATTCAAATTGCCTCTGATACGAGTTATTTATTCCTCTTTTTTATTAAAAATCCTTAATTAATAATTCTCAAATGGCAACCCTACACTTAAAAGAGAACCACTTTGGCGGAGGAAGCGGCGGAACTACTATGTAAACACCAGAAACGGGACTGTGGACCTGAACATTACCTGTCCGCAATTTGTTCTTTGTCTCTTTGCAAGGTGAATAATTCTCGTGTATGCCCGCGGGAGGGGAAGGATTTTTTTCGCTTTGCTTTTTTTTATAATTACAGCCAATTAAATTTTACACGGCGTGAAAAGAATTATGAGACTTAACAACGGGATGCGCGCAACGAAAACAATGAGCCATATGGAAAGTATGGAACGGAAACAAGCCAGAAACCCAAATGAAAACTATAGGGGATGCCTCGAGACGCTATTGTCAATACCTTTAACTATAATTTTGCTTTTAATTGCCTCACGTCTCTTGGAATATAATTGATGTTTAATATTTTTTTTAAATAAATATAAAAACGAAAATTACTAACGAAATAATGAATAAATAGAATGGGAAGGTGCATAATTGGTATTTTATAAGTTAAACATATTGCCAAGGGGTCGTTGACGATGCATTTATTTGTAGCTTAGCTGGGAAGTTTATGAGAGGTGAATGGGCTTCCCGGAATGTAGAAGCAAGCAGTTAGAAAATGGTAAGGACAGAAGAGTAGCAGAAATGAGTAGCAGAAATGAAGTAGCAGAAGAAGTTCCTTGGTTATAATAGGTGAAACCTTATTCAAGAAAATATAACAGTTCAAAATTTTGTATGCTTTGCTGAGGACACCATCCTCAGATTTTCATATTCGTTTTCTGACTCAGAACACTGTTTTTCGGTTGTTGAACTGAAACGGCAGCGTGTACTTAGATCATTACATTCCGATCTTGATAGCATTTTTAGTGGGGTATTAACAACCGCGTGCTTCGAAAACACTAAGCTGTTTTTTGTCAGCCAAGCTAATTGTTCCATAAAAAGATTAAAAGATACAAGAAATTTATTTGGCTACCATCTATATCGCATGCATGCCATCAAAACTTGAGAATAACTCTCATATCTGAGCTGCTGCTTTTCCACTGCTTTTTTACAACTGTTGGATAGAATCCAGAATAGAGCCCTTAAGCTGATAGGAGACAGTTCTATTAAGGGATCTTTTGTTTTTTTTTTTTTTTGAAACACCGTCATTACGTCTATCACCAATGCTCAAATGAAATAGACAGTTGCATTCCTCACCTCAAACAATTCGGCCTTAATACTCGTCTAGCTAGGAATGCTCGTCAACTTACCCTTGAGACTAACTTCGTACTGTCAAATTTGAAGGTTCTTTTTTTAGCCGCTCTAATTGAATGTAGAATACTTTGCCTTTCTCGACTTTCCCCTTCATTGTGTTGTCCCATCCATCCAATTAAAGGGAAACATCCCACTGTTACGGTTTGGCAATATGCGAAAGGCAACTAGGAAGGTCTTAACCACTTTTTTAGAATATTCAACTGATCACTGGGTTTTTAATAAATTTTAAGATCGCAGTGCACTTAAGCCCGAAAATTATTCATTCTATGGTCACTATGTTTCCTCAATAGTGACTTTGATGACAGGGGCGATATGGTCACAGAAGTGATTTTTCTTGGAATGCGTACTCTAATTTCCAACGGAATTAAGTCTTTAAAATATAAAGAAAAGTCTTGCTGTAAAGAAGCTATCTGGTTGTGAGAAGTAAGCTGCCGCTTTTACAAGGCCAACCAGCCAAAAACGAGTCATCTCTTGATCCGAGCCAAACCGACACCTCGGTATTTTGGCCACTCGAACTAGAGAAATGCTAAATTCACCAAAATTTCCTTGAAGCTGCGGACTTCAAATGTTGACCATTGATACTTGTCGGGTTTGAAGGAATCTACGGCCAAATATTTCGAAAAAAAAACTCAAGTTAAGCAAGCCTATACTATCCATCCTAATTGGGGTCCTAATAGAAACCAGCATGAGCAGAATGAGCAATAGTTCATCAGACTTGTGTTTAGGGGTGCGAAGATGAAGAGGCGGATGAAGGTTCATTTCAATTCCTTTGTTAATGCCCCTGCCTAGCCAAAATCAGGAAAAGGGTCCTCGGGCATTTTTTTTTCGACGAATCCTTCAACTAAAGAACATCCTTAAATTCAAAATTCAGCATGGTTGAGGGAGGCATAAAATACATTAGCTCCCAATACATTAGCTTCAATCTTCACCCTTCTTTTTGACACACCTTCCTAATCTACTTCCTGGGATGTGCCATGGATCCATTGAGATCCTGCCCGGTACGGGTTAGCCGTATTATCATCCCGTCTAACATTATTTAACCTAAGCCCAACTAAGGAAAATCGGAAACAAATCAAAATCATTGTGACGCTCCTATAATGAGAACAAAGTTCTTACATGACCCGAAATTAATTTAAAAAATCCTACAATATCCCAAAAGCTGTAGAAATTTGTTGTCATCTGTCAATACAGTAAAACCCGCTTAAGAGAAACTGCAAAATGTCACAGTCTTTCTTTCACTCAAGCGGGTTTTTCACTTAAACGAACCCCGCTTAAGTGAAAAATAATTTCACTTAAGCGGAGTTCTTTACGAGCTCTTTAGATAAGTCAAATGTACTCGCAGCTCATTTTGCTGCTAGCTCAAAGTTGTCTTCTCTGACAGCAACATTAACTCTCCTGGGCTTGAGAACGGACACCATTCAATGGGACAGATATATTTCTCCATTCGTATAATTCTAAGAGCCTTCGATATCCTGAAATAAACAAATCCGCTGATCCTGGTGGTATACTCCAATTCTTCTGAAGAGGTGTTCTTCCATTCTGTAAGCTTTTAAATCGCTCCTTCAGTTCTAGAACCTTCCTTGGAAACCCTTCCTCTCCCTCCTCCTATCCAACAATTGTATTTACATCCCTTCTTTCCAAGATCATCTAGCCGCTGGTCAATCATCAGCTCAAGAAATATCATCAAGATAGAAAGCTACGCCGCAATCTTGCGACTGATAATCTGATGGCATACCTTACAGAAAAGTTGAACACATCTTTAAATTGTTCTGGAGAAATTAAAATTATTGCGCTTGATAATTCTAAGACAATTGAAAGAGGTTACCACCAGGTTCTCTTATTAAAAATCCATGCGTTTGGTATCAATGAAACCCTTTTTCTTTAGATTTGAAATTACCCTTATGATAATTTAAAACATGTTGTATTGGACGGTTTCAATTCAGATATTCACAAAATAAATTCTGGTCTACCTAAGGGCTCCGTTTTGTCTCCGACACTCTTTTTTATTTTTATTTTATAAATATTAATGAAACTTCTTATCCACTTCATTGTTTTGCTGACGAATCTACCCTCAGCTTTTCATAGTGGAAGTGAATTGCAACGGTACCGTATGATAAGCTCATTAAACTCCAATCCTTACAGCATTTTTGAAAGGTGTATAAAAAGCGTTTGGGATCCAACGCTTCGAAAACTCAATGCTGTCTATTGTCGTTGAAGAATAATTTATCCCTTATTCCAGTGTCCTTAAATGGCACTTGGATCAAAGAAATCGAAAGACTCTCAGTACTCGTTGTTTGTCAACGATGATCTTCACTGGGATGACCATATTCTCGAGACCGTCAAAAACGCTGCTAAAAGCTTAGGATTTCTATATCGATTGAAGAAATTTTCCAGCCCCTCTGATCTGGCTACCGCATTTATAAGGCGTTTATACATCAAAAACTCCCATGAATTTGCAAGTGCAGCACAAGCTTCTCCCCACTTATTGGATAGAATTCAGAACAGAGCGTTTAAACTGATAGGAAACAGACCTACAATGGAATCATTCCCGTCTCTTGAAGACCGTCGGAATGTTTCATGTTTTTCCATGATTTATCGCTTTTATCACAAGCAATGCTCTCTTAAAGTAGCCAAATGCATTCCTCCCCTAAATTACTTCAACCATGATACCCATTTCGCTAGAAATACTCATCAATTTTCCCTAGAGCCTAATTATGGACGTACCTTCAAATACACGAGACCATTGAAAGGTAACGGTATCTACTTCCTCCCCAAATAGTCAATATCTGTGAAAACTTACATTGATGCTTGGTCGAACGCTTGTGGATTGTATTTGCTCCTATTTCAGTTCTTGATACAACCACAGAGCCTAAAAAGGGCCTTGTCCGAAAATATGATTTCTTTACCTAAAACCTCAATCTCCGGCCAACATTTCCAGCACCCAAGTAGCGAATTCGGTGTTGTGTCAATGGTCGCCCGGATGAAATAGCAAAGTTCAATGGTAACTGCTGAAGCATTGGAAAGACAATCATTGCTATCTGGCCACCATTTCCTTTAGTAACTTGTATCATCAACCTACAAAGTTTTTTCCTATCTAAGTAGGTAAACAAGCTATTCCTTAAGCATATGAAGAATGAGTTTTGTCATTATTTTCTTCAGACAATTATTAATACCCAGCTTACACGTGTAATCTCGAGTAAACCATCCCAAATATAGACACGAATTTTCTCACTCACTTCTTCATTTTATTTATTTTCACAAAAAAAAAAAAAAAAACCACAGCCCATTCCTCGATTGTAAACAAGAACAAAAACATAACCTTATTAAGTGCGGCACTCCTCCCGAATATTTTATATTCCGCACACACAAAATGACTAATTAACCCCCGACAAACTAATTAACACACCGGTGACATAAATTCGTAAGTCTCCTCTCTAAATGAGTTATGACTATGACAATGTCCACAGTGGGTACCCCTGCGTTCGTTCGTATACTTGTTCCTAACCACTCCATAAAAACGGAACAGCGAGGATCCCAAATTTCCCAGGCGAACAAAATATATGGGCCTTTGACACGATGCTTGCTCGCCGACTTGCCATGGCTGCCTACTAAAATGAAGCCAGTCCTTCTGTGCCTTCTTCCACGTAATGCGTGAGGATGAGGACGAATATATTCCAGGCATCAGCACCGTCGCGCCGCGTCGCTTCAGTCGTTCTCGTTGCCATTTTGAACATCGCCAAAAATTGGCCAATCGTTGTAGATCCAAAGAAACGTTATTTATGGGTCGTCCTATAAATAAAATCATTACCTCGTTAGCACGGAGTCGGAGAGGAAGCATTTGTGGAGCCAAGTCCTTAAATCCCCCTAAAAATGGAGCAATTTTTTTTCAAAGGCTGTGGCGGCAATCAATTGAAGAGTTTGTCCTTTTATAGAAATGCACGTATTTATAAATTCTTCCATCTGTCAGAGAATTGGAATACAAGGATACTTATTCGAAAACGGATTCAATACTCTATTGATGGTGTAACCTAAACTATTTAATTTTTGTGTTTCCATTAGTGGTTCCCTCGCCCGGCAAATAATACCAAACCACTCAAAATCCTTTCTAATCCATTAAAGCATCCCATAACCAACAGAAAAAACAACCACAGGTCGGAATTTCTTCAATGATGATAATATCCGTCTGACACTAATCCTGTCACTGACAAATACCACTTGAACCACATATGACAGGCCCAAGAAGATCCTATCGTTTTCTTGTGATGATGCTGCGTCTTCGATGTGTTTTTTTTTTTCCTGCTACGAGTATGTATAGATATACAAATGACAAGGACGATTAGGCAATTAGCAGAAATGAGAATAGTATGCAGTCGCGCGGTAGAAACACTCAAATGACTTCGACAACAAAAAATAAAAGGACCAACGACTAAATGTGCGGATTTAATCCGTCGTTCGCTTTGTCTTTCTGTCAGTTTAACAGTCTGAGCCCGGAGTCAGAATCTTGCACTGGATAGCAAGAGTTAAGTCCATGAGTGGCTTTGGTGATGCATATAAAATCCTTGTAGGCGCTTTTCACATCAAATTCGTCATCATTTGCTTTTGTGGCATTTTCATGACTTGCGCCCACCTTTATTAATTGCTTGAGTAAGTACGGTTTAGTGTGTGATGCGGATTTCAGTAGCGCTGTAGACATCGTGTAGGCAATTTGCATCATGTGGGCTTTGTCAGAGGCTCATCACGTTGATTAGAGCTGATTTGGATGATATGCATAAGTTTCGGAGTGGGATGTCGAAGGAGGCTTGGATAGGGTTCATTTTAATTAGGTGATGATTCCTAGTGTGGAATAGGAAATAAGAAAATCGAATACATTTGCACCCATTTGTATTTGAAATTAATTAAGACGAAAGATTTTTGACCTATTCAAATCTAAGAACAATCTGTGAATTACATTTGGGCAAAACTTTAAACCGCCAAATAGTAAGACATAAACATCATACTTATTAAAAAGTTGTTAACTTAATACTACGTTTTCACCAAAGGTAAATCCGGGATTTAAGTGGATTTACCATAAATATCCTTTAAATCTCGTAGATTTACCATACAATTATAAATCACCTCAAATGAAGATTTAAAATAAATCTCCTTGAAATCTTCTTGCAATCAGAAGATTTGTAAAACAAACAAACCTTATTTTGTAGAACGCACCTATGAACACCCACTTTCTTCATTGACAATCAACACAAAATAGAAATATCTGTTTTTTTTTCCTGTTTACTACCCAATGCAATTTTTTTTCGCTTGTCCAAATTGACAATTGAATGACAAGACAGAGTGAAAACGTCAAATAAATCTCAGTTTCTTTGGTGAAAACACTTCAAGATTTATTTTAAATCTCTAGCGGATTTACTCTTGGTGAAAACGTAGTATAAAGCATTTTCTCAACTTAGATCAATTTTTAACTATTGATGTACTAGAGTACTTTTCGTAGTTAACAGCAAGCATCTGAACACAGCTAAAACATTGACAGTTCGTGCAAAAAAGTAAGCAAACACACCTTTTTCACATTTGTGAATGTCAAAACATCATATGAAGTAAATACGATTAATATTTGATCATTTTAACATAAAGTGGTAAAGAAAATATGATGATTTCTTCTTCTTCCTTTGTTTCGGCGCTGTTATGTTCTCGATGTCGAGGGGATCATAACTCTCCCACGTATCTGCTTCATACTAGTGATCCGCCTGTGGGGTTCGCCGGGTTGACCTCAGAAATCGGCGGCAAGCCTCCCGGTTTTGTATTGTTCTATTTCTGAGGCCAACTGAATGCTGGTGTTTTTGCATTTGTTTGTACCAGGAGTGTTTAGGCCTACCTTTCTTTTTATTCCGAATTGGAACGTTGTATGATATTGCCTTTTTGACGGGGTTCTCAGGATCTCTCCTTTGAACATGGCAATACCAACTGAGTCGGTCGTGTTCAATTTTTTGGGAAATGGTATTCTTAACATGAAGGCTTCCTCGGATCTTCGTACTTCTAATTCGATCAAGCTTTGTAACTCCTGCTGTCATACGAAGCATCTTCATCTCAGCTGCCGTTAGCTTACTCTCATACTTTTTGTGCATTGTCCAACATTGTGAACCGTATGTGAGTGCTGGACGCACAACTGAAGTGTAGAGCTTTCCTTTCAGCTTAGGGGGCATTTTTCGGTCACAGAAGATAGCAGAATTTTCCCGCCACTTCATCCACCCTACGCTTACGCGATGATTGATATCGTCATCACAAGCAGCTTCGTTATTTATCATAGACCCCAGATATTTAAACTTTTCACACTTGGGAAGCACTACTCCATTCAAATAAATGTCTGGAATAGGCCTGTGTGGATCAGAAAATGGGCAGCATAGGTATTCTGTCTTTTTCGCGCTTATGCGGTACCCACTTCCTTCTAGAACATCCACCCATACGCAGGCCCGGATTAAAGAAAATGGGGGCCCGGGGCTATTTCAAATTTGGGGCCCCCTAAAAAGATATAAAACCCAAGCAAGACAACCCCTCATAACCCAGAGCGCCCTAAACCCCAAGCGAGCCAACCCCCAATAACCCGGGGTGCTAGGAGTCCACGCTCTCAGAGACGATGCGTCGAGGAGTTGACGCATCGAAAATCCAAGAAGCTATCCCCCAAGTGCTCCAACCCCCGATAAGATTAAGAATTTTTGATACCCGGGGATATTTATCAGGGGCTCCTCTTTTTAACGTTTTTGAAAAATTAAATGTGTTCATTTCGCAATCGCAAATAAATAAAATGCACGACTGGGTCGCACGAACTTGCTCCTATGTAAGTCTAAGAATTTCAAAAATAATTGTTATTAGAGAAAAACTGTTCACAAGCATAAAATTAATTTTTTAATGACTAAAACAACTTCTTTAGTAATTGGAGGTAAAAGTAGAATGCCATGTGATTCAAGCAAATATATGTTTGTTAAAGAACAAAAATTATAAGTCTTTGTAAAAGTCTTCTTAAAAAAATAAGCTTTTATGTAAAAAAAAAAACATTTTTAAGAAAAAATTTTGGTACGCCAATTTAAAGGTTTTATTATTGTTCGAATAAAAATTAAGTTTACAAAAAAAAGATATTGAGCTGTTTTCGAGATATGGAATTTTCCAAAAAAAAAAATAGATTTTTTTTTCAAAATTCAAAAAAAAAATATTTTTCTTAAAGTTTTGAAATGCAATGTTTTTTAAACTATTTAGAAGCTTCTCTCTAAAAAATTTATTAATCGAAAGACTAAAAATTTAAGCAAAATTCTCGGAACCGTTTTCGAGAAAAATACGATCTTCGAAAACCATTTTTTAACATTTGTATGGAGGGTACCGTTATTTTTAAATAAAATAAATTTCTTTTTCTCATATCTTGTAGATTTTATTAAAAAACTTTTATTTGTCAAGTTTTAAAAAAATCGATCATGGGGTTTTCGAAATATTGAGTTCTCAAAAAAAAAAAATCCAAAAAAATATTTTTGGAAAATTTTAATTCACAATAATATTTAAACTATTGAGGACCTTTAGCAGAAAAAAATGATCAAAATCCGTCACACCGTTTTTGAGAAAATCAAAAACCAAAAAAATGGTTCCAAGGGGGGTACCAAAAATAACAATTTTTTGGAAATATTTTTTCAACCATTACCTAGCTTTAACTCAATGAAATTTTTTGATTTTTTTTTAAAGAAAACCTGTGGTACAGTTTTTGAGAAAAAAAAATATTTATAAAATTTCAAAAAAAAATTGTATGGCAGGTACCGTTATTTTTGGTCATAAAAAAAAAAAGAAAAAAACGTCCGGGGGGAAAAATTAAAACCCATATCTACCAGGTTTGAAGAAAATCGGCCAAGCCGTTTAGGCTGTAATCGAAAGTCGAACCGACAGACAGACAGACAGACAGAATTGCGAGACCCACTTTTTTGGGCTTCGCTATCATCGTAATGTCAACTTTGATCAATATCTCGAGTTGCGAATGTTTTTACGAATGCATAACTTGCCTTATAGTACCTATAAGTCGCAAGTAAAAATCGTAAACCCAAAAGCGTTAAACCCACATAACCAATTCGTAATTAATCCAAAAACCATGAAATCAAAACCGTCAGACTCTTTCTTTTTGATTATTCAAAACTCTAAAAATTAAAAGTAACAAATTATGTAGGAATTAGGATTTATTAGATTGAATGAGTAAGTATAAATTATAAATAATAGATATGCGTAAAGTTGAATTTTGCACACGGGAGCGTTTCGGAAAATTCAACGTTGTGTCGAAAAATACGATTCAATACTTCTGCGGCAAAATTTGTATCGCCATATTTCGCTTGTTAATCTCAAAACGGACTCGTGAAAATTAACAATTCTAAATTTTACCACACTAGTATTTGTTTTTCAATCTGGCAACCCTTTGCTGAATTAGGCTGCATAGATTTAATATTTTTTGATTTACAGTTTTGGGTTAATAGCGACTTGGGCTATGTGGGTTTGACTTTTGGAGACTATAGCGAGTTGAGCTATGTGGGTTTAAAGTTTATGGAATTAATTGCGCGTTGGGCTATATGGGTTAACGTTTTTGGGGTATATAGCTTTCGAGTTTGGATTTTGTGGGGTCAGCTAATTTTGGTTTTTATTTTTGGGGTTTATTAGATTGTACAGTTTGAATATTGTGGTTTTACGGTTTAAATTTCTTAATGGATGGGGCCCTCGTTTCCGCGGGGCCCGGGGCTTCAGTCCCCCCTAGCCCCCTATTAATCCGGGCCTGCCCATACGTCAAGTGCTCGTTGTAGGGATATCGGGTCTTCACTTATGATGGCTCCATCGTCAGCAAAGAATAACTGATGTACTTTTGGATCCGTCACTTTGCCTTCAAGCAGGTAATCAAGAACTGTAATAAAGAGCAAGGGACTCAAGACACTTCCCTGGTGTACACCTACTGTGATTTCGAATTCTTCGGTGACTCCAGCTGCGCATCTTACTTTAGTAACTGCTCCATCATACATGTCCATAATTATCCGCACATAGGTTTCTGGAACTCCTCGTTGCCTGAGGGCCACCCATATTAGATCTCGTGGTTGCCGATCGAATGCTTTTTCAAAATCAACCAATACGACATGCAAATCCTCCAAAGAATCCCGATGCTTTTCCATAATTATTATTATACTCTGGATTGCATCCGTGGTTGACTTACCACCGACAAACCCGCACTGGTCATCAGATAGCCTAATTATTTTTCGCAGTCGGCTACCCAAGACTCGCTCAACGATCTTCATGGTGTGTGACATCGGCTTAATCGAACGGTAATTATCACAGCTTCGAGTATCACCCTTTCCTTTATAAATTGGAAGAAGGTAACTTTCCCTCCATTGATTAGGCATGCGATCACCTCGTATAAGTTTGGAGACAAGAATCATGAGCCATCTAAACCCGATGTCTCCCATCTTTTTCCAAAACTCTGAGGGTATTTCGTCTGGGCCAACAGCTTTTCCCTTTCTGGAGTATTTTACTGCCTCACAGTGGCGTGGCGTGGATAATTTTAAATGGGAACCCGTTATAAAATTTTGTCACCTGTAAAAATGAAAAAAAAATTCTTAGAACCTTAAAACCAACATTTCTAGTAGGGATATGGTATCTACAAATGCATTCCACATTGACTTAGCGAAAAATGTGTAGCTATATTTTTTATACTTCAAGACATTAATATTTCAATCAACAATGAGCTTGAAACATAATAAAAAAGGACCTCCTTTTAGACACCACCCCTTTCGTCGGACATAAATGCGGCACCTTCCTTGGAATTTTCTATTAACTTTTCCTTGCAATCATGTGTCAAGAATATTAAATATATGATGGGACAACTCATCTGCATTAAGACTCGCCCTAACGTCAAAAAATACAAGATATGTTTCTTGTACATATTCCATTCTCTGACAAGAACCGAAATATGGCACTCAGTTGTCCCCTATGACTCAAATCTGATGTTTCGTCGATCATAATCGACACGAACCGCGCTTCTATGATTTCTGTTTTAATTTCAGATTTAATAACAGCCGCGATACTATGTATCAAGTCATTTTGAATATCGTTGCCCTACAACACTACTCTAAATAGGGTTCCATTAAAGTGTCATAGGTAGATACTTATATGTTGATTTTCTTTACACATAAGAAATCAATTTCTGTGTGAAGATTTTGATCCCTCGCAAGATTTTGCGTTCCTAAACACCCAACAAAAATTTATTTTTCTTTGACAGGGATCAAAACCTTTAAATCCATATTTAAAGAAGGATTTACATGTATACATGAAAAACGCACACCAAAAAAAAATTTCGATCTGAGATCGAAATCCCTGGTGTGTAAAGGAAAAAAGGATAAAATATAAACTATCAACTATCCTTACTAAAATTATTTGGTTTCTCCGATAGGTAATGTTAAACAGCAATCTACATTTATCAAAGACATTCCCAAGACAAAATCTAGAACTGCACTAAAATTAAGAAACTAAATTTTTTGTATGACTATAGTGGGTAATAAAAGGAATTAAATCTTCACCTTAACATCTAACTTTTCACTATTTTTAATTAAGTTCAAATTGGCTTTTCAAAACACTAGATTTATTTGAAGTTATTGAACCTGTGGGCACGAGTACGATAACTTGGCCGCCAAGATTTGACGACGGATTTTTGTAGAGGGGTCAAAAATAAGCACTTTTTACTACGGGAGGGGGGGGTCTATCTCCCCCCGTTTAGGAGGTAGGGCACTTTTAGAAAAAATGGTTTAAATTGAAAAAAAAAATATTAAAAAACACCGGCAACACCTACAATAAAGTGCTATACTGCGTTTGAAAGCCAGAAGATTGTTCTATAATCCTGCATTTAAATTTTATTACTCATATCAATAGTTTTTGAGAAATTCGCATTTAAAGTCTAAATTTTGATAAAATAACGTGAAAATAAAAGTTTAGACCAATTGTTTTCAAAATTGTGAAATGAAACTGTAAATTAGCTTACATGTGTTTCAAATGTGTTTCCAAATTTTGATAAAAAAACGTGAAAAAAAAGTTTAGACCGGTTGTTTTCAAAATTATGAAATGAAATTGTAAATTAGCTTATACCTATGTGTTTCATGTATCTATTAGTTCTTAATCGAACACAAAAAACGGCATGGTTCTATGTCTTTTGGTTTTTGAGAAAACCTCCGTTTAGGAGGTAGGGCACTTTTAGAAAAAATGGTTTAAATTGAAAAAAAAAAAAAATATTAAAAAACAACGGCAATACTTACAATAAAGTGCTATACTGCGTTTGAAAGCCAGACGATTCTTCTATAATCCTGCATTTAAATTAAATTACTCATGTCAATGGTTTTTGAGAAATTCGCATTTAAAGTCTAAATTTTGATAAAATAACGTGAAAATAAAAGTTTAGACCAATTGTTTTCAAAATTGTGAAATGAAACTGTAAATTAGCTTACATGTGTTTCATGTATCTATCAGTTCTTAATCGAACACAAAAAACCGCATGGTTCTATGTCTTCTGGTTTTTGAGAAAATCGAAAATAACTCAAACTACTTTTCTACAAAATGTTTGATAATTTTTGCTTCCTTACATAAATAAATCAGTGCTAGCTTCCAACATTACAATATATAAACAGTAAAGTATGTATGGGGGGGCATGCTGCCCCCTGCAACCCCCCTGCTTGGGCACACTATAGGATTTGGGGTAGGTGCGAGGTTGGGTGCATGCAAAGTTTCTTTTGCATTCACAGAATCTGTATTTAAAAAAATTCAAATTTATTCTATTTATCCAATGTCCACAAAATACATATAAAATACAATAAACGATCTTGAAAACCAAAACAAACTTCTGACCATGTTCACCAATACATGGCACTATTTGTCTATTGAAAATACTGCCTAGAAAGGAAATATAAGGACGACTGGGGTTCGCAAATAATAGAGTTTTTATCAGATGTAAAAAAAGTTTACCCTTGTTATACCGATGGTGATATATGTGAGGGTTTACACAGTTAAAAGACATCGATCCTCCCACCCTTCAGAGCGAAAATTTAGAACGCGTTTTACCGCCAAAACATCCTCGGCTTCCCACCATAAAAGAGTAACTCAACGAACTCGACAGTTATAGTACGGACGATGGCTTTATTGACGAGACTTACACACCTTTTTAATACATTTTGACCATTTTTAACTAACTATGACTAACTCCTGACTAACTGACAAAATAACTGACCCAGATGCAATTCTACCTCCTCATGGTGCATTCTGGGTAACGCTAAATGAATTGCGGTACTGAACTAACAAAGATTCATTATGTTTATTAACATTATTCCTTAAAATGGAATCACAGTCACCACCAAAAATAAAAAAAAATAGTTTTGGTAATTTTCGATTTTCTCAAAAACTAGAAGACATAGAACCATGCGGTTTTTTGAGTTCGATTAAGAACTGATGGATACATGGATCACATATAAGTTAATTTACAATTTCATTTCAAAATTTTGAAAACAATCGGTCTAAACTTTTTTTTTCACGTTATTTTATCAAAATTTGGACTTTAAATGCGAATTTCTCAAAAACCATTGACATGAGTAATTTAATTTAAATGCAGGATTTTAGAACAATCTTCTGGCTCTTAAACGCAGTATAGGACTTTATTGTAAGTGTTGCCGTTGTTTTTTAATATTTTTTTTTTTTCAATTTTAACCATTTTTTTCTAAAAGTGCCCCTACCTCTTTAACGGAGGTTTTCTCAAAAACCAGAAGACATAGAACCATGCGGTTTTTTGTGTTCGATTAAGAACTGATGGATACATGAAACACATATCAGCTAATTTACAATTTCATTTCACAATTTTGAAAACAACCGGTCTAAACATTTTTTTCACGTTTTTTTTATCAATATTTGGACTTTAAATGCGAATTTCTCAAAAACTATTGATATGAGTAATAAAATTTAAATGCAGGATTATAGAACAATCTTCTGGCTTTCAAACGCAGTATAGCACTTTATTGTAGGTGTTGCCGGTGTTTTTTAATATTTTTTTTTTCAATTTAAACCATTTTCTCTAAAAGTGCCCCTACCTCCTAAACGGGGGGAGATAGACCCCCCCCCTCCCATAGTAAAAAGTGCTTGTTTTTGACCCCCCTACAAAAACCCGTTATCAAATCTTGGCGGCCAAGTTATCGTACTCTCCCCAACCTGTGCAACACAGTCTTTTATTGAATGCCAATTGAATCTAAATTTAAATTCCTATTAAAAAAAAAGCAAATGCATTTTATTTGTCCAGAGTAGCGATATGCTAAATTTACACTGCTGACAAATTGCCATATATTCTACCATGATTTATTTCATAATTCAACATTATCACAGTAAATATGCAAAAACATCAATCGTGCATTTAACATTAGCATGCAAATCAACATCAAATTCAAAATTAAGAATCAACAATACCCACATGCCATATTTATATTTATATGACATACGAGTATTAAAGAAAAAAAAAAACAAATAAGTCGAAGAACACCGTCTTATTTCTTACAAAAGGTTAAAAAGAGGCGAGCACCTGAACTCCTGCAATGTATTATCTTCCTACTGAAATGCAATGCTAATTGCTAAAGGGAGAATAAAATACAAATAATTCCAACTCCTACAGGTATACATCGAAAATTTTATAAGACGGAATGTAGCGTCTTATTTTTTGAATATGTTGGACGAAGAGGATCCGAAAAACAATGCTTGGGGAAGAAAGGGATATAACACAAATAAATAAGACGGTGATTGAAAAGTATACGTCAGAGTATTTTTGTGACTCTCTTGATTAATGTTGGTTGTGGATTGTGTGTGGAATGTGTTTGGATAAAGTAAAGTATAAGATACAAACGAGAGGCAGAAAGGATAACTTAAAGTTATTCGATGTTTATTTGGTAGATTGTGTTATTTGTGGATTTTTTAAAAGGGAAGACGATAGGAATCGTGTTATATGGACGCCACGCCACTGCTGCCTCACTAACTTCTTCGACTGTGACGTCGGATACTTCGCTTAAGTTAGGTGAAGCTATTGGAAAGTATAGCCTTGGAAATTGTTCGTTTAGAAGTCCGTCACAATACTGTCGCCACCTGTGAAGAATTTCGTTGTCTTCCACAAGTAGTTGGCCTTGAGCATTGTTAATGAACTTTGGCGAACAAATCTCCTGGGCATTTCTTCTTCTTTGAGCGGCTATTTTGAAGATAGTTGCGCCCTTATTCGTGTTTTGCCGTAGCTCTTGAATAGCACCAGCTGTCGGGGTAGAAATTTCATCCAGCTCCCGATACAGGTTTTCTGTATTCTTTGCTTGAATTTGGGCGCACTTCTTCTTCGCTTCTTTCTTGCAGTTTCTATATTCCACTTCGAGGCGTGACTTTTGCTCTGTATCATTAGAGGGGCACTTCGACCAAGCCTTGAAAGCCATTTTCTTTTTACTTATAACTGATTTAGCTTCATCATTCCACCACCATGTTTCTTTGCCTTGTTGGTTGTGTCCTTTTGAAACCCCTAACAGTGTTTTGGCTTTTTCTTTGCAAGTTCTCTGTAGGAGATCCCACATACTTTGTTGTGTACTCTCTTCATTTCGAACTATATCGGTGTTGTTATACAGAACGTTTTGCATATTCGAAATAAAAGCTTCGCCTTTTTCCTTATCCAGATTATACCATTTGATCTTCCCAAAAGTTTTTGTATGTTTGTTGTCGTTCACTGTCTCCATAAAAAATTCTGTCAGTAGGAGACGGTGTTGGTGGGCGATCGCTTCTCCTAGTATCACTTTGCAATCTTTTACCCGGGGTTTCATGAAACTAGATACCAAATGGTAATCAATCTGGGTTTCATTTCCACCACTGCTGTAAGTGACCAGGTGTCGGCTTTGTTTGACGAACATGGTATTTAGTACGATAAGACCGTATGTTTTGCACATGCTCAGGATGTCTTCACCAGGAGGGTTCCTGGTGCCGTATCCGAGGCCTCCATGGCAATCTTCATAGTCTTCGTTTGTCTTCCCGACATGTCCGTTCAAATCTCCGCCCACGAACAAAAACTCTTCCTTTGGGATGTCCTTAAGTAGATTGTGAAAGTCTAGCCAAAATGCATCTTTTTGCACCTGCTCACATCCAATTTGGGGAGCATATGCAGTGACAATACAGTACATGGTGGCGTCGAATGCGAGAGGAACAGTTGGTCAAACAATCAAGGTTGCGGAGCACGAATTTGAAGTGGTGCAATCCTTTAAATACCTTGGGTCAATAGTAGCAGCCGATAACAATATAGAAGAAGAAATACGCGGGCGGCTTCTCAAATCCAACAGAGCCTACTATAGTCTGTCAAAGCTCTTCAAATCCAGAAATCTCACCATAACTTCAAAACTGCTGCTGTACAGGACCATGGTCCTGCCAGTACTCACATATGGATCCGAGACTTGGGTGCTTAGCAAAAGGCACTCCGACCTCTTAGCTGCGTTCGAGAGAAAAGTCTTAAGGAGAATTTTTGGCCCCGTATGTGAGGAAGGACGATTCCGGAGACGGTACAATCATGAACTGTACGCAATCTACCTTGAAGCAGATATCTTGACAAAAATTAAGCTCGGTAGACTCCGGTGGGCAGGGCACCTAGTTCGCATGAGCGAAGAGGAACCTGCTCGGAAAGTTCTTTGTGGTACATTCTATGGTAGACGACAGCGTGGTAGACCATGCTTGCGCTGGAGAGATGGCGTAGACCAGGACGCCCGAAGCCTTGGGGTGCGCAACTGGATGGCGTCGGCTAGAGACCGGGATAGGTGGAGAGACTTGTTGAAAGAGGCCAGGACCGGAACCCGGTTGTCGAGCCGATGATGATGATGATGCAGTGACAATATTCCACAACTTTCCTTTAATCACCAATTTAAGGGACATCAAACGTTCGCTGGATTTCGAAATGGTCAATACGCTGCCTAATAGATGTTTTGCAAGGATGATTCCGATTCCGTTTTTACCCTTTTCCGTTCCATAGTAGAACATCTTATAGTTTTTTGTCCTCGTATCCAAGAAACGGGCCTTGTTTCCCGTGTTTCGCCATTTTGTTTCTTGAACACATAAGATGTCCACTCGCCTTCTTTTCATCATCTCTTCCAGCTCGAAGCTTCGACCTGTCATACTGCCAACGTTCCAACTCGCAACTCTCAGATTTTGTATAATCTGCGGCATTACTTTGCTAGCCCCCGGAATCCGTCTAGCTCTGACCCGAGCATTGCTGCTCGGTCCAGGATCAGTACCATGTGTAACAATGGTAGTGCCTGGCGGGGTAGTGTCATTTTGAACGAGTACTTCCATAATGCTTGAATTCACAAAATCCTGGTTGTAAGTATCGACGTGTGCATGCTCTAGTTTTGTATTTGATCTCTCTTTTACGGCACCGGTGATCTCCAGTCGTGCCAGCCCAGGGACTGGCATGCACACTTTTGGGAAAGTTTATAGGTGTTACGTGCAGTGTTGTTCCATGTAGACAAAAAATGTAGACTACACGATTGTCTACGTGTAGACAATTCAACGTATACAATTCCTGATTGTCTACATGCCAATGTCAACAATGTGTAGACAACGTAGACATTCAATTTTCCTTATTATGTTTCATCTAATAAATCAGAGCTCGAGCCAAAATCATTGTCATCAATCAAAACAATCATAGACACATCGCCGGATTAAGATGTCGCAGGTGATTGGAATTGCTTACAGGCACTGCTTTCGTAAATGAATGTGAAGGCATTATTATTAGGATATGAATATGCTTTTTTTAACAAATTTTTATTTACCTGTGCAGTATTTTGTAGATTTTTGTTGCACACTGTACAATATGCCACAAATTTGTTATTGTTTTCCATTAAAAGAAAACCTAGGTGATCGAAACCTTTATTTTTTCGTCGACCAATATTTGAATAAAAACTCAAATTAACACCTGAAATTTTCTTAAATGAAGTAAACAATGTGACAGAGAAATCAAGAATGACAAATTGGCTGGCATGCTTTGTCTACATTGTCGACATCATAGTCGACATTGTCTACATTGTCGACACCATAGTCGACATTGTCTACATTGTCTAAATTGTCGACACAATTGTCTACGCATTAATGTAGACAATCAAAGTCGACACGTAGAGGAACAACACTGGTTACGTGTCGCTAGGTTCACCTTGCTGTTTGTGGCCTAGATGTATTTACTCCTTTAGTCGCCTTTTACGACAAGCGGGGAGGCGCTGCAGAAATATTCTAACCCGTCCCTGCACAGGATTTATCAGATTAAAATTAGCAAAATGTTTTTTTTTTACCTAGTATCATACGAAAATATGTAGTTTTAAGGAGTTTTGCAATGATGGCGGGTAGATGTTGAAATGGAATAAAACAAGCTGGGTGTGAGGTTTGAACGAAATTCGTTTTTATTTGAAATGTCCATATGTATGCCATACGTATGAAATATTACATCATTCAAATGCTCACCTCGACTTCTTTCAGTGGCACGGATCGAGTGGTCCAATTTTCAATGACTCTTCTCCATAGATCCGGCTGATTTTGAGTGATGGCCTATGTTATGTTCACCTGAATGGCATTGGTCTATAGTGGCTTCTTCTTGTGGAAACTCCACAAGAAATATTCTAGCGGGGTCAAATCGCACGACCTTAGTGGCCAATTCGCAACACATCCTGACTTTCGAATCGTTCATGCAGAATGTCAATGGTGCGTCCGACATGTGGCACGTAACGCCGCCGCGCCGTCGTCCTGCTGGAACCTTATTGCGTCTACCACCTGCATATGGTTCAATTTGTACTTAAGAAATTGGCTACCATCGTTTTGTAGCGCTTGCCATTGCCAGTGACTGCCAACCAACTTCATTGTTGAAAAAGTACCCAACGACGCCGTCCGTCGCCCCAAAATTCAGCTGATGAGCACAGCCACGTGCGACATATACGGCAATTTGGGTTGTTAACACAGCAATTCATCAAAAAATGCGCCCCTTCGCTATAAATGTCTTTTTCGGCCAAAACTGGGGTCCTCTTACAAACGCTCCGAAGCCCAGTCAGCGAATTATCGGCATTGTCACTCCGACGCAAAATTCGTCAGTTGAAATCTGCGAAAGGACGTGTTTTTGTGCACCTCGAGGAATCGACTGCTTCGGGTTCTGATGTACACTTTCACGGACCGTGACGATATGCTCGGCCGATCTTGCGTTCCTTTGACTTCTGAATATTGTCTGATTGATTACCGAACCAGTCGTATTTGGACAATAAACGTTGCACTTGAAGGTCTACCACGGAACCGTTTAACTAACGAACACTAATTTTGATAATGAAGTTTTATAATTTGGGCTCACTATTCAATCATTGTAACTTGCCATGCTGATTTTGCATCAATAAATGAAATCTACCCAAAATCTACGAGTTATAACTTACGTCTAAAAAGTTAAGAAGAATTGCTTAAGGTTAAGAGTGTTGATAAAGAAAGATTTTGAGACAGTGTCAAGGGGAGTGGAAGTCAAAAGAAGTTAGCATACTATTAGTATTTCGTGCAGTCATATTGATAATTTTGTGAGTTGAACTGACAGTAAAATTGTCAATTTTCAATCATTTACCGGTGTTGTAAGTACGATAATTTCAGATTGTCATTTTCATAATTTAAAGATTTGATATTCATATTGACAACTACGAATTTTATATGGAAAATCACGATTGTGGTATTGAAACAATGGTTATTAATTTGATTACAGAAGTTGTCAAATTGAACACTTCGATTGTGAATTTTATCACAGAAGTTATCAAACTGAAGACGACTGTTGTCAATTTGAAAACTGAAATTATCAATTTGATCTCAACATTGTCAACCTGAAAACTGCAATTATCAATTTGATCACAGCAGTTGTCAAACTGAAAACTATGGTTGTTAATTTGATTACAACAGTTTTCAAATTAAAGACTTTGATTGTAAATTTGATCCCAGAAGTTGTTAAACATAAAAACCACGGTTGTAAATTTTAAAAATGAAATAGCCAATTTGATTACAGTAGTTGTCCAACTGCAAATGTCAATTTTATCATACGAGTTGTGAAATTAACAACTTGTACTGTTCATTTTATAACAGTAGTTGTCAAGTTAAGAACTACTGTTCTCAAATTAAAAACAGTGTTTGTCAATTTGATCTCAGTAGTCTTCAAATTGATTACAGCTTTTCTCAATTTGATCACAGCAGATATCAAGTAAAAAATCACAGGCGTAACATTGAAAATTACAAATGACAATTTGATTTATACAGTTGTCAAAATGGAAACCACGTTTATAAAATTTAAAATCGTAGTTTTCAATTTGACAACTGTTTAAATCAAATTGAAAGTTTTAATCTGCAATTTGAAAACCGCGGTTTTCAATAGAAAATATTGTTATGATAAAACTTACGATTGCAGTTTTCATCAATGGATGGCTGTTTTGGAACTAAAAATTTTTTTTTAAATTAACATGTCATGGCTGAAGCTTTACTTACTATTCAAAGTTTCGAGTCATCTTAATATAAGTCATTTCCATTCTGAAATACAAGCTTTTAAAAAAGTTTTAAGAAATATTTTCGGATCAGTTTATCAATTTTACATGGTTGTATACTATAGTAAGCTTAGACTACCTGAAATTGTCATAAATCAAGAATAAATCCCGAAAACCGTGTATTGCCTCAGTGACATACCTATCACTAAAAAACTAGGATTTTGGATAAAAGTTTATGATTAATTACAACAAATGATAAATAATAATCAGAAAACTATACCTTTTAAAACTGGGTATAAATGTTCTTGGTTCCAGCTCCTCAAAAGGTTTTTTAACTCCGTATTGTCAGTTTGAATGTCATGGTTTTGAATATGAAAATTTTGATAACCGCATTTCTCGTTATGTATAATTTGGCAGTATGTGTCCTATCAACTGTGAATACTTATAACAATGTTAAAAGCAAAGCAAATTATCTTGATCACGATATTATTATCCTTATGACTCTCAGTAAAAATTAAATTTTTCGACCGATTCCGATAATGCCTACGCCAGACAGACAAATATGCAACTCCGGTTATTCAAATTGACAATCAGAATTATCAAGTTGATGACTTTAGTTGTCAATGTTAAGTTTTTAAGGAAATGATCATTATATTTACAACCACAATTGTTAAAGCGATGACTGCAACCGCAAAATGTTCGTATTGACCAGGGACGAACGCAGGTGGGGGGTTTAGGTGTTCAAACCCCTCCACACCGAAACAACCAAAAATATAAGGGTTCATTTTGTTAAAAAAAAAAACAATGTGTTATTTTCGTGCCATAAATTCTTCGGGTACTGTTGTTTTTTCTTACGACTTATGGGTACTATACAGCAAGTAATGCATTCGTAAAAAAAAGCGAACCCAAGATTTTTATCAAAGTTGACATAACGATGATAGCGAAGACGAAAAAAGTGGATTCCAAAATTCTATCTGTCTGTTTGACCACGGCCTAAAAGACTGGGCCGATTTTCGTTAAACTTGGTAGATATCGTGTGGGGGGACACGTTTCTTTCCCTTTTTTTTAAGACCAAAAGTAACGGTACCTGCCATACGATTTTTTTCGAAATCTTATAAATATTTTTTCCTCAAAAACTGTCCCACAGAATTTGAAAAAAAAAAAATCATAAAATTTCATTCAGTTAAAACTAGTTAATGGTTGAAAAAAATGTTTTAAAAAAAATGGTTATTCTTAGAAGCCCCCACGAACCATTTTTTCGGTTTTTGATTTTATCGAAAACAGTACCTAAAACCGATTTTAATCATTATGAAGCCCTTCTAAGGTTTAAATATTATTGCGTATACAAATTTTAAAAGTTTTGTTCTTGGATTCTTAAAAAAAATTTCAAAATTTTTTTTTGGAAACTCAATATTTCGAAAACCCCATGCTTTTTTTTAAGCTTGATAAATAAAAGTTTCTTAGTTATAATCTACAAGATCTGAGGAAAAAAAATTGTTTTACTTAAAAATGAAGGTACCCACCATACAAACGGCTCCGAGAATTTTGATATTTTTTTTTTGTTTCGATTAATCTTTACTTTTAGAGAAGCTTCTAAAAAAACATTGCATTTTAAGACTTAAGAAAATATTTTTTGAATTTTTGGAAAAAAAAAATCTATTTTTTTTTGAAAATTCGATATCTCAAAAACCGCTCAATATTTTTTTAGTAAATTGAATTTTTATTCGAACAATAATGAAAAGTTTAAATATGCGTACCAAAATTTGTTCTAAAATATGTTTTTAAAATTTTGTATACATTTTTTAAGAAACCACTAAAACGAATTACAGTTTTGTCCTTGCATAAACTTATATTTGCTCAAAACACATGGCATCTTGTGTTTAGATCCAACTACTAAAAAATGAATTTTATGCTTTTTCTCTTATAACATTAATTTTTGAAATTCTTAGTCTTTTACATAGGAGCAAGATGGTGCGACCCAGTTGTGCATTTTATTTTATGTGTCTTCGTATTTTAACGTAACTGTCTTAATTTATATTGATGATTAACAAATAGACACGAAGCGAACAGCAATTGCGTTTATGATAATTTATATTATGTATAGGGTAGAAAACGGAGAAAGTTTGAGTTATTGATGGCTCCAAGTTCGAAGTGTGTTGAAGTACAGAAATAGAAAAAACTCACTCATTTCGTTTGTGTGAAATTTACAGTTTCAGATGAGTAGCACATACATAGCACCCGCGAGAGCGTCTTGGTTATAATTATTATGTAGTAGTTAACGTAGGTACCAATTGAATGTTGCTGGTGTCCTTATGTTTTCGTATAACTCTTTTTCGTATGATCGCAAAAGTACAAGTTATAACTTCACGTATTAATATATTCCGGATTAAGTTTTGCAGATTTGGACCACTATGCGAACCTAGAACTTATTATAACCCTATTGGTAGGTATTTTATTTATTAAATTAAATTTAAATAAATTGGCAAATAAATGGAGCTCAAGATGAACTTCGCTCGTTGAAGGTTTACAAAAGATTAATTTCAGTAATAGCAGAAACTGTTGATGCCGGTTGTGTTAACAGCTAAGTTTGATTATATACTTGGTGATAGGTATAATATGTACATTTGGTGGTGTGATCTGCTTACGGTTGATGCCGATGCGGTGGTTTAAACAGCTAAGCATAGCTGGGCATTAACTCGTTAATCCGTTAATCGTTAATTAACGAAGTTAACATTTTGATTAACGGATTAACTTTTAAGTTAACTTTCAAAAATGTTAACGGACACGTTAAATCCGTTAATCCACGTTAAGTCCGTTAATCGTTAATCCAATGCCTACTATTTACCGCACGGCGCCAAAAACAGGTTCAGACAAGTGAGATAAGTGCAAAAACAGCTAGGTACGAGTACGTATTATATTTTGACGGCGCGTGCGAGTGAGAAAACTGTGAAGAGATTCATTTCGTTTGATCATTTTATTATGCCGGTCGTCCACTATGTGCGCGATAAGTTCAACCAACTTCGTTCAACTTTTTATTCAACTCTTTCGTTGGATAAACGAATTTACAACTTCTTACACTAGTGCAGCAACTTACGTAATTCACGTTGAGCAACTAAAGTTGAACAAAATGCGTTTGGAACCCCGTACACATAATTGACCAACTTTCCCATATGTTGAGTAACCCCGCACACCTAGTTGATCAACTCTTAAAACTTATTCCAGTTGTGAATAGCTCCGTACACCTAGTTGACCATTTTACTCAAATGTTGAACAACCTCGTACACTAGTTGATAAACTTGTTCGATTTTGACAGAAAAAAATTTTGTTCGAGTTGATCAACTGCGTTTTCGATATTGTTTCTCAACCAGTTGATGAACGAGTTGATACCTTCGTACACTTAACCAATGATCACTCGTTGGGAACGCGTTGAACGCACCACCATAAACAAAAAACTCAAACGTCAAACCTGAAATAATTTTGACTTCAGTTCGGTACATACATTTATTGTCGCACGCCTTCGCTTTAAAAAATTCTTAAATTTGTTCCGTATGAGTATGATTTCCTCTAAGAAAAAAAAAGTGGCTGCCGCATTAATAATATTAGAAAATGAACGACAAAGGAAGAAAAAACAGCCAAGACGATTCTGGGTAGATGATTTTTTCTTGAGTTGCGAAGAAAATTGTTTTTTCAATGAAATATATGAGAAATTCAAATCGATTGATCCCACCGCGCCCGTGAAATCCCAAAGAAAATTAAAAAGTTGATCAACGCGTTGAACAAATAATGTGAAACACATTATCTTGAAAATGTTGCTCAACGTGTTGATCGAACATTTTCAAGGAGCAACACGAGCTCGTAAACTACCCGTACACTGGTTGCGCAATTCGTTGAGCAACGGCCAACAACTAGATCCAACCCGTTGGTTGAACAGAATTGAAGGCACCGTACATTAGAGTTGAATGCGTTGAATTCGAAATTTGTGCATTGATCGCCAAGTGAACGACCGGCATTACTTAGCGCCGGTGCTCAGAGTAAAAAAATATAAAAAAATGCACTTTTTATCACAAGTTAACGGATTAACGATTAACGTTAACTTGCGTTAATTCTTCCGAAATTTAACGCTTTAACGTTTAACGAAGCTAACTTTTTTAGTAGCGGATTAACGATTAACGAAGTTAACTGTTTGATTAACGGTGCCCAGCTATGCAGCTAAGCATATATTTATGCATATATGTACGTACGTTGCATGATACAATTTGCTTGCGCTATGTATAAAGTTTATATGATGTGACTTGCTGGTTTCCAAATTAAAGTGTTGCCATCACTGTAACTGGTTCGTATTGCTACAATGCAATCAACATCGTTGATTCTTAGAATGAAACGCAGAGGATCAAGACTTCCTTGTGGATCACCAGATAGGGTCTAATTCTGAGCTTCTAAACAGGAGGCTATTTCAATACTCAAATAAGACCTTATTCATTTATAAAGGTTCATCTAGAGTAGTTCTTGTAAGTTTAGAAGGTTTATTAGGACACCAGATACACATATACATGATTTTAATTGTGCGCTAAATGTTGTTGAAGATTGAGTGAAATTAATAAAATTTATCGAATTTAAGCCCAGCAAAAGACTTACATACTCAACTTTTAAAAAGTTATCTGTTGTTACTTTCAAAATTATATCCCCCTTTCTTTCGCAATAGGCGGGAATCCATCATCAAATAAACTTTCGTTTTCCTTATATGACAGAAATTTCTCAATTCACAATTGCATCAAGACCAAATGATTTAATTTCCAATTCCCACCACATAGATGTCCAATTAGGAGCCCAATGTATGTGCTTTCGCATTTCCTCTCCAGAACATAATGGCACACAAAGTCTCAAATCAAACGAAGTTGTATACGGTGTATAGTGTAGATATAGTAAAATCTTACCAGCTAAATTCAGCCATTTATCTTGGATCATTAGCGCGTGCATCAAGTATACCTATCTATACTCACTTATTAATCGAACCTAGTCGAAATGGCGCCATTACAAGAGTCTGTCCGTCCGCGTTGTCCCTCATCATAATCATCATCATCATCATCGACTCAGATCATAAATCATTTCAATAAATTCTTCTGCGTGAATTTTGATCCATCATCATTAAACCATTGCGGGTCTTGCAATACGAATAGAACCCAAATCAGTTTGTTGAATTCAATTCTCGGGGCGTTGATTCCGACATATGAATATGAATATGCATTTACTTGAAATTACTGCGTTTTTTTTTCTCCATTTTTTATTCATTTGGGAATAATATTATTATAACATGAGAAATTACAAAAAAGGAACAAATTCCAAGGAAGACAAGTAATACGGGTGAGCTGGATGGTTCGGACATAGGGCGAGTAGAAATAAAATGAAAAATGACATCACTGACGTCACGTAGAGCGTGTAAACGAATGTGACATGTTGTGATCATGTCAAAAAGCTGATGAGACGATAATGTCTGTTGGGTCGAATGATTAAGCAGGCATTAAAATCATAATAAGTACATAATTGTCTTCTTCAATTAATACGGATACCGCTTCGATGATAGGACGAAATACCTCAGTGATTAGGAGTAATACTATAAGATTTAAGAGTTAAAATTTTAAGCATTGAAAAAGTTTTAAGTAAGTGAATTAATATTTGGAAGCTCATGTTGATTATTGACCAATCTGATCTGGCTTTTCACGCCTAAAGAAAGTTTTAAGAAACTAAGAATTTACTTGTGATCATGTGGTTTTAATAAGATAGTGAATTAAAAATTTCTTGTCATTTAAAGAAATCTTGTAAATGGTGTCTATAAGTAGGTAGGCTTAAGAATTAACCCTGCAAAGAACCTTCAGCCACACATCGATACCCAGAAGTAGGAAGAAGTAAAATATCTATACTCTGTCCAATAAAAACATGCAGTGTGGGCAAGATAGGACGTTTGCCTCGCATTCTGGCTACAGTGAATTGCATAAATCTGTCCTTCATTAAAGCTCTCACAGGGTTATCGTAGTGTTGATTTTAAATGGACCTTTTTTTTAAAGCTCTAAAATCAAAAGCACCTCAACAGAAACCCAAGGAAAAAAAACTGAACAAGTTACGAAATGAACAAGGGTAACTCTGAACGCACATCAATATTTAATGGGGGTTGAAATTGAATAGCAGCAACAGCCATAGACCACACCAATTCAGTGCACAGGTGCACACTCAGATGTGCAGTCAATAGGACGTCGGGCCTGTGTCAGATGCAATCGAAAATTTATGGGCGCACAAACACTTTTTTATGGAGGAGTTCTTTCAATTTAGCATGGTGCAAAAATATAGAACGCTACTGATTTTGAAAAAGCTCTCCCATAAGACGTGTACTGCATATTTTTATTGGACAGAGTATAGGAATTACTATAGATAGCCAACTTCTCTGGAATAAAGACGTCGACTTAGCTATTGATATGCAAATCATAACCAAACATCCTTCGGTGAATGTACACTTTGAAGATAAGACCCATCATTACCTATGGTGCAGTTGCAGATGTTATAAAAGAACCGATCTACCAATCGCTAGGAAATCACTAGAATAAGTTCAAAGACTCGCATGCCTATGCATCATAGGAGAACTTGTCCTATTGTAGCAAGGATGATATTCTTCACATAACCCCACTAGATGTAGTAGTAGGAAGTGCAACAATGACAAGATTCACTGCGCAAGATCCTGGGAGGATTAAATGCATAGAAATTAGAGGAGGAGACTCCATTTACAGATCTTCGCGATCAAGTTTGCTAGACATTCCAAGCGATCGAATACTCTTAGTGAAAAAATAAAACTTCACACCGATTTAAGTACCAAGAATGAATGAGTTGACGAAACAGTGAACTACTCTCTTGATGCAAATGGAATACTGGTCGAGCGCGAACGTGTTTAAGGACAAGTGCATGATTTTTGGGTCCAGAACTAAACTTTCTCTGGCTACTGGGGATGAATTGTAATATTAACTGTATTGACTGAAACCTCATTTTACCCAGCTTAAAACTCCGATTTCTCTTCCTTCAAGTTCATCCGAATCCTTGTTTCTTAGTGTTAAGATATCATAAGAGCTTTTTTAAAGTTATATTTGAGAAATCGTAAAGTCTTGTTTGCCAAATTATTAATAAATAAATAATAAGAGACCTTTATTTAATTTGAATTCAACCTTCTTATGAATTTAAAATTTATTAAAATATTTTTTTTTTGAATATTTGGGGCGTAAAATATAAAAAGGGTACTTGGGGCTATTAAGTGCTCTTAACAGGATTAGTAAGAGCTGTATACTATGGAGGACGACAGTAACTGGACAGTTGTTGGCCGAAATGAATTATTTGAATTTGGAGGAAAGAAAGAAACCTGCACTGGAACAACAAATTAGCAATTAAGGGACTAAATTATTATATTCATTGCACAGATTTGAATATTAAAAAAAATATTGTATGGCTGTTAGAGTCTTAAGAGGCAGTTTCGCGCATTTAAGACTATTGTTTAAATTTTCGAGCACAGTGCGAACGCTTAGGAATGTTGGAGACTGAAGCACATTGGCTATGAATATCTGAAAATCGTAGTGGAAGGGAATATTAAGTCGGGTAAAGCCTTCAACATTCTTGTAGTGTGTCTAAAGAAAGAATCTCTCCGCCGGAGTCCCAATGCGAAATTCGACAAACTAATTTCTGCGAAAAGCCGAGATCTTGTACACGGCGAGGAATCGATTGCCGCGGGTTCCACCTTCACGTTCTCAGTCACCAACTGTGGCGGTTTTCTAGGCAAAATGTTGGCTATAACTGATTAACGAACCGGACGTCTCAAATTTAGCCACCATACTCTGACTGGTGCCGACATGTGAAGGATCACCACATCTACCGTAACATGGGCGCAACGTGAGCAACGTGTGCACTAGCGAACACTCATTCTGATAATAAATTTTGAACGTGATATTCAATCGTGTATCTTACCATCATGATTTACCATCAGTAATTCATTAATAAACAACAGATTTGACAGATAGCACCGAAACAACATGGCCTCCGGAGGCCGCGAAAATCTACCCGTGCCAATGAAAAACCATTTATATGCGATATGGTCTGTAAGGTGTTAATTCTGTTCGTAACTTGTTTTTTACTGCAGTCATTTTAGGCACTTGGGTGCTTTGGGAATCTAGTTTACCAATTACTTCGAGAGCTCATCTTTTTCCAATGCTCCTATACACTGTACATCGAAATAGTTGGAATTGAAGCCTGTTGCAAGCAATTGATTGTTTTACTAAAGCGGTTCTCTCTTCCCTTAACACAGGGCAAGCTTTAACGAAATAGGGAAAGATTTAATAGGAGGTACATACTCGTATTAGTTTTGGAGTTTTAGTTATTGAAAGTGGAGGAAAATACAGAGTTCGGCAAATCATTTAACATTCGTATGGTACGACTTACTCTATCAACTTGACAGCACGTCCGAAGTTGGGCAAGTTGAGCTCAAGAGTAAGCTAATGGGTATTCCATGTAGCACGAGTATTGCGGTTGAATTGAAAACTGTTTGTAAAAATAACGATAGGATAATGATACATATGAAACTATACGTCGCGTGCGTCGGTGCTCAAAAGATGTAAAGGTTTCCGTTAAAGTTCTACCTCCTATCATTTTATAGCTCTGTTTTCCGTTCTATCCAAAAAACTTATGACTGTTATATAGGATCCTTACTTTAAACGGGTGATGACTTAAGAGTTTATATCCAGATCAGAATGGATACAAAAATTCTTGCATCTTCGGATGAAACCTAAACACTTAAGTTTTTAGCGACGTTGAATATGTGATCATTCTACACAATGTGGTCTGTCACGCACAGTTGTTCGCCTTCCTCAGTGCAAGTGCCGCTCATGGATAGCGACATACTTGAATGACAGGAGACAGTATTGAATTTTTTAAACATTAAATTCTACCCGGTTTTTGTTCACCCATTGAAAAACGCTGTCAATATAACTTTTAAGGTTTTCGCGGTTGTTGGGCATTTTCGGATTAGCCGCGTTATTTAAATTTTAAGAGTTCAATTTAAAACTCACCCCAAACGTTTTGCAATCAAACTCTAAAAAATTTAAATAACGGGGCTAATCCGAATACATTTATCAATAACGTTGTCAATATCAAAATTCATTGTAACAAAATATTATTGTTGAAGTTCAACATCTGAAGAAAAAGGAGATTAATCTAAAAACCAATAGAGAACCTGAGAGAACTGTCATGACAACAATTAAATGGATAAATTAAATGGATAAAGAGCTTCAGATAAAAGATGACTGACAAATATCAGAAAGAGAGTTGGAGACAAAATGGAGCCCTGGGCCACATTGGTATTTATTTTATGAAAAACTGAATTTAACACATCCAATAAAACTAAATAGAGCTTGATGCCAAACTCAAATAATGCTTTTCAAATTAAAGCACAATAATCTTACTTTCTCCAAATCGATATAACTTCATAATCAGATAATAGAGGTTAAAAAAACTGTCATGGTTATCTCTGATCATTAACATGAACTAGATTTTTCGTGAAATTTTAAAATAATAGCAGTGTTCATAGGTTTTCTCAAAATAAAATTTTCATTGCAACCACTTAAGATCTCAAGACATAACTCCACACATTTCATTTCTCTTTCTATGTTTTACTTACACCCCCATTAAAAGGGCTGTAATCAAAAATACATATAATCAACTCAATTTCCTAAATTTTTTTCTAAAGTGAAGAGGTGAATGAGTAGTGAACTAATTTTTTGTGTATGAAAAAGACTTTGACACAACCTTGTTGACTTTGAAGAGATTTTGATATTTTTGCTAAAAATCTAGATTTTAATTCGGTGTAGAAAGACTATAGTCTACAAGATCAAGCGATTTCTTATCGTCACAAGAAAAGAGGTAGGCTTGAGGTCAAACCCCACCGCTTGTGTTCAGCTTCAGATGTGGTCTTGAGCTGTCCCTCATTAACGTAATGAGCACACTTAAAATGATTGCCATTAACACTACGGCCAAACAACTTACTTATCAGTTGATATTCCTTTTCAAACTGCCCTCTGGAGATATTTTTTTATTTAAAACTTCTTCTCTATTGTTCTTTGCGTAACTTATCTAGATACTTACAGAACTTACATATTTGCAATTAAGAAAATATCTTCTTTAGTCATTAAAAAAATTCTAAAAGTATAATCCTGGCCTTATATTTACCTGTCTATAGCCCTTCGTTGCTCTGCCTTCTTAGGGTTAACTTAGGGAAATTCCTTCTTCAATATTTTCTGCAGGAAATGTAAGTGTATTCCAGCATCTTAATGTGTATATCCCTTCACATCAAACTTTAATCCCATTAACACCAGTTCCCATACACACTCACTAATCATAATGAGAAGATCCGCTAGAAAGATATGGCATTGTGTCCCAGCCAATTGCTTATTAATAACTCAATTGTTCAGACACATCCGCAGCCAGACAACACAAAATCGCAACACTCCTAACATCATAATCGTGCTCGTCATTGCTGAATGACACTTTGAAAAAGAACATCAAACTCATTATGCAGCTTATTGTTCCACGAATCCTGATTTATCCTCACCGGCAAACAATGAAAACTGTCAGAGGTCCTTCAAAGCGAATTAGGATATATTTTTTTCTTTTTTAATTCAATTACCATTCTATTCAAACAAACATGTCCTTTTTTGCCGATCGGAGTAGAAGTGTAGATTTCTAAATGGATTTGACTTTTGTGATGATGATGATCCTTTTCGTTCCGTGTTGGACCGAAATACTGGTAACAGAGAATAATGGCAGCTAACATGACTTCAGCAGCTAATTTTCTGCGCTTATCCACGTCAATGTCGAGTTAACATCTAGAGCAAACAAAAATCAGGAAAAATAGAACAACAACAACACCAGGTTTCGGGAAATTGTCACTCAGCGAAAACCTTCCGTCTATGATCCGAGGGACGAGGAGGGTTGGCAAGAATAAATATACAAATTTAATTCGATAATGTTTCTGTTTCCTCCTGATACTGGTATTATAGCCACAAGGAGGCGGAGGAAATCATTCGTGGAAAAAAGCCACAGCAGAACAGAGTCCTGCCTACATACGCAACACAGTACTGACAGTCGGATAACCCCTCCATTCACACAGTCTCAATCTGGAATGGTTGTTACACAAAATGTCAAACGAACGACCCGAAAAACACTTGCTGGTACAAATGGTGAATTTTTTATCACGTCACACATCTCGCCCCCGGATTGGAAGTTGGATTTGGAAGCCCAAGCAGCCTGCTGAAGACGAAGAAGACGCGTTACTTCGGCCGCGACGACGAAGAAACCAGCAGCAGCAGGACGTTGAACATGGGAGGACGGACTACCAAACAACACATTAACCAGATTCAGGAACTGCTGTTCTGCTGTTCTTATTTTCATTTTGCCATTTTTCGGGTTGGGATGTGTGTGCCAGTGCCTGTATGTGCAAATGTCAAACGTCACAATTTGACATGCATGTGACATATCAGTGACAGCTATGCATTAATCAAATTCTCTTCTCTTCGGTGAATGGCGTAAATTTTGTACGCCCTTTGTTCGTTTCGCGCGAACGACAGGATAACTTTTTTATACGAGTATATACCTCGATTCTGGATGATGTGCCTCTGACTTTTGCTCCTGGACGTGGATGTGTGTTCTAAGGGAAATGAATACGTAATGTGTGAAGGGCCACTTACATGGTTGGCTTTTGAATATTTGTTTCTTATTTTTGTTTTATAAAATAAAATACAAAAAAAAAAAAAAACTCTTTCTTCCTTATAGCGGGTTTATTTGGGTTGGGCTGCAGTAGGGAAAAGTTTACGAAATTAGAGGTTTTACTTTAATGGAAATCTTATGTGAAAAGAGGTTTTTTATATTTAAGTTTCGTTGCTGGAGGTTAAAAATAAAATGACTGATGCAGGGAGATCCGGAGTGGTAGGGTGCATAATTTAATTGAATGAAAATTGTTTGTTCGGAATTGCAATTCGTTGTATTGCAATAGAGGGGGATTATCGAACTCAGTTTTGCTGCAACTTACAATTGGGACCGAGAAGCGGACTCGCCATTTTTGAAGATGGGTGACATTCAAATAATTTGAATGAAGTTTTAACTTAGGTCGAGTCAATACCTCCACCTATGTGGCTTAACACTTATAGCTATTTCTAAATATAACTATTATATATTAACACTAAGAAGCAAAGTTTGGGATGAGATTAAAGGAGGTTTACACGGAGTTTAAGGCTTGGTTAACTGAGGCTTGAATCGAAAGAGTTAATATTACAGTTAATCGCGAACAGATTACTAGTAATATTAATAGTACATAGGTGGGTTCGGTGATAAAAGAGACGAGGATTTCTTGTATTACGGTATTAAGTGTTGAAACTTGAAAGAGATTGAGTTGTTAAGAGTTGTGCAGTCAACAAATATTGAAAGTAGTCGATGAATGAAGAGAATATTGATTGAATCTCTTCCTTATTCTACAGTATTCAAGTTAATTTGTTGAAGGTTGACGGTGCAGAAACGCAGGTAGAATCAAAGAGTTATTCCAAGACAGACCAGGATAGAAAAATCCTGAGAAGCACGTTCAATATCTACTTTCGATTCTGGATTTACTAACCTGTTAATAAGTGAATTATAGATATTCAAGAAGGGCTCGGGTCACGTAGGAATCGAAAAACTTTTTGGGAATTCGTTTCACAAACGCCAAGTGCTTAGCTTTCCATAAGAATAATCTCGTCAATATGTGTAATAATAATAAAGTTGAGCTGTCTAAAGTGATTGATTGGCATTTGGAAATATTTTGCTCCAAGCTATTTTTGAGGCACCAGATAGAGAAACTGTCGAGCTCAATTTGAAAAAAGAATAGAATCATGTGTTCGGAAAAAATGGCATCAATCCCGAACACCTCAGTACAAAACCATCTTAAACCGCTACTCGAATGAACTCAAATATGATATCGGAGACTCAAAAATCGGAAGATTTCTACCTTTCTTGAAGGTCTGACTGCAGATAAAAATACGAACTATTCATTCCACGCCAATGGAAAGTCGCAGAAGTTTTAATACGAGTAGTTCCAAAACCGGGAAAGTCTCCGAACGAAAAGAAATCTTATAGACCGATTTCCCCCTTGCCACTGATCTCCAAGGTATTTGAGAAAATCTAATTTAAGCGACTGCTTCCTATTATCGAAGAAAAGCGGCTTATTCCCGACCATCAATTTGGTTTCCGGAAAAGCCACTCAACAATTGATCAGGTGTATAGAATAACCAATGAAATTGAGAAATCACTAGAGGGAAAAAATGGTTGTTCAAGCGCATTTCTAGACGTCTCTCAAGCCTTCGACAAGGTCTGGCACGATGGCCTTAAGTTTAAACTGCGACAGGTCTTTCCGGAGCAAGGAAATCAATGCTGGTGTTCCCCAGGGAAGTGTTCTCGGTCCGATTCTGTTCGTACTATACATTAGCGATATTCCTCAAGAAGAAGATACCATAAAAAGTATTTTTGCAGACGATATGGCTATACTTGCAATATCCGATTCAGTTGAATCTGCAACCGAGCAGCTCCAACTAGCTCTAGATAAAATTTCGGTATGGACTAAGAAATGGCGAATTGTTCTTAATGAGTCCAAATCAATACATGTTAATTTTACCTACAAAAAAATTACCAATCTGCCCACTTATATTAATTCGGTGGAAAAACCAAATGCTAATGAAGTAAAGTACCTAGGAATGACACTATACGCTAAGCTTAAATGGAAAACTCACGATAAAAAGAAACGATATCAACTTGAAAACTTAAATTACGTGAAATAAATTGGCTTATTGGAAGAAACTCCAAGCTCAGCATTTACAATAAATTGCTTAACATAAGCAAGTGATAAAACCAGTATGGACGTACGGTATACAACTTTGGAGTTGTACTTAACCAAGCAATAGACAAATATTACAATCTTTTCAGAACAAAGTTCTCAGAGAAATCGATAATGCTCCGTGGTACATCATAAACAGTGATTTACACAGAGACTTACGATTACCAACTTTTGAACATGAAATAGCAGTTTTCGCTGGGAAGCTACGAAATCACTTAAATAAGCATAGAAATAGAATTATTCGACAAATAATTAATGAGACAAACCTTGTGCGCTGACTTCAAAGAACGAGACCGTTCGACCTAGCGCCATAAGGAGTATCCGCTTTCAAATGCGGTATCCGCAGGTCCTCTCAGTGGGGAGCTACCTTCCAAACGTGATTATTATGAAATTAAAACTACTTGATAAAGTAACTTAGTTGTAGTCGCACGAACAAAAGGGAGGTTTTTTTTAGTGAGTAAAAATCTCACACTACTATGAGTACCGGTCTCATAGTGTCTATGAAGATTCTTCACCTACCCACGAAAAAAAAATGTGTCCAAAAAATAGTCTTAAAAAAATTTGTATCTTCAGCGTTGAGAGAATATTTGATGACTATTTCAATAAACCTAAAACTGAGAATAAAAAAGAGAGGACCAAAGTGGCTGCGTTGTGGAACTTAAGAATCCATTGGAGAAGGTGGATTTGAATCGAGCTTTTGTAGTAACGGTTCTTAAGGTAAGAAGAAATCCATCTGAACAAGATAGGTTTAAGCCCAAGAGTAGAAAGCTTGCAAAGGATGAGTCCATGTGAAATTTTGAAGCCCTTTGAGAAAACGTTAACTACAGAGTTTTTTGTTTTTATATTTTACTAAAGGATTTTGACTACTCTTAAAATGTATGAGCATAGCGCGAGGGCTTTTGAAAGTTTGACAGGATTTAAAAGAAGGTTCTGATGTATGTACATTGGTTTTGGATGTCTGAATATCGTAACAGGAGGTGTTAGCGCCAACGCACCCTAAGTGGTAGTAGTTCACGAACTGACCAGTTAGTGGAGCTACTGCCGGAAGTCTACCATATTTAAACTTTAATACATCTACCAACTTCAAGAATGTTCTTTTTTACTTCGGCTTTAACTAGGGTTGCCAGATTTTTCTTACACCTCGGCGGGACAAATGGCTAAAATAATGAAAAATTCCGGGATTTCAACATATTTCCCGGGACAAAATAAAAAATTATAATATGCGTGTAGATCAAAATAAATAAATTCTTTTATTAATTACTAATTAAATGACTTTTTTGCCATTTGTTATTTTTCTTTTTCTTTTGTCAATTTTAATGACAGATGTCAGTTTTCAAAAATACATTCTTCGTTAAGTAAGGTTTGTTTGATTGAAATTTTAAAAGCAATTTCTTAAGGTTAAATTACAATACAGCTATTGTTTTCTTATCAATGAAAGATATTTAGGTACATTAGGCATTATTTTGTGAGTTTGTGTCACAACCTCACAACCCAGAAAAAAGCTGCCCGGCGGGACGGATGAATTTATGTCTGAAATCCGGGACGTCTGGCAACGCTACCTTTAACCTTAGTTACAGATACAAAAATTATTTTTAGAGTAAATTACAACGTATAAAGAAAAGATTAAGTAAGTTTATTTAACTAAATAATTTGTACATAATTAAACTAACAAACTTATTTTATTAAAATGAGGGTTTGGTAACTTGTCCAATTAGTAACTAATTCGTTATTTCTCGACAGACTTGTTGGACGAAAAGTCTTTTGGGTTGCAACCAAATTGTCGCAACAGAAGGGAAATATTGAGCAGGGTAAGGCATTTCACATTCGTGCTGTGCTGCTAAAGGAAGAATCTCTGAATTTGATAGTACATCTGAAGATGGGCTCAAGGGTTAACTGATGGGTATTCCCTTAAGCAGGAGTGTTGCGATTGAATTGTTCACAAGAACACTGTTTATAAAAGTACCTACCGGTAATATAATGACAAGAAATATTGTGGCGGTACTCGAGAGATTCGAATGTTTCTGTTATAGTTTTATCACCTATAATTCTTGAAACTCTTTTCTGGATTTTATCCAAGCGACTCAAATGGGTTATTGGAGCACATGCCCAAATACATGAATCATACTCGAGCTTTGGACGAATATAGGCTTTATAGATCACGGCCATATTAGAAGGCGTGACGAATTTCTTGCATCGTCGAAAGAAACCTAATCACTTAGCAGCGTTCTTGGCAATGTCGAATATGTGGTCATTCCATACAAGGTGGCTTCTGATACATATAACGAGAACTGAAAGCTGACCTGTTCCCTTAATGCAAGTGCAGCTAAGTGACAGCTTGGAATTTTTCAAGCATTAAGTTCCAGACAAAAGGTCATTGATAAATATGAGAAACACAGTCGGGGAAAATCCGGAGCCCTGTGGCAAACCAGCAAAAATTTATAACTTTTTCAAAAACGATTTAAAGATTTGTGTCACTGTTTAGTGAGATATACCATCAAATCACCTGTGGACCAGATTCTCTAAGGTTGAGAGGCTAAATGATAAGAATTCAACGAGTTTTATAGTTTTGGACCTACTTTTGAGAAAGCCATGTTTTCTAGGGAAGACTTCAACGAAAACTTAAATGTTCGAACAAATCAAAGATTTTGGGAATACATATGTCAAAGATTAGCAATTGAACGATATTTTTTAAATTCACACTTTGGGCCGTTTTTATTTATTGAAGTTTTGAAAGAGATCTTTCAATATAGAGGGAATTCTCATTGAGATTGGGATATATTGAAAATTTTTGAAAGGGGAAAAGATGAGGAGAATTCTCTTAGATACTCGTATATTGCGGGGATACCATGGGGGCCAGGAATAAGTCCATCATTAAGTTAATTTAGTTTATTATGGATGAGAAATTTTTGAATGGAATGAGAAATAAATGTTCCGAGAGGAAAATAGTTAAGGGAGGGGGGGTTCTTGGATTGGAGACGAGAGCATAGGTGAATCAGAATGAGTTACTGGGGTAAGATTGAAAGAGACTAGCTGAAAGAATCGTTTCTGTGGAGCTTAGCAGTTATCAAGTTACATTTCTGGGTACGTTTTGGGAGCTCGGTTGAGAAGTATTAGGGGGGCTTATAAAATGAGATTTAAGAGAGACATCAATAAAGTTTAAATAATGTTGGGTATTTTGAAAAGTAAAAATTAAAAAAAAAAACACGCCTTTTAAAACTGCAATTAGGGCCAGGCTGTCAAGTGTTTGTTTCCGATTTGGGTGTTCGTTTGAAGAATGGGTTGTCAGTACATTTTGATAATCTAATTCCACCGAGTTGAATCATTCGAAAGCATGAAAAAAGCCATTCGTATTTGATTGGGATGAGAATTTTGAAACTATTGGCTCAAGTTCGTTAGCATTCTTCATCTGACAAAGTAAAGGATCCAAGGAATGATTCGAAGAAAATAGGCTTTTTTGTTTCCATTGTTGAAGCTATCAATCTTTTATTCCATTCCGAAATGAACCACGAAGAAGATGCCGAAATTTGTTAAAATCGGTTCTGGAGAGAATGAAGGTGAGCTTCACGATGTGTTTAATAGAAATAAAGTTGAAGCAAATATAAAATTTTGATGAAACCAGAGCTCTAGAATGTAAAAGTGAAGCAGAAGCAACAGAAGCATGGATTGAAGATTATGGTCAATATTTCGTCGAGTATGGATCTATTTTTCGACTTTACCATATTGCTGAAAAGATTACGGATTTCCTCCATAATCACATCAACAGACGGTTTAAGTTATTGGGAATTTTCTTCCACGGGTTCGATGACATTTTGAATAGATCGAAGTTCAAAGCTACCCATGCCTTACTTACGCCCGTGACCCACATCTAGTATAGACACCATAGTATACGAATGAACCACATGTCTGTCAGGGTATACTGCGGTAATGCCAACCTAGAAAAATGGTATATGCGTAGTACCTATACTAGGGTTGTTCGCGTAGTATAGTTTTCTACTTAACGAAAACAGCGCCATTTTTCTAAGGTGGATAATAATGCTGCTCATTAGCCGTTCGGTATCGGTAGAAAATTGTAGACTCTTTCCATTATTGGTAACATGCACACAGGAATGGTTGTGATTTGTAATTCATAGGATCTCTATGAGCCGTCATGGTCTCTAACTTATTTTATTTTGAATGTATTTTAATGAAGAAAATTTCCTACTTAACACACACAACCTTTTCAAATACGAAATAACCAATATTGATGAAAACTATACTTCTCAATCTTTTCACAGAAGAACAATAGTTTGTCTCTTGTGCATGCACTGAATTCAATTAAGGTTTAAGATTCCTTAAATATACGCAATTTCAAATTTAAGATATCTGCATCTATATATTCTGATAGAACTCATATACGAGTATTATTTTTATTTAAACATGAATATCTTGAAAGGCTTATAAAGTTGAGGGTATCTAATAAGTTTCTTGCCTTGAGAGATAAAATGCCTAAGCAATATTTATATACCTATTTTTCCAACAATCTTAATAACAATTCAAACCAAGTATAACACTCATAAGTCAAGCTAGCAATTGAGTAATTGTGGCTAAAGCGATCTTATTTGCCTCTTCAAAAGTTTCCACTGACTGATCTAATCTAAGCTGCACAACAAAAATTACTGCAAACACAGGGTCAAGACCTCTGTCATCCAACAGCAGCAGCGGCGACGGCAAGATAACACACCTGAATTTAAATTAACTCAATTCGTCTGCATAATGTGTCACTTATCAAACACACCCGCTTCCATAAATAATTCTAAGACATGGAATAATATCTAAATCCAAGTACCTACACACTTGTTTGCACAACTCACTTAATGTAACCGAAATTAGCTGCAGAATGACACAACATTTACATATCAACTTACGTCTATGCTAAATTATCCAATTCGAGTTAGTAAACCAAAGGAGAACAGGCTTCAGCCAAATACGGGTGACAGATTGTCATAAAAGAATTATCTGACGTAATTTAAATGTCAAAATAAAAACTGTTAACAAACAAAAGTCATAAATCTTTGGCATCATGGTCGTCGTCGTCGTATAACCGATCTCGTCGTCATCATCATCTTTTATCGTTTTGTTCTTGTCGACGCATTAGTCACTTTACTCCCTAATGTTTTGGCATACAGTTTTGAAAAATAAACTAATAATTTTGCAACATTCTAACTGTCAAGAAACTGACAGCTTGGACAGCCAGACGCTGCAGGTCATCATCATCGGCTTCTTCTACGATGACCCTTCTCTCAAATGTGTTTGTGCCTGTGTGCAAACGAATTGACTAGAAGTATAGATTCCAAACCCTATCATTAATCTGACAGCCAGTGTGCTGTCTAGTGACCTGTCATCCCCGTGATCTTACATTTGCCTTGAATTCGATCCGATATGCCGTAGGCGGGGTAGTAAGCCTTGCGGTGTGTGATGGAGACGAAGAGGAGCGAACAGGCTCTGAGGCAACCTTTCGGCAATTTTCGATTTTGAATTTTCGTAGACAGCTCCGAAACACAATGTGACCATGATCGTTCTATTGTCTGTTTGACTTCTACGATAAGTAGATCCTGTCATGGGCGATCTCATCAGCCGTTTGATAAATCGACACGGCTTTTGGAATTCCATCGTCAGCGGAACTCCGCACACCGGGTGGAAAACGTATAAATTGTAAGCGGATCGCTTGAGTTAGATTGCAATTGACAGTTTCTGACGGCGCAGTCAAAGTGACAGATAGATTGACACATGCCTGCGAGAGGAGCTCACGCGCAAATTGTCACCGAAATATTTGAAATTTGATTTATGTGGATCTCGGTCAGTAGTGGCGATGGCGACTGGCAAGGCCGAGGCGATAGTAGCCCAGGCACATAACAACAGCAGCCGGCACCGTAATTGACGGAAGTGATTTAGTGATCATTCGTGGAGGAGGTGCAGGCAGTGGAGGAGGAGGTGTTGATGTGTGGCGAAGGAACGACGACACAGTGGGTTCTCCCGATGATATATTGGCAGTGTGCAGCGCTATAAATTTTATTGATTGGACATGGACACGGTTAAGTGACTTCGAATAATTTGTGATTTTTTTTTCTTCCCAGAGAGCGACTGAGAGAACCGCTTTCAAATTCGAAAAGTTATATTAATGATCGGCGTGCACATGTCATTTGTGTGTGCTTCCACGCGACAACGTTTGACGTTCAAGTAGTCTACTTTAATAAGACATGAGATGAAAATGATGGCTACTCGCCTCTTGTAGTATGGTATGATGGAGATGTTAATTGCAGTGTGACATGAAGGTGTTCCTTCTGAATAAATGAAGTGTCATGCTGGGGGCACTTTTATATCCGTGGATTGTGGGTTGATCACTGATGGCTTGGCTTTTTTTTGTTTTTTTTTTTTTGGACGTGATGCGCGGCGCCTTTTGGGCTTGAATGCCATACTATACTCGTTCTGAACGATAATGACATTCAAGTATATGCAAATGAATGTGTATAAACGTGAAGTTTAATCAGTTGAATGTTTCCTATCACAAAATGTTTTTCGGTTTTTTTTTTGTTTTTTATCCCGACCTTTTTGGAACACGAAAATTTATTCGAATCTTTTTTGGTGGACTTGCTTTATGGTGTCTCAAATTTCGGTTTTATGGTAATAAGTATGGCATTATGAACACCTTTTCCCATTTTCTTTTTTTGGGAACATAGAACTAATTGTATTTTTTTTTTTTATTTTTTGTTGAATAAATTAAAAGAATGGATTAATAATGTTGATGATATTAGTAATAAGAACCATTGGGGGTTAATGTGAGTGGGAAAACTAGCGGGCTATAGAAATTGCTGCTAAGAGTGCTTAAATTAATATCAAACTTGCTTACCATACACAAATCCTAGATCACAAAAATTTAGGTCCTTAATTAAACCATTTCAGGGATGTCATAATGCTAAGGCGTGTTTACACACACAAAATGTCACAAGACCATTGATCAAATAAAGTTCCTGCTAAAGTTTGCCCAGAGTGCTTTGCAAAATATTTCTCATGAGACTGATATTTAAACAAGGCTAAATATATTTTATAGCGATTTTCGTATTCAAAAAAGCAGAATCTCAGTTAAATTAGATTTTACTAGCGAATTGCTGAGACTGGAAACTAGTTGTCTAAGGAAAAATAATGTCTGATTGGTTAATACTTTTGTTCGTGGAGAGCAAAACGGCGGTAAAAGACGTTTAAAGTTTGGTACAGGGTTTAGTAGTGGAAGTACTAGTTGGCGCGAAAGTTGTCAGCCGATGTTCTTTTGCTTATGGATGATGTCTTAATGTCTTAATTTTGTTTCCATTAAAGTGAGAAATAGAAAATGATATCGGTTGATTGGCCGCCGCACCACCACTACTACTACTCGAGCCCGATTTAGGGCATTTCCCATCACTTTCGCCACAACTTCCTGAAATATGTCCTCGCATTCTTGAAGGATTTTCAATATTAAGGAATTCAAAAGTTGGAGACTTGTTCACATAGACCAGTTAATTCAAAAAAAAAAACGCACGAAAAAAAGTCTGAAGGATAAAATAGGGGAACTTGCCAGCAAGTGTAATATTGCTAAAACGAGATATAAAGCGAACCGGAAATGAAGTCCTCAAAATTTCGGTTGTGCCTCGTGTAATACGCACTGTTGCTCTATTCTATTGGGTTGGAACCACATATTCTCTAGTTCCAATTCAGACAATTAAAGAAGGAGAAGTTCGTTGAGCAAGAATCGTCCACAGCAGTAGTATCCGTTTGACCGGCAGAGTTTTCAGAAAAATGAAGCCCGATGAGACCTCAAGCTTAGATAACAAACCTTACAGTCATTTTGAGTGAGTGTAATGGTTATGCATAAATACTAAACGAATTTTCGGAAATTTGAGAAGCCATTATTAAGCTGTTATAGAAGTCTACCTCGTCAATCATGATGATTTTCAATGAAAAACTGTCTTTCTCGTTGTAGAGATTCAGGATGGCTTGAGCGTAGACGTGCTTGGCAGTCCATATCTGATGAACTGTCTGATGAACTCTTTAAAGGAACAACGTCTTTGTAAAAACCGCCGATTAATGCCCAATTACATGACACATCATCTGACACATCATCGCCATAGCTGCGATATTTTCAGTAGAGTATCTGGTCCGGGGGCAGACAGATAGATGCTCAAACGTCAAAATGTTTGCCAATTGGTGTTTGAAGACCGGAAGATCTGTGCCCAAATTCACGCAACACCATCGATGAATTATTCCGCAAAAATATCGAAACAATTATTCCTCGTTCTTTACAGGGGTAGGTATAGCGAATCATGGTTTGTTGACGTGTATTTTGTTACATTTACATTATTCGCAAATGTCTCCAAAACACTTAATCGATTAGAATTTTCAGATAAAACATCATTGATGAATATAAGAAAGAGGTTCGGAGACGAAACGGAGCCCTGGGGCACACCAGCGGTTATTTTATTAATACAACATGTGTTGAACAATCCAGAAGTAATTTTTAATCCAAGGGATAATTGATACCAAACGGACGCATTACGATTATTAATAAGAGAGTTTGATGCAAAACTCTATCAAATAATCAAATGCCTAGAAATATCAAGCGCAATAATCTTTCTTTCTCCAAAACAATTAAAAATATTTGTGCCATTGTTTGGTGGGATATACCCATATACCATCACCAGTGAACCTATGGTTACGAAAGCCATACTGACGGTCATTGAGAAGCTTTTGTTTTTTAAGATATTTCTTGGGCTGATAATTTATCAGCGTTGGAAAGAAGCGACGTAAGTACAATCGAAAGGGGAAGAATAATTGCCCTTCTTACGGACAGGGTGAACAAATGCTGTTTTCCATCCACTCGGAAAGAGACCAGTAGCCTAGGATAGATGGAAAAGCTTACGCAATAGTTTTGCCAGTGTTGAAGAATACCAATCGCGCGACCGGATTTTTGTTCCTCGAGATCCTTCAGTAGCAGTAGTAGTAGTAGTAGTAGTAAATAATTTTATTTCCATTATATAATTATATAAAAAAAAAAACAGTTGTGATGGTCTTAAAATTAATTTAACAATAACTTATATATAAGTTGCCTGTCAGGTTAAAAAAGACTTACTAAATTAAGACATTGTGAGCTTACGTTATAAATAAATTCATTCATTATTTGAGAACGATATTTAAGTGCGGATTTTAAAAACTGATATAAATTTGGATAGCATCAACCGTCAAGTAATCGAGGAACTGGGATCTGGTTAACTTATGGCTTCCGAGAAATTGCTTCCTGTATAACCTGAATATGAGAAAACCCCGACAAAGTAGTATGTATTCTCGGATGTATCGAGGTTACACATGGTACATAATCCAATGGTGGGATTTTGGAAGGCTCTTGCATTAAAATTGAGCACTGTGTGCTTTAAGTATGAGACTAATCATCTCTTGTGGATTCGAATCTAAAAAGTAGTTAGGGATAGCGCAGTAAGATAAGTTGCTGTATTCATCATGGAACTGCGACTGCTGTGCGTTGCTTATGAACATGCTCCAGTGTTTCTCTCTAAGCTTATTAAATAGGACCTTTCGTGAGTTACGTATCTCCAATATATTAGGAGAAAAGAAATGTGTAATAATTACAATTATTGAGGCTTGTGAAAAAAGCACCATTCATTCATTGGCCCAGTAGATGTTCTTCCGAATTATAATTTCCGATAGGATTTTGGGAAGTCTATTATTCGGTAGCTCAATGACTCTGGATATAAAAGAAAAATGCAGTTTCAGGGTTATCAGGAAGGATTTTGGACGTCCCGGTTCTATGTCTATGTAGTACATGGTTTGGCGTGTTACTAGGAAGAAGAAAACACCTTTTCAGAAAGTAACGTTGCAACTTCTCCACCTAAACAAGCTTTCTGTTGAATTTATAGAGTTTTTCGAAATAGTTAGTCTGTTATTGAGGTGTTCGGTCCAATACATGTTGTAGTTTAATATAACCCCAAGATATTTATATTGGTTTGTAACAGCTAAACCACACCACTGAAAAACCATTTTTCTTGAGCTGCTCTTCGGCCTCCATTGCGAAAGATGACTATTTCTGATTCATCAGGATTTACTATTAAACTTCATTTTTGTGCAGTAGGCAATGAAACTTGCAATGACTTGCAGATTAGAAGCACTGTCAGAGAGTATAGAGAAGTTATTACGATATACGCGGCTTGATATTCATTCAGAATGTTGTTTTCTTTAACCTAAACTGTAAGTTTATTAAAGAGCACGGACGTAAACATTTTATACAGTGTGTCTAAGAAGGATAATCCACAATAGTTTGTTACTTCAAAAGCGTTACCTTTTTTCAATAGCGGATAAATGATCGATTGTTTGAACGGGGTTGGTATGATTGCTGTTTCAAAAATGTCGCTGAATAATCTGTAAATTTTATCAATCAGGGTAGGGCTATCATTTTTATAGAATTCATACGGTATTCCATTTATACCAGGAGCCTTTTGTTTTTTAGAAAAAGTGATCGTTAAAAAAATCTTTGAAGAATATTTGAAAATGGGATTTGAAGATTTCCGCAGTAGGATTGTTGAATTTGGTTTGTCTCCACGTATTTCTTCAGTCTTTCTTTTGAAGTGTTTACCATATTCAGTTGAGTGATAATGTTCTGATAATATTCACGTTTTTTTCATTTTGCATAGGTTTTTGTAATGTTTCTTGGAAGCAGTGTATTTAATCCGTAATACATCAAGATTAAATTTTCTTAGCGTATTTAGATGTTTAAAAGTTGTGTTTGGGGCTACATTACAAGCAAGATCAAACCAAGGCTTTTTTGGATCGAACTTAAACTTTTGACCACAAATTCTTCCATTGGCTTTATAGATGCAGTCTATTCTATTGATGAAGATGTAAATGTTCTGCTTCTTAAGGCTGTACGTGGCATAGGTGTGACATCTATTTTCAATCCATCTAAGCCGGAGTAGTTAGTTCGTATTTATTGCATTGTCGGTCCCGTTAAAAGATATTGGACATGTGATTCGAAAAAGTCTCAGTATCAACAGCAAAGTCTTCGATCAAATGAGCTATTGCATATGATGGGCAGCAGTAATCAATTACAGAAGAAACTCTGCTACTGACTGCTGACAAAGGTATACTTGCCATTTCTTTCATTGAAGCTCCGACCATTTAAAGTAAAAGCTCCGACATCTTCTAGAAGTTCCAGAAATAGGTTACAGTTGCTGTCCACAAGTGCAACTGGACGAGTGCGAGTTCATAGCAAACTGTGCTGCAAGCAAACTCGCTTTTTTTGGAAGCTGAACTAAGAAGCGTTGGAACCGAAGGCGAAGTAGTATTTTGTAAATTTTTTATAAATGACCCAAAATGTGCCCTACCTTTGGGGCATTGAAGTATTTTTTGCTTCAATTGTTGGTCATACAAACATTTGGTTCGGCGAATATGATGACTACATCTTGCTTGAACTCATTCCAGTTCTCCTCAATAGGGTTGGCTTTATAAATTCGGAAACTTACTTACACTTATAATCTCTTTACAGCTCGAATTAATCCATGAATTCTCTTTCGGTTTGGTTATTTACCTATTCGGAAAAAAAAAGTCTCATTCCGAAAAAGAATTAAATTTATAATCATATCTGCAGTGGAGAATACACGTCATCATCCAGGAAGGATAGTTCAAAATCTTGAAGAAATCAGTTAGAACGTCCCAATTGCTCCTCTCTGATATAGGAAATGCTAAGAAATACACGACTTTTGTTGCAGGAAGGAATGTCGATTTACTAGAAATATTGATAGTACGGGTTTCTGCGACAAGAATTTTGTATTTAGACAAAGAGCTAAGACTAACTGAATGTCAAGCACACATCTTATTTTTGCACGAATTTACTGGTTGTTGTTCAACATTCGCTCCCTTACAACAAAAACAAATTAAAATCCATGAAGCTATTTCAAAAGAGTGATGTCCTTACAAAATATGCAGAAGTGTTTGCCAGATCCAATCGCCCTTCCAATATAGTTCTGAAAATTCTATAAGTTTACTCCTGCAATTTTACAATGCACATGCGAAAGAAAATGAAAAATGATACCTATACTCTGTCCAACAAAAATTGTCAGTACAGGGAAGATAGGACGTTTGTCTCTCATTCTGGTTGCATTGCCAAGCATAAGTGTGTCGCCTTTTAAGGCTCTCACAGGGATTCCGTAGTTTAAATTATAAATCGCCGCAAATGAGAGTAAAAAACGCGTAGGGCTACCGTCTGCCGATTCAAAACGACTGAAAACAATATTCAATTTACCTTTTCCCACAACACCAAGCGGTAAGATAATAGGCGCTTTTTTTTAAAGTTGAAAAGCAATACGACAACACTCAACATACTCATCTTCTTAAAATTTGTTCTCAAAAGCTTCAAATCCCAAAAGCTCCTTAATAAAAACCACTGAAAAAGCTCCTTGCTTGCAATTGAAAATGATAATGGTAACTCTGTTTTGATGTAGATAAAGAGCGCACAATCGTATTGAGTGACACTTGGACTGGACACTCTTGACAGTATCTCACCTCTCACCAGCAGTGGGATACGACGACTGTCGTGTTGGGGTGTACAAGTGTTTGCAAAGAATTACAACAACCCCTTCCCCTTCCCTTAGAAGAACTCTATACACCTTCTCTCCCTAACCTCACTCCACCGTATTATTTTCTTTTTATTTTCTTATTAGCGTTAAGTATATTATTTTTAATTTAAGTTTGTATAATATAATTTAAGTAATTCGCTTGCAATAAGCTAACTAAATAAATAAATAAACAATTCCTTAAGAAAAGTCAGTGGCTTGCTCTTTTTTTAGTGGCATTTTTCTTAACGCATTGTAGTGAGGGTGCATCAGGCGCCACTGCTTTAGAAAAAGCTCTCCCATAAGGCCTGTACTGACAATTTTTGTTGGACAGAGTATAGTATCGACACGGTTGCCAGGTTGGTCATTTATGACCAAATCTGGTCATTATTTTTTCACTTGGTCACATGGTCATTTTTTATTCCATTTGGTCATTTTTTCTACGAAATGAAAATGTGTTTAATTCAACGATCTACAATACCCCAGCACGATCACTGAATGCGTTCATTTCTATCACTTTCGAATTTAATGATAGAGGGCTGGAAAACTTAAAATTTTGCGTTAATTTTTCGCACCGTTGCTTCTTCGCTGGGTAAAAACAAAAAAAATACCATTTGAAAATGTAATCGGTCTTTCAACTGACGGGGCTAGTCTTATGGCTGGTGAGGTTAATTGCCTTCAAGCCAAATTGAAAAGCAATGTCAATTTTTTTTTTAAATGCACTTACTATTCAATGCATCTATGCTTTGCTTATGATTGTAAAAAATTCTTTGTGAAGTTGATAAAGTATGTCGTAACATATATACATTTTTTGCTTATAGTGCTAACCGTATCAATCACTTTAAGGAATTTCAAGAATATTGCGCAGTCTGACCGTACAAAATATTGGGTATTTTGCCGTTGAGCGAAAAGTTTACGAATTAAGTTTAAAAAATAAATTAATAATTAGACTCAATTTTGAAACTATTGGCGCAAGATTTTAAACTATTTTGTAATATGTTAAAGCGGTTTTAGTAAGTTACTAATTTAAAATTAAGATTTTGCTATTTTTAAACGATTTTAACATCTTACTAACTCTTAACATTTTACTAAAGTTAAAATCACAAACTGGCTACTATTGAGTTTCCGACATTTCAAATTATTAAGTCCGTTCCCAAGAATTAGTTTTGTTCGTTTTGTTAATTTTCTCGAACTGTCATAATTTAAACGTGCTCAGATGCACCGTTTTTAATAAAAGGGAGTTAGTATTTTACTAGTTAGTAAAACGAAAAAAAAAGGTTTAAAATTTTCGAAGAGCTATTAAATTACTAAAACTTTAACAAATTGCTAACTAGTAAAATGCTTAGCCCTTAATAATAGGTTGTTTAAAATTTTGCCCCATTAATAATATAATGCCAGTCAAAGATCTTCAAGATCAAAAAATTAGTAATGGTATTTGGTCTTCAAAAAATTTGATTTAAAATAGCTTTTGTGAAAACATATATTTATATTTATAGTTATTAAGTGGCAGTAATTAATCTTCGTACATAAACATATGGCGCAAAATTTTAAACAGCTTAGTATTAAGGTATTAGTATGACACTAATTAACAATTTGCTAACTTTTAAGTAGATTACTAACACTTTTCCTTATTTTAAACATTTTCTAACTAGGCTACTTTTTAATAAATTGCGTCTGAACACTCCTAAAGTAATGGCCGTTCATGCAAAAAACTAAGGAAATAGATCTGTTTTGATGTTTGGAAATATCAAAGTATCATAAATTATGATTTATGAAGTTAGCACGTTAGTTAGTGATGACTTTAACTTTAATGAAAGGGTAGAGAAAGTATGACGCTAAATTCGATTGAAATTTGAAAAATCGTTGGTTTTACATTGTTTTATACTAAAGTAGCTTTGGCATCGTACTAATTCAACTAAAATTTTGCGCAATAAATTGTGATCTTATCTCAAATAGCTCTGAGAAGCTTATATTTATGTCTTTGTTTATTTAATAATAATAAAATAACGTGTGATCTATATAATATACATATAGAATATATGCTGCAATAAATGTGATGAATTAATTGTTCTGTGTTTTGTTTGTGTTTCTTTTTTTATTTTGGTCATTTTTAGCTACATTTGGTCATTTTTATGTTCAACTTTGGACATAATTTTTTATTTCAAGTGGCAACCGTGAGTATCGATGCTTTAAAATAGTCCAATTGACAAACACTAGCTTTTAAGAGATAGGTAGTACTAGTCCTGAAAGCTGGAAAGTTAAGTTAAGTTTGACAATATCTGTTCAAATCAGCACCAATATTTTGTAATTAAAGGAATGTTGTGATTCTAATTGTGGTCGTGTTCAAATGTCTCCATAATGAAGAGGACATAAATGATGATGCAGAACCATATTACTAAACATGCCATAAGATTAAAAGAAACAATCAGACGTGAAAATTCGTTATTTTCATCTAGCATTTCAGAGATTGGTTTATTAATTTTAAACATATTTAGTTTGTTAGTGGAATAGAGTATTCGGATATCAGAGAAAGAAAAATGCATCTGGCATTTGATCTCGAAGAACGTCTGCATTATGGTTAATTTTGAGGTACTTGATTCTTTGAACTGCTGTAACTTTTTAACAATAAATTTAACGAAGCATTTTCGTCTAAAATTGCCTCACGTTCAAGTTTTTAGAACAATTTTGACCGTTTTTGAGAAATCTTCAAGAAACCCATTTTCATGATCTTTGATTCCTCACCTCTTCGACCTAGCGGTAATCGGAGCGGTGAGAAGCTTTCTCATTTTATAAAAAGTCCCTGTACGTCTCTACCTTATCCATTATCAACTCAAATCCACCGCTGAGTCAATTCGTGGCCGTGTTTCATGTGATAGAAAGCTCAACGTTCTCAGACATATGAACGATATTATTCCTGAAACAAACTGAACTCAGCCAGCACTAGGCTTTGTGAAATCAAAAATTTTATTAGAGGAACTTTTTTTATGGTCATCCATATATTTAATATACCTTTAGTATTGAAGATTTAATTTTTTAATACAAATCTCTACAAGTAAACATTGAAAATTTGCCATCTTCTTCTAATAACCTTGATCGTCTTCAGTGAGTAAGGCCAATCCGAAAACGTTGGTATTGCAAACTTGTTATTTTCCAGTCAGCCCTAGATAGCAGCCTTGTCGATAGTTGCTCTGAAGATTGGTAGGTACGTATAAACTGATTATGGCGGGTAGCTATGCCCCTCTTAATGAAATCAAAATTAATTCTTTCGCAAAATAATGATTTATGCCTTTAAAGTTTTTTATTTGCGATTCGACTCTAAATTCGAAACGAACTTCAACAAAATTAAATTGGCCCAAATATTCATCACTCAATGTTCAATGCCCCCATCATGAATTCTGAAATTAAAAACGATTCCTATTCATGGTGAATAAATTTTAGTTCAAAAAAACAGCATCGTGCAGTATACATATAACTATTTTTGGCTTAACATAATTTTTTGAAAAATTACCATCCTACGAAGATCGCTTTGAATAAATAATTAACAAATATGGTTGCGTTCTTCAAAAAAAAAAAACAAAGCACAATATAAACCCCAACAAGCGCTACTGGGTATAATTACTCCTAATGTCAAAATCATCATCTATTTGCATAATCTGGAGCTATCGATCGAATAACAGTTTCTTAGATGTTTGATTTAAGACCAAATTTAGGTCCCAAGTATATAAGTAGGTTTTTAGTCGCCGAAGCAAATAGGAGTAGCGGGCATTAAAGTAGCAACTGGTCTTCCCTTATTAATTGTTTCGATTTCCAAAATTTTATTTTGTGAGGAAGAAAAACTTTTTTCAAAAAAGAAAGAGATACGCCATTAAGATAAAATATTCAAATTAGGAGAACAACTGACAATACCTGTTGATAAATCAAAATTCGTTAAAAGCCAATTTGTATTTGTCATTTCTTCTTTTTTCGTGTCTTTAAACGTTTTTTATTTACTGGAAATCTAGTTTTAATGAAATCGACAAGTGAATAATTATGTAAAGCACCCAAATTTTTGGGGCTCAGCTGGCATTTATAAATTGCTGTGCTTTGCAGATTGATTTTTTCGAAATGTTGCAGAACAGGAAAATGAGATCATGACCGAAGATGAGCATTTGGAATCTAATTTTAATTTATAACTCATGGTAAAAGTTCGATGGAATGATTAAGGATTTTTTGTTGTCAACGGAAGAACCCAGTATTGGACTTTAATCAAATCGTTCACCTGCTTTCATCTTGATTGTTTTATATCACGTGTATTGGGAGGGGTAAATAGGGGTATACGAAGTAGAGAAAGGTTCAGGAATTTGTTGGTCCCAAAACCAAACTTTCTCTGTCAATGGGGCAGTCCACAAGTATTTGTCAGACGGAAATTATTGCAACCAAATTAAAGTAACGTTGAGTTTAGAAGTTTCAAGTAAAGTGTTTAGAAACAGCAATGCCTCTTTTTGTACAGAAGGGATGGCCAATAAATGATGTAGTCCATCTAGTGAGCTGCTTTCCATCATAAAACTATTGAGTAATTCTAGTTCTGGTACCAATGACAATCACCCCAGTTTGATATTCAATAAAAGTGTTTATGGAGATGTCTATCCAAGCGAGCTTAATATTGCTCAGTTCATCCCCCCTTAAAAAATGTAATCGTTCTACAGGCCTAATGCTCTCCATCCTGCTTGTCCTAAATTTTTGGAAAAAGCAATTAAGAGGAGAATTTTGGAGTTCCTAAATAAAAATAATTTCTTTAGTGAATCTTAATTTCGATTCCGAGCCCTAAGATCAACTGAAGATGCATTTTTAAAATTCTGTTGTGAAATTTATGACATCACTAATAATAATCTCTGTACGACTGGACTCCTTATTGGCTTTTGATTTAGTCGACCATAATATTCTTTTAAGAATGCAGGAATATAGGAATCCATGAATTTGTCTTTAATAGTAAAAATAAATGGAACCAATTTATGCAACGTAAGTAAAGATGTTCCACAAGGTTCGGTTTTGGGGCCCTTACTTTTTCTGATTTTCATCAATATTCTATTTCTTACAGAATTTCAAATAACAAATTATAGCTTTTGCATATGGTTGTATATCTATCTCTTATCAACATAATTTCTGAGATCAACTCAGACTTGGATATCTTAAGAAGCTGATTTGTAATTAATAAAATTCTTTTGATTTGAGTAACAAATCTAATGTACTTTTGTCTCCCTGGATACCTATCTTACATGATTGCAGTATTTTGTATCATTATTCTGATTGCTAAAAATTGATAATACAAGTAAATGGATTTGATAGTTTTGTTTCTGGAGGATCTCTGTTCGCTCCAATGCTTTCAGGTGGATTTCAAATATCTTGGAGTCTTACTTGCTAGTAAGTTAAAGTGGTTTTATCACTTTCTCGCATTGAAAAATTATTTGATATTCTGTTTTCGACAATGTTATACTCTTGATTTGTACTGCTCTAAAAAATTGCCAATTATGGTCTACTATGGTATTGTTCATTCTAAATTTCTGCATGGAATTATTTGTGGGAGGTGGGGGGCATATAAAAATAAGGTAAATATAGTTTTTATCCTCCAGACAAATATAGTACTTTTCCAGAATAGCTTCTTTTGGTGTCAGGCGCTAAAATTTCTTCCAATTAGACATCTGTAATATTTAAAGTTCTCAAAATATGTTTTATGAGAATTGGACACATTTCTATAAGGAAAGGCTCCCTCCATAATTTTAGAGTGAACTCCATTAATTTTATTTCTATCCCTTCGTATAATAAAATCTACTTTAGAAGATTTTTATTTTACGATTTTAATTGAACGAAACAATCTCTGTGAACTAATGTAAGAAACATCTAACGTCTTTGATTATTGTTTCGTGGTCTCTTGATTCCAAAAACTGCACATAAGCAGGAGATATCTCAATATGTGTCTTGCCATTCAGTCATATAGTAATAGTTTTAAGTCTCAAAGTTGACTGTCGGGTGGCAATATGTAAGATTTAATGGTTTTGATTTCTCAAGCCAAGCTTTTTCTAGGGCCAAGCTTTTAGTTTTCTTAAACCAAGCTCTTTAATTTTTTTTATAGTTATTTGAGAGCATGTTAAGAAGCATTTATTTAGAGTGAGCGAAATATGCATGGCCCTATATCATCGGATTTATTATACAGCTTAATATCTTCAGGCAGAAATCTTGTGATCTTAATGAAAAACCATACATTCCCCAGTAGCATGTTTACAAGAACTTTGCCAGTGAGACTAGGAAGGGATGGCTGTTCTGTTGAAACGTAAGTCCTATTAGTCTATTAAATGTCATAATCATCAGGAGGGTGACATTTGGCCAGGATTTCGGGATGCCAAGTCAGGACCTTGAGCTCCAGCAGACACACAAAAATTTTGTAGATACTTTGGTCATTACTCAAATTTATAAATTTGAAAGATTAGGCACAGTTTTAGAAATAGTTTCAAATGCTTTAAGAAACAAGCACTTTGCAATCGACTCTGGAAAAAACTTTGAACCGGTAGCTTGCACATGTAAATTTTGAACCAAATGACATTATGGTAATTCAATTATATGTAGCTGATAGACAAGCCACTGTTATGGCCTCAAAGAATGCTTCCAAAATGCTATGATATCTCCATTTTCCTGCCCAGTACCATAGCAATTAGGTATACCAGCTCATCTGTCAATCGTCTAGCTTTTCTTAGATACTCATAGGTACCTTTCATTTCTTCGAATTTGTTGCAAGTTGTGTTTCATTTAATTATTCTGTTCCAGATTATAACTTTTCAACCTCAATATCCAATATCATTACAGAACTAGAATCGGAATGTTTGAGTTATGTTTGCTTCTTTTGCGATCTTCTTATTTTCTTTTTTTCGTTGATCGGAATCTTCTAAGACTTTGCACATTTTCAATTTATTAAAATATTTACATTTATCTACACGTAGCAATGTCAAAGAGCATATTATATCTGTCTATTGTGTATGAGAATAAACGACTTTCCGGTTTTTAACTTTTAAAAAAGTTTTTGTACTTGCTGCAATGAGAAAGAATAGCTTCGTTTAAGCTTGTTTCAGTAACGATTGGAATAAACACATAGTTTCCTCTACTCCGGTTGAAGTTCGAACTGCTTTTTCTTGTTAGTTTGGCTATTCATAATGCCTAAACCAATATATTGTCGCTGTGATGCCAATACCTCGTTACCGTGAAAAAGCGAATTTGGTTGCAGTCTTATAGTAAATAAGTAGTACCCCTTGGCATAATGGTTAGTGCGTTGGACTGTCATGCGAAATGTCTCGAGTTCGATTCTCAGCCGCTGCAGGAAAGTTTCTTTCAGGGATGTACTGCCTCTTGCGAGGAATTGACAAATCCTCCAAGAGTATCTCTTGTCATGGAAAGTGCTACATCTTAGCCGTTCGGAATTGGCAGAAAAATGTAGGTCCCCTCCGTTCTTTTTTTTTTTTTTTAGTTGTTTAGAGTTGAGAGTTGTAAGTCACTAGGTCCTGGTTCACTTCGAACTGTTGCACCACCAAATTTAATTTTTTTTATAGTAAATACATTTTTCGGATCTGATTGGTGAAAGGGAATACCTCACATCCCAAGATGAACTTTCTTGAAGAAATATCTCGTAAAACTGGAAATTATGAATGTTAATGAATGAATCGAAATCTTGGTTTGCCAAACCTTAATGTCACAGTAAGTGATTTGATTCCAATAAAGATGTTTTTGACTTCCACTCACTTCTATGCAGCTAAACTGTGCATCAGTAAAGACTTAAAAATTATGTCCCATTCAAAAAGGACTGAGATTAAAGACTCCGAAACAACTATTTTAACTAAAATGGCTTAAAGATGGAGTGTGGTGTTGGTTTAGGAATCTTTTCTGAGACTCTGAATATATCTAGGTCTTTTCGGGGAATCCAACTTTACCACTGTTTTTCAAGCTGAAGTTCTGGCTATCAGGGAAGTATGCAAGGTATTCAAACAAGATCCAAACCCGAACCGGAATACGGCTATTATCCCAGACAGTCAGGCAGCTGTTAAAGCTATTAATTGTAGTATAGTTTTCAACCTCCAAATTCTTCAAGGATTGCCGGAATGAGCTTGTGCCTCTGAAGATTTAACTCTTTTGATGACTTTGTACTTTTAGGCTCTTTTGGTCTATTTGTTTTTTTGAATGCGAATAAAAGACTTTATTCCACTCTTCACCCAACGTTTCGTAAGAATTCCTTACTTCTTCAGGGGTTTTTGTATTTATTTAATTTTTGTACTATATCATAATATGTTTATTATTATTGCATCCTCCCGATGACGGCACTGACACAAATTGAAAATAAATAACAAACATGAAAACGAAATAAAACAAAAAGAAAACTATCAAATTAGACAAGAAATGACATTTATATCACAGATTTTAGGCAGGTATTTTGTTAAAGTGCTACAGCATAGCTTTTGCCATTTGTATGTGGGTTCTGGGTCATTGCGTCAGTGCGTATTCGGGAATTTGTTACTACGGACGGATCATTGGGTGTTAGGTTGACTTCGCTGGTGAAAACGCGATTTAAAACCCCAGAAAAGTGTTCCTTCCACCTTTCGAGTTGGTCCTTATCCGAAACTAGCAGTGATCCGCCTATGTCCTTTACAAGGTGTTGCTTAGAGCTTTGGATACCTGTTAGCTCTTTGGTACTTCTGTAGACGGTCCTACTGTCGCACCTACTTGCGGCCTCTTTTGCTTCTGTTGCCAATGCGTTGATATACGAGTAGTTACGCTTTGTCACGTCGGACGCTTAGGTGAACTTCTCTCAACGATCAGATGGTGGTCCCGGGCAATTCCCATGTCTGCCCCTCTTCTGTTTCGAACGTCCTGGAGACTGCTTCTATATCGCCCACTGATCGCTAAGTGATCAATTTGGTTGGAAGTTGATTGTCTGTCCGTCGACACCCAACTGATTTTGTGGCACGACTTGTGTTCAAACATGGTTCCTTCTATAACAAGGCGGATGGCGTTACAAAAATCGCCATTGTCGTTCCGGTTTCCAACACCATGCTTTCCCATAACATGCCTGAGCCCATCATTGCCAACCTTGGCATTCAAGTCTCCCATTACCATTATGATGTCTCCACGTGGTGTACTATCATAAGCAGCACTCAGTCGGTTATAAAAGGCCTCCGTTGGGGCGTAACACTGTATGATGGTGACGCGGCGTACTCTAGTCCGGAACCTAGCTGTCATGATCCTGTCATCTAACAGCTCCCAGGAAATTAAGCTCTTGAGAGCTGTTTTAGAAAGCAGCAATCCAACGCCAGATTCACGGTTACTTCCAGGTGCCTTTCCGGAGTAGAGAAGTACAGTGTTACAGTGTTGGAGACTTATATTTTTCCGAGCCCAACCATCTCACTTCACTGATCCCTAAGATGTCCATCTTATACCGCATGAACTCACTCTCTAATTGGAGGAATCTGGCATTTTGAGGACCTTCACTTCCGTTATCGAGAAGCGTCTTCACATTCCAGAAACCAATCTTTGTCCGGGTACAATAGCCAAAAGTCGTCAACGTGTTATCGTTCCTTATCCGAGGCGTAGTGTCGGTTTTGTTAGCGGGTAATTGTTTCAGTTACGAAGAATGCTAACCTCCGTAACCTATCCTAGAAAGCCTAGAAAGGCCTTTCGCACTTGTAATTTTAGCCTATTTACGTAAATAGGGATACGCAAATAGTTGTCCGGGAACCACCACGAGGAGGTAAAACAAGCACTTCATCGTGGCTGATTGTTGCGCTACTGGGCCAGACAAAGTTCTGAGCAGTCAATAGTTTCCCGATCAGGCACGATGCAGGTCTCCAATATTCCTTCAGTTGTTCTTAACGAATCAAACTGGAGGTGGACCTGTTCAACTCACTGCATTTAATAAATCCTGAACAATTTAACTGGTATGCAAACCCAGTAAGAACATCTTCAGAATGATAGGAGTATGATCGGAGACTATGCAAGGAAGCGAGGATTTCCACACGACCCCTCACTTTCGTAGATGTGGTGACCGTCAGGAGAAGCAAACAGTCATTCGTTTCCTCTGCAAATGCCATATTCTGGCCAAGATTAGAGCACACGTACTCGGATATTCAGAAGGGAAATTTTGGACTACATTGACGAGCTTTCGGAAAAGAAGATCTCACTTGATCTCTTTTCTCAACGTCACGAAATGGTTCTAGAACTTTTATACCGTACTCTCCGTTGGCTCTCTTTGACCGCAAACTAGCAGACATTTGTTCACATTTGTAAATAACTACTAAAGGCTATCTAATATTATGATAATTATTTTTTGTTATCAATCACACCCAAAAATTGCTGTGGGTTCTTAGTCTAAAACTGGCGCACTTTTCATAAATGGGCCACATGCCAATGGTCGCCATTTTAAAAACTGCCTGATTATTTTTTTTAAGTTCAATACAGAAACAGCTCTTAGCCACTTCTTAGTTTTCACCAAATCATATTCTATTAGAGGCTTACAAAAAGTCCAAAAACATTATGAAACATCCCCCAAAGAATATAATACTGAAAACTAATAAAAATGTTTTCGAAGAGAAATTTTTCCAAACCCTCGTGAGATATTCAAAATCTGATTAGATATTTCAAATACCATAACAAGAGTATACTTAGTGACAACTATTAACTACATTGATACTCCATCTCTCTTCGAAGTCAACTTTCAAAAATCTTGAATACTCGAAATATTACTTCAAGAGAACAACTTTAAAAATCACACAAAATCGACAAAATTAAATTCAATTCGAAATGCAGACTGGTTCCGCTGCAGTTCGTTATGTCACAAAAACTCACAGAATAGACAGTGCCGCAGTTAAACAATGCGGATTTGTCCATGTCCGATGTCAGCGTTCAACCAAAAAGTTACTTAACGCGATTTTAATAGTTCATTAACAATGTCATGCTCGTGGTAATTTATTCGCGTGATTTCGCAGCATTTTCGCTTTTATCCGAAATTTATGTCTACGAATTGATGTGGGAGTATGGAGACAAATGTTGAACCGAAGCCCAAATTCATGCCATAAAATCCAAAAGCTATAACCAACCGAAGAACATGAAGTAAACCATATCCAGGTGGACAAGGAGTGAGAGGTAGGTAGGAATAAAGCCATCGTAAATATCAGCAACAAATATTCAGTTCCATTATGCCGGGGTGTCACCTCAGACCTCTATCCTTCTCCCCCCAAAAAAACCTTCCACTCTCCAAATAAAGTGCATCTCGCCATACAAGGATATCGGCGTCAAAACACCATCATCAACATGAACCGAGTGCGGAAGTTCAGCGAGTCGAATGATGATGCATTGGTCCTGGTTCTGGTTCTGGAGTGCATTAAAGCAGAAGCACGCATTTCATAATGCACTTTTGGTCACAGAGATCGAACTTTTAGGGGGTGGTAATGGTTACGGGTGTTGCATTCTGAGTGTTTTTAGGGATTCGAACTCTCGTTGTCTCTGCACGATTTATAACCATTGACCATCGATCACATTGCACTAAAGCTGCATGGGGCTTGTATTATTTAAATTTACAGCACGTTTCACAAATGGCCAAACGGTAATTTGATAAATTTATTAAATTCGATGGATCATGATGAGGCGGCGGTGCAAAGAAAGGTATAGTTCGGCAATGGCATAATAATAATAGGTAGTGTAAGAGCTAGTTGGCTTTTGTGTCATTGGCATTGCATGAGGGCTGCTGCATCAGTGTGGCATCCGCTGCCTAATGAAATGAATTAGTTGGATGCAAGGCTTTGGTCAGTGAACCGCCACAGCTTATTAATTGAGGTGAACATTTGACAGCATCCGATGGATGAGCGAGTGTTCGGTTATGTGTTTGTGTACAGGATTTATTTTACAATTTATTTATTTTTTTGTTTGTTGTGTTTTGATGTTGCATAGAGATTGTTTTTGGTTTTGTGGCGATTAATTATAATTCAATGGGTTTCGCCAGATATTAACTTTTTTTTTGTTTGCTTAACATAGAGAAGGTTCTTTAAATGAACAGAATTACTTCCAGCTGAGTTGAACTTTTGATTCGAAAACTTACACATTTATATAAATTTGGTTTGGAAACGTGGTTCCACTATTAAGCACTACTGTTTCTATTGAACTTACTTTAATTAAATATTATACTAGATTTTCGGTGGGTATAGGTACACATTATTCGTTTTGCTTTCATGATGAAAATGGTAAAAATTAACCAGAGAACATAAGCTTAGTAACTTACAATTCCTTAAGCTTCCAATATGCGTGTTGTCGGTAGGAACGGAGGGACCCTACAGTTTTCTGTCGAATCTGAACAGGTAAAATGAGAAGCACTTTTTATGACAAGGCATAATCTTTGAGGTTATTTTGTTATTAGGATGCAGTAGCTGGGAATTGAAGATTTACTTTTGTTACAATTTGTTCCAGGATAGTCCTATTTTTTTGCACCTATATATATTAACCGGACTACTTTGTTAATGTCTGCCAAAATAGGTATGTAGAAATGGCGACCATTGCCAGAATAGCCCTGTGGCCTAATTCGCATGTTACCATAACTCGTTTGAATTGATATGGAAAATTGCGAAAATTATTTGTACCAACCCTTTAGACAGATACCTGTCCGATGCCAAATTAGGAAGTGTTTTGACTAGTAGAATTAATCCGATCGAGTAATCATACAGTCATCGGTGTACCAAAAGTCCCGGTCATAGCCACATCAAGTACAAGAACGGTACAGAAGTCCTAGAACCATTTCATCGCGTTGGGAAAATAAGTCAAGTCTTTAGTTTTTATATTGGAAAGTTCGTCAATGTCGTCCAAAAATGCCCTTCCGAATGACTATGCTCTAATAATGGCCAGAACAGGGCATTTTCAGAGCAAATGAATGTCTGTTTCCTTCTCCTTTTGTTCCACACGGCTGCGATAGTAAACGTTGTGAGAAATGCCAAAGTACTTGCTCTTAGATCATGCTCCGATTATCCTGGCTATGTTGTGCCTCGGTCTTCCTTCATATAAGTTCAAGTGTTCGGGGCATATTAAAGGTGGGCTGAATATTCCAAGATAAAATGCAGTTAGTTTAACTGTTCCACGTCTGGTTGGATTCGATAAAAATAATTGAGAGACTATTGCCCTTCATAAATCCGAACGGAATGTTGACTCTTCCCGCAAGTTAGATATGAAGATCTGATTCGTACCTGGCCACTTTGTCTGCCTGCTGATCTCTTTTAATGACTCGCAACCCACATAAAAATGACACCGCGATTACAATTCAGGCAGCTAATTCCGACAATGCCGTTACATTTTGGAGAATGAAACCTGTACTAAAATTAATGGCTTTAATAGCCATTTAATTACAGTATTTGAGTTTGTAATGGAGCGTTCCATGCAACACTATTTTCTTCATTATTTTCCCAGCTGACAGCTCTGCTTTTCTGATTAAGTAGCAAATATTCGAAAGTAACCGTCATTTTAACTACGCTCTAATGCTCTGTCATCAGTAATCATATTATTTCAACCTAAGGGCCATCACCAGCCGATCGTCAGTAAACTTTAAATATTATCAATATAACTCAAATTCAATAGGAGCACGTGACATCGCAAAAAAATGTAAACAAGTGCCAATTTACAGTCATCAGCCTTACAGTTCACATTCAGTTTGGACGCAAATATATCATAATATGACTTGTTTCGGCAGACGAAACCCACGCAAAGCCACTGCCATCACCATTAAAATTGAAGAAATGAAACACTCACCATAATCAGTGTCTATTTCAAGTGCCACTCCAGCATGAGAAATATTCATACTGACCTACGAATTCTCAACAGTGTCCTCGGGAGAAGCACTTATGGACTGATCGGCGGTGATTTCAATGCTAGGCATCACATGTGGCTGGATACTACGATCTCACCTGAGGGCAAGGCAATTGCTGACTGGCTTGACGCCAACCATGAACAGCACTCCTTAATCGTTGTTTCTCAACACAAACCAACCTATCCCAAAACACCATCGAGACTTGATTTTTTTATCTCTACATCTAATTATTCTTGTATACTTCCAGAACTCAGGAACTACACCTGTTCAACAATGCCCGGGGATTCGGATCGTGACGCTGTTCAGCTAACCATCAAATTTCAACAACCCATCTTCCCGACGGCTGAACCAACTCAGCACATTATCAACTACAGGAGACTGGATGTAGAAAGATTCCAAAAAGACATTGAAGCCACCATAACGCTGCCACCCCAAAACAGGAATCTGAAAAATACAGAAATTGATACAGCTATCTGCAGTCTGGAAATGGCTGTTTCTAGCGCACTGGACATCCAAAAACAGCCCAAGACGTGAAAGGACAGATATCAGCACCTTTCCGAGTATATCCAAAACCTTTACACTCGTCGACAAAGGTTAAGGAAACGTCTTCAAAGGATCCACCAGCGTGACCTGAACACAACGAACAACAACTACCAGGTGGTATGGAGTGAACACAAATGTGTCAACACCATAGTAATAACCAGTTCAACAGGAGACTGCAATCAATAAAACCCGGATCAGACGCCTTCAAAAACATCAACAAGCTGATTGGAAAAACACCACCGATTGCGGAAACCATTATCACCAACAATGGAGAAGATGCAACGACACAGGCCAAAGCAGAGGCATTTGCCGAATATTTTGAAGGAAACTTCATTCCTCACCCATCTGCAGATCCAGTCTTCCTTGATGAAGTGAAGGATTCCATCCAACAAACCCTGACACCCAACACAGACAGAACGATATTTAGCGACACCAATCGAGCGAGTGACCCAGTTGGCAGCCCAAACCTGAGCAAAACGGCGAAAATAGCTGAAATAATCAGTAGCTGCAGGCCTAAGAAATCAACCGGTCCAGATGGAATATCGAACTTTTTTATCAAGAGGATGCCAGAGACAGTATTGACCCTTTTAACTATCATTTTGAAGAACTGTGTGAGCAACAACTACTTACCCAAAAAATGGAAAACTGCAAAGATTGTGGTGATCCCCAAGAAAGGTGTCAGGAACATGATCTCTAACTATAGGCCAATATCGCTCCTCAGCAATCTAAGCAAGATTTTGGAAGAGCTGATACTAAGGAAACTTAAGAAGTTCTGCAGTGAGAACAATTTAATACCTGACATGCAGTTTGGCTTTAGAGACAAGCACTCTACATTACACCCACTCCTGAAGTTCCAGCATGACACCACCATAGCTCTCAACAGTCATCGTGTAACAATCGGATTCTTTTACCTGCTGATCTACCAGTGTCTAGCCTGCCATTTTGCCACAAGCAGCTTTGTACCTGTTGGTCTACCAGATTGTTCAGGCTGCTATTTTCCTACCAGAGACTATGTACCTACTGATCTACCATAGCATTTCGCTGCCATTTTGCCACCAGCGGCTTTGAACCTGCCGATCTACTAGCGCGTTTAGACCTGCCGTTTTGCCATCAGGAGCTTACTGATATACCTGAGCGTTAAGCCTGCTGTTCTGAAATACCTTCAGGGGCGTAATACCTGCCCGAGAGAATTCCAGTTAAATATATCATCGGACTAAAATCTCTAAGCGCAGTTCATCAGAAACCAGATTCCGAGACTGAAACCGAAAACAAGAATACCCGTAAGCAGAAAACTCGCTTACCAGAAAAGATCCATCGTTGTTCTATACATAAGAGTTGATTCTTAATAAGTATTTCGTCAAAAGGCTACCTTTGTGCTTCTTTAGAAAGACCCTCGCGAGACCAGCGAACAAAACCTCGGCTGAAACCAAAAAGCACATCACAAGATTCGGACAAATTCTTCTTTGAGTAAGTTGATAGCTTCACTGATAACCAGTAATTCAGCATGAAAATCGTTAGCAAAGACGGGTAGCCTAAAGGACCTAGATATAAAAGGAATTCCAATAGGGATTTTTGAACTTTGAAAATAGATTGCGGCCATACTATTGAAGCTAAATTTGTCAAATTGGCTGTCATTTAGTTTGTTCTGGCAAATCAAAATGGAGAGTTAAAGCGTTCTACAACATGAATGTTTCCTTTCTTCGTGACCTTTTCTTTATATAACTAATGTTTGTGCTTGAGCCCACATAGGGACAAACATAGTTTTACAACAGGTGCAAATGATTAAATTGTTTTATTTATTAAATTGGTCTTGTGTTCGAGCAACATTTCGCGAGCTTTAGCCATAATCATAATTCCGAGAAGACTTTTCGCAGTGTATAAATTTGAATCCACTAACAACTGTACGTCAACGAAACGTAAGATCTGCGGAAAATATCGCTGTTGTCCGTAAGAATGTGCATGAGAATACGAAGAAGCACGCACAAGAATTCTGCTTTTGGTGGACGACAATTTGGGGAGTTTTTCATCACGACTTGCGCTTATGCTCGTACAAACTTCAAGTGATCCAGTATTTCAGAGTTAATGACCAAAAGACAACGACGTGTGTTTGCTAATTGAGATCTCAAGCAGTTGAAAGTTGACGCCAATTTCGGACAAAAAATCATATCCAGGGACTAGGTCCGTTTCTGCGTTCGTCAACAAGCAAAAACTCCATTCGAATGCATCCACAGAAAGTCACTGTTTGGTGTTAAATTTGGGTCTGGCGCCATCCTAGGTCCAAATGGGCATCAGCTACGATTTTAAGGTTATAATCCCGTCAAGAATGGACTGAGGTGATGAAGTCGTGACGAAGACTTCGACACAACTATCTTTACTAAAGGCGGCTCACAGATGGAGTGTTGTGCTGGTTCAGGAATCTTCTCTGTGACTTTGGATAAATATAGATCGCTTAGGATACCCGACTTCGCTCTTGTTTTTCAAGCTGAATTACTGAGCTATCAGGGAAGTATATAAGGTACTTAAACAAGATCCAAACAAGAACCGGAATGCGGCTAGTATTACAGATAGTCAGGCGGCTATTAAAGCCATTAATTCTAGTATTTCATACTCCAAATTGGTCCAGTAATTTCGAGATGAACTAGCTAGCCTCAATATTAATCACAATATCACTCTCATCTGTGTCTTGGGTCATTGTGGCATTAATGGGAATTAACGAAGCGAAGCTTGGCATTCCTCTCAAGACTCGCTGTCGTATCTATGGGAACCAGCGGGAAAATTAAACAATCCTCCATTTTCTCTGCTAATGCCCTGCTCTCGCCAAGTTTAGAGCACAAGCATTAGGAAGGGCATTTTATGACGACCTTTCGAAAATAAAGATTAACAACTTGATCTCTTTTCTCAACGCAACGAAATGGGTCTAGGACGAACCTCGGTTACTTCTGTGCTGCGCCCTCCGTTTGACTCTTTAGTAGCCGAACTAGCGGACTGAGGGCTTTAACGGAGGCCTATGGTGCGGGATAATCACTCGATCGGTGTAGATGGTGTCGGATGAGTGTGGTGGTCCGGCTGAGTGAGTGATCCAATTTCCGGATGATTGTGGAAAATAAAATACACAATAAGAGACATCAAAAACTATTAGATCCTTTATATTTTTGAACTTAATCTAAACTGGATGACTTCATGAGAATGTTCACAATTTCCCATATCAATTCCATCCACAGGTTTGCACGAGTTATGGTTTAAAAATGGCGCACTTCAGCCACTGTTCTAGATTGTCGTTGATCGCCATTTCTACCTAATCTGACTAAGGTCCATACTTCTTTGAGAGCGACGCACAGACGTTCGGCAGGCCATCACCATCAATGGTGAGCGCTACCCTTCGATGATAACCAAATTGTTTTGGGCCTGTTAATACCCAGCACAATTTCCTACACAACTATACACATTTCAAAACAATCTAATACCCAGCACAATTTCCTACACAACTGACCTATCACAATTCATAAACACTATACACATTTCAAAACAATCTATACACATTTCACACTTACTTACCTACCTTAAGTAGGTCACAATTCAAGTCACAATAAAAACCTAAAATTCATTTCTTATACATTGTGCAGAATGTGCATATTTCTTTGTTAATAATTTTTTGTTTACACATTGTGCGGTGTGTGCACATTAGGCAATAAAATTGATTTATTGAACCTTATATTGACTTTGTTAAAATGTAGATTAAGCTATTTGTTGATTATTGAACTTCTATTGATTTTTGTTATGAGAAAGGCAGTTATTCTTGCGAAGGTAGAACAATAAGTGAATATTTATTTAGAACGAATGAAAAGTTTATACAAAATATTTTAGTAACAAATAATAAATGAGTTGCTGTAAAAATATAAATATGAAACCGGTACAACAAGTACATAATTTCAACACCCTCACTTATTAAGCATTTAAAATTATTTAATTATATAAACTCTAAAAATAATATAAATGTAGATAAACAATTAGTAGCAACAAATTAAGAACTTAAGATAATTTTATATTCTTAATATAAACCCATTGCTTTTGTGCAAAAATTATGTTTACCTACAGCGACTGCTTTCGTCAAGTTATCAGCAACCATATTGTCTGTAGAGATGTATACAATTTCGACCGTTTTGTCTTCTAACTTTGTTCGTATGAAGTGGTATCGTATATCAATGTGTTTTGATCTTGGTCGAAAGCCATCAGATTCAGCCAATTTAATTGCTCCTTGATTGTCGCACATTAATTTTATTGGATTAATGGATTTCCCATCGAGTTCGCAAGCTAACTGTTTTATCCAAATTGCTTCTTGAATAGCTGAGGACATAGCCATATACTCAGCTTCGGTACTAGATAAAGCTACTGTTGGTTGTCTCTTGCTACACCAAGTAATTGCAGCGTTTGACATTTTAAAAATGTATCCTGTGCATGATCTCCTTTTATCAACATCAGATGCCCAATCAGCATCACTATATCCATATAAGTCTTCACAATCAGACTTTTTATATGTTAGCTTCAAGTCGATTGTTCCTTTAAGATATCGCATGATACGTTTCACAGCTTTCCAGTGTGGCAATCCGAAATTTGAATTAAATCGACTCACATCATTTACTGCGAATGCAATATCTGGTCTTGTACATTGAGCCAGAAACAGTAAACTTCCAACTGCCTCCTGATATGGAATCTTCTCAAGCTTTTCCTCATTGTCAGATTTCTGAGTTACCATTTTAATTGATAACTTCTGGTTAGGATCACTAGGAGTTGATATCGGCCGACATTCTTCCATGTTAAATCGGTGTAAGATTGTTTGTATATATCCAGCTTGATCTAATTCGATTTTCCCATCGGATTGTTGAATGCGAATCCCCAAACACATCTTTGCAGCTCCCATGTCCTTCATATTGAATGAAGAACTCAAAGCATCCTTTAGATTCTTCAAAGCTGAAGGTTCGTTCCAAAATATGAGAAAATCATCAACATAAATGGAAACAATCAAGTTCAATTGTTCATTAAAATAGATACATGGATCCATTTTTGATTTACGCAAACCAAACTTCTTCAATACCCCATCAAGTTTGATATTCCATTGCCTTCCTGCTTGCTTGAGTCCATAGATGGCTTTCTTAAGTCTACATACTCGTCCTGAGCCATCATCGAATCTTTCTGGTTGATGAATGTAAATTTCTTCTTCTAAGTCACCTTGCAAAAATGCTGTGACAACATCCATTTGGTCAACCTTCAAGTTTTTACGCACAGCGAGGGCCATCAGGTATCTAATAGATGAGTATCGCACAACTGGAGAATATGTTTCGTTGTAGTCAAATCCATATTTTTGGTTACATCCTTTGGCAACAAATCTTGCTTTATGTCGAATTATTTGACCTTCCTCATCTCGTTTCGTGGTAAAAACCCATTTTGTTCTTAATATCTTGCGGTTCTTAGGAAGTTTAACCAAGTCCCAGGTATGATTTTGTTGAAGTGAACTTATTTCACTTTGAATAGCCTCTTTCCAGTTAGATGAATCATTACAAGCCATTGCGTCATTGAATGTAATTGGATCATCTTTATCGACTCCACGTGACAAATAAGTTACACTTCCATATAAGTTCCTTGGTACTGGTACACGCGATGATCTACGAAGCTCTGGTGTCTTCTCTTTTACATTGCTGTCACTAGGACAATCTGATTCTGTGCTGTGGAATTCATCCAGTTCATCGATGTCACTTTCAAAGTTGTTAAAGCTATGGTTTTCTTCATCAGGTGTCGATTCTTCTGATATTTCTTGTACCCTCACTGAATTGAAATCGTGGTCAACATTGATTTCGCTTCTGATTGGAACGTATTTTTCATAAAATATCACGTCTCGACTTATTTTTAGTTTCTTCGTAATTGGATTAATGCAACGAAAACCTTTTGTGTCGCTGTCATATCCTACAAATATCATCTCACAAGACTTACGATCTAATTTCTTTCGTTGCTGCTTTGGTAAGTGCATCATTACTCTTGATCCAAAGATTCTTAAATTTGATAAGTCGACTTTTACTCCCGACCAAACCTCCTAAAGTGTTTTATCCTTCCAAGTTGAACAAACTGAACGATTTATAATGTGTACTGCCATGTTGCAAGCTTCAGCCCAATACATATCATCAACTTTAGCATCAAACAACATACACTTAGCACGTTCGATGATAGTCCGGTTCATTCTCTCAGCACATCCATTTTGTTGTGGTGTATAGACATTTGACAATTGATGATGGATTCCATTTACCTTGCAGAACATTTGGAATTCCTTGGAACAATATTCGGTGCCATTGTCAGTTCTTATCTTCTTGATCCTTTTTTCAGTTTGATTTTCAACGAAGACTTTGAACTGTTTAAAAATGTTGAAAACTTCAGATTTTTGTTTTAGAAAAAATACAAAAACCTTCTTTGAAAAGTCATCGATAAAACTTAACAAATATCTGGCTCCACCTATTGATTTAGTTTCCATCGGGCCAATCAAATCTGAATGAATGAGTTCCAATATCTGCTTTGACTTACTATCGCTTGACTTGAATGGTAGTCTGACTTGCTTACCTTCGGCACAAACTTTACAGTTTTTTAAACCAACCTCTTGGTCTTCGAAGTTAATACCAGTCACTGCTCCATCACGCATTTTACAAAGACTTTGATAATTCAAATGCCCAAGCCTTCGATGCCATAGTACTGCAGTTTCGATTTTAGGCTTTGACAACATGCATATTGGTTCCTGGTTTCGAATCTTGTAAACTCCGTTTTCAGGTTTGCATTTCGTTACAATATTTTTGTTCTTGTTATAAATAGTACATCCTTCCTTATTGAAAACAACTGTTTTGTTCTTCTGTACCAATTTATGAACAGACAATAAATTCGTTGACAGATCAGGAACATGAAGCACATCTTTCACTTCAATGTTTTTACAATTTAGGATAATATTTGCATTACCTACACAATTTACTGGCATCCTGGAGTTGTTTGCAGCTTTGATTTCTTCTACGTTTGACCTTTCGCACTTAAACAACAAATGTTCATTAGGTGTCATGTGATTTGAGGCTCCGCTATCCAAATACCATTCATCATACTGATTTTGTGTAGAAGAACAATTAAGAAAGGCGTCATTAGTTTTTTCTGTCTTGCCTCTGTGTTCTTTACCTTCTTTTGACTTTGTTGGACAGTCAGGGCTTTTATGACCTCTACCACCACATGAATAGCATTTGAAGATTTTAGGTCGTTTTTTCTTTTCACCTCGTACAGCTTTTTTACCAATGAATGCATTTCCTGGTTCTGAAGTGTTAAACTGTGTATCAAGCAGTTTCATCTTAATTTCATCAGCAGTAACCTTTTGGACATTTCCTTCAAAGCTCAATAGTAGCGGTTTATATTCCTCTGTTAATCCGGCTAGGAGTATAGCTGCCAACCATTCATCACCAATGCTAAAACCAATACATGCCAATTTGCTTGCTGTTGACATTATTTGATCAATATAACATTGTATAGTTTCACACTGATTAAGTCGTATGGATATCAATGTTCGCAAAAGACCAATTTTTCGTAAAAGACCTCGATCTTCAAACATGTTTTGAAATGTTCGCCAGATTTCCAATGCGGACTTGCAATGCCTTATATGAACATACAAATCTGGTTCAACAGATAAGGCGAGCATTGTTTTGGCTTTACTTAATACCGAAACATCTTTTTCTTTAGCTATTGATGGTGATTCTTCCAAAGGCTCTATACATTCTTGAAGGTTCTTCAATTCCAAATAATTTTGCATGGCAAAACTCCAATTGTGGAAATTCTCACTACCTCGCAATTTTTCTACTGAAAAACATTCGTTTTTGGAAACCATCTTAACCGATTTCTTATTTTCTTGATTTCTTGAATATTCGAATTTGTTCACCTAGATCAAAATTCAGTTATTCTTCTTTAAGGTTAAAAATACAATGAAAAATTATCGGTTAATAGTTCCAGTAAATTCTCTAGTAAGAAATTTTTCAATTTCGTCCTGGGCCCATAACCTGTTATGAGAAAGGCAGTTATTCTTGCGAAGGTAGAACAATAAGTGAATATTTATTTAGAACGAATGAAAAGTTTATACAAAATATTTTAGTAACAAATAATAAATGAGTTGCTGTAAAAATATAAATATGAAACAGGTACAACAAGTACATAATTTCAACAATTTTTGTTAATAAGCTATTTTTTAGTATTTAAAATTACTTTCTGTTTAACCACCAAATATTGAGTGTTTCTTAAATTATTGCAACTTCCCCCCACCCGAGGTAAGGGGTTGCATTAATCGAAAGTCAATAAAACATTTCTCATCAAAAAGAACCAATCAACATCCCAAACGCGTCAAAAAAGAGACCTTCTGGTTCATGCACTAGAAGCGTCTCACGTCGTCAAGGTGATATCACTTTGGTCGACACGTACGTAATCGTAAAGGGCCAAACCGGCTATATGTGGTTTCAATAGTGCGTCACTGCCATACAGTCTGTACCATAATGGACATTTTGTAGGTGCCATTTTCGAACATGGGTATGTCACGCAAAGGCGATGTGAATTGGCCTCCGATGTTGTGCGACCTCAAAACCCTTTGACTTCTTCTTGTGAGGTTTTCTTTTCGTCGCATGGTAAAAAACCACATTGGCTCTGAAAGCCAACATAATCAATGCCAATGTTCAAAGATTAACATTTTGGCTTTTATTGACATCCCATTTTTAGGAATGAATTATGGAATTGCTATACTCTGCCACCGGTTTTGTCAGTAAGTGTTAAGTATTTCAAAAGCTGCGATAAGAAAGCTAATTTTAAGGTCTTCCCCGAACTATTACATTCACCTCACGAAAATCCATTTTTCATGAAGATTCTCCTCCAAATTGTATTTAAAATTCCTGTCTTCTTTTCTACTAAAGGTCCCATGAATTGTATCTTACAAGTTTATGAAAACAAAGATTAAAAATCGAATTAAACAACTCACCCAGCACCCCATATAGATCTATAATTTTAGATATAAGCCCCCTCGACTCATATGATGAGGTCTGATGTGGGAAACTTTGCAATTTAATTAAAACAAAAAACTGCTATCTTTTCTCTTATATCATTTCTCAACCTATTTCCAGATTGCCCAACTCATAAACACACCTATTTAATTTCACCATCCACACAACTCCTAGGCCGTTCGCAGCTTATCTTCAAGCCACAATCTAAATGCATCTTTTTCATGGTTTAATGACATCTTAAAGTCCAAATCTTAACTGGACCGCCCATTAGTGTGAAGAACATGGTGTTAATTTGGATTCGTACATGAAAAAATGCCATCCTATCCGCAAGATGATAATCATTATGACGTGGCCGCGCGCATTTTTATGTGATTTCCAAAAGTTGTCATAAGAATATTATCATCATCACCGATGGCGAATGAGCCCGACCATCACATGAAGAAAGCGGTGATTCTAAGGAACATTCTAAATTCTAACAAAAAATTAACAAGACTTTGGCCATAAAAGGGGTTTTGAAGATTTGTGATGGTCGTTGAGAAATTTTACGTAATTTCCTTGGAGAGACATAAAACTTTTTTTTTTGTCGCTTTGATGAAATCACATCATTTGACCATAGAAATGAAGCAGGGGACTTAAATTTGTCTTGGAAGATGATATGGTATGGAAGGAGACGTGCACCAAATTTTAAAACGACGAAATGGATTCGTAGAACTATTAATTTTGCCATAGGAACACTGAATCAAAATCACATCTTCAGGTTATACAAGCCAAATCTGAATAAAATCTTCAAAAAATATTTTGAAGGATTCCCATGTGTGAAATTTTAAGTTAAAAGAGTTTTCCATTTAACATGTCTTATCTTTATATTTCAATAAAACAAATTTCGAACAGGATATCATTAAAATGTTTTATTTGTTTGGATGACGCATGTATGCCATTTTATATGAAATATGACATAGTTAAAATGTATTTCACAGCTCCGCTAGGTGGCTCCCGAGCTTAACGTCCAATTCACTTAAGGTGACGCATTATTTATCTGGCGCACAAATCAAACAGAATTTGACCAATGGCATTGATTATGTTGGCTTTCAGGGCAGCGGTGGTTTATAGTTTACTAGCATAGACCTGTGACTTAAGAAAAGCCTTCAAGTAGAAGTTCAACGGTGTTAAATCGCACGATCTCGGTGACCAATTCACATCGCGTCAGCGTGAGATAAACATGTTGAGAAATCGATCGCGAAAAATGAGCACTTTGACACCGGCTGTATGGCATAAAGCGCCTTACTGTTGAAACCACATAATGTTGTTTATGTCCGTATTATCCTATACGGGCTATTGGCTATCATCTACTGATCAGCGATGACGTCGATGATGGCCTGGTCAACGCCAACCGATGATGCCACCAGCCTTTAATCCACACCGAACAGTGACTTTTTCTGGATGCATTGCAGTTTGGTTGATCTCGTTTGGATTGTGATCTTCTCAAGTTCAAAAAATCTTGCATGTTGACGAGCCCATTCATCCAGAAATGAGTCAGATTAAGGCAATTGTAAACAAGGCAAAATGCTACTCGACCAAAAGACCCACTCTAATAAAACAATTTAATAATTTCCATACATTATCCATGTTGATTTGGCAAAATAGACCAGATAAATGGCAGATTTAGCGCAAGCACATGAACAACACACAATTAATGTTTCAAAGAAAAAATAATATTTAATTGCCACAAGAATCAACAAGTGTTTTTCATGGTTCACTATCTTTTTACCTTATGGCCTAGCTCAACATAACCGTGATAACCAGATTTGTCAATCTAAGATGAAGCTAGCCCTAAACGACGAACATGCTCCCCGAACTGGTTCGTGCTCGCTATATTTTCCTCGTGTAGGGGCTGGTTCGCTAGCCGCTCGCTGTTGGCGAAAAATTTCGATTTTGTCGTGTTCGTTGGCTTTTTTTGCTGTGAACGTCGCACAGTAGTCTGAGAGCGGAAAAAAGTCTTTAGAAAGAGTCATATCTAGCCTTTTTAACTTTATGTTTAAATACTCTTAGATAACCCGAGCATGATTTCAAGGTATTTTTTAATATATAAATTATATGTTCTGATTTACAAGACCTCAAAGTTGAAAAATAATTTTATTCAAGTCGCGAACTATGTATATTTTCAACAAACTTTTAGATGTGCTTTTCCGAAGTTCCTTTCAATAAATTCTGTAAATTCTTATCTCATTTTATTGGTCTATTTTTGACTATCTAACAAATTTCTTTCAAATTTTTCTAGAACAAAATTTGGGATGCCAATTTTAAGTGCTTAGTTATATAGATTTTAAGAAATAATTTCAAAAAAAAATCGTTCACACGTTTTCAAGATATTGATTTTTCAAAAAATAAATTGGATTTTTTTTTTCAACAAAAAAAAAATATTTTTTCGAATATTTGTATATACAATATTATTTTAAACTTAAGGGAGCTCCCGGCGAAAATTTTTGGTTAAAATCGTTAGAGCCGTTTATGAGAAATTCGAAAATCAAAAAAACCGTTCTATGACAGGTACCGTTAATAACATTTTGACCCAAAATCGTTAGAGCCGGTTTCGAGAGAAATAATATTATGCATTACGGGTGTATGGGGGGTACCGTTAGTTTCAGTGCTAAGAAAAATTTTTCAATTTTCCATCTAGGAAATCACTGAAGACCCTTAAGTACCGAGTTTGAAGAAAATAGGTTCAGTGGCTTAGGCTCTAGATCGAAGTACATACATACAGACAGACAGACGGAATTGTCGGACCCACTTTATTCGTCTTCGTTATCATCGTAATGTCAACTTTGATCAAAAACTCGAGCTTTTTTCCAAATGCAGAACTTGCCCTATAGAACTTATGTACTCGTATGTATATCGCAAATAAAAATGATGATTTATAAAAGAAGCCTTCTATAAGTAGCCTGAAACATTGGTACTAAGAGAAAATGTTTTTTTTTTAACTTTTTGATTTTAAAAAAGTTCCAAAAGACTCCAAGCAACGAAGTATACCATCGTATGCTCCATACTTTCAAGTTTAAGCACAGAAAAAATCAGTTGCAGATAATTGCAGATGTGGGAGTTATGTTCAAAATTGTCTCACTGAATCGGGTTTCAAAAAACTCCGTCTTGCCAGTGGTTTTTATCATAAATTTTGATTTGATTTTGATTTTTAGAAAAAATGTTTAGATACTTTTATTTAAAAAACTGAAAAATTATATTTTTGCGAAGCCATTTATTAAAACTTTTCAACTTTCAACTCAAATTTTTGAAAAATGTCAATAACTTTTTTACTAATAGGTAATTTTTTCTTAACCAAATTTGTATAAGATTGATTTTAACATGTGTGTCAAATTTCAATTAAATCCATTGAACAGTTTATATTCTACAAACTCGTTTCCGCTCTCCCATACAAATATTAAAATCCTCCAATTTTATAAAAATGTTATTAACTTTTATTCAATTTATTTTTTTCTTAACAAAATTTTGACAAAATATGTATTAGACTGATTTAAATAAGTGTGCCAAATTTCATTAAAATCCGCTAAACAGTTCAGATTTTCCGCTCTCTTATACAAGCCAAACCACTGTGCGTCGCCGAGTTTATATTGAGGATGATAACAGTAACCACTTGCGCTTCCTTATCGCACATTTTTACTCTGTGAAGATTCAACACGAAATGAATGTTCGCCAAATGTGTTCGCCGTGTAGGGAATAACTCGGCGAGCATGTTCGTCGTTTATGGCTAACTTTACTCACTGTTGCGTATGTTTACCATCCCCACTAAAACGCATCTCCCGACCACCCCGACTTATTATCATCCTGACCTTACATCATACAAAAAATCTTTGAAAGAAATTTACTATAAGCCAACACAAGATTAAAATCTTGAATTTTTTATTAAGATACTGACATCAGTATTTCTGATGCAAAAGTTATGGGGTCACTAACCAGCGGCTGTCACTTAGGAATTGAACAAAAAATTTAAGGAAACGGCCTATTACAAGGAAGCAACAATGCAAAAAATGGGCCTCAAAAATCCGTTCGGACTCGGCAGAAAAGTGTAGATCCAGTCAATAACACGCATATGGAGTAGAGAAGAGAGGAAAGTTGTAAATATCTAGGTCCTGGCTCTCTACTAGCTGTTGCGTCTCAAATTTATTTTATTTATTTATTTTAATTTCGGCAAACAGAAGTAGAAGAGGTATTTAGTATAATTGCTTACGGGATCTCCACTAAGGGTGTCATTCGTGGAGTTAATTAAGTTGTTACTATATCAATAGTGAAGTTTTGTTATCGGCGATTGACGGATTTTTGTTTGTTTCTTGATAACAAATTTCTTTTGCTTCGTTTGCTTGAAGACAAATTTCGCGTGACCATGTTCGCATATCTTAGTCGATGGAAAGGTTAGCTGACCTTACACAATATTTGCTCCAGAAAGAGATTCAAGAAGTCACCTGACAGCGCATCTTCTTTCTGAGCACGTGTGCATATGTGCACTACTTTTGAAGGAGGCTATTCGCTAGTTGCACATTGCATTGAGTAAAGTCAAGCAACGTAGCTGTATTAGTTTTCCTGGGACCCGAGCTATCATATATGTGTCTTTGAAGTCGTTAGTTTCGTCTTGAAATTCTATGGTCTTTTCCAGAAGTTGCGTTAGTATGAAAATTTGGTATTCGGTCGATCTGCCAGGCCATCGTTTTACATCGTTTTCGTGAAAGTTATACTATTGCCCTTAATATTATTTCAAAAGCATTTGATAGAGTCGAGCATAAAGCCTACCCTCGAATCCGGATGACTCTTTTTTTCGATCGATAAGGAATTATCTTTGAAACCGTTCAATAAGTACGAGTAGAACTAGACGTAATTAAGTTTAATACCCACAAAATATTTGATGGTGTGCCCCATCAGGGCTCTGTTCTGTCTCCGACTCTCTTTCGCATATTTATCAATATTCTACTGTCTGAAGGATTCATTTCCTCGTTAATCGGAGGTGGAACTTAAACGATAGTGTATGTTAAGCATATTAAATTCTGATCTCGACTGTATTATCTATTGGGGAATAAAATACCAAGTAGAATTAAATGCCTTAAAAACTCTGCTGTAGTTATACATGACCGGCACTTGCATTGAGCAAACAGATCAGCTCTCAGTTCTCGGTATGAAAATCACTGACTACCTTGTGTGGAATAAGGTTTCCTTCGACGTTAAATCAAATTTTTTTAGGACCTATATTCGCTCGAGGACAATTTTAGTCAAATTAGGGCAAGGCTGCGTTAAAATCGTAGCGTACACTAATGATTAAGTGATAATGGTATCAGGAAAATTTATCCCCACTCTGTGCGAGCTCCTATAAACAGTACTTGAAAAGCTTAGTAATTGGGCCAGTAGCTGCGGACTTAATGTCAACCATGAACTGGTTCTGCTAACGAGAAAACGAAACATTATAAGCTTAAATCCCCCCTTAAATTCCTGTTTAGTTTGGTGGCCAGACACGGATAAGCGAACCAGCCTTAAGGCCATGACAAAAATTCAGAGACTCGCATATATCGTACCATGAGAACCACGCGAACCGCAGCCCAAGAAACTTTCCACTCACTTGCCCCACTCGATCTAAAGGAGTTGGCGGACAAAAGTGCTCTACGACCTAAAGAGTGTAAAAATTGGAAAAGGGGAAACTGTGGTCACAGAACTATTGTAAACTTCACTGACACAGACATTCAAACAGACTATATTTCACCGTCCATAGATTTTAACCCAGTCAGAATAACACATTTTCTAAATAGGGAGATAAGGATGAAAAACCGGGTAATAAACGCAAATCATGTATGTAGGTCTTCATAGATGGAAGCTAGGGTAGGGTCAGGCGTCTTTTCATACAACCCATACCCATAAATAGATCATTAAAACTCCCAAGCTTTTGCAGTGTTTTCCAAGCGGAAGTGTTTGCAGTTTGCGAGGCTGCAAAATATCTTTTCACAAATCTTTAAACAAATAGGACAACTTAACGGCTCTCAAACATTCCTTGTTACCAGGAACGGAAGGGACCTATAATTTTCTGCGGATTTCAAGCGGCTAATGAGCAGTACTTTTGTACTTTTCATGACAAGAAATACTCTTAGAGGATTTGTCAATTCCTCGCAAGAGGCAGTACAATCCTGAAATCCTTTCGCAGCTGCTGAGACCAGGGGCGGACGCAGAAAAAAATGTCGGGAGGGCGGGTTTCAAAAAATATGAGATTTTCATAAATAAATTATTTCCGGAATTTATTAATACGTGAAATCATATCTTGTTGTACTTTTGCGATCATACGAAAAACAGTTATCCGAAAACATAAGGACACTCAACTGGTACCTACGTTAACTACTATACTACATAATTATAACCACAACGCTTCCAGAAGGTGCTATGTGCTACTCATCAGTAACTGTGACTTTCGAACAAACGAAATGAGTTAGTTTTTTTTTTTTTTGCTGCAATACAACACACTCCGACCTTGGAGCCATCAAAAACTCAAACTTTGCTCCGTTACTGCCCATATACTTAAACACATAATGTCAATCATCAAAAACGCAATTGCTGCTGGCTTCGTGTGTCTATTTGTTAATGATCAATTCAAAATAGGACAGTTTTGTTTAAATACGAAGACATAAAATAAAATGCACGACTGGGTCGCACGAACTTGCTTTTATGTAAAAATTTCAAAAATTTATATTTCTAGAGAAAAAATGTTCATAAGCAAAAAATTAATTTTTTAAATGACTAAAACAACTCCTTAAGTTATTATTTTATAAATAGTAGTTTAGTAGTTAGAGCTAAATACATAATATGTTTTATAAAAGATTTTTAAAACAGGTATTTAAGAAAAAATTTTGGTACGCCAATTTTAACTAGAAGCTTCTTTATACAAAATTTCATTGAAATCCGTTCTGCCTATAATGACAAATTCGAAAAACTGGTTTTATGGTAGGTACACTCAGTAATGTTTTAATTTGATTTTTTTTCATTAAATTAAAATTAAAATTTATCAAAATTCTCGGAGCCACTTTTGAGAAAAATACGATTTTCGAAAAAGATTTTTTAACACTTGCATGGTAGGTACATTAATTTTTAGTTAAAACAATTTTTTTCCCTCAGATTTTGTAGATTATATTAAGATACTTTTATTTATTCAAGTTTAAAAAATCGGCCAGGGGTTTTCGGAATATTGAGTTTCCAAAAAAAATAATTGGTGTTTTTCTTTTTTCATTCAGAGTAGAGCACTGAACAGAGCATGAGCATGTCAAACATGCTCTGAACTTTCTCCGAATCGAGTGTGCTCTAAGAGCTCTGAATTATTTTATAAGCACACGCGAGTTTTTGAGTTTTTTTTCTGTCTGTCAGAATGTTTTCACCATTTAACTCTGTCTACTCAGCTATTTTATACCGAGCTCATAGAGTGCGCTCTGAACAATCTCTGAACACGCTCTCAACGAAAAAAGAAACACAATCTTTGAACTGTTGTACACTCTGAGCTAAAAAAGAAACACGATATTTTGTTTGACAGTTCAGGTACTACTCTGAACTAAAAAATAAAAACGCTCAATATTTGAAATTTGGATTAGCTTCATAATGATTAAAATCGATTGTACTGTTTTCGAGAAAATCAAAAACAAACAAAATAAAATGGTTCCAAGAGGGCTTCCAAAAGATGATTCGTACCGTTATTTTTGCTCTTAGGCCGTAGTCGAAGAGACAGACAGACAGAATTTCGAGACCCACTTTTTCTTCGCTATCATCGTAATGTCAACTTTGATAAAAATCTCGAGTTCAATTTATTTTACGAATGCATTACTTGTACTTATAGTACCTATAAGTCGTAAGAAAAATGCAGAGAACCGATAAAGGGAAACACAAAACTTCTAATATTCAATTGAACTTACATTAATATTAATATGGCACGAAAATAGCACTTTGTCTCTTTTTTCTTTAACAAAATGAACTCTTGTTTTCTGGTTGTTTCGGGGGGGGGGGGGTTAACCCCTAAAACCCCTACCTGCGTTCGCCCCTGGCTGAGACCTTCTGTAAAGAGTTTAGTTTAGTTTTTGTTTTAGAAGATATACACAGAGCACAAAGAAACCCTTTGTCAAACTCTACCAAAAACCCATAATAGTCCGGGAGGCAGCGACAGAAATTTCCGTCTCATTTTCGCAAGCCTTATATTTTGTGTATGAGTCATTCAAGTGCTAAGTTATAGTTACATAGACGTCTTCCACCGCACCTTTACAACGGGGGGTTACAGGAGTGTTTCAAACCCCGCAAAAAAATCATGAAAAAAATTCATAGCCGCAAACGTGAAACTTTTTCGACGCATTATCTGACACATAAGAAGTTTGAAAAATATAGTCTTCCACCTGTATCCCACAACAAAATACGTCTTCCACCCACGCAAAAACCGCAAAACTTTTTTGAAAAAAATTCATTCCCGCGAAGATGAAATTTCTATATATGCTAACTCTTAATGTAATAAACATAAAATAAATAGTCTTCCACCTATAACATACAACAAAAGTCGTCTTCCAAGGCTTTAAAGTTGCACACCGCACTTTGGTCTTTTTTTCTTATTTTTAAATGCAACCCTCGGGGAGAGTACGATAACTTGGCCGCCAAGATTTGATAACGGGTTTTTGTAGAGGGGTAAAAAACAAGCAATTTTTACTATGGGAGGGGGGTCTATCTACCCCCGTTTAGGAGGTAGGGGCACTTTTAGAAAAAATAATTTAAATTGAAAAAAAAAATATTAAAAAACAACGGCATCACTTACAATAAAGTGCTGTACTGCATTTGAAAGCCAAAAGTTTGTTCTATAATTGAGGAGGTGATTTTCAAAACAAGCTGTCGGACCTAAAGGTAGTTTTGAGTTAAATGCCAAAAACCTTTACTTCATAATACAGAAGATATAGAGCAAAATTATCTTCTACAAATTTATTCTTCACGAAATTTTAATAAAATTAAAGATTTCGACGAGTTTTGCATTGAGACGAGATTCGAGACCGGCCCAACTAACTCCTCTTTTTAGTAAGTTGTGGGAGGTGGTTTCTCCACTATATGTTTCAGAAAAACTTATTTGCGTCGAAGAAGTTGTCATACCCAATATCTTGGAGTCAGAAATCTTAAAAGTTTTTTTTGTTTGAACCACAGCTTTTGATAAATTTTGCCAATCATCAAAGAGGGTATGAACATTTCCAAATTTATATAGTTGGCTATCATACGTTGCTGGGGAGGTAATTGTACCAGTTCTCCTTAGTTCTTTTTCAACAAGGCCAAAAAATCTGTCAGCTGGCATTTATGAATGACCACTAACAGGAAAATACTCGTACTATTCAAAATTTAATTTATTCTTTTGGCAAGACATTGTTATCATTAATAGAACGGTATAGTTTTTGCGAATGCTTTTAATATTTTTTGAAACAATAAGAGGTTTTAAAATAGTTTTGAGAAAATATCCTATTGTAATTAAATTAAGTTAAAATAATTACCAGCCAATTAAGTTTTATGTATCTTATCGTCCACTCAGCAAATAAAATGTCAAACCGACACAAAACCAAACGCAACTTACTTAATATGTTTTGTACTGCATAGGCCTTATTGGAAGGAACATTTTGTAAAGGCCATTTTGGAAAAGACATTTTGTGTTCAATAGGCTATTTTGGAAATAAAGTCGTTTTTTTACATTGAATTACTATGTCTCTGTGCTGTTTTGGAAATTATTTTTGATTGAATCAGACGCGCGTTGAAAAGACCTAAAAAATGACATACATATCTCATTTTCCGATTTTTTCCCGATAGCTGGTTTTGGAAATCTGCTCCTCAATTCTCCATTTAAATTAATTTACTTTTGCCAATGGTTTTTGAGAAATTTGCATTCAAAGTCCAAATTTTGATAAAAAAAACGTGAAAAAAAAGTTTAGACCGATTGTTTTCAAAATTGTGAAATGAAATTGTAAATAAGCTTATATGCGTTCCATGTACCTTAATCGAACACAAAAAACCGCATGGTTCTATGGCTTCTAGTTTTTGAAAAAATTGAAATTAACTAAAACTACTTTTCTATAAAATGTTTGATATTTTTTGCTTCCTTACATAAATAAATCAGTGCTAGCTTCCAACATTACAATATATAAACAGTAAAGTATCTATGGGGTGGCATGCTGCCCCCCTGCAACCCCCCTGCTTGGGCACACTATAGGATTTGGGGTAGGTGCGAGGTTGGGTGCATGCAAAGTTTCTTTTGCATTCACAGAATCGGTATTTAAAAAAATTCAAATTTATTCTATTTATCCAATGTCCACTAAATACATATAAAATACAATAAACGATCTTGAAAACCAAAACAAACCATGTTCACCAATACATGGCACTATTTTTCTATCGAAAATACTGCCTAGAAAGGAAATATAAGGACGACTGGGGTTCGCAAATAATAGAGTTTTTGTCTGATGTAAAAAAAGTTTACCCTTGTTATACCGATGGTGATATATGTATGTGAGGGTTTACAGTTAAAAGACATCGATCCTCCCACCCTTCAGAGCGAAAATTTAGAAAGTGTTTTACCGCCAAAACATCCTCGGCTTCCCACCATAAAAGAGTAACTCAACGAACTCGACGGTTATAGTACGGACGATGGCTTTATTGACGAGACTTACACACCTTTTTAATACATTTTGACCATTTTTAACTAACTATGACTGACTAACTCCTGACTAACTGACAAAATAACTGACCCAGATGCAATTCTACCTCCTCATGGTGCATTCTGGGTAACGCTAATGAATTGCGGTACTGAACTAACAAAAATTCATTATGTTTATTAACATTAATCTTTAAAATGGAATCACCGTCACCACCAAAATCAAAAAAAGTAGTTTTGGTAAGTTTCGATTTTCTCAAAAACTAGAAGACATAGAACCATGCGGTATTTTGTGTTCGATTAAGAACTGATATTTACATGGATCACATATAAGTTAATTTACAATTTGATTTCAAAATTTTGAAAACAATCGGTCTAAAGTTTTTTTTTCACGTTTTTTTATCAAAATTTGGACTTTAAATGCGAATTTTTCAAAAACCATTGGCATAAGTAATTTAATTTAAATGCACGATTATAGAACAAATTTCCGGCCTTCAAATGCAGTATAGCACTTTATTGTAAGTGTTGCCGTTGTTTTTTAATATTTTTTTTTCAATTTAAATTATTTTTTCTAAAAGTGCCCCTACCTCCTAAACGGGGGTAGATAGACCCCCCCTCCCATAGTAAAAAGTGCTTGTTTTTTACCCCTCTACAAAAACCCGTTATCAAATCTTGGCGGCCAAGTTATCGTACTCTCCCCGAGGGTTGCATTTAAAAATAAGAAAAAACACCAAAGTGCGGTGTGCAACTTTAAAGCCTTGGAAGACGAATTTTGTTGTATGTTATAGGTGGAAGACTATTTATTTTATGTTTATTACATTAAGAGTTAGCATATATAGAAATTTCATCTTCGCGGGAATGAATTTTTTTCAAAAAAGTTTTGCGGTTTTTGCGTGGGTGGAAGACGTATTTTGTTGTGGGATACAGGTGGAAGACTATATTTTTCAAACTTCTTATGTGTCAGATAATGCGTCAAAAAAGTTTCACGTTTGCGACTATGATTTTTTTTCATGATTTTTTTGCGAGGTTTGAAACCCTCCTGTAACCCCCCGTTGTACTCTTGAGATGGAAGACCATGAAATTATTGTTAGTTATAACACGAATAACTCATATACGAAAAATTAAGCTTGCGAAAATGGTGTAATGAAATCTGTCGCTGCCTCCCGGACTATAAGGCCATAAGTCTTAAATTCGACGTTAGACTTATGTCTCGTAGGCTTCGCTTAGATACATATTTACATTCGTCAAATTAAACCTTCTCAGACAAAAAGAGAAGATTTTGTTAGCTTTTGTTTTGATGAGTTTGAAAATACTAAGTTTACTTCAAAGTTAAGGTCCCAAGGCTTTCTTAAGATACCTTTCGATGTGCCCAATGAAAAAAACTAAGGCATCAAATAAAAGGACCAGCAATTCATTTAAGACCAATTCACCTCGTATGGGATTTCCAGATCCAATCAGAAATTTAATTAACAAAAAAAAAGGTTGATAATATTTTCAATGACCGACAAAAGACTCCACAAACAGAAGAAGAAGAAAAAAAAACAACGACAGAAATTATGAATTATTACGAAATTTCTTAAAGTGGCCTCCGCGCGAACCATCAGGGATTAGTGCCGGCCGAACCCAATACAATATCTAGATACAAAGAGAAAATAAAATCGCTTCGGTCCAGTAATCCTCTCAATCACATTACTTGGAACGAAGCAAAATGAATTGTGTCCATAAATGACAAAGGATATACATACACTTGCAGCAGACTCAGACGGGGACGGCTATAAGGTCATGTTTTTTTTTTTATTTAGTTTTAAACGTTCCTCCTGGAGGATTTCTCTTATTATTTCGTTTTCTTCGATTAAATTTTCTATCCCGGCATCAATTGTGATTGTTTATGGGAATTTTAGTTTTTCCGATAGGTAGGATTTTTTTGTTCGTCATTTTTATTAAGGATACACAAGAAGTGATCCTGGGTAGTTCATCATTTTTTTGTGGTGGGGGAATATCAATAATATCTATACAATATAAAATCGTATTGATTGCAGCAAAACAAAAAATAAATTGTCTTTAAGGATAAAAGGAGAGGAGGACAAAGTAATTCGAATGACCTTTTTTGGCTGTTTGTTTTGGGACAAAATTAAGTCAGATCCTCTGATTTATTACCATCATTGTCCAAATTTAAGGAACCTAAGCTGAAGTTTAAATTTCAACATGGAAACGAAATTACTGGATTTGGTTACTTTTTTTGTATATAGCAATGAACAATGGGGACATTATATTTCACAGGATGGACGAAATGCCAATAGATTTTTATTTCAATTTAATTACTGATCATTATGAAATTCAGAAGTCTTGGGAGAAGTCTTGAGATAAATCTTTAAGTGAGGACATGGATACGCTGAAATAATACATATAGTTAAGCCTGAGTTTTGATAGTCGAATAAGGGACATATTGGGTCTTATATTTATTGAAAAAAAAATGAAAGTCTATTTTTGTATAGGTACATGCTCGTCCCCATAATTGTGAAGATTTAGGAAGTTCACCAACTTTAACATAAAACCATATAATGTTAGTAAACAGTTGAAGATTTCACTGAAACACAAAAGCCAATTTTAGTCTGCTACCATGCACCAAAGTAACAGACTAGAACTTAAACAATTTCCCGAAAACCAAATGATCATCAGACAGATTTAGTGATCATTGTTACCTCAAAACTGAGGGCTGGGATTTGAAGACTCTCTTGGCTGAAGCATTCGATTATGTGACCAAATTAACGTAATCGACGTGTTTTAATTTTTTGGACTTCATGAACATTGTGATACAGCTCGCACACGGAACCAAATATCTATCGAAGAATTTTTTTTTGTAATTAGCCCAATATCAGTGCTCTCTTTCTACTTATCATCCAAAACTCGGTGTCGTAAACTGGGTGGAAAAATCTTGTGAGCTTGTAAATAGTCTTTGTACTTGAAAAGTTTTGAACTGATTTCTTTTGCTAGGCCAGGAGTAGTTTCTCGGAGTTAATATTTACTGCTTAACCTACATCAAACTGGCTCCTTCCTATCAATAATGACGTATGCACGTAGCCGGGGGACTGATGTTTTTCGATAGGATGAACCTACGTGATCATCTTCTCGTTTACATGATAGACTATCAAATATGTTCTTTAAAAGCCTTCAATAAAGAAACTCTTTTTCGCCTCATTTGGAGCGATCGATGAAATCAATATTGTCCAAATTCACATATTCTAACATTTGGACGGACTTGTTTATCATAGTGCTTTCCGTGACAACTTCTGCCTGGTGATTAAAATGTTGCGGAAAGGCTTAAGTTCTTCACATCTTCCGCTGACTGAGGCAATCTTAAGCAGAAATATACCTTGTTGCAATATGTAGGATCACCTCTTTTGTAAATGATGCATATTGAGGTAATAGTCATCGGTCATCCATTCATCCATGATTTGTTGATGATTTGAGACATGCAACTTAGCAATACATCTTCAACGAGATTTGTTGGGAAGTCGTGAAAACCGTTGGTCATGTTGTTTTTAAGTTTTGTTATGTTAAATCCTTGGTATGATTAGGGAGACATGAATGTCGGCGGAGAACTGACACTGACACACTTAGACCAAATGGATATAGGAAAGCATTTGCCTACTCTCTTTGAACTCCTTATGTAGCAGGTATTTTCAGCATTTTCAAGATCAGTCGGATCGTTTTAGTAAGAAGTCTCACAAGTGGATTCTAGGTCTTTGAGATAGAACAGGACATATAAATGAAAGGTGAGGTGAAGAATTGTTTGCTCCTCCTATTCATCAATGCAGCTTCTGCTAAAAACGTTCGAGTAGACAACAAGTTGTTCAGCGTATCTACCTATTTGACATTTTGAGATTATGATACCTCTAATGTACAATATGCCTTAATATAGCAGACGCTTAGGCAACCTAAGATCCAGGCTTGGCTAAATCTATTTTGTCGCTAATTAAGTGGTGATATTGTTTCATCTAAGTTATCTTTACAGCATGATATCTTAACATAAGTTACCTGGAATGCCCTTAAGGCCCTGCGCCCAGAAAACGGGGAATGCTGAACTACTGCGCCATCTCAACGAGAGATCATTGGATGTTAAAGACTGTTTTAGAGTTTGTAGATATAGAGTCCAGAGATGTTATAGCAGCTTGGCTGTCTAAAGAAATACGGATAGGATTATGTAGTGGACAATCTCTTTTATCCACTTGTGAAAAATTTGTATGACGAATAGCTGTGATCCGTTTAGTTGCTAAATATGCCGAACTAAGGTAGTATAGCCAAGTTCTCTACTTGTTCAGAGACAGATTGATCGTTTCAATGTATAATGAAGTTTTTCAGATACTGCTAGCAACATCGCCCGGGTAGGAAATCATTTTCTTACTTTTACCTTATCTTGTCTACTACGAATTTCGAAAGGAAGGAGAATATGATGCTGTATTGGGGAATGCTTTAACTGACAGATGTTCTTGCAGAGAAAGCGCCCAATTTTAAATTGATAATCCTGGTAGTCAGCTCTATACTCTAAACCAAACCTAGCGTCTTCAGAAGCCAATGCCCAACGCATCACGCTACCGAAACCGCATGATCAGGTTTATCAATTGTCACCTGAGGACTAGCATTTTTATTAGTCACTCAAGTTTGTTGTTGTACGAGTAAATTCGATTTCTTTCATTTTTTTCCGTACTCTGTTTATAACTTATAAGTCAACAATTCGTTGTACATACATATATGTACGTATAATTATAAGGAGAAAGATTTTTGATGAAAGAATTGACTCGGTTCAAGTAGAAGCCTTGCAGGCACAACTGTACGTATGTAATCATACAAAAACCCCTTCAATAACAGATATCCTAACTGGACATTGCAAACTTAGAATACACCTAAGTTCTTATTTGGAATGGTTAACAGTGCCACATGCAGAACTCCGAAACACATGCTAGGAAGTTGTTATCCACTCATGCACCAAAGGAAAAGCCATCTGGAACACTACCAGGTAGAAGAGAGCAACCCATCCTCTCTGAAGGTGCCCCAAATGGTAAAATTCCTTAGAGCAATAGGAAGCTTATTCATTTTTAAATGGGGGCACAATAGATCTCCAGGTCGCAGTGCAGTAACCCCCCAATACCAAATTAAATTCAAAGGGAATCTCATTAATACTTGATCACAACTGAATATCAATTATCAAATACCAGCAAAAACAGCAACTACAATAACTGAATTTTTTCATAAAATTAAAGTCTGTTGTTTTCATTACATGAATATTTCATTTTCTTCATTAGCCAGAAGAAGAACGTCCTTTTATGCAGGATCTTCTTATCCCCCTTCTTAGTCTGAAAATCTTCAATAACAGTTTTTATTTAACTCTGGAGTATTTTAGGCATGTCCATCTTATGTAATCTTTTTGCGATCTCCAAAATCCAATCTTTTTGAGCTGGGTAGGTTTGTTCACCCTCGTCTTTGTACGTAAGATCTTCTTCTTCGTTCTTCTTGATAACCAATTTTCTCTAGTGACTATGAATTTCCGCTGCAAAATCTTACATTTTTCGTTGTTGTATTTGGTAGCTAAAATTTCAGCGGTCCCGTTTTTTGTGGGTCTTGAGAATGTGGTAATTCCAACGAACAGACTTTGGGTTTCTTCGATGAAATTGCCATCTAGGTACATTAAATGGCATTGAGTTGTAGAAGCAATAAACTTCACACGTTATTTGACACCCCATATAACTATATGTTGTAAAGATCGGAGTTTAGTGAGATAATCATACCATAACAATGGAATTCTATTTCTAAAGGAGATGGACGTGAATTTGAGGACGAGTATGAGAAGCTGAGAGTAGAGTCGTCGGCAAAACAATGAAGTGGATTAGATGTTTCAGTCAAGAGATCGTTTATAAAAAAGAGCAAAAGAGTCGGAGACAAAACAGAGCCCTTGGAAACACCTGTTTTTATTTTATGAAGATCAGACTTGAAACCACCCAATACAACATGAATTGAACGATCACGGAGGTAACTTCTAATCCAAGGAATAACGGTTTCATTGATACCAATCGACAACAATTTCGATAAGAGAACTTAATGCTGAACTCTAACAAATGCCTTAGAAATAATAGTCGTACTTATTCCAAATCAGAAGAAGTAAAAACGAAAAAATATAAAAATAATTTTTATAGTTTTCGTTTTTGTTTTTCCAAATCAATATAAAGATACATATGTTCCACTCTTCGGTGAGACATGCCATCAGATCACTAGTAAAACGATTGCTGATAAACCCGATGATAAAAAGCTATCGGTCTTCGATATATTTCTTGAACTGATAATTTATCTGGGATTCCATGACCTTAGAAATAAGGGACACAAGTACCATTGGCAAATAGGAGGTGGGGGAGAAAGGGTAATCTTCTTGAGGAACAGGCCGGACAAATGCTGTTTTTCATCTTCCAGGGACAATTCAAGAGCAGTAGGAGCGATGGAAAAGCTTATACAATGGTTTTCTCAGCAAGGAATAACACCCGTTCAGAAGGATGGAGGGTATACCATCAGAATCAGCCGATTTGTACCTTTAGAACATTGTATTATTTATTGGCTTAAATTTTGGTCATGTATAATAAATGTCGCACATTTTCTTCCGATCTTACCTAATTATATCAATCGTATTTATTGCATCCCACCAATATCTGCCTTATACCCGTACGACGACGTAAGAGTAGGTCTAGCTTTTGAATAGCAGCTGGAGTTGGAGCTGGATCTCTTGCACACATTCTCAAGTCGTTATCGGTTGAAGTTGCCATTTGAAGGCAGTCTCTCTCAATACCGATAACTTTCTACTAAGAATTATTGCTGGAAAACTATCGTTCGGAACCACTTTCTTCGAAACTTCTTCTACTCAAATGCTAATTTGAATAAGTAGGTATGCTAAAAATACTGTTTGTCAAAAAGATCAGTATAACGATTGCTCTTTCTTATAGTCTGGGAGCAATATTGGTTGGACCCTTTTACTTGAATCTTATCCAAAGTTATTCTAGGCTTGCTTAGAATTATCAGTCTGAATTATTCATTTCAATAATCCTCTATCCATCTAATTATAGGTCGGTAGACTCTAGTGGGAACCTTGTCTTGCACTTCAATTAAAAGGTCCCACTACCTATAACAAAACATAAAATCAAAATATGAACAGAATTTCCAAAACTAAGGCAAGCTAAAATGCTTCTTGAGATCTACAACCATGAATTATTTACATTTTACGAGTATATCGGAATAAGCAGGAACAACCTCAGAATAATAACGGGTTTCCTCACTGGACACTACAAACTGAGAAGACAGAGGAAACACCGGACCATATATTAGGTAGATGTGATGCAATCGTGGCTGAAAGGATTAGGTATCTGAAATAGAAGAGAATAAACTAAAATTTGAAGAAAGCAAGTCTGGAGGAAGAGCTGTAGTATGAGTGATCTTACTTAATTCTAGACGGGGCCCAATGGATCTAAGGGCCGCACCAAAAACTATTCATTCGTTAATTTAGAAGAGAATATTGGTCCGAGTCTGGGATTGGAAGACATCGATTTTTCATTATTTTGCATCTGTACACTGAGGCTTTCAAACTTATAATATTGATGTACGCCAATTGGATATTAAATCAGCAGGAAGTTGATGCTGATTTCTGAAAATAAAATTTTCTGATGTCCTCTCTCGCTATGGATAGAAATGGAGTCCTCATAAAAAAAAATTCCAGCTTATTTGAATCTCCTTAAGCAGCTTTATTCCACTGGTATTCATACAGTCAGTGTCTTGAAAAACTTTTGGTTAATTTATTGGCCACATTACACTGTTAATGTCTTCTATAGAAGTGACACAACCTTTATGCCATTAAAGTATCAAAATAAAACTCCCTCGAATGGATAATACTGTAGTATAATAGCTTTTACTGTTATGTTTGATATTCTGTTTCATAAAAACAAGCTCATCCCACGATAATTCCCAATAAAATTGATTTTATTTTCCCACAAGACGCTCATGTCTATAATAAAAACAATAATTCCAATTCTCCTACATAGTCAAACTTTACGACAGCATAAAACCGACACCAAACAGTTCGTTCTACTGCTCTATATAAATCCAAACACCCTAATGATGAGCTTCTGAATAAATTATCCAACTAGCTTGGGAGCTTGGATAGGAGCCGATGCTCTGTAAAGGTATGGTCATGTACTCTTGAAATTTCAAAACAAAAACAAATTACAAATTCCATAGTTAGCTGACTCAATCAAAAAGTGCTGATGATGACAAATCGTCCTGAATCAGCATCTTTTAAATGCAGTCAGATTGCCAGACATGCGGCGGATGCTCTCTGACTTTCGAAGCTAAAAAGAATGAGAGTAATATCGTTCCATTTAACCGCATCACATTAATTCCAAAATACCCCCGAGCCACCCCCGATGTCACCAACATCATCATCATCGAATCGATAAAAATCCTTCCAGGACTCACAGTACCCAACCCTCCAACAGCCGCCCCAAGCATCCGAGAAGAGCGAGATTCCATTCCATGTTCAGCATTCTCCACATTCCGACAATTCCATTGTCTGTCACATTGTTTACATTTCTAGGCTTTTGAGTGACGTCTCCGCGTTGTGTGTCCGTGTTGTGTCGTCTCGTTTATCTCCCAATTTTTTCTTCCCCCCAAACAAAAAAAAAAAAAAACAAAATTAACGAAACAAAACACACTCTCAAAGTTCACCCTTTATTGCATCCTTTTTAATTATCCCCATTTATCCATCTGGTTCGGTTTGATAAGTTCCTTTGATTGAATTTAATAAATTTGATTAAAATACAACTACAACGCGAAACTGGTCCTGGAAAAGTCAATTTTTTTTTGTTGCCTGCAAGAAGTGTCAAAAGTTCCTAAATATCCTGTCTATATTCGTCTGAGTGCGTGTGTGTGTGTGTGCTTGTGCTTAAGTGTCTGTCCAAAGGATGCTGTTATTCTGTCTTGTATGGGACGCGCCGCCGGGATAAATGGCGATGACAAGAATATCGCATGCGTTGTAATTCGGTTGTGAAAAATATGACAGACAGGACGAATTATTAATAATAATTCAATAAATTATTGAACTCACGGATAATTAATACTGTTTTTGGTTTGGAATTTTTTTCTAGAATTAAAATTCCTTCAAAAATGTTTCTCGAATTCGAGGATGATGATGAGAATAGTTTAGAAAACATGTGCATGTATGAGATGCTCCTGAGTCGGTAAGTGAATACATCCCTTCCTTAACAGGTGGACATGATTTTTTTCCCAAATTAGGTTAACAGACACCTTCGCCAAATCCGTCTGTTCGTGTGGGGTAAGTACCTAAGATTATTGTAAGAATGTTTTTCCCATTGTTGGGCTTCGCTTCGAAATGAGATTTCAGTGAAATCCGATTTAGAAATCAAAATTAAGGACCTAATCCCATTTTCAGAGGATGCCTTTGGCGGTAAAAAAAAAGGACACCACATAATCCACCTACCAATTTGTGAGGAATTTCGTACCTGTATTTTGTCACAATAACAGATTTGAGGATAACAACAACTGCACTGGCTTATAACAGACAGAAAAATAATGATTGAAAAGGTGGTGACACTTTCAAAGGACATTTGGACGTCTTTTTTGTTTGTTATCCCTGTAGTAGGTACGAGTGAAGAAATCCCTGTGTGTTGCAGTCCAAAAGTCAATTCATCTTTTGTTAGTGTTTGTTGGATGAAAAATTCGATGTTCCCATCGCGAGATAGGATGAAAGAAATTGATTTTCCTAGATTCTTCGATTCCTCGTCCTTTTTGGTTACATTTGTGTCTATTTTATTTCACTGGGCTCTTTGTCTGATGGTGTTCTCTTTGCGATGCTGAGTGAAGTTACCACCAGCGTTTTATGAAGGTGGCGGGGGAAGCACGCTAGTGTGTTCCAGACTAAGTCCTCATGTAGAAACTTAAATTGGAAGACGGATGTGATACATCTTTGTCAAGGGTTTTTTGTTAAGTTTCGTTTTCAATTTTTTTAGGCTAAAAAATATTTAAGATCACGAATTTTTTTTATCCTAGGTAAGATCTTTATTTTTTTTTTTTTTCGGTTTAAATTTCACTGTCATGGCAAACATCACACATATGCAACGTATCACACGAGGGGTCACAGCATGATGTTGTGTGATGATCCCATACTAAATAGAAGGAACATACATGGGTATAATTTAAAAAAAAGGGTTGGGGCAGTCTTAAATATGCTCTGGGGCTATAACGAAATTTAAATGATTTTTATTTCAATATTTATGATTTATTAGTCAATGGATTTATGTATGGTGGACCATTGTTAGGTGGGAAATTAAATTATGAATATGGCAGTAAAATTTAAAGACCCTCTTTGTAGTGTTAAGGTTATGATACCAATATTATTTTATGGTTATTATGGTTAAGCTATTTTATTATCATAATAATGAGTAAATTTTCTTATTTAAGCTAGTTTTTAAGATTGAATTTGAAATTTTTTGTGAAGATTATACTTATAAGAGAGGGATTTAAATATTTTTAAGACATTTTATACAAAAATCTATTCTACGTAAGGCATTTTGAAATCAAAGTTTCTTCGTTGGTTTGTTGATTTTCTGGATTATATTTTTTATTTTTCAATTTAAGTTAAGTATGATGAGATCAATGAAGATGATGACTTGGAATCGAATGGTAAGCTTTAAATAAAATGGTGGTAAGATATTTGAATATTTTTATAATAATTACTACATGATCGTTTGAAAATATCCTCGTACAACTGTGTATATAGAGACTGCAAACAATAGTTTTTTTTTTTGTCTTACATTATAAGTATTTCAACCTGGAGAGAGTAAAATGATAAGCTGGTAGGGTTTTAAGGGAGAAATACAATAAGAAGTTCCAAAAAATCGATTTTTTTGTTTTGTCTAAAAAAATCATTTATGGAGAATACGATGGTCTAACTCTGAATTTGAAATTCGAACTCCATCTTTTTTTTCTAACGTTTTTTGAAGACGTTTTTCGGAGCGCGTAACAAGTATTTTTGGAAAGTCGACGAGGGAATCCGTTTTATATTGTATTTTTTTTTAATATTTATCTGCAGGGGTTTTATACATGTATTACAGGACCGGTCCGAGATAAATTAGAGCCCTGCGCAAGCTTCATCAGTGGCGCCCCTCATTTGCTGTGATTGGCGAAAGAAGTTATTTTCTCATTACCCAAGGTGTAGACTTTCCAATGCGCTTTTTTTTAACGAGGTATCCGCAAGAGGCCTATTCCTAGATAATACTTATTCTAATCAAAATAAATATGATTTTTATTAAAAACTAAGAAATCAAAAATATATTACAAAAATAAAAGTTACTAAAAAATATAAAAATAATTGTAAACTAAATACAAAAAATAAATCACAAAAATTAAGGAACTAAAAAAAATATTTTTTTTGAAGTAGAAAGTATTTAAAACCTAATTTAAAAACATGACGACATACAAATAAATAATTAACTCATTAATTATTGTTAAATTCAAAGTCTTATATTCATATTTACATATTTATTCATTATAGGAAATACATGATTATAAAACTATTATTTTAATAAAAATAAATTGAACCGAAAGCTTATTGCAATAGATTAACTATTCCGGTTTTGTTTTAGCAAACTCAGTAACCAGACCATCATAATCTAATGACTTAACAAGCTCTTTCTCTATAGCCATGATTGACAAGTCAACTTATCTTTCTTGAGTCGTTGGGGTCCTGAAATAGTTTTTTATTAATTGATTTTCGAAAAACTACGTTATTTGAGGAAACTGCGATGATATTTTTAGATTTAGAGCTATAGCTTCAGCCGATTGCACGATCAGGGATGGAATATGAAATTTTTCAATTGTACTGAAATCTGGAATAAAATTGTACTGAAATGATGTCAATTGTACCAAAAACGAATTTTGTATGAAAAAAAAAAAATAAATTAATAATTCAACTATTTAAAAGTTTTCCAAAGTATTCTATTTAAAAAAATCAAAGTAGAAATGATCAGTTTGTCTTCTTATAAAAAATATAAATAAATATAAATAGCTCCACCGAAAAAACTACTATCTTCATTTTAAAAGTATGTACAATAACTATTGTATTGTATTGTAATGACGAAACTAAATCTTTTACTTGTCCGTTTTTGTTGCACAAGCTTATATAAAAAAAAGTTAAATAAAAAACTAGAATTCACAAATTAAATCGGACCTAGCGAGGTATTAGTTCGGAGCGTATAATCTTCCGCAACGCATACTTCGTCGGAGGTTCAAATTGCTTTCGTTCGACGTATCCTATCGGAAAGAATAATGATTTGTGTTGGACGAAATCGGAAAAACAATAATTGCATGAAGCTGTCAAAAATTTCACAAATAAAGCACTTGATCGCACTTCAACGCAGTTCGCCGGGTGCGTTAAAATAATGTCGGAAAAAAATTCCGAACAGCTGTTCGGAAGAATACCTCGAAGCAAAAATCCTCCGAATCGTACAAAATCGTTGAAATTTCCACTCGCTAGGGCCGAATATTTTAAAAATGCACAGAGGAAAAACCGCAATCACAAATCACATCCACAAGTTTACAGTTTAGTGTTTAAGCCTAAAAATTTTGTCTCCCATACATTTTTTTTCTTGGGACAAATTTTTTCTCGAATATTTTTCCGAGCAGTACGCAGTTCGCGCGCAAAATTCCTACTATTGTGAATTGCTGTACAAAATGTCTCCATTAAATTTTGCCAGGAAAAAGAATGATACAAGCATTATTTTGCGGGACAAATCCATCATCAAGAATTGAAAAGAAAACTGTAATTAAGAGTTATAATAAAGGCTTACAGCTGAGAGCTATTGTTCTGGAATGAAAATGAATGCATTCAGGCCAGGATGATGTGTTCAACTTTCAATTTCCTTTTATGTGCTCTTGTTTTGTTGTTTTTGTGAAATACATAAAATTGGAAATTTTGAAATTGTACTGAATTGAGACAAATTGTACTTTTGTACTTGCACAAACTCAATTGTATCGAATTCGGTACAATTGTACCGAATTTTCCATCCCATGCACGTTAGTGAATTGTTCTTCTGATCGCATTTCCACAAAAGAGTTTTTAGTAGCTTCCAGAACTAGAACGCTGTTAGATAAATTAACAGGCGGACTTTGTAAATACTTATTAGTTATATTATTTTTCTAAAATATCAAACTAGATCAATATGCAACATTTAAACTTGAAACTAAGATTTTACTTAATAATGACTCTGCAGTGTTTCTATTCTCAACGTTTCTAGCCTCAGATATTTCAATAAGAGCTTCATATACATATATCTTCTTAGATTTTTTTTTATGGTTTTAAGGCATTTAGTCTATTTTCCCATCTGGTTTCAGAAAAGGGTTTTAAGGTCAAACCAACGCATGGTTGAACCTGATAAAAAAGTTTTCTAGGTATTGAACTTAACAGCTTCCAACAAACAGCAAGTTGAATCATTAACAACCAAATTCAGGGACTGCAAGTAGCCTGAACAAAATACTCGTAAGCTCGTGGTTCAAGACTCTTAATTTTGTTTTGAACACCAGCCTCTTTTCCTTTCATGTTTGAACCATTGTCATAACCTTATATTTACATATACACTACTGGAATAGGAGCGTAGCTAGTTTTATTCTCAATATAGATTCCCTATCATTTCTTTTGTTTTGAGTTTTTTCTACCACAATAGACCAATAAAATAATTAGATTTATCAAAAAATCCCTTTTTTAATGTAAATAATAACTGATAAGAACAAAGAAAAATAGAGAAAAGGAGAAATTGATTAAAACAGATTCACTCATTAACGACAAACCTCAACATTAGTCATCACATCATCATCACTCATTATTTCCATATTTCAATTCAACCCTTTGTCTCATCTCGAATCTCGTCGCACGAGCCACGACATGACATTCATGACAGTGATAAAATTTCACTCATAAAGAGAGGCCAGTGCCAAACTAAAACATAGTACAAAAAACACTCAACCGGAAGAGTTTAAATTTATAGACGCAATTTTTAATTTTGCGCTCTGTTATGTCAATGAGTATGAATTTTTACCCTTAGAATTTCTGTTTGAGTAACATTGCTGACTTCGATTTCATATAGAAGAACTGACATCGGGCGCATGTTATCAACTTGCAAGCTGTTAATTGTCTGTATTTGTTGTTGAAATTTTGTGTTATGTTGCACTGCATAGAGGAGGGTTATCGAAATAAAATAAATTTCTTCACTCATACACGTGATGGGTGAGTGTGAAGAATATCGTCAACAGATTGATAAAGAGAAGAATAGCAAATAGGTAGGTATCTGTTGTTAAGCGAACAAAATCATGCACTTTGTAAAGATTTTGTGATGTAGTTTTTTTTACTGTGGGAGTGTGGGTGTGAATAGGAAGGTAAACATCAACTTAGTTTTGGAATAGTAGATATTATGTATGTTTATGTCTTTAAATTCAGAATTAGCTGTTAGTTATATAATGAATATCAATATTAGTGTGAGCTATAAAAAGAAATGAGACTTAAAAAAGAAGGTAGTGGCTTTTTTAACGCTTGCCCAAGGCGCCCCATGGGTTCAGCGCCCTGCGCATTTGCACAGCTTGCACGTATAGCTTGCGAGGCCCTGCATGTACATTTGTGCATCATTTTTCAGCAATTAAAACTTTGAACGCGTTTTTCTCGAAACAGCATTTTTGAAATTTGCGTGCACGATAACTCAAAAAGTTCTCAACCGATATTGCTCTACTTTGGAGGCTTTTTCCATTATATCATTAGCATATACCTATTTGAACTAAAAACATTATTTGTGATTGGACTTTAAAAATGTAAAAATTCATGCAAAAAGGCGCGAATTTTCCATCGATTTTTTGACATTTTAAATTTCTCCATTTTTCCTCGTTTTCTTAGTTCAAATAGAAAATACATATATCATCACATAATATGTGATTTTTTCCAGGACTATGACAGACAATAATTGTGGCCTCCAGAATGCACCCTAGTGTTTTCGAAGGCCTATAAATCTGACGTGCTTCCATGAAAAAAATAAATAAAAATAGGAATTTGTAGTTTTAATATGTTGTAAAAGTCAGGTCACGATTAGTCAATTTTAAATAGAAATTTTTGAGTTAAAAAAAAATATTAAAAAAAATGCTTGATTATTAGCCTCTTAACATTTCTATGTTTTGAATGAAACTTGGATAGAATTTAGTACCTATAGTTCGCATTTCAGCTTAAAAGTTAAAATTATATAATATCATTTTTATATAATTATCGTTAAAATTATAGAATTCAATATATGGGTGATGGGTGAAACACTATTTATAGCAAACTAAAAAACACAAAATCACTAAGGCTATCTCTACATATTGTTCTGATCCTATAGCTTGAGAAATTATTCTAATTTGTTCCTTGAATTACTAATTTATATCCGTTATGTCGATTATGAGAAATCCAAAAATAAATTATTCTAAGTGTCAGTACTGTCTACTGTCACTAATACCTTTACCTTAATTTCCGTTTTTTTATTGAATTACAGATCTTAAAAATTTAGTGAAACGGAAGATTTTGTATAAAAATTTTAGGTGCCGTTTTCGAAAACCAATTCTTAACATTGGTCTCGATTTTGTTCCTACATTTTGTAGATAGTTGTACAAAAATCCTTATTATCAAGTTTCAAAAAAATTCGAATATAAAAAAAAATAAATTGTTTTTAAAAATAAAAAAAAAATGCACGACTTGCTTGCACGAACTCGCTCTCTTAAAGACTAAAAGTTTTAAAACTTAATGTTTCTATAAAAACAATTCATAAGCATAAATTTCATTTTTTAAATGACTCCTTTAGTAGTTGGAGTGGACGCACCATAAGGAGGTATCCATACCTCCAAAAGTGTCTCGACAATCACCCCGTCGTCGGAACCACTTTCGTATTACTTCAAGGGGGGTGGGGGGGTCCTGTTTCAATACCCATTGTGGGCTCACGCTATCTCGCGGAACGGTTCTTCCTCTCTTTTATTCCTTCTGAGAAGGTGGTTGGCGTAGGTGTAGATCTTGTTCCAGTTCTTGTCGCCAGCATCTTTTCGACAACGTTATCTGGAGTGATGATGACGATGTTTCTCTCTAGTTCTTCTCTTTTGGGTACCCATCTGCTGCAGGCAAAGAAGGTATGTTGCGCGTCATCTTCTTGAGAGTCCCCGTACTGGCAGGCTGGGCTGCTCGTTTTGCCGATCCTGTGAAGAATGGCGTTGAAGTATCCGTGTCCGGTGAGTAACTGCGTGACGTAATAATTAACCTCACCTTGTTTCCGGTCCTTCCACTCAGCCGCACTCCTAATCAGCCCCGCCGTCCATCAGCCTCTACTTTCCGAGCTCCAACGCTCTTGCCACTTCTGTTTCGTCAGCTGCTTAGCTTACTCTGATGCCGCTTCCACTCCCATTTTCGCCTTTTTGTTGTAGACGTACTTCTTTTCCATCGCTAGGAGATAGATAGGGGTCACTCCAGCGACTACAAGGACGGCTGGTTCCGACACCGTTCGGTAAGAGCTGGACACATGTAAAGCTACGCGTCTTTGCACTGTCGCCACCTGTTTCCGGTACTTCTCCTGCTTAAGTGCGTCCGCCCAGATATCGCTACCATACAGAAGGATAAAATGTGTTGTCGCCATTAGTAACCTTTGCTTACTAGCCGTTGGCCCCCACGTTCGCCATCAGTCTGCTCAGCGATGTGGTTGTAGTTGTAGGCTCTTTCCGTTGCTGCCCTTAATTGTTGCCAGAAGGAAAGCTTTGTATCGAGTTTCAATCCGAAGTACTTATCACTTCGGACCCAATTTGGAAGTCGATTTGTGTGGGAATCCTCTTCCTCGTCAGAAGGACTATCTCAGTCTTCTCCGTGGCTAGGCTGAGCCCGTGCTCTTCCATCCACGTGTTTGCTCGTCGCATGACCTGATTCAACTTTCTTTGCGCGTTAACGGTGTCTCGTGCCGTAATCACCGCGGCGATTTCGTCAGCGTACCCGACCAGAAAGGCATCATCAGGCATCTCCATACGAAGGATATCGTCGTAGTAGATGTTCTAGAGGTCTGGTCCTGAGATCGATCCCTGCGCTGCGCCACGTGTGATTTCCTTTCTTCGCGGGCCTTCTCTGGTCTCGTAAGGCAGCTCTCGATCCCTGAGATAGTCCTTCACCATCCGCATCAGATATGCTGGGATATAGAATCTCCGTTCGAGCGCATCCAGTACATTGCTCCATCTGGCCGAGTTGAAGGAATTTCGTACGTCCAGCGTTGCTAGCAAAACGATCTTTTTCGAGTATTGGTTTCCTTGTTGGACCATTTGGGTGGCGTGCACTACTTCTTGTATTGCTCCGATCGTAGAACGGCCTCTGCGGAAACCGTACTGCCTCTTTGAAAGATCACCCGACGCTTGTACTGCCGCTATGAACCAATATCTTCCCTGCAGTGTCTAGCATGCACAGAGGTCTCTATGCCGATGGGGAATCTGGATCCCCTTTCCTTTTGCTGATGGGAAAGATGCCTTCCTCGAGGAAGCTGTTAAACATGTTCAGCAGCAAGTGGAGACATGTTTGGGCGGTCACTTTCAGGATCCTCTGCAGGGATTCCATCGGGACCAGGGGCTCTTTTGCTTTGCAGGGACTGCACAGCTATGTTCAACTCCTCCTCGCTAAAAGCTGGAATATCCTGTCTTTGAACCGGTGCGTTGTCGGGTGGCCTGACAGGATGAGTTGGGAATAGTGTTTCCACGATGCGCTCCACTTTTCTCCATTAAGGACAGGGGGTGCCATCTGGGAACTGAGTTTCCGCGTTACAATCATATAGCCTAGTCCCCAGGGGTCGATATTGACGTCACGGCGGAGATCCTCCCATTTCTCTCTTTTGCTCGAATTTAAGGCCCTCTTAAGCTCGGATCTCTTGGTTCTGAACTCCGCTAAGGCGTCTTAGATTGTGCGTCTAAGTTGTAAACATCTCCGGCGTAGCGCCACTGTTTGTACCACTCGCTCGGGGCATTGAGGAATCGCAAGCGAGCCGAATTAGTTGCATTCTGGCTTCAGCTTTCGTTTCAGCAGGTCCTTGCAATTGGAGTACAGCATCTGTTAAGCCTGTTCAGATTCCACCTTGAAGCCCGTGGTTGGTGGCGATGGTTTAAGGCTCGTTGATTATCCGCCAGATCATAAACGATATACTGGTGGTCGCTACCTGTGTAGTCGTCGATTACTCTCCAATTGTTGATTTTTGCGAGTGTGGTGTCCGTAGCGAAGGTAATATCTGGGATAGTGCCTCTGTGTCCTGGTCTCCTGAAGGTGGGGGTGTCTCCTACGTTAACTACGTACAGTCCACATCTCGAGTATTTGCCTTCCTCCGGATATGTAGTTGGCATACCCCACTCCTGTCCTCTGGCGTGGAAGTCTTCGGCGACTAAGATATCTCCATCAGTTTGATTTAGAAAGCCCTCTTAATCTTCCAGTTTTTTACGGAACGCTTCGATTCTGTCATAAGGGGTGAGATATGTGCTAACAATTGTCAACCTTCCACTTTTCACTTCTCTCTGCTCCTTTTCTATCGATGAGGAATTTCCGTGTATCAGGGAACCAAACAGCAGCAGTTATGTGCAGATCCGGTATCAAGCAAATATTAGTTGATGCATGAACAAAAATTGTAAGTATTTGTAGTGATTTCTTAAAGAAATAAGCTTTTATATTCAAAATTTCTAAAACATTTTTAAGAAAAAATTTAGGTAGGTACGCCTAAATTAAGTTTTTACTATACCTAACATGAATAAAATTTAAATTTCAAAAAATTATTTTTCTTATATATTTTTTAAACATTTTCAAGAAAAAATATTGGTATTTACGTCTTTATTATTGTAATAAAGGATAAGAATTAAATTTAAAAAAAAATGTTTACCCTTTTTTGGGATATCGAAATTCCCGAAAAAAAAGGAATTGAGGAACTGATATGGGTAATTGTGGAGTCACCCTGTATGGATAATGTTGAAAAATATTAAAGTATCAAGTGTGTTTGCTTTTGCACAATCATCTGGAAATTCAAGCACATCATCTAAACTGTGACAAGCTCTTCAGCTTATTGACTGGTGCTGAAACAGTAGCCAATTCGATTGAGAGATCATCTGATACTTCGCACCGTAAAACTTCGTTAGAGCCCTTAGTCCGATAGCTCGGGATCTAAGGAGTCAAACGGACGAAACGCCACAGAAGTAAGCGAAGTAGGTACGTTCTAAATCCATTTCGTCGCGTTGAGAAAAGAGATCAAGTCTTTTTTCATTAACGAAAGTTTGCCAAGGACGTCAAAAATGCCGTTTCTAATGACTGTGCTCTAAATTTGGCCAGAGCAGGGCATTTGCAGAGGAAATGGGGGACTGTTTTCTTGTCCCCCCCTTAGGACCCTCACCATACAAAAATTGATCAAAATCAGTTTTACCGTTTTCGATAAAATCAATGAATTAAAATGACTTGGATATTTTTAGAAAAAAGGTCGCACTTTTTCTCATTATCAAAACACCTTTGATTGTTGGTGAAATGAACGTTATTTTAAGTTATTTCAAACACCTCAAATATTTTAATTGGTTTTCAATTAGTTTGTAATTTAATTTTGCACTATGCAGTCGTTTGTGGTGATTACACACATTCATTCCAGAGAAATAATCGTTATTGAAAACGTATCTTCCTACAAAATTATTTGCCATTTAATCCCTATAATTTCTTGACTTTTAATCAGATTTCAGCTCAATGTCCTGGTTCAACAGGTTTGTCCGTGTGATGTCTATAGAATGAGTCAATATGACCTGATGATCATATATGTACATATACAATAGTGACCACCAAGTGGACGGGTATACGGTATACGCACCGCGTGACTTGAAAGATTCCTACACACAGGTTAATTATTTGTTACAAGTTTAAATAAATTTCTGTTCTCCATGGAGATCGTGTGATGGGTGCACGGGCATAGGGTGATCAGTGTTCCCGAGAAGGATTAACAACGGCACCAATCACCTGGCCAATGTGCCTTACGGAATTCGTTGTTGTTAATGTTTTTTTTTTTTTTTTGAAAAAAACTTTGAACGAAAGGATCAAATTTCAACCAACAACGACAAGATTTCAAATCGGAGAATGCATCATTCTTGTTTCACCTCGTACCTTTTGCCCCTCATCATATCGGCAGGATGACTGTTTTGTTGAAGGTGGTCATCGCACTCCGCGATCGGATCAGAGGTTGGACACACTTCCACAAATGTAGCTATAGGAATATTTATAGATATTTAAAATCTTATTCGAGGTCTTGCACGTCTTATGCGTGAAAATGAGTTGAGGATTTATTAAAATTTGAAAAATGAGTTATGAAGTGGGTGAGTTATTCAGTTGTCAATTGCTTAGACCCAACGAACGCAGTGGTGCCAGCAAGTTTACTTCATCCCACTTTCTGGAATTAAAACTTCTTCGTTTTGGCATGAAATTGGGGAATAATTCCCAAAGGATCTCTGTGGAGGGTTGATCTAATTGCTTGAACTTATTTTTCTGTTTTGCTCTTTAGTCCCTTTAGGGCTTAGATTAAATGCGTTCACTTTAGGAAATACTTACTTTTTTTGGGGAGGGATTTTCCTCGATGTTTTTTGTCCATTGGGGAAAGTCGGAAATTGTGTGCATGAGAAATGCACTTGAATGGATAATTTTTATTGTTGTAGTAGGAAGTCGTGATTGACGGCTCTTGACACGTGTCTCGAGGAATTAGATGGTAAGATTGTTCCTGTGTGCGTATGAACAAACTATCGTCTCAAGGGAATCTCATGTGTGACAGCACCTGCTGCCTTCGGATATGTAATCCATTAAAATAATGTCATGCAATATTACTAGATAGGTCTATTTAGAAAATTGGATAAATTTGGAGGTTTCGCAATGAAACAATTTAAATACTTTTTTTAAAACGTTTGGCTTTAAAAGTTTATAATACTTATTTACCTTTAAAGTTGAACAGGAATTCTGTCTGTCCGTCTTTATCTCACTTAACAGCATTATATTTTAATAAGAGCGACGTTCTTGAGCAGTTTAATTTTTGATTTTGTATGTTGCAGTTAAAGTTGATAAATGTGGGATACAAAAATCAGGATATATGTACATTTTCACAGTGCAAACGTGCCTTTATGGTTATTGTTTGTTTTTATTTCTCTTCTTTCTCTAGAATGTCTTTGTGTCAGTTTTTGATCATGACAGCTGTTTTGTCATGTTCGTGATCTGTGAGTAAGGTACAATCACATTCTCTTACAAATGAAATAAGTGAAATTTTCATAAAAATTGTGGGTTTGTTGTCAGATTTTGTTGGTAAAATTTCGATCACTCATTGAACTAGTTATTTCCAACAGTTTAAAATGTAATTTCAAAAAAAGTGTATGACAGGTACCTACTTTTCTACTTCGAAATTATAGACTTTGAATTTATCGACTTTTAGTTTATCGAATTGTAATTTACTTATAAATGTTTTAATATATTGAAAATAAAACATTCATTAATTTTTGGAATCTCAAAACATATAGTGATCACATTTAATTTATCACAAAAAAAAAATATTTGAGAATTTAATAAGAAAAAGATTATTTCTGAAAAGAAGCAAAATATTGAAAAGCTTTCGGGTAGCAAATTTTCGAAGACTGGACATTTTCGGTCGAAGCCTATTTCCAAATAAAAGGACTATGAGATCCAATTGACTTGTATCTTACCTCTGACCGTGATAGATACACTATTAGTGTACCTATCATCACCTCTAGGCATATCAGAGCATTGTGTCTTATCTGCAAATTTCTCATGCCTAAAAAATTCAGTTAGAGAAAAAACTTCCAAGAGAACCGTCTGGCAATATGAGAAAGCCAACTAGGACGATCTCAACGGTTTGTTCAGGAGCTTTAACTGGTGACTATGCTTGCTCGATAGTAACGTAGACCCCAGTGCAGATTTAATCACAAATTTAATTCTTTGTGGAATGAGAAATTTTATCCCGAATAGGGTAAAATCTATCAAATTCAAAGAGCATTCATGGTTTGGTTCGAGCTGTAAAGAGGTTATTAGGGTCAGGAAAGTAAGTTTCTGTAGTTACAAAGCCAACCCTACTGAGCAAACCCGGAAGAAGTTTCAACAAGCCAGGAAGACCTGTAACAGTAATATTCGAAGAACCAAATTTTTGCATGACAAAAATTAAGGCAAAAAATACTACATGTCCCAATAGTTAGTAAAAATTGTTGGTCATTTGCATAGGACATACAAAATGCTACTTCGTCGTCGGTTGCAATGCTCGTCTTCAATGGCACCCCTTTTGCCAGCTCGTTAAATAAAGCCAATTTGCTCGCACCACAGTTTGCTTTTAATTCGACGCTGCCAGAAAGTGTTATGACTCCTCCTGTATTTGAGAGCGCAAACGATTTTATGGGACGAATCTTCTTTCGCACTCATGCAGTTGCTAGAGTTCTAAAAGATCTTGATACGCACAAATCCGCTGGACTGGATAGAATCCCTCTAATTTTTCTGGCGAAGCCACTGCGTAAGGTTTTCCATCTGTCCTACTCTACTGGTCTCTTTCCGAGTGGATGGAAAACAGCATTTGTCCAACCTGTCGCTAAAAAATGCGTATCCTCTTCACCTTCCAACTATCGACCAATTGCACTTACGTCCCTTCTTTCCATGGTCATGGAAACGCTGATTAATTTCAAGCTCAAGAAATATCTCGACGAATGAAAGCTTATTAATGACCGGCAGTACGGCTTCCGCAGCAATAGGTACACTGCTGATCTGATAGTTTGTCTCACCGAACAGTGGCACAAATCTTTACATCGTTTTGGAGAAAGCAAGTTTACTGCACTTGATATTTCGAAAGCGTTTAATAGAGTTTGGTATCAAGCTCTCTTGTCGAAAATGCGCGCATTTCGTATCGATGAATCTCTTCTTCGTTGGATTAGAAACTACCTTTCGGACCGTTCAATACAAGTTATATTAGATGGTTTCAAGTATAAAATTCACAAAATAAATGCTGGTGGGCCCCAGGGCTCCGTTTTGTCTCCGGCTCTTTTCCTTATATTCATAAATGATCTTTTGTCTGAAACTTCTAATCCATTAAACTGTTTCGCTGATGACAGTATACTCTCAGCTTCTCATATTCGTTTTCAGATTCACAACCATGTCCTTCAGATGTGGAACTTGAAGGACAGCGTATGAAAAGCTCATTAAATTCTGATCTTGTCCAATGGGGAATCAAAAACCGCGTAGAATTTAATGCTTCCAACTCATTGCTGCCTTCTGTCGTTAAAACGAAACCCATCCCCCATGCCACTATCCATGAGTGGCACTTGCATTGAGGAAGCCGAAAAGCTTTCAGTACTCGGTATGTGTATCAAAGACTATACCGTTTGTGGAACGATCACATATTTGATGTCGCCAAAAATGCTGCTAAGTGTTTAGGTTTCCATCGGCGATGCAAGAAATTTTTCAACCCTTTTGATCTGGCTGTTAAATATATAAAGCCTTTATTCGTCCAAAACTCGAGTACAGTTCTCATGTTTGGGCAGATCGCTATCAGCCTCCAGACTTATAATCCGATAAACGTTTGGTTTGGTCTTAATGTTCCGTCTTAATAGAATACCACGTAAATGTGTATACGCTACCAATAATGAAGAACAAAAACTTGAATTGTGGGCCAAACAAGTGAATCTGGATTCTGGTATCCCGGATAGCTGGGTTCTGGTACTGTCGGTTATCTGGAATACGGTCGCCTGAATTATGGTATCGTTTGGTACAACCCCCCTGATGAAACTTATCAGCAGATAAAAAAACGCCCCTGGTCGCACTCGCTATCGCTAAAGGGTTTCGCTCTGGTAGATCAACAGGTATAACGCCTCTACACTATTAAGCAGGTAAAAGCTCCCTGGTTCAATTCGACAAAGCAAGCTTTCGCACTTTAGATCAGGAGGTAACAAAACCCCTATTAGGACGTGTTTGTCTTCAAACTTGGGACCCTTACCACTGGTGGTAGAAATAGCTGAACAATCTCTCCTACCTAACTTTGTCATCCAACGAAGCCCCTTACCACTGGTGGGAGGAAGTTCCCGGAAAGCAATGAAAACTATGACTAATTTAATTCAATTAAAAAGCTCAAGTGACCTCAACTCCAAGGTGCTTTTTAATTGAATTTAATTCAATCACTCCACTTAAACAGAAATAATTTTCATTTCTCTATTGATATGACTAATTTAGCTCGACTTGTCTACGATCGAAGTTAAAATGATCAATAAAATTAAATTTACTTTTGTTGTCTGACTTTGCGTATGACCAAAGGGGTAAATTTCGTTCATCCAAGAAGGTCCTCATCTTACATTTTCTGTAGAGACTGAATGTGAACTGTATTGGTGGTGAACGAAAATAACAATTTTGTAGATTTCGCTGTGACTTCATGTACTCATGGTGCGTGTGAATTCAATGTAGTGAAGTACAATTCTCACTATACTATGTTCAACAAAAATTCTCAGTACAGGCCTTATGGGAGAGCTCTTTCCAAAGCAGTGGCGCCTGATGCACTTATCACTACACTACGTTGGGAAAAATGTCACTTAAAAAACAGCAAGCAACTGACTTTCCTTAAAGAATTGTTGTTGTAATTCTTCGCAAAAATTTGTACACCCCAAAGCGACCGTTGAATACCACTGCTGAAGGGATACTGTCAATGTCAAGTCAATACGATCGTGCCATTACCATTATCATTCTAAATTATAACCAAGTAGCTTATTCAGTGGATTTTATTAAGGAGCTTTTGGGATTTGAAGCTTTTGAGACCAAGTTTAATGAAGCTGAGTATGTTGAGTGTTGGCGATTTATAATGCAAACTAGGGAAACTCTGTGAGAACTTTAAAAGATGACACACTTATGCAAACCAATGAAACCAGAGTGAGAGGCAAACGTCCTATCTTCCCTGTACTGACAATTTTTGTTGAAGAGAGTATAGTAATTTAGATGATACCAAAGTAAAATAAAGTGGAGCTGGAGCAGCATGGAACATTTTTTGGCTTTTTACGTAGACAATATACTTTTGTCTTCCAACAATAAAGACAAAAAGAGATGCATCAAATAAAATTTAGCCAAAGCATTTAAGATGTAAAATTTTGGATTTGGTAAGGTTTGCCTCTAAATGCAAATTACCCGCGATTGAGAGAAGGGAAAGCTATGGTTGATCAAGAATCATACATCAAGACAGTGCTGAACCGTTTTAAGGAGGACGATTGTAACTCAGTTTCAGCACCTATGAATATTAACTTAAAATTTATAAGAAAGGTATCCCCAAAAAATTAAGATCAAATTGAGTACATGAAGGCTGTTCTATATCAAGAAGCAATCGGCAGCATTTTATACACATTACCAGTAAGTCACCCTGATTTATGTTTTGCAGTTAGGGCCTTATCATTCAAGATTGTATAGCAACCCTACAAAGTTTCATTGGGTAGCTGTTAAAAGACTTTTTTTTGATACTCCAAAGGAACTATAAACTAAAAAATTGAGTTTATTCGTGACGAAAATGGATTGCTAGAAGGATTTTCAAGTGGAGATTGGACCAGCGATGCAGATGATAGAAAATCTACGACTGGATATGTACATTTTTAAATACCAAAAGTGAAGCTATTCCTTGCAAAGAAACCGACGGGGGCACTTTCCACTAAAGGAGTGGAGTCAAGAATCACTTTGGCTTTAATCTTTACTGAAGGAACTTACCAACTCGAACAAGGAACTATTTAAAAAGTTTCCTGTACAAATCTTGAAAACTAATACTGCACTTGATTTTTACCACTGAAGAGAGCCGTTGTTAAAATTGGTGTCTGTCCACGTCCAGCTATATAAGTGTTTAGTTTGTTAGAGAGTTGCAACCCGTCCGGATTTTTTTTTTATTTTTATTTTTTAACCCGTCCAGATTAAAGAGGTTTCCAATAATGAGATAGGTCTATTTGAAGAGAGCACAATGTACACGTTCCGTGCTGATTTGTCATTATGTCTTGTCCCTAGGACTGACTGGACATCTTTGCATCTGTGCATCCACCTCTACATCAAGCTAAATACTTGTAGAGCCTCAATGAATGAGCAGATTTTCTAATATTTCAAACATATTTTTCGTTGGGAGGCAAGCTTAAACTAAAGCCAAAAATTTACAATATTATTTGTATACATGCATGTACATAGATATTAGTATCTATACATTTTTATAGGAGTAGACATCTCTGTGGATCTTATAAAATTATATACAAATTTGGTTAGAACAAAAAAAAAACATTCCCCTAAAAGCGCAATGGCGCCGGACAAATTTTGCTTTTCACCTCCAGCAACAGCAACAAACAAATAACATTGTTTGAAAATAAAATAATTGCAATGGCCTCCCAATAAGAGCGACAAAATGGTACATAAAATCCACATCACCATGTTACGCGCTCTACAGCGTTTTGTTTTTAGTTCTTCTCCGCACTTGCCACTTCAGAGGACCACATACGATGACCTTCAGCTCCTAACTCTTTATTTAAAAGTCCATGTTCGCCGGTAATCGTCACGTACGGATTGTACAACAAAACGGTTTGGCTCGCAACATGCTTTTAATTACACACTCACCACAAGTGGACACCTTGTGTCAACTCGTGTGCAGCCCCAGCCAGCCAGCCATCCAGCCAAAGCCGTATACCAGCCCAGCTCCAACTATAAGAACAAACAGAACAGAGTGTTCCAAAGGTCCAAGTATCCATGTGACCATAGGCTGGTGGTTGCTCTGCTGCCGGACAAGAGATGTCTTACGAAAAGAATTCCAGGCCCAATTCAGTGCGCATACGCAAAACACAATTTCACTTCGGGCTGCTTCTCGCCGCGTTGTGTGACTTACTGGTCTTTTGTGGAATGGGACTAATGCGTAACATGCTGGACCTGGACCGTGAACTATGTGATCTAGTTGCTCGTTTGGATTTGTTTTTTGCGGACACAATTCCTAGTGTTCAGCTTGCGCCTTCTGAGGCCACATTCTTGAGGTTCCTATAAGTGTACTCGTATAGTAGGTACCTATCCTATTGCCTCCATGCTGAAGTGCTACTTCATGTCGTTTGTTCTTGACTCGTTTTCTTACCAGTTGGGAATTGGAATTGCACGCATGTGTACGGACCAAAGACGTGACGAACGTTTGGTAAATGTTTTCTTTTTAGATGACACTGAGGCTATAGAGCTTTAGTGTGGTCGCTTAACTAGAAGTTTCAGTTATTTGTCATTAATGATGATTAGTTTAATTTTAACTTGTCAAATTGATTTAAAATAAAAAGGATGGATGTAGTCCTTTATGCACAATGGAGCTTTAATATAAAAATTAAGATGTAGTTACATATATAGTAGTTTTATAGATTTTTTTTCATAATTCACAAGCGTTCAAGCTTTATTGACACCCTCATAATTTTTAACATAAATATAGCACCAGCAATGGTGAAATTAGGGATGGAGGGAAAGGAGGTGTCGAATCTCTGTATTTGTAGGTACATCAAAAATTAAGCTCGAGGGTAAAAAGCTGAGCATTCCCAGGGAAACGGCTGTCATGGGTAAATTGATTTATTGGAGGAATGCAACTGGTTTCTTGTGGAAAAAAGCCATAGAACAAAGAAAGACATGAAGCATTCCGACGGTGCTCAAGAGATGGGAATGAATCCATGATAGCTCTGTTTCCAAGCAGATTTAACGCTCTGATTGGAATTCTATCCAATAAGTGGGGAGAAGCTTGTGCTGCACCTGCCCAAAGATGTAATTTATACTCGAGTTTTGGACGTATAAATGCCTTATAAATGGAAGTCAGATCAGAATTGGTGAGAAATGTCTTACATCGATATAGAAAATTAGTTTTGTGGGTCTTGAGAATGTGCTCATTTAAGTAAATAGAAAGGCAAAATGGATCCCTGGGGCACTCCAGGATTTATTTTGTGAAAATCAGACATCGAATATAACATGTATTGGACCGATTCAGGAGGTAATTTCTAATGTAAAGAGATAGGAGAAAATGGTGCCAAATTCTATCAAATGCCTTAGTAATATTAAGCGCAATAACCTTCTACTTTCCCCAAGATAATGTAACGATTTGTGTTACTGTTCGGTGAAATTAACCATCAGTTCTTCAGTGTATCTAATCAGTGAGAAGCTTCTGTTCTTTAAGATATTTCCTGAACTGATAATTTATCAGCGTTTTCATGACTTGAAAAGATTGATTAAAGAGCGGGCATAGTTAAAGAGAAAAAATATACGCCTTTCGTAGGGATATGCTGGATAAATATTGTTTTTTCATTTACCCGAAAAGGAACCAGTAGAGTAGAACAGTTTAAAAATCTAACGCAATGGTTTTTCAGCGTTTAAGAACACCTCTTCCGAACAATGGGAGATATGCTATCCGGGCCCGTGGATTTGTGCATATCGAGATCCTTAAGTACTTTTACAACATTTGTTGCTCTCAAGTAAAAGGGTTGTCATAAGACTTCTGGCAGTATTGAATTCTATCGGACTTTGTCGAAGTACACCACAAACATTTGTAAGGGACCTCTTTAAAATTTGTTTTTCGCTTTGTGCAATTCCTTAAAGATTTGAAATTTTCGAGAATTTTTTTTGTGTCTTCTTTGTGCGTGCTGCAATTGCATTTCATTGAAAACAAATGGATTCTCTGATTTTGGACAAGGAAAACTATTTCATTTTCATAATGCCTAACAAAAATATTGATGGCTTTTGAGCAATAAAATATATGTACTTATTCGGATTTAGAAGACCGACAAAACTCAAAAATTATTTTTCTACATAGAAAATTCTGGAAGACGAATCATCAATCAACATCGTTTTTTACTTGCGATATAGGTACTATAGGGCAAGTTCTGCATTTGGAAAAAAAATCGAACTCGAGATTTTGATCAAAGTTGACATTACGATGATAGCGAAGACGAAAAAAGTGGGTCCGACAATTCCGTCTGTCTGTCTGTATGTCTGTATGTCTGTATGTCTGTATGTCTGTACCTCGAACTACAGCCTAAACTATCAGAGGTATTTTCTTCAAAATTGGTAGTTAAGGGTCTTCGGTGATTCCCTAGAGGAGAAATTGAAATTTTTTTTTTAGCTCCAAAACTAAGGGTACCCCACATACACCCGTAATGCAAAATCTTATTTATCTCGAAAACGGCTCTAACGATTTCGATAAAAAAAATTAAGTGTGATATTATGGACATGGACTATATTTTGGTCAAAAAAAATTTTGGGGGGAAATGTTATTAGGGGTACCTGTCATAGAACGGTTTTTTTGATTTTCGAATTTCTCACCAACGGCTCTAACGATTTTAACCAAAATTTTTATGCAGGAGCTGCTTTGCATTTGAAAAAATATAAACTAATATTTTTTTCGAAAAAATAGTTTTTGGATTTTTAAAAAAATAATACAATTTTTTTTTTGAAAATTCAATATCTTAAAAACCGATACACGATAAAATTTTTAAATTACGTTTAAAAATGTATTTTTTTAAATAGTAACAATTTGCATATCAATTTTTTTTATAAAAATTTTAAGGAAAATTTAGTACACAAAAAACATGTTTCAGTGTTTCTGTATGTCTGTACCTGTCACTACAGCCTAAACCCTTAGACCTATTTCTTTCAATCTCGGTAGTTAAGGGTCTTCGGTGATTCCCTAGAGGAGAAATTGAATTTTTTTTTTTAGCTCCAAAACTAACGGTACCCCCCATACACCCGTAATGCAAAATCTTATTTATCTCGAAAAGGGCTCTAACGATTTCGATAAAAAAAATTAAGTGTGATATTATGGATATGGACTATATTTTGGTCAAAAAAAATTTTGGGGGGAAATGTTATTAGGGGTACCTGTCATAGAACGGTTTTTTTGATTTTCGAATTTCTCACCAACGGCTCTAACGATTTTAACCAAAATTTTTATGCAGGAGCTGCTTTGCATTTGAAAAAATATAAACTAAAATTTTTTTCGAAAAAATAGTTTTTGGATTTTTAAAAAAATAATACAATTTTTTTTTTGAAAATTCAATATCTTAAAAACCGATACACGATAAAATTTTTAAATTACGTTTAAAAATGTATTTTTTTAAATAGTAACAATTTGCATATCAATTTTTTTTTATAAAAATTTTAAGGAAAATTTAGTACACAAAAAACATGTTTCAGTGTTTCTGTATGTCTGTACCTGTCACTACAGCCTAAACCCTTAGACCTATTTCTTTCAATCTCGGTAGTTAAGGGTCTTCGGTGATTCCCTAGAGGAGAAATTGAATTTTTTTTTTTAGCTCCAAAACTAAGGGTACCCCCCATACACCCGTAATGCAAAATCTTATTTATCTCGAAAACGGCTCTAACGATTTTGATAAAAAAAATTAAGTGTGATATTATGAACATGGACTACATTTTGGTCATACAAAATTTTGGGGCAAAATGTTATTAGGGGTACCTGCCATAGACCCGTTTTTTTGATTTTCGACTTTCTCATTAACGGCTCTAAGGATTTTAACCCAAAATTTTTAGCAGGAGTCCCCTTAAGTTTAAAATAATATTGTATATAAAAATATTCGAAAAAATATTTATTGGGTTTAAAAAAAAAAAAAAAAAAATTTTAAATCAAGATCTTCAAAACCTATGAACGATTATTTTTTGAAAATATTTCCTAAAACCAATATTATTAAATAATTAAAATCCGCATCCCACATTTTTTTCTTGAAAAATTTTAGAGAAATTTCTTATATAAAAAATTTATTTAATAATAAAACGATTTTTTAAGGTTTATTTGCATAAATTCATACTTTTCCGGAAACCAGACGGCAATTTTATGCAGTTGAACATTATTATCTCATTAAATCCATGTTTTATATTTATAAAATGTATCTTAAATTCCAAAGTACTTTTACATAAGAGCAAGTTCGTACGATCCAGTCGTGCATTTTATTTATTATTAATATTTGATTTTCAAATTCTATTTTCTTTAATTTTTTATATAATTTTATTTGTGTTTAATACATATTTTTATATAAAGGCATGTAAAGCTGCTTGGTAAGTCGGTGCAAGATCCCACCCCTCCGTCGAGCTAGACCTAGCACTAGACAAGCTAAGCAACCTACCTTTTTCGACCAAATTTACTTTCTACAGGATTCTTGTACCTTTGAGGAAGTTTTTTGGAAATCTTTAAAATATATTTTCGAATTGGTAGGAAAATTCTTTGTTTGCATATTTTCATTACTTTGTGGTGATTTTGTATAAATTTGGAAATTCGATACACATTTGCTTTATTCTAAATCCTTAGGCAAATAAAGGCATTAATATTACTTCTTTATTTCAGCGAGGTATAAGTTTTGTATTAATAACAATACATTTAAGTTGACTTTAATAAGCTCTTTTGAATTATTAAAAAAAAACTAACAATTCAATTGAAAATAAAAAGTACGCATACGCCCGAGTGTGTGTTGGAGGGAGGTAAAAAACAATGAAGTTTTCTGATCCCTCAAAAGTGATATGAATATGATATGCAATGTTTTATTAAGCTTTCTATGAGTTTCTAAAAAAAATTAAATTCCGATAATGAGATACTTAAAAACCAAACAAATAAAATTTGATGGTACTCGTAGGTACTGTTAGTAATTTTTGATTCAAAATTATGAAATTGTAATAATTTAATTTTCTATAACGAGTTTTAACATTTTTACGTAGATTTCGGTATTTTAATGTGTGTAGATATGTATCAAAGAATATTGTTTTTCTTAGAATCTTTCAGATACTTAGAATTTGAAAACAGGTAAATGTAAAGCTTAAAAAATAGTGCATTTAATTTTCGAAATATTTTGTTATTTTTTTTTAAACCCAAAAAATTTTCTTACGCAAATTTTGGTAAACAATAATATTAAAGTGTTCTTAAATGATTACACACATAAAATAATAATATGCACGACCGGATCGCACAAAGTTGCTCTTATGTTTAAGATACTTAGGGCCATTTGCTGAAACAAAACTTAAATATTTATGTTCCTAAGTGCTTATGTATGTTCTACTTTTTCCTCTACGTAAACTGTCACAGAAGAGTTTATGTTGAACTTAAGCTACTTAAGCTTCATTCCAGCAAATGGGTCGTAGAGTTTAAAAAAAATTATGTTATTAGTGAAAAATATTCAGAAGCACAAAATAAGTTTTGAAAACGAATTTTATTAATGTATGCAAGAATAACAAATAAATAAATCGTTAAAATATGTTTTTATTTATAAAATGTTTAAGAAAGAATTTTGGTACGACAATTTAAGGTTTTTATTAATTAATGACCTGTTTTTGAGATACCAATTTTTAAAAAATTAAATCTTTTTCAAAAATTAAAAAAAAAATGTTTAAGTCTTACAATACAATGTTCTTAGAACTTTGTAGAAGCTTATGGTGAAAAACTTTTATCACTTTTTGTCAACTGTACACGTTTATGGAACTCATTACCGCGACAAATAAGAGGAACTGGTAGAACATTATTAATGAAAAAGCAACTTAAGCTTCAATTCAGTATTGTAAAAATAAGTCTACGATTTATTTTTATCTCTTTTGCATGTTCTTACTTATCTTTTAAATAAAATATGTTAATTATCAATTATAATAGCTATTGAACAATTATGAAGCTTAGCTTTGAAAAAGATAAGAGTATTAGCTTGTCATGAATAAAATAAATTCTAAAAACTTCATTAAAATCTGTTATTCCGATAATGAAAAAGTAAAAACAAAAAATATTCTATGGTACAGTCAGTAATATCTTAATTTCAATTTTATTTTGCTGAATTATGGATCGTTAAAATTAAGCGAAACAGAAAAATTTATATCGAAATTCTAGGTGCCTTTTTCAAGAAATATACGATTTTCGAAACCATATTTTTACATTTGTACAGTGAGTTCTGATACTTTTAGATAAAATTAATATTTTATTGGCTTATCCAACAAAAACTGTTCATTTATCAATTTTCAAAAAAAAAAAATTCATAATGTCGTTTTCAAAATACTGATATTTCTAAGAAAAAATTGAAAAATTTGAAAACAAAATACTATTCAAACTTTTGAGGATCCTTAAAATACATATGATTTTTAAATCCGTTTAACAATTTTTAAGAAAATCTATAACCGAAATGCCCATTGCTTTGTGGGGAAGGTAACATTAATAACCAAATTTTGAAACTTTTTTTTCAGACATTATCTACGTTTTACTAAATAATTTTTTGGAATTTTTTTCTTAATTCTGTGGGACAGTTGTTTTTTAAAAAAAAATATTTATTCATTAAAAAGAAAATTGTATGTCAAGCATGCTTTTATTAAGACTAAAAACAACTATGCTTGACATACAATTGTCTAGCTTTGTAGGCTGTAGTCAAATATACAGACAGGCAGATTTGCGAGTACCATTATTTTAGTCTTCCCTACCATAGTAATGTCAAGTCTGGTCAAAATCTAGAGTTAGTTTGCTTAAATGCTTAAGGCCTTGAAGAATACCAAAAAGACAAATTTCTAAAAACAATTACGACTTACAACTTTTTTTACGAAAATATTTCGCATCATAAAAATTAAAAAAAAAACTTTCCCATCCCCCAACTTTATTTTATGAAAACTCTGAAAGTTGTTACATATTGTCCTTAACAATTTTGTCTAGACCATTTTTACCTAGAACCAATACTGATTAATTTTTACAATTTACAAAATTTAACACTCCACTGTGAAAAAAACTACAGGGAGAAATAGTTTAGAGTGTTCTAATAATACCATAGTTACGTACCATTCAAATTTCAAGAGATTTCGATTCAACAAAATCGTAGGTCCATTTCGAATTTAATGCACTATAGCCTAATTTCTTAAGAATTAAAATTTTTTTATACGAGCGGAAAAAGAATTAGTTGATGTTTTGTATATCTATTGTATGTTCTCTAGGGGACGGTTTGGCCTGCCTCCTCTTCAACCTGGCGTTGGAGAAAGCAATCCGTGACTCTGGCACGGCAACAAGAGGGACCATCGTCAACAGGTCCAGCCAGTTACTGGCTTACGCAGACGACATCGACATCATCGGAAGAACCGAACAAGCTGTACACGATTCCTTCATCCAGATCGAGCAGGCGGCACAAAATCTGGGGCTGCACATTAGTGAAGGTAAAACAAAGTACATGGTGGCGTCGAATGCGAGAGGAACAGTTGGTCAAACAATCAAGGTTGCGGAGCACGAATTTGAAGTGGTGCAATCCTTTAAATACCTTGGGTCAATAGTAGCAGCCGATAACAATATAGAAGAAGAAATACGCGGGCGGCTTCTCAAATCCAACAGAGCCTACTATAGTCTGTCAAAGCTCTTCAAATCCAGAAATCTCACCATAACTTCAAAACTACTGCTGTACAGGACCATGGTCCTGCCAGTACTCACATATGGATCCGAGACTTGGGTGCTTAGCAAAAGGCACTCCGACCTCTTAGCTGCGTTCGAGAGAAAAGTCTTAAGGAGAATTGTTGGCCCCGTATGTGAGGAAGGACGATTCCGGAGACGGTACAATCATGAACTGTACGCAATCTACCTTGAAGCAGATATCGTGACAAAAATTAAGCTCGGTAGACTCCGGTGGGCAGGGCACCTAGCTCGCATGAGCGAAGAGGAACCTGCTCGGAAAGTTCTTTGTGGTACATTCTATGGTAGACGACAGCGTGGTAGACCATGCTTGCGCTGGAGAGATGGCGTAGACCAGGACGCCCGAAGCCTTGGGGTGCGCAACTGGATGGCGTCGGCTAGAGACCGGGATAGGTGGAGAGACTTGTTGAAAGAGGCCAGGACCGGAACCCGGTTGTCGAGCCGATGATGATGATGATGTATGTTCTCTACAGTGGACACACACTTACAAATTCGGAGAATTAAATTTTGTTTTAAAAAAAAGCACAAACTCTGTAAAGGCCATCATCTCTTCGCTCTTATAGATAAAGTATTGTCTTTCATACGAAGCGGCTGTGTTTTTCTTCTGCTCTTCTTAAAATTTCTTTAAAGATGAATTCAAAGTGTTATAAATGTCTAAAAGTCATATCCGATTTGTTTTTTCTAACATGTGATTTATGTGGCAAAGACTCCCATTTGGACTGCTGCAATATTAGCAAAATAGACATGAAACTTATAAAATCTAATAACAATTTATTTTTTAAATGTGATAAGTGCTTGCATATTCCACTGCAAATATGTATCAACAAAATGAGAGATCTCTCAGTGTATTTATTGGAAGATTCTCAGAGTGCAGTTGGGAGTTGCACAAATACTAATCCAAATCCGCCAAAATTGGATACGAGTCGTCATGTTCGTGATAAGACTCATGCTCAGAGAATCTCCAAAGTTAGTGAGACTGAAAAACGAGTTTCGATTACTGCTGGAAGGAAGATTGCTCTTGCGGGAACATCCACTCCCCAAGATCGCAATTCTTTAAAAAATAAAATTCTAACTAAAAATTCTCTTTCTCCCGCTAAATCATTTCTCACTCCTACACAAACAAAATCAACTCCAAATTCTACCGTCAGGAGCCAGATTAATACCGATGCTTGCAATGAGATCGGTTTGGTGTCTCTTTCTACCACATCAGATGTTGATGAAAAAAATGTTGATGCTAAATCTACCCAAGCTACTGATGTTGATTTCAATGATGCGATCGAAGGTGATGCTGTTGCTGCTGCTGGTGGCGAAAATGGATGTGAAGCAATTGGTGAAAATGATGATGCTGCTGAAATACGAGTCGCTGAAACACGTGTTGATGTTGAAAGGGTTGAAGTTGCTAAAGATGTTGCTGTTGTTGTTGTTGATGCTAAAGTTGCTGATAGTGTTGTTGTTAATGGTGTCGAAGTTGATACTGCCGACGCTCCTGCAGCTGTTGCTGGACGCATTGGATTTTCTGGTAAGCACAACCAAAAACAAAAACAGCTGGTAGGCAGCGATGTTACCGCGGTCGCATCGCTTCCATCTGTACCTAGCCTTCGATTTATTCACATCTCTCGATTAATGAATACAGTCACTGAAAAAGATGTTATAGATGTTGTTGCACACAAACTAAATTTGCCATCAAATAGTTTGGTTTGTTCTAAATTAATTAAAAAAGATGCGGATGTTTCATCGTTCCATTTCATAAATTTTAAACTTGCGGTCCCTGCGGGATCTTTTCATGATGTGCTTCGAGAGTCTATATGGCCAATAGGAGTTCAAATTAAACAATTTATAAGCCGTTCAAAAAACGATCTTGGCAAAACACTGGAGGTCGCAAAAACATAAACAACAATTTTCCTGCTTCTGAAACCAATACCTACTATTCTATGTATTATCATAATGTCGGAGGTATGAGAACAAAGTCTCATGAATTTTTTACTGCTGCTGCTGACTGTTCTTATGACGTTATCGCCCTGACAGAAACATGGTTAAACGAAAAAATGTTCACTAGTGAATATTTCAATTCTGATTTCAACGTTTTTCGTAAAGATCGTTGTTACGAACGGACTGGCCAAAATAGAGGTGGCGGTGTTTTATTAGCTGTAAAATCTATTTACTTAAGTAAAGAAATTAATTTATCTCAAGATTCAGTTGAACAAATTTGTGTACGTGTAGATTTACCTATTCACTCCAATCTTGAAATGATTCATGTGTACTTTTTTGTTTCTTATATTCCACCTTTATCGCAATATGCAATTTATGACACTCATATCAAGAATATTACAAATATTGTTAAAAATATCGATGAAAATTGTTATTTCGTAATCGTTGGAGATTTTAATTTGCCTAACGTAAAATGGTTGTTCTCAAATGATGAAAAAAGAATGTTTCTTGTTAATGTCACCAAAGATTTTGAATATAATGTGATTGATAATATAACTGCTTTAAATATGTACCAAATTAATAATATTCCTAATTCTTTAGGACGTATTTTAGATCTTATTTATATTGATAGTAATTTTGAAGCTCAATTAAATGAATCAATTTTTTAAATTATTGGAAAATAGTATTCATCACAATGCACTTGAGATTGTATTTAACTTTTCTGTTTTAAATGAATCAAAATCATCTAATATTGTTCAAAAGTATGACTTTAAAAATGCGAATTATGTGTCAATGAATATTTACTTAGAAACTATTGATTGGCAGCCAATTTTTAAGTGCTCAAATCTGGAGCTAGCTTTTACTATGTTTCGGAACATTCTAGAAAAAATTATTTCAAAGTTTGTCCCTTTAAAACAAGTTAAAAATTCTAAGAAACCTGTTTGGTTTAATAAAAGTTTGTCCAAACTTAAAAATGTCATGAATAAATTGCATAAAAAGAGTAAAATTTTTGCTTCATTTCGTGAGCAATTCAGACAGGTAAGGAGAGAGTACGAATTTTTGAGAAAATTTATTTATAAGCAGTACATTTGCTCTCTTGAATCGAACATTAAAAAAAATCCGAAATGTTTTTGGTCATTTTTAAATACTAAACGTAAATCGCTTGGGATTCCATCTAACGTTTCATACAAAGGGTTAGCCTCAGATAATTTGAATGTTATTTGCAATAATTTCGCATCATTTTTTCAGTCAAATTTTATTGACTTGAAATTAAATTATGAGAATCTGGAAAACTCACCTTCAGTTGTTGACGTTGGTAGTCTATATTTATCTGAAGATGATGTACTAGCAGTTTTATCCTCTCTTGATGAGAATTTTTCCGTTGCTCCAGACAACATTCCGCCAATTCTTTTGAAGGCTTGTAGATTTAAACTTGCGGTTCCATTGTGTTTTATATTCAATATGTCTTTAAATCAAGGTGTATTTTTGGATACGTGGAAATATTCATTTATTACTCCTCTGCATAAATCCGGTTCAAAAAGTGCTGTTGAGAACTACAGACCTATTGCAAAACTTCAGTTGATCCCTAAAGTTTTCGAAGCAATAGTGAAAAACAAACTGTACTTTTTAGTTCAAAATCATATATCTCAGCACCAACACGGTTTTATGAGTGGAAGGTCGACATCGACAAACTTATCGATTTTTACCAGCTATTGCCTTGATCATATGGAAAAACATTTTCAAATTGACACCATCTACACAGATTTTTCAAAGGCTTTTGATCGCGTTCAACATAATGTACTAATAAAGAAACTTGAAATGTTTGGTTTTCATTCTGTGCTGCTTAGTTGGATTAAAAGTTATTTAGAGGACAGAAAACAATATGTCAAAATTGGTTGCGAGTTATCTAAGGAAATAGTGAACTTCTCAGGTGTACCTCAGGGTAGTCACCTTGGACCGTTACTGTTTATTATTTTTATTAATGACTTGCCCAGCCTCCTCTCTTTTTCAAGATGCCTTTTGTATGCTGATGATCTTAAAGTTTTAAGATGCATAAAATCGTTATCTGATGCAAATAATGTCCAAGCTGATCTAAATAAAATTCTTCAATGGTGTAAGATGAATGGACTCTTTTTTAACAATAACAAATGTAGTGTTGTTACTTATTCAAAAGTACTGAATCCTTTCTGTTTTGAATACAAGCTTGATAGCCACTCTTTACAAAGAGTAGATTATCAGAAGGATCTCGGAGTGATTTTCGACTCGAAAATAAATTTTTCGCTTCACATCGATCATATAATTTCTAGAGCAAACTCGATGTTCGGTTTTATAGTCAGAAATTCAAAATGTTTCGAGGATCCTTATACAATTAAAACTCTTTACACGAGTATTGTAAGACCGTTGCTGGAGTATTGTAGCGTTATATGGAATCCTTACACTAAGTCAAGTATCCTTCGTATAGAAAAAGTTCAAAAAAGATTTACTAAGTTTGCCTTACGTAAAACTTTTGGTTCTTTAAGTGTTCCATGTTATGAAAGCAGATGTGTTCTCATCGACCTAAAACCTCTCATTTTGAGAAGAAAATTAAATTCTGTACTCTTTGCTTATGATGTTCTCAATTCTATTATTGATTGTCCAGTGCTGTTGTCAATGTTTAATATGTATGCACCTGCTCGTAGTTTGCGACCAAGAAATGGTGATTTTTTATATGTTCCATATCATAGTACAAGTTATGCTAGGCACAGTCCAATCACTAATGCGTGCATTGATTTTAATGAATTTGATTATGCAATTGATTTTAATATGAATAAAAATGAAATTAAATGAAAATTGATAAGCTTATTGCAAACACTATAACGTATATTTAACTTAATTAATTAATTTATCTTTTTAAAATTGTATATACATGTATTGAAAGTTAATTTTAATGGGTAGTCTTCATAAAGTCTTGTAACTTGAATGACGGTAATAAATAAATAAATAAAAGAGGATTTACATGCATGGGTTAGTGCGACACGTTTTAATTGCCTAAGTGTCTCCTTCACTCATTTCAACGAATTGAATGAATAATGAGTTCATTTAATCCAAACAACTTTTTTTTTAAATTTCTATAACTAAAAACCCTTGATGCAGTTTTATAAAGGGCTGAAATGGAATAAATCGAGCTGTTTATGAGACATTAGCAAAATTCATTTTTTATTTGAAAGGCTCATGCTTACAATTATATATAAAATAATGCATCTCACAAGAATAAGTCTAGCGGGGTCAAATCGTATGACCATGGTGGACTTCAAATATGCGAGAGATAACCTTACTCTCAAATCGTTCATGCAGAATGTCAATCGTGCCGTCCGTTGTATAGCACGTAGCGTCGTCCTGCTGGAACCACATGCCGTCTAGGTCCATTTGGTTTAATTTGGGCTATAAGAAATTAGTTATCATCGTTCTGTAGCGCTCGCCATTGACGGTGACGGTCATACTAACGTCTATTTCGAAAAAGTACAGACCAATGACGCCGCCGCACCGGCCGGCCGGCCAAAAATCCACACCAATAGGTAACTTTTTGAAGATGCAACTAGTGAACTTAGTGTGGGTAGGTGTCCTTCCATATATGGCGATTGTGCTTGTCTCAGCCAAAAAAGCGGTCCTCTTCCAAACGCTCCAAAGCCAAGACAGTAAAGAGACGGCGGTGTTGTCGGTGGTCATGAACTTTGAGCTCCTGGCTCAGTTGGATCTTGTACGTGTGTAGGCCCAAGTCCCAACGCAAAATTAGCCAAGTGAAAAGCCGAGATCTTGTACACGGCGAGGAATCGATTGCTTTGGGTTCTGCTGTACACTTTCCCGGACGGTGGCGATGTTCTTGACGGAATTTTGGCTGATTGATAACCGAACCTTCTCAAAATTCGGCAACCAATCGTTGAAGACTCGACTGTTAAGGTCCACCACGTATACGAACACACATTTTTGTAATAAAGTTTTATCATTTGGTAATGCTGTTAAATCAGGTATCTTGGCATGGTGATTAAGCATCAGTAACTAAATAATAAACATCAGATTTGACAGATGTCACCTAAGCAACATGGCCTCCACAGGCCACCGAAATCTAGCCGCACCAATTCAAAAACATTGTATCAAGAAAATGTTCCGGATCTGATGCTGCAAGTCTCGCAATCCCCGTTAAAATATTTTCGTAGCTTCAATCCTCATAAACTAAGAGGATTTTTTTTTTGCTGAAATATCATCTACGCTTAGACCCAATTCTTCTTTCCAATGTGTATTATATGCCTTGAAAATATCTCGTTACTCAGAAAATATATCATAGTAATGTATTACAATAACTCTTAAGCCATTACCTACTAAAATGAACTTTGTAGTAAAATATCGTGCAAGCGATTCTAAGAAAATTCCTGGTAATCAAGGAAAATAGCAGGTAACCAAGAAATAATTACTCTTAAGACGATAAATACAATACCTCTTAATCAAATATTTTATTTATTCTTTGTAACCTTCGCCAGTTATGTATTAAAATCGCACTTTAAATATCAGGTACTTGAGAAAGATCAAGGACAAATGAAGCTTCAACTAACATCTGGTCAATTACCAAGCTTAAATTATTGCTTAAATACGTTTTTTGTTACTTCTGATATTACGAGATATTATAACTACAGGAACGATATGAGCATTTATGGGAACTTCAGCTATGAAACTATCCGCTGAGTTCATTTTTGTTATGACTTACGAACAAGAGCTCAACTTCGGACGTAATGTCAAATCCAGAGATTATTTCTTAAGCTGTACTACACGAATGTGGAATTCAAAATCCTTTGACAACCTTCCTTTATGCAGAACGTGACATTTGGATCCTTCATATGATAATAGCGATCAATTTATCCGGGATGCCCCTCCTGCTCAAGGCAAGCCAAATAAATTAACTATTGAAACTGTCAAACGCCTTTTCGAAACCGATGAACAGCAGGTGAAGTGGTGATCGATATTCAACGCACTGTTCGATGATGATTCGCAAGTTGATGTGATCCGCACAGGAAGATCCAGTGCGGAAACCTGCTTGTTCGGCGTCAAGCGTGTCTTCTAGGTGGCCTTTCATTCGCTCTAGGACGATTCTTGCTATAACCTTCGCTACAGCAGGCAGCACGCAGATTGCTCTCCAGTTTTCGCACTGCGTAAGGTCTCCTTTCTTTGGAAGCTTGACAATAATCCCCTTTTCCCCACTCCACAGGAAAACTTTCTATTTCCAAAGCTCTTTCTATGAGTGGGTGCAGGAGCTTAGATGATGTTGTTGGCGCTGCTCGTAAGAGCTCTGCGGGACTACCCTCAAGTCCAACCGTATTATTGTTCTCCAGTACTCTGATTGCCGTTAAGATTTCTTCTCTACTGGGGGACACAGTGCGTATTCGGGAATTTGTTACTACGGACGGATCATTGCAGAAAAGTGTTCATTCCACCTTTTGAGCTGATCCTCATCCGAAACTAGTACTGATCCGTCTATGTCCTTTACCAGGTGTTGTTTAGAGCTTTGGACACCTGTTAGCTCTTTGGTAATTCTGTAGATGGTCCTACTGTCGCACCTACTTGCGGCCTCTTCTGCTTCCGTTGCCAATGCGTTGATATAGTTAAGCTTGTCATGTCGCACGCTACGGTGAACTTCTCTCATCTTCATGAGGTACGCAGACTCTAGCTCGTTTCTGCCTGATGCTGCTGACGTTGCTGCAATGCGAGCCTTGAGCTGTTTTCTTTCTTCGATCCTAGCCCAAGTTTCTTCGGAAAGCCAAACACTATTTCTTCCTTGCGACCGGCCGACTATACTTTCAGCACCTGATATGAAAACATTTTTCACAGCACACCAATAGTTTTCGATGGAGGTGGGTTCCGTGCTACTGATTGCTCTCAATCCTTGTGAAAGATGCTCCCCTAGTTGTTGGCGGACCGCGGGATCCTTGAGTTGGGCATTCGGGTGTTTTCTTGGGATCTCCGAAATGCAGCCGGTAGTAATCTTACGGTAGCAACCATCAGATGGTGGTCCCTTGCAATTCCCATGTCTGCACCTCTTCGGTTTAGAACGTCCTGGAGACTGCTTCTACATCGCCGACTGATCGCGAAGTGATCAATTTGGTTGGAAGTTGTTTGTTTGTTCGTCGACACCCAACTGATTTTGTGGCACGTCTTGTGTTCAAACATGGTTTCTCCTATAACAAGGCGGTTGGCGTTACAAAAATCGACAAAACGTTCGCCATTGTCATTCCGGTTTCCAACACCATGCTTTCCCATAACATGACTGAGCCCATCATTGTCATTATGATGTCTCCACGTGGTGTACTATCATAAGCAGCACTCAGCCGGTTATAAAAAGCGTCCTTCTCCTCGACAGAGGAGAACTCCGTTGGGGCGTAACACTGTATGATGGTGACGCGGCGTACTCTAGTCTGGAACCTAGCTTTCATGATCCTGTCATCTAACGGCTCCCAGGAAATTAAGCTCTTGAGAGCTGTTTTAAAAAGCAGCAATCCAACGCCAGATTCGCGGTTACTTCTAGGTGCCTTCCCGGAGTAGAGTATTACAGTGTTACGGGTTGCAGACTTATATTTCCCCAAATCCAACCATCTTACTTCACTGATCCCTAAGATGTCCATCTTATACCGCATGAACTCACTCTCTAGTTGGAGGAATCTGGCATTTTGAGGACCTTCACTTCCGTTATCGAGAAGCGTCTTCACATTCCAGAAACCAATCTTTGTCCGGGTACAATAGCCAAAATTCGTCAACGTGTAATCGTTCCTTATCCGAGGCGTAGTGTCGGTTTCGTTAGCGGGAAATTATTTCAGCTACGAAGAATGCTGAGCTCCGAAAGCTAGGCCTTTCGCACTTGTAATTTTAGCCTATTAACGTATATAGGGATACGCAAATAGTTGCCCGGTGACCACCACGAGGAGGTAAAACAAGCATTTCACCTTGACTGATTGTTGCGCTACTGGCCCCAGACCAAGGTCTGAGCAGTCAATAGTTTCCCGATCATCAGGCACGATGCAGGTCTCCATTAAAATATAGTCACTAATTCTCATTATATTTGCTTAAAGTAAATTTCTTAAGCACTCAAATGAAATTTTTACTTGGTTTGCTATAAATTAACAAAAAAAAAACTAACTAAATACGGGAGGTTTTGAAATCAACACCTTTTGTATATCGAAAATATCCGCAACACCGCAACTGACTTAGGTTATATGAAATATCGGCTATACGAATATTTTCCTTGCTTTAATCAAACTTGTTGACTGGTTGCAAGAGAGAAGACTTGTCTGTGGATGTGGTCTTAGTTTTGTTTCTTATTACTGCGACTTGGATTTCTTGCTATTTAAAAACAAACCAATTTTTTGTATTTTGTATTTAAAAAAAGAACACAAAATGAACATTTCTCGGAAGTCATGAGACGATTTTGTGTCGCCGCCACTGCATCCACTCTGCATCAAAGCGATTGATAAAAGTCGTCAGAATTCTTTCCAAAACTAAACAAACAAAATTAAAAAAAAAAAAAAACTCTCATCACGATTAGACCCACGCACCAGCGGAAGATTCTCCCCGAAATAAAACAAAAAATTCTCAAGCCCCCTTGTTTCGGGAGAACAATAAACATTTTTCTCATTCTAATGGCCAAGCAGTAGGAGCTCGCGTTTAAAAGATAGCAAACGCAACATTTAACCAGAAGAAATATTTCGCCAAGAAGAAAAAAAAATAATCCTTCGCTCGTCTAAGAGACGCATAAAACTGATTCCAATGAATTTTACCCTAAAAAAAATAACAAAAAAAAAACAACATTTCGCCCTCGAAAAGACAATGGGCACCCGAAAAAAAAATTCCTATGTATAAGCAGAATTCTCTTCGATCTTTCATGGTTTATGTCCTTTTGTGAAGCTTATTGGATATATGCAAAGTGCACCCAGCAGACGATAGAGCATTCTTCTTCTTCCTCCAGATGTTGGTTGGTGTCCCATTAGATTTGAACTCTTTACGGTTTCTCCCTTGACCAACCGTCGTAATCGGCTGGGCTAAGTCGGGCCCAACGAATGTGGATTAGCCGGGCTGAAATGTCATTTCGAGGAGGAAAATGCCTCTCGGCAGGCCAGCGAGAGATGTGCTGTTCCTTTACTTTCCTAGGATATAAACATCCAATTCGACGCGGCTTGAAGTGAAGAAGATTTATTGCTTGTCCATGTCTACTGTGAGTTGATGTTCGTCGGAGCAGATTCTTCTTCTTTTTTTTTTGTTGCTGTTGTTGTTGTTATTGTGTGTAGTTTGCAACTTCTCCTGGACTTTTGGACATGAACACGCGATATTTAAACTTTGCCTACTCCCTCTGGCCCCTCTCGCTCTTCTGGGGTGGTTGGCTCGTCTTAGGCGGAAGGATTTATTGCACTACCAAACCTGAACATGGAGATTAGCTCCTCCGCTTCACTTACTACCGCGGCACGGCGGCAGCACTCCCAATGCCGGCCAGCCGCCAGAAAAGAAGAGCAACCTCTTAATGGTGTATTTATTGCCGGAACAGATAGCCATTGACATTTAACATCGCCTCGAGATGAAGATGGACGGGAATGTGAATATTTTTCGGTCGCCCTTATAGGTTGGTACTAAATGAAGACATCATCTTTTCAATTTAGTGTTTATTGACCCAAAGGACCATGCGAGATGGAGGACCTCTCACTCGTCGTCGGCAGCCAGCCAGCCAGCAACAACAATAACTGATGGATTTATGGGGGCCATTTTGAGGTCCTATATCATGCTTTCAAGTATATTAGTGTAATTAAAGTGGATAATTAGTCGAAATTGTTTTTATTCAGAGATTTATGATCTAACGAGGTTCTTATAGTGTTTCGCACCCCGATGTTGATGTCGATGTTGATGTTGAAACTGGACCCGACCCGGCTGGACGCACGTTTTGGTCCATTATAATGAAGAGCTAATGGTGCCGCCATCCGACTTTATATACGACTATTCGACATCCGACCGACAATCACGCGAAGTCGTCGCTGTATAATTTTCGAATTAGCTTAATGCTCTGGGTGCACGGGAAATCGTCTCTGCGCGATGACTTAATTGGTATTTAGGAGTCCATTTGGATGGGGCCACATAATGATCTTCCTTTGATTGAGTAGAGAGGCTGGTTGTCGTTGTCGTTGTCGTTTTCTATGGCGATTGTAATGGAGAGTTACCATTCAATAAGACAAATTATTATCGATATCAGAAAAACGGTTTTTAAAGGAGGTAATTAAGAGAGCAGCGCATAAGATATGCGGACATGTTCTTAAGAAAGCAGACGATTCAAATTTGTGCAGCTATGGCTATCCACGAAGGCTGATAGTCGACGGATGCATAATAATTATACCTAACGATGTAAGGTACATTAGTTCCTTCTGAAATAATTATGTAATTTTTTACTTGAATTATCTGATGGTGATGTCTTGGCTTTTTAATTCTTAGAATGTCCATTCTTCTAACACGTTATCATTTTAAATCTTTAACGAGAACCTGGAACGGGAGAGTAATTAAGTGTATCGATGGACATGGAAATTTTGGTTTCACTTAACTGGGTTTTATTATTCGGAGGAATCAGGAAGTGCCTTGTGGAAATAGTCAAGTAGGTTTGTTGATTATTTTGAGTGACTGAATCGAAAGGTTCTTGACCAAAAGTGTTATTGTTTGGGTTTAAATCGCTTCCCAAAATCAGGAAGGGTTTTGCTGTTATCAAAGAAATAAAATCCAAGATTTATTTCAAACTTTTGGCGAAGCCAATTTGGGGGCGCTGGGATATTATCAATGCATATGTGGGATCTTCGTAAAAAAAAGTATACCATCTAATTGGTCAATAACTGTCGAAAAAGGTCAACTAGACTTAAAAATTGGTCAGCCATACAAAATTTTCAATGAAGGCTTACACTTTTGCATGGTCACGCACGAGGTTTGGCACCTCATTTGTGGGATATTCACAAAACATGTTTACCACCTCAACGGTCTGTAGGTCCATATAAAAAACCAGATAGCCTTCAGTAATTGGTCAGCTATAGATTTTTTTTAAATAATTTTTTTTGTAAGTTTATTTTTTCAAGGCCACGAACGATTTTCGGCATCTCATTTCGGAAATTGAAAAAAATATAAGATTGCCATTTGAAAGGTCACTTAATGGTCTTAAAAGATCAGACTTTTTTTTAGAAATTGGTCAGCCATATATTATTGCTTATGAATGCTTAAATTTTCTTCAAAAGTATAAGAGAATGTAAGCAGCACATTCTCTTTCCAAAACTAGTTGACCAATTGCCGACCAATTATTTGGCATGGTTTTTTACGAATATCCCATATATGGGGTGCCAAGATCCCAGAACCCGATTGTAAGGTTTCAGTTCGAGATTCAACTGATAGAGATTTGTCAGTTCTTGAGGAAGTTCGATCTTGTAAAAGTGTAGGCTAAGGTCTTAATGATAAACTCATCACAATGTAGTCTAAGGAGATGAGCAATTCCTGTTAAGGCATGGAATTGAAATCGGCTGCGGTCGGCTGCGTATTTGTACTTCAACCGGTGCCTTGTCTCATTTAAACAAGAATATTACATCGTATCGATTTATCACAATCGTATCGCAATTTACCAGGCACAGCCTGTCTGTTGGGACGATTGTTTAGACCGAAAAATCGAGTTAGTGCTTTGAAGTTGGAATTGCCAACTTTAAATTCCGATAGTGATAATTTCAAAACGTTTGCTTATCTGTGAAGTTCACCATGACAAAATTGCAAGCTTTGATTGTTAACAGGTGATGAGCGAAGTTTAACTATTCATATACAAAATTTTTCAAGCTGTGTCGTTATCTCAATGAATTCAAACAGGTTCTTAAGTGTCTTGTTTTTTTTTTTGTAATTTTGCGGGGACTAAAAGGATTAAGACTACTTTTAAAATGGTTAAGCACGGTGCAGAGCGTTTAGCATGTTTAGATGTTGTAGATGATTCAAAAGGAGATTCACATTGATTTTTAATGTCTGAATATCGGGAATATGGGATGGAAATACTGAGCCGTGAAGTGCGGCTAAAAAAAATTCTCGGAACTCAACAGTAAGTTTGAATGATATTTAACTAGAACACTGTTTGTAAAACTAACGGTAAAATAATGAAAGACAAGAAACATTGCGGTGGTTGTCGAGAGATCCAAAGTTTTCTGTTATATCTAGTTCTAGCACCAATCGCGTTTTTATAGCTTTTTTTTTTTGATTATATCCAAGAGACTCAAGTAGTTTATTGCAAAACCTGCCAAGACATTGAAATTGTACTCGAGTTTTGAACGAAAAAAGACCTTATAGATTACAGCCAGATCAGAAGGATTTTGCCCTTTAGCATTTTCTATCTTTTAGTTTGAATAAAACAACCTGTAAGTAAGATATCGCTAGCGCGGATTCGAAACGCCTAATTTTCAACAATTCTGGCGCAACGGTGGTTACGTTTCATAGACTCGAAACTTCAGAAAATACCACAATAAAAGGTGTAAAAGGTTCAAAGCACACAATCTCGGTGGTTCATTCACATCACTTCAACCTCAGATAACCATGTTCGGGAATCGCTCGCGCAAAATGTCAATTTTGAATCGGACTGTGTGGCATGTAGCGCAGTCCTGTTCAAACCGCATGTCGTCGGTGTCCATATCATCCAATACACTCCAAATAAATTTGTAATCACCAGCAGTGGGTAAACTGCCAACTGCGCGAGAGCCAACTTACCAAACACTCGTCGTTGTCTATGGTCGTTAGATCTGAGCTCTTCCTTCAGTTGAAGAACGATGCCCAAGTATACCGCAATACTCGCCTGTTTTTTTAAGTTTTCTCTGGACACCTACATTTCCAGGTACTCAATGAAGTTAGAGAACCAACGTAGAGGTGATGGCATGGGAGCTAAGTGCTTTATGTGCGGCTTGGCTATTTGACAGTTTCACAATTTCTTATATCCGGTATTATCTTTCGAAATTTTGACCTGCTCACACCGCTATGGTATTGACTTCCTTCTGGAAAATGCTAGTGAATTTTTCCATCACTATAAATAGTTTGGTCCAAAAAATCCACCACTAGTCGTTCTCGATCCATCAGAACTTTATGACATTGGCGCAAAACTTGAATCGAATTAGTACGATGTTAAAACTGTTTTTGTATGATAGGGGAAGATGGCCTAAAATGGCCCACCAAGGTAAAATGGCCCCCTTGCTAGAAATTGTAGAATCAGACAGAATTAGAAGGTTTTGGTAACACAATTCTTTAGTTTATCTGGCATCACTGACATAAGCGAAATATTAGCAGCTTCAAGCTATTATTTGAAAAGTTACAGATCAAACTATCTCTAGCCATCTTCAAAAGTAGAACCAATAAAATGTTGTAAAAAGTTTGTTGACAAAAAAAATTATAAAAAACATTCAATTTTGGAGAAAATAGTAAATGCATGTAAGTATTAAGTATTTCTTATAAATTTACTGAAATTAGGTGGCCTATAACTATTTCAGTGTGTTCGGAATTAAAACTTAAATAAAAGAACCTTAAATGGGCAAAATAGCTTACTAAGCACTCGCCTAAAATGGCATAGTGTGGTATTTTAAACTTACCCTTATATTTTCATTTTCTTTATAGTGAAAATGGTTGGAAAATATAAACGATGTACAGAGAGGCAGTCCTGGACTGAAAATGCAGTAACAAAAACGTGGTTTTTGGTTTATTTGCCTAGTTGGTTCACACGCAAAGGTAAAATGGCATACCAGTATCCCATTTTACCCGGACAATTTTGATCGTTGGAATGTGAAGAGTTTTTGAAAATTTAATACTTTTAATATACTTTTTGAAACTTTTTGAAACTTTTTAAACTCGTAAAGTAAAAAAATGTAAGCGTTATTGATTTAGCTTTGAAAAGAATATAACATTTAAGTTTAAATGTCGCATTTTTGCGAGGTATGACACATTTTCCTTAGGGGAGCCATTTTAGGCCACCTTCCCCTACTTGGTTAAAACGACGATTTTGCTCACGAACGGTAAGTGATAAATTTTCTTTGTAAGTAAGTATATTTCAATAAAACAATGATCAAAAGATCAATTAAGTCCAATATATGTTCAATGTCATAAAATTTTAAACAGCTTATTGTTTAAGTGTTAGTATGATACTACTTAACAATTTGCTAACTTTAAAGAAGATTAATAACTCATTCTTAATTTTAAAAATGTTCTATTTAGTAGGGTACCAAATCTATTTTCTTAATAAATCGCTTCTGAACATACCCAAAACAATGACAATTCGTGCAAAAAACTAAGTTAACAGACCTTTGTTGACCTTTGTAAATGTCAAAGTCATCTAAAGTAGGCATACTAAAAAAAAAAAAATAGCCATTTGATGATTTTAAATTTAATAAAACGCTAAACTCAATTAAAATATGCAAACTTGTTGTTTTAACCAAGTATCATATAATATCATAAAATTATGCGCCAATATTTTTATTTTAGAAAATATCAAAGAGTCAAAAAAAGTTGAGAAATTAGTTCCTCAAAAGTTTGCGTACAGTTGTAAGACAGTTAAAATCATCTAATAGCTATTTCATTTTAGTATAGTGCTAACACACATGCAAACTGTAATTCTTCATCAAACAATATTGTAACTCACAGGAATTAAGTATAAAATAACCAACTGGTGGACCTCGTTCACTGTTTGGGCAAAATTTTTATTTTTTTATTTTGATGCCTATTGGAAAAAATTTCTTTAAGAAAATATAGTTTTTGAAATTTCTAAATTCGTTTTTTAAAAGCTAGAAACAATTTTGATTTCAGCTTTCGACTAAAAATCGTTAAATATATTTTTTAATTAGTTAATTAGTTTTCCTTTTTCTTTTAATTTAAAACTTAAAACTATTTTTATTTTAATTGTTCACTAAAATACTAAAATAACTTTATTTGAAAAAAAAAAATTATATAACAGTTTTCTATTAAAAAAAAAAAAAACAAATAAAAATTCCCTTAAATTAGTCAAGTTAAACTCTTTCAACATATTATGCGAGCAAAAATGTTACTTACTTTTCTGACAAATCTTCCAGGAGAATCCCAACTTAAACTTTCGGACTCAGCGAAAAATTGTAAATACCCTCCATTCTTCCCGACCGACGACACGCACATAGGAATGTTTGATACTTGTAAATCATTAGCCCCTGGTTCTATTCGAGCTCTTTCGCTTCAAATTAGTTTCTTTTAAGAATATTTTTTCTATCTCTGAAATTCAATCTTATCTATTTATAATGATAACCAGATCCAGAGTCAAAGACTTTAGAAATGATATAAACTTCTGTGCTACCCATAGCCTTGCATGCAGTTTATCTATAAAAAAATGAATAATAAATGCTTCTACTAAACCAATACACTAGGAGTGATTTCAATTATTTCCACCTCACAACTTATCTCTAAATTAATCCTCAAACACATCTCAAGGAATAGAAGGTATGCCTTCATTGAAAGTTTAAACAATTCCTAACATCACTTGCCAATTAAAAGATCATTTTTCATTTGGCGTTAGCAAAACTGAAAGTAAAATAAAGATATTATTCAACCAAAGAGGAACAAGTTAAAGAAAAAAAAAATTAAGACGGACAGACAGAATAAATATCCTCGGATAATGAAAATGACATTACATTCACACGCCTTGTATGATTAATGGTTGCGTTGACTAGATTCCTTTTTTTCTGGTACAGCAAGGAGTCAAAACAAGTTTTAACATTTTACCTTCCACACTTCGATTGATCATGCATTAATTATAAATTATTATAAAATTGAAAGAGGATACGACGGGCATTTGCACCTTATTTCTTTTTTTTGTCTCCTTAAGAAGAACCTTTTCCTTTCGTGAGGATAAAATGAAATAAAAAAAATAAAAGAGGAATTATTATTTTATGAAAAAAAAAGGATCAGAAGAACAATGCCACAAACGTGTGACTCAGAAACACTTTCCTATTGACAAACGATTTTCGAGGAATAAAAATGGGATCACGAAAGAGTTGATGCGAAAACAATAGGTCATCCTGAAAGAAAGGTGCTGCCGAGAGAGAGAGACGAGAGTCCTTTTTAGTGGTCATAAATCATTTTGAATAGAAAGAATAATTTTTAATCTTTTCTTTTTTAATTTTAATGCGCTGCGCATTCGTTTGTTTTGTCCTTGCGATCTGGATGTTATAATTCTTGTTTGTATAGAAGTTTAATAAGAAGATTCGTTGGAAAATGTGTGTGAATATATGATTTGTTCGAAAATAAATGCAATTTCCATATTTTTCTTGTGAGAAATTGTTTAAATAAAACTGATTTAACTCTTACATGCAGATCATGGCCTACAGCATTGGCATTTGTCTCAAGGTTGTGGACAAAAATTCGTCAATCGCAAACTAGTTGATAAATTGTGGACTGAAATACCGCAAAAAAATAGACAAACAGTCAATAATTTTAAAACACAAACAAACTATGTATTGGAAATCAATATAGAAGCAAATTTGAACAAATAATAATCTACATATTTGCCTACAAACTGTCACGAGTTGTGGTTGTCAAATCAGAGGTTGAAATAACATGTTTGGTGACAGTTCGTCACACTAATTTGATAGCAGCCAGGAAGTACAGTCATGTTCTGGATTATTACTACTATCGGGCTTTCAGTCGATATTAGCTCCACCTGGTAGTCAGTTTCCTTAAAAAGATATAGTAGAAGACTTTCGCTTTGTTCAAAAATTAATAACTCATTAAATGTTCACGTTTTAAGCTTTGAATAAAGTTCGGCTTAATAGTAAACATTCAGACAGAGTTAACATTCATTAGCGGTCAAGGACAATCGGTGAATGACGTCTGGACAATGTCTACTGAATAGTTAAACGTGGTTTAAAATTCTAAGATGCTCACTTGCATTTTAACGAGCCAGGACAGTAGGGGAAATTGGGTAATTTTCCGAAATTCAAGTAGAATGAGACCAAAACTCTTCGTTGCAAAGCACGTTTAGATATCAGAAGTAATTCTTTAATACTTTAACAAGTTCTGTAGACAAAAATTATATTTCAGGATGGTTTACACCACTTTTACTCCCTAAAGCAAATGGTTTGGGAGAGATTTTAACAAGCTGGTTTAAATTTCTTTAATTACTTAAAACTATTTAGATCAATAAATTCTATTATACATTTTCAGTGGATCTTTTAATCAAAGTTCTTGTATTTGCTGATGATATTATGGTGCTAGCAGAGTCGCCTGGAAGTCTCCAGTTGATGATCAATAGATTTTTTGAGTACTGCAAAAAGTGGAGGCTTCAGGTGAACCTAGGCAAGTCCAAAATCATAATTTTCCGAAACGGTGGTGGCCGAAACTGCCACCTAGAAACCTGAATTGGAAAAAGCATAAGGTTCATAAATTGGCCAAGTAAAAAAACGCTTTAAACGCAACATGGAGGACTGTGGTTCATTGTAAAAATGTTGAGTACGAAACCACAGCTAAAGCGATAATTTGCTATGCAGCTCAAATTTAGGGCCACAAAGAGTTTGGAGAAGTGGAGCAGCTTCTGCGTTATTTTCTAAAAAGAAGCTTAAAGCTACCTAATAGTACTGCGAATCATATACTAATGCTTGAAACAGGTCTTCCTGATTTGTTTATAGCCACTCTGAAACTACTGATATACTACGTTCTAAGGACAATCGTAATGGATGGTAGGAGATTACCAAAGAAAATAACGATGTTTGTGATTCAAAAACAAGTATTATAGTTTGAGTCGTGGAGAGATTTAGCAGATCACTGTGGACATACACTACTTCTCCGGAAAGATGCAATGGACACGTGGAAAAGCGAACTAAATAGTCTCATAACTCAAGTAGACGAAAAAAACAGAGGTGACTACACTCTGAAAGCCGGAAATTCACTTCATAGGTGCAACCCCAAATTTTTTTTTAAATTTTTATATTTTAAAATATCGCTTGTGTGCCTTGAAAATAAATTTTCAACCTCCAACTCTCTTTGAAAAATATTTTCTATGATTCTTTAAGGACAACTGTTTTTAATTGACATAAGCAAGTGAATGTGTTCTTCTTTAGGTGTTATAACCCTTACATAGATAACTGCTGCATAAGCCTTTTCTGATGCATCGCAAAACCCGTGGATTTGTACATTCGAATATGCTGTGAGATTGATCCAACGTGGTATTTCAACGGTATGAAGTTTTGGTAATTCTTTTCGTAATTTGACCCAAGAACCTTCCGTTTCTGGATTAATTGGAGCATCCCATGAAATTTCCTTTAACCAAAGTTGTTGCAGAAGACAGGGTACAATAACTTCCCTCTCATCTTTTGAAACTTGCTCTAATACCCTATCAGAATTCCTAGCCCACTTTCTAAGAGGAATTCCAGCAGATTTTAAGAATTGATAAGGTCGGTTTGAAGTCTAATTGCATCCTCTTCCTCATCGCATCCATAAATAAAATCATTTACATAAAATCCCTCTAAAATCGCTTTGTGCACATGTGGATACAGATCCTTTACTTCGTTTGCTATTTCTTGCCGGCACCCTACCGCTGAGTGTGGTGCTAACGCTGTGCCAAATGTGACCGTATTGATCTTATACACTTTTATTGGTTGATTTGTTGATGGCCTCCATAATATCAGTTAAAAAGACACATCACTTTGAGCCATCCATATTTGACGATACATCATACTGATATAATTTTTTTTTGATGAAATAATAAATAAATAAACTTCTGTCATATGACCTAGCTCAATATATTCATTTATGCTAGCTACATATGCCTGGCGCAAATTTAAGTTTGTAGACAGAAGTCTTTCAATTTGAAAGAATCTAGCAAATGCTTCCTTTTTCGAATCACCTAGTAATGGACGAACTTCATTTTTAAAGGGGAATTGAACTTCGTATCGACCATCTTTATCTTCGTGTGACGGTTCTTTTCAAGTGTTGTTGGTATTACTCTTCTTCTGGTGATAGAGTTTTCTTACATCTATATTTTCTTCAATTTCCCAGAATTCTTTTAGTTGTTTATCCAACGAGTCAAAATGGGTTTGCACAGTGAGACATTGAGATACAGGTCTAGAGTGTGTAGATCCTGTTAAAATCCAGGCTAGGTCAGTGAGTTGAGCAACGGGTGCTCCCTCTGGACCCTTTACAAGACATTCTAAAATGATTGAACCATAAACATCCGCACCTATTAAAATATCTATCTTTCCAGGAACGTTGTAAGTTGGATCGGCCAATTGAAGATGGGAAAGGTGATCCCAAATTTTCTCTGGTAGATTTTGCGTTGGCAACATTGAAGTGAGTTGTATATGTGGATATATCAAGGAATCAATATGGTGATGCGCAAAGAATCAAATCAAAGAGTGACTTTCGCAATGCTATGTCAATTAAGAACATGGTCCTTCGAGCCGGATCCTCCTTCCGGAGATCTAATGCAACAACATTTCATGCAAATCCGCAGCAAAAAACATCAACATTTCCTTTCCGCCTTTGCAAAGGAAATCACGGTGCTCATCATTGTAAACAGTTTATATCCATGGAACTCAAGATTCGAGCTGAAACAGCTTAAAAACATACAATTTGTAGCAACTACCTAGGGTACGATCACCACGCATCGCTTTACAGCATAACCCTCAAAATTCATATACATACCAATAAAGATCACAATTATAGCAACAGCTCAGAACCGAAACTATAATAATGGCAACAACTAAATTCAATAATATGAAATTTGAAGTGCTCTTAGCCACAGCTTTGGTCAAGGTTGTAGCTTCAAACGGAGTCCATCAGGTTCTTAGAGCCTGAATCGATCCTGGCTCTGAAGCCACATTTATCACCGAAAATGCTACTCAACTCCTTAGCTTAAAAAGATCCAGTACAACTAAAACTATTCAAGGTTTAGGAAGAACTTAAACCGGTACTGGCACTAGCTATTTATCATCCTATCGAATTGCATTCAAATCATTCCTTCTTTTTGATCTTAAATATATTAATCATTATAACGTATTTAAAGAAAGCAGCTTTCATTTTTTGAACTTTAAACAATTAACTCAATAAATCTTAGATTGAATTTTGAATTTAACATTCTTTTTGATACTCGTAAACACTTATGTCAATTAAGAACAATAACTTTCCAACTTGATTGAAAGCAGTTTTATTTCAACCTGGTTTTCGTTCTGCATTTTGTACATTTTTGCTTCAATTTGCATTGCTAGAAAATATTATGAGACTGTTTATGGATGCTCTTCTGATTTTAAAGCCGTATTTAATGATCCAACTTCAGACGTACTGCAGAGATTATTTCTTTAGCGCGTACTACACGAATGTGTAGTATCTTCTTTTAAATCTTCTCCAACTTTTCTAAACGCTCAAAACTGTGCTCAAACATTTTAAGGGTAGTCAAAATTCTTAAGTGCGCGTAAAATATAAAAAAACAACAAATTTAATATTCATAAGACAGGATTTTATATATATCATGGCTTCGCTTCGAGTGTTTCGGAAGTTTTTGATAGTTTCTTTAAAAGTCACGCATGACGTTAAGTGCAGGTTTCAGAGTGGTTCACAATGTCTATAAGTACCCCACATGGTTGTTTTCTGAGCAGTCATGTGTTCGCTTTATTCATCGACGGAATATGTTATATTCTTCCATATATGGTTCTTTTTTACCCAGATGGATTCAACTCAAATAAGCTAAAGAGGTTTGTTTTAAAACACGGGAAATTCATGTCTATTTCCGGAAAACAAGAATCATGATTTTTGAAAGGCTTAAAGTTTCAATAATGAATTTAATTACTTAGAAATGTTTTTAAATTTTAATATTGAAAATTTTGTAAATCATTAAAGCACTGAGGCTTAGTACCGGATTAATAATATAGTCGTCTAAGCTCATTCAAAACATAAAACTTTGTTCATAATATCAAGTTATTAATGCGACCTTCATGAGCGATCAAGTGCAAACTTTTAAGGTTACCCCCTTTGAATAATTTAGAGCTTCACAGGGATATTTCTTCAAACGAATAGGAGTATTTCATCTACATTTCGAACCGTAAACATCATTCAGATACAACAAGATTGATGTCGAAAAATAAATGCAGTCTTCATAAATCAATTTTGGAAAGATTATGTACTGCAACCTTAAGCTTATTATCTTAGAGAACATCAGCTTGCTAGTACATTCAACAGGAATCTTAACCATCAAATACTGACTGAAGAAAGTCCTATTTAACCGTCAAGTACTCATCCCAGGCTATAAGTACAAGTTCAGAGCAATATGAACAGAGTACTTCAACAAATTTGTAATTAATGCAACAGAGGAGAAAATGAAGTTGTCCTATTTTACAAGAAATAAGAGGACGGAAACAACTTTTTCAAAACATTGGTTTTTGTCGAAGTCTCCACAAAACGCACGTTACTCACTATTTCAACCCATAATGGGGACTGACCTGAAGCACGCCTGCCGGAATGAGAAACTATAGCCAGCCTGAAGACTTCAATTCTTTAGGCGTTTGCCTCGGGTCCCTCAGTTGCTGAGTCAATTGAACCTTGTAAGGGAATAATCCGACATCTTTATGGAGGATTCTCCACAGGCTAGTTCGTGAAATGTTGAGCTGTTGAGATCGATGGCGAGTTGATTTTCGTGAATTGAGTCTCACACTCTCGGCTACAGCAACCACATTCTCGTCAATGCTCACCGTATGACGACGGGGACCATGACTAGCATATCAGTCTCACGAACTTTTTGCACAAACTTGCGTACAGCAGGCGCGGTGGGTGCTTCATTTTAGCCACAACTTTTTTTTTTTTAAAACTCAGTGTTTGGGCTATACATCACTCATTTTGGAAATAAGTTTTTAATATTTCCCAACGTTGTTCAAGCGTAAAGCGACTCATCTCGTTCCACAGAGATATGATACTGACTTTCTATCAAGGTTTTGAGCGGGAAACAGCTGTCAGTGTCAAAATAACCATGATTCAAAAAGAAACCACCGGATGGCCCACCCATTTTTCCATCTTTGTAAAGAACAGAACTTGAGTTTTCAAAATTAAGTTGGTTTCTTTCTAAGCTCATATATCATTCAGAACTTCAAATTTTTGCTTTTTTATTTTCCTAACATGTTCCGAGCGCGTTCTATGAGTTCTTTATAAAATAACAGAACAGAAGGAGTGAAAACTTAACACGTCAGTTTTGACACTGGTCGGAAGTCCCAAATTAACCAATAAAACTAAACTTAACTAATCATATAATAGTACGTGCTAAAGTGTGTTTCATAATTTAATCAGGAAGCTCTGAACAAATTCTACTTAGAGTTTCTATGTTCGTTCAGACTGCTCGTTCAGTGCTCTGCTCAGAGCTAAAAAAAAAGAAAAACCCAGTATCTATCCATGCATTTCATTGTATCATATTTGTAAACCTGATAACAAGTTAGTTGTGTGGTCATCTTTTATCAGTCCTCTAAAAAATGCTGCTGGAATTCACCTATTTATCATCCTGGGGTCTCTTAAGCAAAGCTATGTCGTAACTTAGCGACTTCATCTTGAGAGTAATCTTCTGGTATTATAAACATGTACAAAAACTGCTTTGAAAAGAAATTGACTGCTTCTCTTAAGAATGTCTGTCAGACTTCATTTGCTAATAAAACTACATTTAATTCAAGTCTTTGTGTACAGTAAAAACATATCATTTATTTTTAGTTTTAGACTCAGATACTAAAGTTCGCCACAAGTTATTAATAGTTGGCATTCAAAATTATATGTGTGCCAAATGTGTGGCATCTCTTCCAAAAGAAGTATGTTTACTTTGTAAGAACATAATATCGCATACATTTTTGAAAATGGGTCAAGATTCCGTCACCAACTATTTAAACATCTTCCTTACTCTCACAAAAAAAAAAATAAAAAACCAAAAACCATCTCGAAAAACTTCAACGAAATGTCATACATTATTTTTGTGTGTTGTATTCTGTCAGATGTTGATCATTCCCTAACACATTTTCCAGTCCCATGGGTCTCATCATTCACAAGATAATCTTTCGATATCTTGAAATGGAATCATTTATAAATGCAAATTTCCCACGACGTTTTCTGTAATTAAAATAAAAAACATCTTTATCGGGATTCCATCGCGTTGGAAGTTGTTTTTTCTGTCTTTGTGATGTGTTTCTGTAAGTTATTGAGATCTATTGTTTTAACGAAATTCTATTTTTTTGTCTTAAATGAAAATATCAAAAACTATTTCTTTTCCCTTAATGGAAATTAAAAAAAAAAAACTTTGTGTGAGATTTTTAGCCTAAATTAGGAAAGATTTTTTTGTTCCATTCTCGGTCTCTATAGCTGAGATTAATTTGATTTGTTGATAAAGATTGTTTTTCTTTGTTTTTTTTTTGTTGTTGTTAGATTTCAAAGGTAAGATATTTAATTAAGAATGGACACTTTCGTCATTTCTTGAGATGTTTTTTTTAGTTACTTTAAAGGGCAGATATTAGTTTTGTAAAATTCATTTCGTTCTGCTCTAAAATTTTACATCACGATTATCGATAAGCTTACATAAACGAATTTTTGTAACTTTTTAAGATTTTTTCGGACAGTTTCCACTTTCGCACACGTTTTGAATGAATATTCTCTGAGTCGGTAGTACCCCTTTTTATAATGGCAAGTGTGTTTTAGACTGTCATCCAGAGGGTTGTGGGCTCGTTGCTCAACCTCTGAAAAATGTTTGTCAAGGATGAACTGCCTAATACGAGGAAGTGCCTGAATCTTTCTTGAGTATTTCTTGTACTGAAAACTGCTACTCTTGGAATAATTGAGAGTTGTAAGTCACCAGCTCCTGGATCCTGGTACTCTATGACCTGTTGCCGAACCAAATATATTTATTCCCTGAATTACGAGAGGAATACAAATGGCTATTTTACTGGTAAACTATTTAGCAAAAAGCTAAGTAGAGACTCGAAGGCACCTAAGGCCCGGTGCACACAAGCGTTCTTTTGACGCGCGGTACCGCAGCGTCACCGCCTTTGCGTCTTACAGTACTCACAAATGAATTGAGTGGTGTTTGTTATTGAGCAGTGCACTCTTGCGTGATTTTGACGCTAGTTAAATTCGAAAGAAAGATGTCAAACATGGAAGAATTCGATTTTGAATTATTTGTCAAAGATATACAAAAGTTTCAAGAAATATGGAGTGTTGCTTCCGATTCACACACCATGACCGGAAAAAGAAAAGAGCTGCGTGGATATGTATTAGTCAACTATTTTGTAAACTCACCAAATGATTTTACACTCATTCGAAAATAGTGATGTACAGAATATTCCTTTTTTTAGCCGATAGTCAACAAAAGGATAGTTCTTATGCATCAGGTATACGAAAGTTACTGTTTTTTCTTTATAAACCTACATTGCTGCACTTAAAACGCGAACTGCAAATTGAATTCTGCGAGAAAAACCCGCTTGTGTGCATTGAAGTATTTCGGCACCGCTTTAAAAGAACGCATGTGTGCACCGGGCCTAAGGTCTTCCAATACGTCTCTGATTTCTTCGCGATAATATTGTCTTGTTTTTTTAAATGTATGGCCAATCTACTGCCGTTTTTGTTATATTACGTTTGGATCCACTTTTTGCTGCTTAGTTGTGTTCCACAACTTGACGTTGGACAAGGTTTGTGGATAGCAGATCTTTAAAATCTACATACTTGTCAAACGGTCTCCAATGTATTCCAGGCCTATCGTTTGAGCTGACTGTATATGTCATCACATCATCGATTGCCAATAAACACAGGATATGTTAAAGAACATTTCCTTGCCTCACTCCTTGAAGCACCTTGAAAGGATCGTAAAGCTGTCCATTGTGCAGAAGGGAACACCTTACATTATTGTAGGACTCTTTAATGGCATAAAGAATCTTCGAATCACAAATCTCCATAGGTATGGATTTCCGATAAACCCGATCGAAAGAATTTTCGAAGTGAGAGATAGAGCTGTGATTGTTGAAACTTGGACGATTGATCAAATTCACTGGGTGTTAATGTGTTCTATGGAAGACTGTCTACTGAAGAAGCCCGCTTGGTGCCTTTTAAGCGTAGACTCAATCCTGGACTTAATCGTTTTCAGAACAATAGTTGCCATTCACTTCGGGAACATGGAGAAAATGGTGATACCATGCCAATTTTTAAAGTTCACCTTTTTCTGGTAACTTCATAACAATACAACAAGTTCACCATAGACTTTAAAAGGATGTCAATCGCGGGTTTTATATCTGCAATTCTTTGGAAGACTTTGTGAAAAGTCTCCTGGAAGACCTGCGTACATTTGTTAGTTGAGGATCCACATTTGCATTCTGGACATACTTGAGAAGAACACAAAATTGATCCATCCACCTTGGCAACTGATCTTCTAAAGTCACCAACAGGTTGCCATATTTAATATTTGAATATTGCTACATTTGCCGGAGAATTTATTTTGTGTATCACCTCTTCCTGTGCAGCTGTTTCTGCACTCTTCGCAAATTTGTCCACCAAAGCCCTCTTGTCACTGCCCACAAATATTTGCACTTATGACCTGTTTTATACTTATTCTTTAACCCTAGGAAGGTAACCATATTTTTTAGTACGTTACAGGTAACCATTCGTCGAATCGATGAAGTCATATTTAACTGCGCTGTTAAAAAAAAGTTATTAACTAATTCATGTGAAGTTAAATTATTTATATTTATTAGTTATTTTTTATTAAGAAAAGAAAAAAAATATATTTTAGATGACTAGGGTTACAAGAAAAGAGAATGCAATCGGAACAAGGAGTAAAAAGATAAATGATAAAATAAAATTGATGTTCGTCGAATCGACGAAGGTTACCGTTCTAGGGAAGAACAGTTTTCAATGAGCCACACTTTCAAAATTTATTCTCGCTGTCAATATCTTGTGATGTATAATTTTGTCCCAGAAATCTCTTGTCCTTGTATGGATCGGCCAATTCAACCAGCGAATACGTTAACACACGACTTAGTGCCATAACAAGTGGCACAATTTTTTGCAATTTAAGCCCAAAGATATTACAAGAGGGTTTTTCAATTGACGCTTATAGAGTTTGACAGCCATGTTGTTTTGGTAACATCTGTCAAATATGTTGTTTAATTTTGATCACCATGACAAAAGTAACACGATTGAATAGCACATCCAAACAATAAAACTTTATTATCAATATGAGTGTTCGTTAGTGCAAACATTGCGTGCGTTAAGCCCATTTTACGGTAGACTCCGTGGTCTTTCACAAATTTGAGACGACCGGTTCGGTTATAAATAAGTACGCCAATATTCGTACGTGAAAGGAACGTCAAATTGGCCGAGAAATAGCCGCGGTCCGTGAACCTGAGAAAGTCAATTTTGTGCTGTGCACAAGAACTCGGTCTTTCACAGTCTTAAACTTGAGGAATTTTATATCGGGACTTGGGCCTACATCAATACAAGATCCACCTGACCCAGGAGCTGAAATCATAACCATAGACAAAGCCATTTCTTCACTAAGTTGTCTTCGGATCGGATCCATTTCAACATCTACCCATTTTATATAATCAACTTGCTCTGCAAAATAATCAAAAATTTTCTAAGCTACCAGAAAAATTAAGTTAGGTAATGAGCTTAGCAATTGTTTATGCGTGGCAGCAACTCAAAAAGTCACCACAAGTCGATAACATTTTACTAGTTTAATCAACTTCTCTATAAAGGCTCCCTCTGGTTGATATTATAAACATCAAAAAAAAACAAATCAAAAACGTATCTCTATACATATATTTGCGCTACACCGCTGCACACGTATTATGTTCTGTCAAATCTTATGTGAATTTGTCTGCATTAAAACAAATTGACAAACGCATCGCTTTCCACAAACAGATCTGCACGATCTCTATCTCTAACCTAATTTAAATTATGACATTATTTTATCAACGTTAAGATTTTTCCGGAAGCATTTTCCATTCAATAAACCTCCTTTGCAAAAAACACTGGAATTTCATTACCAAATACACGAGTACATATTGTATATTCGAATGAACTCAAAGTAATCCTATTGTTTATTGTCAAACTTTATGGCGCATTGGAACATGCCTTACATCGCAAAACCGATAAGCACCATATCACCTGTTTTGAGGTAAAGAGTTCCAATTGAAGCCAGAATTCATCAACACAGCCAGCCAGCGTTCAAAGGTATTTAATTTTATCCAGTCGACCCGTGTGAACCGAATCACTTGTCAAAGTCATAAAACTAATGACATATACCTACCACAGAATACCGTTCAAACTACCCTCTCCATCCAGCCACAGACACCAAGAGCTGAGTGTGGCTCATTTTTATCTCGTGCATATAGTTTTCTTGTTTATTTTGTTGCTTTTTTTGTTGGTTAGCGGTATTCTATAGTGGAGTCATAAAAACCTTAACAAAACGTGCAACAATAGAAATAACAATCCACTTTCTTTTAACAGTCGGCTATAAAAATCTCAAAGACACGGAGGAGACACGTCAAACTTCACGCCGAGGTTATGAGCAATGTTTCCTAATCTCACCACACACAAGTGTCATTCATGTCGCCCCTCTCCGTTTCAGGCAAAGCTGAATTACTGAAACACCGACCGAGACTTAAAAAAAAACGCGCAATTAAATTTAATGACCTTAAGGAGGAAATCCCGTCACTACTTTACCCACTATGGCATTAGTGATGTGCATTGACGTGAACTCGGGGGTGGTGGTGAACGACGACATCGCAGCACCTGATAACACCGCTATCGATGGTCGTCGGATTGATTGCAGTCGAGCGCACTATCGCTGGAATTCTGGCGAAATTAGAAAATCATCGTCATCATCATCAGGGAGCTAGGTGTGGAGCGCAGGGGCTCTATACATATGGGAAAGTGACAGCTTGTCAGTGAGAGTTCCTGCCACCACTAGCCAACGCGAACGTCGCATTTCAGAGGGATCTCTTTGCAAGTCTATTGTGGATTATGGGGGCATATTGGAGGTTTATTGCACCATTGAACTGTGACTATAGAAAGCGGTGTTAGGTTTAGGTTTTTATGGTTATTGATTTTTCGCGAGTCACCACCTAGATACCAACACTGCCATATTTACTGTTTAAAGTGCAGCAACACGAATTAGAGTTAGCTTAGGTCGTGTATAGTGTTGTGCTAATGTTTGAAGGTGAAGGGTCTGTTAGTGCCGATGATAGTGCTGATGATGGGGTGCTAAGCACTTTGAACTTCAAGGGAGATTTAGTTGGTGATTAGTTCTTGCCGTTTTTTAAAAATTGATTTTGTGATCCGTTTATTTACATATTTTCCTTGAAAAGAGATGTTTAAGGAGATGGAGTGAGGAATATAAAAGGGAGTTAAAGAGTTTTTAAAAGATTGTCTGTTGAGCTAACATGCATTAAATTTGTCGATACTTTGAGCATGTTGGAGCACTTTTTAATTTATAGTTGTAAAATTTGTCCAGTTGATAAATTGGTAAAAATTACTTTATCATTTTTGTCGAAAAATCTTTCATTTAACTTAGGTATTTTAATAAATTGCTCTCATGAACTTCTTCGAAATTCTTGTCGAACACGAATTAGTTGTACAGTAGGTCCGTTAACATCGAGAACGGTTTCTTAAAAAATAATGACTTTGCCTCAGTAGCAGAGAAATATCAATTTCAGTTTTCTTGTTGAGAAGCCTAGCTCAATTTAAAACTTCAATAAAGCTTAGATTTAAATTATTATAAGCATTTCAAGCTTCCTCAAGTTTTATCCTGGTATTTCAAGTACCCAAACGAGTTAAGTATTAACTGGAACTAGTTTTTTTTTAGAGAGAAAGGAGGTGCCGATGAACATTCGTCTTGAATGTTTCCGAATTGAAATGGTAAGGAAAGACTATGCCGGCCGGGTTGATAATTCCATATTCCATATGCCCATGATTTGCAGAGAGTAACTTGAAATGTGATTAAAACGGTGTTTTTTAAAGATATATTCTGCTAGTTTATTGTAAACGACATTAAGTTAACGCCTAGTGTTGTAATCAATATAGCAAAAAACCTCACAACCATTTAACAAAATTGGTAATAAAAAGATTTTAACAAGTAGCATTTTAGTTTTTGTAGGCAATAAACTTTGAGTGGACCATAGTAATCGTAGACCATTGTAAACTTTACAAATTGTAATTGCAGCGTTATCTGGCCAAGTGAGAGTATCGTTAAAGACTATTCCTAAATTTCGAAACTTACCAACGTATTCGATAGATGTTTGATTTAATTTTATTGGTGGAAAAGATGATTTATGTAATTTACTGCAAAAAGTCTTTGATTTGCATGGATTAAGCGATACATTGTAGTTGAGTGCCCACTGTTAAATTATTTTTTAATCTTCTTTCACCTTACCAATACCAATAGCTCTCTTAATCATATTCAGTTAAGAACTGAAATATAGTTGAACGTCGTCAGCAAACATATGGACAGTAGAATGTTTTATTGCTATCTTAGAAATTTCGTTTACATAGTGTGACGACAGTAGACGACCGAGAATGGAGCCCTGTGGAACACCTTAAGGAACTATGACATATCATTTCCAACAGCTACACATTGCTGACGACCATCTCAGTACGAAGCCAAGAGTTGGACGGCAGAGAATGGAATGGTTAAATGTGTCGACCGCTTTTGAAAAGTAGATCGGTTATCGTCGAAGTCTTTGCGAATAACGTCAAAAACAAGTAAGGGGGCAGTTTTGCAACTTCTTCCAGCACGAAGACCGGGTTGAACGGGGCTTGAAAGATCGTTATTAATTAAATGCATATGCATCTGGCTTAAAATGCTCTTTTTGAATACTTTCGCTAAAAACGGTAGGATCGCAATTGTCTGATTGCTCTGATTTTTTTACTTAGGTACTCGTATTGGAATTTATTAAACATTTTTTTAAGTTAAGTTAAGTTTCAGAAGCACAGAAAGAAGCAACTTTAAAAATTTGGGATTTATTTCAACCAAATGCATTGCGTTCTATTTAACTGATAGCAAAGCTTCAACTCCGCCTTCATGGGTTAATCGCGCAAAATTTAAGTGCAATGCATTGTCATTATCTTCACTAAACACAGAAATATTTTAGAATGTTTTATTGTTATAACTACGCCCTTGACGGCACTTCAGAAAGCTGAACGCTCTGGTAGATCGGAAGGTACAAAGACCCTGTTGGTAATTATTTAACATTGATCGAGGCAGAATCGTTGCCGAACGTCTGAGCGTTTTCGCCAATTCAATTCAATTTCGTTATAACTATTAGACATATGGGGCTTAACTATACAAAGCGACTTAAGTTTGACAATTTATATACACTGCCGCTCATCTGAATAGGTTCACTGTTTTTCGTAACTTACTGTAAGACTATCTGCATATATATGGCAATGACTCGTCTGTGTTATGTATGTAATGAAAGAGCATTATTATGCGCTTAGTTTGGGAAAAAAAGTTTTCTCTTAAAGCTTACCGTTATTCTCACACGGTAGCTAAACTTAATTCATTAAAAAAAACTAAGTGTTTTTTTGGCTCATCTGAATAGGTTCGAAAGCAAAAAAATCATTTTTAATTGATATGCGCGGCGGATGTGTACTGAAAGTTAAGTTTTTTGGTAAATCGAATTGTTTTAAACCGTTTAACAAGAAAAATGGGTCGCGGAAAATCCTTAAAATAGGAAGAAAAAGGCAAAATAAAAGCATTTATTGAATTAGGGATAAGCCAAAGAAAAATCGCAAGAAAAAATAGAAAGAAGCCAAAATTTAGTGGGTAAATATTTGCGGAACATCGAAAACTACGGGAAAAATATGAAAGGTTACACTTATAAGGCCACATCAATGGCCGATAGACGCGCAATCATAACAGCTGTTTCTAATTCGCATGATACCACATCAAAAATTAGACTCAAAACTGGTGTTAAGTGTAGTTTGGTTATGGTGAAACGCGTTATTAAGAGTACTAAGCATTCAAAAAGAAAAAAATACCGAAAAAACACCTTTGAACGAAAAACGAAAAGAAAATCGTCTCCAATTTTGCAAAAAAAATACATGTCGTTGAAATCGGATTGGAGGCGAGTTATATTTTCAGATGAAAAAAATACAACTTAGAGGGCCCAGATGGCTACAACTATTACTTTCATGACCTTCGTAAAGAAGAACATTATATAAGCCGTCTGCATAGCTGTGAAGGCAGTGTCATGGTGTGAAGAGCAATTTCATATTATGGAACCTTTGAGCTGCAATTTCTTACATCGCGAATGAATATCAATGTGTACAAAGTTGTGTTTGAAAAGGTCTTCCGACAAATCTCTGACCTTTTCAGACCAATACCATTGCCATTCTAGCATGATAATGCCCCTATCCATACAGCGAGGTCGGTAAAACAATGGATCGAGAACCAAAATGTAGAGGTGTTGGAATGGCTTCCATACTCACCTGACCTTAACATAATTGAAAATGTTTGGGGACTTCTTTTCCGTAAGGTGTATGAGTCGGGGAGACAATATGAAGACAAGTTGTCCTTAATCGAGGGAATTAAGAAAGCGTGGGCAGAGATTTCGCTGCTATATCTAGAAAAACTGTATGACTTCATTCCAATTCCAATTTTCGAAACAGTTTCAAAAAAAAGGTGGCGATACACATTATTAATATGAATTATTATGTCTCTACCTATTCAATGTGCAAAATAAATCATTTAATTACAGTTATTTTTCTTGTTTTCCTCCATTTTTTGCTTTTGAACCTATTCAGATGAGCCAAAAAAACACTTAGTTTTTTTTAATGAATTAAGTTTAGCTACCGTGTGAGAATAACGGTAAGCTTTAAGAGAAAACTTTTTTTCCCAAACTAAGCGCATAATAATGCTCTTTCATTACATACATAACACAGACGAGTCATTGCCATATATATGCAGATAGTCTTACAGTAAGTTACGAAAAACAGTGAACCTATTCAGATGAGCGGCAGTGTATATATACTCGTATAAACTTTGATGTCAAAAAAAGTTAAAAAGTCGCTTAACTTTATCGTCTTCAGGGTGTTTATTCCCGCTGAGATAGGCTGGCCACTGTCAGCGAAGAACGAGACTACTTCTACGTTGTCATCCAGAGTTGCCATCACACTAAGGTACCTCGGTTTGGAATATCGTTGTTCAGTGGTCATCCTTCTTCTATTTCTCTGTTGAAAGTACAAGGTATTTATCGAATGGGATTAAACTCGCTTCTTACTACGTTTATATGCAGTATCGAAAGATCGAGTTGGATTAGGGTCAGATTTTCGACCCAGGTTTTTCGTCATTTCAGTTAAGAGCTCGATTTGGAGTTGAGTTGAAATGGTGTTTAGGGAATGACGTCTCATATTGTATCAATAGCCGGGTTTTTTTTGCAAATCCATATAGACATCGGGACTTAGGAACTTCTTTCTAAAAAGTTGGAAGCACTGTATACACGCTCTGGCATTTGTCGGCTGTATTGACAACTAGCATCAAGCAGCATCCAAAAACGTTACTTTTGACTTCTCTGAACAAATTATCGATAACATATATTATTTTAGCATCACCGTTTTTATCAGGACTTATGTATGTAGGTTAAGCCTCAAAAATTATCTGGACATTTCCATGTAAAGCGCTTGTTCCGATGTCGTTTTTTTCTTTAATTCCTCATGGACTTGCAAAAAAACCCGCTTAATAATTAATTTTATAATTTAAAAAAAACAACTCCTCGACCCAGTTTTTTCGTCTCACAATTCGACTCGACACCGCTGAGCGAGTGCGATCGAGTCAAACGAAGCTCATTTCAACTCAATACAGGTATACAAAGGGTCGAAGCGAGCTCCAAGCTTGCTTCAACACCTCATATGAACGCAGTATCTGTGTTGAGATTAGGGTTGCCAGATTTTTCTTGCACCTCGGCGGGACAAGTCGCTTAAATAATGAAAAATCCCGGGATTTCATCATATTGCCCGGGATAAAATAATTAAAATGCACGACTGGGTCGCACGAACTTGCTGTTACGTAAAAGACTAAGAATTTTAAAAATGAATGCTATTAGAGAAAAATTTTTTTTTTCAATGACTAAAACAACTCCTGAAACAAACTCCAACTAGATAATCACAGGATGCCATGTGATTCAAACAAATATTTATCAATGAAAGAACAAAATTACCATATACTTCGATGTAGTAGTTTCTTAAAAATATAAGCTTTTATATACAAAATTTTTAAATCATTTTTAAGATAAAATATTGGTACGTCAATTTGAAGTTTTTGCTTTTGTTCGAATAAAAATTAAATTTACAAAAAAAGATATTGAGCCGTTTTTGAGGTATCGAATTTTCAAAAAAAAAATTGATTTTTTTTCAAAATTTAAAAAAATATTTTTTGTTTTGAGTTTTGAAATGCAATGTTTTTTAAGCTTTTTAGAAGCTTCTCTTTTCAAAAATTTATTAAAATCCGTTATTCGTATTATGAGAAATTCAAAAGTCAAATAAATCGTTCTGTGGTAGGTACAGTCAGTAATATCTTGATTTCAAATTTTTTTTTATTAAATTATAGAATTCTTATATAAATTATAGATTTTTAATACACAATAATATTTAAACTGCTGGGGAGCTTTAACATAAAAAATTATCAAAATCGGTCGTACCATTACCATCACCTAGCTTTAACTAAATGAAATTTGAGAACAAAAAATATTTATAAAATTTCGAAAAAAAAAATCGTGTGGCAGATACCGTTATTTTTGGTCTTTAAAAAAAAGAAAAAAACAATTGGGGGATAAAATTTTCGTTAAACTTGGTAGATATCGCAAGTTTAAGGAAAATCAGCCGAGCCGTTTAGGCTGTAGTCGAACAGACAGATAGAATCGTGAGACCCACTTTTTCGTCTTCGCTATCATTGTAATGTCAACTTTGATCAAAATTCTTGTATTAACTACTAATTAAATGACTTTTTTGTCATTTATCATTTGCAAATATTTTTCTTTTGTAAATTTTAATGACAGATGTCAGTTTACAAAAATAAATTTTTCGTTAAGTTAGGTTTGTTTGATTGAAATTTTAAAAGTAATTTCTTAAGGTTAACTCGCAATGTAGTGATTGTTCCATATCACTGAAAGATATTTAGGTACATTAGGCATTATTTTTTGAGTTTGAGTCCCAACCCGGGAAAAAAGCTGTCCCGGCGGGACAGATGAATTTAGGTCTGAAAACCGGGATGTCCCGGGTAAACCGGGACGTCTGGCAACGCTAGTTGAGATGCTCGTAATCTACTAGTTGAAGGTCTCCTGAAGCAAACAAGTTCCTATTTAAGTGTTGATCCGGATGCTCCATATCTGGAAGAATTAGAAGAGTCTGTTTATGTGGGTTTCTAATTTTCGGACAACGATTAGTAGTGACATTGATGTGGTGTAGTTGAGCGAATCATCAGCATACAGAAGGTTTTCGCATCCAATTGGAGAATGTTGGTCGGAAGTCATTAAGTTGTAGAGGAAGAGGCCTAGTTTTGAGCCCTGGGCGACTTCAGCTCTGATGATCTTCATGTGTGACTTGTGACATGCAGTTGTCTAGATGGACACAAAATTTCCTGAAAGATAAGAAAGAAAAGAGAATTTGTATTAATGGCGAAGGTATTTGTTTAAGATGAAGTTCGTCGAATACTTTCTCGACATCCAGAAAGCAACCGTCAGTAACACGATACCTGTTTAGGGCAGTTGTAATATCGTGTTCGAATTTAAGCAGTGGATATAAGGTTGATTGTATTTCTCGAAAGCCGAGTTGAATGTCAGGATGGTGGTTTTGAAGGTTTCAAAGTTTCAAGGTTTTTTATAAAAGTTTAATATAAATATAATTGTAGAACTTAAACTTAAGGATAATATGAATAAAGCAGAAATTTGTTGGCACATAGGGGGTCTAACTTATAAAATGACTTAAATTCAAAAAAAAAATTATAACATTTATAATGTACATGGTAAAAAATTAAGATTAAGATAAATTGGCTTGGTTTTTCTCTCGGGTTGTTCCGTCCTGGTTGTCCAATTTGTGGGTTTATTGGTGGTTGGTTGGTTGGTGTTTTCAGTCACGGTGGTATGCTGACTCCGCGTCAGCGTAAAATCGAACTGCTTCTTCGTTGTCGGTTGGGATCCTTTCTAACATATCCAAGGCACTAAGGTATCTAGGCTCTGGATGTCATTCCTGGGTGGTCAACCTTCTCATCAGGGGGTTTGGGTGGTTGGCGGTACTATAAATAAGCTTCTTTGTCCATTGCACAAGAAACTGGTCCAGTGGCTTAAATTTGGCTTCTTCGTAGACTCTTTCGTTGCTGTAGTGCTTCTTTCGCTATCGATCCAAGATTAGTCCGGTGCTTATCCTCGGAATTTTCCTTTCGAAGAGTTGAAGCTTCTGCATTGCTGTCTTCGAAATTGTGTACCATACACAAAAATTATAGCTGATGACTGGTCTGATTAGATGCTTGTATGTCAGTAGTTTCACTGGCTGGCTTAGTCCGGTTCTTATGGGTTGGTTGATCAGACGTCATCAGGCTATATAGAAAGGGACCCAGCTTCGATCTTTGGGCGACTCCGGCTTTGATGGATTTGATTGAAGACTCTTGAAGTTGTCTAGCTGAACGAAGAATTTCCTTTAAGAGAGAAAAGAAAATAATATTTTTATTAGTGGCGAAAGTATTTCAAAAGTACTCGAAGCTTTTGGATAAGGGCTTCTATCCATACGCTGTCGAATGCTTTCTCGACATACAGAAAGCATCCTACGGTGGCACGATAGCTGTTGAGTGCTGAGGAGACGTCAGACTGGAACTTTAGTAACGGATGCAGTGTTGAATGCCCTTCTCGAAAGCCAAACTTCATGTCTGGGGATGGTGGTTTTCAAGGTTTCAAGGTTTTTTATTGAACTTAATAACTTAATAATTATATACAATTGTGAAACTTGAGCATAATACGAGTATGTATAGGGTAGAAATTTGTTGGCACATAGGGGGCCTAACTTATAAAATGGCTTAAACTCTAAAAATTATAATATTTGTAATGTACATGGTTCAAAATTATCATTATGAAAAATTGTCTTGTTTTTTGACTCGGGTTGTTCAGTCTCGGTTGTCCAGTGGATGGTGGTTTTCGTCTGCTAAAAGTATTATTATGATATATTTGCGTCCGAACTGAATGTGAACTGTAAGGTTTGATGAATGTAAATTGGTATTTCTTTGTATTTCTCTGCGACGTCACATACTCTTATTGAATGTGAGTTACATATATTGATGACATTCAAAATTTGCTGTCGATCAGCTGGTGATGACTTTCAGGTTGAAATGATGACAGAGCATTGGAGCGTATTAAAAGTGACGGTTATTTTTGAATATTTCCTACTTAATCAGAAAACAAAGATGTCAGCCGCGAAAGTAATGAAGAAAATGGTATAACAGGAACGAAGATATGATTTTTTGCTGTTTTTAATGTTTTCGGGTTAAGACTCAACATTTTTGATGCCTCAAGGAATATGAAGCATTTTTTATCGAAGGTTTTTGTTATACCCTTATTATGCCAGAGACACAGTGTGAGCATTAAGAAAACATTGGTTTGAATTCTTGAACATTGCAATGACAGGGAAAGACAGAGCGTGGTAAGGCATTCCACATTCACGTAGTACGGCTATAGAACGAATCTCTGTACTCCTCAGCACGGCCGAAGTTTGGCTCAATGGTAAGCTGATGGGCATTTGGATCTACAAATCAATACTTTCTAAAAGTTGCATATTTTTTGGTAATTAAATTGAAGTCTCTGGGCACGAAAAGCTTCTCCCTTTCTCTCACTTTGATAATTTCGTAATGAGATTGGTTCTATTCAGATAAGTATCATTATAGTTGGGATCAAATCAGAGGTCCATTTTATGTCTATCGCGTTGCCATTAAGACAAGTATGAATACTACGTCAAAAAGTTTGCTAAGGCTTGCTAATATAGACAAACGTACATATGTTTTAGAATTTGTTTCTTTATCCTGATAGAGGTGATGTATTTTTCATTTCAAAAGCTTTTGTAGGTTTGTGCATCATCGTATATAAAGTTATTGTTGTTTCATTCAAACCTTTCACAATTCGAAAGGACTAGTAACCTAATATTTAATGACTTCAAAACTCATGCAATCCAGTCGTGCATTATTTTGTAATCTTCGATCGAGTAAATGCTTGAACAAATTATGAAGGGCTTGAGTTATATATTTGGTTTTCTTAGCTATGTTATGAGAAGTCAATAAGTGCACACCCTCTCCATTGTGAGAAATTCCAAAAAAAAAATATCCTCTACATAAAAGACTCCCGACACAATTTTGACTAAACCAAAGGAAATGTGCCACTTCAACACATATGTGCGTGCTGTGAGCACCCCGATTTCGACAAAATGATGAATTGATGCCACATAAAGAAAGACTGTATCTAATTACAGCACAAGCACCAATCCACAAAAATCGTTGGTTGAACAGTTCGATATTTCAAAGAAGGAGGAGGTGAGGACTCTTGTCTCTTAATCACTTTTCTAAAACCAAAAAATCGCTGGCTTGTGATGAACATCACCATCGAAGTCCTATCGCAATCAATGTTGCAAGCAATGCGGTCTGTTGGGGGCTTATGGTTAATGAGATACTTTTCCTTAGCTCTGCGGCTCTAGAGAGTACGAGTACATAATTCGTATCTATACGTATCTTTTTTCCATGTCACTTCTTGGTGTTTTATTTGTCTGTCTGATATATACGTTGCGTTGGTTTTTGTTTTTTTTTTTCTGTCCTTATGGTCGGCACTGTGGGACTTGGATTGGAATGAGGATCTGTGTCAGGATTTCTTGGAATTTAACGCGACATTACACACTCCGACACCTTCTCTTTAACTCAGGCTCACATTGATGATCATTTTTCCACGAACCCAAAAAATATATTTGATGAAAAATTTTGTGAATAATTTTTGACAACACGAGATTGAACGATCGACGGCTACGGCTTCGGCTTCGGCTACAAAAATGACGACGAGAATGCGATGACGACGCGACGGCGAGAACGACGGACAAGATCCAAGCAGCTGTGGGACTTCTTCGCGTCCCTTCGAGTCGAGCCATATTTCCTCTTAATTTCGTATCTTTTCTTCTTGGGATTGCTGATGGAAGTTTGGAATGAACCTGCGGTCGCAGCAAGTTGCTTATATAATGTAAATATCAAATGAATTGTCACTGCATGACATTTCCCTTCGAAGTGATACCAGGCCTGGTAGTACCTATACCTACTCGTTTGTAGGTATACCTATTCAGAAGAAGGCGGCTCCTACGACATCGAGGTGCGAAGAGAAGCGCGCCTCGGCGCACAAACAAGATCCAAGACAAGATCGAAGAGCAGCCATCTACAGGCATCATCGATGAGCTGCGAGATATCAGAAAACCGAACCATGTTCCATTTTGATTTATTACGTTGTATCAAATTATCCTTGATAAGTCATTAATATCGACCTCCCCGCAGCAGTTGGATATATCAGCAGCAGCGCGTTATGCGACGTGGTGTGTTGGAGTTCGGAGACGGAGTACCAAACCAAGTCTGGTGGAGATGTTGTCATTAAAGGCTGCCTTTTTAGGTTTGTTTACTTTGGGTTGTCTCCTTTAATTTTCAGTTTTTTTTTTTTTATTTTTTATTTTGGAAAAGGAGTAACATGATCTTTAGCGAGTTTTGAGGATGTTCAAATCGATTACAAATGACAGTGGTGGTGTAAAAATGTTTGCTCTGCACGGGAACTGTCACGGAGGGGCTTGGGTTTTTGCTTAATTTTTGTTCATTGATTTTTTTTTTCCTCTCTTAGTTTGTATTGCTGATTTTGTTGAAAGATTAGATAACGAAGTGACCAAGCTGTGAAGCTTGCTTGGCATAGAGTGGGTTTTCCTGGAATTTTTGCTTTTTTTGCTTTTGTATGGGAGCATGGTGGTTTTTCTAAATTTTGAAATTGATATTTGTTTTGTGATAGAAGTGTGGTCAGGTGAACATTTATTAGGGTAGATAGATATATTGGAAGTGGTAAGAAAAATTTCTAGACAAATTTGTTGACACCCTCTTGTATGGCTTCCATTAGTTAAGTTAGTCATATTACAGACTTCAAATTCTCTTTTTTTTTAATGGTTGACTTTTTGATTTACGTATAAGATGAAATGAAAAAAATTTTTGAACAGCTGTAATTTACTTCGAAACCGCGATTTTAATTATATATGATAAGATTGGGAAAGTGTTCATCTAAAGCTGTTTCCTAATGAAAAAGATGTAGGGCCGTAAAAGTATCTGAAAATCACTCTTCTCCGATTGACTCTTAAGTTTGTGAATACGCATGATCAATGCGTGGGCTTAATGGCAGCAACTAGACGGTTGACATTTTCTTCTTCGGCCTGTATTGCTTGGAGATTGTTTATTCAAAAATTTTCAGAAAATGAAAAACAAAAAAAAGGTTATAAAGTTTTGAAAATAAATGTCGGCCGAGCCGTTAAGTTGTATTTGACAGACAGAATTGCGAGATCCACTATTTTGACATTCCCTATCAGCATCGTGATGATCATTTTGGTCAAAATTTTCGAGCTATGAATGATTTAACACAGCAATAACATGTAAGTCTTAGTCTTTTTAATGGTTTCTTAAAAAAAAAGCTTTTATATAAAAAAATTTTAAAACATTTTTAAGAAAAAATTTTGGTACTCCAATTTAAAGTTTTTATTATTGTTCGAATAAAAATTAAACTTACAGAAAAAATATTGAGCCGTTTTCGAGTTATTGAATTTTCCAAAAAAAAAAATAGATTTTTTTTCAAAATTCGAAAAAAAAAATTTTTCTTAAAGTTTTGAAATGCAATGTTCTTTAAACTTTTTAGAAGCTTCTCTCGAAATTTTTTTATTAAAACCCGGTGTACCGATAATAAGAAATTCATGGCAGGTAGGTACAGTCAGTAATATCTTTTTTCCAAATTTGTTTTATTGAATTATACTTAGATCTTAAAAATAAATCGAAAGAAAAAAATTTAAGCGAAATTCTCGGAACCGTTTTCGAGAAAAATACGATTTTCGAAAAACATTTTTTAACATTTTTATGGAGGGTACCGTTATTTTTGGGTAAAATAAATTTTTTTTCTCATATCTTGTAGATTACACTAAGAAACTTTTATTTATCAAGTTTTAAAAAAATCGAGCATGGGGTTTTCATAATATTGAGTTTTCAAAAAAAAAATTTGAAAATTTTTTTAAAAATCCAAAAAAAATTTTTTTGAAAATTTACACAATAATATTGAAACTGCTGGCGAGCCCTAGCATAAGAAAAATGATCAAAATTGGCCGTACCGTTTTTGAGAAAATCAAAACAAAAAATGGTTCCAAGGGTACCAAAAATAATAATTTTTTTTTCAACCATTACCTAGGTTTATCTAAATAATTTTTTTTGAAGTTTTTATAAAAAAAATCGTAGGACAGTTTTTAAAAAAAAAAGTATATATATAAAATTTACCACTTTTTTAGTCTTCGCTATCATCGTAATGTCAACTTTGATCAAAATCTCGAGTTCGATTTTTTTTACGAATGCATAACTTGCCTTATAGTACCTACCTATAAGGAAACGGACTGATTACACGACGACAACCCACGCAAAGAAAACGGAAAAACGATTTACGAATTTTCTTATGGAACGTACGATCGTCGCTCTATAAAGCTCGAACTGCTGCCCTGTCAAAATATAAAGCTGACATAACAGCTCTCCAAGAAATCAGATGGACAGGGAATGGTGTTTTACAGAAGAAAGAATATGACGTATACTACAGCTGTCATATAAAACACCATGTGCTCGGGGTAGGCTTCCTAGTCAGCGAAAAAATGAAGTCTACCATCATCGGCTTTAACGCTTTAAGCGAAAGGCTATGCACCCTTCGCTTGCGAGGCAAATTTACGAACATCAACCACCTGGGTATCACCTGATGGTGATGCTTCTTAGGCAGCAATCGTAAAAATCGGAACGACTGGTTTGATGATGAATGTAAGCTAGCGACTGAACGTAAGAATGTTGCGTACCGAGCAATACAACAATCTCATAGAACGCGGGCACGCGAAGAGGAATATAAAGAGCTCAGAAGAACAGAAAAACGGCTTCACAGACAAAAAAAAATCAGCCTGGGAGAAGAACCTAATCTGTGAAATAGAAAGCAGCCTAGAGCGAGGTCCGCACCAGGCAAGGAAGTTCTACCAATCCGTCCGAAACATGACGCAGTACACACCACGCTGCACATACTGCAAGGACGGAGAGGGAAATCTGATCACCGATCCTGAAAGCATACTGGAGCGATGGGAAGTGTACTTCAATGAATTGCTAAATGGTCTGCTCACTGCAGAAGTGGAGGCTCCACTACTTCAAGAAGAATACCCTATGTTGCCGCCACCAAGCATAGAAGACGTTGAGAAGGCTATAGGCCGGCTTAAACAGAACGAAGCCCCGGGAGCCGATGGCATACCAGCCGAATTATTCCATCACGGCGGGTCAGCCTTACGTCAAGCAATTCATGATATTATAGTACACGTATGGGAGCAGGAAGAAATGCCAGAAGACTGGCAAAAAGGTTTAATATGCCCCATACATAAGAAGGGACGGGAGATGTCACAACGTGCAGCAATTATAGAGGTATCACGTTGTTGAGTACCGCCTATAAGATACTCTCCTCTATCCATACGCTAAAACCGTCATCGGACAATATCAGTGTGGATTCATTTCAGGCAAATAAACAACTGATCAGATCTTTACCCTTAGGCAGGCGATGGAAAAATGTCTAGAATTTAACATCCTAACATACCTACTCGTACCATCTGCTTATAAATTTTAAGGCCGCCTATGATAGCATAGCCAGGGTAGAACTTAACAAAGCCATGAGAGAATTCAGCATCCCAAATATGTAGGTTGATCATGACCAACGTTGCAAGCCAAGTAAAATTATCCGGATTGCTATCCAGACCAATCAACATCTTTAATGGACTCCGACAAGGGGACGGTTTGGCCTGCCTTCTCTTCAACCATCGGAAGAACTGAACAAGCTGTACACGATTTCTTCATCCAGATCGAGCATGCGGCACAAAATCTGGGGCTGCACATTAGTGAAGGTAAAACAAAGAACATGGTGGCGTCGAATGCGAGAGGAACAGTTGGTCAAACAATCAAGGTAGCGGAGCACGAATTTGAAGTGGTGCAATCCTTTAAATACCTTGGGTCAATAGTAGCAGCCGATAACAATATAGAAGAAGAAATACGCGGGCGGCTTCTCAAATCCAACAGAGCCTACTATAGTCTGTCAAAGCTCCTCAAAGTACTCAATCTACCTTGAAGCAGATATCGTGACAAAAATTAAGCTCGGTAGGCTCCGGTGGGCAGGGCACCTAGCTCGCATGAGCGAAGAGGAATCTGCTCGGAAAGTTCTTTGTGGTACATTCTATGGCAGACGACAGCGTGGAAGACCATGCTTGCGCTGGAGAGATGGCGTAGACCAGGACGCCCGAAGCCTTGGGGTGCGCAACTGGATGGCTTTAAGGGCGATGGCATGTATGCGAATTTGTTGTTGAGTGCATCACAATCGATGTCACCAATTGGCTTTAAAATTGTTTACCAATATCTACCGATTTCACGCATGTTTTTCCATAATTTTTTTCCAGAGGTTAAAGGACCAAAGTTAATTTTGATAATATTATAGTCTTTTTGCCGTTCTGACTATTTCGACAACTTGATTACGAAGTCTGCAATGCGGTTTGTGGAAGTGCTCGAGTTAAGGTAAAGCCGTATGCTTAGGATTTTGAAAGGAACATGCTTGGCCTTATGCCGTAAAAAAGCAGACTTGCTCATTTATATTTTGCACTTCTTTTTATTTTCTAACAACTGAAAAAGAAACAAAAAAAAATAGTTCTCTTTCAAAATAAAGATTTTCTCACATATATATTTCAAATCACTTTCAATCAAAAATGACTCCATCTTAAGAACAGTCCTTTGCTTTAAAAATCTTAACAAACCAGTTAAGCCCTGCATCCAGTTGAGTTCTGCATGAATCAGCAATATAAACCAACGATAAACGATTAATATAAGGACTTATTTAATTAAATTTAGTGCCTTTCCTAGAATACCCCATAAACCGCAGAAACCTATAAAAATTGTCATCAAAATCTTCCTGGAATTTCATCATCAGCCAGCCAATAGCTGCCTTTGAATAAATATGCATAAAATTCCCATTTTCCCACAATAACATTCGTTACCTACAGAAACAGATAAAACATTCGATCTGCCGAATTGATCTTCCTCCAAAACAAAAAAAAAAACATCCAATAATTCTGAAATCATATTTATATCTTCACTTCCAGCAAAATAAATAACAGAATTACAAAAAAAAAAACCTAATAAAATTTAAATAAACCTCGGTTCAGAGGTAAGCTTATCTTGGAAATATGCAAATTTATAGAAAATAATTGCCTCGTAAAACCGAAAGTGAAACACGGAACGAAAATTGCCGCAACTTTTATAATTTCAACGGCCATAAAAGTCGCCTTTTCTGGTGACCTCGACAGATTCACATCTGCGAAACAAAATTGTTTGGAAGCTCTTATAACTCTTAGCGGGCGCCCCCTATATTCCGTTGTTTGTTTCGCACTAAATAAACAATAAAACAAACAACGAACACACAAAATAAAAAATTCAAATTTAAATAAACAGAAAATAAAACTTGGCGGAAAACACCCATAATAAAAAATTTATTCGCGCCGCCGCAAATTGTTTTAAGCTCTTCGCTATTCTTTTAACGATCGACGATCTCACGAATGGAACATAGGTACAAAAAGATAGTTAAAAGATTTAATCTGAAATAGAAAATTTTAATTAAAATAAACATAAATTAAACATCTTTTGTTTCGTTTAATTTTATAACTTTTTTATATCCGAGGTAAAATGCCTGATTTTTACAGTTTGTTTCACTGTTTGCAACAAAGAACAAAATGGCATTTCCACAGGCTATAATGCAATTAAACGACGCCATTTGATTCGCTCATACTTTCGCGTGTATTAACTTAAAACGGTTAAATTATGCGCATGCGTGCGTGCTCAGCATTGAAGTGGTGTCATAAATTGCAGCAATATGGCCACCGTTTTCGCCAGCTAGGATGTGCGGAGAAACAACACGTTCACATGAAGCAAGATGCACCAAGCGAGCGAGCGAGAGATCATGATAGTCAGATTTGAATGGCTATGGCGGTGGGATTGCTGGCGGTACGAACTTTTTGCCGGTCTCGCGATTGGATTTTTGATTTATGAGCGCATAATTGTGCGCGTGAAAGTACAATTTGTTTAGCGGTGTTCCTGTGGAAACAATTTGAACGGGAATAGGTTTTTTACGTTTTTAATGGACTTCTATTACCGGCGGCTATTTATTGAGTTGAAAAATATTGTGGAGAAGTAGATTGCTTAAGCTGGGCGATCATGTGATAGGCTTATAAATTGCTTCAAGATGATGGTGTTTATATTTCATATTATGCTGGGGGGAAGCTTATCAAGAAGCAGGGAAGAAGACTTTCCAATGGGAATTTGGAAAACAATGTGAAAGGGAATGTACTGTTACGTGAAGGTTGGTAAAATCTGGAGATCCATGAGTTTTGACTCTTAGAAACTTAGAAGAAAGCTTTCTACCCAATCCAAATATGACTTAGTCTTTCTAGACTAAGTATAATAATTGAGATCAATTTAATAACAAAGCTCTAAACGAAAAAAAAATGGTTCTTAATAAAACTAAGGCTCAGGTGCACAGAGAATAATCAGTGTAATTAGATACTATTTATTTATCTATGGAGTTAACGAGCTCTACTTGACTTAACAGGATTATGAAACATAATATTTCTTAGTCCTGCTAGATGATGAAGTGCAATAACCTTATCTTCTATCCCTTCTCTTTTCTCTATTGACTTCTAAGCCCGACTTGACAGTTAAGTCAATAACGTCACCTCAATAGTAGAATTTTCGACAAGAGATGGGGACCTAACCTTAAAAACATTGATTGCATGTACACCGTCATTATAAGGCATACCCTGTCGTACGCCTGTTTGGTTTGGTGCACAGCCTTGGATAAGGGAACCAATTTTAAGGCCATGACGAAAACTTAGAGGCTGGCATATTGTATCGGCAAAACAAGTGCCATGACAATGACAACCACGACATCCGCAGCACTAGACACTTTCCTCTCACTCGCCCCACTCGATCTATTCATAGAGGAGTTGGCGGCCAAAAGTTCTCTACGACTTAAAAAGTGTGCAAATTGGAAGAGGCACCACTATGTTTGCAGTTTGTGAGGCCGCAAAATATATCTCCACATGTGATCTGACGAAGAAGAACATTGATATCTTCTTAGATAGCCAGGCGGTAATCAGAGCCATTTCTTCAACTGTCACCTTTCCCGAGGACACCTTGATATTTATGAAAATGGAATGGCTGATAAACTGGCCAAAAACGGTTCATTCAATTGGATCGAGCTAAATTGTACCCTGGGTACCACTGGAGCAGGATATAGAACTCACCAAAGTTTCCTCAATACCACAAATGATAGATGGTCAATAATTGACCATATAATTCAAGGAAAAAGACAGAGCATCTACTGAATCTTAGTCTCTCTTGGTTGTAATCCACAGGGGCCACAACTCAATTGGAACCCGTATGAGCTGAATGATCAGCACATCTGACTTATGCACAGGGTGTGAGGACGAAGAGGTGGAAGGGGGCTATCTCTCTTAGTTTGTGAATACCACAGACTAGCCAGAACTAGAAAAGATGCCCTCGAAGAACGAGAACGTTCGACGAACTATAAGGAGATGGACGTCTTATTTTTGAAATTAACCTTACTAAACTAAACCTTAACTTCATTTAGAAATCGGGATGGCTTAGGAAGCCATCCCATACCTAAGAATTCCACTAAATCCTTTTTCTTACCCTTCCCATTTTTACATTACATACACCCTAGGGAGTACAATGGATCCATTGAGATCCCAGTGAAATGATACGACTATCAACCCACCTTACCTAACGTAACCTAAGGGTCAAACTGAAATGGACGATCAACAGCTTCGAACCATACAAGTCCGCTGAACCAGACACGACATAATATCATGGCGAACTCCAAATGACTATGGAAATCATTCTGCCAATCTTGGAGACAATAGTTGTTTGAATTTAGCCCCCTTAACTACCTAAATCATGGACATAAGTTACAGGTTTTCTTATGCCCAAAGCTGGTAAATGCGCCCATGTAAACCCGAAACCTCAAAAGTATGATTCATATACATTTTAGAACAAGCGTTGACAACATCAAGATGCATACTGTAAGTGGAAATCGATGGACACAGTTTTGCACACTTTAGAACGCACCATCGAATACTCCTCTTCAACTATGGTTACTTTCCTTGATATAGAGGGCGCTTTTAACAACGTCAAGACATCTGCACTTTCATCTCTAAATTAAGATAGTTTACTTTGATCTTTAAAATGCTGACCATCAGAATTATTAATTTAAAAGCGGACAAGGTGATGTATCATCAGTAGAAATACGCCACAAGGCGGTATTCTATCTATCAATCCTTGGAACTTGGTAGTAGATGAACTGCTGACCTTTCAGAAGCGCAGAGCTACAGGGTAATTGCCTATGTAGACGACGTTTCTATAGCCGTATCTGGAAAACATCCTAATACTTGGAAAGAAATCTTACAAAATGCCTTAAAAGTGCTAATAAACTTGGCAGATCGGTGGGGACTATGGGTAAAATCTCATAAGACTTAAATTGTTCTCTTTTATAGGAAATACAAAATTTCTCACATAGATCCTCCTTTCAAAAGTATGATACTAACTTCTTCAAACGAAGGAAATAATTTGGTCTTATCTTAGACAAGAAGTTAACTTGAAAACCTAATTTAAATGAAAGAGTCTGAAACTTCACAGTGCCACACTGTCAAAAATTAAACAAGGAATGGACTACATGTCCTGTTACATTTCAAGGGCTCAAAGTATTTCAACGAGTACGGAGAAAGTCTACTTGATTCGAAAATATTAATATTCAGAAAAGGCGGAGGAAGGTTCTCTAGAAATGAAGTCTGGTATTACCAAAGGCATCCTATTGAAGTTGTAAGAGAATACAAGTATCTTGGAATTCTGATAACATCTAACCTTAATATGGAAAAATATTTGAAAACTAAACTATCAGAAGCGAAAAGGGCTGTAAGTTCAGTCTGTAATACTTGTATTCAGAGCAAATTTATAGCCCATAGCTCTAAGCAACAAATTATAAGTACGACTGCCCAATCTATACTTTTATATGCTGCACAAATCTGGGGATATGGAAATTTTGAGATCGTAGAAAAATTTCAACGCTACTCCATAAAACGCATATTCAACTTACCTAACAATGCACCGAACTATATGATTCACCTGGAGACGGGTTGTCCGCCTCTTATCTTGGAAACGCTCAAATTACATTTCAAATATGTACTAAAAGTGATGGGAATGGAAGAGGAACGTCTTCCAAAAATTATCCTAAGACATATCATAGAAAATAACGGACATTGCGTTATGGAAAGATCTAGCTGATTGTTATGGATGCGTAATTAATTTTGAACATTCGGATGGTGCTTCTATACTTAGAGAGAAATTTGAAAACATATTGGAAAAAGCTGGTAAATATCTATACGAAAAATATGTGAATGAGGCACAGTCTTCACAACACAGAATGTACTACAGCAATCTTAAATATAATCTTCAAGATAACACTTACTTTCTAGAAAAGAACAGAACTGAAATAATAAGAACTATCTTTATGTTAAGAGGTGAATTAATTCATCTAAATTACGTACCTCATCGACCTGACCTCCCTATTTTATGTGATCTTTGCAACCGCGGAGAGAGAGAGAGGATGTCTTTCATTTTATTGCAGTGTGCCCAATTCTAAGTGAAATCCGGAGAATCTATATTTTGGAGTAAATACGCTAGAAAGAGAAGATGTATTAGCTATTCTGAACGGTGATCATGGATGGAATGAAGTTTTTGAAGTGTGTCAAGCATTCACGCTGGCAGCCACGCTAAATATTAACGGTGAGTGGATGAGAAGATCCAAATAGATATAGTTTGGACTGCAGAGCTTCACCGATCCAGTGAAAAGCGAGCAAAAGTCCAATGGCTGAGTGAAAGGGTATTAATAATCCAGCCCTCATATGGTTTCATTGGAGTACACCAGAAGACATTTAGCTTATTGGTTCACTCTGGACTGTTTTGCCATCTAAGGTAATTAAGTCAAAACCAAATCCATCTTTCCAAAAAAACATTGCTGCTGAGTTCTACACTTTATAGTTAAAAGAAATAGTCAATGTAATCTTAACTAACTTGAAATGCGCTACCTTATTTTTTTCGACTATGCTCCACACCAGATTGTAATAATATGGGTCAATAAGAAGTATAGGATCTGGTGATTTGAAACTCTGCCAAACTAATTACATCACTGGGTAGCTGTCTTTGACATTATTTTATGCTTGGAATAGTTCGGAAATTCGCCATTCAAGTACCTGAGATTTTACTTGAACAGCCACAGCTCTCAAATTGGTCTCAATGTTGAAAGCTTACAGAGCAATTTTAACGTCAAATCGTTGTACAAAATGAGTCAAATTTCTGGACTAATAAGAAATTTGAAAAGATTGCCATATTCGGAATGCGAACAATTCTGACAGCTCGAAAAAAGTCTGTGTTTTGTGCGATTTCCAAGACAGAAACATTATTGGCTCATACATTTTACTTGCGATATAATATGTACTATTGGGCAAGTTTTATATTTTGAAAAAAAAAATCGAACTCGAGATTTTTATCAAAGTTGACATTACGATGATAGAGAACACGAAAAAAATGGGTTCGGAAATTCCGTTTGTCCGTCTATATGTCAGTACCTCGACCTACAGCCTAAGCAACAGGAGCTATTCTCTCAAACTTGGTACTCAGAGGGTCTTCGGTGATTCCCTAGAGGAGAAATTGAAATTTTTGCTTAGCTCCAAAACTAACGGAAGCAAACAGAATCTGCAAGCCCAAGCTTGACGACACGTAAAATAACCCCCTTGCTCTTATGTTGAACTTGCAATTTTATCTCTTTTATAAACTTTACGAACATTCAGCATACCATGCTTAAATCTGTTAAGGCTGTGTAAATCCAAAAGTATGAAAGATAATCCGCTAGAGTATATGTCCCCAAATTTCCTATTTAAAATCTATATACCAACTCGTTCTAGATATCTTGTTGGGTCACCTGCCTAGATAATCCAGGCCCTTCATACCCGTACGTTCAAAGAGAGGCCTAGACAGACATTGCTTATACAGAAAGGATGGCGAAAACCGGGACGCCCGTAAGTTTAAGATTCTAAGCTGGATAACATCGATAAGCTAGAAATACCTGTAATGCTCACATTCGAAGAACAAAGTTATTGCATGGCCAAAATCTACGGCGAAAAAATACTACAATCTAGCAAAGGTAGTAGAAACTTTTGGTCTTTGCAAGAAGTATTTAAAATACTTCTTTATCATATAGGTTTAAAAACTTGTTCACAATAACACTCATTTTGTCAGCTCGCAAAAAAAGGTCATTTGCTTGCTACATAGTGTTGTGACTCCTCCTATACTTGAGAGCGTAAATGGTTCTACGGGACAGATCTTCTTTCGCAAGAGTCCTCATCAAGGCTGTTAGAATACAAAAATGATGCGTATCGTCTTTAGTTTAGAAGAGATGTTTTTATACACTGTCAAAACCATTGCGTAAGCTTTTCCATCTGTCCTACTCTTTGGAGCTCTTTCCGAGTAGATGGAAAGGGGAATTTGACAAGCTGGTTCCTAAAAAAGGCGAATCTACCTCCCACTCTTATTACCGACACGGTAATCATCAAACTTAAGAAATATATCGGTGAATGAAAGCTCTCTGATGACGGCTTTCGTAGGAATAGCTCCAATACTGATCTGATGACATATCTCACCAAAGAGTGAACCCAATCTGAAAACAAACATATTAAAAAAAAAATAAAACTTGATATTTCTAAATAATCTGATAGAGTTTGCCACGAAGATCCTTTATCGATTAGTTTCTTCTTTGTTAGGTCAAAAATTACCTCTCTGATCGTTCAATTTGAGCTGTTCTAGAAGTTTTAAGGCGGATATTAATAAAATAAGTGCTGGTGTTCCACAAGGCTCCGTTTCTCCGACACTCTTCTTTATCTTCATAAATGATCTCTTGGCTGAAACTTCTGTTCTTCAGTTGTGGAACTGAAACCGCATCATATCGATTGTGGTACGGGCTGTGGCTCACGTAGCGCAGTCTTGTTGAAACCACATATCTTCCAATTCGTACCAATATTGGTTACTATCGGCCGATAGCGCTCCCGTAGATGGTGATTGCCTCGTCAAAATTCACACCAAACAGTGACTTTCTCAAGATGCATGGCAGTTTAGTGGATCTCATGTGTATTGTGATCGTCTCAGATTTGACAATTTTGCTCGTTAATGAAGTTATTCATCCAGAAGTAAGCCGCGTGCGTCGCTAAATATGTATTAGGGGTAAATTTCCAACTGGTCGAGAGTCCACTTAAAGTTTGTACGGGTGTAGGTCCTTGTCATGTCACAAAATTCATCGTGGGTTGGGAAAGGATAAGTTCTTGTGCGCCTAGCGGAATCGACTTCCTCGAATTCTCCTGCACTCTCTCACGGACAGCGGCAATATTTTCTGCAGATCTTGCGTTTTATTGACGTATGAGTGTTAACGGATCATTCCTTGCAGTGGCCTAGCGTGGGAAGGGAAGAGGGGGCGGCAAAATGTCGCCTGTGAAGCGGGTAGAGTATAGATCATATGTTTCATAACAGAACGTTTGACAAGTCAACAAACAACAATGACGTAAATTTGAAATTCGCAGGAAGAAACGCATGGCGATGAATCCGCAGATGCAGCTTTATCTCACGAGCAGGAACTCCGTCGATAGGTGTTCGCATCATTTGACAAGATCATTCAAGAAATAACGACTCGATTCCAGCAAGTTCAAGAAATAGCGGACAAGTTCGGATTTTTTACGCCAGCGAAACTTTTGAACAGCAAGTACGAGTGTGATCTTTCCTATGTATTAGAAGACTTCGACAAGGACGAGTTTTAGATGGAGTGGAAGCGTCTCCAGCAGTTTGTCGCCAGTTCTGAATCAGAGGAAGATATAAGGAGCTTAAGGACCACTGGAACTCCTCCAGTTCATTCAAAAACTGAATCTCTGAATTTAGGTTCCAAATATAGTCATCTTGATTCGTATATATTTGACTTTGACAATTAGTGATGCTAGTTGTGAGAGAAGTTTTTCGAAGTTGAAGCTAATCAAAAATGATCTCAGATCCACTATTAGCTCCACTAGACTATCAAACTTGGCTATATTGTCGATTGAACAAGAATTGGCTACAAATATTTATTTTGACAAAATTATGTCTGACTTCGCTGCTCGTAAGACCCGTAGAATCCGTTTGTGAAACCGCTGATTCTATTTTACCTTCAATAAAAGATACGAGTACCTCATTGCCTGTGAAATAATGTCTCGAAATTTAATTTTAATTAAGTATTAAATGGGGGCGGCAAAATAGGTCTCGCGCCTCGCACGCTACGCCACTGGTTCCTTGCATCAGTCAACTCAAATTTATCCACCACGGTGAGAATAGTCCTGTCTTAATAACGATTACGGCGACCGTAAAATGAGTGAAATATTATTGCTCGAACAGAAAACTCACTTAAGAGATAAAACAATTTAATCATTTGACAGCCGATTTGACAGATGTGGCTTCAACTATGAGGCCGCAATCACCTGTTACAGTTCAGAAATCCCTATTGGAAAATCACTTTCAAGCCCATAAAATAATGGTAATCACTGTTTAAGTATTCAACCTGAATGTAACTGGGAGACCCACAGTCGGGATTGTCGAAATCTGCCTAAATGGGAAGGCTCCTATACCATCCTCACTTGTAAAAACACATATTTCACTGGCTGAAATATTTTTCCCTAAAAGATGATGGTAGAGCCATATTCAATTTTTTTAAATTATGGTACAAAATTTAAGAACAGCTACAAACAATACCTCCATTTACTACATAGGAGTATCTAGATTAGATAGAATATTGATCAATCAATTTGGTAAAAAACTAAAAGTCCTTATAACTATTGCAGTTTGTGCTAAAGCATGTCAAAACTTCTCACCTAGCACCTGGACGAATAGAACCTAATCCATCAACAGGTATAAACTCAACGCCTCACAATATATTATCAAGAATAAATCTTCAAAACAAAAGGACATAACTCGGCTGAGAAGGTATTTCGAAGTTAAAACCATCGGTTGTTTTTCATTTCCACATAAAATGACAAACTCAATTGCTTGTTATGGCATCCTGCGTCACATTCTTCATATTTTTGCAAAAACACACACACTCATACCTGCACCAACAAATTCTAACAAAAAGGACAATTCTCGTGTCGCCTCAAATTCGAAACAACTCACAAAACTACAAATTCATTAAAATGCCGTAAAAATTTGTCGGCCGTATCGAGTTGGATTTAAGGTTTTTTTTTTTAAGTTTCATAGACAAAACGTTTTTGTTCACCCTTGTGTCCTTTTACTTCTATTTAAAGGACTCAACACCGGTAACATGCAGGTCGATTGAAGCAGCAGCCACTCCTAGAGAGGCCCATGTCGTTGCACTAGGGTGAAAGTGAAAGTCGGGGATGCTGTATGCATGCATATGGGCCTACCTACCAACGAATAATGAAAAGGACCTTTTTTGTTTTTGGTCGGTGACGACAGAAGTCAATTTACGCAGCCAGAGTTTTGCTGCCTTGGTTTCGAATTTTAGGAATTTTCCCATACTGCAGTCACAGTGTGAATCTTTTAACACAAAATTAAGTGGATTGAGGGAAAAGTCAAAAATAGAAAGTGTCCTCCGAGTGCAGATGGGCGACAAATGTTTCATCCTAAAGAATAATCTGGAAGGAGCAACCCAGCTCAGAGGGGTAGTCCAAATAGATGATGGCTACTCTCCTGGAACGAGTGTATACCTGGAAGGATGCTGCTTAATAAATCCCCTCAAACGAAATGATGCGGTTGTTGGAATAAATTCAGAAAACTGACGTATTCCGAGTGCGCAAGAGCTGTTCCTGTCAAAACTCAGACTGCAGGGATGTTATTGTCACAAATGAGGTGTAATCTGATTAACCGGGTAAACACATAATAAAAATCACTTTGATTCGCCCTTTGATTCTCCTCGCCCCATGGATCTAAGAATATTAAATGCCTATCGCTTTTGACAGCTAATGCCCCATCAATTTTATTAAAGGTTCATCGAGGGTGCTCGATCATTTGACAGATAACAGCAGTTTAGTTAAGACGTGTGTGTGATGTGTGGGACTAAATTTATTGAATGTGATTATGAAATTCACTTGCACTTTATGTGTCCCAATTAGCGATATTTGTAGGTATTTTTATTTCGTTTACTTTTTATAGCTTTTGATGGATTAAGTGTGCTTAGTTGACTCGATTTTTTTTATCAATTTGACACTCGATCAATTATTTTTGTATTTAATATCTTTACTTGTGTCTAAGCGCGGGGGAGATGTGGTGGTCTTTTTTACGATAATTTGGTTGTTTATGATACCTATAATAATTATTGTGAATTTATAGGATGGGAGAAAGGAACCTTTGATTTCATAAACTGCGCGGCGACGGCAGCGGGCGCCTTGATAAACATTTGTTTGTTAAAGATTATGGTGGTTAAGTTAGTAGTTATCGCATAATGAAGCAATTAATTTGTTTTTGTCTACAGAAAAGTTCCAAAGGTCCAGCGGTACCTACAATAAAAGCCCAATGAAAGCTGGAATATTCTCTGATTTAATATGACATCACTTTTAGATTACAAATCAGCATAATAATTACAGATCGCTTAAGCTTCTGATGCAAGTTCATTTTACAAATATACCTAGTCAAGATTGTAATCTCTATAAGCCCAAGCAATTTATAAAGTTGTGGAATGTTAAAACTCCGTTAACAAAACTTAAAAATTATTATCGTGTGAAATTTCACCCGTTGTGTTGGATTCTTACGAATGACAAATTGTAATATTCTCTGCCATTTTGTACCCATCGTTTGTCATAGAACATGATTATGGCAATAAATGACGTCAATATGACAGAAATAATAGAAAATTTTGTTAGTTGTGTAAAACCAGCAATAGTTAAGTTGCTCAATCATGATTGGTTACGCAGCAAGACTGTTGTAAGAAATTCCCAAAGAAAATTTGGGAAAGCTTTCTACAAAATTATTGGCAAAATTAGGAATGAACACAAACTAAGCTTTTAACTAAATCAAATTTATGTTACGCCATCATGTGGTACCCCTGAATAAGTGTATGATTTCTTTAAGCTGGCCGTTCTCTAGCATTTAAAAGAAGAGGACTTAAGCTAGAAACGCAATTTTCATTTCATTTTTGAAATGACCAAAACAAAAATAGACATTCGCCCAATGTATAGCGAACAGCTCTGCGATTTTCTGTCGTTGTGACTAAAAAAAGTTTTATCCACTCAGTATGTTTCTGGGTAGATTGTGAATTTATTATTACCTTTGAAGTTCATTTGCTAAATTTTTGGGGAATAAATTATCGTGAGACAAAAAATCGCAAGAACATTTTTAGTCATATTCCTAGATAAGATACAAAAAATTCACATACTAGTGAAAAATGCTGTATCTGCTTGCGATTAAATAAAAGCGTGATGAGTAATGTATGCTAATAATTTTGTTGAGATCTCAGATGTATGATACCAAAATCGCAAGTGCATTCCAAGCTTTATCATATCAATGAGATCTATTTCATTAGTCGTTGCGATTTATTTAAGGTATATTTGACCAATTACATTTTCTGCGATTAAATCATCAAGCGAAAGAAGTCTTTACATACGTTAATGACGAAAATTTGCAACGAGTGCGATGTTTTAATCGTAGTGGCAGAAAAAATTTTATGTATATGTATAATTTTGCCATTTTGAACACACCGCTAAATCATTGAAGAAGAGTAGATAAATTTGGTTTACTTTGGACTGCCACATCTGAGCATGCAAGAAGATCTTAAAGGTTTTGGCTCCACTTAACCTTGGTAAATATCGCAATTCGCATACATATCTTGGGATTTCTTTTTTTATAATTTTGAGCGCACTAAGAGGGACTATGGGTACCCTTATAATGTTTGAGCGTAGTGTGAGATTTTTAGGAAAGTTGGAGATGATTTAAAAAGCAATACAGATGCACATTGGATTTGAATGTCTGAATATCGTAATGAGAGGGGACTACTAAGCCCTTTAAGGCATTCAGCATTCGCGTTGTGCTGCTAAAAAAAGAATCTCTGAATTTAAAAGTACGTCTGAATTTAGGTTCAGGGGTAAAGTGATGTACATTCTCTAAAGCGCGATTATTACGGTTGAATTGTTGAAGGTGTCGAATGCAACATGGCTATTTTACTAGAACACTATTTATTAAAATAACGGTAATATAATGAAAGACAAGAAACTTTGCGGCGGTACTCAAGAGATTCGAATGTTTCTGTTATAGTTCTATCACCTATCATTTTTAAAGCTCTTTTTGGATTCTAAATCCAAGAGACTCAAGTGGGTTATTGGAGCACCTGCCCAAATATGGAAAGCTTTGGAGGAATATAGGCCTTATAGATTACTGCCAGATCATAACATAAGGGGTGACAAATTTGTTGAATCGTCAAAGGAAACCTAAGTGCTTAAGCAGTGTGTTTGGCGTCATCGAATATGTGGTCAATCAACAACAAAGTGGTCTGTGCTGCATATACCCAGAACTGATCTGCAAGTGCAGCTCATGGAGACCGACATGGGGCGTGGGTTTTGCTTCAATGACAGAAAACAGTATTGCATGGATGTGCATCTGGAAATCTGAGAAGCTGAGAGTAGATACTTTCGTCGGCAAAACAATTTAATTCAATTTAATGTATTATAAGTTTCAAATAGAAGATCTTTGATGAATATGAGGAAGAGAGTTGAAAACAAAACGGAGCCCTGCGGCACACCTGCATTTATTTTTTGAACTTTAGACTTAAAATCATCTAACACGACTTGTATTGAGCGATCCGAAGGTAGTTTCTAATCCAACAAGAAATCAATACCAAATGCATAAATTTTCGATAAGAAAACTTGATGCCAAATTTATCAAATGCTTTTGAAATATTGAATGCAATAATCTAACTGTCTTCAAAACTATGTAGAGATTTGTGCCACTGTTCGTTAATATATTCTATCATACTGCGGATCATTTAGAAAATTTCGTTCTTCTTCTTGAGCTGATAACTTATAAACGTTTCCATAACCTTGGAAAGAAGAGTTAGAGGGGGAAGAAGATTCGCCATTTTAAGGTCTGACAAATGCTGTTTTCATCCATTTTAAAAACGTCCAGTAGAGTAGGACAGATTGAAAAGCTTACGCAATGGTTTTATCAACGTTAAAGAACACCTCTTCGGAACAATTGGAGCAATACTATCAGGGCCAGCAGATTTGTGTACACCGAGATCTTTCAGTACTCTAGCAACTGTATGAGGGCAAAAGGAGATTTGTCCCATACAAACGTTTACGCTCTCAATTACAGGACGAATCATGACATTTTCTGACATCGTCAAATTGACAGCAAACTGTGCTGCAAGCAAATCAAAGGGCACGGTAGTGCCCAGCCAAGTTCTGGCACTGCACCCTTTTTTACAGGAACAAACTCAGGCGATTTTTGACCCCTCCCTATCTTCAGTACCACTAAAGTCAGAAACTTCAAATTCCGAATATTTGCTAAGCTAGTCAGGCACAGGCGCCTCACCAAATTTCAATTTTCTAGCATAAGCAGTTCCTGAGATATAAGGCCTCAAAAATCACAAAAACCGTAACTGACTGACTGACTGACTGACTGACTGACAGATCATCAAAATTATGGAGCACTTCCCGACATCGTACAACCTTGTAATTTTGCACAACGGTAGGTCTTGTCATGCAACCAGAGGAAAAAATCGAAAATTTGAAATTTTCCATTCAGGGGGCGTGGGATCCGCCCACTTTCTCCGAATTGGTGTTGGTTGAATGGAGCACTTCCGACTGCTGAAAAACGATAAAATTTGGTGAACCGGTAGGGCTTATATTGCATATAAAGAACCAAAAATAAACACCAAGGTTTTCCTTTCAGGGGGCGTGGTATCCGCCCACGTTCTCCAAATTGGTGTTGGTTGAATGGAGCACATCCGACTGCTGTAAAACGATGAAATTTGGTAAAGTAGTAGGGCTTAAATTGCATATAAAGAAAAAAATATAAAATTTGAGGTTTTCCATTCAGGGGCGTGGTATCCGCCCACTTCCTCAGAACTGATGTAAATTATATATGGCACACTTCCGATTGCAGTAGAACAATGAAATTTGATGGAAAGGTAGGGCTCAAATCGCATATAAAGGACCAAAAATAAAAATCGAGGTTTTCCGTTCAGGGGCGTGGTATCCGCCCACTTTCTCCGAATTGGTGTTGGTTGAATGGGGCACTTCCGACTGCTGTAAAACGATGAAATTTGGTGAACCGGTAGGGCTTATATTGCATATAAAGAACCAAAAATAAACACCAAGGTTTTCCTTTCAGGGGGCGTGGTATCCGCCCACTTTCTCCGAATTGGTGTTGGTTGAGCGGACCACTTTCGACTGCTGTAAAACGATGAAATTTGGTAAAGTGGTAGGGCTTAAGTTGCATACAAAGAAAAAAATATAAAATTAGCGGTTTTCCGTTCAGGGGCGTGGTATCCGCCCAGTTCCTCAGAGCTGATGTAAATTATATATGGCGCACTTCCGATTGGAGTAGACCAATGAAATTTTGTAGAACGGTAGGGCTCAAGTCGCATATAAAGGACCAACAATAAAAATCGAGGTTTTCCATGCAAGGGCGTGGTATCCGCCCACTTACTGAGAAAATGTTTAATTTATATGGAACACGTCCGATTGCTGTAATTAAGGTAGGTTTGTTAGTGTTAGGTATCTTGCCAGGATAAGAAGAAATAATTGAAGCGCAAATCAAAACAACCATTAACAAAAAGAAAATATACCAAAAGAAATAGGAAGCTATAAACTAAGTTGATTTTAGTAGGTAGGGTCCACCCTTCTATCCTTCCGTATCTTTCGAGATTTTGACATGGAAAAATATTAAAATCTTTACAAAAAGGAGTGAGATCAGACCAAAAAACATAAATGTTAAAAAAAGAGCCAAGTTCTTCTATACAAAAACCTTTGTGTAACAAGTCAGCCGTGAAAAGTACTGAGATCTAAAAGTACGCCAAGTTCTTATTACTTCATGAAGGTTTAACACCGAATATTTAAAGTAGAATAATATTGAAACAGCTACAATGTAATAGAGAAATTTTATTATTTAATGACTACTGACTAAAATTTGATGGGCTTACTTGGCAAGTTTTTTCTTATGCCCAATTCAAAAGGTTTTGAAAACTTGACCAGTAAGTCCATCAAATTTTAGTCAGTAGTCATTAAATAATAAAATTTCTCTATTACATTGTAGCTGTTTCAATATTATTCTACTTTAAATATTCGGTGTTAAACCTTCATGAAGTAATAAGAACTTGGCGTACTTTTAGATCTCAGTACTTTTCACGGCTGACTTGTTACACAAAGGTTTTTGTATAGAAGAACTTGGCTCTTTTTTTAACATTTATGTTTTTTGGTCTGATTCGGTTTTTCTATAAATAGTGTCATTGAAGGCGAGCGTTAAAACCGAAAGCGAAGTAATATTTCGTACGTTTTTTTACAAATAACTATAAACTTTTACTACCTTTTATGGTCATTGGAATATTTTTTGCCGTAATTTTTGGTCATGCAGACATTTGGTTCTTTGAATATGATCAGTACAGGTGTTTCTAGCTTGTTTGAACTAATTCCGCACTTTACTCCGAGTCACTCTAGAGAAAGAATAGTGACGAGTTAAAGTTCCTGAAGAAATCATTGAAAGCGTTCCAGTTGACTTGTACATAAGAGCAAGTACACGCGATCCAGTCGTGCATTTTATTTATTTCCAAAATTGCTCATAAGACTTTAAAGCAAGCACTGACAATGTTTCTCTGGCAACGATTCGATTCAATGTTAACGAAAATGTTACTGTAAATTTATTTTGTCATTGACAAGATTAATATTTACCTAGAAAAATAACTTCCGAAAACGCCAAAAAATCTGCGAGAAAAAGGATAAATTTATTTCTTGGATACAGAAATCGGTTTTTCCTTTTGTACCACACATTGTGAATTAATTAATTCATTCGTGCAACTAAAATCTACTTAAATATGTAGGTCTGTCAATTCTTTGAACCCTAGAAAGCTGAAACTATCCTATCCAGCTACCAACTTCAACGGGATAAGCACATCAAAAACCACATTCAAGCGTTCAGCACCCCAAACCATTTTCAACTAATTTGTAACCATCTAATATAGTTAACATTGATTTATTAATATTGGTTCAAGGTGTAATTGAAGTTCTTTTAAGACCCCATAAAAGTCATTAAATTTCTTTTTTGTGTTTGGGACACTAATTTTATTAAAATTCAAACAAGAGGTCCAACTATTCATATAACCTTGTCTCTTAAATAGGTCAAATGGAGGAAAGACAGATCAATTGAAAAACATTTAAAAAAAAAAAAACAAAAAAAAAAAATATTTACAACCGAATCCCTACTTAAACTGTCACTTTTACTTTTCGAAAGCATGATAGTAAATTTTTTACGACCGATCCGAAGATTTGGTTCTTAAAATCGACGACAAGCAGTCTGGTATACTCTTTGTCTTTGTATACTAAAAAAAAATTCGGCCTAGGAAGAAATTTCAAATTGAAATAAAACGTTTAATTTTATTGCTCGAAGATTATGGGAGCAATATAAGCTCCACATGCGCAGGCAACGCACGACTAGAAATCGACGTCGGCGGCCGGCGTTAACCCTACCTCACATTTGGAACATCGTAAATTATACTACGCTCATGAAAGACTTTGCCTCTGGATCTCTTTGGTGATGCCATAGTCATGTGAATTGGTGCAAGGTGCATTGTGTGACAATATGGTCAATGCTCGTATGTTTGGACATGAGAGATCCGTGTTTGCGATATACCTACCTAAAATAATTTCTGCCTGCGTGAGATCGGGCAATGAGACTCGGCTTGCAATATTCTATAATATAGTACCCATACTTATATACGGTGCTGTATGAGCTCATGGTAATAAAATACAACAAGGAATTAACCATAATTTTTCATGGCCTGACATGTGTCCGCACAGGCGCACCTAAAAGTCACATTATTTTTTAAATAATAAATGCTAAGCAAATTGTATTTAACACAATTTGTTGTCAATTAAATGCAAGAAAAGTTATAACATATAGGAAAAGCCATACCATGAATAAAATAAGGCGAAGCAGCTATCGCAGTCTTTCAACTTGATAAAGACGAACAATAAGTTGTTGATTTTATGTTTTCAATGGCTGTATGGTGACCATTCGGTGAGGATATGAGAATGGTATTTTTATTGATTTTTAGTTTTAGGACCTGGCGGGCTTACTTTAAACACACGAAATAAAAATGTATAAAGCTTACAGTAAATCTACTTAAGATATGTTTACTAAATTAAGGCATTGCGGAGCGGTAACCGGGACAGAGTGGTCATAGGTACATGTTGAATAATTGCATCAAACTTCAATTTCAATCAACTAAAATATTATTTCTTACCTATGTAATGTATTAATTCAAAGCTGGGCAGGTTTTTTGAAGAAGATCTGTCAGTTGAGGGACGCCGCAAGGCGGTGTCCTATCTCCGGTTCTTTGGAACTTGGTAGAAAATGAGCTGTTGAGATATATGGATGCCGAGAGTTACAGAGTGATTGCTTTGCTTATGCGGATGACATTGCTATTGCCGTACCAGGAAAGCTTTATAATATACCCTAAGAGCTTTCTTAAAATATGCTTTTAGCAAGCTAACTGGGCCGATGGATGTGGACTGGGTGTTAACCCTCACCAAATAGATCTTGTCCCCCAATCTAGGAAATATTAAATTCCTCCTACAGACCCCCTTTCCATTATAAGTATACCACTGCACCAACATTCTTCGACGAAGAAAAATAATTTGGTCTTATTTTGATGGATAAGAAGTTAAGTTGGAAACCTAACATTAAAGAAAGAGTTGTTAAAAATGTCACAGTGGGCCTCATCTCATGCAAAAAAGCCATAGGGAATATATAGGAGCTCAAAACGCTGCTTACTCATTGGCTATACACCTCGGTAATCAGACTAATTCTAACTTGCGGTGTAGCAGTATGGTGAACAGCTCTAGACAAAAACATTGATTGTTTAATACTAAGTAAAGTCCAACGATCAGCTTGTCTGTGCATGGGCGGAGTACTTCGCATGACTTCCTTCGCTGCACTGAACATTCTGTATCCAGCTAACACCCCTCGATATATTGGACAAACAAACCGCTGCAAATAAAGCTGATCGTCTAAAAGCCTCCTCGCAATGGATCATTAATTAAATTAGCCACTTCACCATTCGGAACTCATTCGGTTCACTTCCAATCAATTACACCATCCCTCAGATTTAATTTGATGAAAACTTTCAGGTAACCATCCCTTCTAGAGCAATCTGGGAGGACGTGGCATTTCTGGAAGATTATTCAATCCATTTTCACACCGATGAATACTCAGACAGACTAAATTTTAGTCTATCTTTTGTTCTTCCCAATCACTGTAGCGTGCTCCAGGCGGAACTTTTGGCGAATCAAGAAGCCCTGTTTTGGCTTAAAGAAAATGTGATATCAAATAAAGATATCCGCATCTTCTCAGAGAGACAAGCAGCCATTAAATCTCTTGATTATGTCTCTAACAGCTCAATAACAGTCCTTAACTACCGATGATCTCTGATGAAGATGGCGCAACAGTTCAACATTAACTTCTGCTGACGAACTAGCTAAAAGTAAAGCAATTATAGCTTTATTGCCAATTATGGCAAATATAGGAACATATTCCCATTGCTATACGTGTAAACTTATGCTAAAGCAAAATGCTATACAGAATGGGCCATCTAGTGTTTTCTTTTTAAATCGAAGGTTATTTAGACACTGAGCGCTGTTTCCCGCTCGCAATCTTAACAGAAAATCAGTATCATACCTCCACGAAACGTAATGAGTCGCTTTACGCTTGAACAACGTTGAGAAATATTGAAAACTTATTTCCAAAGTGGGTGCTGTGTAGCCCAAAATAGTGTTTTTTTTTTTTTAAAGAAGACCACCGCGCCTGTTGTACGCAAAAAGTTCGTGAGACTGGTGTGCTAGTGGACAACACTTATAGTCACGTTTACGGTGCGCATAGACGAGAATGTGGCTGCTGTGGCCGAGAGTATGAGACTCAATTCACGAACATCAACTCGCCATCGATCTCAATAGCTGAACGTTTTGCGCACTAGCCTGATGAGAATTCTCCTTAAAGATCTCGGATTATTCGCTTACAAGGTCCAATTGACTCAGCAATTCAAGACCCACGACCATCGGCTTCATTATCGCTTGAACGACGTTGTGTTCCATAATAAATGGGAATATTTGCTCTTACTAATAAAGCCGTAATACCTGGATAAAATTTAATTTTGTTCATTTTATTGCATTTTCAAAATGAAACTTGAATTTGGCCCACCATTTACAGAGAACAAACCTCAGGTAGAACAATTTCACAACCAGCTGGGCTACGAAATAGATTTTGTCAATGCTAGAATTAAAGCGCTCAAAAGACCAGATCGCACATAGGCTCCGTAATAGGTGTAATAACAGGACACTGTTTGATAGGCAAGCACGCAACGTGGCTTGGATTACCGATACCGATTTCTGCATGGTTGAAGAAGAGGAGGAATCGATACTTTTAATTCTCTGTACATATCCTGCTTTATCACAAAGACCTAGACTTGATCTGGGAGATTTCTACTACAAAGATCTCAGTGATCCGTCAAATATAGATATAGGCAATCTCGCTCGCTTTATAAGGAGATTCAATTGGTTCAACGATTAAGAAGAAAGGCTCCAAGCTCCAAGATTCATAGTTATATCACAATGGACCAACTCATAGTCGAAGTGTATCGGCTCTTCTGCTGACAACTTGTCAACCGAACCTAACCCAACCTGTGTAATATTTATATTTACCTCATATTTTCTTTTATCCTGGGTAACAAGTCTTTCCGAAAATATTAAGAAATATCTATGTATATCGACACGTACCACTAGTGGTGAGATGTCAGGCCATATGACAAAAAAAATGCCCAGTTTAGGAATGACCATGAAAATGAGAAAAAATTACAAAAAAAACACTTAAGAGTCATACAATCATAGATTACGAGTTGGAAACCTCCGAATACAACATTGCGTTCAGAGGTCCCAAACCAATTTGAAATAAAGTCGTTTAAGCTTTAACTTGGTGTAGAGGGATTTTCAATAGGGATTTTGAAATTTTAATGGGTGGTAGCGGCCATATTGTTCAAGCTACATCTTTCAAAATGACTGCCATTTATTAAGTCTGTCTTGCCGAATTAAAATGGAATGCTATAACATTCAAAGAAATTTACAAATGATAATAAGTTTTTTCTGTTTTTCATTTTACCGTCGCCATAATCGACGAGAGGACTGTTCACAAAATGGTGAATAAATTCGAACCGACCGGTTCACTTAACAAGCTGCCAACACCCGTTCGTCAATGAAACCGCAAGATCTGCCAAAATGATTTCCGCTGTCAGTGAGAATGTGCAGAAGAATCCGAGACAGTCAATTCCGCGTGGCGCACAAGAACTCGGCCTCTTGCAGAGCACAACTTAGTGAATTTTGCCTCATGTCTTGGGACTACACTCGAAAAAACTTCAACTGGACGGGGAGCTCAAAGTAAACGACGATGTGTCTTCGCTAGCTGTGCTCTGCAGCAATTGGAAGCTGATCCCAACTTCGGTCGAAAAATCATATAGGTATATATTCAGCAATGAGTCATACTTCTGGGTTAATTGGTTCGTCAACAAGCAAACCTTTCGAATCTGGGTCGTTGGCAATCCATACGAGATCCACCAAATTACAATGCATCCATATAAATTCACTGTTTGGTGTCGATCTTGGGATTGGATCATCATCAGTTCATACTTCTTTGAGAAGAATGTTGATCATCCCATCACCGCCAACACCGAGTGCGATCAGTCGAGGATAACCAATTTCTTCCGAATTTTTTCCCGAATTATATGACATGTAGTTTCAACAAGACGGCGCTACGTGCCGTACCACAATCGACATTTTACAAGAGCAGTTTCCGAAAATGGTTTCCTCACGTGATGGTGATGTGAATTTGCCACCGAGATCGTGCTATTTGACGCTTTAAAATACTTGTGGGGTTTTCTTAAGTCACGCAGCTCTATGGCAATAAATCGCAAACCACCACTGCCCTAACAGCCGAAATAATCAATAACATCGTTCAAATTTGCGTTTTTGAAGCTTTAAACTCCACAAGATTTTGTATACCCCATTTAACAATGCTTTAAAGATCGGAGTTTAATGAGCTAAACGTACCATTACAATTCCATTTCCCAGGAGATGGACGTGAATTTGAAAACATGAGAAGCTGAAGCTATAGAGTCGTGGGCAAAACAATGAAGTGGATTAGAAGTTTCAGACATCAGATAATTAATAAAAATGAGCAAGAATTTAATTGGTGAAGATCAAACTTGAAACCGTCCAATAAAACATGTATTAATCGATCTAGGGGTTATTTTTAACCCAACAACAATCATTTTAGCGCTCTCTATAGAGCTGTTCCATGTAGAAATCTGTAGAGCACTTTATGAAGTACTACTTTGCTAAATCTATTGAAATTTGTCATCATAACATTAAAAAATTAACAGGCATTTAATTTAACTTTTTAAATTGTTAAGCTTTTTAACCAGGTATCCTAGTTACGTACCTATATAAAAATTTGTAAATTGTGTCATTGAAAAATTGTTGCAAACATTATCGTGAATGTATTTTATTCAGAGGTATGGTCACCCCATATCTCAAATGTGATTCACTCTCATTAATATTCGGGAATGAATTATATATAGTGACTTAAATTAAATAAACCTTATCACTACCAAAACAAAATTTTTTAAGACATAGTTTTAGCTTTTAGCTTATCAATCGTTCAATTTGCTTCACATGCTATTTAAGTTCCATAGCTAAAGGTGCTAACCTATCCAATGGAAATTATCATTCAACCATATTTAATGACAATTTAATAAATACGAATAATCAGAAAGTAATAACACTTAACTGATGTTTATGGGTACCTTAAATGGGAATAAGCAAATTAAAACTGTTTTTGATTTAAGGGAAAAATAACTTGAAAGCAAATGGCCCATACTAATTGACAGTTGGTAGATAATTTTAAATTAACCCATTTTCTTACTTGTTGTTTAAGTATTAAAAAAATTAATTCGTATATTGGCTCTTGGTGTATAATTTACCGATTTAACCGGAGTATGACTCAGGGTGCATATACTGTCCAGATGTCTAAAAGTTTTCATATATGTACTTCCTCTGCGCACCCAAAGAAAAAACCTGTGCTAAATTCACTTAATAGGCTATTAACTTAGTACTAAATCCGTTTCGAGCTTTGGTAAGTGATAAGGAAACTTACGTTAAATTCCTTTCGTAAATTAAATTTATACTATCAACTGTGTGAAATCACATTAGTTTTTTGATGAACATATGCAAATTTGTCGGTCAGCCATCAGACGAATAGGGGGAACAACATGTAGCATACGAAAACATGCACATGCCGTAACTATTCGGGACTGGTGGAAGTGTGATCATAGCCTCTTCGCGGCGGCCGCTAGAAACAAGCCTTTTAAAAAAGGTTTGGCTAATATGATCAGGCTGGTTCCTCAGGTTGGCGACAGGTTAATTCCCTGTCCCGTAAAACTTAATGAATTTCGAGAACGACAACAAGCCTCGGAAACGGACTGATTTCACGACGACAACCTACGCAAAGAAAAAGGAAAAACGATTTACGAATTTTCTTATGGAACGTACGATCGCTCTATAGAGCTCGAGCTGCTCAGCAGCTAGCCGATGCCCTGTCAAAATATAAAGCTGACATAACAGCTCTTCAAGAAATCAGATGGACAGGGAATGGTGTTTTACAGAAGAAAGAATATGACATATACTACAGCTGTCATACAAAACACCATGTGCTCGGGGTAGGCTTCCTAGTCAGCGAAAAAATGAAGTCTACTATCATCGGCTTTAACGCTATAAGCGAAAGGCTATGCACCCTTCGCGTGCGAGGCAAATTTACGAACATCAGCCTCATTAACGTTCACGGACCTACGGAGGAGTCCTCAGACGAAGAAAAAGAGACTTACTACGAACAAGTCGAGAGGGCCCTCAATGCCTGTCCAAGGTATGATGTTAAAATCATCCTTGGGGATTTGAACGCAAAAATAGGTCGGGAGCCGGTATTCAGGCATTACGCAGGCACCCATAGTTTGCATGAGAACACTAATGACAATGGACTTCGAGTCTTAGAATTGGCAGCATCGAAAAACATGGTCGTTGCGAGTACCAGGTTCCCGCGTAAAGATATCTACAAAGCCACCTGGGTATCACCTGATGGAGTCACTCGTAACCAAATAGACCACGTGTTGATAGACCGTCGCCACTACTCGAACTTGATGACGGTACGAACGTACCGAGGTGCCAATATCGACTCGGATCACTATCTTGTTGGTATGGTTTTCCGAGGGCGGATTGCCTTGCGAAGACGCATTGCATCCGCCGATCAGGTTCGAATCAACACGGCTGCCCTGCGCAATGAAAACACCAGTAACACCTTTGGTAATGCGTTAGGACTCGCCCTAGAAACACCTAATTTAGGGAGAGTAAGTCCTGGAGCCAGTATGCTGGGCGTAAATGAGAAGTGGACACGTCTTAAAAATACTGTCATTAGTACTGCCAACTCCATCTTAGGCAGCAGTCGTAAAAATCGGAACGACTGGTTTGATGATGAATGCAAGCTAGCGACTGAACGTAAGAATGTTGCGTACCGAGCAATGCAACAATCTCATAGAACGCGGGCACGCGAAGAGGAATATAAAGAGCTCAGAAGAACAGAAAAACGGCTTCACAGACAAAAGAAATCAGCCTGGGAGAAGAACCTAATCTGTGAAATAGAAAACAGCCGAGAGCGAGGTCCGCACCAGGCGCGGAAGTTCTACCAATCCGTCCGAAACATGACGCAGTACACACCACGCTGCACATACTGCAAGGACGGAGAGGGAAATCTGATCACCGATCCTGAAAGCATACTGGAGCGATGGGAAGTGTACTTTAATGAATTGCTAAATGGTCAGCTCACTGCAGAAGTGGAGGCTCCACTACTTCAAGAAGAATACCCTATGTTGCCGCCACCAAGCATAGAAGAGGTTGAGAAGGCTATAGGCCGGCTTAAACAGAACAAAGCCCCAGGAGTCGATGGCATACCAGCCGAATTATTCCATCACGGCGGGCCAGCCTTACGTCAAGCAATTCATGATATTATAGTACAGGTATGGGAGCAGGAAGAAATGCCAGAAGACTGGCGAAAAGGTTTAATATGCCCCATACATAAGAAGGGAGATGTCACAACGTGCAGCAATTATAGAGGTATCACGTTGTTGAGTACCGCCTATAAGATACTCTCCTCTATCCTACAAGACCGGATAACCCCATACGCTAAAACCGTCATCGGGCAATATCAGTGTGGTTTCATTCCAGGCAAATCAACAACTGATCAGATCTTTACCCTTAGGCAGGCGATGGAAAAATGTCTAGAATTTAACATCCCAACATACCATCTGTTTATAGACTTTAAGGCCGCCTATGATAGCATAGCCAGGGTAGAACTTTACAAAGCCATGAGAGAATTCGGCATCCCAAATAAATTGACACGACTATGTAGGTTGACCATGACCAACGTAACAAGCCAAGTAAAAATAGCCGGATTGCTATCCAGACCAATCAACATCTTTAATGGACTCCGACAAGGGGACGGTTTGGCCTGCCTCCTCTTCAACCTGGCGTTGGAGAAAGCAATCCGTGACTCTGGCACGGCAACAAGAGGGACCATCGTCAACAGGTCCAGCCAGTTACTGGCTTACGCAGACGACATTGACATCATCGGAAGAACCGAACAAGCTGTACACGATTCCTTCATCCAGATCGAGCAGGCGGCACAAAATCTGGGGCTGCACATTAGTGAAGGTAAAACAAAGTACATGGTGGTGTCGAATGCGAGAGGAACAGTTGGTCAAACAATCAAGGTAGCGGAGCACGAATTTGAAGTGGTGCAATCCTTTAAATACCTTGGGTCAATAGTAGCAGCCGATAACAACATAGAAGAAGAAATACGCGGGCGGCTTCTCAAATCCAACAGAGCCTACTATAGTCTGTCAAAGCTCTTCAAATCCAGAAATCTCACCATAACTTCAAAGCTGCTGCTGTACAGGACCATGGTCCTGCCAGTACTCACATATGGATCCGAGACTTGGGTGCTTAGCAAAAGGCACTCCGACCTCTTAGCTGCGTTCGAGAGAAAAGTCTTAAGGAGAATTGTTGGCCCCATATGTGAGGAAGGACGATTCCGGAGACGGTACAATCATGAATTGTACGCAATCTACCTAGAAGCAGATATCGTGACAAAAATTAAGCTCGGTAGACTCCGGTGGGCAGGGCACCTAGCTCGCATGAGCGAAGAGGAACCTGCTCGGAAAGTTCTTTGTGGTACATTCTATGGTAGACGACAGCGTGGTAGACCATGCTTGCGCTGGAGAGATGGCGTAGACCAGGACGCCCGAAGCCTTGGGGTGCGCAACTGGATGGCGTCGGCTAGAGACCGGGATAGGTGGAGAGACTTGTTGAAAGAGGCCAGGACCGGAACCCGGTTGTCGAGCCGATGATGATGATGATGCAAATTTGTCTAATTTTTATTCTTAAACTTCCGACACTATATGGTGTAGTGTATTGCAGTCTACAAACCCGAATTGGTTCCATTATTATCTGTCAAGACGTATTCAATATGTTAATATTGATTTTACTACTTGAAATCCGTTTGTGGTTTAATCTGGTGTTCCCCAAGGTAGCCATCTTGGACCACTTTTGTTTCTTATATTTATAAATGACCTACCGGTGTTCTTTTAAACTACATCAAACTGATTTGTGTTAATGATCTTGAGCTTTTGAGATGCACTAAAGATTCGATGAACTGCGCGCTATTGCAAAAAGACCACTGTCTACTTGGTTTAGAAATAACCAATTACATCAAAATATTTCCAAATGTCAGTGTTTTTATTTTTTTCTTCGTTTGTTTCTTAGCTTACATATATTATTACGATGTTGAGAATAAATTTCTTGAAAAGGTCCCAAACAAAAAGGACCTTGGAGTAAGTTTTGACTCTGAATTTAACTTTTTTTTTAAGCACGTAGGTGGAAAATTTTAGTCGACTTAAAACGATGTTAAAACTAATTAAGAAGGATACGTTTTAATAGCATTTAGAAGCATGCTATCTCTAATATTGGGCGTTTTGATGCTTTTTTTTTATTCACTTGCTTCAAAAAAGTAATGTTATTAAATACGAATTATAAATTTTAGAGTTTTTTTTTAATGAATTGTAAAAGTAAATATTGGATTTCAGAGTAAAGAAAAACCTTGCGAGGGCATCAAAATCCACGATGCGCTGCAAAACTGCATTTAGGAAAAGGCCCATTTTATTAAAATTTAATTCACCCAAACGTCAAAAAAACTTTCTTTACTTAGTTTTTTGCACGAACTGTCATTGTTTTAGTTGTGTTTAGAAGCAAATTTATTACAAAAAATAGCTAAAACACGATACTAATTAGAAATTGCTAAAACTAAGAAAAAGTTAATGATCTTAAGCCTAGTGACTTACAACTCTCAAATAGTTAGCTGGAATGGAGGGGTCTACAATAATTTGCCGAGTCCGAGTGGTTTATAGATACTTTTTGAAGGCTTATCACTTTTTCGCAAGAGTGGCTGATAAGTAATCGAACCCAGACCTTATAGTCTCATAACCGAAGAGTGGAACACATATTTACATTGTTTTGGAGTAAGTTATATTATTAATATTTTTAAGATTTCATTTTGATAGAATCTTGCACCAGGGTCTCTTATCGAAAATAGGTGCGTTTAGTATCAATCAAACCCTTATTCTTTGTATTAGATATTCAATACGTGTTGTATTGAACGATATGAAGTCTGATCTTCACAAAATAATTGCTGGTGTTCCCCAAGGCTCAGTTTTGTCTCCGAATCTTTTCTTTTTTTTTTTAATAAATGATCTCTTGTCTGAAGCTTCTAATCCACTTCATTGTTTTGCCGGTGACTCTACCTTCAGCTTTTCATACTCGTTCTCAATTCACGTCAATCGATTTCAGAAGTGAAATTGCAACGGTATCGTATGATAAGCTCATTAATTTCCGATCTTTACAGCATTGTTAAATGGGATTTAAAAAATCGCGCTGAATTTAATACTTCTATAACTCAATGCTGTCTTTTGATGTTGAAGCAAAAAGTATCCCTTATGTGAGCTGAAAAGCTCTCAATATTCGGTATGTGTATTAAAGACGTTCTTCATTGGAATGACCACATTCTCAAGACCGGCAAAAACACTACTAAATACTTAAGATTTCTATATCGATGTAAGAAATGTTTCGTCCCTCCTGATCTGGCTACAATTTATAAGTTGTTTATAAGTCCTAAACTCAAGTATAGCTCACATCTTTGGGCAGGTGCTTACCAAACTTCTTTTTTTTTCTTTATAGAATTCAGAATACAGCGTTAAAAATAATAGAAAACAGTTCGAAATCATTCTCATCTCTTAAACACCGTCGGAATCTTTCACGTCTTTCTCCGTTTATCGCTTTTTCACAGGCAATGCTCGTGCTATGTTTAACATTTTAAGGGTCTCAATAACCCCACGATGCACCATCGTAAGCTGCACTTTCCTCTCTGAATGTAGTTGGATCGCTTGGTCAACTGATTAATCCAGTACATTCTATCCTCCCTCGATAGGAACTTCGTAGTAAACGAGCTACTAACTTTCTGGGCAAAATAGAGTTGCAAAATTATTTACAAAACTAGAGTATAACTCACATCTTTGGACAGGTGCAGCTCACACTGATCTTCATTTATCAGATAGAATCCAGAACAGAGCATTAAAACTGATAGTATTTGCATCTCTTGAACACCGTCGCGTCGGAATATTTTGTGGCTTTCCTTTATTTATCGGTTTTTCACAAGAAATGCGCTCACTCGAAGAAGACAATGGCGTTTTTCCCATCAATCAAATTACCCGTGATACCCGTTTTGCTAGAAATACTCATCACTCCACATTTGAGCCTTATTTTAGACTTACTGTCAAATACAGAGACATAGATTCGTTTTTAAGTCGCCAACACAGTTATGTCAGTGGCGATTCCTGATCTTTAGTATTGGGTTAGCGCCATGGTGTGAGGAAAAAATTGTAGTTTTTAATAAATTTTTTTTTTTTTTTTAATTTTATTAATAAGGAAAACAAAACACAAGCAATACTTTATAAATTAATAACATAAGATAAAATGTTTAAATATGTATCGAAGCATTGATTCGGTTCGTCGTTCAACGGTAGCAAAACTTTCGATGACTTGATTATAAATTTCGTCACTTGCTTTTAATTATTTTTAAAGAACCTTTTCTTTAGACATAAGAGCCGAATAGCTCAATTTCTTGTGACCATGAGTACTTCGAAAGTACGTTTTTATCCTCTTCAATGCATAAAAGAAGCACTCCTTACACGCCGTTCAAGCTGGAGTTTTATAAGCTTGTACACCTGCTAAAAACTGTCGGCGACGCACGTTTACCTCCACCAGAGTAAGATATTAAATGGAGTTATCGCTTTTAAAGTCTCAGCTGATGTCGTACCTTTTGGCTATACTTATAGCATCTGCGTTTTCATGAAAAAACATTTAATTCATTCTTTAATTGAGTAAATTCAAATATGTTTGGTCAGTTCGTAATTAGATTTTTATTTACTTCTTCAGGAAAATTTGTTTTTTGGCGTTATTAAATAAATTTGTTCCCGTTCAGTTAATCGAAATATTTCAGTTATTCGATTGATGCCAACCTTTTTAATATCTTCATGCTTAATTTGTTTTATTTATATCAAATTGATCATTTTGAAGTTTTCGTTTTTCAGAATGTGTTAAAGCATCACAAAATCACGTTTTAATTAATATCTCAGCCCGACATAAAACAATTTATTGCTTTTATAACAATATTTTCTATCAACTTGCGTAAAATGCAATTTGTTTAAATTGTAGGAAATCACGAGGAATTAAAAAATTAAAAATAAAAAGTGCATCGTTAAATGAGCTTTTTTCTTAATAATCATGAAAAAATTATTTTCAAACAACAACAAATTATTTTAACTTTCTATAACTTCTTTTTTATTTGTTTAAACAATTTTTGTGTTCTATATAATATAATAGTTACTGTTATTATGAATAAATATATGTTTTATTTTTTTCTGTAATGGGTGCCGAGATATTCGCGAAAGATAAAAAAATTACACAAAACACATTTTACCAATAACTTTTGTAAAAAAAAGTTGTCAGGTAGTGCAAATTTGGTTTCAAGCCTTTCTCATAATGTCCCTATCGATCCATTAAAAAAAAATAGAGCATGCGCCCAAGGTCAGGCCCTTTTTCATGACGCTTTGACTTGACTTATACATTCTCAACTTTTATCTGAATTCTATTCAAATGACCACTCATAAAGGAAGCCTCATCGTTGGCCTGGCCCATAACTTTATATTTTATGTTATATTTTTCCAATTGACCTGTAACTAATTGAAGTGAATCTTCTGCTGTTCGCCCAGAACTTACATCATGGATTTTAAAATTAAAGTAATACCGAAACACAACGAACAATTGGAATTTCATTTGAATGTCAGAAGATTCATCTTTAATGGACTCCGACAAGGGGACGGTTTGGCCTGCCTCCTCTTCAACCTGGCGTTGGAGAAAGCAATCCGTGACTCTGGCACGGCAACAAGAGGGACCATCGTCAACAGGTCCAGCCAGTTACTAGCTTACGCAGACGACATCGACATCATCGGAAGAACCGAACAAGCTGTACACGATTCCTTCATCCAGATCGAGCAGGCGGCACAAAATCTGGGGCTGCACATTAGTGAAGGTAAAACAAAGTACATGGTGGCGTCGAATGCGAGAGGAACAGTTGGTCAAACAATCAAGGTAGCGGAGCAAGAATTTGAAGTGGTGCAATCCTTTAAATACCTTGGGTCAATAGTAGCAGCCGATAACAATATAGAAGAAGAAATACGCGGGCGGCTTCTCAAATCCAACAGAGCCTACTATAGTCTGTCAAAGCTCTTCAAATCCAGAAATCTCACCATAACTTCAAAACTACTGCTGTACAGGACCATGGTCCTGCCAGTACTCACATATGGATCCGAGACTTGGGTGCTTAGCAAAAGGCACTCCGACCTCTTAGCTGCGTTCGAGAGAAAAGTCTTAAGGAGAATTGTTGGCCCCGTATGTGAGGAAGGACGATTCCGGAGACGGTACAATCATGAACTGTACGCAATCTACCTTGAAGCAGATATCGTGACAAAAATTAAGCTCGGTAGACTCCGGTGGGCAGGGCACCTAGCTCGCATGAGCGAAGAGGAACCTGCTCGGAAAGTTCTTTGTGGTACATTCTATGGTAGACGACAGCGTGGTAGACCATGCTTGCGCTGGAGAGATGGCGTAGACCAGGACGCCCGAAGCCTTGGGGTGCGCAACTGGATGGCGTCGGCTAGAGACCGGGATAGGTGGAGAGACTTGTTGAAAGAGGCCAGGACCGGAACCCGGTTGTCGAGCCGATGATGATGATGATGTCAGAAGATTCATCAAGAATAATAGCAACAAAATAAAGCTATTTAATTTTTACAGAGGTATGACATGTTTAAAAGCACAGACACTGCTTTGATCAAATCATTTTGCCATTGAGGTACCTTTAAAACCGCTTGCCGTTTCGTATTGTTTAAATACATTTAAAAACTTAATAGTTTTCTCGGTTTAGAAACGAAACAGATTAATTTTGGCCTCTAAAAATCAAAAAATTAAAATTTAAAAAAAATAATATAAGGACCACCCTAAGATACGAGTACCTTGATACAAAAAAATTAAAAAAAAAAAACAAGATCACACCATCGTCCTTCAGAGTATCAAAAATACATACCTATCTATATTTATTCATATTAAAAATCCAGTACGGCGTTTATGCTTTTGATATTAAAAGGTATTGCAATATATGTATATGGTATTGGATATTAACTGTGCATTTTAAAAAAATCTTGTGCAACTTTATTTTCAGACGACTAAATATCATAGCATAAACTTGTTTGCTCAATTTTTTTTTGACATACTAATTGCCCAATATTATTGTACGTTTGTTGTTTTTGGTTATGTATGTATTAAGTATGTGTATCAGTTTATGTATGTATGTATGTGTGCAAATATAAAAAAGGAACGCTTCCTACAAATCTTGCACAGAGCGCAAGTTTGGCTGAGGCCGGCCCTGAGCATCCTAGTGTGTACCTTTTTCTTAGTTTTAAAGAAAACTCTTATAACTAATGTTCACTCAAAAAAAGTTGTAAATTTTACAAAATGTGGCAGTCATATTTACAATTAAGAGCAAATTTGTATACTTCATAGCAAATGAGTTCATATTTACAATCAATTACAACTGCATAATTTTTTCAATAAACTTGTCAAAATGATCACAATTTCTTGTTCTAAAACTGACAGTTTGTTGTCAATTTTGATTGTTAAATATGTAAAATCTACCTACATCAAAAAACGTTTTATAAAAAAAGTTATGTAGGTATATGAGAGCAAGAAGATGTCAAAATCAAAGCAAATGGTTATAGTTTCTACAAATCGAACTGTAAATTCGACAATAAAAATTGTATTTTGGCCACGAAATGTTGTGCAAAATACAGTAAAAGCATTGTATATAAACAATTCTGAGCCAAAAAAGTTTTCTTGGAAAGATGGCGTCTCCTACTACATCCTGAAAAGGCTGCCTAGGTATGCTGTAATGATTTTCCTCACAATAATTTTAAACAACTGCTTCAGAACTGTTACTTCCCCCAGGAGAGGAAAACAGCGAAGATTGTGCCAATTCCGAAAGAAGGTGCTTAAAACCTAGTTTCTAAGTACAGGCCGATATCACTTCTCAACAACATCAGCAAATTACGGGAAGAAGTAATCCTTCGAAGACTAAAGATATTCTGCTGTGAAAATTCCATCATCCCTGACATGCAATTCGGCTTTCGAAAAAAACACTCAGCCTTGCACCGCAACAATTTGCAGAAATCTGGAAAGAATCGAAAAAAAATGTCTTTTGAGGTCGGCCTCCTTCTAGTTAATTACAAAAAAATATTTTTTAAGTTTTTTAGCGAAAATACTCAAATATAAACTAGGTATAAACAAATAAAAAATTAACACATAGTGCACTTACCTTCAATATCTTGCCAATTAAACCTTTTTTACAAAACTACTTCCACTATTTTTTTTTGTTCGAAAAAGCATAAAAACAAAACAAACGAAATCTCGACGCAAATTGTTATTTTCTACAAGAAAACCAGCAGCTGCAATTGAATGACATTTTGCACCCAGGAAGAAAAACCGTTAGCCTATTAGAAAATATTTTTTTCGCGGAAGTTGAACGAAGGCCTTTAATATTACGCTGTACTTAACGACGAAGTGGCCGACTACTGGAGATGGCTGACCTTAGGTGCCATCACCCTTTATCAGATGCATGCACTCAAATTGCAACTCATGTGTTATCAACTTCAGAAGATTTTCGATTCAAACATTTGAAGGAACCCATTACAGGCCAGGAAATTAGACACAAAAATTACTACCAAACTTCGAAAAAATTAAGACAACGCTGCTTTTCTCTAACCTCTAATAGCCGAAAAAAGTGTTTGCCAACGAAAAATGTAGATACCTAATTAATATTAAATAGTTTCGAATAAATGTATACTACACCCTAATGTTAATTATTTTCTCAAAATCTATCGATTCTACGAAAAAAAAGTATTAGTCTTTTTTGTGTAGAATTAGATGAGCACTATGGCACTTTTTTGAGAAATACTTAAACAAAAAACAGAGTTTTCCACCAAAATTCAGCTCTGTCGCAATTCGTTCGAACTTCGAAGATACAGTCTAAATTTTCTGGGCTATTAAGGCCTAGGTACCTACCTACCTAGATTTAGGTTGAGTCACATCATAGAAATCACAACTTCATTAAATTCTTACTTTCAAAAAATTTCCAATTTACCGGTCTACAGTATAAAACGTAAATTATAGTATCTATCAATAGTAAACACTTAAAATTGGAATTGCTTTCGAGTGAATAATCTTCTCCCTAACAAAACTCCAGCAACATGTTGCCGAACTCAATGTTTACGCAAATCAATCATTCTGCCGATGCGTCTAGACCTTTGTATATAAACTTCAAACTCTATTGTGGACCATTTTTATTATTTTTTCTTTTAAAAAACTCAAATTGCATTGAGGAACCAGGATATTTTTTTTAACTTTTCTTTCTCTTTCGCTCGCCTTGCCTTAGGGTTTTATTTTCCCTTCCCAAAACTGTAGTCATCGTGTAAAATAAAAACCCTCAGCAAGTGCAACCGCATGTTGAACAACAAGAAAAGACATTATCCACCATAGCTGAGAGCTCTGGCACAATAATAATGCCGCACCATAGATAAAGCGAGAAAGAGCGCAAAGAATTTAAAATGATTTATTGCCGACCTTGTTACATTAAGCCCTTCCACCATATGTCTATTTCACTTTCTCGGCCATTACAATTTTCGTAATGTGTGTTTTTTTTTTGTGTCTCTCTGTTGAGGGGAATTTAGATTTAACCATGAATGCCTAAGTTGGTGGGAGAGAGATGAAATAAACTATACCGTCTCGTTCAGATGAATTGAAAAGCAATCTACAATGGCTATAGTTTTGTCTCTGTTCTCGTTTGCCCCTGATAAAATTCATTTCAATCCTTAAGGGGAAAATTTTTCCCCTCATAATTATGGCAGAAATGAATTTTATGGTAAGCTTGTGTGCAGTTAGAGTGAGAATAAAATTGAGTCTGAGTGGGTTTTATCTTGCACATTTTTGTCGAACAGGACTCAAAGGAGACTATAATAAAATGAGATTTATGCTCGGTCATAATAATTAATCCTGATGAAACTAGGTATTGGGCGTGCGGAAGGAATGAAATCAGAATTGGAGATTTTTCTTTTAGTCAGGTGTGCGAGCGAAACTGCAATTAAATTTTAATTTCAAATAAATGTCAAATTTTAAGGGGAATTCCATTAAATTAGGAATCTGCTGCAGTAAGAGTTTTTTTTTATGTCGGATTCGGTGAGGAATCTTCGATGTGTTTTTTCTCTGATTCGCTGAGAGTTTTTAATACGAGATGTCGATTAACATTTAGATAATTATTAAATTATATGAGTTATATTGCAATAAGCGGATAACCTATAGCTGATTAATAATAATGAAATATCTCGTTGATAATATCGGCGACAATTAGCGACGGCGGCAACTTAAGTGTTAAGTTCTGTTCAGATGAGGCGAGTGGCTTTTGAATTGTATCAGTGTACATTATATAGGAAGATAGGTACCTACCTACATTATATTTACAAACCTAGTTAGGTTTCCCTTTTGTTTTATACAAAAAAAAATTAATTCTTTGAATTAAATATAAAACAAGAGCAATTTTTCAGTCAAGATTAATTATAAGATAGATAAAGGTAGGTACCTACTTAGCAATTAAATATTTCTGAACAATTAATTTCTATTTAAGAATAATTGTTAATTATTGTACCTATAGGCAGGTACCCACCTGTCTACCAAAACAAGTCTTCTTTGTAACATGTGGATACGTGAGTATCTACCTACCTATATGGAAATACATACCTACATACGTAGATGAAGTAGTTACGTTTAGATTAGGTAACAGATTGTTTTTAATTTTGAACTTTATCTAATTGTTTCAACCTGAATGCTATTATGAATCGTGAATTTAAATTATTTAAATAAAAACATTTCAAATTTAATAGCTTTTGAAATATATAAAGGCGCTACGTATCTACCTATACGTTGGTAAAACGCAGAAAAATAAACTCTAACCGAGAGCGATTTTCAGTGGGTAAAATAAAATGTGTTAAAAACAACATAGTCTCGGATTAAGACTCCGTATCTATATAGTGCCAAGTGTATGCTGCTAAAAGAAACGTAGTTAACTCGATTAAGTGAAATTGTTTAAAATAAAGAATGTAAAATTAATTGAAAACCTTAGTTATTTTAATCGAGGAACTAGGCTATAATTCGCAATTTCCAAGATTGTTTAGTTTAAAAGAATGATGTGTTTCAATTAAACAACTAGGTACACTTAATTAATTTATATTTATTTATTTATTTCATACTTAAACAATCTTCTTGGTTAAATTAAACTACGTAATGGTTATGTTGTTTAAATTTAACGAGTAGGTATTAAGGTTAAGCAGCTAACCAGATTAATTCAATCTTACAATCTTACTCAGCAGGTAGGTATACAAGAGCTATGATTTAAGAAACTAAATAATTTTTCGTTTGATTTAAGCGAATGGGGATGGTCCGAATAACACATCCAATTCATTATTTTAACTGACTGAAGATTGTTGAAATTGTAAGCTTTTTGTAACTTTTCGTTAAAGCAATCAATCAGATTTAGTTATTTAATTAATTTATCGAGTTGACTTGTGTGATTTTAACAGGGTAAGTTTGCAGGTTGTAGACTTATAGATAAGTACCTAGTCTCACTTATTTATTTAATTTTACACGAGTTTAACGTTGTTTTTAATCAACCATTTTTCCGTGTGTATATCTACACAAAGATTAGATCATGGTTTGTGTCGAAGGAATTGAAAGTTATTGTACCTTATTGAAAACCTGCTTGGTTATCAGGAACACGAGTGTATTTTTTACTGTTTTATCTTTTTTTAAATACAAATTACCATATGTATTTCAAAAAAACAAGAATAAATTCCATAAGATTGGTAGATGACATTGTTTTAAAATTCATTGAAAGAAAACTGCTACCTAATTCATTCTTATAATTTAATATGCTTCTTTAAATTAAGAACACAGATTTAAGCGAAAATATAATAATTTATTTCTACGTTGAGACTACAAAAATTTAAATTTTTAAATTATTCATATCTAAAGCTTTCAGCAACTGCCTTTTAAATTGCTTAGATATCTACAAATGAGCGTCATTGCCAAAACTATAAAATCTTAAGTATTGAGTGGAATTTATCTTTCGATTTAAAAAAATCAAAAATAAGAAAAATAAGAAAAATAAGAAAAACAATTTTTAATCAAAAGGTCTTATCTTCCAACTAAATATAATTTTAGATAAAAATGTGTAACAAGCAAATGCTATGTTATATAAATTAAGTTCAAAGTCATTTTCCTACAGCTAGTAGATAAAAATTTTGTGGGAAATATAATTTAAGACCTTATAGGGATACCTACAATTTTAATTTATTGAATATTATACCTATCTAAGTTTAAGGTATACTGCGGATTCATTATGGCCGTCGGAAATACGGATTTTTTATATAGGTGGTATACTGTTGGCAATGGAAGAATTACATTTTTTCAATGTCGATCTTTGTTCGAATATAAAAAAAATAAGTATCTATAGTTTAAGTTTTACACATCAAAACATTTCATTTATTTTTTTTTGGATAGTTAGGTATTGAATCTTTTTTTGATCTATAAGAATCCATTTTTTTTTAATTCTAGTAATTTCTGTAAGAAAATAGAGATAAATATTAAAACAGTTTATAGGTATGTGAGCTAGGACATATGTATATTTTCGCTGGATGAACTACATTGTCGATTCCTAAAATTACCTTATCATTTATGAACTTTCCTATCAACGCTGTCAGTTACGGACATTTATTCAACGGCCTAGGTTTTCATAATAGCATCGCTATCGATCAGTGAAATCAAGCATTTTTTTAGATTTCTGGCTATGCTCGGTTGCGTCTTCATCATTTCTCTAAATTTTTTCCGATTGGTTGTCCGTTTTCTATTAAAATTTGTTAAACAAACACTTAAACATTCATTATGATAAGCTTTTGATTTACATTTTTGTGCTTAACATTGCTTATTTTTGTTTTTTTTTTTTTTTTCGTTTAATTAAAAATTCACTTCAGATTCGTCTCGAAATTGGCACGAATATAAAATGATAGAAATTGTATGGAGTGCGAATGGATTGCGGATTTATTAATACCAGATAAGTTGAGCAGAATGTCGGTGGTGCAGGAGTGGTTACCGACATTCGTTCAACATTCTTTCGTCGGATTCAGTAATAGCAAAAGTTTGGAAATTAAGTAATTGAAACTGTCACTGTTAGCTCATTCGCCGAATTCTGTAATAGGGGTGAATATTTGTAGAATCACAGCTATCACCAATTTTCTGAGGCGTTCTATACTAGTACTGCATATCTACCAAGAATTTTTATTGTTTTCCCATAATCCGTCAAAGTTTTTTTGTAATTTTCACATTCAATGTCATTCCACACTTTCAACTTGGTTGAGATCAGGCGGAATGAAAAAAGTTCACTAAACTACAAACTACACCTACTTTACACGATCTCACCAAGTGAGAAATGTGTGGGTTATACGGATTGTTGTGGTGCATAAGACTCCATGTCGTCAGCGTAGGGTATGATGTGATTTTCAAATATATTTTCAAAATTTTCAAAAAAAAAAAATTCAAAATTGGTACCAGACTGTGGCAGCGAACTCCCCTCAGTGCTTTTATTATTTTTAGAGATATTTTGGGTTGTAGGCTTCTGTTTGTTAGGTGGATGTCAAAAATATTTTTCTTTCCATCTTATCCGAATCGTACTTTCATTCATTGCTCAGTAACAAACTTTTCTTAAAAATGTAGAGATGCTAAATTCAATTCCGAATTTTTTTCGAAACAAACAATTTATTCTGCGCTATGCAACCTCTTACTTGATTTTAATTCAACAGCCGCCATCTTAGGTATTGTTCGATAAAACAGAGAAATATTGTATTCCGACACAACATCGGATCTTATTTGCTTTCGAAGTTTTGAATAGGCTAAAAAGTCAAAGCGTGTAGATATATAACTCTTGTGTTAGTATAGTTTTTGCACGTGGGGCTATGGGAACGTTCTTTGTTGTTCCAAAAGCCTCAAGACTGATTTAAAGATCTCCATTTTCTATGGAGCATTCAGCGGCGATTTTTTTCAAATATGTAATATGTAGCTAAAATCAAATCAAATGCTATAAAACTTGTATACACCTTTGGCGTTTTCCATTCAAAATTCATATTTCAATTTTGTATCAGTCTTATTATTAATAAAAAACTTCATAGATACACATAATTTACTTACGGAAAGGAAATATTAGCTTGATGAGTTCACCCATTTATTTTAAATTGCTTCCAATTTTTACTAAAAGTAATTTGCTTCGTGTTTTGGATATAATTTTTACAATTAAAATAAATAAACAAACCTAAAACCAAAGTTGTAACTTGACAGCTGCAAATTGTTTTTGGTATTTTAACAGGGAGGGGTATAGATTTAGATTTGCAGAATTGTTTTTAAATCGAAAAATAAATCAAAGGAATGCAAAAATTGCGCCATTTTGACAAGTTATAATCGGAAATAAATTGATGAATTTTGCCAATGGAAAACCACATTTTATTTACTCATTGATTTATTGCATGAAGTATCTTCTCGAAGCTTTTCGAATTGTTTTCAATGAAATTATGGTTCGATCACTTGCGACATGCACATAATCACGATGACCTGTTAAAATTCTAGGCTGTTGATCTGAACGGAAATATTTCTGTGACCTCAAACAAGACCACGGAATTGCTTCAAAAAATAGAAATGTTAAATTCATGGAGATAATTGCAAAAGAAAGACAACCGCAATGTTGTTGAAACAACAATAACAAACACGAACAAAGCTCAAATTTAATTTTTTTTCACCCACAATTAATGTCCACAAGAAAACGAAAAAGAGTAGAATGGAAACTTCATCTAATAAATTTAGAACTTTCAATTTTACATGTCGAATTGCGTTCTGCACAGGGGCGAACGCAGGTAGGGGTTTTAGGGGTTCAAACCCCCCCCCCCCCCCCCCCCCCCCCCGAAACGACCACAAAAATAAGGGTTCATTTTGTTAAAGAAAAAAAAAAAACAAAAAGTGTTATTTTCGTGCATAAATTCTTCTGATAGTGTTGTTTTTTCTTACGATTTATAGGTACAATAAGGCAAGTAATGCATTCGTAAAAAAAATCGAACTCAAGATTTGTATCAAAGTTGATATTACTATGATAGTGAAGACGAAAAATGTGGGTCCCAAAATTCTGTATGTCTGTCTGTTCGAATACGGCCTAAAAGGCTGGGCAGATTTTCGTTAAACTTGGTAGATATCGTTTTGAATTTTTTTCCCCCACACGTTTTTTTTTTCCTTTTCTTTATAAGACCAAAAAATTACGGTACCTTGCCATACGATTTTTTTTCAAAATCTTATAAATATTTTTTTATCAAAAACAGTCCCACAGAATTTTGAAAAAAAAATTCATAAGATTTTATTTCGTCATTTTAGGTAATGGTTGAAAAATTTGTTCAAAAAATGAACATTCTTAGAAGCCATCTTCGAACCAGTTTTTTGGGTTTTGATTTTCTCGAAGACAGTACAACCGATTTTAATCATTATGAAGCCCTTCCAAGGTTTAAATATTATTGCGTATACAAATGTTAAAAGGTTTATTTTTTGATTCTTAAAAAAAATTTCAAAATTTTTTTCTGGAAACTCGAAAACCCAATGCTCTTTTTTTTTGACTTGATAAATAAAAGTTTTTTAATATAATCTATAAGATCTGAGGAAAATAATTTGTTTTACCTAAAAATAAAAGTACCCACAATACAAAATGTTAAAAAATGGTTTTCGAAAATCGTTTTTTCTCAAAAACGGCTCCGAGAATTTTGATATTTTTTTTTGTTTCGATTAGTCTTTACTTTTAGAGAAGCTTCTAAAAAGTTAAAAAAAACATTGTATCTTAAGACTTTAAAAAAAATATTTTTTTTAATTTTTTAAAGAAAAAAAATTTATTTTTTTTTTTGAAAATTCGATACCTCAAAAACTGCTCAATATTTTCTTTGTAAATTAAATTTTTATTCGAACAATAATGAAAAGTTTAAATATGCGTACCAAAATTTTTTCTTAAATATGTTTTAAAAATTTTGTATACGAAAACTTATTTTTTTAAGAAACCACTAATACGAATTACAAATTTGTTCTTGCATAAACTAATATTTGCTCAAAACACATGGCACCCTGTGCTTAGCTCCAACTACTAAAAGAGTTTTAGTATTTTAAAAAAGAATTTTGTGCTTTTTCTCTAATAACATTAATTTTTGAAATTCTTAGTCTTTTACATAAGAGCAAGTTTGTGCGACCCAGTCGTGCATTTTATTTTATGTGTCTTCGTATTTTAACACAATTGTCTTAATTTGAATTGATGATTAAAAAATAGAGACGAATAGAACAGCAATTGCGTTTTTGATAATTAACATTATGTATAGGGCAGAAAACGGACTAACGAACGGAGCAAATATACCGATACAGATATCCGTGTTAATCTTAAGGGCCGATTTATGGCTAATAAATGATTACGATTTTTATAAGTTTGAGTTATTGATGGCTCCAAGGTCGGAGTGCGTTGAATTACAGCAATAGAAAAAACTCACTCATTTCGTTTGTGTGAAAGTTACAGTTACAAATGAGTAGCACATAGCAACCTCTGATAGCGTTTTGGTTATAATTAAGTAGTACTATAGTTAACGTAGGTACCGATTGAGTGTTGCCGGTGTCCTTATGGTTTTGTATAACTCTTTTTTCTATGATCGCAAAAGTACAACAAGTTATAACTTCAGGTATTAATATTCGCCAAATTGAGTTTTGAAGATTTGGACCACGAGGCGAACCTAAAACTTATTATAACTCTATTGTTAGGTACACTTATGGAATCACTTGCACTCTTTTTCTTCTTGTTGCATTAATGATATTTTACGAACCAAATAATGGCCTCCATCACAGGGCCCGTAGTAAAAGTCTATGTCTAACAATTAATTCCGGAATAAAAATGCCCAAATGGGAAGCACCAAAAACGCCCTCGCAGTGAATATTTTCCAACTTTTGGTAACATTATTCAAATTTTCCAAATAGTTATCCGTTGCACCATCTTTATGATGTTTTGTTTTTGTGATTAGCTGTATGAAATTGTTCCGATAGGTCCTATCCCTAAGAACAAATATCATTTAGTTATAACATATTTATGTTAATTACAATAAAGAATATGTAATTAACAAGTAGGTACCTAAAATATAGTAATAAAATAATATTTTTATGAATATCTCATATTTTTTTGAAAACTCAAACAGAACACAATTGTACGTTTATGATTTTTCGTTTCATTTTATGTTTCACTTCTTTGTATGTTTTGAATCAGTTGAATACTAATCTTAAAATTCGAACACAATGTTTAAAAAATAATCATACATTAAGGACTGTTCAAAAAAGAGAATAGAAGAACAAATGGGGCTTAAAATATTTATAAGCCTAAATTTTTCACAAAAACCAGACAAAATGGTAGAAAAATAATTGAAATTAATGTTACGTTATTAAAAATAGCGATTTATTTGCTAAATTAAGAATTATTTAATAACATGCATTGGTCGTCACGAATTGCAATCTGATTTTTACGAACTGTCAAATTCAAACTCTATTCGGGTTCCTTATTGTTAGTTTTAATCTTTATTTGCGACGAATAAAATAAATGCTAGGTATATGAACGAAACGTCAAAATGGATGTCTTTGAGTTCTATTTTTTCTATTTCCGTCTTTGCCAAATCCAATATTTTTGGTGAAATTTTAAATATTTCAAATCATACCTCCGAACATCTTAAGTGAATATTGTAGCTTTCAAACTAGCTATTTAATAAAGGCCCTGTATCCGCCTTTGAAACGTATAAAGAATTAATTTAGCATTTCATAGGTTTGCTGGATAAACCCTTTTACTCAGCAATTAATTTGGAATATAACATTTTACAAATGCGAAAACACCTTGATGGTAAAATTTTTTCCACGATTAGGTACATATAGCCAAATTCAACAAAGTAAATTAAGTGCTCCAGAATTCAGATTTAAACATTTCTGTGACAATAACATCTAAGTAAATGAAAAGTCACATCAGTGAATGTTTGAAAAATTGAATGTCGCACTATTTTCAATGATGAAAAATCAACTTTTGTATATTCAATTTAATGCCTGGAAAAACTCATTCACTCATTCACTTCTCGAATATAAGCTTAATTAAAAAAATAAACCATTTTTGAAACAATTTTGTCAAAAAATTTTGATGTTGAACATATTACGAGCATTTCATAGTATCTAATTTCACTTTCTTTTTGGGTTACTGAAAACGACATAATATGTACTCGTATATGTGTTTTAATACTCTCCGGACGCACAAACGCATATACCGATGAAGAATGTTACGTGATGTTGGATAAAATCTTTAGCACAAAATTTTAAAGCCTTTTTTTTAATATTAGAATGAGACTACTTCACAATTTGGTATCCTTAAAGTGGTTTACTATCTTTTTTTTAATTTTTGCGCGCTCTGAAGGAATTATGAATACTCTTAAAATATTGAAGCAGTTTGTTGATAAATTACTTCTAAGAACACCTAAACCAATGGAAGTTCGTCACATGGGAATTTATTCCATTTCCTATGGGAATCTGCTCTATTTTTCAAAGTGGAATTAATTCTTAGTCAAAATTTAATATTTTGCGAATGCCGTTGCTTAAAGGTTAGTGCGTTGGACTCCCATGTCTACGGTACGATTACTAGCCGTTACCGTCTATAGAAACAAAAATGAACATTTTCAAATGTACTATACATCTTTCGAGGAATTCACGTATACTTGTCCCTTTAAACTTGAATAGTAACTTATGATCTCGACAATGGGAAACGAAAAATCTCGCGGAATTTAATGCTGTCTCCTGATGTCATTGCCGATATCCATGAACGGGACTTGCATTAAAGAAACCGAGCACCTTTCAGTTGTCGGTATGAGCATTCTATGTAGCCAAAACCGGCAGGCGAACAAGATGCAAGACATTTTCTGATGTGGTTGTAATCCGTAAAGCCAACAGGTATTCTTCCACAGCTTCAGTAAAATATTCCATAATCCACTTGATTTTTATTTAGATAGAATCCAAAAAAGAGCTTAAAAACTGATAGTGATAGGTGTTAAAACTTATTATAACAGAATCATTACATGTCTCGAGCACTGCCGTAATGTTCCAGAGGTATTTCAATATCTTATGGCTATTTTTATAAACATTGTTCTAAAGAAATATGCAGCTAATTATATTCCTTGTCTCGAAAAATTCAATTTTAATACTTGCACTTCATACAGAAAACCCATAACCTTGTCCTCGAGCTCAACTTCAGACGCATTCCTAAGTTCAGAGATTCTTTCTTTAGCCGTGCTAAGCTAATTTGAAATGCTTTACCCGGCCCAATACTTCGTTCTCTTACAAAAAAATCAACCGAAATATTTGCGCTTCAAAGGGAGAACCCATCAGTTTACTCTCGAGCCCAATTTCAGATGTATTGCCAAATTCAGAGATTATTTCTTTAGCCGTACTACACGAATGCGGAATGCTTTACCCGGCTCAATGTTTCCATCTAATTGCTATATTCAAACGAATGTGCATCGGTATTATGTCCTTTTAAATCCTATCCTAATTTTTTAAATGTCCTGGGCTCAAAAATTGTACATATTTAGTGCGCACAAAATTAAAAATAAAAGGACCGATGTCAACGCCAGTCAGCGTGATGAAGACCTACCTCATCAAAATCCACAATTTTGTGTATATAAATTGAACCTCATAAGTCTCTTCTATTCATCGGAAACAAACTAGAATTGACGGTCTTGCTTCTTTCCAGACCAGTTCAACCAAAAATAATTCTTGTCAAACATGATTTTTTCATAAAAATGAGAATGTCGGCCTCAAGCTATGTCCAAGGACCAAATCCTCGAAATTCCAATGCAAACAAAGTTTCTTTACACCGATTTGTCAGAACAATATTGAACATATTTACATTCCAAAGAACTGTCAAAAATGACAGCTCGATTACATCTTTCAATCTATAAAAAAAACCGTTTATACAGTTAAACAGATTTGTTTAGTATTTGACGATAGAAATACTTGTGGAATGGAATTATTTTTAGAACATACAGAAATACAATTTATAAAATCTTTTAATCAGACAGAATATATCTGTGTATCGTTTCTACATATATGTTTATAAAACCACCGACGGAAATCGAAATACCCACCCCCATTTTATTTGGAGATTCCATTTTAAATTAAACAATCATGTTTCCTTCAATCCGCAACCACCAGGTATGGCGCATTCAACATTCGTTGGTTCGTTCATTCTTCGTGTTCTATCACCAAAAGGAAACGTTTTTATTTTAAAATTCAAAATCTTAAGCCCACTGTGCTGAATCTTCTTGACCGCAAAACAAAACCAATTCGGATTAAAAATGCAAACGCCTCCACTTACCGCCTTCTTCAAAATTCTCGTTCTGATTTTCAATTCTTCTTCTTATTTTTTTTTTATTATTATTATTTTAGACTGAAAAATGCGAAATGAAGTGGGAAAATGTTTATTGGCTTTACGGCATAAGCCACAGACAAGGTCATGTTTTATTTGTTCTATCACTCTCTCTTTGCAAAATTCTTAATGTTTTCTTTACCTTTTTTTTGTGTACTTAAAGGTACCTACGATAAATTTTTGTGATCATCAACAAAACAGAATAGAAAGCCTTAAAAATGGTTTTGCTTCTTCCTGCTAATCCAATTAAGGAGTTTACTCTTAAATCCTTCTCAATCTCCCCGTTCAATGGCCTAGCCTACCTTTTCTCATCCTGAAAGTGTCCTTTATAAATGTGTGTACGGACACTAAGCCGGCCGCACAAGTCAACACAACCAAGCGACAGTTTCAAAACATAACAATGCCTCTGTCTAAAGGTCCGTTTGCCGTTTTTGTGTTCTATGTCCTCAAGTTGTATTCTTATGCGCTATCCCAAAAGCAAGGATTGTAAAATGTCAAAATTTTACATTTTATGTTTTTTTTTTTTTTTGCTTTTCTACACCATTTATATGGTCGGTTTGCATTTATTTTTTATTGTTGCCAGGCAGGTAGGTATATCATCTATACCTGTACCAGGGCAGGCCATTACACTTCTACCTAAAATTCGAGAGATCATAATCCTTCGCAAAAGTGACTTTAGAATTTATTTTATTATTTTATTTTGCAACAAAATCCAACAAAAATAAAAGAAAGCATAAGCCTTTTGTGTGTTTGTCATAATCCGATGAAAATATTTTGCAACGCAAAAACTTGTTTCATTCGCACCCACGAAAGATGCACCATCCGCTCTGCTAACCAGGTAAAAACCAGGTATACCTATATATACCTATGTATGGTATTTGAGGTTTTCCACAAAATATCTCAGGGCGCAGTGTGTTGATTTTTGGCAAAAGTTTCTATGGTTTGTTTAGCAAAAGGACTTTTATAGTTGTCTTTTGGAATTACACTAACTTAGTCGTAATAGGAATGTATAAAGGTATTAACATTCCGGGGGCTATTGTATTCTATAGAAAGTGCACAAGTCAACAAATGCAATTGTTAAGAATAGAGTATTCACGATTTTATGTAATGAATTTGGTCCTAACTATAAAATTAGGCAATAACTAACCTTTGCCAGGACGAACAAAATATAGTACTGTTTTGATGTTACAAAAATCTAGCCAGACGTCTGACACATCTAATTTCTTGAGTATGTTTCTAAGTATTTGAATTGTAAGACATAAATTCGGGAATCAATTCTATGGTACCATTGTTTTACAATTTATCAACCTAAAAGGTATACCTTTATTTAAGCAATTTCAGGAATAGCTAGACCAATTTCGATGAAAATTTACACAATTTTTTTTAGAAATCGGTGATGCAAAAAATCATTTAACTTACTATGAAAACTTTAAAATTATTAACACCAAATTCAAACGTTTAAAACGGGACTCTTAATTATTTTGAAGGGTGGAGAATCCCTTTAAACGACATAAAGTATTCGTTATCTCGTTTAACTCTGAAAGGAGCAAAACTGCTGTTTATCCTTTTGAAGTATACTCGTATATTCAGTTAATAATACAAAGTCACTTCAAAACTAAATGAGTAAAAATAAAATGCACGACTGGGTCGCACGAACTTGCTCCTATGTAATAGCCTATAGGAATTTTAAAAACGAATGTTATTAGAGAAAACTGTTCATAAGGATAAAATTATTTTTTTTAAATTCTCTTAGTAGTAAGAGACAAAACCAGAATGCTATCCAATTATGAATTTATGCAAGAACAAAAATTATAAGTCGTTGTAGTGGTTTCTTAAAAAAAGCTTTTATGTACAAACTTTTTAAAAGGTTTTTAAGAAAAAATTTTGGTACGCCAATTTAAAGTTTTTATTATTGTTCGAATAAAAATTAAATTTACAAGAAAAATATTGAGCCGTTTTGGAGGTATCGAATTTTCAAAAAAAAAATGATAGATTTTTTTTTCAAAAATTCAAAAAATATTTATTTTAAAGTTTTTAAATGCAATGTGTTTTAGACTTTTTAGAAGCTTCTCTATAAAAAATTTCATTAAGATCCGTTATGTGGATAATGAAAAATTCAAAATTCGAAAAAATGGTTATAATGGTAGGCAGTGGCGGCTGGTGGGTTGTTGAACAGGTGGTGCACTTTACTTGCTCACTAAGTAGGTATTAAGATTAGAAATCGCAAAAAAACAACAATTTACATGTATATGTTGATTTTTTATTATTTTGTATAATTGCTCGAAGAATTTCGACCATGTATAAAACTGACACACTTATTACATTTAGCAAGGAATCATGTTTTTTTTATTTTTTCACTTAAATGCGTCAAATCATGGATATAGGTTTCTGTCTAAATCGATTCGCCGCCAAAAATATTGCACGTAAAATTTAAAAAGGGCTTTGGCGATCCGGCTAATTTTATATTAACTTTATTTTAAAAAGATTTATTACTGTCTTTAATATACCTAATCACTGTTCATTTTATCCCACACACTGTACATAGTACAGAATCGAACCAAAACCAAAATAAAAAACAATTACTAACCTAACTCCTACAAACCAACACTATTTAACCAGTCACGGATAGAGCGAAACAACATTACATATTCGCAGGCGCAGCGCATTCTAGTCAAACATTCTTCGGTTCTCGTGCGCCCCACGAGAGCAGGCTCATTTCTCGATACATTTCAATGAAATATCTTTTGTCTCACGCATCAGGGATATTAGCTTGTAACTCATACAAGTTATATTAGCAGTCCTCGTGCGCTCGCCGAAGCGCACGAGAATTTTTACTTACAGGCAAAGTAAGTCTTAACAGTAAAGCAAAGCGCTTACATTGGAAATTTCAAATTTTACTTGTTTATGTTCTTGTATGTTTAAAAAATAAATATTTACATGGTAATCTAAAAATAAAGATGCAGTAATATTTTGTAATTTTTAAATCTTTTGAATTGGTGGTTCAGCGCACGAGCGCACTTAAGGTACAGCCGCCACTGATGGTAGGTACAAGCTGTAATATCTTAATTTCAAACTTTTTTTTATTTAATTAAAGATCGTTAAAATTGATTGGAAAAAAATAAAATTTTATCAAAATTCTATGAGCCGTTTTCGAGAAAAAAACTGAAAACCATTTTTTTTAGTTTTTTAGCATTTGTATGGTAGGTACCTTTATTTTTAGGTAAAATAAATGTTTTTTTACTATATCTTGTAAATTATATTAAGAAACTTTTATTTGTCAAGTTTCAAAAAAATTTAGCATGGGGTTTTCGAAATATTGAGTTTTGAAAAAAAAATTTTGAAGTTTTTTTTAAAAATCCAAAAAATTTGAAAATTTGAGTACACAATTCTATTTACGTTTTTGGGGAGCTTTAGCAAAAAAAAAATTATCGAAATCGGTTTTACCGTTTTTGAGAAAATCAAAAACAAAAAAAATGGTTCCTTGGGGGGTACCATCAATAACCATTTTTCGGAAAATTTTTTTTAACCATTACCTAGCTTTAACTAAATAAATTTTTTTTGTATTTTTATTTTTAAAATTTGTCGAACAGTTTTTGAGAAAAAAAAATATTTATAAAATTTTGAAAAAAATTCGTATGGCAGGTACCGTTATTTTTGGTCTTAAAAAAAACAAAAAGAAAAAAACGTGTGGGGGGAAAAAATTAAAAGCGATATGTACCAAGTTTGACGAAAATCGGCCGAGCCGTTTAGGCTGTAGTCGAGCAGACAGACAGACAGATAGACAGACAGACAGAATTGCGAGACCCACTTTTTTAGTCTTCGCTATCATCGTAATGTCAACTTTGATCAAAATCTCGAGTTCGATTTTTTTTACGAATGCATAATTTGCCTTATAGTACCTATAAGTCGCAAGTAAAAATCTTTTTCGGAAAGAAGATTTAAAAAAAAAATAAAACACAGAGTGCGTTTTATGTTCTAGGTTGATTTTTTTTTTTTATAAATTATGGGTTGACATGGCTGTCATTGTCGGCAGGAGAGCCGGCACAGTTAGAACATGAGTTGGTCCATTGTGATGATTAACTTGGGCAATTTTATAAGTTATATTTTATTACTTGATTATATGGTCTTCTTTAACATTTTGTATGGAATATAAAGTCGGTCAAGTGAATGGTTCAAGCCTTGGCGGAAACGCGAGCTCTCTTAAGCACATTTTGCATCAAAAAATTCACCGCCTTTTGTTGTTATTTCAGCAATTTCGTTTCTAATGTTGCCCTTATGCATCGAGATTGTAGTTGGTTTGTTGATGTACAACTTTTCCATAAAATACCGCCATAAGAAGAAATTGGCAGGCGTCGAATCAAGAGATCGCGGGTGCCACAGTCGATATCACCACTTTTTGACGTTATTCGCACGGGAAAAAATTCTCGTAAAATTCGCATCATAGCAGGAGACGTGGGTGATGTGGCACCGTCTAGCTGGAACCACATGTCCCGATAGCGGTCACTAGTAACTGTTACTGATGTTTGGCATCATCAAAGAAATATGACCCAATGAAGCTGCAGCATGGCCCAAATGATGCATTATATACTGTTACTCTACGAGGGTGTTACGTACTTTGGTGTAAGTATACGTGCTGAGGTTGTAGGTCATTTACATGCTCTCTTATATCCACTACTCTCTGTCTCTAGGACTGTCAAATGTCAAGTGACAAATTTCATTCACACAAAAATTTACACTTAATAAAATCGACCTGGAACTAAAACGCACCCTGTATTATGAGCTTTAAAACCAAGAATGTTACAATGCTGGGTCAATCCATTATTAAAGAGTTTGAAGATTTTGTTTGCTTTTTATCTCCTTTATAATTCTATCATAATTGCTAACAATGTGTTTAACATTATAAGGGTATTCATTACCCATTGAGTGCGCGTATAATAAAGGGTGGTCAAGTTTTAAGGGCCGATGTTGATTTTGAATAAAACACAAATTATTTAGGAAATTATTGCCGCCACCTCGGCGGCACACCTCCATCCGATGGTCCAAATTTTCGATGACGCTGAGGCATAATTGATGTTCTATGCCGTTAATGTGCCGAATTATCTCATCCTTTAGCTCTTGAATTAATGCTGGCTTATCGACGTACACCTTTTCTTTCAAATAACCCCAAAGAAAGAAGTCCAACGGTGTCAAATCACATGATCTTGGCGGCCAATTGACATCGCCATCACGTGAGGTAACACGGCCATTGAATTTGTCGCGCAAAAGAGCCATTGTTTCGTTAGCTGTGTGGCAAGTGGCACCGTTGAAACCACATATCGTCCACATCCATGTCTTCCAATTCGGGCCATAAAAAGTTCGTTATCATCTCACGATAGCAAACACCATTCACAGTAACTGCCTGATCGGCCTCATTTTGGAAAAAAATACGGCCCGATGATGCCGCCAGCCCATAAACCGCACCAAACAGTCACTCTTTGTGGGTGCATTTCTTTTTCGACAATCACTCTTGGATTATCATTCGCCCAAATGCGGCAATTCTGCTTATTGACGAATCCACTGAGGTGAAAATGTGCCTCATCACTGAAGATGATTTTCTTCGAAAATTGATCATCCACTGTTGCCATTTCTTGCCACCATTCTGACCATTGACGACGCTTGAAATGGTCAAGAGGCTTTAGTTCTTGAGTCAATTGCACCTTGTAAGCGTGTAAATGTAAGTCTTTATGCATAACGTTCATCAACGACGAGCGTGAAAGGTGCAATTGTTGGGCACGACGACGACGAGTTGAGGTGGACGGCTCTTCAGCCACACTATCGCGAACAGCAGCAATATTTTCTGCAGTACGAGCTGTACAAGAATGCACTGGTGTTTTCACATCTCCTACAGACCCGGTTTGCCCAAATTTTTGCACTATTTTTCCGATTGTACGCACATTTGGACGATTAAATTGACCGAAAAATGCACGAAGTGCACGATATGCATTTTGATTTGAACGCCCATTTTCATAATAAGCCTGAACAACTTTAACGCGTTGCTCGATTGTGTATCTTTCCATGGTTCAAATTGAGTTAGTTTGAAATTGAGAAATGTAAAATTAAATGCAGAAAAAAAACTTGACGTTTAGGTGTAGTTCACATTCAACATCGGCCCTTAAAATTTAACCACCCTTCATAAAAAAAGACGTTTTTTTAGTTGAAAACTTAAATATATAACGGAATGCACATCAAAGTAGTTGACAAAATTGTACCCTTACATCGTCTTTGCGTTTGCTGAACACGTCTGCGGAGTGTCGTTGTCATTTTGTTATCTGAAATTGTAGCTTATTTAGTGTTAAATTTTGCGCAAATACTGATTTTTTATCTCGAACGGACACTTGCGTTATACCCGGATATAAATACGAGTAAGTTGAATTGGACACCGAATTAGCTTCATAATCATACCCTTGCACCTTGAATATGGCCAGCACACTATGTAAGTGTGCACGGGTAAGATTTTTCAACTAATTCAGTGTGTAAACTCAAAACATTTATTTTCCGGTAAAGCTTAGTACACAAATTCTCTTCAAAGTTTATAAAAGGTTAAATTTAGCAAAGCATTTAAGCCAACAGGTTCGCTAAGCAATAGAATTTTTTGTTTCCAACTTTACAACAATTATTTGTCAATTTAATAAAAAGTCAAGTGTAACCTCAACACTCTTGAGTTTCAATTGTAGAAGGTATTCACTCCACTCAATCAGAATCCTCTCATTTTCTTCATATTCCATATCTGTCAATATTTATTCTCGAGCTAAATTTTGACAGCTTCCGTTAGTCCCTAACTTTATGTGAACAATACTTTGTGAAAAAAAATGAAAATCGAAAATGAGAACTTTATGGGGAAACAATTCATCACAGTGAAACCGAAGGATCCGTTCTCTAGAAATCTTGAAAACAAATTCTTTGACATGTTCGCATAAAATTTCTTTTCTTAAAACATCTGTAGTAAAGTTGTCTTATATGACTTTTCTACTTTAAGTGAAAACTTCTTTTTATTTTTCCGAGTATCTTAAGTTGTGTTCACACTATGCCAGCATTCTGAATATTATATTGTGTATACTTATTGACGATCAACATGATCAATACTCTTTAGTCTAGCCTAGTCTTTTTTCTCCATCATGAGTGAGAAAGATGCTATTCTTCTTATCTGAAATTTAAAAAAAGAATCACGATAATAAATTTCACAATTTAAAATAATGCAAGGATCGTATACAAAACAAATCTGACAGCTGACTTTTGTGTTGATGAACACGTCCCGAATAAAAAAATTACTGTTTAGTCGACACAACTTTGTTGATTGGTATACCCATTTCAAACGGGTTGTGTTTAGGTCAACGGAAGTTGATTGGCTTTGTTTATCAGCACATCTACACTTACTCAACATTATTGATCAGAGATGGGGTGTTTTCATAAATGCATGGTTGCTTTGTTTACATGCGATCAATTGCAATCATATTAAAGTCATACAAAATATTTGCGCATGTGTTTTACGCTGCATTTATGAACACTTTTTCTTGATTTTCGTCATATGTCAATTTTTTAGAACAATATTTTAGTTTTTTGCAAACATTTACCTTTATTTTGAGCCAAGACAATGTTGTGGTGCCGTTTGTTACTGTTTTCAATTGAACTTTGAATTTTCAAGGGAAAGAATTAGACAGATGGAACAATAAAGGAAAGGAAATCATTTATATTATATACCTGTCTCTTTCATTAAGAAAGAAATTCACATTGCATGTGAGTTTTTATAGTTGCACATTTGCGCTGCAAATATTTGCGTTTTGCTTTTATGAAAATCTGACATCTATCATTTGCATTTATGAAAGTTATGCATTCGTCAGACTTTCGCAACCATGCATTTATGAAAGCACCCATGGTTATATAAACAAATCAACATAATGTGAACGCTGCTTTATACCAATTGGAATGCTTTTGGGTTGACGTTACACTAAAAAAGGCGGTTCGTTAAAGTAACAGGTTTGGATTTTAAATTCACATCACTTTGAGCCAAAAAGTGATTTTTTAGTTTTATTTGAAAAATTTATCAATGACAATATTTCAAATTTCAAATTTCAAATTTATTTATTTCTCAAATCAACTTACAAGTAAGATAACAGTAATCTTTTTAAGTTTGTAAGGCTTAAAATATTTAAAAAGGTTTCAGAATTTTAATATTTAAAGTTAAATTATTAAACTATGTGAACAAAATATAAAAGAAATTATAATTAGGAATAATGATGATTAGTTCGTTTCAAGGGCCAAATGCGAATAAAAGGTTTTCTTAAAGCAATTTATATTTCCAATTTTTCTTAGGCCAATAGGCAAAGAGTTCCAAAGTCTGACAACTTGTACGAAGAACTGGCGCTCAGATGTTAGACAGGCAAATCTTGGTTGGATTAGCATTTGAGATCTTCCAGATTGCAAGAAGTTAAGGCACTCAAATAAATAATCTGGTTGGTGTGTATAGATTATGTCACTCAAAAAACACAAAGCCTTATATTTTAAAAGACAATCGAAAGAAATTCCAGTTAATCGTCTAGAAAATGTTGAGATATGATCCCGTTTTCTCAGGTTGAAGACATACCGAGCAATGTTATTGAAAACAACATTTAATTTCTTCCTGCTTTTGAAGTCGGGACTCATAAAAATTTCACACCCATAAAGTAGAATTGGGAGAAGAAGTGTCTTAGCTAGAAGTAGTTTAGTTTCAATCGGTATGAAGTGCAGAGTTGCCCAAAGAGTACGTAGTCCACCATAAACCTTGCCAATAGTACCTACTATTTATATGAGTATCCCATGAGAGGGTGCTATTGAAGATTATGCCAAGGTTTTTGGCAGATGCAACCCACTCTATTGGGCTTTGTGCGAGCAGCAAGGGAGGTAAAGTTGAGATATCGAGTGCCTTTCGATAAATAGCCAGGGCTTTTGATTTCTCTGGGTTTAATTGCAAGTTGTTTTGAATGGCCCAATTGTGAATGCTTTTGAGATCTTCATTTATAAGGTGAATAGTATTACTAAAAGTACTCAGTGGGCCGCCTTGGAAGAGTTGAACATCGTCAGCGTATAGGTGGATCGAAGAGTATTTTACTACCCTATATAATTCATTAATGTAAAGAGAGAAGAGCGTAGGACCAAGTATAGATCCTTGTGGGACTCCATTTTTTATTGATAATAGCTGTGACCGTTTATTTTCAGCTATGACACATTGTTCCCTTCCATGTAGGTATGAATAAATCAGTTTGATTGCACTTGTTGAAAACTTAAACTCGGTTTTTAGCTTCCTACACAAAGTGGAATGATTAACTGTGTCAAAAGCTTTTGAAAAATCGAGGAGCGTTAAGACAACTGGATGGTTTTTATCCAGAGCATTTCTTATTTCCTCAACAACTGCAATAAGAGCTGTTTTGCAACTTTTTTTCGGCTGAAATCCCGACTGTTTTTGAAAAAAATAGGTTTTCCGCTTTTAGGTATTTTTGCATTTGATTAAAAACGAGCTTCTCAAAAACTTTCGAAAAAAATGGCAAAATAGCTATTGGTCTGAATTCACTGGGATAATTTTAGCTTTCTTCCACTCTGATGGAAACTCAGATGTGGTTAGGATTCTATTAAAGACATACATTAACTGTGGAAGTATATATGGTAGAATCAGCTTAACAAATTTAGGGTTGATATGTTTCAAATATGACATCGTTCAAATGGTTCAAATTTTTCCGCTGTGTGGCGGGCATCTAAGAGTTTCATTTTTCGATGACAGAATGTCTATTTCAGCATCGGCTATGTGACACGTAGCCATCTGTAAAGCGCAATGCATTCGTCGTTTTCGAAGAAGTACGGATCGCTTATGCCACCTGACCAAAAATGTACACCAAACAGTGACTTTCTGCGGATGCATTTCTACCTCGTTTGGATTGGCATCGTCTCAAATCTAGAAGTTTTGGTTGTTGATCCAGCCCATTCATCCAGGCTCATCGCTGAATATGATTTGTTTTTTAAAATCGGGGCACGAATCCAACTACATACGAAACCAAATTATAGAGTTTATACTTTCAGTTTAAGTTTCGAAAACTATGTTTTCCTGTCTTTATATAATAATTTCCTTACAAGAAAATTATACTTGCTTGCGCTTTAACTCTGAAAATATAATTCATATAAAAAAAAAATATTTTATGAAGAAAGAAAAGGTAACCTCCATGTTTGATTAAACCACTTTTTCTTTAAAATGGCGGCTGAAACCCAAAACTTCCAGCAGCGCAATTTGTGTAAGTATTCAGAGACAACAGGATAGAAATTATTAGACCGTTGGAATTTCAATTCAAAAATCTAATCGATTTCAAGCTGTTGTCAAGCAGAAGGCAAAAAATTTGTTTTTAAGGGTAATTCCTCTTGCAAGCAAGTGGCTAATCCTCCAAGAGTATCTCTTGCCATGAAAAAATTGCATCTCATCTTAGCTGTTGCTTTCGGTAGAAAATTTTAGACTTTCTCAATTCCTCAAATCATTAGCCACTGGTTCTCTACAAACTGTGGCACCACCAAATTAATTTTTTTTAAACAACTCGTTAGATTGTCAATATGACAGTTACCGCTTTCACCACAAAGTACTTTATTACTATTTCCTCAATATATTTAGCAGATAGATATGACCAACTTAACGAAGGTCTAAAAGCCACAATCTTAATTTAAGTTTATGAAAAATTTCTGAAATTCTAAAAGAAGATACGACCAAAAAACCCCTTTGGTAGATTTTCGGTTGAAATTTAAATAATTTGATTCAAAATTCCATTCCATACGATAATTATTATCTATGAACAAAACTGCAATTCACGAAAATAAATTCTCTTTATTTTGTTCCTTATATTGTGTGATTGATGAACATAATGCTTAAATACCTAAATATGTTAATTTGAAATTTAAGCCCCCTACCCATACCACATGTAGACTCGAAAGGCAATCCTATTTCGTCTTAAGAATATTTGAATTTTAGATGATCAGCACAACCAAATAGTATTTATATATAATAAATTCAACCTTAAAGGTTCGGATAATGGAGAGAAAAACAGCTAAAAGATCTTAAATCATAATTATTGCTAAAATATTTTTAATTTTTAATTATCAGACAAAACAAAAAAAAAAACAAGTTATTCCAATAACTCATTCAAATGTGCTACACAACACTTAAATAACGAATTAAAATGTCGTAAATATGTATACCTACGTATAGCTGTTTTATTTTTAAGGTAAGAAAAAATAAATATATGTTAATTTTATCGTTGTAATCCAATCCTCTAATAAATTCTATAAACATTGGAGTCCAATTCGAGAATCTATAAAAGACATTTGAAACTATCTCAGGCATCGGGTTTCGATAGTTTATATGACATGAGGCATTTCGAGGGATACATTTATTATTACAACGAAGTCAGAAATTGTAGGAAAATATCTAAGACGAAGAAATAGAATCAAACACATAAATTCACTACGATCGATTTGGAAAACACCGATGTTGGATAGATATTTCCGTTATTCGATCTTTCCGATTCAAAGTACAAAATAAGGTTTGGTTTTCTATTTTCTGTTTTGTTAACCACTGATACGCATATTAGTGAGACTAATTGGTAGAACTAGGTATATACTTAACTGCAGAAGGGTTATTTCAGTGGTCATACGAAAACAAGCGAATATAAGAAAATCACGGATTAACAATTGAAGTTTGTTATTTTTCGTTAAGTCTCGTTCAATGGCGGCCATAAGTTGACAATCTATAGAATCAAATGCATGAGTTCCATCTAAGTATATGATGTATAGAACTGACAGCTTGACTAAATGAAAAGCAAGAAAAAAAGTGACTGAACTTTTGACGTTTCTCTTCGCAAATCCGTTGACATTTGTATATGACATATGTTTCTCGAGGTTGGCACTTTCATGATTTTCCAAGTTTTTGCAATAACAATTTTTAAGATGCACTTTTACCAATAATAACACAAAAAAGGTGTACTATTTAGTGTATGTTTTTGGAAAAAATTGATCAACACATCAAAAAAAAAGTAAGAAACTATCTAAATAAAAGTATTTGGTAAGAAAAACAGAGCGAGAACTTTTACTATCGTTGTTAGCAATCCTTGCACTCAACTGGCGAGGGAGTGATGTAGCGGTACGTGTGAACACACAAGTCACCATTATCGGCTGAACGCAGCCGCCTAAAAAATAGTCACCACAGCCTGGCTGACTGACTGGACTGCTGTCATTCTGGCGTTGCGGCATTCTACTTTCGGATAACATCACGTGCGGAACTAAAATTCAGTATGCTCATTAAAGTTTCGTTTAATAAAAAAAGTCCAAAAGAGTTACAATTAGAATTGCTTGCTAAAGAATTATTTTCAACAAAAACGATATTAAACCAAATCAATAATTGTTCAAAATTGTATTTCACTTGTGCTCCATCAGTACCACATCGACAGTGGTGCACGAACAGTGTTGTCACTTTACCACAATTGTGGTAGATCTACCACAACTTTTTAAGATTTACAAAATCTACCACATCTACCACGGTAGTTCAAAATTCTACCACTATTTTTTACATTCCCTCCAAAACGAAAAATTACAAACGAAAATCTGTTACAACTTTTACAAAACAATTTGTTTGTCTTAATTTTTCTGGATGCAGCAGTCAGCCTTCTACTACATTTTCTGGACTAAAGATGGTTTCATTTTCATTTTATGTATATTTTACGCTCTCCAACAAGACATTTTATATTACAATTTTGTTTGCCTATAAAAAGTATAGCTAACACTAACACACACTCCAAGGAATTTTGCTTTAGAAGCTTATTTCTATTGTTTTTATTATGCCTTATATGATAACGATAAAAACCGTTAATTTTTGTTGTATAGCTGAATCTTGAAGTGAATTGATTTTAAACGCAGGCATTAATTTTGAATACGAAAATCAACTGAAATGTAAGTCTAGATAATTGTTTTCGATTTCCAATCAGACTTATTTGCATTTTTAATTTCTTAACCAGGAATCTTTCGAGCGGACTATCGACTTCTAAGCAAAATGAAAGCGAAAAAAGTTTTGAAAAAGACAAAAATAATCAACCTTGCACGTAAGTTTCCTTAATATTTTTCATGTAAGAATTATCCTTAGGCTCCAGATTGTTAAACAATCATATTATTTAATTATGTAAGTAATAAAAGTAACAAAATTTAAAACAGCTACATATATGTCGCAAACAGCTTCTCTGAAGAAAGAAATAAAACCAGAATATATTTGAACTTTGCCTACCAGAGCATCCATTTTCCATCTGGTAATAGTCTGCGGATCAGTGTTCGCTAGGGTTCTTTGTGACAAGATGTACATTAAGTTACATTAAAGCAACCTTAAGTGCTTTTGGATGGCAGAAATGTACGAGATTATGGAAATGTGGTGAGTGAAACAAGAACATAAGCTATCGTTTAGCTAGTTTTGAAATTAATTGTTACGTTAGAAAGAAAGTCACTACGCTACTATTTGAGATTCATCAAGAAAATGCTCTATATCTACGTACTTCAAAAAGCCTGCTTATAAAATTCCCCAACTACTTAAAATTTTACAAGTTTTACTTAAACTCAAAATACTTAAAACGGAACATTTTGAAAACAAAAACAAATTAATAATTTTTTTTAATACTGTATAGACGATTCAAATTAGGATTCAAAGATGAACAACTATCAAACATTTCGGTTTCTAACTCCCATTGTTGTATTCAATCATCCTCAATATTTTATATCATTTCTAAAACTCTGAGTTGTTGAAGTCATTTTCATAGTACTTTTTCTTGTAAGAATCTACAACAGCAGCTTCCGAAAACACACTTGCAGCGTAATTTGACATGAAACCATTTTATTAAAAAACACATACAAACATTGTGGCCTTCCTTGTAACTTCGGAATTAATCTCAAGACTAGCTAAGCGATAATTTATTTTCTTGTTCCACGCTCAAACTTTGTCATGTTTCCATACACTCATTAGTTTGTGCAGCCCAGGCACTGTCACATAACCATTAGCACCTACAGTAGCTGCAATGTAACTTAAAACAAATCTTGTCACATAGCCAGAGAACTCTTAACTCTAGCGAACACTGATCCGCAGATTGTTGCCAGCTAGAATCACTTGTTTTCTTCAATGCACCAGAGTTAAGGGATTTGTTTTTTTTTTAAATATTCTTTCAATGGGAAATTTAATGAATGAGTCTTTTTATTTAGTTTCATTTGGCTCATTCTGATGAGTACTCCAATTAGATAGGATCAAATTCTAAAACTTTGTTCACTTTTGGGCAGGCAAATTAAAGAAAAATCTCCCGATTGGCACGAGTTTTCATTTATAGGTTGATTTATGTATATTTGGCTAGATAGAGTTAGAGCAGGCAGGCAGTTACTGATTGAATCGAACAAATGCAAAAATATAACCAGGAAATTGAAATTTATAAAATAAAAGAAAATCTTCTTGCGTATTACATTAAGCTTTGTGATCAGCTAATAAAAAAGTTCGATTTTTCAAGTGTGCATCTCCAGCTGCTTCAATTCATAAGTCCAAAAGAATTTCCCTTTTATTAACATTCTATTAATATTTTATTAATATTTTAATATTCCCGTTTAACGATATTCCGCAGGAAGTTGAGATCTCCACTCTTGCTCTTTGATTGTGAAAAAGAGCCTTCTCAGAAATGAATGAAATACAAAATAAAAATCAAACTTGACGTCAAAACTATAAACAGTCTTATTTTTGCTAAAGAAATGGCAAATAAATATTTTTATTCCTTGAGCAGAATTTATTCGCTTTTATTTAAAATTTTAATTTGTTGATGGTAAGTTTAAAGTTAAAATGTATACATATAGAACAAAATATCACAACAAATATATTTAGGTATTTAAATCAATGTGTAAAAATTTGTCTTTATAAATGAATTTAAGTGCTTTAAAAATGTGATTTAAGGGAATATTTTTTTATTTATTATTATTTATAATGTATACATATACATACATTACATACATATATAATATTTATTATAAGCTCTATTTTTTCGTTTTTTTTTCAATAAATACAAAATACTGAATAAAAAATATGTCTCCAATTTTATAAAATATCAATAAATATTACCTGCCGAATTTGTTAGCATATTTATAATTTAATATTTTTGGATTTTGTCGTTTTGGATTATTATCATTTGGGAAATTACAAATCTACCACACAAAATCTAAATCTACCACTGTTTTTCATCTCAATCTACCTCGGGTTTTGAAATGCAAGTGACAACACTGTGCACGAAGTAACAATTCGGTATCCCCAAACCATGTATAGTTTCTTACCACACACTCCCAGCTCTCGGCAGTTATAATTCAGTTTGTAGAAACCATTAACTAAAGATGGCAACATTATGATTTATTTGATGAATTTTATTCAACTTTGGCGTTTATTAAATTTTAGATTATGGTTTGGAAATATGTTCACACATATGTATGTTTCAAAGATAATATCTCTCAAATGATGCCCATTGCTTGCTTCGACCTGGCTTGATCTTTCCAGAGCATTTTCAATTAAAATTTCATGCCCCAGCATCCTAACTTCTCGGAATTTGGCTTCAAGCTGTTGTACCCAAAGAAAAATATCTGGAGCTGTAAAATCGAGCGAACGCGGTGGCCTTTTAAAACCGGAAAATCGCGATTTTAGCAGATCACCGAAAATTTCCCTCACGAGAGCTATTGTTGGATGAGTTGTGTCAGCTTTGGCATTTGGCTCCATGCTGTTGGAAACATGAATCTGAATTGTTCGGTACCCCTGCCCTTAAAAAATGTTCAATAATTGCCCGGTGTTGAAAACCATCCATATTAACGGCCACTTGTTCGTCGTTTTCGAAAAAATATGATCCAATAATCGTTTTTGACGTTATTCCAAACCATATTGTGCATCTTAGTGGGTGAATTTGACGTTCAACAATTTTCCGATGCCCTATATTTTGCAATTTTTTTTTCTGCACGCTATCGTTGAGGTGAAAATGGGCCTCATCAGTCATTATGAGTTTGTGAATAAACTTGTTGTTCTCGCGGAATAATTCTTGAAATCGCCGAACATTCTGAATCCGTTCTTGTGGATCATTTACTTTCAACTCGTGAACCAATTGAAACTAATATTGAAAAAGGTGTAATTGGCATTGGCAATAAATTCTTTGCAAAGACCGCCTAGACATCACCAACTACTGAGAACTTCGCCTGGTGAGAGTTTTGGGGTTTTCCTCAATACTAACTTGCACCCGAGTAATGTTCACATTATTTCGAACTGGACGAGGTCTTCCAGCACGCGGAAGAACACAGATAGCAGCCGCTTGGTGGTGAAAATACTGAACCAATCGGTAACGGTACATTGTTGGAGCACTGGGAGCAATTCGAAGATGAGAGAAATTTCAAGTTGATCTTTATGTCTGAACAATTGAATGTCGACTTTGGTTCTTTGTTCTGTGATGAGTATTTCCCATCATACATTCCCAGGTTTTTCAAAGTAAATTCCGAAAAATAAAAATTATTTAATAAGTAAATCATAACGTTACTTATGCGCCACCCTGTATGGTGTAATACCTGTGGCCACGCAGCTATTGTGGTGGCAACCTAACGTAAGACGAACAGACAACACACACGAACATAGCTAACGAAAACTGAACTAAACATGACAGAACGAAAAGAAACGAACGGAAACGATAAGGATACGTGATCGTAAAGTTCAGAGGAAACTGAGTATCGAAAGAGTCGAGTGGCAGTCGAAGTAAAAAGAACTTGTAATCTTAAAACGCACGTAACATCATTTTTGTATATTAGATATTAAGAGGATAAATAAATGGATTATAATCGTAACAGTCTTTCGCATTTATTATAAATCCATAGTGGTGACCCCAACGTGATAGTGGCGCGGCGTAAAATTTTGTTAAAAAAAAAAAACACATTTTTCATTCGTCTGCCATTCCATTCGTCTGATTCCATTCGACTGCCACCGCGTGTGAAATATTTTTTTATTTTCACTTCCAAAAAGTTTGAAACCGAACCATTTCACAAAGTCCAGTGCACACAGAAACGGGCGCAACACTCTGTGCAAAAAGAAGTAAAAACGACAGTGCCCTTAGCAAGTCGCACCGATTGGACAACGAGGGACAACGGCAGTGCACATAGCACTCGTCGCAACAATCCAGAAATTTCGACAGTGCCCTTAGCAAGTCGCACCGATTGGACAACGAGGGAAAACGGCAGTGCACACAGCACCCGTCGCAATAAAATTAATAACCTCAACGGGAAACAAATCCCTACATCAACACAGGCACAAGGCACCGAGACAACAGCAAGAAGAATAAGTATCCAGATAAGTCACTAGTAGTTTTATTATTATCTGTATTTTTATCTTAATAAGTATAATACTTTCCTTCAAATCGAAATTTCACTGCATTCGGCACAAACAAAAATAAAAAAATTTTATTGTAAATCGGCTTCCACTTAGAAACACGCAGAAAATAACCTACAAACTCATATACATACTTACGCTGACTCACAGTACCTATTACGACTAACATGAATGACAATAAAGACTCTACTGGCACCATGACATCAGCCACAGCACCTCCCACCTTTACAACCGAAAGTCCTCAGGAGCAACCAACCACCGCAGATACTGTTGCAATCGACTCTGTGACTTACAAGCCTATACAATTCTGGCCGACATGCCCCGATTTGTGGTTTACGGCAATGGAAGGCCAATTCGCCTTGGCCAAGAATATGTCCGACGATCGTAAGTTTTATACTGCAATTTCACTCATGGATATTAGCTCAGTGCAACGAGTACGTGATGTAATAGCTTCACCTCCGCCTAGGCAAAAATTTGAGGCACTCAAAAGCGCGGTTTTGTCCAGACTGATGGACTCCGAAGATGCTCGATTGCAGCAGTTGCTTCGTGGTTTGGATTTAGGAGACAAAACACCAAGTCAGTTACTACGCGACATGTCGGTTTTAGCTGGGACCGAGTTTTCCCCCACAATAATTAAAAAACTATGGTTACAGAGATTACCAGACATGGTTAAAGCCATACTAGCAGGGAGTACGGAGGACTTAGACCACATGGCTATAACAGCAGACAAAATTATCGAAGCCACTAAAAACATACATAATTTCGAAATAAACCAGATCGAACAACGTGCTCCGACTTATAGACAAACGCATTCTAACACAGGAAGTACCCTTATAGCTCCGGTAACTGGCAAGAGTTCATCCATTGCTGAACTAGAGAAACGAATTAACGCACTAACTTCTCAGCTGCATGAACTTAAGGTAACTAATAAGAGGGTAAGGGATAGGTCATATAGTCGTTCTAGGAATAACTCAAAGAATCGCGAGAAAATAGGTCAGTGTTGGTTCCACAAACGGTTTGGCACAAAGGCAAGAAAATGTACCAAGCCTTGCTCGTTTGTTGACTGGTCGGAAAACTAAGCGAAGGGTCAAGGCTGGCAACCTTTGACTCTTGCAACACAAATCAAAGCCGTCTTTTTATATTTGATAGGTCCAGTCACAAACACTATCTTGTAGATACCGGGGCAGACATATCCGTACTTCCAGCTTCGAAATTTGAAAAATATCATCCATCCGAATCTAATTTTTGTCTTTACGCCGCGAATTCATCCCGTGTCAAAACCTATGGAAAAAAAGCCATAGAACTTAATCTAGGACTGAGGCGTGTATTCAAATGGGTATTTGTGTTGGCAGACGTAGACAAACCAATAATTGGTGCTGACTTCCTCAAATCATACGGATTGCTCGTTGACCTCAAGGGTAAACGACTAATAGATCCACTGACTAACTTGTATACCAATGGACAAATAATAAATAGCAAAACATCAATTTCAATAATGTCCAATAACGTTACAGATCCCAAAGTACGTGATTTGGTAAGAAAGTACTGCGTCATTAACGAGCCTAATTTATTTAGAAAAACCCTTCAACACAAAGTAACGCATCACATTATAATGAAAGGACAACCAGTTCATGCAAAGGCACGAAGACTTTCGCCGGAGAAACTTACTGCGGCCAAAAAGGAAATTCGATACCTCCTCGAGCAAGGTGCATGCAGAGCATCAAAAAGCAGCTGGGCTTCACCACTCCATATGGTTGCAAAGAAAAATGGACAATGGAGGCTTTGCGGTGATTACCGGGCGCTGAACGCAGATACATTACCGGACAGGTACACCATTTCCCATATTCAAGACTGCACACACCGGTTGCATAACTGCAAAATTTTCACAACACTCGATATACTCAGAGCGTACCATCAAATCCCTGTAGAGCCAAAGGATGTTGAAAAAACAGCAGTTTGCACACCGTTCGGATTGTTCGAATTTACGCATATGATGGAAGGACTACGAAATGCAGCACAGACCTTTCAACGATTCATCGACGATGTTCTCAGAGATTTTGACTTCGTTTTTCCATATATCGATGACTTCCTCATTGCATCCGAGGACGAAAGCGCTCATCTAAAACATTTAGAAGCAGTTCTCAAAAGGTTACAGGAAGTAGGCTTGGTAATCAATCTTTCCAAAAGCGTGTTTGCCCAACCAGCGGTAAATTTTCTGGGACACAGAATCGACTCGAACGGTATTCGCCCACTAACACACAAAGTGGAGGCAATCCTTAATTACAAACAACCCGAAACAGTAAATGACCTACGCAGGTTCCTTGGAATGATAAATTTTTACAGGCGATTCGTACCTAAAGCTGCACATCACCAAACACCTCTTAACGAATTACTGAAAGGTCATAATAAGAAGAATGACAAAAGCAAAATTATTTGGACCGATGAAACTCGCAAAGCTTTTAATGAGTGCAAAACGATACTGGGCCATGCAACAACACTAGCATTTCCAAAACCTAACACGGAATTATCATTAGCAGTCGACGCGTCCAACACCGCAGTAGGAGCAGTGGTACAACAGAAAATAGAAGGAAGCTGGCAGCCCTTAAGTTTCTTCTCTTCGAAACTAAGCGAATCGCAGCAAAAATACAGTGCCTACGATAGAGAACTACTAGCAGCTTACATGTCCATTCGCCATTTTCGACACGTTCTTGAAGGCAGAAATTTCACGCTTTATACTGACCACAAGCCTATCACGTACGCACTACAACAAAAATCAGACAAAGCATCGCCCCGCCAACTTCGATATCTAGATCTCATCTCACAGTTCACTTGTGACATAAGATATCTGCCAGGAGAACAAAATACGGTGGCAGACACGCTTTCAAGGATCAACGACATAACAATATCAGAAACTGTGAATTACGAAGCCATAGCCAAAGAGCAAGAGCATGACAGCGAACTTCAAATACTGCTTCAAAAAGATTCCTTGGAGTTTAAAAAGTTTCCTTTGCTCCAATCTAAAAAACTTTTATATTGTGATATTTCGACAGGTCACGTACGACCTTATATTCCTCTCCAGTTTAGAAAAATTATATTTGATGAAGTTCACAATTTGTCCCATCCGGGAATTCGAGCAAGCGCAAAAGAGATGAGACAACGTTTTGTCTGGCCATCAATCAACAAGGACACCCGAAATTGGGCTCGAGCTTGCATTCCATGTCAACGTTCCAAAATTTCCAGACACGTATCAAGCCCAATCGAAAATTTCCAGAACACGACAGATAGATTCGAAAACATCCATCTGGATATAATTGGACCGCTGCCAACTTCCGAAAACTTTCAGTACTGTGTAACCTTAATTGACCGATTCACTCGCTGGCCCGAAGCCATTCCAGTAAATGATATATCAGCAGAAACGGTAGCTCAAGTTATATGTAAAGAGTGGATTCCACGTTTTGGTGTCCCCGTGACAATCACAACAGATCAGGGCAGACAGTTTGAGTCATCATTATTCAACGAAATGAACAAACTATTGGGAGTTCACAGGATCAGAACGACCGCATATCATCCTCAATCTAACGGCATGATCGAACGGTGGCACCGAACATTAAAGGCTGCTGTCATGTGCCATCAAAATATTCAGTGGACAAAGACACTTCCATGGGTATTACTAGGATTGCGTACAGCATTGCGTGATGAATTAAAAACTACTTCAGCCAACCTTGTGTACGGTCAAAATATAAGAATACCTGGTGAATTTATACAGAGAGGTAAACAGACATACCAAACTGACTTCGCAAATCGTCTTAAGGAGTATTTTCAGCACGTCCGTCCCGTTCCAGCATCGAATCACTCTAGTATTAAACCATTTATCTTCAAGGATTTGAATACTTGTGATTATGTTTTTATCAGAAAAGATTCTGTGAGAACATCACTTCAGCAACCATTCCTAGGACCTTTCAAGGTTCTAAAACGAAATAACAAAATTGTTACGGTCAGCGTCAAAGGGAAACCAACTACAATTAGCATTGACAGACTCAAACCAGCTTTTACAGAAGATTATGCTCCTCCAGACGAAAAAATAAAGCAGCATACAAAAACAACCAAAGTTCGATTTGCAGATACGATACCATGCACAGTCTTCAAAACGACCAGGTCAGGACGAAGGATAGCAAAACCAATACGGTATCACGACGACGAGGGGGTTCACTAAAGGGGGGGGTACTGTGGCCACGCAGCTATTGTGGTGGCAACCTAACGTAAGACGAACAGACAACACACACGAACATAGCTAACGAAAACTGAACTAAACATGACAGAACGAAAAGAAACGAACGGAAACGATAAGGATACGTGATCGTAAAGTTCAGAGGAAACTGAGTATCGAAAGAGTCGAGTGGCAGTCGAAGTAAAAAGAACTTGTAATCTTAAAACGCACGTAACATCATTTTTGTATATTAGATATTAAGAGGATAAATAAATGGATTATAATCGTAACAGTCTTTCGCATTTATTATAAATCCATATACCTTTACTTCTTCAAATCTCCAAGATGTTTCATACAAATTTATCTCGTTAATCTATTAGATCCAAAATTACTCTTGTTAAATTTTCATTGGATCAATTGTTTTATAATTCGAACTGACCTACATACATATATCCATATCGTGGTAAAGTATCTCGATGATTTTTCATCGTTGGGCACAAATGACACTTTCTTTCTCACACTTCCACTTTAAAAGAAAAAAAAATAAGATACTGTCAGAGCGAATCTTGTTTTTAATCTTTAAGTGCGGTGCAAAAGTAGTATAATCATGAACGAACATTTGTTCATGTGCATATGGTGTTCCTTTCCAGCAAGCAGTATCTTTTCAGATTGAAATCATTGGAAAAAGGACATAAAGTAATGTTTCTAATGATTTTTCGTTGACTTAAATTTCCAAGTTCAATATCTGTCAAATGTTTTCGAATAAAATATTAAAAATGTAATAAAAGTTGAGAAAAACATTTTTAATTTATAGTTAAATAACGTTTACTCATTTCTGTGCAACTATTTATTAGTGCGATTAATCAAGGCAAGATTTTAAAAATTGTGTTCGACTTCTCTTAGGAATAATGGCAAACTTTTTCAATAATTTGATTAATTTAAACAATATGATTTATCCTCTCGACCATGTTGACTTTATTAGATTTACTATTTTCAACTGAGCGAAAATAAAGCTTGGGGTAGTGTGGCCCTATTTCTTAAACATGCAAACATCGGAATAACTCGAAGACAAAGGTGCATTTTGAATGATTAAAAAATCTTCATATTTTTTAACATTTTTCATGGAACTAATCTCTTTCAAAAATCTCAAACAGGGGCCAAATTACCGCATCAGTTATCGAGTAATACGTGACTGAATTATGTGAGTTTGGCATTACCGCTTACGTTATCGAACAATAAATTACTCCAATTTGACTGTTTCATTCGATCACTGATGGGGCTCACTCACTCGTCACTGAAGCGGTAATTCGGCCCCTGATTGCGGAGCAATTGAGCGAAAAACAAGATGTCAAAGAAAAGTTTTCGTTTTCTTTTAAGTCATTCATTGACGGGTTTAATGAAATAATGAAGGAATTCATTTGTAATTTTGACATGTCTTATGCATGAGAACCTGTTATCGAATTACAATGATATAAACGCAACATTTTAAACAGCCCAGTCTTTAGGTATCTATTAGTATTCACTACTTAACAAATTGCTAAATTTAAAGTAGTTTACTAAATCTTTCTTAATTTTAAATATTTTGTAACTATAGTATCGTGTTAAGTCTGGTTTTTAATAAATAAACAGTTCGTGTAAAAAAGAAAGTAAACAGAACTTTTTTGACATTTGTAAATGTCAAAGATTCATGATATGAAGTTAGCACTAACTTTATATAACTTTAATAAAATATTAAAGAAATTTCGATTGTTTTAATCAAGTGATAAGTAATACATTTTGAAGCTGATTATAAAAAAATTAGATCGACGTTTTTTGGTTGTTATATCTTTGAAGACAAATTAATGTTTTGCTAAATTTCATCTTTGGGAACAAAAGGAGGACCACGAAATTAAAAGTAGCAGTTTTCTTTCTTATTCCTATAGCAGTTTTTCTCTCAGTAGATTTTATTGTTTTCCGTTTTATTAGGCTCAAACCTTTTAATAAAAATGCAAAACCTTGAACACCAGAGCATGAACTGCGTTAGAAGTTTTCAAAGTTAATGCATTGACCTCATAATAGATTTGAAGCTGTTTCCATCGATTTATAATCTAACATAAACAATACTTACTCAACACAAAAAAAAAAAAAAAAACAACAATTCATTCAAAACAAGTTCACTTAAAACAAAATAAGGAAAAGTAGAATTTATAATAATACTCAATTATTGCAAGTACTTTTTTTGGACATTTATAGGGCTTTTGTTATGCATTATCATTCCAGGACTGCCTCTCTGTACATCGTTTATATTTTACAACCATTTTCACTATAAAGAAAATGAAAATGTAAGGGTAAGTATAAAATGGCACACTTTGAACTTTTAGGCGAGTGCTTAGTAGGCCATTTTGCCCATTTAGGGTTCTTTTATTTAAGTTTTAATTCCGAACACACTGAAATAGTTATAGGCTAACTAATTTCAGTAAATTAATAAGAAATACTTAATACTTATCTACATGAATTTACTGTTTTATCCAAAATTGAATGTTTTTTATAATTTTTTCGTCAACAAACTTTTTACAACATTTTATTGGTTCTCTTTTGTAGATGGCTATAAAGACAGTTTGACCTGTAAAATTTCAAACAATAGCTTGAAGCTGCTAATATTTCCTTTATGTTAGTGATGCCAGATAAACTAAAGAATTGTGTTACCAAAATCTTCTAATTCTGTTCGATTCTACAATTTCTAGCAAGGGGGCCCATTTTACCTTGGTGGGCCATTTTAATTTTAGGCCATCTTCCCCTACAATAAAAATGTATACAATTGTAAAAAGCAAAATGACTCTGGTGTAAAGAAATATACAATGCGTATTAAAACTTTAGAACTTAAAAAAATGTAGAAATGGGAAGTAAGATGGCTCTCTAGTAAGATAAAAATATCTCAACATTTGACGTACATATGTATGTATATGATTTGTCCCATAATATATACCCGCTATCGGGTTCCCTATTGCCTACTTACTTATTGGTTCCCTTGATCAGGTATAGGTTCACACGCTCGCCCCAATTTTGGAGTGGTCTTTCCTCCTGCACTGCCCTTTCCAATACGAATTAAAAACAATTCACTCAGATAATTTTTGTTCATTCACTTTACATCCTCCAGAGTCTAACCACCAAAGCCGATGAGACCGAATTCCTTTGATTAATGCTATATTGCTGTTTAAATAGCACAATTCGTCTGAACCTCCTTCACCAAATTCAGCCAGCACACAAACCACATAAATGTGATACTAAAGACAAAACACCAATATCTTATCCGAAGAATTTGTTGATTAAAACGACCAAAATTATCTCCATCCAAATTTGCTAAGGTCCATCAGCACGCACCGCAGTCGTAAAGCAAAACGGGAATCATCAAGGTCTGATATTGATTCGCCTTAGCTGATTGGGGATATGTCACTAAAGATCCAGCGACGACGCCATACTGGAATTGAATCGGGCTGACAGGAATGATGCATCCAAGAATTTGCATTATTTATTGAAGAGGTAGATATTTTCCGCCAGCTCATTTACAAAATTTGGACGGATGAAAGTTTGCTTGATGAATGGAACACAAGTATAGAATTTTCAGTCTGATTCTCAAGAAAGGAAACTCTCTGAGGTGTCAGTATCTTAAAATTTTTCCTATTCGAGATAATTTCCGGTATATTTTAATGTCGTTCGTCAATAACCTTAAAGGCCACGAAAGTGCCCCATAGACCAAATAGAAACGGCATATCTTAGGAAAAATCAAGGAACATCAAATCGACACCCAGAATCTATTGATCGCTGAAAAATTTAGTTGTTTTGACGAACGCACTTTGGACCTTTGACCGATTGTCAAAAAGGGTCTTAGACCTGTCAACATCGTTTTTGAGAGAATTGTGTAAAATTCTCGTTTCCAAACGACATACAAGCACAATCTTTCAAAAGTCAGTACATTTTCAGTCGGTGGAACTTTTGTGAGTATTGAGGCGAAAACGGACAGTTGAGTTCAACATTACATAAGGGAAGTAACAAACATATGCTGATGTCATCAAAAAAGAAAACAGCATTATAGTTTTTTGGACTTTGCTTAATTGGACTCTACCTACTATAAATTCAAACAGGGTGTTCCTTTTGGGACACTGCAAAATCCTCGCACTATAACCTGGGCCTTATCACCAAATCCGCCCTCGTCCAATGTAATCTTGTTTAGCATCATAAGTCTTCGATCGTTAAGAGGGAAATATGCCAAATTTTGTGTATACTTACTTGATTTTATGACTTCGAAAAACAAGTCCAGTTTGACTGACTGTAAATGTTTTTCTAACATAAAACTTAACTCTTCTATTGTTACATAATATGTTAATTTATTATTCTAGCTCATGAAGTTATCAGGTTCTCACTCCCCAGTGTCGTTTAATAAATAAATATCAAAAGCGTCATAAAATCAAATTTTCTGCGACTTCAAACAAATATTTTGTAAGTTCTGGTTTAGCACCTCAAAACATCCGCTTTCTGTGACGACTTTATTTCACTCAATCATTATCTGTCATCGCATCATAGGTGGGTGTAAATGTAAATAGTTCACAAAAAAAATCAATAAAATCGACCACCATAAACTTCAAGAGAGACCATAAATAATAAAGTGTAAAGGTTGACACGCCGAAAATATAAAGAACAACAGAAAACTGAGCGAAAAAAACTCTCCCAAACCGCACAAGCAAAGTCAATAAAATATGACAAGAAAATAAGCTAGAAAAGTGGTTCCGTCATTCTCTGTCAGTCATTATCATTAAGCCATTCAACAGCGTCGCATCCAAAAATGGCCAAAAGGATTCCACCATTCACCCATCATCACCCAAAGCTGTCTGCAAGCCAGCAGAACCCATATCTCCATACTCCGCCAATATTATTGTTTGAATGTGGGGAATGGCGATGGTGGCCAAGGCTCAGGATCAGTGTGCAAAGTCCGCAGTTGACCATGGATGCTGCTATTTCGGTCGGCTGATGCCGCCACCATCGCCGCCACTGAAAATGAATAATAGCAGCGCACCGTTTTCCACTTTCGCGCTCGTTCATTAAATCCTTTCATACATATACGAGTATAGATATAGGAATCTCTAGGTATATACCTATGGCCAGATAGATTATGGTGGTGTTGGTTCGAAAGGAATACCGTCCGATACCATCTCCATCCCCATGCAGTGATGACACATTAGCGACTCATAATAAATACACAAAAAGATAAAATGAAAACAAAAACTAAAACCAAAAGGACAAGTTATTATCCTTATGAATTTATCAATTGAATTTTGCGAAACTTCGAATATTTCCGAGCAAAAAAAAAGCAGGACGCTCTTTAAATTTTCGTTCCCGATTCCGGTTGCATACACAGCCAACAGACACCAATACATATTAATACATCCACATGAACGGGAACAACAAAACAGGGCGCAAGGTTGTTGATTCTGGATGAATAATTGCTGTATGCTGCCTGTTTACCAAAATGGGAGGACTGAACTGGAATACAACAAGAAAAAAAATTATTTTGCCGGCTACGACGACAACGACTACGTCGACGACGACGACGGTAACAAAACTGCATGTCATCGTCGTCATTGAGGCCTGTCAGTTACAGATTTGTAGGACACGTGAAAGTTTTTGGGATTTTATTGATTTTTGCGTTTCAATATTTAGGATCTCTGAATGTGTTTTAAAGCGGTTTAAGGTTATCTTATAGATAATTTATATAATTTTTAAAGGCTTTAATATTTTTTTTTAAATTTATTTAGATTGTTTATTCAATCCCTGTTTAGGCTTCCATAAGTATCTCAAGCCGTTCTCTCGTCATATTACTGCATAAGGACGTGCCGTTTTCTTCAACGTCGTGTTTTTTTTTTTGGTAACAAAACGTGATAAACATTTTAAATCCCGAACCAACTAATATAAATTTCAATAATCGTTTCTCGTAAATTTTGGCAAAATGAAATTATGTTTTCAATGTATGTAGGCCTTGGATTTTGGTAGCTACAGAGCTGTGTACGTAAGTAGTTAAGCGTGGTACGATTATCAGCGGAAAAGGGGGGTTTTTCGGAGTACAAATCATATTTTGCTGGTCGTGATTTGTTTTTTTAACATTCTGTATGAATGATCACAATATTTTCGAATTAATGTTAAATTGGTGAGAAAATTGGTTTTGAACATATTTTTAGTGACTTGGTAGGTGGGTATATGTATAGATATTTTGACTTCGCTTACATAGGTTTAACTGGTAAGGAAATTGTTGTTTGATTAAGGTTTGACTGTAAGCCATAGATTATAGGGAAATCGGAGGGAGAGTAGCTTGTATTTATTTAAATGCTTAGAAATCTATATATCTGTTAGATACCAACTTTCTTTAAAGCCTAGAAATAATAATTTTGAAATTAAAGTAAGTTTACATTTTAAGCTGCGATTAGAACATATAGATTAGATACCTATTTCCCCTTGTCGAAGCTTATGTAGTTCGGACTCTGAGTTCTTAAGTATACCTATGTATATCTGCTGTACTTAAGACAAGGCTTAATGATTAGTGAATTTTCACTTCACCGACGGATTTTTATTTTGCTGTTATTGTTCTCAGATTTAAAACCAACGATTTAGCTTGAATTAACAGACATTCAATCAGGGTTTAATAGGTGATTATAGCCAATCATAATTAAAAAGAATATTAACTTTGACAGCACCTATCAAAATAATTTCAAATTCATTTTATCTTATAAACTATGGAAAATCATTGAGATACTTTAGCACGATATGGATATAGGTCAATTCGATCTGTAAAATTGATCTAATGAAGATTTAAAAAGATTAATTTTTAAACTAAGTACTTAGATACTGAATTAAAGAAATAATTTTTTACTGAAGTCTTCGAGATTTGAAGAAGACTTATGATAAATCCAGAATTATTAGAAATAATGTCAGAATCTAAGTTATGTAAGACAATAACATAATATTTTATTTTTTCTTAAATATTTTTTAACTTAAAATATACTTCCAGAAAGTGATAATTATTTAGGCTGCCAAAATATTCAGAATAGAGCTCTGAACGGAGTCCGATCATGTCGAGCATGCTCTGAACCTCCTCTGAGTTGTTTTTGAAACACACCCGCACAATTAGCTGTTACCATTTGTAATGTCCACCTGTCAAATGCTTGTGTTAAGCATTTAACTCTGTCTGCTTAGTTATTTTATTCTGAGCTCATAGAGCGCACTCTGAACACACTCAGAACAAAACAAGAAACACATATTCGAAGCTCTTGACACAAAAGAAACAAATTTTATTTCTTGACAACACAGGCTCTGCTCCTTACATAAGAAAGAACACTACGCAAGTTGTTCAGTGCCAGATTATCCGAATTTCAGGGTTAAACTCGAGTTGACTTCTGAAAGAAATTAAACTGTTCTTAATTACAACCTCGGAATAACTCAGAGTTAACTAAATTAAAATTGTGATTTAAGTCTGTGTCAAGTGATTATTGTAATAATTATAAATTGTGGCATGTCAAAATTATTGAATTGAATGCAAATACCGAGTGGGCCAAATAAGAACTCGCTGTGACATAACAATTGATCATTAACCAGAATACAGAAAAAATCAATGACGGAAAATTTTTTATGATATTTTCTTAAAACGACGTTTTTGAAAATTTTTATTAAGTTTAGCATCATACTTTCTCTTATATTTTATTAGAGTTAAAATCATCACTTATGTAGATATTTTTTTTTTTTTTTTTTTTTTTTTGAAGTAGCGTGATAACTTCATATAATGAGTCTTTGACATTTACAAACGTCAACAAAGTTCTGTTTGCTTTTTTTTTGAACGAACTGCATTGCTTTAGGTGTGTTCAGATACAATTTTATTAAAAAACTAGCTTTTGTACAATTTTAGCTGAAAAATGTAAAAAATTAATAAAAAGTTAGAAAATTACTTTAAAACTAACAAATTGTCAAATAGTATCATAATAAAATTCTTCTATAGTTTTATATTTGCATTTGAAATACTCTTTTTTTGCCTGGTTGGCTTACACTAGTCTTGCTGTTTAACTGATGTCGCTTACACCATGGCAAACTTGCTAAATTTTATATTCGAACGGAGACTAGGCTTACACCTAACACGTTGAAAGAAAGGTACAATTTTTAACAGAGTGTAGAGTATGGAAATATTGGCTTTTTATACTCTACACCAGAGGTAACAAGCGTAGAGATTGCCTTATTAGCTCGTTTTATCTTCTATTCAAGTGCAACTGACCAAATGAGAAATTCCAAAAATATGCAATATACCATATATCTTTTCATTTTTGGAGTCCAAGCAAGGCCCACAAGATTCGGAATTTGCTTTATTTCTGAAACTGAGTTTAAAGCAATGTTTCCACTGACTATGGCACAATAGATCTAGGTAGCAATGCAAACCCGCTCCCTACTTTCATTCATTCTACTGACTTAAGGTCAATTTTGACTACTGACGTCAAAAATTAAGCAAAAGAGAAGTTTGTTTGTTTTGAATCGGTATTACCTACCCTTGTCAATCATCAACATTTTTGATAAACTGGTAAATTTCAATCAGATTTCAGATTAATTGATGCTTATTACGAGTACTTCTTGTCAAAAGATTTGATATTTACCAAAACCAGTTAATTAAAGCTTCTTACTTGTCGGATAAGTTTAAACTTCATTTGTTTAAATTGAAATTAAACATTTTTTTATGACAATGGAATTGATTTTAAGAGAATGTATTTCACTGCAAAATGTCAATTCAAATTCTTTTAATTTAAGTGCTTGCTTATTATTAAAAATTATTCCGATTGAACAGTTACCTACATATGTATGTTTTTTCTTCAAAACTTAGCATATATGTACCTAGGATACATACATAGTTCTCTTGAATTCAACACGAAATTTGTGGTTTAAAAAAAACATTACCCTTTTGAATGACAACCGCTTGTAACCAAAATGTTTTGTTCATTGTCAATAGTTTATTTTGTTTGTTACAAAAATTTCTGAAAGTGACAATTCTGTCAAACGACCAATATCCAGGTAGTTGAGTTTATTCTTACCGAAAAATAAAAGACCGGTCAGCAGCGTTGCCACAAAGTGCCCGATCGGGCCATTTGGCCCTCTGTTTTAAATTTTGGCCCTTTGCCCGGGCCAATTAGAAATGGCCCCCAAATCTAAATTTTAGAAGATTTAACATCACATCATATCGTGTTTAGTAATAATTAAAATTAACCATACTTAAAATGGAACTGAATTTATTCATTTATCTAGTTTAATGATTTGACTCACGTCAGTTTCGTCCAGCGTGTTGACTTCTCTGACGTCATTTATTTTCGTCATCTATCAAAGCGTTTATGTTAACTGGGCTTTAATAATAAGCGAAAAAAATTAATAATCATTAACGTGTTTTTTTGAATGAATTGCGGAGAAACGGTTGTCCGCAGAAAAAAAAGTTTTGGAACAAACTAAAACTGTAATAAATTCTTAATTGGTTATAAAAATAATCTTACGAATCGGACGCAGTTTGGCAAAGATAAAGCCAGTTAAGGCAAAAATCATAAAAACCGTTATAACTCGAAAACGGGACGAAAACGAGAAAATTACCTCTTAAGTTTTCGACTTAAAATGACCTCGGGAATCCATGGTTTTCGTTTGGGGCGGTGACTGTGAGACACCCTGTATATTGACTTTGCTAAGGAGTTCGATAAAGTAAACCACCATATACTAATACAAAAATTGGAATCCATTGGCTTCCTTTCAAATATTTAAAAGTGGTTTGAATCCTACCTAAACGGAAGAAAATAGTTTGTGGGTATTAATGATGTACTATCAGATCTAATTTAGGTCACATCAGGAGTACCACAAGGAAGTTACTTGGGCCCTCTTATATTCTGGTTGCTGATCAATGATATCACTGATTTCTTAAAAAATGTTTCTTGTTTGATGTTTGCGGATTACATTAAAATATTCCGTCGTGTTACGTCAATTAATGATTGTCATTTACTCCAATGTGATCTTCATCGCTTCTCTGAATGGTGTTTAGCTAATCAGCTTTTGTTAAACGTATCAAAGTGTCAATCTGTATCATTTTTTAGGAGCCTATCATATATTCCTTTTCAGTATTCTATAGAAGATACGGAACTCTCAAAACTTAACGAAAAGAAAGATCTCTATAGAAGATACGGAACTCTCAATACTTAACGAAAAGAAAGATCTCGAAACTGCGCTTTAAATCCCATATAGACTGTGATTGCTTAGACTGTGATTGCTAAGGCTAACTCTATGTTAGGATTCATTAATCGGAACTCTAAAGAGTTCTCTGATCCTTTGACTCTTTGATCTCATTTCTTTGCGTATGTAAGGTCATCATTAGAGTATTGCTGTGTAATTTGGGATACATTTTTTCAAGTTCATTCTAATAGGATTTAAAACATACAAACATACAATATTCATACCCCAACTTATAAAATTCGGTGTCAACTTCTTGGCTTATAATATCTTGTCGTTCGTCGTAAAAATTTTGCAATAATATTTTTGCGCGATATTATTACATCCCATATAAATTGCCCTTTTCTTTTGTCTCTTGTAATTGTGTATGCTTCGTCAAGGAATCTTCGATCCCTTTTCCTTTTTAATGAACCTCATCATCGGGTAAACATGAACCTTTAACTCAATGCATTAGAGAAGCCAAAAGTATTATTTGTAATTATATTGATTTTTTTTCTCAACAAAGTCGAGAATCTTTTAAGAAGCACATATTGATCTAATTCGTAATCCGGTGGTATTAAGTTATTATTTTAGATTAAGTTCATAATTTTATTTTGTTTGCTACACTAATTAATTATTTGGTTTTCTATTTTTCAATAAAAAAAAATGATTCGGTAGTCTGCAAGATTATTATATATTATTTGTATAAAACTGCTTGATGAAATAAAAATAATTAAATAAATCGTATAGACATTTGTGTTTTTTTTCGCCGCTTGTTGTTTGTTCGTTCGCTGTCCAATTCATATATTGAATTAAAATATGAAAAAAGGAATATAAATATTAAAATAATATTACTGGTGTGATTTATATTTTTTTAAGATATTTTAAGGTAATTCCCAAGAAATCAAATCAGACGACATTGTAAAGATCTGCTTTTGCTGCCTATTACATAGATTTAAGAAATGCATTAAATAAATAATGCATTAAATAAATAAATAAGAACAAATATTAATATATTGTAGTTTAATGTTTTAAGGACGGATTTGTAAGTAAAATATTTGGCCCCAACTTTTGTCAAATGGCCCTCAAAAAATTTCGAAATGGCACTCTATGTTTTTTCCTTCGCGGCAACGCTGCCGGTCAGATTACATTGCTGTGTTTAAATTTGGATTAGTTTACGAGTTCGGTAAACATTCATTGCAAACATTTTTCTCTTTGAACAAATATATATGTATGTATATTATTTCTATAATTAAAATAAACAACAACCTAGAATTTGCTATAAATTAGTGAAATATATAGTTAACAGTAGATTGTACTAAACGAAAGTACAACAAACTAACAAAAAATAAATTTAATAGGTACCTACTGAGATCAATAAAAATTCTAATCATATGCATACATATAGGTAGGTATAGTCATTCACAATAATTGCAAGTTATGCAATACATTCACAGTAATTTATCAATGCGTTCATTTAAAACTAACAGTTCTGTCTATGAGTTTCATTTTTAATCAATGAAAAGATATTTTAATATTTGATATTTGTTAGTAATAATTTAGTAATAGCATTAAGAACTAATGGGGTTATTATAATAGGGCACTAAGAACATAGATATTTGCTCGTTTGTTTTTTTATAAATTTATTAGATATCTACTTAATACATACATATTTCCAAGTCTCTTTCCTCGTTATTTCACATGTTCTTAACTTATTAATTTACCAATTTTATTAAAGTCAGAATTATGCCAGAGTTTTTCATTACCTATTCATTTTCCAGCTGACTCAAGACACATTTATGGAACAAAAAAGTGGGTAAAATTTTAGAATATGATGATGTCAGAATATACGCATTTCATCAGTTGGAAAAAGACAAGTGAAAACTAAACATTACAATTTAATATACGAATAGTTAAAAGCCGAAATAGCTCCGACAATATAAAATTTTGGACCTTTAAACTATTAAAGGGCTATGGTTTTAAGTAACTTATTGGCAACTCAGGAAAAAAATATATTCCGTCGGTCTTATATCATATTGTTTCATGGCTCTTGGAAAGTACCTTTAATAAAATAGTTAAACGTTTTCATTTTATGAAAAATTCATTTCTTATCTCTTGTACCTGCAATTGTGGCACAATTATTTTGAAATTCTTAATTTTGTTGATGTCTATAATGCGATTATGTTTCTATCATATTTCTTCACGATTGTACAAAAACAAATTGAAAAAAAAAAACAATTAAAATGTGCCAAAAAGTGAAGTTAAATCTAAAGTTCATAACTTGAGAAATATTTGCAAGAATTACACAAAATAAAGCAAAAACAAAGTGACAGTTCGGTGGGAGCAAGTGGGAGTTCTTTGATAGCCTTTAATCAAGGTTATATAGTTTAGGCCGCAGCGATTTTTACTTAGGCTAGTAAGCGATTTCAAGCAATTGATCGCTCAATGAATGAAGTGCACAGCTTTTACTCGCTAGAAGTAGAAATCGATCAACCTTTTAGTTGCTTTTATTTATGCTGTTTTAGGTAAGGAAAGATTGGATAAAAGTGGCTATCGCCGGCGGCGGAGAACTGAAATACCAATAGACGAAATGTTACCCCGTTATAATACCATATGAAATAAGTCCGAAAAAACGAGTATACACCATAAACTTAAATGTATATAATTATTATATAGATAGGTATAATAACAAAAAGCCTTTAACTTTTGTTTAAGAAGTTTCACTTGAAAAAAAATTTGTTTGTGTTTTAAAAAACAAAATAATATTTTAGAGGCCATTACGGATCGCAGATAGTTTAAACCTATTGAATTATAACACTTTTCGTGACAAGAGATATTCGTGGAGATTTTTCCACTTCTTTGCAAGAGGCAGCAGAAACATCCCGGAAAAAAAATATAATTTTTAGCGGCTGAGAACCTAACCTTCTGTATGATTAGGTACTTTCTAATGCTCGTTTAAAAGTTGATAAAAAATATTTCTATAGCTGCAGCTAGGCTAGTATTCTAACAAGACATATTTTTCGTTTTTTTTTAATTTTATATCGTTGAACTTCTGTTAACACCGAAATCGTCGACTTAAAAAATTTTAGCCGATATTCAATCACTTTTGTAAAACTGACGTTTATCAAATTAAACACTTTTATACCCGTATTAAACAGGGTTGAGTAAAACAGAACATTTGAACGCGTTTTTTCGAGAATTCAACTATATAGAACCCTTTGTCCCTGTTTAGATTGCCATTGTGAATTATTACTAGGTATGCCAAGACGAAGATTTAGGGAAAATACCTACCTCCTCAACGATTTCACCGACAAATTTGAGTCTATTTTAACAGGTTTTTTCTGTCAAATTTGTGACGTTTTGGGTAGTCAGTTTTTATACTTTTCTTTATAATCTAAGCTCATAAAAATGTTAAAACGGTAGGTATACACATTTAATTTAATTTAAACACGTCGTATCCCCTTGACAGCGCTGATTATAAATTTAAAAAAAAAAACATTCACATCCGTTCCTTGAACGGATTCATTCATTGACTTTTAATATTGCAGAATTTATAAACCTACCATTAAAAGCAGATGTTCTATTTAAAATAAGACTACAATAACCACTCATACAAATGTCTTATTAGCGTGAATACATACATACTTATATGCGGTGCTTTAAAAGAAAATTTCCATATTTAAAATGCATAGATCAGCAATATTTATAAATATTGTTTAAATTTAGACATAAGCCATCCGATTTCAAAAAGTTATAAATAAATATTTTCGATTATTGTCTGTTGTTGTAAGTTGTATAACTTAGACACTGGAATCTGATGTTTAAACCTTGACTAGAGAGAGAGATTGTATTAAATTAAAAAAAAAAAAAATACATATTTCCGAGTCATTTGCAACTGTCTAAAAACACATGAGCGCGTGGGTAAAGCTATTAAATGTAAGTACCTATAAAAATATCCTTACATCAAATTCAAAGAAAGGTTTAAGCTGGAAAATAAACTATAAGTAGGTAGGTCAGTGGCGATTCCTCTCAGTTAGCAGGTTTATCGCCGCTAAACCAAGAATTTAAATAAATAAATACTACTATGATGTACATTTTATATTGAAAACGTAACTTTCAAATCATTTTCCTAAATATAACACAAAACTACCATACTAAAAGTATACCTTAGCGTTAAAATTTGCGATACCAAATTTCCTACAATCTAACACCATTGACATATGGTAAATACCTACACAAAACTACTTAACCTACCCACATTAATATTCTAAAATCATACTTACTAACACAAACGCAACACAAAACTCTCATGCAAAAATATATCCCTTGAAGCATTTATAGCGCGAAAATTTGCGCTAACAAATTCAATACAATTTATACAATACAACATCGTTTGGCTACAACATGTCCTAAGCAAAGCCCAGCTAAATAATATGAAAGCGTTAGCGCAAAAAATTGCGATCAAACAAGAGAGACATCAGGTTGAATGAAAGAGGAGTAGCCGAGTAGGTATAGTCGTATAGTAGAAGTAGCAGGTAAATTTTCTGTGAGTTCTCTTGCTTGTATGCAGTAGAAAAAACAAGGCATGAAAGGGTCTGATTATTTGTGTTGTTATTTGATTGGCCTTTAATATCTGGCGACATTAAGTTAGATACTAAATCTCAAAAGTTAAGTACGAAATAAACATAAATCCTAAGATCTAAGATCAGTGTGAAATTAATTAAGTATATACATATATTTTGTATTTGACTGGATTTTTAATATGAATAAATATAGATATTTTTGATACTCTGAAGGACGATGGTGTGATCTTGTTTTTTTTTTAATTTTTTTGTATCAAGGTATCTTAGGGTGGTCCTTATATTGATTTTTTAAAATTTTAAGTTTTTGATTTTTAGAGGCCAAAATTAATCTGTTTCGTTTCTAAAACGAGAAAACTATTAAGTTTTTAAATGTATTTAAACAATACGAAACGGCAAGGGGTTTTAAAGGTACCTCAATGTCAAAATGATTTGATCAAAGCAGTGTCTGTGCTTTTAAACATGTCATACCTCTGCAAAAATTAAATAGCTTTACTTTGTTGCTATTATTCTTGATGAATCTTCTGACATTCAAATGAAATCCCAATTGTTCGTTGTGTTTCGGTATTACTTTAATTAGAAAATCCATGTTCTGGGTGAACAGCAGAAGATTCACTTCAATTAGTTACAGGTCCAGGTCAACGATGAGGCTTCCTTTATGAGTGGTCATTTGAATGGAATTCAGATAAAAGTTGAGAATGTATAAGTCAAGTCAAAGCGTCATGAAAAAGGGCCTGCCCTTGGGCGCATGGTCTATTTTTTTTTTAATGGATCGATAGGGACATTATGAGAAAGGCTTGAAACCAAATTTGCACTACCTGACAACTTTTTTTTACAAAAGTTATTGGTAAACTGTGTTGTGTGTAATTTTTTTATCTTTCGCGAATATCTCGGTACCCATTACAGAAAAAAATAAAACATAAGTATATTTATTCATAATAACATTAACTATTATATTATATAGAACACAAAAATTGTTTAAAAAAATAAAAAAGAAGTTATAGTAAGTTCAAATAATTTGTTGTTGTTTGAAAATAAATTTTTCATGATTGAAAAAAACTCATTTAACGATGCACTTTTTATTTTTTATTTTTTAAGTCCTCGTGATTTCCTACAATTTAAACAAATTGCCTTCTACGCAAGTTGATAGAAAATATTGTTATAAAAGCAATAAATTGTTTTCTGTCGGGCTGAGATATTAATTAAAACGTGATTTTGTGATGCTTTAACACATTCTGAAAAACGAAAACTTCAAAATGATCAATTGGATATAAATGAAACAAATTAAGCATGAAGATAAAAAGGTTGGCATCAATCGAATAACTGAAATATTTCGATTAACTGAACGGGAACAAATTTATTTAATAACGCAAAAAAAAAAACAAATTTTCCTGAAGAAGTAAATAAAAATCTAATTACGAACTGACCAAACATATTTGAATTTACTCAATTAAAGAATGAATTGAATGATTTTTCATGAAAACGCAGATGCTATATAGCCAAAAGGTACGACATCAGCTGAGACTTTAAAAGCGATAACTCCATTTAATATCTTACTCTGGGTGGAGGTAAAAGTCGCCGACAGTTTTTAGCAGGTGTACAAGCTTATAAAACTCCAGCTTGAACGGCGTGTAAGGAGTGCTTCTTTTATGCATAGAAGAGGATAAAAACGTACTTTCGAAGTACTCATGATCACAAGAAATTGAGCTATTCGGCTCTTATGTCTATAAAGAAAAAGTTCTTTTAAAAGAATTAAAAGCAAGTGACGAAATTTATAATGAAGTCAATGAAAGTTTTGCTACCGTTGACATTTTTAAACATTTTATCTTATGATATTAATTTATAAAGTATTGCTTGTGTTTTGTTTTCCTTATTAATAAAATTAAAAAAAACAATTAAATTAAAAACTACAATTTTTCCTCACACCATGGCGCTAACCCAATACTAAAGATCAGGAATCGCCACTGAGGTAGGTATATACTGCCACTTAAGTGCAGGTATCATCACCTATGTAGGTAGAAGGTAGGTATACCTAGATATCTATTTTTTATTTCATGAAATACCTACATCAATCTCATTTCATTGAGGTGTCATCGCCAAGCGTTTCTCACTCACGATAGTAAAACCATTGTATATAAACTTATAAAGCGACATTCCTTTACTTGTCAGGGTACCAGGTTGCGCTTGCAACAAAATGCCTCATGAGAATACTATAAAGTTTATATACAAAGGTAAAACTGAACGAAACTAAACGAAAAGTAAAAAACGGCAGTTATGGCGATTTCCTACCTATTTACTTTGTTTCGTGTGACTCCAATAACCATAGCTTGCCCCCGAAAAATTTCAGGGTTCAACTCTAAAACTATACTACCGACGCTAATAATCATTTTAATGTCGATAGTTTATTTGAAAACGTCAAAATACTCTGATTGAATCAAACAATTTTCTCTTTTTACAAAATGGCGGATCAGTGTCTTGAAATGGAGTTTTATGTTTTTTTTTAAGAAAATGATTTTTGTTGTTAGGTACCTACAGTCTTTAACATGGAATAATTTTCTGAATGTGTCTTCTATTTTCTTTCGTACACTCCTGAAGGAACTTGCAACATACGATGACGCCCAATACAAGCAGTTATGAATCTAGTTATGCACCCAATAGTATTTACCTAAAGCTAAAGTCTAAGGCCTTTTTCAAAAGTTCAGATTGTAGTAAGTAAAAAGTAGGTTGGACCAGTTTCAGTTCCTTAGATCTTTAAATTTTATCCCCCTAATTTAAGAGATAACCTAAATAGATTTCTCATCTACCTAAATTGAACATACCTATACATAATAGAACCTACCTTTACAATTTATTCAGTTTTTTTTTTCTGATGCGAAAAGTAAAAACAGGCAAAACATAAGATTAAAATGGAATAAGTTGAAATTGACTCAATTGATGAAAACATAGAAGTTGAAGGTTGAGTTATCATACGAAACCAAGCGAATTAAAGAAAACCATTTGATGCTCCCATAATTGTGAACTAGGTACCTATACTAGATACTTTTCGCTAACTTTTCTTTTCGAAATTGATAGTAACTTACGAGCGAACCTCACTTAAGGGTATCTGACATTCGGTGACATAGAATTCAAACAAGAGACAGTGAGTGAGTTTTATCATAGCATCACCTTAAGCCCAAAACTACATTTTCTGTCAAACTTCATATAAAAATACACATAATAAAATTTTTTAGAAATTGTCTTATTCATCTATATATCTATAGCTTATGTTTTCATCTCGATATTGAACAATTTTCCAAAGCCTATTTTCAATTGAAAATCGGTTTCTATTTTCCAATAAAACACCACTTATTTCTTCTTGTATCGAAACCTATCTAAACATCGACGGGGAGGCGAGGACTTTTATGTAGATACTATTGGTAGGCGCCGGCCACAAAACTCGAATAAAACCCAACATCACCCGCCGCCGAATGTGTGTGAGTTTAAATAAATAAAACCATAAAACGCATCGCATTTGATTTACGACTTTCTAACAGAATCACTCGTTACTCGTAGGTACCTATATGGTATGGCATGGCATAGCGTCCTCTCTATTTTCACATTTTGTTTACATTTTTCGGCTTTTTTGACAACGTTATGATGTATCGACTGCATGTGCGCCCACTTGTCAAATGCGACAAACTTCGTGTAAACAAAAAAAAAATCTGTTTCCACACAGACTATTTTATTCAATCTGCTCTTAAGTGATAACTCTAAAAATTCAGTGACACCTGGAAAATTGATAGACACAGCTAAGCGGCGGCGGCAAACGGGCGAATTGAATGCATTTTCTCGTCTGAATAGATTTAAAATGGAAAATGCACTGTCCTCTTCCGGTTAGTTCTTGCTTACCTAACTATTTTAATAATTGTGTTTTTCGTTTTCTAAACAAAAACTATAACTATCACCTCTGCTGTACCACGAACCATTGCAACAACACGAAATACAAACAAAAAAAGGTCAAAGCTCATCATAACTCATCTGAAACCATAAAATAGTCGACAGGGATTAGCCAAACATTAATCCTTTGTTGCATCTTTTCCTGTCGGTGACTTTTTCGTTGCGTTCAACATATAGGAAGAAACAAAACGAAACCGCACCAGGAAATTGTTTCTTTGGAAATGCCAAACTCCGATCCCGCACCGTCTGAGATCCGCAGGTATGAACTTATCTGGCATTTGACAGTTGTGCGGGCAATCAAAACTGAGCGAATCAAAAAGTCATATATCGCACTCTCCCTTTCGTTCTGCTTGCTGGCAAATGATTGATGGTGTGGTCTCATTTCTTGACAAAAGGTCTAACTTTGCACACTTGCACTCGTCAAACAAACACACAAAACTACTAGAACTAATACCCACACAGCCGCACAAGCACCCGACTGAACACAGCTGCAGATCAAATAGTGCAATTTTTCATTTTCAGCCAACCCGTTAGCTTCTTTGCGTAGCCACTTCTCTTGTATTCGCCCCAAGAAGACCTTTTGGCTCCGCATAGGAGCTCCGCCGTCGCACGAAAAGAAGAAGACGAGGACTTCACAAGCAAAAAAAGAAATGTCAGTGCTCCAGTACAAAACACCCAACTTAGAGTGAGAAAGGGAGAACGCTTACGCGCGCAAAACACCAACTAGCACTTGACACTCAGACTCAAGTGACGTTTTGCCAAAACCAACAACTAACTCAACTAACAAGAAGAAATATCTCTCCTTCATTTCTCTGTTTGACTGATGGAATGACAACCTTCTACCCAGAGCGAGACAGAGTGAATATCATTCCTCTCCGAAAACTTACTCCACAAATCCAGCCCCAAAAATACTTTCTGAAATTCTTGGGCCCCACATTTTCTTTTCTTCTTGACGTTTTTCAAGTTTTTTTCTCCTCTTTTTTCTTGAGCGTATTAGTGGGATGGAAAAACGAGATGGAGGACAGTTCGTTTTTTTATAGGAAATCTGTCAAAACAATGAAATGAGATAACAGGAGAATCCCAAAAAGGCATCTGTCTCTTTCGCAGAGACAAAAACAAACCATAAAATTGACGGCAAGCACGTGCACACATGTGAACCTTTCCCAAAAACGATATGAAATATGAGCAAAACAAGAGAGCGAGAGAGTCGATTGTTGTTTTTTTGTTTTTAATGTTCCTGCCAAACGGTTTGTATAATGGCGATGATGAGAGGCCGGTTACACCTCTCGTATACGTCACACACGACACGTATAGCGAATATCAGTCAAAATTTTAAGTGTGTGTTGTAAATCATTTTTGCCTCTGCTGGTTGCTTGCTAGGTTTTGTGTGCGGAGCGCATTTTGAGTGTGCGTTGACAATCGGTTGAATGAATGAATGAGAGATGATGATGATGACGACGACAAAGATTGGGATGGCTAACCCCCCACCCACAAGACATAAGTTCTTTTTTTTTAAACTTGGCGAAAATTCATTGGACATTGGTGGTCGCAAATGGGGTGGGAAAATTTATCAAAAACCAATTTACAATTTGAAAAACTACAAGAAATTACATTTTCCACAACTTTTCACTTCACGGTTACCTATTTGTATTCAAAATAAATGAGCTCAGCGAAAAAGCTCCTTGTATTTCTGAATGAATGAAATAATTTTGAAATATCTTTCTATTGACGGATTAAGCCAATGAAATGATATACATCCCACCGCACAGGTGTCGTCTCCATAGCACACATATACGCACATAAGCTTTTATTTGTTTGCCGTATTTTTATTGTATAGACTAATTTTTTGCTGAAGGAAGGCGTTACCTAAATGCGGCCCCACACACAATCAATTTTGCAACCTACAATCTACAAGGAGCGCTTGTCTCTCAAAATTGAAAAAAAAAAAAAAAATTATATCCAACACCAAACCATCATCAGCCAGAAAACAGCACAAAGTAGGCACTCAGTTCGGTTCATGTTCTCTGGCATTGAGCTCTCGAGACCCGAACCCGACTACACTCCACACATTGTCGTCGTCGTCGGAAGAGAAGGCGCATGCATCATTTCTGGTGCTGATTGAGCGAAAATTCCACACCACGCCGAAAAATAACAAATGGGATTGGTTTTTAGTTGGTACTTTATATCTATTGCTTTTAGGTTGCTGTACTTCATAGGCAAAAATCAACACGCGCGCACCCTCGCATTCACTCACATACGCCATAAGTTAGGCATTTATCTCCCTCTATTGGCTGACAGAAGAGGCGTACTGTCAAATCAGTCATTCCTCCGCATCGAGATGGCTTGATGGTGTGTGCTTACCATGCCTAACCATCCATCTCTTACACTCCATGACGTCTTCAAGTTTACCCCTGCCAAATTTTCTAAAAAAAATTGAAACAGCACAAGTAACATCTTGAATACCTATACATCTGTCTCCTTTTCACCCATTCAAAATGTCTACCTCATGCTGGCAGCCGATATGTATGGGTGAACTAACTGTTCCTGTATGCGTTACCGTTCGGAAAACAACAAAAATGTTTCTCAACTTACCCCCGCCAAGTTTAGTTCACACATTGATTGACAAGCCCAGTGTGTATTTGCCTTCGAAACGCGTACGACGTGTGTAGAACACAACAATAAAATAACAGTAATAATAATAATAAAAACTAAAAACCCCTCATAATCATTATTATTACAATTCGTTTCGTTGTGTTTTTTTTTGATTCTGATTTTGTGTGTTCTGTGTTTTCGATTTAACCCACGAAAATAAAATTTATTACATTTATCTACTGCGCTGCATTACCTACATTTTTATCAAAGCTGTTTACACCTTGCAATTCTCTATATAACACAGTTATACGAGCGACGGCGATACGAGTATACGAGTTTTATTAATTTTTTTGTTGTTGTCAAAATCGTTAAATATTTTTGTTTCTTACACTTTTTTGCAAAAATACATAAGAATATTAATTATATGATATTGCCCATTGCATAGTTAAATAATCCTAAAACAAAGGGATGGTTGCGCCTAATTCAATCAATCAATCAGTCAATCAATAAAAATATATTTAAGAAGCAAGAATATGCAACACAGTGTCGTCGCGAAGTGCAGCAGTAACAGCAGCGATTAGAGTAACCCAGCAACATCGTTGCTCGCAACATCGGGGAAGCAACAGAGAGCAGTGCAACATCAACCCGCACTGCACTACCTACCAACTACTACAACAACAACAACAACAACCATTCATCAAATCAATCGGCAACAGTATTGATGCAGCACGGGAATTGCACGCATTCAATGTCTTCGTCTTCGTCGTCGTTGTTGTCGTGTCGGTTCGTCTCAATCCATAAATTCGGTTTCGCGTTTTAACGTCGGGTCACATCATCATCATCGAACACACATCATTTATATACCTTCAACCTACTATACGCCATCTTTGTTGATTTGAATGAATTTTGATTTTTAAAATCAAAAAACCGGATTTGGAAAACAAAATATAAAAGAAAAAGTGCGCGCATACTTATTTATTAACACAAAATGCAATCAGCACATTTTTTATGACAAAAATGCCAGACATGAAACACTACTTTAAAATAACGGATTTTCAATCACAGAGCTCAACTATGGAACATGTCACGTTTAACAGGCTGTCTTGAAAGTAGTATCCCGCCAAATTGTGTCAGTCTGGTCAGAAATAGTGTCCATCACTACTTTCGTGCGAAACACAAGTTTTGTTTATAAGTTGTTCTTTAAATAATAAAAACATTTATACTTAATAATTTTATTTTGTTATAAGAAAAAAAATAGAACTTTAATTCTGTAACACCGTTCGGTCTTTTGAACTTAGTGAAAATCGGTTTCGCGGTAAAAAAATATTAAAAAAAAATCTTGTATACGATGCAACTTATATATAAATAAAAAAAATATCCTTTCATTTAATAATTTTATTTTGAAATTGATCTCAAATTTAAATTTAAAACAAAAACACGTGTATACCTACATTAAATGACTATAAATCACCTTAACGCTATATTTTTTCTGCACTCGAACTGTAAGAAATAATTTTTAAACAAAAGATCCCCCAAAGCAAGCAAAGGATAACAAATGTGCCTATAAATAAAAAAAAATATAAAAATATTCAACAAAATTGTATATGACCAAATTTAAATAAAAAAAAAATAAAAATAAATTATTGTGAATTATTTTTTTTTCTTTTCTACAAAAAATAAAATATTTCTCTCTATCGCGCCAAAAAATAAAAATCTATTGTGAATGTTAGTTAAATTGTTTTAACTTAATTGAAAGAAAGAGAGTTATACAGAATATATATATAAAAGAAAATAAAGGATACAAATTGTTATATTCAGTCAAGAATACAAACGTGAAAATACAAAGAAAAAAAAAAGTGAATTTAAACAAAATTGAAAACTAAAGCAAGGAGCTTGGCGGATTTCGTTGATTGCTTTTTGTTCGGGAAAAAGTAATCAATTTGTTCTGTCAAAAGTGGCACAAGTCGGGCTGGAAGTCGCTCCTCGAGCATTAATGGCTCAACCTAGGGTGAGTTTGACATATTTATTTTTTTAACTTATTACTAAGCTAGGCATCAGTTTTGAAGTCAAAGTGGTTAATTTTAAAATTAGGAAAGTGTAAGCGTACATTTAGCGTCGGCAAAACATTTATTGTGAATATGCCAACGGGGGTTATTAATTGCTGCTGTTTGAGATTTTGTTGACGTTTTGATGGGGTCAAATTAATTTATTGTTATTCGGAAATTTTGGAAGTTCAGAGGAGTTATAAATCTAAAAATTTGACAGTTGACAGAGTGACAACCAATGTCAATGGTAAATCAGAATGAGTAATGTCCTGATGATTAACGAGGCAAGGTCACTAGATATTGAAGTCAATTTAATAATAAAAAACCGTACAGGCCTGCAGTTTTGATTGGATTTCAAATAAGAAGATGAGATGATTTAGTAGCTAGCTATTTCCCTACAAATTCTTTATTAATTGGGATAGTCCAATCAATTACTTTTTATATTAAGTGCACCCATTGATGCCAAAATAATTAACAGCTTCATATTTTCCGAAGTTCGTTATTATTATTTGTGTAGTGTAGAAAGTCAAAGTTGACATTAAATACAGGTTACCTAAATATTATTTACTCCGTCGGGGTTTTTAAATTTCCACAATTATTTCTTAACGTTTAAACTTTCAACTTGGATTAATTATAATTTTGACATCCAACTTTTTGTTGCTTCTGAACCCTGACAGTTGGCAATAAATGACATGAATAAATGTCAAATCTATTTGACCTACTGTCACATGGTTACATCTGAAAAGATTGTTATACGAACAGAGAGCAATAAATATTTTTGTCGAGTTTGAGTCTTACAATCTCTGTAAGCTAAAGTTTTTAAACAGTTAAAAAACACACACATTTTGTGTTTTAAAAAGTTAAGAAAACAGAGAAGATATATATTTGTTGAAGGAATAATGAACAAAATGAGTTGGAAGTCTTGGAAGATTAGTTTAAAAACATATATCCTGCACATACATACATAATGTAGTTTTAAGCTAGAAAACTAGTGTCAAAAATTAAACTTGGGTTCAAATCCAATTGAAATCCGGTCAAAGGATTTATTTTTCTGAATGACACCATGTTTGTTGATTTTAACTGTCATAAGGACAATTTTCTTAGAAATAAACCTGCTGGAAATAAGACTGACAGATTAGGTGCATTTTTTTTTTATTTAGAAATTTTCTGCAATAGTGGTTTTCGAGCTAAGCGGAATCAACTGTATTTAAAAACAAATAAATAGATACCAACCTTTAAATAAATTCAGTGATAATAATCAAGAAAACACCGATAGGTTCTACGTCAATGCTCTCTTAATGTATTGATTCAGTTGTTAAATTCTCAAATTAAAACAAAATCAATAGCGGGTTAATATTCAGGGCAGATATTCGGCTTTTAGGAGGTGTATGGGTGCACCTACATATATTAACAAAGTTAAGTAATCTTAAAAACTTCTATATTTCCAACAACTCGACTATTGATGAAATTATAAATTGTAGGTATAGGTACCTCATTAGTTCTCAGTAGATGAATTAAAACTATCTATTTATAAATTTAAGATGTTGAATCCAAACATTTTAAATAAAAACAATAATTTTGAGAGTTTACTTGAGTTATTTGTGTGCTTATAAATACACCTACTATACAGTACAATTTTTTTTTGATCTGACGTTAAACGAAACATTAGTCGTTTTTTTTTTTTTTTTGAAAAAATTCAAGACTTTTTATACAAATTCTTCGGGATTTGTTGAAGTTCAAGTTAACTCTCAATCATGTAAGATTAGGTCCAAGTAGCGTTGCCAGACGTCTGATTTACCCTAAATATTCTTCCTAATGTAGCTAAATATTCTTCAGTGCATTGTGATTTAACCTTAAGAAATTGCTTTTAAAATTTCAATCAAACAAACCTTACTTAACAAAAAATGTAGGTATTCTTGCAAACTCTAATCTGTCATTAAAATTGACGAAAGAAAAATGTTTGCAAATCACAAAAAAGTCATTTAATTAGTAATTAATAAAAGAATTTATTTATTTTGATCTACACGCATATTGTGATTTTTTATTCTGTCCCGGGCAATATGTTGAAATTACGAGATTTATCATTATTTTAGCCATTTATCCCGCCGAGGTGTAAGAAAAATCTGGCAACCCTAGTCCAAGTACCTATGTATATCCGGTTAGAATCTAGTCAACTCAACTGAACTCCCGAAAAATTAATTTCAATAAATTGAACTCTCCAATTAACTAGGAGTTCATCCAAGATAACTGCGTATAAGAGATAGTCTTGACATATCGACGCCATAGTCCTAATATCTCGTAACTCAATTTTTCAAGAGATATTTAACGTGTTGAAGTGAAAATTGTGTACTAGAAATTGAACAATTCTTAATCGAAGCTTCGTTAATCGATGCTAGCTATTATTAAAAGTGAAGTTTAGTAAAAATGAAGGAAGGTATTCCGGAGGTATTGCATGTAATTCATCAGCTCAGGAGGTTTTGGGGAGTTTATTTTTTTAACTCGATAGAGTGCATACCTACAAAGTTCTCTTATTAAAAAAAATTGAACATTTCATATAAATAGCATAGAAATAGAAACTCTAGATAAATAGGTATAATTTATTGATATTTTCTTGGCAAGAAGGATGAATCCTTTTTATTTGGGGAGAGTGCCTTGGCTTATGAGCTATTTCAGTAAAAAGGCAGTTCGGCTTAGGATATGATGAAGAAAGGTATTAAATTTTCGGCTGCAACCTTACAAATATTTTAACTTAGCTCACAGCAGAATTTGTCTATTAGATTCGAAACATTTTGTACTATAAAACTGTATAAAATGACTAAATCGTATTTTTGTGGCTCACGAGGTATTAGATTCTATAGAAATAAATTAGACTTCAATACTAGATTGAGAAAGTAACTTATAAGAACATTACATAGATGCAGAGTTAGTAAAATCTGATTTAACTCAGAGTTTATTTAACAGGGAGAAATTGGGTATACTAGGGCACAATAGATCTAAAAGTCGTGGTGTACTTAAACCCCAAAATAATTCATTCATACTTACTACTTTGTCTAGACACTTTATGCATAAATATACCTATTTATTTTGCTTAAAATGAGAATTCCTGTTTAAAAAATTAAGAATTTAAAAAGAAGAACGTTTATTCATCGTTTTCATAAGAATTTTCTACAATTTTATTTAGTCTTTTCCGACATTTTTTCAATTCAATTTCTTCTCAATTTACAATATGTTTGTATGATTCGTAAACATCCTCGAAAGGCTTCCACTTTTTTTTTTTTTCATTTCAAACTGCACAATGAAAATTTCTTTTCACGTGAATAAATCAGGCTTGCTTATCCAACACAATGTAAGATCGTAAAGGGTACATGGAGCTCCAAACTAGCGAAGATTTAAAAATATAAAATAAAAATGTGTTACATTATAGAACTCATACTCCTTGTTGTAATTTGGCCTTTTATTTCCAGGAAATTAAAATAAAAACGGCTTTCAAAGCCTGAGTTACCTTTTTTTGATCTCCAATTTCGTGAAGATAAAAATATACTACAAACTTCTAAAGAATATATGTTATCTAAATATAAATAGCCTTAAATAAATATTTTGTGGTACTATTTTCTCCAAAAGTATTTACCCAATTTCGATAAATTTTATGGTTGGAAAGCCACAATTGCGCAGATGTGCAGAATATACTTGAGATACGCATTTACACACTGTGAGTCATTTTTGTTTTTGCACTGTTGAACACTGCATTTCAAAAAATAAAATTAAAAAAAAAAATTAATTTAAATTTCAAATAATTCAGATTTTTGTCTCGAATCTCGACAAAAGGGGAAAGGCTAGTTTACGATTAATAGATTTCGTCAATTTTTGTAGATTATAGGTCAAAAAAGATATTGTGCATCAATTAAAGATTTTTTCAAGTAGTTTTATCTTTCAAGTCTTAATTTTTTAATTCTTCGCCTTCTTGAGATCTCACAAATTTTGTTCCTTCGAAAAGTGTAAAGTATTTGACAGCAAAACTAAGAATCTCTTCTGAGATTTCTAAGATCTTGGAAACCTAAAATAACAAACTCAAATTGAAAGTTTTTGCGACCTTTAGTCTTAAAATAACTTACTTTCAAATTATATCTATAGGTACCTAGATAGTTCTTCGACATGTATATTCATTGTTACTAGAAAAAATCATCGTTCCTTGCGTCCAGATTTCGCGGATTGGTCCCTGGAAGACGGCAATAATCAATTTTATCAAAAAATTGTGTTTCATTCACGGTGATTCACCACAATGTGAGCAAGTCAGAATTTCATTTCTTGAGTTGGACAAATTATATGCGATCTTCTAGTTTACGGTGTCAAACATAGGTCCATAATACATTTATGTGCAAAAATGATACATGCATTGGAATACGCATTGGAATCAATTACCAGCGCCCATATGTCTTTCCAGCATGTTAAAGCAACTTCCCATGAAACGGTCGACTTACTGAAAAGTCGTTTCAACGACATAATTAGGTATTTCCCGAAATATAGCAAAGAATTGGTCACTACAAACCTGATATACCACCACTCTACCCGTAAAGTCTTTGGTGTAAGCTGATAAACCAAAAACTAGTCGATTAATATTGTATGAGGTAGAAGAAACGGCACAAAAACATGTCGAAAATCTTTTATTTTGGTTCCTTAAAAACACGTTATATATAACTATGCTAATAATGGAATATTTTCTGGCTCGATAATATACTCGTAACTAGTTCACCTTCACTCCAGGCAGACGACAGAATTGTCATTTCCTATTCCTATTCTAAAAAAATATTGTTAAACTATTTTTTAAAATAAAAAAATACATATCTATCTAAAAAGTTCAATCGACAAAATTCAGTTATTCAATTTAGTTTACTCCTCGGCAGTTACCACATTGCAAGTTGCATAAACGATATTAAAATCTTTGGCAAATACAAAATTTAGAGTCCAAATTAACCTCTAAAATCATTTAAATATCTTTTTTGCCATTGCAAAAAAAAAAAAAAATTCCACCCATTAATGTTATAATATTGATTTGACATTATTTCATTAGCATAGCAATTTAGCACTATACCATCAGCAATAAAACCAAATAGACTTAGATACAATTTATTTAAAAATTAAGCAAACATCCGTTGGATATCACAAATCTGCGTCTGCATCCTTGATTACGATCCAAATAAAAATTCCCATCTTTCAGCAAAATTTCACATTTGCATGTTAAAATATCACTTTTATTGGGCAGATACAGTTAAATTTTATAGGCAGGACCTAGGTGCGTATGTATATGTTTGTTTTCCCAATTTTTTTTAAACTCACCTACCTATTAGCAAGTGTCTGCAATTTTTTATTGTTAAACATATCAATTTTAAAAACAGAATTATGTTTATTTTTGCGGATTACCACCTACCTATTTAGATGGTAAAAAATTGTAGATATTTTTTTATTTCATTTTTTTTTTTAATAAAATACCAACAAAAAAAAAATTAGTGAAAAACCGCAGTACAATTTGTGTGTTTTGTGGTTTTATTTTGCATTCAAATGCATTTTATCTGCTTCTATGGATAAAATAAAATTAATGTCCTGAAAAATATAAAAAAAAAAATATCATCCTTTGAAGATGTACTTACATACATATATTTTGCGTAGATATAGGTTTATTTTAATATTTTAAATAGGCTGAGGGATGATGTAGGGTGATATAGGGAGAGACGTATGCCTGGCATAATTGTTATTTGTTTGTACAATTTTCATTTGCGGTTTAATTTTCGATTGTATGCAATTTTTTTTTTGTTAATTTTGCCTGAACCATAACAAACGGATGTATATAGATATAAAACATGTATCCCATATATAAGTAGATGTATAGATATATTTGTTAACCCAAAACTCCGACCACCTATAGCCTAGCTTTAAACATAGAGGTGTGCAATTCAATTTTATTGCTATACAACCGAGCCATTTTACAATGCGGTTTTATTATTTACATGATGGTTTGTCGTCTGTTTTTTTTTTTGTGTTAAATTTTATTTTTATTCGAAGTTTTTTTTGTTTTTTATTTCACATTTGTCAGCAGGAAATGCATCAGAACCACCATTTTTCTCCCAAATGAATTTCAGGTTTTGTGATATAGGTATCTGCATTTGTGCATTTGAAATACCGCCATGTATCTGTGTGTGGTGCATATATACCAAATGAAAAATGCAACCATTTTGTTTTTTTTGTTGAATTTTTTTTTAATATAATTTGATTATTTTATTCCCGCATAGGGAGTGATAAAAAAAATTATATAATTATTATTTTTGAATGCAAAAACACGCATTCCCGCAGCTGTGTGCGTGGACTTTGATACAAATTGGTGGTTTTTTGTTAAAATGTTTATCCACATTTTCCCTTGGTAAGCCACAAATTAAAAAAAAAAAATGTCTGATAAAAATGTTATAATACCTTGGTGGAGTTTGTTTTTTTTTTTTTATTTTTTAGTACCTATAGAAAAATCAGGTAGCTATGAATAGTTTTTTTTTATATGAGAGAAGATTAAATTCACTAATGGCAAATAATTTATACCTATCTAATTGAAAATTGATAGTGCAGGACTGAAATCATTTTTTATTTCAAAGCCCCGAGGGCTCTCTATCTATATTTATTGTTTAAGGTTTTGTTTTATCAATTTTAATGAAAGAGCAAAATATTAATACTTAGTTCCCACATCCCACCGAACAGAAATCTGAGATTTCAGGTCGAAAATATGTTGGGATTTCAAATTAGTGTAACAAGATTTCCTTCAGTTTTCATCAATTTGAAATATCAAAAGTTTTCAGCCGAAATCTTGTATTTAGTTTTAGTAGGAACACAGTATGAAATAAAATTCAAAAAACATTAAATTTACACAAAAATCTAAGAATAAATTTAATTCGAAAAAAGTATAAAATTACAGAAAAATAATTTAGAATATTTATTTATTTATCTAAAAATTAAATAATATTTTCATTTTAAATACTCAATCAAGTAAATAACTCCCTTTTGCTTTTATTTTATTTTTTTACTGGAAAACAAATTGATTTCTGATTAAAATTTTTATTTTTCTTAGTTCTTAATAAAAACAATTGGTTGTTGCTCTTTTTTTGATGTTTTTCTATTAGTTAGTAATTTATTTTTTAATAATAATATGACCACAAAAAGACACTCGAATATAAATAAAATAGCGAAGTGCGAAGGGAAATTCTTTCTACGTCAGGATTTAGACATTTAGATTTTAAAAATAAGCGAAGCAACGCAAGAATAAGTCAGCTAGTATTATATAAATCTAGGTTTACCCTACAGCCAATCTCAAATGTGTTAAACAAAACAAATATATCTTAAAAATTGTTCTAAAGCACTGATATTAGCAAGGTGCAGTTCTGCATGCAGTAACGCATGCATTTTATCTTCCTGATGGTCATGGATTACTTCTAAAATGTAAATAAAACCGCAATTATTCCTGTTATTTATTTAAGAACATATTTATTGATATTGTTTAATGTTTTGATTCTAATTTTGATTGAAACATTTTATTCAGAACGGATTTAAGTAAAGCATTGAAGAAGAGTTAAGTTCGGACTTATATCTACACTTATATTAAACAACAAATAAACTGTTCTCGGAATAGTAAAGTGATGTTTATCACAAATCTACTACAATACGTCAGAATTCTTTTGCTTTACATTCTATGTCTACCTAAGACTGTTTACAGATTCTGTCTATTTCTAACTTGTGGTTTTTAAATAAAAGAAAACAATAAAGAACATCACAAAAATAAACCTAAAACTAATGTTAATTGGAGTTTAAAGCATGTTTTGTAATAGATTAATTAAAAAAACAACAAATCAGACAATTCTATTTCTTATTCTTTCACTAAACCACCTTCTTCAATGGTGTAACTTGTTAAAAGTAAGTAAGTAACGACACTCAGCAGACATTTACTTAGTTTTATTAATGAAACTCTGCACTTAATCCAGGAATTAAAGATAAACTGCCATTAAACCGCTGTTATTAATTTGGGTGTTAAAGAACACTTTGTTAAGTCTCCAGTAAATTATCTTTAGTTTTACGTTCTGCTTGTTAAAATTTTTTGGGAGTGATCAATATGAAAAAGATATACTTATATACTATATTTATATTAAGAAAAATATTTATAATTTTTTAATAATAATGTTATCCGAAAAAAGTCTTCCATCTTTGTTTATTTAATTTTTAAACCTTTTCCAAATGCGCCTTAATACTTTAGTACCATCAGCGAATATTGTTTCCAATGATTCTTTATGTTCGAACTAATTTCATGCCGCCTAGTTTTGATTTTTTCTGTCATATATTAGCGATTTATCGTAAAAAGATGTCGAAATATTTATATATAGAACAAAACATTTTCGGTCTATTTGCTCTGGTCCCCCTTAATGGCAATTACCTTAGCCAAGAAAATATCTTTCTTTAATATTTTAAATTTAATTCGTGACACTTTGTGTTAACATTTACACGACTGCCAGTATGTCTGCCATATTTTTGACATTTACTGCCGAAATCGTGTTCCATGAAATTAGTTGGGGTGAAATGGAAAACAATATGGCGGTTTTTCAGTGTTGTAAATTGAACAAACCTCTGCCAAACCAAAGCGACATTTTTTAAATGACAACAAACTTTTCGTCTGTCAAAAATTATTAACATGGCGGCAAATTTAATTATCCACACTGACACAATGAAGTCTATGCAACGTCAAAAACGTTGATTTCTACGACCTGCAATAAAAAAGTTGTCAACAGAGAAAGTTTTGTTGTCTTTTTGAATGTTTTTCTATATTCATAAACTTAGTTAATGTCAAAACGGCAACCACTTTCCCTGTGAACGTTAACCTTAACATCTTCACCGTGAGTGTCGCCACTCACAATTTGTATGCACTCATGCTGTCAGAAAATGGTGAAACTATATAAATCTTAATTAAGGCTTATTTTCTAAAAAAAACAAACTGATTTATTCTTTAGGGTACCACATACTAAAATTCTTCCTAATTTATATTTTTATTCATTTTTTAGTTTTGAGTATCTCATAAATGCTAAGGCCGTTTCTCAATGGCGCTAAAATATTCATTTAATTATGTATGCTAGTTTAATTTCTGACGTTTATACCTTTATTTCCACATAACTATAAAATTGTCAAAATAAAAATCTATCTATGTACGCAAGCAAAATTTAAAGTAGGCAACAAATTTAATTTCTAAAACGAATTAATCAAAATGACATAAAAACAAAAACGATCAGTAATCAATAAAAACCTGACTTTATAGTTATGTGGTAGAGATCTATTTTAAAAAAACAGTTTCAGAGGCTTTACCCTTGAACTAGGAAAAATTAAAATTTTAAAATCCACTAGATCCAATGGCATGTGTAACATAAAAAGACGTTTTTATAGCTTTAAATTAAATTTTAAAGTCTTTTACTGGTCGAGGTATGTCTACATAGTACATATGTGAATATTTTATATTTAATAAAAAAATTCAAGAAGCTTTTGCAAACATTAAAAGTGACAAAAGAAGCAGTTTGCTAATAACAAAAGTTTATAGATACTAATATAACTTGATGGATATTGTATTTTTATCATTCTGCCAAATTTTATAGATATCTTGTTATGGAACACAAGTGACATAAATAAATTATGCATCATAAAAGTATTTGAGTATATTTTTTTTTTTCACTTAAGACACCATACAAAATAAACAAACAAAAAAATAGGACGAGCAACTTTACTATTTGTTGTGGAGTTATAAAAAAGATATAAAAGGGAAACAAGTTCAGAGTAAAAACCTATAAAGATACCAAATTTAGTCGCCATTTAAACGACTTGACTGCACAGCACAGCACAGCTTCCAAATTTGTTTTCCATTTCGTCTTACTCAATTTCGTAAAGTTTCAAGACAGTGTAGTCTCGATTTTTAAAATTTTCTTCAATATATCGTCACTCTAAGTCTAATACCTCGTAGATCAGAAAGAAATAGTTTTCTTATTTAATTATTTTGATGTTGCTCATTTGATGTACAAAATCTCGCTAGAATCGTTTAAATATTCCCAGAATGTAAAATTGCAATTTTTCTATATATTCTATATTATATATTGGGAGGTATTACAATGCGATCTAGGGGTCTATTCATCCTCATATCTCAAGACAATTTTTGTTTCCTTAAATATCTCTTAGTCCAAAGAACGGACTACAGAAAAACGTATTAATCCTTCTTTCCAATGTAAATTATTTCTATATATTCTATATTATATATTGGGAGGTATTACAATGCGATCTAGGGGTCTATTCATCCTCATATCTCAAGACAATTTTTGTTTCTTTAAATATCTCTTAGTCCAAAGAACGGACTACAAAAAAAGTTATTAATCCGTCTTTCCAATGTAAATTATTTTTATATATTCTATATTGGGAGGTATTACAATGCGATCTAGGGGTCTATTCATCCCCATATCCCAAGACAATTTTTGTTTCCTTAAATATCTCTTAGTCCAAAGAACGGAATACAAAAAAAAGGTATTAATCCGTCTTTCCAATGTAAATTATTTTTATATATTCTGTATTATATATTGGGAGGTATTACAATGCGATCTAGGGGTCTATTCATCCTCATATCCCAAGACAATTTTTGTTTCCTTAAATATCTCTTAGTCCTAAGAACGGACTACAAAAAAAGGTATTAATCCTTTTTTCCAATGTAAATTATTTCTATATATTCTATATTATATATTGGGAGGTATTACAATGCGATCTAGGGGTCTATTCATCCTCATATCCCAAGACAATGTTTGTTTCCTTAAATATCTCTTAGTCCAAAGAACGGACTACAAAAAAAAGATTAATCCTTCTTTCCAATGTAAATTATGGTACGAAAATATCTTCGAACAAGGCCGATAAATGCTAATACCTCTTAAACCATATTCCAGCAGAAACAGAAGCCTAATTCCTTTTAACCAACGATGTGTATTTAAAATTTAATAGCAGTTGATACTGAGATATCAAGCAAAATCAATAAACGAAATACCATTAAGAGCTGGTCAATATCTAGCCCTTAATTACAGCTTGAACCTCGTTTTGCGTACCTGTTGACAAATTGACTTTTCTGTGTTATAATATAATTAATACAAGAAATGGAAGGAACGGTAGAGATCTGTATTTGATGAGGTGCTGGTTCTCTACGAGCTATCGAGCTACCATTTTGTTTTATTTTAAAGAGCTATTAAATATTTCTAAAGAAAGGATTTACCACATTAAATTGCTATTAAATTGGTGATAGCCTATTTGGTTCGTCTTTTCTTCATTTGAACCTTGGATTATGATAATATGTAAACCCCGTCGGTAAAACGGAACATCAACCAAAATCTAATTTTTACTCCGTAAATTCAAAGTATTGTCTGCTAATTTCATATAAATACTCAAAAACCATAAGATATCTTTTAGTTAATGTTTATAAATAAAAGTTGACACAAAATAAAACTTGTTTTGAGTCGAATACCTATAGTTAAACAAAACATTTCATATGGTACATTCAACCACCGATGAAGTTCGTAAGACCAATGAATAGTCCTTTATAGATTAATAGATTATTCATAAAACAACACATTTTTGTGGAGACAATGAATTCATTTCATTAATCAACCAATTTGATGTAAATTAATGAAATTAAGGCATTGCCTCAATAAAAAATGTGTTGTGAAATGAAGAGCTCCATTAAGTTTGAATTTCATCATGGGCTTAATTTTAGTTTAATTATGAACTTGACAGTGCAGTTAGATCAAGTCATTTGTATATCTTTAGCTAAATTCTTATAATAACCTACAAAGTGTTCCACTTTGATAATTAATTTTACGAATTTCTTAGCCATATTCTTCTTAATTCCTCGAATCTATCCCACAGTTTTTTATTTAAATAAAAAAGAAAAATCTCTCTAAAACGCATATAAAACTGCCGTCGGCATTGCAGAGTCTTCCCTTTGAGCAGCCATAATTTTTGCATTGTTCCTACGATAAATATATTTTATGACATTTTAATAATAATTTTAGCAACAGGCCCTTTCTTGCAGTTAATATTGTTTAATAATGAACTAAATCGTTCACAGTGGAGAATAAATTAGATTCACAATAAACATTGTCAGTGCTGTCTCCCTAATTTTTCCGGGATATTTTTTTTTAAGGAGGTACATACGAATATCTACGAATTAGGAAAAATCTCCAATGCAGGAATTCGTAAAAATTACTCCGATTAAAGGCAAGAAGATTTGAACATGAAGACATAGATTTATTTTATTTAAAACAAGTGAATTTGGTCTTGAGATAAAAGGTAAACATTTTCATAGAGAGATATATACAAAAGTATGAATCTTATATCATATGATAGAACACAAAACCAAAAGGGAGTCTGTTGAAAAAAAAGGACCAAGTGGTCACCTGACTAAGGCCCAACTTCCATTACTTCCATTTAAAACAAGTTATGTCTTCAATTTCCAATGAAACTATTCACATGTTCAAACTCTCCCGCCCGGAGCTATGAATAAAATTGCAATTCATTCTCTTTCTTATCGAAACATAATCAAACACAAGAAATTAAAGTAGGTACCTACATTAAAAAAAAAAAAAAGAAAAAAAAAAATATTTCAAGAATGCAATTGAGAGAGAATGTATATTTAACAAAGTTACCGCCCTGAAGTGTTTTGTTTGCTGTTGTAAATATTAACAAACTCTTTACTCTTAAAGATGACTTTACAAGAACAACAACAACAAAAAGTTATAATTATTTTTTTTCCTTCCGAAGATGAACGTAAAGTATAGGAAAATAAAATAAAACGAAACCAAGCACAAACGATCGACTTAAAAGTCCTCGAGTATTTTTTATTTGAATAAGGATTAATCCACTTGAAAACGAATATTATAATGATACTTTTGCGTGTTGCACGTTAAAAATGAAAAAAAAAAAAATATATGAATAAGGTATTCAAGAAAAAAACAAGCTAAAGAAGAAAATAACTTGCGTAATATAATTTGCAACAAAATTCAAATGCACATAATTTCCAGATTGTATGATCTTTTGAGTTTATTTTAAGTGGATTTTTATTAAGTGCAAAGTACCTACTTCAGTATAATAAATGTATCTTATAAGGCGATTTTAAAGATTGAAATACTTTTTGCTGTTCGTGTTACTTGCACAACAAAAAATCGATTTCGATTAATGTCATTGAAAATCATTAAAAAAATTAAATACCATTGTAGCTGACTGACAAGAAGGATTAAATATACTCACCTATCTAATTTTTCTTTATAATTTTATAAGTGTTTTTTTAATTGAAAGCTTATCAATGACAGTCAATGACGTCAATTAAATTTGGACAAAAAAAAATCTAAAAAAAACATCAAAAGTGGAAATAATTATTTAATTTTTTTTTTTGGAATCAAACGAAAACAAAAAATACAAAGAATATTTTTGCAGTGTTAACCTGATTTCTGATTTTTTTCGCTTTCATTTTTTTCTTTTTATTAATTTTTTGCAAAATTGAAAAAAAAATATCAAAAGTCTTTGTCTTTGCGAACTCATTAATCATTGGACAACTCATGAAGCAGATTTTATTCTCGTGACATATTCGAACAAAAAGAGAGATTATTAGATAGTTGAATCTTTTCTAGTGACACAAATTAATGACAAGGAATCAGTTTTATTTAATAAAATCAAAATTTAGAACTCGAAGAACTGACATTTAACTTATTAAACTTTTTTTTGGGGAATTTTATTCGATCAACTTTGTTCCAAAAATTTAATTTACAAAAAGAGTAGATCGATAGAAAGCAGGAGACTTGAGTGACTTTTTGTTTAATTTTTGATAACAAATTTCATTTCAATTTTCCATTTAGAAAGTGGATCAAATATAGTTCCTGCATTTTTTTATATATACCTAATTGATTATTAAATTGGCAACACTCTTTTTAGTGACAGTATGTTTGACAGTACAAGGATTTAAAATATAGATCATCCTCAAATATTTTACTAAATAAACCTTGTTCCACTACAAAAAAGGGCTTCGAGCTCAATTTTGGATATAATATTAAGTCAGGAGTTTCCTTCCTTAGGTACACCGCACGAATGTAAAATGCTTTACAAGGCCCTATCTATCCCTCAGATCTTTCAAATCAGCGTTTCTCAGTAATTCCTTTTAACTTCTTCCCTATTTTTGTAAGGCTCGCACTCCATCATCCATCCATTAAGTGGTACACTGATGGATCGAGAAGAATCGATGGGACTGGTGCAAGAATCTTTGGGTCTAGAACCAAACTTTCCATACCGATGGGGCAGTCCACCAGTATTTTCCAAGCGAAGGTACACACCATAGTAAAATGCGTAGATCGAAATCTCGAAAGGAACTATCGTAACAAGAACATCATGTCAAAAAAGCCCAGCTGCACTCAAGGCACTGAGCTTATATACCATCAGCTCTTAGACTAGGCGCGCACATTAAATTTTTAGTTGCGCAACTGCTTGGTTCGAGCAACTAAAAAGTTTGTGTTTTGACACAAACTAAACGATTGCCTAAAATGAGTTCGCTATTTTGTGTAACATATAATTATATATACACCTGCGCGGACATTCAACCAAATAGTTCATCTGTTTTCTATAAGCAACCAAACAGTTGTGCAACTAAAAATTGAATGTGCGCGTCTAGCCTCAAAGGGATTATGACCTACTCTTAAAATGTTTGAGCACAGTGCGAGCGTTTTAGGTAATTTGGAGAGGATTTAAAAGGAGATACCGATGCACGTTGGTTTTGAATGTCAGAATATTATAATGGGAGGGAAATATAGAGTTGGATAAAGCATTCCACATTCGTGTAGTGCGGCTAAAGAAAGCATCTCTGAATTTAACAGTACGTCCGAAGCTAGTGTGAGGAAGACAAAACAGGGTCACACCTTATTGGGTACCTGATCACGAGGGTGTTTATGGAAACAAAGAGGCAGATTACCTAACAAAAATAGGTTTAGTAGATCAAAGAACACTCAAACCTAAGGCAGGCGAAACTACTCCTGAGTTATTACAACTAGGAACATTTCAGAAACTACATAAGCTTAAGTAAGATCCACCTGGGCACTACAAGGACGTAGAAGACACCTTGGTTAACTTATTGTGGTAAGCAGTACCAAATGTAGATTCTGCAACATGCATTAGGAAACACCAGACCATATATTAGGAAAATGTTGTCCACTCATGGACGAAAAGAAAAACAATCTGGAACAATATCAGGTGAAAGACTATTGACCTATCTTCTCTGAAGGTGCCCCAAATGTTAAGATTCCTAAGAAGTAATAAATTTGGAGGAAGAACTGTAAGGCTAATCGCGCACTGGCAACTGTGATCGAAATCAAATAGTTTAATCACCAGTTGAAAGAGAACCGCGCACTGGCAACTCTTTACTCACGCCCACACTCTTTTCTCTCTTGCTCTTATAGAAAACAGCTCAACTGTTGCGAAGGCAATCGCTTAGTTTGTGTCAAAACACAAACTTTTTAGTTGCTCGAATCGAGTTGCTCTAAGTGCGCGGTGTCCTATATAAGCCCATATGTTTCATTTTAGCAACTTAACAGTTGCGAAACTAAAAATTGAATGTGCGCGCCTGGCCTAAGATGATTAAGCTCATCCAGATTCGGGTGGGGGGCACAATACTTCCAATACATAATTCAAGCCTCGCACTGTGTTAATCAGGTAAGTCGAAGACGTTTGAATGCAACAATTTTATAAAAAAAAAATCCTTGTTTTATTTCCGCCATCTTGGAAAGTACTTCGTTAGTTTTCTCTCTGTAGAGGGAGACAACCTACAGAAAAATGCTTACATAAATAAAGGGCGACTTAAGTTCTTAGTCAGTTTGTTTCAATTTGTTTTAGGTGCATTGTTGGAAATCTGCTTTTTTGGAAACATTGGATTTTCTATCCTTTCATGAACTTACTTTAGAGAACGTTGGAAACCTTACACAAAAAATGTAGCCCTGCAACAGGTTGGAATTTCACACTTCTGACCACAAGTAACTATAGCAACTTTGTGTATGTCAATTTCTATAAGTCTCTTAAGTTTTGTCTGCATCTTGCTAGCAACCCATTTTATGAATATTTTAAACAAGTCTTTTGTGTGTCTGTATCTTGTCAAAAAATTCTTCATTTTTATAATTTTCATTCACAAAACACAGACATTCATTTTCCGCAACGGCAACAAAAGTTCAATATTAAATTTTAAACCCTCAAAACGTATAAACGGCAACGAATAAAATCGATTTTATATATAAATAAATGTTCAAAACAAACAAGAATAAGCTAGAGTAAATAAAACTGCCAACACAATCACCAGCAACATTAATAAAAACAAATGACCCTAAAAACCCCCGAAATAAATAAACACATAAAATGTTATATAAAACAATATTGTAGGTATAGATGGTATGAAAGTTTAGAATTCTAAGTTCAAAAATGGATTCACATATTAGCAGTGCAACAGAGTGACATAGAGGCAACAGTACCTTCCTATATCTAGTGATACCATATCATCACCAAAAAACTTACCAAACACACCATTTCAACCACACCACAAAAACTCCAACTCGCATAGTCAGAAGAGAATAACCCTCTGCATCCATTAGAATTTCAAAAAATACAAAAAAACAATCCTGCTGCATCCCACTACAGTTATTTAGTTTTTGCTTAGATATTAGAAAATAGATATACAAAAACTAAAACTAAAACTGCATACGGCACACAATATGCATATTGTGAATGTGTGCCCCATTCAGAGTGTGAGATGAGTCTCACCTACAAAATCCATTTGGCCCGCATTGAATTCCTGATGAAACCGTAATATCTCACTATACTCGCATAGCTATAGGGAAAAGACCAACGTACGGTCGTTCGGTCGGTCTTTGACCAGAAATGAGTAAACGAGGATAGTTGGTAGCACTGAGCACCACCGACTCACTATACGACGACAAGCAATGTGGTAAAAACAGTTGGTAGTTCATATAGGTACATATGAGGGCTTTTATGTACTCGTATAACAGTACAGGGGGCATATTTGTGTATGCGTATTTGTGCAACGAACAATTCACAATGGAGATAGTTTTTCACTAGGTTGGTATAGTTTCATCTGGATCTCTCCCACATTCTATAAGCCCAAACTATTCAAGTTCACGCAAAATTTTACACAAGAACATGCATGGGTTGGAAGTAGAGTAAGACTCTATTTTCCAGATACAAAATCTCTGTGTGTAGATACATAAAATCGATCGCTTTCATAGTATCTCTATGGATACACTATGAATAAATTCAATATCTACACAAGGATATATATTTTGGTATATAAAACAATGTCGCATGGTCAATGGCAACATAATGGAGACAAAAACACAAAAACCCAACTTCCTAACCCCCGTAATACATTCAACTTTCCACCTCACCCCCATCCCCCTCCAACAAAAAAAAAAAAAAGAGGCTAAGCAAAATAGATTGCTTGTACCCAGATATGTACAAATTAGAATATTAATTGTTGTTATGGCGGCGCGGCGCACACAAAATGTAGGTTGAATCCATTTTGTTGTAAGTTTTAGATGTAGGAGGTATAGACATTTTGCACACACATACAATACACGCACACAAAAACCCAAAACATCACACGACATCACACCAACGACAATGGGGGATATTTTATGATTTGTTTTGAGATTGTCAAAATCAGGCGGCTGGAATGTCATTTAAAAGAAAATATTTTATGCAAATAATATGAATGAAGGACGGAGATGGATGACCATCGGAGATGTGTAGACTGGAAATGTTTATATAGTTTGGCAGTCAAACCGCATTATATTTTATAAACCAACTAATAAACTTAACAAAATTAATTTGTTGGGCGCCATATTCTACGACATTTTGTACCGAAGTAAAGCCGTAAAACGGAAACCTAAAAAAGACTCTACAGGAGTGTAAAGAGTGTCAGAGAAAGGAAAAACTGTCAAAACACTTCCGCAGGGGTTTGAGTAAATTAAAATCAAATGGTATAAAGGGTTTGCCATTAAGAGTTTCCTTTCACGGGTCGGAACGCAACGTTGTTCTGATGAAACCGAATTTTGCCGGTGCTCATCCAATTCGGAACAAAGAAATTGGTAACCATCGACTGATAGAGCTCGCCTTTGACGTTGATAGTCGGACCAAAGGCCCAACGTTCTCAAAAAAGTATAGACAGATAATCCCGCCAACCCAAAATCTCTAGATGCATTGCAATTTGGTGTGATCTTCCTGAATACCAGAAATGGACCTCGTCGCTGAATATGATTTTTCGACTGAATTTTGGGTCAACTTCGAATTGCTCGGGAGCACAGCTAGCGAACATACTTATGGTTGTCTGCGATCGTTTACTCTGAGCTCCTGAGTCAGTTGTAGTTTGTAGAGGTGTATACCCGAGTTATGCCAAGTTGTGGTCTGCCAAGTTCTTGTGCAGGGTTCTCACGAATAACAGCTGATCCCACGTTTCGTTGATATAGTTACATACGTGCGTTGAAAAATGGTTCAATGGAATCTTCTCTTTCATAAACATTTTATTCATTTGCACATCCTGTTTCCACGTCCTTTTACTCCCTAATATGATTTGACAAGATAGACTTAATAAATCGTAGCCATTTTGACAGATATAGCTTCAACAATATGGCTCCTATCACCTTTCAAAGGAAGGAAATTTATAATGGAGAACACGGGATATACAAATCGGTTAGGAGCCGTCCGTGAATAAGCCGGTTACAAGTCGTTTCTAGCCAGCAAAAATATCTGTTATATACAAGATCGTCTTTTGGTTTTACGTGAGAACCTGCCTGTTATGGCTCAATCCCACGGGAGGCCTACCTCCATTTGGAGTCAGATTGGGTCATGACCATTAATCCCGACATAGCAAGCTATCTCGGTCACAAAGTTGTGATATGTTGCAGCATATGCACACCTCTTGCTTTGGAGGCGAGGTCTATCTAACACCTCTTGAATTCAAGAAAAGAATCTTGAAAACCATGTGTCTCCGCATTCGGAATAAACCAAGCCACCACGATGCTCCCACTAGGGGGCCTACCTCATAGATAGGGTTCGAGCAAAACTCAACCTCCGACTCAAATGGCCACTATCTGCCATGGTACCAGAATATAACTTCCGGTGGAGCCTCGCAACTTTGCCATTTCATGGAGCTTCCTAGGCGATCCGAACCCTGACTTAGTCCAAGTTCTTGTCTCAAGCTTCGGAATTTCCAGATCTGAACCAGTCACTTCCAGATGGGCTCCTGCAAAACCCTGGGCCTGCCAACCCTTAGGATACACACCAAGAAGCCGGCCGGGGTAGAAACCAACAACTCAATGTGCATCCTAGTCTCTTGCTCACCTTACGGCAAACTAGGAAAGACGCCTCTAGTCTTTAGTTCACCTTTCGGCAAACAAGGAAAGACGCTCCTATCTTTTGCTCACCTTACGGCAAGCTAGGAAAGACAATCCTAGTCTTTGTTCTAAAGAACGAGGACGACGATCCCCCTATTATTTGCTACTACAAATAAGAAATCCTTTTACAACCTTAAATAACCTTAAAAGTCTCCAGCAATTAGCCGGAGACTTCACCAATTTCACCCTTCAAACCATAAAGATCTCCAGCCACGCAAGTAGCCGGAGACCTTACCGATTTACCACCAACTGGGTGTAGGGTTTTGACCCTACTACTCCCTTGGGCTTTCTTAGTTGTCTAAATCTCTTAGCAGCGAGAGAATAGACTCAAGCCCCCCACTACAAAAAGGTGAAACCCGTCGGGGGGATCTGTTGTATATAGCTTAAAAACTGTTAAGAATCCATTGTACGCGCCGCCGTTGATAAGCTACATATATAACCAAGCGAAAACTGTTAAAAGCCGTTGGTAGCCAGCAGAAGTGCTGTTAACAAGGCATTGGAAACACTATTGATAAGCGGTTGATAATCCATCTATTCCTAAACTGTATAACCCAGAAACAATATTGATAGGCTAGTTGATAGTAGTTGAAAACGTTTTTAACAAACCCTATATTTGAGCCGTTTATGCCCCGCAGAAACTCTGTTGGTGAGCTTGTTAGAAGTTATTGATAAGCCGGTTAAACGCCGTTGATAAAATCCATTGTAAGTATTAAGCGCTGTTGATCAATCTTTAGCGGAATCAATGTTGACTGATAGACGAGTCAAAAGTCGTTGGGAGCCACTGGAAAGCCTGCAAAAACTGTTCAGAAGCCGTTCGTTCTCAGCAAAAACGTTATGTCCATTCAGAGACATATCAATGCAATAAGATTGGAGATAGGATTCTGGTTGTTATGCTAGGCATAATTCATGCCAATTGGAAGCGAAATTTAAGGAACTGGACTAAAGTTCTACACTTTGAAGCCTGAGGAAGTCGTAATCAACAATATTCCATTCAAAAAGATTCCTACTCTTTGGTACCAATTTATTGAATTAATTCACAATCTTTACCAACATCTTTTTTATTATTTCGAATATATTAATCAATTTAGTATATTAGTATATTACATATTTGGCTTTTATAGACAAGGTTACCCTTCTTGTCTTTGAGTTTAAAATTTTGTTTTTTTTTCGCGACAGACAAAGTTGACAATGCTGAGTATTTTTTTTTTTTTTGAAACAATGCTCCTAGGAAGTTGTTGTACTTACCAACGTTTGTGCATTATTTTGGGGTAAATTAAAAAAAAACAACCGAATTGTGAAGGAGACAAAAAATATATATTGTAATAAATATAAAATAATGGCCGCGCAGACAGAGATAGCATTACCAGGTCAACAATGCCATGAATATATGACTGACTAGACACACACACACAAATATACTAACACAACCATAAACATCGAAAAATCGAATAAATCCACCCAACTCAACTGAGTAGAGGAAAAGATACAAAAAAAAAAAACAATTCACGATCATCAATCAAAATTTCGTTTCAATTCAGCTTCATCGTCCTTATTTTGTTTCCTTCTGCGAGTTTTATATATATTTTTGTTTTCAACATTTATTTCTATACATCCATGCAGAGGATTTAAGCTGAGTATGTTTTTTTTGCTTTTAAATTTTTGGGGTGTTATCGCTTTAAAAGGGATCTGAGACCTGATATCCTTTAAAGATAAAAAATGAAAAAAACTTCAATTGAAATATTATGTTCTTGTTTTTAAAGCGAGAGTGCGGGGAATGAATAATCGATGAGATAAAATTAATTTAGTAAATTCCATTAAGTGAAGAACATTATTTTTTTTTACATAATTTGCCTACATTCAATGAATTTTTGAAGCTTGCCGGAAGATAATTTGAATTCAAGAACTAATGATGACTAGAATTCATCGTTAGTGCAAAATTTGGTTAAAAAAAATACCAACAACTGGAAAGTCCGTTCGATAAAAACATACGAAATTAAATGAATTTAAAACCACACACAAAAAATTGAAATAAGTTTTTTGCAACATGTTGAATAACATTATTTGATGTGATACAAATATTTTCTGTTTAGAGAAACAACAGCTATAATTTAATGAGCAAAATGTAAGTTTCAGTATCATCTATGTAAATACTCGTAACAATCTTAAAATTTAAATTTTCAATGTCTAAAAGACTGTCTCGTGAGAATCCCAACGATAGCAACATGTTGACAGGAAACTATTTATTTTAAGTAGTATTTCCTCAAGCACAGTTCAGTGAGTTAGAAAACTTTTACATAAATATGTATTTATTCGGATAACCATCTGTTTTATCATTTAACCAAAATACAGAAAAATCTCTGTTAATCGATTTTTGTTTCAATAAGTTGATTAAACATTACCTAATTATATTCATTTTAGCAAGAAAGTTTTGTCCCGTGAGATTTTGATCTGAATTTTCTATTTAGTTCAAACAAAGACAATTTCAACAAATGGCATTAATTTTTATTTATTTGAATTCATGAGAAAAGCTCTGCAACATGTTGCCAAGAAAACTTGGGTTTTCAGATACCTTAAGAAATATTAACAAAATATAACTATGAATTATATAGATATTGTTATGCTGTTTATTATCTCACTGAACGTCTTCATTCTAAGATACCTACATGTTGCAACTAAAAGTAAAATAACGATTTCAGAAAATCGTGGTGCCGGCTTACAAGCAGAACTGTCCATCTGCCAAAAATTGTGTTTTGTGTTATTGATGGCAAGTATAATAAAAAAGTAAGTAGAAAATTCTGCAAAAATTGCCTACCTGATACTTTGCCTAAAAATGTTTAATACTAAAGACTAAGTTTAGCAACATGTTGCTTTCAAAATCTTTGATTTCTAACGATTATCGTTTAGGAATGATTTTATTCATAGTAACTGCCATATATCATTTTACTAAACGATTTTGTATTAAGATTGACATTCTCCTGAACAATGTTTCGCAACATGTTGCTGTTAAAATAATAGCTGTAGTCCCATTTATTTTCAACTGGCTGTGTTTTTTGACTTTCTGTGTTGATTTGACTGTGTTATAAATTTATAGAAACTGCATATATTCATGTTTCCAATTGAGGTTTTTGACCAGGATTTCTGCGGAATAGTATTAAAACGACTGTCCGAAAAAAAACGAATTTGAAGTTCCTCATTGCTCAGCTATCAACTTATATGTATATAACAAAACATCTGTCTGACTAGCTCAACATATCTTTAAAACCAAAAAAAAAACTTACTTCCCTTCATCTACAACACAAAAAAAAAAAAGAAGAAAAATCCCCAACTAACTAGACAATCAATGTTGTTACAGTTAGATACTCGTATATCCCAACTGCAAATATTAGCATAACCGCTTTTAACGATATCATTTTGTGTGACCTCACAATCTCAATAATGCATTCCATTTTCTCACATTTATTTAAACATTCCCTTTACATTGACATACACAAATACAAATTTAAAAAAAAAGGAGAAAAAAAAATCAACCGGCAACCAAATGACAATCGAAACCAGAAAAAATACAAACTCCAGAACCTATCACAGTTAATCTAAAGTATGTATCTAGAGGACACTCTCGCAGCAACAACACTGGTACCAATATAACAATAAGTATCTATCTATGATCTGATGTGTGCAGGTGGGTTATACCTACCTAAACACACCTGAGATACATTCATAAGAACAAAAAGATACAAACCGGAGTAACGCGCAAACACAAAAAACTTTTCTCGAATATCTACATATATCTATAGTCTATACAAAAAAATAAGAGAACAAAAGAAAGAAAACCTTAAGCCTACCACTCTGACAACACCGGTTGCTGCTAGCAGCCACAGCAGCTCCAACAGATACAAGATACACATATTCCCAGTTTAACTCCAAGAGACGACGACGATGGCGCGCATATTACGTATTCCCATCGGTAAGAGGAGCAGCATTTCAGACCCAAAGACTCTTGAAGAACTTACGCGCCACCACAAAATGATCACCATACTATACTCAAAGAATGTTCCCTCCATTGAACAGTAGAGTGAGAAAAAAAAACTACACACCATAATTGAAATAAAATCTGTGATCCTGTATTTCGACGATCACTATGGAAGTACCTACTTCATGTCATTATCATTCATCAGTAATTCCAGATCTTATCAGATAATTTCTCCTTCATCAAAAATTTCAAACAAAACAAAACACCAAAACTGTCATCAAAGAAAAGACTTTTTGTCTGGAGTGTCAAGAATGTCAACAAGTTGACAATGCACCCACAATTCGGTCTGCCGAAACAGTTTTAAGTTAGAGGTCTTTTTTTTTATAATTAAAAATTCTATCCGCGCAAGTAAGCAAGGTCATAACTTGCGGTGACGGTGGCGGCGCTGCTGAGTGTATCTACACACAAATTCGAGTTCAAAAAAACCTTAAAAAGAAGATAGACCTCATTGTAAACGCGTATACGTTGCGGATTAACATTTTTGTGGTGTTCGGTGCGTTTTTGTATATTTTTATTTCGGTGGTAATTTGTCAACATCACACGCATGACTCTCTGAGTATAGTGATTTATGCAAATTCCTTCAAGGCAACGTGTGTGAGTTATTTTTGGTGGTACAAACTGCGGGTACACACGTTATACATTGGAACTTGACCTACCCTAGGAATTTCTATAAGTATGTTTTAATAAATTCGTCTAAATAGAAAAAGAAAAAAAAAAGATTTGCTTGATTCATTAGAAGTGGAATTATATCGATTCAAACATTTATGCCAAGCAATCAAGTCTACAAATGCAAAATGTTGCTAAGAAAAAAACAACATTTTTGTTTCACCTTAAAGCCACGGTTGAAGTTGATATTTTAACTTCTTCTATCAAATATTTTCTTTACTATCAAATTATGCCAAGTAATCAAGTCTACAAATGCAAAATGTTGCTAAGAAAAAAACAACATTTTTGTTTCACCTTAAAGCCATGGTTGAAGTTGATATTTGAACTTCTTCTATCAAATATCTTCTTTACTATCAAATATCACAAAAATGATTTGCTTGGTTCATTAGAAGTGGAATTATATCGATTCAAACATTTATGCCAAGCAAACAAGTCTACAAATCCAAAATGTTGCTAAGAGAAAAAAAAACATTTCTGTTTCACCTTAAAGCCATTGTTGAACTTGATATTTGAACTTCTTCTATCAAATATCTTCTTTACTATCAAATATCACAAAAATGATTTGCTTGGTTCATTAGAAGTGGAATTATATTGATTCAAACATTTATGCCAAGCAAACAAGTCTACAAATGCAAAATGTTGCTGAGAAAAAAAAAACATTTTTGTTTCACCTTAAAGCCATTGCTGAAGTTGATATTTGAAATTCTAAACTATCAAATATCAAAGTAAATATTAAACATTGAATGACTCAAGACACATGATGCTATCAACATTTATAAACAAGTGAAACATTTAAATTAAACTTGTAGGTACATTACTGTGTCTATGTATAATGGTATATTTGCTTTTCAAAATTAGTCATCTCTAGCAACATGTTGCATCTGATTACACACAAACACACAATTTATTTGCATACAAATTAAATAAAATTTTTGTTTTTAGTTTCATTTCAACAGATTCATTTCCTATCAAAAAATAAGTCAAGCAACATGTTGCTAATGAAAATACAAAGGTTTTAAAAAATCAAATGAGTGAATCATGTTGCTTTTGAAATTTTAAAAGATATGAATAAATTTATATAAATTATTGAGCTTCTCCTCGACCAATAAACCTTCGTCAAATTATTACAAATGAATACAGTCACCATAGACACATTGTTGCACAGATAACCCATATCTGGAAGAACGAGTTAATGCAAAAACACTGCAAATATTCTTAAAAGTCATTAAGAGGAACCTTACTTTCAAGCAAGGCCTGATTCTATAACCTACAGTTAGCTACCTGTATCTCTATAAAGTAGGTAAGTTACACTGCAACCTATTTTAAATGCATATAAACACACTACGATTCCACAACAATATATACCATCACTTCACCTGTTATTAACCGCAATCATAGTATGAACTTGTATTTTACTATTTTCATTATTTTCCTCTTTTTTTTTGTTTTTGTATTATTTTTAATCTTTGTTGTTTTTGTTCCCCTTCGTTTGTTAAACTAATTGCCGCGCACACACTGTTGAAAGTTGGACAGATACTCTTCTTTCGATAGTATGTATAATTTGCCACAGAGTCATCTTTGCTAGATACATTGTGTCTATACTTACGTATAGGTAGGTATATGATCTTCTCTTGGGGTGATTATTCAAAAATTCAACAAAATATAATAATTTTTTCTCTCATAAAATAAAATTAAAACATTATTTATATGTTTTCATGTTGAAAGGAAAAAATTATAATTAAATAATTATCTATAAATTAGCCACTTTGACTGCTTTTATATAGACAATGCTTTGCAACATTGTATAATAAGTGTTAGTTTTAAATATCCTCATAATTTAATTGAAATTAAAAACAAAAAATATTTACAATAAATTTTTTATTTTTATTTATTTTTTTCTCCAAACAGTACGATGATGGCCTGCATGGCTATATGGATTCTGGCGCAGCAGCAGCAGCTATGTATGATCCACATGTTGGACATCGGCCGCCTGGATTACAAGGCCTACCACCGCATCATTCACCACACATGAGTCATGCTGCAGCTGCGGCCACAGTTGGTATGCATGGCTATCACACAGGAGCTGGGGGACACGGTACACCTAGTCATGTATCACCGGTTGCTAATCATTTAATGGGTGCAATACCCGAAGTACATAAACGTGATAAGGATGCTATTTATGAGTATGTATCTTTTAGGTTTTAGTTTTTTTTTTTTTATTTTCGTGTTTCATGTTTTTCTTGTTAATCTGTGTTTCATTAGATTGAGTGCAACCAATTATTTTGTGTCATATTAAAATTTATGTTATTCACAATGGGTGTGATATCTTGTTTGTTTACTTTTTTTTATTTTTATAGTTTTATGATGTAAATGATGATGATGATAGGTATTTTGCTTACCTGCTTCGTCACTTAAAAGTTTAAAGTAAGTAAGAGACGTGTCAGTGTGATCTTAAGTAGGTAAGCTGTTTTGCACAGCCATGACCTGTTTGTAAGACTATTGTGAACTGCAAGAGCACGTTGTTCTCACTAGAAAAAAAAATCTATCTATTAATGTATAGACATATACCTATACGAATACAAAAGTTGGTTTTACCATTTTTGGGCGCACCAAAGTGTCAACCTGGTTTGTCATTGCCATTGTTATAAAAGCTTATAGCTACTGTTGAAGCTGACTTCATCGATTGAACACTTGTGTCATTTGATAAATTTGCATATTTATATCTTATAATGTAATTGCCTTTTAGAAAGAAAATCTAGAAAATCAGGCGACGTGAAAATTCCGCACAATAAGTCGTTTATTAAAAAAAAAAAACAAACAAACAAATCAAGTTAAATATAAATAAACGCAGATATGTAAATAGCAATGATGCATTTTTCATGATTTGTTTCAGTTTTTTTTTTACTTGCAAACATGCCCCTAAATATTTTAACATTCTTGTGAAGTGATTGATGTTTAAAGGGAGTATTCTACAGTTTGAGAAGTTGTGGAATTTAATAAAAAATTTGTTTATTCAAACACTAATTGTTATACTAATAGATAAGCGCCTTTAGAGTAATAAACAGTTTTTACAAAAATTCGAATTCAAAGCAATCATTGTGACTAGATTTCGTTATGGTGATCTAACATAAAACTGCATTACTCAGAGTTAGAATTATTCATTTCTTTTTATACTTTCGTCGAGTTGAAATGGGTTTGGTTCGACATTAATTCGTAGATTCAATTTTCAATTCAATTTCGTTATTGTAACCTAACACACATAGCTTATGGTGATGCCTTGTTTATTTTCCCGAGTTGTCACTTGCTTCAACTAGGCTCCCATTTGTTTACCTTCATCGAGTTTATAGAGTTTTTGGTTCGTTCGACGTTAGTCCATATAACGCTGTCTAGATTAGCATGATAGAATCTGGAACCAAAATAGTGTTAGGTTACAAAGAGTGCAGCAAAAGTGTAGGTAGGATAAAGCACAATGTAAACAATGGATACGTTCAAATCGTCAAACAAACAATACTTTTCAATTTCATAGCTTTGTGACCTAAAATTTTAAGACAATTCACAGTGGATAATCCTTATTGATGTCATAAACAAATTCTTTAGGAATATATAACTTTTTTAAATATATTACATACTTTCGTATTTTTAATATTGGTCTTCTATTTAAGAACAAACTATTTTGAATCACTTTTATTGAAACTACCCTGTTTTTTTAAAAAAAAATAATTCAAAACCCTTTAATAATATTAATTATTTTTTTCATTTTGGACTCCCTTTTAAGAACAAGTTATTGTGAATCACCATTATTGAAACTAGCTTGTTTTCTCAACTAAAAATTCAAATCGCTTAAATAATATTAATTTTTCGTTAGTATGAAAGTGTTTTTTCAAGATTTTTGTAAAAAGTTCTATATAAAGTAGTCTTCGAAGTTAATTCACAATAGTTAGCATAAACAAAATATTTATATAATTCTAGTAATTTGCTTCGTGAATCAAAAATACAAGTGTAATCTTGTCTATTGTGAATAATTCTTTCTGGAAATGAGCATTCTCTTAAGTGTCATTTCAAAACCTTTTGCTTAATAAAATTATTTTATAGCTGTCAGAAAGTAAACCGATTCGCAGCATGAATTAAAAATGAAAATATGTCCATTCATATTTCAATTGTTTTATTGTAAAAACATTTTTATTTAAAAAAACTTATCTATTATTACTGGTTATCTCAGAAATGTATTTTAAAGAGAAATGTTTTAAAAAAATATCCAAGGAACAATAAAACCAGAAGCATAAGGCAAATTCACAATTAACAATAATTTACTTCAGAAATATTATTTTATATACTTTAGTTATTCACAATAGTAAAACCCATTAAGTTTATTCAATTATGATAATTAAAAAAGAAGTGTTTAGATTAAAAAAAACCCTATTCATTAAATATGATGATAATTTTATAAAAAATACATATTTCGAAAATTTTTAAAAAATTCGAGACAGAAATGATTGTGAATTTTTTTTTAGCTTCAATATGTTACGTCCAAGAGAAAAAAGCATGCTCTTTCACAAAGTATAATTTATAAGATTCTTAGACCTATTCACAACAAACCATCAAATTCTTTAAAAATATTAAAATAATTATTCACAATAGTAAAGTTTATAAAATAAGTTTTGAATATAGTATTTTTTTTTGAGGTAGGGGAAGGTGGCCTAAAATGGCACCCCTAAGGAAAATGTGTCATATCTCATAAAAATGTGACATTTAAACTTAAATGTTATATTCTTTTCAAAGCTTAATTAATAACGCTTACACTTTTTTGCTTTACGAGTTTAAAAAGTTTCAAAAAATATGTAAAGTATTTAATTTTCGAAAACTCTTCAAATTCCAACGATCAAAATTGTCCGGGTAGAATGGCATACTGGTATGCCTTTTACCCTTGCAAGTAAACCAACTATAGGCAAGTAAACCAAAACCCATTTTCAATTTAATTCAAACTTTATTTTAAACAAATCATAGTTCAAAGTAAAATAAACATAAACAATAATCAATAAAATAAAAATAAAAACAACAATTCATTTAAAACAACTTCACTTAAAACAATTGCAAGTACTGTTTTTTGGACGGCATTTAGGGCTTTTGTTAATGCATTATCAGTCCAGGACGGCGTCTCTGTACATCGTTTATATTTTATATTTTTTTATAAAGAAAATAAAAATATAAGGGTAAGTATAAATTACCACACTGTGCCATTTTAGGCGAGTGCTTAGTAGGCCATTTTGCCCATTTAGGGTTCTTTTATTTAAGTTTTAATTTCGAACACACTGAAATGGTTATAGGCCAACTACTTTCAGTAAATTAATAAGAAATACTTAATACGAGTACTTACATGTATTTACTGTTTTCTCCAAAATTGAATGTTTTTTATATTTTGTTTTTGTCAACAAACTTTGTACAACATTTTATTGGTTCTACTTTTGTAGATATAGCTAGAGACAGTTTGACCTGTAAAATTTCAAACAATAGCTTGAAGCTGCTAATATTTCGTTTATGTCAGTGATGCCAGATAAACTAAAGAATTGTGTTACCAAAACCTTCTAATTCTGTTCGATTCTGCAATTTCTAGTAAGGGGGCCATTTTACCTTGGTGGGCCATTTTAGGCCATCTTCCCCTATCTAATATCTAAGTATGTATTCTTAAAACTCAAATCCCATGCAAAATCTTAAAAATGGCACTTAAAGGGATTGAAACTTCCTTTGCACGCCAATGAGCACCCTTGTTTTTTTTTAATGAAATTAATTAAAACTTCATAGGTACCAAGGTAACTTTTTATTACGAAAACTCGTTCCCAAACCTTCGGCTTCCTTTTTATAGTTCAGTTTTCTTAGTGCGACTTCATGGATAGTTAATTTACTAAAGTATCTACATACATTTTTCCTTTGAATAAAAATTGCTTTATTAAACTACAAATTTATTTTAATTAAACTGATAATCACATTTGATCTAGGGGTTAGAATTTATCAAACAAAAAATATAAAAATTACAGTTATTAGCCTTTCATCTAATTCAATAACTAGAAAACTACACACACACACATACACCTATTTAGCACTTTTTTCAACTATTACTTCTACGAAAATGAATAAGAAACAATAATAAAAGGAGTTGAATCGTATCACCTCAAGGGTACCATAAGCGGATGTTAACTAGGGATAAACGGAAATACGCTGCTCTGGGTACGACTTAAAATAAAAAGGGTGTCGTGTGTGTGAGTGTTCCTAAAATGTGTTTAAAGCTATCCTGTCGTCAGTCTTCAATGCACGTTTAATCTAGAAGTGTCTTCTTGCCATGGCTATACAAAATTTAGGGATCCAAAACGAAAAAAGTAACATACAAAAATGTAACCAACTGGAAACATCTGCGCGCTATTCCATGATAGATACAAACGAATCAACAATCTAAGAACCAAGAAATATATATATATTTTTTTTTGTTAAATCCTTATGTCCTTTTTCATTTTTTTGCAGCTTTTGTTGTCAGGGATTAGAAAACGTATAGTGGTGGTCACTTTACAAATTGCACCTGAGAGAACAAAAAATTACACACACAAGCGTGTGGGGCACAAAACAAACACCCTTTCCTTCAAAATTATATGTTTGGTCCTAATTTCTCGTTGTCATTTGTATTTTTATTCAATTAGAATTTCAAATATAAAACCGAGAAGGAACACACAGGAACCTACTAAACCGTATCCCTCTTCTAAAGTGCTGGAGACTCCCCCTAATTTTGAGGATCTCCTACTCGATTATTTGCCATCGTCAAATTAATTCTCACATTTTGTTCATTGACTGATGGAAAAGTGATAAAAATGAATAAGGACTCGTTGATGGTAATAATATATAGAATGATGACGGTCCTGACGAGTAGGGCGAATGTCGAAAAGAACGTTTTATATACTTAGAACCCTGATACCTTATTGCTGAGGCAGGTTGATGTTTTCCTGATGATATTTTATTATACCTACTACCTAGGGTGTTTGTATTTTCTATGTCAAGGAATTAGTGGCGCATGTCTTTAATTTTTATTCCTCACGATTCTTGAAGACACCCGCTGCAACAATAAAAAAAAACGAACAAAAATGATTAACTGCGCGCGCAGTTTTATTACTATTTTTTTTTTTTTTTTTTTTCAAATAATTACCACCTTTTTTGTTGGCTTTATGGATGCTTCTCATGCCCTTGGTGTTGATTAAGGTCTCCCTGTTTATGGTCGTCTATAGTTTTCACTAAAAACCTAAGGACTAAATTGGTAGGTGGATAAAATGTGTGTGTGTGTTTTGTTAGCTTCGGCAAACGAACAAGGTGTGCCTTCGCCTTGTCCATTATAAAGCAATAAAAATTCTTAAAAGGTGTTAAATTTTTAATTTAACAAAAACAATCTCCGAAATAAGGAAACAGAATTATAAAAGGAGTGAAAGGACAAAGTGTTTTACTATCTCAAGAGGAACACTCAAAAGATACATCATACAATTTGTCCTTAAAAATGTATCTTTTCCAAGAGAGTAATTTAAATCGTCAGAAATTATGGTTTTCTGTCAATTTTGCATTTTCTTAGAGTTTACATAGATCTATCTAGATATCCTTGGACCTTTTTTTTTGTTGAGGGAAAATTTATGAAGGATAATGGCTGTCTATATTGCTGCGACATGATTTTATCTGCCATCTTCCTCGCCTTTTGGTCATTAAAATACATATTTTTTCCCCATTCTTCGCTTTCCCTTCGACAACATGGAAACAGAATATCTATGTGCTCAAGATTTCTCCCCTCGCTTGTTTTGAATCTAGAATATTTAAACCATACAGACCAGTCTCGCGCGCTGACTTGTGTATGACCCCCAATGCCCTGGAATGGAATCTTATCACATTTTTTTCAGCTAATAACGAATCACTTTTCTCCACATTAATTGGAAAATTATTTAAATCACTATCACGTCTTGGTTGTGCTGTGCTTTTGGGCTGAGTGTATATTATTCTAATTTACCAACCTATACCTGTTTTTGTTTCGAAGTTGTTTTTTTTTTGTCTGCTGGAATTTGGAGTAAAGAACATGGATAATTTACTGCTGGGGGAATCTAGATACATTTTTTGGTTATATTCAATTTCTCAGGTGGTGCTGAATGAATTTGAAATACTATCGGTTGAGAAATTTGAATAAAAGGATTTTTAATGTTTTTTTTTAATTTCAGTTCGTTGTTCAGGATTTATTTGTTTCAAAGATATCGATAGATTTTTTTTTTTAATTTACACATAATCTGTTTTTCTGTTTTTTTTTTCTTAAGGAATTCCAACGATAGAGAAATTAAGTCGGTTGAATTGAAAAAAAAAAAATACTTTTCCGCTTTATACCTACCAGACAATTAAGCTGTCAGTGTTAATCATGTCAGTTTGACAAGAGTAGCTGTCAATGCAATGGTATTATTATCCCATTAGTGACGATTTATTTTTTTATTTCAATTTTCCATTTATGCTGATGTTAAAAAAATCTGCATGTCAGTATATTTTTTTTTATAGAAAATTGTATAAAACAGTAATGATTTAAGTATAGTTAAATGCAAAAAAAAAAACTAAAATTATGAAAATCGTGATTCAATTAGAATACCTTTGGTAGTGTATATACATGTCTACTTGTACACCAGGTGTTTGAAATTAACAATTTTCTTAGATGGAAACATGGTGTTTTCTGTCTATCAGGATGTACTTATGTATCTGTATATTGGGCAATGGAGAAAAATGTTTGCTATTATGTTGATGTGAATATAGATTAACAGAAGTTATAGGAGTCAATTAAATTGAATACAAACAAAAAATATTACAAATACCTTGAAGTGAATCATAGTTAATTTAAGTTCTTGATGTATACCGAAATGTATCTAAACATGTTGATATTGATATTGTTTTCGGTCGTAAAATATTTACAGTATCATGATATTTATTTGATTTTATGATATTCTATAAAAACAATAAAATTTTTATTATGTTTCTCAACATGTTGCCTTAATACACATATCTTGCTTCAATTTGTTTTCAATGTTTAACTTTAACGATCAGATTTTACATCAATCCCAACGTTAGTTAATATTCTATTCTTTTAAAAAATTACAAAAAATTATGTTAAAAAGTTAAAATGTTGCGTAATTGTAATGTTGCAGGAAAAAATTTTGATTCATCTTATGAATCCCATTGAATTTCCCAGAATTATGTACATACATACATATTTACAGCATATATATATTGCTGCTAGGCATGTTCTTTATTGAACTAAATTCTAATTCTCAACATGTTGCACTGTCAATTGTTAATCAGAAGTTTTAAAGCTTTCTAAAAATCGCACGTTCCTCTATAAATCATTACTAGCCAAATTATGTTAAACTTCAAGTTTCACATATTTAAAAAAATTTAACAACGTTTGACCAACTAAATGGCCCAAAATTTTAAACAGACTAGTTTTAAGGTAATACTAATATATGATACGGCCAAACTATTTGTCAATATTTTTAAATAGAGATTAACTGATTCAGTAATTAGAAATAAAAAACTTGTGGTAAAATACTGAATTGGCTGTTCAACCTGGATCAATTTAAAGTTAAATTAGCACGGTTCATGATACCTCGATATACATATGTATCTAAACAAGTTGCTTAGATTTTCTTACCTTAATAAATGTTAGTCTTTTTTTCAAAATTTTAACCAACACTCTTAGTTTTAAAAATCTAAACAAAATCTATAAATGATTATATAAAATCTCACGCAACATGTTTTACATAAATGCATGTTTCGACATTTGTCTATGTTTAATTTAATTGAATCAAAATTCTACAAACAGAAATGTATCGAAACATGATGTTCCTTATATTTTTTAAACTTCAATACATACCTTTCCATTTTTGTCATAATACAAATTAACTCTCATAAACTTATTTTTAAACAAAACTACAGACAATATTTTGAGGAAGCTCTAAAGCAACATGTTTCACATCGGTTTCTTTGTTGAGATTTTGGAACTTTTAACCGAATTTGGACTCGACGTCATGAGTTTGAAATGTTTCCTTGAAAACGATGTACAAAAACGAAGTTCATTTACCATATTAAGCTTAAAGCTTATATCTTCTAATTGGTCATCCTCATCATGTATCGCAACTTTTTTCATTACTAATTATTAAACAAAGGAATTTTGTTTTATATTCTTGGTTTAAGACTCGAAATAAAAATTGGTGTTGGAACATTTTTTGATTCTGCATCATTTTCAATTATGTATCTAAACATTCTTAAAATTTTTGGCAATGTTTATAGCTGATGGCAAGTTCTGAGAACAAACAACATGATCAGATTTGTTCTGATAATGTTTTACATATATTCTATAATCAACTAAAAGCAATCACCTACTTGACAAAAGCAAAATTTTATGAATCTAAACAATGTTGAGAAACGATTTTTCCAAAATCTACGTTACAAACTAATAAAATAAGCTTTTTCATCGCAATTTATTAGAAAAAACTATAGTTATACTTAGTTATGTAATAGTTGCACAGAAAACACATTTCAATATCGCAACAAACCAAAACAAAATTACTATACATGTTCGCTGTAAGTAACTCGCCTTCAGCCTTCGTCTGAACTGAAATATTTTGCCTTTGTATTTTCAAAAAAATGTCAACCATTTATCTCAAACTTAGATAGATGCTTAAGCTCTCTAATCATCTCCAATTATAAACAATTACCAGATTATGCTAGCAGCATTAATACTCAATTTGGAATTGCATTCGATTGGAAGGAATTCACATACTCGTAGTGAAAGCCGTACACAACTTGTTGTTGTTGTTTTTCTTCCATTCTCTTGAGGTTATGTTATGTTATTTTTTTTCTGTTTTCTTGTAATGTCATCAAAAAACCACAAAGCAACATGAAGTGTATAAACAATTAAAAAGTACAAAAAGAAATCCTTTCTCGTCAGCAGTGACGAAAATGTTGTAAAATAAAACCAAATAAGCCAAGTTGGCCCCTATTCAAATATTTTGAGAACCAACAAAAAAAAAATCATCCTAAATGCCATGCACTCTATGTGCACTGATGTTGATGATGATGCGGCTGCCGATGTTGATGATGTTCTTTCTAAATACGGATGCGCTCTAATTAAAGTTTGAAAGAGTATACGCACGCTACCGCATTAACCAAAAAAAAAAAAGATGCACTAAGGAATACAAAATGAAAATAAGAAAATACTAAAAAAAATTCGTCTGAACAAATTCCACACCTATGCGCCAACCTCGCGCCCTCCTTGTTACCATCTCGGCCTATCTATATTTCTTTTTATATTTCAAAATTTCCATTCAACATTTTTGTTTATACACATTTTATAACCTCGCATGAGTGTAGCACATTTTTTTGTCTTGTTGTTCACGATGTTGATGGTGTTTTTTGGGCAATTGGAGGAAGGGGGGCAATTTGATAAGTCTTGTCGCCACTGTATAAACACTGCAACCACGAAGCCAGTCACAGTATAGAATCAGAAGTCAGTTTTCTCGAATGAATGTGTAGACATCGTCATCGTCAATATCATGGTGCATGCTTTTGATGCAACAGCGGAGGCATATATCCAGCGAAACATCATGCTCATCACCAACAACACTATCCCCTCCTGCACCGCGGCCCATCATCATCACAACCGTGAAACCAAGAGAGATGGTGTTGATGATGATGATGCTCCATATCACAAAATCATTCTCTACTCCGGGTTGTTGAGATTCCACACACCCGAATGTGTTGCGTACTCATTACGGATTTTATGTGCGTATCTTTTGGTTTTTTTTTTTTTTTTTAATTTTATTTGGCTAAGATTTGCTCTGCCTTTGGTCGGCTTCGTACCCCCCTCCCACCATCTCTTCGATAAACCAAACAGCGAGGGGAATTTTTCAGTGTGTTTTGGAAAAATGTTTACTTTTTGGTAAAAGTTTGTTTTTCTTGTGGTTCTTTTATTAGTTCTATACAATGCCCCCATAAAAAGGGAATAGTTTATACAAAACCAAAACACAGAGTGGTGGCTTACCACACACACATGAGAGGGTGCACTTTATCTATTTGAAAACAAGATTTAATATTTTTTTTTTTTTGAAGATTTTGTTTAGATAAGATTTGTTTTTTTTGGTATTAATAACTTTTTTCTATTTTTTTTCAGACATCCACTCTTTCCACTATTGGCGCTTATATTTGAAAAATGTGAATTGGCCACATGTACGCCCAGGGAACCTGGTGTACAAGGTGGTGATGTATGTTCGTCAGAATCGTTTAATGAGGATATAGCAATGTTCAGTAAACAGGTATGTACACCAATATACAATTTATATTTAGACTACCAAAGGGTTCCATCATTAGGCCAGTACTTCTTATGTTTATTTTGTTCACCTCGATAAAGTGTCACAAATACATGTTGCACATTTCGTGATATTCGAATGACTATTATGTGATAAAGATATATGTGTTATATGATTTAAGATACATTCCAAATATGTCAAAATATTTCATTTTATTATTACCTTCCCACAGTCTCAAACCAAAATAATGACAGCTGGTGTCAAATTGAAAAAGCAAACTTCAAGTCTACAAATTTCACACACCCTATACAATGGGAACAGACCCAATCTGATGAAATAACCACACATTAAACAAGATACACATACTCCAGATCTCTCGCTCTCTTCATCTACTCTATAAAACTGTTTAACTGACTAATAAAGTTTATGCCACTGACATTTAGATAATTTATGATCCCTTAACATCAAAATTATATGTTATACGTTTGTACTTATGGTAGATGGCGGGAGAGATGCTCTCTGGGTTCAGAATGTTGTGTGTGGTGTGTGATTCTGTGTTTTTTTTTTATGACCATGAATTTGCCAAGCGTGCGCGCTTTAGAGTACCATTCAAATCCAGCATGCGATAATAATATGGGAGTTTCATTCCAGACACAAGAATTTCTGATGGTACCTAAAGTGAATCTTGTTGTTGATTGTAAAACGCGGGCGATACAAAAATTGGATGAGGAGTAGTATTCAAGCCAGCAATAATTTGATGATCAGTAGTTTTAATAACGATAATGAAGAATTTGCACAGACAAAACATTATGGGGGCTACAAATCATAAGTTAGTGAAGGTTAGTACAGGCGTTAATGCAGATACATGTGTCGGAGTTTGAGTTTTTAATGAATGATGGAAATTTGTTTCAGACTTACATTGGGCATTTTGTTTTTGTAGTGTGGGAGATGTTTTAAGTTTCAGAGGAAAATTCAGGTCAAGGAAAAATTGAAAAATTGCAACTGTAAATAGGACACACAACATGTTGCTGGGAAAATCTGCAACATAACAAACTGTTTTTAAATCTTTTTAATTTCATCATGTAGAAAACGAAACGCTGCAGTACTAACGTGATAATCTTTCTTTTCAAAATTCTCAGTAAAAAGTCAATTAAACAAACTAGCAACACTTTTCGTGTGTATAAACATAAATATAAAGCGTGTATGTCAAAATGAAACATCATTTAAGTTTTAATTATTGAACATTTCGGAATTAACAATAGTTTATGAGACAAGTTTTTATGTTTTGGTATAACATGTGTTACAAAATGTTGCGCAACATTATTCATGATCAAAACTTGATTGGAAAAAAGTCAGTTTAACAAACTAGCAACATTTTTCGTGTTAATTCACATAAACATACGACATGTATGTCCATATGATACAACTTTTGAGTTTTTATTAGAAGCCATTTCGTAATTAACAGTAGATTATTCGACAAATTTTAATGACCTATGTGTTGAAAAATGTTGCGCAACATTTGTGTGTGCTTATTTATATATATATATATATATATGATGAAATAATCAAAGTGTGCGGACCTGTTTCGGTATAGTTGAGATCAGTGGCGGCTGGTGTGTTGTTGAACAGGTGGTGCACTTTACTTGCTCACTAAGTAGGTATTAAGATTAAAAATCGCCAAAAAAACAACAATTTACATGTATATGTCGATTTTTTATTATTTTGTATAATTGCTCGAAGAATTTCGACCATGTATAAAACTGACACACTTATTACATTTAGCAAGGAATAATGTTTTTTATATTTTCACTTAAATGCGTCAAATCGTGAATTCAGGTAACTTTATCTTAAAAAGATTTATTACTGTCTTAAATATACCTAATCACTGCTAATTTTATCCCACACCACACACTGTACACAATAGAGAATCGAACCAAAACCAAAAAAAGAGGCTGGGTGCGTCCCACACTGATAACTTCCCATTTGTTTAAAAAAAAACTATTAATTCAATATTTGTCAACATTTTACCAATTGTACAAAATTATACTATGTATAAAATAAACCAAATTAGAAGTCAATATCACTACTAGTTCTCGAGAAATTTGAGTCGAAAAACAATTTTTACCAATTTTCAATAGAATTTTATATAGTTTTTTATTTTTTGTAAAAAAAACTGTAAACTGATTTTTTTTGAAATTTTCACCAGTTGTCAAACACATTATTTTTCGTAAAATAAAATTATTTTGAGTTTCAAATTGTTTTCCGTTCTTAGAATATCTAGGTTATGAAATTTTTTTTTTCAGTTTTTTTTATTTAAAAAAATAACGGTATGTTAATTTTTTTCCAAATTCATACCAAATCTGTACGACCTTATAATGAGTACATTAAATCTTATTTGAAATCAATAGCATTATTTTTTCGTGAGATATTTGAAACTAACCAACATTTTTACTTTTTTTTTAAACCGTTATAGTTAAAAAACTACTCACTGAATTTTAATAAACGCCCTTTCAGCCTCTTTCGAAGTTATTATCTATTAAACAAAATTTATTTGAAGTCGATATCTTTACTCGTTCTTGAGATATCGACGACGAAAAATGGTACCAGAACGTACGGACGTATACGAACGTACGAACGTACGAACGTACGTACACACACACACACAGACATCTCTCTAAAAATGATTGATATAGCCTCTAGGGACCTTGAAACGTCGAGAAATGTCAAAAATTCCAATTTGACAAATCGGACCGATTACAATAACTCCCTATGGGAAGCAGCGTTGCCGCGAAGGAAAAAGCAGAGAGGGCCATTTCGAATATTTTTGAGGGCCATTTGACAAAAGTTGGGGCCAAATATTGTATACTTACAAATTCGTCCTTAAAACATTAAACTACAATTTATTAATATTTGTATTTATTCTTTTTTATTTATTTAATACATTATTTATTTAACGCATTTCTTAAATCAATGTAGTAGGCAGCAGAAGCGGATCTTGACTCTGTCGTCTGATTCGATTTCTTGGGAATTATCTTAAAATATCTTAAAAAATATATAATTCATAAGATATACGATTGAATCACACCAGTAATATTATTAAAATATTTATATTACTTTTCCATATTTTAAGAAGATGGCCAAGAAGTTGACACTGAGTTTTATAAGTTGGGGTATGAATATTGTATGTTTGTATGGTTTCAATCCTATATTAGAATTAACTTGACAAAATCGATCCCAAATTACACAGCAATATTCCTATGATGACCTTACATATGCAAAGAAAAGAGATCGAAGAGTAAAAGAGTTCCGATTAATGAATCCTAACAGTTAGCCCTAGCAACCACAAAGTCTATAAGGGATTTAAAGCAGAGTTTCGAATCAAAGATAATACCGTGCTCTTTTAAGTATTGAGAATTCTGTAGGTACTTTCTATAGAATACCGAAAAGGAATAAATGATAGGCTCCTAAAAAATGATAAAGATTGACACTTTGATAAGTTCAAGAAAACATGATTAGCTAAACACCATTCAGACAAGCGATGAAGATCAGATTAGAGTAAATGACAATCATTAATTGACATAACAGGACTTATTATTTTAATGTAATCCGCAAACATCAAACAAGAAGCATTTTTTAAGAAATCAGGAAATCATTGATCTGCAGCAAGAATAGAAGAGGGCCTAAGTGACTTCCTTATGGTACTCCTGATGTGACTTCAATTACATCTGATAGGACGTCATTAATACCTACGCACAAACTGTTTTCTTCCTTTTAGGTAGGATTCAAACCACTTTAAAATATTTGAGTGAAGCCAATGGTTCCAATTTTTGTATTAGTATATAATGGTTTACTCCATCGAACGCCTTAGCAAAGTCGGTATATATGACATCTGTTTGGAAACCATTTTCAAAATTACTAATAATCTGATTACTAAATATTGCGAGGTTGGTTGTTGTTGACCTTCCAGTAACATGTTGAAATGGGGAAATAATTTCTTTAAAAACAAAAGTAAGCTTATCAAAGACAATTTTTTCCAAAATTTTTGGTATCGTTGATAATTTGCTTATGGGGCGATAGTTAGAAACATCTTGCTTAGATCCTGATTTATGAAAAGGAATAACGTACGAGATTTTTCAATCATCAAGAAAGTAACCCTTTTTAAAAAGAGAACTATTAAACAAAAAAGTTAAGTTAAGTTTCTCAAAATGATCGGTGGAATACCATCGGGTCCTGGTTGTTTATCATCATTTAGTCCAATTAAGGCTAATTCAACATCTTTGTTACTTAAGTTTAAGTGACCGATATTGATTGAATTTAAACATGAAATTGCAGAAAGGTTAGAGGGAATACTTTGGGGATTATAAACGGAGTGAAAAAGTCTGCAAAAAAGTTGCAAATTGTTGAAATGTTAGTAGATGTATTTCCAGAATATTGCATGCAATTGGGGATACCATTTGAACATTTTTTATCATTGATAAATGAACAACAAAAATTTACTGTTAAGTTTTAGACTTGATTCAGTTCGAATTGAGTAGTCCTTATATAAAAATTTATTTAAAAAATCAATTTCTTTTTGCAAACGCAAATTTTTTATCAGAAGATCTTCGTTACTGGGAAATTTACGATATACATAATTTGTAAAATTTATTTTTTTTTGTTATTTAAGTTACATAAAGGCTTTGGTAGATGACGAAGGTAAATGACGTGAGAAAAGTCAACAGGCTGAACGAAATTGACGTGAAAAAAGTCAAACCATTAAACGAGATAAATAAATTAATTCAGTTCCATTTTAAGTTATTTGTATTTGTAAGTGGCGATGCATCGCGATGGTTTACATTTAATTTTTTTAAGCTTTAAATTATTATTAAGCACGATATGATGTGATGTTAAATCTTTTGAAATTATGATTTGGGGGCCATTTATAATTGGCCCGGGCAAAGGGCCAAAATGTAAAACAGGGGGCCAAATGGCCCGATTGGGCACTTTGTGGCAACGCTGATGGGAAGTTAATAAAAAACAATTACTAACCTAACCCCTACAAACCTACACTATTTAACCAGTCACGGATAGAGCGAAACAATATTACATATTCGCAGGCGCTGCGCATTCTAGTCAAACATCGGTTGCTGTAGTTAATCTTCTTCGGTTCTCGTGCGCTGCACGAGAGCAGGCTAATTTCTCGATACACTTCAATGAAATATCTTTTGTCTCACGTGTCAGGGATACTTGCTTGTAACTCATACAAGTTATATTAGCAGTCCTCGTGCGCTCGTTGAAGCGCACGAGAATTTTTATTTGCAGGGAAAGTAAGTCTTAATAGTAAAGCAAAGCGCTTACATTGTTTCGTCATAATTGGAAATTTTACTTGTTTGTGTTCTTGTAGGTATGTTTAAAAAATAAATATTAATATGGGAATCTAAAAATAAAGATGCAGTAATATTTTGTAATTTTTAAATCTTTTGAATTGGTGGTTCAGCGCACGAGCGCACTTAAGGTACAGCCGCCACTGGTTGAGATACATATTTTATTTGTAGCAACATGCAACATCGAAATGTTGCGCAAAATTTTAATGTTCTCAATAAATTTGAGCATTTTCATAAATACATTAGATTGTCAATTTAAACAGCAGGAAAATCAAATAAAAATTCTAGAAATCCACAATTCATTTAGCCCAACAACAATCCACACTAACCCTTCCAGACATTCTGGTGTTGGAAATGTAAATGATGCGTCAGAAAATCACTTTATAATTCGTATAACATGTGACTTTTAAAGTTGAATATCTTTATCGTCCCACACCAGTCCCTTCCTACTTTAAGTTGTTTCCATCAGACCAAACCAAACACAAAGATGCGCTTTTAAGAACAATTCCAAGATCACACTCTTGAGGTCTTAAATCATTTTTATTAAAATTAAAAAGAAAAAAGAAGATCAGAACACAGCATTCGCTTTTGTCTGATTGCTGTTAAGTGTGAATGTTCTTTTTAAGTAAAATAAAAAAAAGGGGGAAAGGAAATACATTAAAGTCTCAATAAGACAGACATTCAAAAAAAAAAAAAAAAAAAAAAACAGCGAGGGAGGAGGTGACTGACTGTTTGACTGAAAATTGGGTGTTCAAGAATAAATCAACAAAAAAATCGAAAACATTTTCTTAAAAGATCGCTCGTGCTCTGGTTAGTCAATAGCAACAAAAAAAAAATATCATTTCATGATTTTCTTCTTATTTTTTAATTTGTATCTTTTGTCTGTGACCCTCATCAAAACAAGAAAATCAACATCATATGTTTCACACATGATGAGTTTCATCATTTCTTTTTCTTCATTTTTATGTACAGTGTTTTTTTTTTATTTTTCTGGAGGAGAGGCGATGATGATGATGATGTGCATCTTTTGTCAGTGACATCAACATCAACCGCTTTTGGTGTAGTTTCTATTAATTCAAAACCATCATTTAGGAGATTTTTATTCAAATTATATATTTTTTTTTGCAATTCCCAAATAAACTGAAATACGATATTTAACGAAAAAAAAATAAAAAAGTTGCACAGCTGCGAAAATGCTTGATTTCCTTTGCCAGCTTCTTTATAACCATCTCGTTTCACTCTTTCCATAACAGATACATAGTTGATTGCATATTCATGCTGACTTTGCTTGGTGTCACAATGATTAATGAATCTCCAGTTTGAGCATTATGTGTGTTTTTATTTTTTCCTGATGTTTCCCATTTTATTCACGAATATGCCACATATGCAGATATATTTGTATTGTTGTTGTTATTTTGTCATTTTTTTTTCTTATTCAAAGTTTCATTCGAAAAGTTCAAGGCAATCAGAAATTCAATGTATGATTATGTATCTAATTGTATCGTATCGTACTTCAGAAAATTTTAATTATTGAAACGAAGTGTAAGTTAAGTTTCTATGTATTTCCTCTGTAAAGATACATATATATTGAAGAATAGAATGTCCTTAAGTGGGTTTCAAGTAGGTCATATTACTAATAAAAAAAAGGTCACGAAAGCAGGAAACATTTTTATATTTTAGAGACTTGTAATGACTTTTTGAACAAATAGACTATGAGAATGCTAGTAATCCAGCTCGAAGGACCAAAATAAAAACATCAAAAGTTCTTATAGATGACTGTTCTATGTTTCCTTAAATATTTAAGATTTGTATTCAAATTAAATATCGAAATAGAGGTCTTGTAGTTTCTTAAACCGGCTCGAGAATAAAACTTTGTATTAAAGAAACTTCTTTTTACCGAAGGATTGTAGATTTTATTTTAAATCAGTTGATATTTCAGATTATATCAAAGTTAAATACAATTTCTTGTTGAAATAAAAGTTTTTTAAAATTAATACATCCGGCTCGAAGGACCAAATTGATGGATTCGAAAACTTGCATATTCGTATGTTTTATTTTTATATATTTTGTATGTTTTAAGAAATAGAAATGTTTTTTTGAATTTGTCTTAAAAATGAAACAACTTGATTCATTTAACTTAAATAAAAACAATTACATCCGGCTCGAAGGACCAAAGATACAATAAATCATTTTATTTTTTGAGTTTTTGTTTCTACTGAATCATGGAGTATTTTGTTTTAATTCAATCAATATATTTCTATATCAAAATAAAATACAATTGCCTTTTGAAATTAATATTTAAAACCTAACATATCCAGCTTGAAGGACCAAAAATAATGGATTCGAAAACGTTTCATGTATATTATTTTATATGTTTTCCAAAAGATTAAGGTTTTTTAAATCAATAATTTTATGAATTTGTCTTTAAAACGAAAGAGCATGATTCTAGTAATTTACTAAAACAAAATCAATGAAATCCGGCTCGAAAGACCAAAGATATAATAAAACATTTTATTTTTGAAATTTTTCTTTTTACCGAATTATGATGGATTTTGTTTTAATTCAGTAAGTTTATTCGTATATCAAAATAAAATATAATTCCCTGTTGAAACAAATATTTAAAAGTAAATACTCGTATATCCGGCTCGAACGACCAAACACAATGGATTTGAATATGTTGTATGCATATATTTTGTATGTTTCTCAAAGGAATAATGTTTTCTTAATCAAGTTTTTTTTTTAAATTATCTTAGAAACGAAAGACCATGATTCTACCAGCTTACTAAAATAAAATCAATGGCATCCGGCTCGAAGGACCAGTTTTGAAATAAAGAAACTTTTACAGTCAAGAAATGGCTTCTTCACAAAAAATTTAAGTTAGACAATGTTTAACTTCAATCGAGATTTAATTACGGAAAAATTTGATTAAAGTTTCCATTTGTTTAAAAGTGAATACATCCAGGTCGAAGGACCAAAATCATTGGTTCAGTATTTCTTCGTTAATTCACGCAAATAGATACCTGACTATAACACAGTTGTGTTTATTTTGTATTTACAGAATGTTTTTTTAAAATTTCTTTCCGAAAAAAAAATCAATCAAAAATCTTAAGCCATCCCGCTCGAAGGACCAAAATTGAAATTTTCTCTTCTGCTTAATTGAGTAAGTCTATTTGAAAGTTCCACACTTTAAAATATCTTTCTGGTAAATTTAATGAAATATACTTTAGTTTGCGGCACCCTTGTACTCGTAAAACACAACCTTATTTAAACATTTACATTAGAATTTAACATGTCTATCTTAAATGACTTGATATCAAAATTTAAGAACAGAACCCAACCACTATATTCATTTCCCGAAATGTATGCGGTTACTATGGTTACAAAATTTACTGCATAATTTGCATTAACACACCATGGTTGTCATAGTCGGTAATGTAATGTAACTGTATCTATAAAGTTATAGATACACCATCTACCTACCAAAACCAAACATAGATAGCAAAATTATTCGCAGCAATTACAATTACCGAACTATAATTGCTGTTTTGTGGTATTTTGTGATTGATAATCACAATCACGCGTATTAGATGTCCCCCAAAAGCCACCTATAAATGTCACAGTCGTTATAGATATGTATCTATAATGTATAGGGTTCTGTACAAAATCATGTGGTTATAGATTTTGGGGTTGCAAAAGCTATAAAATTAAGCAATTTATATTGTAAACGTATAAAACATTAAGGTCTAGAGATACATACGAGTATGTACATATGTATATCGACATGAAAATAGACATTTTTGATTTTTTTTTCTTGAGATGTTTTTTTGTCATTCAAAGCTTTCATGCAAGTTTATGATAATTAATTGTATCCTTGACACTTCGGCTGTATCTATTATTATAAATCATTGCCTAAGTGGATACATCCAATTAGTTTTTGCATTAATACACCATTTGATACACCTAAATGAGTATATATAGTTTTTTTTTTCGTTGCTGGCTGTATTTTGTCAGGCAAGCGAATTAATTGGGAAATAAATTAACCAATGGTCATTTTAAATTGCACTCATCGATTCAATCAATATTTTAACTGCAGTTGTTCTCTGATGAATTTCAATATGTGTTGTGCTATTTTTAAAGAGACGTAGAAAAAATAGTTCGAAGTTACTGCGCATTTGTTTTTATATTCCTTTTTTGTTCTTGTACAAATGTAATAGAATCCTTGCAAATGCATTGTCCTTGAGCAGGTATACGAGTATTGTCTATTGTTATAATTCTGAACAAAATTATTTTTAAAATTGAAAATCCTTTGTACCTATAGTTTTTCTTCAATATACCCACTCGCACACACACACACACGCATAGAAATAAACAAAAAAAAAATAAAAATTCAAGGAAAAGGGTCCTTTAGAAACAAAAAGAAAAGATGAAAAGGAATGCTCATTTTTGGATGAACCCAAAATATTAATCCTTATACTTTGTTCGCATTGCAAACGTACATATGTAGGTACACAAATGCGAGTAGGTACTCTCCCGAATATACCTACCTAGAAGAAGGATTCCTCATTCTATACATGAATATCCTTGCAATATGGCCAAAGCCAAAAAATATCTGTGTGAATTGAGAGAGAGAAAAAAGGGCCCTATGAAGGTTTTAAATTTCCTTTTCTATTGTCCACAATGTCTTTTCTTACAATTTTTTTTTGTATTCTAGCAACATACGTTTGAGGATTCCTTTTTTTATTATTTTCAATTTTTGTTTTGTTTTGATGGTTGGTGTAGTCGTTCTATGGAAAAAAGTGAACATTCATAAAAATTAACCACCACGTGCATTGTAGGTACAACAGTACTTATGCATCAGATTATATTCTCAGGGGTTGTCGTGTTGCTAACAAGAATAAATGGATAAAATGAAATTAAATGCGCAACAATGCGCTGCAGGATATACGCGAGCGTGCGATGGATGCTCTTTTTTTTCACGAATTTTATCATGTGGAGTTTTTTGTTTTTTTCTTGGACCGGATCTAATTCAATAATTGGAGCAGATTTGTTTTCATTTTTGTGGATTAAATTCTCTTGGAAGAATATTTGACGAAATAATTCAAAGCTGTAACGCCAGAAGATTTCTTCACGACAACTACCTCCGCTCTCCATTATTGGTCATAAAATGTGATTATCACAGAAAGTTGCTGAAGAAATACTATCATCGTGGGTAGTACTACGGCACTAGATACTTTTTTCGAAATATCTATAAAATCAACCTACACATCTTGTTCGAAATACACGTTTATACCATTCAGAAAATAGAAATTCTTTTCTAATTTTACAAATCTAAAAGTATCTTCAAGATATTATGCTCGTTTATCCATCAACATCTGCCTTAAAGTTTTCTATGTAATTTTATTACTTCAATGACAGATTGATGTCTTAAATTTTGTTAACCGCGCCACAATGAAATTAACTTTCTTGCGTGCTTGAAAACTATCGCCCCTTAAACAAATTTGTCCACTCGTTTTGACATTCGAAACAATTCTCTAGAGAAAATCACATTTACACAATTGCACATACTTAAGGTATATCTAGTATTTTTTTTTGTGTGCCTTAAAATCCCCATGTGTATCTATGGGATGCATTTTTGTAATGGTTTAAGATTGCACTGCACACTTTTGACGTCAGTATAGTGCAGTTTCTATAAATAGAAATAATATTCCATTGGAATTTCAATGGATGTGCAATGATGTTGGCTTTGAATACACACATACACTATATTCTGTTATACTAAGAAGATGAAAAAAACATGTGCGATTTTTTTTTGACACATGCCATAACAACACGAGGAGTGTGTAGGATGAAAAACTATATCCATGTGTCGATTTAAAATTGGTCTAAAGACTTTGTTGCTTTAATTTAACGCATAAACGTTCAAAATTATTTGAATTGTTTATTTTGAATTGATATTTCACTGCAAAATTAGACTTTGTGTCTAAAAATTGTGATCTTTTGAGATATTGTGTCTAAAAAAATGTGACCTTATAGGGTGTTGATATAACTGAGATCAAATTAAGTCTCATTTTTGGCATATATTTCACATTTTTGTTAATGCAAAGTATGATAAATAATGAGAATTTTTTTCAACTGTTCTTGTGTCAAAAATATGACGTTAGTGTATTTTGATCTGTAAGAAACAAAGTCAGATCAAATTGGTTGTAGAATGGTGTAGATTTAACAAACAAACCAACATTTAACAAAATCCATTGCCGTTAAAATCATTTTTTAGCATATTGAGATTTGTGTATTAAAATATGACGTAACAATTGGTTATTAATTATATTTGACACACAAATTTAATTTTTTTCATTGAAGAATTTTGTATAATATCGTTCATTTACGCAGTATGCTAATACACAATCATTTGATTCTAGAAAAATTCTCAAATTTTTAAATTTTGTGTCATAAATGTGACGTTAAGAAAGGTGAAAAAATTAAGGCAAAATAAATCCTCTTTTTTTCAAGAAAATAGTATATTTCCATACATTCATACAAAAATTATAAAAAATCTCACAGAAAAGGATTTTCTTTAAGAAGCATTTTGTGACGTGTTGATCTATGTGTCTTCAAATTTGACGCTGCTATAATTTTATATACATATGTGACCTTTTATGTCCGTGGGGGATATGAGTCGCAACTCCCTCCAACTCTTGCCTAGTTGGGCTGACTCCTCCTCGACTGTCCTTCTTCATGAGCTTCCCGGTCGTCCAGCTCTTCTTCCTTAATGAGTGAGCGGATTCCACTGCATTGCATGCGCCGCAATACAGTTGTCGCCTTTTCGAAGCGTGTGTCCGATCCACTGCCACTTTCGACGTCGTATAATAGAGTCAATAGGTTCCATCCTGACCCGTTTTCCTGAGGAGCTCTTCGTTTGATGTACGATTGGGCCAAAAAATTTTAAGGATGTTTCGTAGACATCTATTAATGAACGTTTGCAGCTTCTTAGTGACACCTACTGTTACTTTCCAAGTGCTGCAACCGTAAAGTAACACGGATTCGACGTTGGATCGAAACAGACGTAGCTTGGTTCTTAAGCTTAAAGAGTTATTCCTCCATATATTTCTAAGCATACCGAAAGCAGCCTTTGCTTTGCCGATTCGACTTCTGATGTCCTGTTCGGTGCCACTCTCGGTAAAGATGATACTTCCAAGGTATTGGAAGCTCCGTACTACCGGTTGTTGAGAAATATTTATGAGAGGGTTCCGAGGCTGAACATCTTTGTTTAGCCAGAGTTGATTTTCAGCCCCACGATTTCTGCTTCTCTCTCCACCTCTGTTGTCATTTGGAGGAGATTTATGATCCTATGAGAGAGCAAGCATACGTCGTCGTCTGCATAGTCAAGATGTTTCAGGTGAGACGTCAGAATCCATCGAATTCCTCCGTTTTCCGTCAAGGCCGCTCGCAGGACATCGCTTATCACCAACAGAAACAATATTGGTAACAGAATGCAGCCCTGTCTGATTCCACTTTGGATTTCAAACTCTTCTGACAGCCTCCCTTCGTGCAAAAAGTGACATTTGGATCCATCAGAAGTTGCCTTAATAATAGCTATTAATTTATCCGGGATACCCCTTCTGGGTATAAAGCATGCGCTATTGAAAGCCTTCTCAAAGTCGATGAATAGCAGGTGGAGTGGTGATCGATATTCGACGCACTTCTCAATTATGATTTTTAAAGTATTGATATTATCAATGCATGAGGGTCCAGTGCGGAAACCTGCTTGTTCGGCATCGAGTGTGGCTTCTAGATGTGCGCATTGCTGTCGGTAACTCGGTTTAATACCGTCGCAAAATGGCCCTTCCACCTTCTCAGGTGATCCTCATCCGAACTAACAAACAAAGGCGAGCCGTCTGACAAGTGACATATATGACAAGTTCTTATTTTTATTAAAAATGACTTATCATATTTTCATTGGTTCTGTGATGTGCTTTTTGCTTTCCAGCCGAGGTTTTCCTCTGAAGAAAACACGAAAATTCAGTAGGAAAGATCTTTAAAACCTTATACAAAATCTTTATTGAAAACAAATCTTAAATTCACATAAAAACTAAAACATTCTTGACTTTGATTAATTTACACCTTGCATGGTGTATCTGGTAAACATCGGTTATTCTCCTTGTATCGTGGTCCTGTTGGTTTCCTTTAGAAAACTCTATTCTGGCAACTGGTTTCTCATTAATTGGTATTGGTATTCGGTATCGGGTTACTCTTTTACAAGTACGGACTACGGCGCTTACAAGATCAGCAGGTTTGAGGCCTCTGGTGGCACTAGATCGGCAGGTTTGAGGGCCCTGGTAGACACGAGATCAGCAGCTTCAATGCCCCTGGTGTCACTAGATCGGCATATTTGAGGCCCCTGGTAGGCACAAGATCGGCAGGTTTGAGGCTCCTGGTAGGCACAGCGAATGCATAAACACCGACAGATCAGCAATTAGGACGTTTATTCTTCGAACCAAACTGAGAAACGAAATAGCTGGACAATTTCAGTTGCCTTGTAAATTAAAATCGAGCTCGTCAGCTTCGACCGTAGCAAACAAGTAGGTCCTCTTGTTATATTTTCTGTATAAACTAGGTGTGAACTATATACGGGTCGAGCGCAAATTACCAAATGTGTTCACTCGGCTGTGACGTCATGATCTTATAGTGACTGTGTATTATAAAGGGTTTTTCAATAAGAGCGCTACAAAAGTTTTTTTTTTTAAAAAACAAAAACGGTTTTGGATATCAATGAAATTCTTCATTCCTCTGAAAGTAACGTTCGATGCCATTATGTATGGAACTCGATTTCTTTTGCATGGCCACCACGGGCACGCGTGCAGAAGTCCAGACGCTGAACCCAATTTTCGACGGTTTTCAAGCATAAATCGGCCGATACTGCTGCAATTTCACGTTCGATATTCATACGAAGTTCATCAATAGTCGCTGGCTTGTTGGCATAGACCATAGACTTGACGTAGCCCCACAGGAAATAGTCTAACGGCGTCAAATAGCACGACCGAGGCGGCCAAGCGACTGGACCATTTCGTGAGATAACACGTTCTCCAAACTTTGCTTGTGGCGCCGCCGTCCTGTTGGAACCACATGTCCTCCAAGTCCATATCATCCAATTGGGGCCAAAAATATTCGGTTATCATTGAACGGTAGCGATCCCCATTCACAGTAACGTGCCGGTCTTGATCATCACGGAAGAAGTACGGCCCAATGACGCAGCCGGCCCATAAACCACACCAAACCGTTATTTTTCGGGATGCAATGATGACTCATGGAGTACGTGTGGATTGCTGCCTGACAAATACCGCATATTTTGTTTGATGACGAAGCCATTCAGCCAGAAATGAGCCTCATGGCTGAAGAAGATTTTTCGATGAAAATCCGAATCATTTTCAAGTTGTTGCTCAGCCCAATTCACGAACATACAACGCTTCTGGTGGTCAAGCGGCTTCAGTTCTTGCGTCAATTTAATCTTGTAAGGATGTAGGCCAAGATCTTTTCGCAAAATTCGCCACAACGACGTCACAGAGATGCCTAAAGCTTGAGAATGACGTGTGAGAGACACATTTGGGCTTTCTGCAACTGAAGCCTCAGCGGCAGCAATATTCTCGACACTTCGGGCACTTCTTTGTCTCACTGGCACGGGAACATTTTGTACTGTGCCTGTGGATTCAATTTTTGCACTAGACGCTCAATTGTTAATCTGCTAGGACGATTATGACGACCATAAATTGGACGTAGCGCTCTTAACGTTGAGGCCACTGACTCCGAAATTCGGTAGTAAATTTTAATAATTTTGACTCGTTGTTGGCTCGTATATCTTTCCATCATGAAATGGCAAACCTTACTGAAGAGAAATGTCAAAAGAGCGGCCAGAAATATGGCGTCGTTTGCTGTCCCTGTCGCTCTACTTTTGTAGCGTCCCTGTTGAAAAACCCTTTATAAGCAAAAACAATTTAACTTATTGGGAAATATGACAGATTTTTATATTATATTCGATTTTATTAAACAATCTTCATAACGATTAAATCTAATTATTTCATCTCAGAAATACCTCTAAATTTGTGTCGTGAAATGTGACGTAACACTTTTTGACACATTCCATTATCAAACGCAAGTGAACCATCATAAGGTAGTCGTATCGTTTCCATATTTCAAAATTTCAAAATGTGTCACTTCCTAAAAATTTTTTCCTTCGAAAAAATTTGTATATTTTTGACTTGTGTGTCTTGAAATGTGACGTTCAAAATGTTGTTTCGATTTGTTTTTACTTATATGCAATCAGATTTGTTATTTGAAAATTTTGAATAATTTATTTTTTTCATCAAGCATTTAATACTCTTATCCTTTTGTTTATCGGTTGGTCTTGAAACATGTTGATGTTACTTCTATGATACAATTGCGCATACACGTATCTGCAATGTTTCTTAGAGTCATGTTTTTGTGTATAATTTGTGTGTGGAAATGTTTCACTACAAACCTTGCTTACATTCAAAACCTTAATCGATACAAAAATATATTTACATAAGACAGTTTTGTTTTTTTCTTGTGTTCTATATGATTTCTATGTTTAGTTTAAAATTTGATCTAACACGCAAGATATTCAGTGTGTGTGTGTGTGGGCCTCTCCTTAAACGAAAATAAAGATAAAAAAAGAAATATAATAATCAATTGATTTTGAGGTCGATTAAGAAATTATTGTTTGTTTATGAATCCACTTGGCGCCTTGTTATTTCTTCAAAACCCCATAACCAAACCACACATATGCATGCCCCATACCACATAACAGCAGTGGCGGGTGATGTTTGAGGCAAATTAAAGTCAGACAACAAAACAGAAAAAAAGAAAATGGTCTTTGCCGACGCGCGCGCCTCTGAGACATCTAGACACAAACACACGTCATATTGACGCTTATTATTATATTGGGTGTGTTTCTGTATAAGGGAACTGAACCTATATAGCTACGCTGTAGGTTGCCCCCGTGCTAACCAAAACCTGCCGAGACTCTTCTTGCCGAAGATGCTTTTTGTATTGTTTAACTTTTCATTAGCATCTTGTTGCATACTGTCAGTCAAGCTAAACATTTCATTTAAAACAATTTTTCAAACATTTTATACTCATATCGCGGACCATGTTGCTCTGGATTGTTAAGACAGCCTTTTAGATAAACAGATTCATCATAATAAATAAATAGATACAACAACAAAAAAAGATTGACGTTAGTCAAAAGTCTGTCTATCTAGAGTGTTAAATTATTCTATACTTAATGACTTAGGCACGCTACAAGTAAATCAAGTTTTTTTTTTTTTTTTCTAGATACATATGCATGCATATATGCTTCTTCCCACTGTATATGGTGTTGATTATTGTGTTGGGAATATTTTTCGAGATTTTCCCTTGAGATATAGAAAAAACTAAACAAAAAATTTCCATATTTAAAACTATTCTATTTATAGAGAGAAAGCTCAAGAGAAATATGTATACAATATTTTATTATTCAAGTTTATAAACATTTTCACTTAAAATTATAATTTTTTGAATATTTCTTTTTTTTTATCATTGCATCGAATCAACTGTGCGAAACGATCATAGATACGATGCTTTGTTTGATTTACTAAGTACCTACGAGTATCTATGCACGTTTGCCATTGTTGGATGTTTCTGGGAAGGTGTGTTTATATACATATTCATTGAATCTATACACAAATGTTCTCTTTAAAAATAAACAACAAATTTAGTGTTTTTTTTTCAAAGGAAAACCACATAAACCAGAAAATAACAAATTGCCTAAAACCGTGAAAAAAAACAAAGATAAGCCCTGACCTTACTCAGAAACATTCAAGTCTTCACGCTCGCAAAATGACCCATAATTTACAAAAAAATTGTTCGCAGATATACATAGATCCCCGCCCGATTCAAACGAATTAAAGTCGTATACATAATATATGGAGGGTCGGTCGGTTGCTTAACTAGAATAACCATAATTTACTTTTGTGTTATATTATATGAGTTGCTTTTACACATTTATTATTGTTGCTTGATTTTGTTTTCCTCTTCTGTTTTGATCCCCGCGCAGTCATCTCTTCGCTCGCTCTCTCTCTATCTCGTTCTGTCTTTGATTTTTGTATATTTATGACCATTAGAGACTCAAGAGTCAACAGTCATGATAATAAACATTATTCAATCTCATTCACGGTTTCGTTTTTATTATATCGATGGTTTTGTGATTATTATTATTGTGTTTTTTTTTTTTTGGATTTTATTAAAACCATTAGCGATGATGTTTCTTTTTTTTTTGAAATACTAATTCATGGGCAACACTTAGACATAAATATTATGTTGAGATACTTTATTGAAGAACCATCATTATTTTTATTTACCAACTTGTTACTTTTTGATTTGTATGTTGATGTTGATGCTTTGATGATGGTTTGGCATTGTAAAGTCGTACGTGTCGCTTCAACATGTTTAGAGAGATGATCGATTTTTTTTTGTCGTTGATTTTTATTCTCACCTTCTATAATTTTGTTTTGTCCATTTGATAAATTAATGTAGGACAGGTGCGGGAGTTTGATGGAACTATTGTTGTTTTTTGACAACTTAATTGGGACCTTGTAAGATATTTTTGTTTATTGTGTATCTGAAATATTGTATCTTGTATAATGGGAATTAGTGTCATTAATTTTGTTCTTCAAATTATTTCGCTGTTTTATGACCTTCTCATTAGCATTTCTGGGTCATGATCAATATTTATTGGCTGAAGAACTATTAGAAATGATCAATTTTAGTTTGAACTAGGTTTTCTAATAGTGCATTTTGACTATTTATTTGATTTCCAATTAGCTTTGGTTTATTTAAAGTTATTTTTTCGTATAAAGCGCGATGAGTCTTAGATTTGAAATGGAAGCTAGTGGTATTTTTGGTTTAGCCTTGACCTATTCTCTCGTAAAGTTCTCCATTCTTGACAATGTTGAAATCAGAGTACTTAAATGCAAATTTGATGAGAAGAAGTATTGATACCACATTGAAACTGAACAGTATTGAACACTTCTTTCATATTGATGATTTCTTTTCCAATACAGAATTTAATTTTTCTAACTCAATAGGCTGAAAACACAGATCACAGAAGGTTTACAATGGATACTATTCAGAATTTTACAATTGATTTTTGACCAATATCTTGAAAACTGTTCTCCGTAAAAAAATTTTGCGAAAATCCGTTGCTGTTCTCGAAGTGTCCCGTCCCGGTTGTCCAGAGGTGGTTTGGGTGTGGTTTGGTGGGAAGGGTTAGCATTAAACCGCGGCGGTAGTCTGACCCTGTGTTAGCGTAGAAAAAACGGCTGCTTCGTCGTTTTCCGTGAAAAAAATATTGCCATCCAGGGTTTTCATCACACTGAGGTACCTCGGCTAGGGATGGCGTTGCTCGGTGGCGATCCTTCTCATTAGCTGATTAACAGGGTAATTAACTTTTTGTTTTTCACTAGCTTCTTTGCCAAATTTATTAGGTGTTAACCTTGCTTCTTTGAAGAGATCATCGTTCCTGGACTGTTTTCCTCGCTTCCGGCCGAAGTGGAGTCCGGCGCAGATTCTTAGCACCTACTCAAAATAGCTTTTTTTTTGCTTTAGTCGACAAAAATAAGCGTTTCGTCCCGGCGATCTCACATAGACTCATCATTTGACTGTGAGGACCTTGTCAATACCCAATTCTTGTTAAATCCAGTTCATTACAGCATTTTTTCTCGAAGATTTGGAGCTCCTTCATAGCTGTCTTTGAAATCAGGAAGCAATAGCTGATAACTCGCCAACAGTAGTTGCTTGTACCTTCGTTTGTTGGCTTAGTCCTAATCTTCTCCTCATCAAAGGGTATAGTCGGTGGAATGCCCAGTTCGGTTTTCTGAGTGCGGGTTGATTCCCAGCTATTTGACGTTCGTCTCGGTTGCCATGGTGTCACGGAGTCTCCTGAAGCAGACAAGCTCCGATTTTGAAGTGTTGATTTTGATGCCTCATTTATTGTAGAAATCGAACAGTCCGTTGATGTGAGCCTCTACTATCCGGACAGCGACTAGTCGTTACACTGAGCGTAAGCGACTCATCCGCAAACAGCAGGTTTTAATAGGTGGCTGGGATGCGTTGGTCTGATGGTATCAGGATGTAGAGGAAGGGCCCAAGTTTGGAACCTTGTGCGACTCCGACTTTGATGTTCTTCATTAAGCAGTTTCCCAATTGCACAAAGAAGTTCTTCTTTAGTAGTTGCAGGGGCATAGATATAGCAGAATTAGTTTGTGTATAAGAGCGTCTAACCGAATGCTATCGAATGCTTTCTCGACATCCAGAAAGGTTACACAATGACTTTTAAGACTGGTGTCATGCTAGAATTTCAGGAGCGGGTGTAGTGTTGAATGTTGAATGCTTTTCCCTAAAGCCAAACTGCATATTGGGTATTAAGGTTTTCTCTCTGCAAAACTTCTTAAGTTTCTATAGTATCAGCTCTTCCAAGAGTTTTCTAAGATTGATTAGGAATGATATTTTAGTTAGAGATCATGTGTTCGTGACACCTTTCTTCGGGATTGACCACGATTTTCGTTGGTTTTCATTTCTGTGGAGAATAGTTGTTGTTGACACAGTTGTTAATGATGATGGTTAGGAGGATCAAAACTGTCTTTGGCATCCTCTTTATGGTATAGTTTGATATAAAATCTAATCCGGTTGACTTCTGCTGCTGATTAGATAAGATTTTTCTTCAGGGGATACCTTACAAGGACAAGCGGCCACGTAACCCTTACAGGGCCAGAGCTTTACTGCGGAATAGGAGAAAACGTGATTAAAAATAAATTCAAAACGGAAGAGGAGGCAAAAAGATCAAAAATCTGGAAAGAACTCCCTAACCTGCATCAGCTTAAGTAGGAACAACCTCATGAAAAGCACAGGGTTCTCACAAGGCAATTGCAAGTCAAGAAGACACCTCAACATCCTTGGCCTAGTGAACAACACGTCTTGCAGATTCTGCAACATTCACGAAGAGATACCTGACCCTGACCACATACTGGAGAAATGTGATGCACTCGTGAGAGGGATTATCCTCCCTTAGAATACTCCAAGGAAGAACTGAAATAATGAGCTAACCTCATCCAGTTCTAGATGGGGACACAATAGATCTTTAGGTCGCAGTGTATTTATACCCTTATTTATTCAATTCAATTCAATTTAATTTGTTTTCTGATTCCCGTATAACATTGAATATATACAAAATAGTAGCGGCCACAGGATGCAGCCTTGTATCAACCCACGTTATACATTTGCCGTTTGCAGATCGTATCTCTTGAGCTTTGCGTATCTAAACCTAGGAAATATATTATCTGGAATAACCTTCTTGTGTAAATATTGTCAAAATATACTCCTTGGTTCCACTGTCAATTCCTTCAATTCGTAAGCCAATAACAAGAGAAAGAAAAAACACCTTTTCGATGACCACCCCGAATAAATATGCACCCAGGTGCTTCCTTTTTTTTTTTTTAATTTCGTCATATTCAAAGAAATACTATAGAAACAACATCTACAACCATTTCCACTTATCATTTGTTGTTTCTTTGGCTAAAAAATCTTGTTGCAACATATGTCGACAAACCCACCTTATCTCTACCGCAGAACTGCTTACATTCTTGTTTTATTCTTGTATATCTTTTACAAAACTGTAAGTAGGCACAATAAAGATACCTAGTATCACCATCATCACAGTAGAACTTATCAGGTCTCAAGCCAAAAAGGAAGCCATGGATTATGAAAGAAAATCTCAAACTATGTACATATATTTACATTTTGACAAAAATTGTATATGAGAACAAAATTTAAAAAAAAAATCCTAAAACCAACAAAACTCACAAAAAAAAAAAAAATCGTGAAGATACGCTCTAATGATAGTGAAAGTCAATGTGCTGTATGACTTCAACTTCTAAAAATATAAAGTAGCTAAATCTAGACGCACAAAATAAATATTGACAGTGGCCCTCCATATAGCAGGATGACTCTCTACTTTTTCGCCTTTTCTCTATATGAATATGCACTGAGGAGTCAAATTATAGAAGCGACACTCACCATACACCGAACACCGCATCAATTGCTGAGAATAAATAAATAAGGTGTATCTATGAGATATGGAAGCTATACGCATGTTGCATCAGCACCATCATCAGCAGGTCACCATGATAGTGATGATGATGATGATGAGATCTTTTTTAAAAACTGAGTCATAATGTCGCATTTCCGTGTAAATAAGAAAAATTCCTCAAACTATTTTTTTTTGTCTCAAACACAACTGATGGTAGGCTTGTTGAAAGTAGCTCGGTGCTGCCGCGTTGTACTCGCATGATTATGTGCGGTGAGCAAAATAAATAAATGTTTTTCACATACATTTTTTTTTTATCTTTATAGATTTGTATAAACATATTTTGAGGCAACTACTGTTTCTCATGTTGATAAGAGATTGTTTTATCTAGGTAGACAGGTATGTAGAGTTTTTTGTTTGGGAAAATATACATAGATACGTATGCACCTACACCTTTGGACTGACAAAGTTATATTACACTTATTTTGATTAATCTAACTGAAAGATAATTGATAAACATGTTTATAATAGAACCGATAACTTGTATAGATATGTATATGAGTGACTTGGTGGAATTGTTGACCTAATAAAGTTTATCTCGGATAGTTTGTGCAATTTTATTACACAGGGCTTGTTATGAAATTATGTTTTGATTCTAATGAATTAATAATTATGCTAATTGAAATAGATAATTATCACCATAAGTACATGTATAGATACATTGTATAGATACAACAACTGGGAACTTTTATAAACTCAATGCGGCCTTGATATTGCCATCATCACCTAACGTTACACACAGACAATACGAGTACAGTCATGTATAACACAGTAGTTGAGTGTTAAGTTTTTGCTAAAAATGTCTCATATTTGAGGAAGATTTTTTGTTTCTCTTCAAAATGGCCTTTCAAAGTTTACATCCAGTAGGGTGTTCCCAGTACAAAAAGTATGAATTTGATGAGACAATTCTGGATGTTTCTAATTTTCAATGATTTTTTGTTTCGACTTCAGTACGAATATGTTGAGGTTTTGAAATACTCTTAGATCTATGAGATGAACTTAAATTTTAGAATAAACCCTCACATGGAAGTCATACAAAGAAGTCTTAAAAAATTTAATTATTGGCATAACAGCTAGTGAAGAACTGGAGCTTAGGGACTAATACTCCATTGCTGTGGATGAATGAAGAGAACCTGCCGAACGGCTAAGATCAGAGACTTTTCAACATGATAAGCGATATACTTGAAGAACTTGTCTTTAAAAGAGGTTTCATTTTTATGGTAAAAACTCTATATACTACAGAACCACCAAGTAGAAAAGTTACCATTTTTCAATTGGACTTGTAGGATTATGGATTCAAATGTGTCATTTAAAGTAAAAACGCCTAAACCTATATTCGAACATATGTTAAGCGAAATAATACAATCGTCGTCGATGTGTGTTGCGAAGCACGATTTTCCAAAGACAGAACTTACCCACATTACAATTATACAATTTCGGAAATAAGACTTCATTGTCATTTTCTCGTTACTAGCCGACCCAGCTCTCGAAATTTGAGTGCCAATTTATTTATTTAATTCATTATCATTCAATAAAAAACAGAGAATTCATGATTTTTTTTTAAATTGTTGAATGCAATGAGAAGTACCTACTAAGCACTCAATCCTGGAGTCCAAAGGAAAACAGTTAATGGTAAACAAACTTTCAAATCTATACACATTTTTGACACATTGCAGATTTTTGACACGTTGCAGATTGGTTGTTGATGTTGTAGGCCGCAAAAACAATTGTTGGGTTGAACTGATGTTATTTGATGTATCGGAATCCGGTATGTTTAATTTGGATTTTTGGACGTTTCTTAATCCATCGACATCGTAGCCATCCTTTGATGGAATTTGACAGTTTATGGCTTGAAGAATAGAGGACGAATTCAGTTATGACGTACAAAGTGTATCTCGAACAAAATGTCAGTCGAAAGCCCTGAAATTGCTCTTTTCCGGAGCAACAAATAAAATACCTTTTTTTTTGGATATTTATAGACGTCTTTTAATCCATCGAAATCTTAGCCATCCTTTGATGGAATTTGACAGTTTATGGCTTGACGAATAGAGGACGAATTCAGTTATGACGTACAAGGTGTATTTCGAACAAAATGTCAGCCAAAAGCCCTTAAATTGCTCTTTTCCGGAGCAACAAATTAAATACCTTTTTTTGGATATTTATAGACGTTTTTTAATCCATCGAAATCTTAGCCATCCTTTGATGGAATTTGACAGTTTATGACTTGACAAATAGATGACGAATTAAGCTATGACGTACAAAGTGTATTTCGTACAAAATGTTAGCCGACAACTTTTTTGACACTTTTTAATCCAGGTACAAAGTAGCCATCATTCGATTTTATTTGGCAATTTATGGCTTACAATATAATAGAGTATTTTGTGAGAACTATCAAAGTCATAAGTCAATCTTATCATCAAAATCGAAATTAAAATCCAATAGGAACAGTATTGAATCATTTCAGTGAAACGAAAATGATCGAATGATCGGTTGGTTGAAATGATCAGATCATTTTCGTAATCGATTGTTAAACGATTCAATCATTTGAAATGAACGATTTACTCAGATCTAATTCGAATTTAATATTTTGTTTGTTTGTTAACGTATTTGATAATATTAACGCATTCTTGTCAAACGAGGGGGATATTTTATTTTCACTAACAGAAATTGCCCGATATATGTATGTAGTTAATACTTTAAGACTTAACTACATTCAACTTCAAAGAGTGAAAAGTGAACAAAATGTGCTGTATTTTTCCAAACAATAACAAAAGCAAAATTGAAAATGGTTTTAATTTTTACTAAACTGTATGACTGTATAGTGTAAATGTAAGCTCTATTCAGCAACAGATTTCGGTAGTCGATTTGACATTTCTAATTGTTTTTGTTTTCCGCGCTTTTTTTTCAATTTTTATTTATTGTTTTAAACAATTTCTGTGTAGTATATTTAAATAATTTTGGCATTCTGCACATCTATGCAAAAAATGCTTTCGTTTAATATGTAATTTATGCCCCTTCGGTTATTGTGGGCGACGAACAGTGTACCACAAAAAAACATGTTCGACATTTTATTATATGATAAACAATTCTCAAGACGTTAACGTACCTACCTACCAGTTCATCCAAAGATATATTCATCAGAGTAGAACATCATCCACCGAGTGAAATACCTTTTGTTAATGGTCCATACCAACTAGGAAATTATTTTTCTGTTATTGTTATTGCTTCTGTAAGACTTGTATTGAGCTCATGTATCGAAGTTTTGGAGGTGAAATTTGATGAAAGCTTAAATTTATAAAATTTTTGTTAATTTTTCACTAAAATAAGAAAAATTCCTTCCAAATTTTTACAATGCCAACAAAATCCTCAGAAAACCTTCTTTTTTTTTTTGAACTCAAGTGTGAGGATCTATAGGTGCCATAGGTCCTGTAAAGGAAAGCCAGACTGAAGTATGGTTTTTATCAAGAAAATTCACGAAAAACATTTATTTTGATAAGTTTATCTCTGTGTGAAATTGATGACAAAGTCTTTTGCTTTAATAGGTCCTGTAAAAGCCTTTTGAGCTAGTCAAGTAAGATTATGAAGAAGTTCTCTGAACACAAATTTGTGGAATAGGAAATACCTAACTTCGATAGATCCTACCAGAAGTTAAATTGTCCATAAGGCTTATTTCCAACCCTTTGACTTGGGGATTGTGATATTTTGATATGATAGCCATTAATGTTGATCCTCGACTAAACCATTCGTTCAGAGCTTTTATCCATTGCAATTTCAGACTTTGATTAGATCCCAGTACTATTATTCATATAATTCATTCAATCATATGAAAAATCGTCTTATTTTATACTATTTTGATAGAAATAATGATATTGTTGTCAAAAAACATGTTGCGGCAACATTTTGTTGCTCAGCTTACACTACTTCTACTTTGTGTTACATGAACGCAGCTTAGTTGTCAATCATTTGTTTCAGAATTTGACTTGATATTTGTATATATTCAACGAGCATCTTTTTGTTATCAATATGTTGCGGCAACATTTTGTAACAAGTAATAAATTTTTTTGTGTAGTAAGAAAGGAGATAAGTTGTCAATCATCAGTAAAAACATCATCAAATTTAACACCAATGAGATTAACCGGGTACATAGAAATGATGCAGCAACTTGTTGCTAGGTTAATTGTTGAAGATTATTTTCTTTCGCTTCTTATAATGTCAGTTTATTGTTATTTAATTGGTATTCTAATAAAATCGTGTTTTTTAGTGTAAAATTAACATTTGTCAATTTAAGAACTCTAAAACATGCATATACATAACTTTTTTTAAATTTTTATGGTTATGAGTTTTTGCTTGCTCTAAGAAAATAGAGTACCTAAACCATATTATGTAAAAAACTTATATTTTTATTTAATAATCCTTATTAAGACCTCAAAGATACTTAAAAGACAATAAATAGGTTTGTCAAATCGAGTTTAGAAATAATCTTGGTTGACCAATTAACTCTGGCAATTATCTTTATAGCCCTTCTGAAAATCGTAAACTTTTGATATGATTTTATATGGCCAAATAAACAACAAATTTTATTTATAACAGTTCTCTTGTTGTTTAAAATATATAATGACTAAAAACTAGTTCAAGATCACATATCTGTATATTTCGATTTAACGATAAAAAAAATAATCAAAATAATTTTCTTAACTATTTGAAAAATGTTTATGATTTTTAACGACACTTAAATATTTATTGATTTTTAAGTGTACCCATTCGAACTTGCAAGAAATTATGTTTTAAGAAATTTTTCAAATCCTATAGAAGATACAAAGATTTTAATTTAATCCTGAATGTCTATATGGAGAAAATAAATTTAAAAAAAATATAAATGTATGTGTAGATAATTAAAGATATCAACATCCACTTAAAATTGTTAAAATTTTCTTGCGACAATATTCATCTTTACGAGAATTTCCGCCCTCACAAAAGATTTCAAATAAATTGAAAAGAAAGTAAAAAAAAAAAAGAATTCCAAAAAGCCAAAAATCCAGCATCGTTTTCGTTGTATTGGAAAAACAAGGGAAATATACAATTTATTTGGATGTTTGTCCATGACAAAAATTTGTATGCGGGCAAAGCCACGGTTGCCAACTTAGGGTTTTTGAATATGAAGGAGTGGTTTTTTTTTAAAAAAGGTTAAAATAAAAGAATAGGAGTTTTTAGAATGAGAGTCCCGAAAATCTTATTCTTAAAGCCATGATAGACAGATAGATAGATTCTATCTACTCTTAAGAGTAAAGTAATTAACAAAAACTTTTAGTTATTATAATGAATTATCACCAAAATATATCCCAAACAAGCAAAATTAAAAAAAAACATTGATTTAAAAAAAACTTAGGTTTTATTTTATAAAATTTGATTTAAGTGGATAATATATAAATTGCTTTTGAATTAAATTAAAATATATTAATATGTTCTGCGAAGTGATTTTACTCATCTGGCAACACTTATTCGAGCATATACAATAATTCGAGAAGAAAGAACTTCAGAGGGAATTAGTTTTCATCAGAAAAATTAAATGTGAAAAACATTTGGTCGACATGCTACAACGCGACAAATCCATTCACCCACGCATCACGCCAGCACATTTGGCACTTAAAATTTATATAAAAACGCAAACGAAAAATGAAACAAAACAAAAATAAAACACAAAAAAAAAAAAAAAAGAAACTGTTCTTTCTATTTTTTTCTTCTCTTCAATATCTATATTTAAATCGTCTTAAGATACATCATACAAAGATATATAGATAGAAAGATACAAAAACAAACATATGTGCGTTGTCGATGTTCATTTATAGATACTTTATAAAAATAGCTCTTGAATGGCTGATGCATGGCGAGCTAAACAAATGCGAATCCTGTGTGGATAAATCGTAAAACTTCACTCACTAAAGATACAAAGATAGATAAATAGATATTCACACTTTCTTTCTTTTGTTTTTATATATTTTTTTTTTCAAAATCTCGCAGGAGAATTAAATAAAAATAAATAAAATCATTTTGATGAAGAACATTGTATTTTATATTGGGGGAGAAAGTGTAAGAGTCTGTCTCTGTCACTTCACTTCGTAGTATCTTATGGGTGTATTTTTAATATTCTAATTTTCTTTTTTTGAGATTCTTGTTTTTTTTTTCTTTCATTTTTTTAAGTAAGTAAGAGCGGGTGTTTATTTATAGCCATGTCTCATGCTGTGAATTTACTTGTTACAATGATTTATTCGATTTTAAAAACCTCTTCTTGCAGCCACATTAAAAATTTTGCGCGTCACTCAGTACCTACACACTACACGGTCTCTCAATAGCAGTGTTTTAAATAATTGCACATTTTGAATTTTGTATCTTTGAAATTTGGGAAATGAATTTCACGCTTGTGCATTTAAGAAACGCCATTATAATGTTGCATTTGAACTTCACATTCGATTATTTTGAATGAACAAATATGGCGGGTTTTTTTACCTTCAAAATAACAGGTAAAGATACATCTGTCCAAAACTAGTTTATCTTCTTCAATATCCAATAGATATCTATACTCATAACACGAAGCCACATTTATAATGATCGGTTGTTAGTTCTTCTTCAGCGAAGGGGTCATGTTAGGGCGTTTTCTCAGGACCCCAAGTATCGCCTTCTTCTTGCAACCAAACTCGAAAGATACAAAACAAAATTAAAATAACAAAAATTCCAAAAGAATCCATCCATCTAGTATATACATCTGGGCATTTATCCATTTTCAATCCCCATAATCAAAGATCCCCACTTTTCGACTTAACCATATCCAGACAAACCTTATAATCATCGGTTTTTGAGTTTCATATAGAATGACTTTGACAAGATGATTGATGTGCCCAGCCCCATTGAGCGAGTGAGATGCGCGTGCTTTGCTAATTTAGTTTTAGGGTTTTACCGATGCGGGATATATATTATGTGAATATGTGATCTTTGGGTTTCTTGTGTGCTTGCCCTTGGAGCGGTGGAGGTAGATTCTTTAGGATATCGCACGCCTTGCAGAGAGAAGAGAGACAAATATATTGCGTAACTATATTCCTTAGAAAACTATCAGAGATACTTTTTCAGTCAATAGATACAAATTCTTTACTAGTCACGTTGAAAAGATACAATATCTTTCCATCTCAAAATACCACCTACTTAGTTCTTTCAAACAATTCTCGCAAATAATAAAATTAAAACTATAAAATCTCTTCAGGATGCACAAACGAACGAACAAAAGAAAAACACCAAAACCATAACGAAGATAATTCTGCATTCAGATACATTAATGATGGATGAGTAATCTGGAAAAAGTCATAAAATTGTAATACGGATACGAACATTATTTGAACATTCAATCCAGCTCAGTTCTAAGTATGCTATATTTTTTTGTAGTTTTTTTATTTGGTGTTTTCAAATCCGTTTTTATTTTTAAACGACACTTAAAAGTATCTTCTTGTTATGGTTTTTTTTTTGTTCATTCACTTTTTGGTTTGTTAAGAGATACAGTCATTATAATATTGTGTGATAAGTTTCCATGCTTCCCTGCTGGGTTTTTGAGGGTGATTATAGTGGAAAGGATTTTCTGTGTTGTTGTGGAAAAAAAAAAACAGAAAAAAATAAAAGATTTAAGAAGGAAACGGTGTGAGAAGTATGCGTGTGTGGTTTTGTTTTGTTCTGCTTGGGTGGCATACGGCGCAAGTTGCAAGAATAGAAATACTAGAACAGTTTCTAAGACTTCGAAATTTAGAAATAAACTAATTGGAATTTGTTTTACTGAACAGATTTTTTCTGTAAGTAGATACTCACCTGAATTAAACTGCAGTTCAATGAAGTTTGGGACTAGTTTTCAACATTTATTCAAAGCTGATTCCCTAGCTGATATATCAAAAAAAATCCAGCTCGAGCCCCCAAAACATCTTATAAATCTTATGTTAAAAACATTTGACCGTGGATACTTTGAACATTAATTCAATAGAGAAATGAAAATTATTTCTGTTTAAGTTCAGTCAAATTTTTAAGCTGGAAGACATTTTTTTAAATCACTCAGATCGTACTTAGATTTCTGATTCTTAAATTGAATATAAATTGACCGGGTATATTTTGAGCATTACGTCGTATAACAGCCTTAACTAAATGTGCAAAATTGATTCAATTGATTTAAAAGTAAGATTCAGAAATCGAAAGATGCTTTGTGGTCTCTAGCTGGATTTTGGGACATATTTGTCAGTTAAGCTTTGAGTTCACCAATTTTTGGAAAAAACTTTACATAAAACTGTATTTTAAGAACGATTCAGTAATCGGATGATGCCCTGGGGACTCGAAATGGTAATATAGTAATGTTGGTACAGTTTGAACTGGCAGATATTTCGTTCTTATATCCAGTTCGAGCCGTTGGGTCATCTTTGGATTATTTTTACCATAAAGTTGACTGAAAATTTATAACTGAAAGATATTTTATTTTATCGTAGTCCGGCTCGAGCCCCCAAACTGTCATTCAATTTATAAATATATTTACTTTAATCGATTCAATGAGTCCATATTGAGCCTTCAGGACATCATTGAGTTACTGAATCTTACTTCAAATACAATCTGATCGTAGGAATTTGCAACATTAGGTCAAAGCTCTAAACTGGCAAACATGTCCTTAAATCCCGCTCAAGTCCGTAGATCTTCTTTTGATTTGTAAATGTTGTTGAAATTAATCTTATCGTGGATATTGGGAACATTGAGTCGAATCAAAGCCTTAATCTGGTAGATATTTCCTTATATCCAGTCAGGTGGTATTATTTTTAACATTTAGTTGTTCTTAATCCGGCTTGAGCCCCCAAGTTGTTATTTGACTTTTTAATTTTTTCTTTTTTGTTTAAATCTTCCGAACGTATCTAAATCGATTCAACTTTTCAATAACTTACTATTTCCCAAATCCCTCATTGAATAACAGTGTATATGCTTACATTAAGGATATTGCAACATAAAAGGAAATCCTTATAAAGAAAAAAAAATAATTAAACAACAAAATTGGAAATTATTATTTCGTCTTTTAGGTTATAAAAGAACACATCTCGATTATTCATGTTCTTTTATTTAATTTTTTAATTTTTATTTCTTTGTATAAAAGAGAACCTTACCTTCATCATCCAGGTGGGTCTCGTTTTTAAATCAAAAACACATTCCCAATCCCAATTTTGCTGCGCTTAAAAAAAGAATTAAAAACGAAGAAAAAAAAAATTGCATAAATTGGTTTTGTATGCTTGGGGAATACACCATAATGATTATTCTCATCCCATATTGTAATATGATCATCCAACAAAACAAACCAAAAACACACTCACATCTCTTTCTCTTACAAATCAAGAAAGGCTAAAGATATACACCTTTTTTTTTGTATATGAAATTAAAAATTCAAAAAAAGATAAAACAAGATTTTTTGTTGTTGTTGTTGTTGTCTTACAAAAAGCCAGACGCAAAGCGAAAATTTTAACCTCCCGCTGAGTCCGCAAGTTCGAACTGAACATTTATTATAATCGTTTTTTTTTTGGTATCTGTATGCATACAGATATAGATAGATGGATAGGTATTATTGAACATTTCATTGTACGAATGGTGGAACGTATCCATAAGTTACCTTGTTAAGGGCAAAATATATGATGTACCTTTTTGTTTTTTTAATGAATATTCAAAGATATTTAAACTAATTATGGTTTTTGCAAATTTTCATTTCAGATAAGATCACAAAAACCCTACTACACAGCGGATCCCGAAGTAGATTCACTTGTAAGTATAAAATCCAACATTATAATTTCATAAAATTAAAAAAAAAAAAAAACACTGACATATCCTCCTTGACCTAAAAATGAGCCTTGCAAACCATGAAGTTCAATGTCGCGTATACATGAAGCATCCCAAACATCGTTTTATTTTTAATTCGTGACAACAATTGGTCACTCTATAATGTATCCGTAGATACAGCTTCTCACATTCAGTCTCGCATATATACGAGTATAGCAGGTTCACCGGAGCGATGCTGAAATAGTTAAAAGATACGATGTATCTATAAAAGAGTTGTTAGGTTATTTTATTGTTGAACATTTGCAAAAGCATACCAAATCTACCATTAAAACAATGCCAATGAAAATGCAACAAAAAAATAGAAAAAAAACGACTACAAAAGACTTGTGAACCAGATGAGTCTCTATCAGGAATCTCGGCAACATTTTTTTTTTGTTGCAATAGCAATACTTGTCGATCGGGCTTTCAACCATATGACAATATAGTCAGGCTTTTGTCTCCTTGCATTTGTTTTGTTTTACTGTTTAATTCCATTCACTTTGTGTTTTGTTTTGATTTTATTGTTGTTGCTGTTTTTGCATGACTCGAACGGCACGCAGTTAGTAAGAGCTAGCAACATTAGCCTTGGTGAAAATTACACATTAAATGCTGTTTTATTGTGGCATAGATACATTTGCCCGGAGTCAATGGATGCATTCGGATGCAATGAAGAATTTTGTTAGTTTATTTCTTTTTTTGTTGTTGTCATCTGTTTGAGTGAGGCAATTTTGTGTACAAATGCGTGTACACAAAACCGCACCGCACAATGATTCATTAGATTAAGTCTTTAATCTGTGTTATATGTGGTTTTGTTGCAGCACATGTTGCAATTGCCTATGCATCTCTGTTGATAGTACAAGAAACAAGAAAAATGAGGAAGTGAAACTGATTCTTGTTAACAGGTTGTCGTAATCAAAAAGAAAACTTTTGATCTTTGTACTTATTTTAAACAAATACATGAATTCATAATGTTTGTCAATAATGTTGTGACACATTTTATGTGTTTAGTTGAATTTTTATATTCATTCATAAAATTCTACAAAAACTCATAAATCAAATCACTCTTATTTTATGTGCTGTATCTTTTTTTTATTGGTTCTAAATATTTTTCCTTCTCTCTCCCTGAGTTGTTGCTTGTGGGTTGTCTTGTTGAGTTGTGGTTTCAACAGTAGACTACACTTAAAAAAAGGAGTACAAATGACACACATGTTAATGTGTTTGGGGGCTCTGTGCTGTCGTAAATGTCGTGAGCTTGTCATGCTTTGGCAAAACATATGACATCTCAATAAAGGATGCAAGACATAAAAATTATGTTTTTGGGGTCACTTTTTTTTTATTTTTTAGTTTGGAGGGACAAATGTTGATAGGATCGTATTAGGTCATCTTGTGTTTGTTCATGGTTATTTTGGTTCATATGGTGAAGCAGTTGTTTTTTTGTTTTTTAAATATTTTTTTGTAATAAAAACAATTTTTAATGGTTAAACTAATTTGTTATTGTTTTCTTATTTATTTCAGATGGTGCAAGCAATACAAGTACTTCGGTTTCACCTCTTAGAATTAGAAAAAGTAAGTATATTTTGAAAAAATATCTTTTTTCTATCTTAAGATTTACCTCACACAAGGGCTTAAAATTTTTTTTAAAAAAGTTAATCATAAAAATTAATTTGTCGGAATTGATTTTATTTTAAAACGATCAATAGTTTTATTAGCAGCAAGTTTAGCATGAGGATTTACAAAAAAAGAAGAAGATATCTCTATGATTCAACATGTTGCAGGGGATCCGAGTGAACATATTTTGTATATTAGATGGAATCAATAGAATTCTCTCATAATGAGAATATTCTACAACTATTGTATTAGAAATAGGTTTAGGAACATAAGTTAATAAAGTTTTATTATAGTCAGAAATGCCTTATCTGCTCGCAACGAAAACTTTTATTTTAAATCTTAAACGTCAGCTCGTAACTGTTAAGACAAAAAAGAGAATATAGCTAGCAAGCTGTTTTGAGGTTAAGATACATTTTTAACTAATTCGAGATACACTTTAAACTCATAAACAATTGTTTTTTTTTTTTTAAATCAGACAATGTTGAAAATAATTGTATACTCGTAGTATTGAAAACTTTTTGCTATCAAGAATTATTTAAAATAGTTCCAGGCATAACACTAACAACATGTTATTAAGTTAAAACTAGTATGCCCATCAAATTTGAATACGAATAAAATAATGTGAATTATAAGGGACATAAAATAACTCACCGCATTTCTCCGCATTAGTGCAGCCGCCAACCCTGGAGATAAAAATCTGAGACAACCACCTTCAGTCTCAGAACATCATGCCACACATCTTTCCTATCCTTCTTTCTCTTCCTTAACTTCAAACGCCCGCACTGTGTTGAAACATTTAAAGGGTAATCATAATCCCTTGAGCGCGTGTAGATTATAAAAAAAAAAAAAAAAAAAAAATCAGCAACATGTTGCGTACAGGAACAAACTAGTTAAATACATGTAGATAGTACAATTTAGGTCAGTTGAGTTTAAAAATTTTAGAAAACTGTTTATCAACTAAATATATTTTCTTTTTGAAATTGGCAAACAGATCAGGAACATGTTGTGGGATTAACACAAATAATTGAGGAAGTATGTTTTCAATCAATAATAGCAACATGTTTATAACACGTTCTACAAAAAAATCATATGCTCTGGTTCTTTCCATTTTTAACTTTAAACTTTTTAAGAATCGTTCACAACCTAAAAATATTGTTTTAAACATAATAGAAAAATAGTAAAAAACTGTTTTTTGTGCCAATGTAAAATAATTTACTTAAATATACATTGTTCATCATCCAAAACATTCTGAAGTATTTTTCCTATACAAAATAATGTCTAATAATTCAGCAACATGCTGCGGATTATAATAATATTAAAATAATGAAGTTACATAAGTCGTGATGTATTTTGAGTTTTAACTTTACAGAAAACTGTTTATCAACTAAAAATATTTCATTGTTGAAAATAACAAAATATTTAGCAACACGTTTCGTAATTAATACAATTTCTTTTTTTTATGAAATCAACTTAACTGCTAGGCTAGGCGCGCACATTCAATTTTTAGTTTCGCAACTGTTTAGTTGCTAAAATGAAACATATGGGCTTATATGGGACACCGCGCACTTAGAGGAACTCGATTCGAGCAACTAAAAAGTTTGTGTTTTGACACAAACTAAACGATTGCCTATAATTAATTCGCAAAAGTTGAGCTGTTTTCTATAAGCGCAAGAGAGAAAAGAAAGTGAGCTTGAGTAAAGAGTTGCCAGTGCGCGGTACTCTATCAACTGGTGATTAAACTATTTGATTTCGATCACAGTTGCCAGTGCGGCTAGCCTTAAGGAAGACTGTGTTCAATCAAGAATAGCAACATGTTGCAGATCTCCTAAAAATAAAAATAAACTTACCTGCATATATGCCATGAATCGCTTCCTATCTTTAAACTTTTAAATAATTTTTCACAACTTAATAATATTGTTTTAAAAATAGTAAGCAAACATGTTGCTGTATTGATATAAAATATTTTACTTAAAGATGCATTTTCAAGCATCGTAATCACTCTTAAGTAATTTTTCAAACCAATAATAATGTCTTATAGTTCAGCAATATGTTGCAGATTCCTATAAAACTTCAAAAAATAATATCAAATCCTGCAGGTTTCTTAGGACATTAAACCTTAAATATCGTAAATTAGAATTATTTCAGCAACATGTAGCGCAAAAAAGACAAACAAAATACATCAGATAGTCCGACTTGCTGTGGAAAGAACCATCTATCCACAAAAACCTATGATAAAGAAATAGAATCTGACCAGCAACATGTTGCGGGAACAATATTTTTTGGACTCCTTAGAGATGTACTTACGATCAAAAAATATTTCATTTCTTATAGAATTTCAATATTTCCTATTGCATCTTATTGAACTAGACTTTATCAAAATTGTTGTTTCTCTAAGTCAAGTTTTAGATAAAAAACATCTTTAATTAAAAAAACACGTTATTCAATCAAAAATATTCAAATATTTTAAATAAAATAAAAAATACAAAATAAAAAAAAAAAAGAAATCTATCTTTCTTTTGCATCATTCCATCATTTCTATATTTATATTCTCCTTTTAAGTAGGAATAAAATTATTCTCATTCCTACTATTTAAACAAATTAAGGAAAGCTTATGCTAAACTAATTGCCAACTTGATTTACATATTCAAATAGTGTATGTTTAACTCTTTCACAAAATATTTAAAAAGACACAGCTATACATATATATATATAGAAAAGTCTACCTACAGATATAAAAATCCATTTAAGACAAACGACAAAAAACTATCTGGACACATTAAACTGGTTTAAAATAGCCACATGGAGATACGAGTAGGTGGGCTTTAACTTGATATTAAAACAAAATCAAAGATACAGTATTAATATGATTTAAAACTTAAGTTTTGAGATTTTTCGATAAATCAAGTATACGAGTATCTGCAGCCTTCAATCGGTATTTATATCTATTTTGACTACCTGATGAGAAGACACATTGGGCAAAGTAATCTGTTGAAGGTTTTGTCGTGCTTGTGACTTAAGATACCTTTGTAAAATTTTAATTCCAGAGCATTAATTTGTTCGAATTTTTATTTGCAAAAAAATAAAAAACAGTTTAAAGACTGGTTAAGGCTTGGGTTAGATCTGTCCCACGATTGCTTGTCGATGTTTAAATTTAATAGGATCTTTAATAAAAAAAAATAACCATCAAGATTCCCATAGTTAAACGTTAAAGATCATCCATCCCGCAAAAAGCAACAATTTGCATAAATTTGAATTTTTTACCAATTTATCTTCTATAACAATCTCCTAAACTATTCTAAGCAAACATTCAAAACCGTCAATGTAGGAGGTGGTTAAGCTAAGTTATAACTGGTCTCCATGCTTCGCAGAGCATTGCTTAATTAATTTTCGTCTATACAATTTTTGTTTTCAACTTGTGGCTAAGAATAATGACGAACATTTAATTATGTTTTTTTTTTTTCGGGACCTCAAGCAAGTAATTGAAGACTGATAGTCCCCTAATTTTCGAGAGAATTTTCGTGTGGGGTACCTACCTATAAACACGACGCATCTAAAACCTGTAATTTTGTATTTAGACGAATTAGAGGAGAGGTTAGTAATTTAACGGGTACGGGTGATTTTTAATGGTGGGTTGTCCTCGGCTGGTTATAATTTATTTATTAAGTACATAATTGGTTTTTATTATTTTTTTTTTTTCAAAAATAAAAGAAAAAAAAAAAAGAACGTAAGAACAATGGGTGAGATTTTCTAGTTTGAAAGGGGGAAACTTTGTGATGGTCTTCCAAAGTTATGGTAATTAGCTTTCGCACAATCGCACCTATAATGATTTTTATTGTGGAGATTATTTTTGTTTATAATAATTTTCAAGGCAGAGATCTACAATTCTAGATTCTATTTAACCGAATGGTAAAGGTGGGTGTTCTTTGGCGCGTAAAGAATTGTTGATATCATAAAAATAAAACAACAAAAATCTAGGCATATCTGTCTTTATATAGGTAAATAATACAAATATAAGAACAGGTGAACGAGTGAGAAGGCTAGCGGCGCGGCGGCAATGATGGGAGAATTTGGTTGAGATTTACTTTTGTGTAGGAAGGTATATGTATGTATTTGCTTTTGTTTGAAGCCGGCACCATTGTTGGCGGAAAACAGGATGTTGATACAAAAACAAATTATATAAAAAAAAAATAAAGAAAAAAAAAAATTACCCAACAAAAATTGTTAAAAAATACACAATTGGTGACTTTTCCGTGAACCAACTGATTTGTATTTTTAGAAAACAAATTTATCTCTGTGGGAACAAAATGTTCACATCACTTTTTCAATTACACATTTCAAATTGGAGAAAAAAAATTATAAAAATAAAACAAAAAAGTCATACCAGCCGGTATGAGTTTAAAAAATAATATTTCAGTGGAGACCTTGGACTTGCTTTTTTACCAAAATTATTTATATTTTAGTTAGTTGAAGTAGGTTGAAGTTAATGTGCTGACAACAAATTTTTCCTTTTATAACCTTTTAATTAGCAACATAGTATTATGGAGTACCATAAGGCTGCATTCTGCTACCTATATTGTTTATGTATGTACTCGTTTACTTGGTTATCACCTATCTTTTTTCGTTTTGCATGATTTACAAGGATGTAGCCGAACTTTAAAGAGAACAGTTATCTAGAGGAGTACAGCTATAGACCTTTAAAGGAATGTTCTAAAAAAAAGTTTAAAAAAAGCACTAAATTTAGAGACAAAGAAGTTCAAAAAGTTGGATCTTTGAACACACATTTCTTTTGTTACACGATTATATTTTTAATGGGAATGGATTTCAAAGCTATTGCTGCATTTAAGTTAGTGGAAATAGATTTCAGTTGCTTCTTTTATATCCATTTCCATAGCAACAATAGAATAATATAGAGTACCATAAGGCTGCATTCTGCTACCTATATTGTTTATGTATAAACTCGTTTACTTGGTAATCACATATCTTTTTTCGTTTTACATTATTTACAAGGATGTAGCCGAACTTTAAAGAGAACAGTTATCTAGAGGAGTACAGCTATAGACCTTTATAGAAATCTTCTAAAAGAAAAGTTAGAGAAAAAACCTTAAATTTAGAGAAAAGGAAGTTCAAATAGTTGAATCTTTGAATACAAATTTCTTTTATTACACGATTAGATAATTAATGGGAATGGATTTCAAAGCTATTGCTGCATTTAAGTTAGTGGAAATAGATTTCAGTTGATAAAACGATGTAGAAATGCTTCTTTTATATCCATTTCCATAGCAACATCAGAAAATTATGGAGTGCCATAAGGCTGCATTCTGCTGCCTATATTGTTTATGTATGCACTTGTTTATTGGTTATTACTTATCTTGCGTCAGGGAATACCTTAGAATACAATTTCGTTTGCATTCTTTACAAGGATGTAGCCGCCGTTTCAAGAGAAGAGTTGCTTAGAGGAGTGCATCTAAAGACCTTTAAAGAAATCTTGAAAAAATTCTAAATTTAGAGCCACACAAGTTCCAACCATAATTGGACTTTTATTTGGAATGAATTTCAAAGCTTGCTCCATAACTTTTGCTAGCACGGATTAGATAGATACTCAAAAAGTTCTATAACATTAAGTTTATTATCTAATAAATATTTTTTCTTGTCATTTAAATATAATGGAACATGTTTAGTGTGAATGTTTTGGATTTTAATTGAAATGCTTTTAAATGTCGTGTTTTTATTAAAAAAAAAATCTAACAGATATTTCTTGTCCATTTCTAAACCTTTTATGCTCTCAAATCCATTCATTCATACGTATCTATGTCCGCTTACGCTAACAACCTTTATATATGTTTTTAATTGTTTATTTTTTTTTAACCATTTGCATATAATACACGTTTAAAATAATTAACATTGGTGTATATTATAGTGTAAAGCATGCAAATTGCTTATAACATATAATAAAAACCAGGCCAAACTATAAAGCCAGCATCACTCTTATTAATCCCAATATAATACACCGCAATCGTCGATGTAAAGATACACGACAACGTCCGTCGGAAAAGGCCATAAATTATCAATAGTCACTGCAGTTGACTGTTATATCGTTTTAATGAAATAATTGCTAAGAGCGTGTTGTTGTGTGGTACACACATTACACACAAAATATAAATTAAAAAAAAAAAAGAAATTAAAATAAAATCCAGACTCATTTTGAGACACAAGATATTAACATCATTCACTCATACAACAAGACAAAACAAAATGTTGTGTGTCTGGTGGTGTTGATATACTTACTTGGAAACTTGTAGCTTAAAGTTTGAGTGACTTTTTATTTTTTCGGCAACAAAATGTCTTAATAAAATGATTGACGTACGACAATGTTAAAGTTTTTTTTTTTTTTTTTTTTTTTTTTTTATTGTCTCATTCATTTTGCATTGTGATTGGTTTTATTATTATTTCTTTTTTGTTTTAATGGTATATGTGATATTTTCATATCACAATATTGTCACGCTTGATTGAGAGATATAGTTTGTTTTTCTTATACACATATAAAAATGTACAAGCAATTAAGACTTTATAGTCAGGTTCGAAGGAAAAAAAAAAAGAAAAAGGAAAGACTACTCTCGTATGAAGACGAATAAGTGGGAGATATTGTGTTTAATTTATGATTAATATGACGTATCTGTTAAATATGTTAATAAATATTCCAAACGAGACATGATTATTTGAAGTTTAATTGATATTAATTGCTAAGAGAGTGTTTGAGAGGTTTAATGTAAGAGAAGCAATATTGTTGATGGAGGATAAGTGACTGATATTTTGACAGATGCAGTCTTAGATGATTATTTAATTTTAATATTGTTTTTGTCAATTTTTTTATTTGCACGTAAATTTTAAAATTTTAAGAAAAAGTAAGTTTTTCAATTGATAATCGCTTTATACAGGAAATGTATCTGTAAGATATCAATTTTGAATGTGTTTTGTCAATAGATGCATTTTAGAAGCTTATAAGTTACTATGTACATACAAGCAACATTTGGTACAGCAACATGTTGCAATGACTTTTGTTGATCTAATAAATCTATTTGTTTTAAATCTCATATCCTTCCAAAAAAAAATTAAGCAAGTACAGCCAGCGTTGATATTTGCAACATGTTGCAATAAGCTTGAAAATTTTACCATATTTTCAATTCTTTACAAGTTCTCATAAATATGTTGCATAAACCTTCATAATGTGAATTATTTTCAATCCTTTACAAGCTCTCGATCATATATGTATATATGCATGAGTATAGCAACTTGTTGCAAAAATCTTGACAATATGAATTACTTCATATTTTTAATCCTTCTATTGAATCATCTCTCAGTCACGTCTTTATCCTTGCGTGTAGCAACATGTTGCATAAATATTGACAATACGAATTACTTCATATTTTCATTCTTTACATATTGCATTATTGAATATTGCACGTTGATGATGAAGCATATCCAAAAATGAAAGCATAGAAATTTTCTGTTACTTAAATTTAATTTAAATTTGATTGCGGACAAATATATCAGTCTTAGTTAAGTTCTGCAACATGTTGCAAACAGTACAAATTTTGATCTTCTATTTTCGTTGGTGTATTAATGTGGTTAGCAAATCGCAATTATTTGAAGATTTACTCGGTGGGAATAGGCTGACATTTGTATCCAAGTCTAATAGATGTTCGCAACATAAGGCTGTCTCCGAAACAAATGATTTTTCTAGTATGAAAAATTACATTTCTTCAATACCTATGTATAGACATATCACAGATACAAATATCACCAAAATAATATTCAATAATAAAAATAGAAACAATATTTCTAGCCAAATGAAGCTTGGCAACATGTTGCAAGTAGATCTATCAATTGAATTTTATTGAAATCATTTGTTTGTTTTTTTTTTTATTATTTTTTATTCCTTTTGACTTTACCTACTTTAAATACCATAAAACTTGAATTTATAATAACAACATCACTGCACCTATTCCACATCTGTTCACTGTGCACTGTAAATCTAATGTCACGACTTCAATTCAGCAGCAACAATAAAAAAAAAAAAAAAAAAAAAACTAACCGATTAATGTCTATCTATATCTCAATTCCAAACAAATTATACTTCAGCTAAGGACAAATAGTTTAAAAGATACATCCACCACGATTTTAAAATTACAAAGATACATCATAGATATTTTGACTTCGAGGATGCTTCGGAACAACTGCTGCAACAGCAAACAAACAAAAAAAGTAAAAACTAATGATGATACCTTCAGGAGCTAGAATATGGCCTTAAGCTAAATATACACCCAAATCACTAATTAAGTAAGCATTTCTCTTTGTCTTGGGCTTCATTTAACAGACCAAGAAGAGAAAAAAAAATAATACACAAAATAGCTCAACAATCATTCTGCAATCTTAATTAGCAAGGCTTGACGAAGGGTTTTTCTTGCGTCCTTCTATGTGCAATGTGCATATATAAAACAAATTTTCAAACACACGAGTCTTGGAAACTGCCTCAGTCCTCAGGAATCAGTAGTTGGATACAAATCGGGCTTGAGTTCATGCCAACATACAGCTTGCTTCTGTATACCTTCATGGTTCACGATTATAGTGTGCAGAGTGCAGACACACTATTTTCCTAGCTTACTCATTATTTTTTTGACGCAAATTCATGTCTACTATTGGAATTGTGCCTTAGATTACGCACATGGAAAAATCCAATCAACTTTAGCAGCAATGTATCTGTGGTGTGGTGTTGGCTGTGTATAGACAAACCTAATGAAGACAATCGGTTTATAGGTTGTTTTTTTTTTTATTGCACTATGAATATTCCAATCGCAATTACTTGTTTGCTCACTGATAATGTTTACTAATGGGCAAACAATTTCACATAAATTAAACCGACCATGGGTCACTGGGATTATACGTGCGTGTAGTTTTCTTTTATGGTGATATTCCAGCAACTCACTTTTTTTTCTGTATGTTATTTGGTGCAACGTGTGTATACACATTTTAATGACAGAAGTGCATAATGCAAATCGAAAGAGCGAGAAAGCACAAAATTGTGGGTGAGATTGTGTGTATTCCATACCAACTGCATATAAATAAAATGTATAGCATAAATACAAACCAGCAGCAAAAGTGCACTTCAAACTGGTTGACTTTATCTGAAATTGCCATCGAAAGCAGCACTCTACTCCAACCACTCCGTTATATTGAACGACAAAAAGAAGTTAAAAAAAAATTGTAAATATGTTAAAAAAGCCGCTATACAATTGTGACTCTCTGGGCCAGACTCTAACTTTCGCATGGTGACATGAAAACATGCAAATGACTTAAGAAATTACACAGATACTGCAGTGGATGCAGCGCGAGAAGTGGAGAAGTTGTTGTTGCCATCGTCGTCGTCGCCGGTTGCATGGCCATACAGTCGTATATAGTAAGTCGTCGAAGTTGACTTGAATTAGTTGGTGTAAATTGGAAATTGAATGTTAATCTTTTCGAGGCAGTTTAAGTTTTTTTTTCAGATATCTGCATTTGTAACTAACGGTGTGACAGAACGTAGTCAAATAGCAATTTTTGTTGTGATTTACTACTTAAGATACAGACCATCGAATGCAAGAGAAAAAAAAAAACAAAAAAATAATTAAAACGTTGGGCGCCACTTTAAGGTCGTTAAATGAATTTGATATTTTATTTATTTATTTTTTGCCAAGTTGTTTGTTAATTCTGGTTTCAATTGACATATTAAGCAGCTGTTATGCATAGATAACTAATTTATAGCGTCTCATGTGGGATTTGATGTTATTTTGTGCCAAAAGATACAAAGTGTGCATATGTTTACACTGATGTCTTCTTTTTCTTTCATCCAATTGTGTTGTATTGATGTGAAACCACCATGCATCTATCATATATTCAATCAAAAGTGAACATTTGATTTATATAAATAATAAAATAGTAAGAAAAATAAAGCAAAAAAAAGCGTTGGGCGCCACTTAATAAAGTAATTAAATCAAGTATTCTATTTTTTTGGCAAATTTTATGGTTTTTCTATTTCACATTTGACTAAAGACGAAGTTTGAATACAAATTGATTCCATACTTTGCCAATATATAAAATGGCTGCATAAATTTAATGCATTTATGTAACTTAAATTAGTTATGATAAATTGTCTACTGTTGTTAAGACATTTTAGTATGTAGCTTTTGATATTATTATACTAAAATTTATTTTATTTCGCAAATAAAAAAAACGTTGGGCGCCACTTAAATAAGACAGAGAAAAAAAAAATAACCAGGTACACGTTTATGTTCAATATAATAGGAATTTCTTCTGAAATTCGGCCCAGAATTTGAATTTTTAAATTAATACGCATAAACTTTTAAAATAACTAGTTTTGTTACATTTACTGTTACAATTATGAAACCTTACATTTTTCTTCATTACAAAGGTTAGTGTATTAACTTCTGCAATATTCGTGGAATGTTCCACAATGTAATTATAAAAATATTGCAACAGTAATTTTCTCACGTTGGGCGCCACTTATCACATCGTTGAATTTCTTTTCAAATTTAAACCTGTTTAAATTGATTTGTACATAAATGCCATATTAAAGTTATTTAAAGAAAAGTTTTAAGGCAAGATATAAGTACGAAGAGTGATAAATATTCTATTTTAAAAAATAACTAAACCAAAAATGTTAAACTCACATACGCGCTATATTGAAAAAAAATAAGTAAATTAAACAAATGTTTTTGAAGTTCATCTATGGGATTATTTCTTGAAGAATTTAAAACTCTTGTAATACAAAAATAATATCAATTGAGAAAAAATACCTCACGTTGGGCGCCATTTTCAATTTAGATTCTATTTCCGATAAGAGAAATAGAAAGGATAAAACTTGAATAAAACATGAATTGAAGCATGTTTTACTGAAGTCTCACTGAAATTAATCGTTCAAGGTGTCGCGTCGTCGATGGAAATCTTAAAGATAGTCTCCGTATCTATGTAGATCTCTTACAAGACTAACAAATTATTCTGGCATCTCATTTGGCATCGAATTCAAAATTCAAACATGTTTGCTATCTTAAATCATGTTCACAAAGATCCTATCGTCTCATAGGCATATCTAGACTTTCCTAACTGTATTTTTTTTTTGTATTTTCAACACGAAATCAGCACGAGCATCTTTTCTTAATAGACCTAAATGTTGATAGTGACATTGAAAATTTGTATGAATCATTACATATATAGGCAGAAACTTCAAAAGATAATTATCTTTCAACTCACAAAACACACTTGCAGCTTTAAATGATCGTTAGCAAAAAAAATTATTCAAAGCCTTAGGCATCTCGTGTCAATGTGTATGGTAGTATGTTAGTATATAGATGCGTACGAATATACTGTATCTTCGAGTGCTATCTAACTTGAAATCTTTCCACAAATTTCTCCTCTCAACTGCGTTAGGAAGACTCAATGGTTACACTCGGTTGGTACAGCTCCTAACTACACACACCTGACGACGACGACTGTGATGATGATGATAGTCGCTAATCTGATCTCGTACCTCAGTCTCTTTAACTTTGGGAACACTTCTCTCTAGCAAACACAACACAGTCAGAGCGAGATGATCTCGACCTGTGCGAAAAACGTAATAAAAAAAAATCATTTTACTGTAGCAAAGTCAAAAGCAGCAACAAATAGAGGCAGAAATTCAGCTCAAAGCTTACTGTTGTACTTTTTTCCTACCCCAGGCCTTGTACGAACTTCTTTGAGACTACCGGGTGCTGTTCGGATGAGAGATGGCAAAATCAACCTGGCTGACTGCACACGTACTTTTTTCCTACTTGCGCGCCAGCGAGCGATTGTCATCTTTGATAGAAGGTTTTAGTTTTAAGGTTTTCGGTCAGGGAATAGATAAAACAATTTTGTTACAAAACAAATGAATGAAAATGCCAAGCCAGCTTTTAGCGAGACAGAGCCCATTTTGTAAGCATTTTTCTGACGATCTGTTTGGCGAGAGGAATTATTTAAATTACAGGGTTCCGGAACTCAAACCTCTTTTGTATGTTTTTTTTTTTTTGTTTTTCAAGAACAGACAGACAGACAATGAACTCTATGTTAATTTAATTTGTATGGAAGTGCGAGAGCAGGTTTTGGGCGCGCACCAAAGTATCTGCCTACAAAATCGTTTTCGTTGCATCGTTTCAGCCGCGAAAGGTGTGCGATGGCAGTGGGGATACTTTTTGTTGTTTTTAATCTGCTCGAGGCTTAGTGTGTGTTGCGTTGCGTTAAATGACATGCAAATTAGTGTTGTGGAGTAAAAATTGTATAGGGTGTATAAAAATATACAAAAATGGCGAACCAGCACCATCATCATCAGCATTGTGGTCATGATGATCAGTCTTTTTTTTAAACCGACCCAAACCATTAGGATATACTCGAATATGCAGAAAGAGAACAAAAATTCAGTCCAGCAGCTTAAAATTCTTCTGGGCGCACAAAGTGCAGATATCCTCTTTTTCATATAAAAATACGAGTACCTACCAACTGTATAATATAGGATAACCGACTATAGGCAGAAAACAGACACACACATTTGGCTCTGGAAACCTAAACATTGAGATAAACAAATGCGATAAGAAGAGTGAATGCTGCTGCTTCACCTATGTGTGTGCTGCAGCAGCAGCTTTGTTTTGATCAACGTTTTTAATTTTATTTTTTTTTGAAACGGCAGCAGAGGCAACTAAGTTTTTTTTCGGTTGCTGCAACCGAATGCAGTCCTGAGAATATTACACAGAAAAGAGTCCAGAAAGAGCACTCACCATCACCACATGTGAAAGAAATTAATTGTGGACTGAATGTGCCTTTTTCATTTTGGGCGTTTGTTTTCTGTTGTTGTTGGTTTTATGCAGAATGCTGCTTCTGCTGCGTTTTGTCCAACAACCAAATAATATTTAAAGCAAAATTTATTTTGCATCCGGATTTAAGTTTCGCTTTAATTTGAGTTGAGTACTGATTTACTGATTAAGGTCTTTGAGTGAGGCGAAATTCCTCCTTTTTATCATTTTCAAGAGTCATTAGTCTTAGAAACGGTTTGATTCGAAAACACAGTTCTTAGTTATGATTCTGCGTTTATATATACTGTCAAATCATCCGGGTGTATGTCTGGAATAAGTTTCATTACTTGACGTTAGTGGTATGAAGAGACAGGTAAAAGAGTAATTATTACTCCCGTTCAAAGCGTCGGTTTATATGTATTCTCAAATCATCCGGGTGTATGTCTGGAATAAGTTTCATTACTTGCCGTTCGTGGTATGAAGAGACAGTAAAAATAGTAATTATTACTCCCGTTCAAAGCTATCGGGAGTCATTATTACTCCCCTTCAAAGCTATCACATAAGTGTGTTTGATTTGTTTGGTGTAGATTATCATATCAAATTCCCTAAGTTGGGGTAAATGTTTCAGCTTTCTGCAGTTAATTTTTTGATTCAAAAATTTATAAAAAAAAACGTCCTAGTACTTCCTTTCTATGCATTCCTAAAAATGACAACATGAAAACACATTTATTCCCCTTTGAAGGTCTTGTCCTAAAAAGAGCTTCTTAATCCATAATTTCAATTACTCTGTATGATAATCTTGGTTTTGTTTTTTTATATTAATTTTTAGGTAACAATGACCCAAATGTTCTGCAGCCTTAAACACAATAAATAATTTAAATATGCAACAGGTGCACTCTGACTCTGATATGGCAGATCTTTCAATCTCATAAAGTGCACTCATGTCTCCTTCAACAAAATGCATAGATATTATAATTCCCATGCATTTTTCATTCATAGCTTCCAGTGTCTCAATCGATCTCAGATCATCGGGGGCCGCCAACATCAATATATGTACATATAACTTAAATATATACAAACATTTTAATGCACTTTTGTGTCTATACCGCGAGGAAGGTCGGTTAGACCAGAGTCACCAGCTCCACCGGTGGTGGTTTGTTGCACTGCTATAATGTCGGTTGTAGTTGTGGCGGTGGCGGTTGTACGTGGTCAGCCATCTCTCTAGCGACAAATTTGCATTAAAACATGTATATAATCGAGATGATGCAGGATGCACACACAAAATGCAAATTGCCTCAACTTTTGAACAGATTCTCCATTTTATTTGTGTAAAATAAAAAAAAAAAAAACAAAATACTAAGCAGAAAGTATCTAAAGAGAACATTTTTGTATTGACGAGACAACAACTTGATTTTCTTTTGCCGGATGAATTAATTGTGGTTGGGTTCAATTTTCTTACTACTTTTTACCTTGTTGAACGACAATTTTCAAAAAAAAACAACATCAGCATTCCCCGAGTTCGATCTCGGTTGAGGGTTTTTCCATTTCAACTTAATTCATCGTTAACTTTTGTTTTACAAAAGATACATCATTTATAGATACATTTGCATTTAAATACTTCTTTGGATTTGTTTTTTTTTTTTTTTTTTTTTGTTGTTGTTAAAGTTCAAGATACATTTCTACTCTTGTTGTATCTATGTATCTACAACAGACTTGCTGATTATAGCTTTATTATTATTGTCATTACGGTGGTTTCTCGCGAAATGTTTTCCAGCGATATCTTAATGCATTTGGTAGAGAGAAAAATGTTCACCTGGCATTATAGTCTGCAGCAGATACACCAAACTGACTCAGTCGACGACTGACGTTGTTCCATGCAAATAAATAAAAATAAAAAAATAAATACAAAAATACATTCCTCAACAAAACAACAAAAGTAGAAACATGTATCTCCTTGGTTCTGTGAGTGACAAATGACAAACCAAACCTGTCGTGGGATGCGATAAGATCTGGTCACACTGCACTAAGAGCATTCAAGAATTTTATTTATGTATATAGATATGAGCTTTTTCGTGGATGTGTGTTTTTTTTTTGTTTTTTTTTTTTTTGTGCTGAGTGGGCTTATGGAGTGTCGCATCGTCGTATTCGTGTTTTGTAGTCGTGGTCCAGGACTCATTTTTGGGTGAGAATGTTTCACATTTGAAGTTCTTTAACACTCTCACATGACACAAATGGCGTATGATCACGTGGTATGGCCTGGAATTTCCTTCCTGAGTCAAGGTAGAAATATTTTTTTTTTAACAATCCACAAAAAAACCGCACCTAGGATTTTTAGCCAGAAGCATTTGCTAAAAAAAGAGAACTTGTTCCATCAAAACCACGTTACAGCACAAAAAAAAAACTAAAACAAAATAAATTTAAAAAAAAAAGAGCTGAGGCAAAAACAGTTAACAAAAGAGAACCCGTTTTACTGGAAAAAATCCATCTCATTGTTATGGAGTTAATCGAATGCGACGAACTCCACTCCACTCCACTTCGCCAAGAGAGACACATGTTGGTTAAAGCGTATTTTTGTTTTGGGATCTCGCGGACCTGGTGACTGACCAACCAGTCAGCCCCAGTTGAAGCGGGCACCAGCTTCAATGACCACGACTAAAATACTATACACCAAGAGAGATATACCCCGAGATTTGGTATAGAAATTTGTACGATTTATTCTCGAGGCCTGGAAGTTGTGGCATTGTGTCGCCACAGTGTGTTAAGGAAGAGAGATTGAGAATTTTTTTTTTTCATATTGTGGTACCGATTCGTCCTAGCCGCGCATTAAAAAAGATGCGAAATTGTTTTGCATTTTAATTTTTGTTTTTTTATTTTTCATTTGTGTTGGCCCGTTTTTGTGTCTCCTTGGGATGACGATGACAACGACAACGACGGACGACACAGACACCCGAACTGAACCACTTCTCGTTTTCAATTCGCGTGATTGTATTTTTATATCTGTATCTTTTTACCAAATGCGGTTTTTGGTCGTTTGAGCGAGCTTGGCGCGTAAAAATATTGATGTAGCAGAGGAACTCTTACAAGAGGCGCACATAGCCCATCACATCATCACAGCACTGCACCATCCTCTAGATTCATAAGAGAGTGGCATGTGGTATGTTTTTTGAGGGGATGAGGGTTTATGCTGCGAATATGTCATAAAAATTTTCCATCTCTTACTTGAATGCGCGACGAAGATGTGACATTATAATAAATATCGTGATATTATTCACTTCACTTGACGACTGGTGCGCCGACGTCGCCGCCACCACCACCACTACCGCCGCCGCTGACGAAGTTGTTGCTGCTGCCACCATTGCACCGCACCACTATCACGGCAATGGAAATGCTGTGTTAAATGGTTACAAGTTTATTTCAGAGCAATTATTATTGCCTTACAGTGGAGCAGAAAAAAAAATGAGAAAACAATGCAGACAGAAAACGCAGGGCTTGAAAGTTTTTCGTTGACAGACTACATGCGAACGAATCAATTTTATTATTCGCATAACATACGATGCGAACTAATAACGTACGCAGATTGATATGTAATTCAGTGTTTATTTTTTTTTTATTTCACGTGCGTGTTTTGTCCGAGAGAAGTCAGTTGTAAAGTTGTAAGGCTAGTTGAGCTATCATTGGACGACTGCGGGTGACTAGAAGGAGGTAGTTCAGTGAGGAGAATTCTAAGAATTTCATAGACTCTGTATGATTTGTGGGACTACTTATATGCTGTCCAGTAGATCAGAATGTTGCAAGACTCATTTTGAATTACCTTAAGCAAGTTTGGGACATGCATCATGAGATTTTTTTTTTTTAGATAGGTTCAAGATATGCATTCGTTAATATTAAATTGAAATTAAATATAAACTGTCCCAATTTTGGGACATACATTTTACCAACTAATTTTCTCTGTAACTTCTACCTAAAATGATATTCTTTTGCTTACATGTATCAAAAATATATCTAGCTGCTAAAAAAATTAATTTTTCTTAATACATAAAGTTTTAATTTGGGACAAATTTATTTAGAACTAAAGTTCGTTCACTGTCGGACCTGATCGAAGCGCATTTTGTACACTTCGACTTTCAACTAAAGTTCAGAAACATTTTCGCTCAGTTTTATTTTTGTTTTCACATCGAATAACTTAATAAAAAAATTGGTCAAATGCAAATTTTGTAATACAACTTTGGGACACATATTATTGGGACATGGTGTTCTTAAATAACGAACGTTCTTTTTTATTGATGTCCAATTTTAATCAGCATTAATTCAATTCTCTTACCTCATCTATATATATTAAAAGCAATCACATTCTTCTGACTGAATTTTTACATATTTGGGGCAACCTTTATAGAAGTCCTAAAATTGTTTAAGTGAGTTATGGAAAAAAACGTAGTTTAGTAAGACAGAAATATCTAAGTAATTTGAACACCAGTAGGAAAGTAGATGTTTTGGGACACTTTGGGACAACCTTATTTTCGAAACAGGAAGGTTTTTATTTAACTTATTTCGCAAATAGCCTCTTGAATCAGCTAACTAAAACCGTAAGTATCTAAAAATTCAAACTAAATAACCTTAAGCCCTTGTGTGAATAAAATATATTGATTTCTTAGTATATAATTATATTTAAAAAAAAAATTAGCATTTTACCCAAAAACTAAAATTAAAATAAAAACAGCAAAAATCGCAAAACCTTCCCACGAAATACCAATACGAACAATCGTTCTTTTCTTCTTTACCATTACAGGTACATGAATTATGCGATAATTTCTGTCATCGGTATATATCATGTTTAAAGGGTAAAATGCCAATAGATTTAGTGATTGACGAACGGGACACCACCAAACCACCAGAATTAGGTTCAGCTAATGGTGAAGGAAGAAGTAATGCCGATTCAACATCGCACACCGATGGAGCTAGTACACCAGACGTTGTGAGTACCCCCTTCGCGGGAGCACATGGTCCTATATTGGCGAGCTACAATGCGGTGGTGCACCCATGTTCGTAGTACGATAACGACCTTCTTGCAAAAACGAAGCGGGTGCTCACAATGCCCTGGGATTAAATAAAAAAAATTAAAAAAAAAACTTAAATTATATTAAAAAAAAAAAACAATTATGTGAAATTTAACACCACAACAAAAAAGTTTAAAAAAAATACAAATATTGTCACACGTATAGACCAACAAAAAGTGAAAAAAAAAAAATTATAACGCACACAACTCTACGGCACGCCAAAAAATTGGATACCAAAAATTTTACGAAAAGAATTTTTTTTAAAAATCTGGTGGATGTTGTTGTCCCAATTTAACAAAAAAAAATTATTATAAAACCGGGTAACTATACACGGCATAGATAAATGTTTTTTTTTAACTTTTTATTGCCTATACGTGAAGCAATGCCAAAATAAGAAAAAAAAAAACTGAACATTTAGTTCCAATTTTTTTTATTAAGTAAATGTAAGACAAAATTTTTTTAAAAGAAATATTTTGTTTTTATTTGTTTATTTTTTTTTCTCTTTAAAAATAAATTGTACAAAAATTTTTAAAAACACACAATGAAAATAGTAACAAATTTGTATAAATAAAATTAAAACCAACTTAAATCTAAGAATTACAATTAAAGTAAAAAAATGATTTAAAAAATCTAAGATTCAAAAAAACAAAACAAAAAAAAATATTTAAATATGAAAAAAAAACTTCGTTTTTGCAAGAGGCCCATATAGCTCGCCAATAATTTTTAAAAAAATGTTTCTTATAATTTTTACAATTAAATAAAATAGAAATTAAAAAACACTTTCTTACAAAAAAAAAAAAATAAATAAAAATAAAATAAAATAAAGAAAAGGAAAATAAGTTTTATTAATAAATGATTTTGTGTTCAGTAGTAGACGGAGGTTGTGGCATTCATGCTTCCCAATTTTACTTGCACTAAATTCAAACTTGGTAAAATTATATTCAAACACTTTTGTTTTTCAAGTTTTATTTTAATTTTGAAAAAAGTGTTTTTTAATTTCTGTTTTAATTATTTGCATGTAAATATATGTATTTAAAAAAAAAACATAATATATAAATATTAATATCTTTCTTATTTGTTTTTTAAACAAAATTATTTAAATTTTTCGTTTCTTGGGACTATTGATTTAAAAAATCATATATTTTCAAAATACAAAACAAAATGTAGGGAAAAGCTTTAGTCCTGCCAAATCGATACACAGTTATTAACTGTCTGCCATGTCTTGGGTTATTCTTTTTTATTTCTGCAGTTAAAATCTTGTCTGAAATATGTCTTTTCGTGTCGCTCGCTTACTTTTTTTTTATTTCTCTGGGGATAAACATTTGATTTTAATTTTCTTTTAATTGTATTGTAAAAACTTACAATTATTCCGTTTTTTGTACAAAATATCCTTTTCAGAATGCATAACATTCACAAATGTCCCGTAAAATAGGAACAATCACCCAAAGTATCTTAGCTTACGTTTCCGACATTTGTAAATGGCTTTTTCAATACACCAAAAACAAAAAAATATTTAAGAAAACCAAGTTTACAGCGAACTCCTTAAAAATATTATCTACAAGTTTTCTACTTTGAAACTACAATGACTGTGAGCTGTGAAAGTATGCGTGCTGTGCATGCTGTTTCCAGAACACATGTGTGCGCATAATCGGACATGTGGATAGTTAAAAACAAAACAAAAATCTATTTTACCTCTTTATCCTTATTTTTTAAAGCATTAAGGATCCAAAACGATATACGTAATTTTTTAATGACTGATGACCTAAAATACATAAAAAAAAAACAAATTATATATATATAACTTTACAACATAAAAACAAAAACAATATTTAATAAGATGCAAATAATATTCGTTAAACTTAATCTAGTTCTTAGGGAAATTTAAAAATAAAAAAAAATATTAGTTTTCGGTTCTCGTGTTATTTTTTTTTAATTTAACATTTTTATTTAGCTTTAGTTATTGCACATAGGGACAAAAAAAAAAAAACTATAATATTATAATACATGAAAAAAGTATACGATTACAAATTTATTTCGTCCCCATTTAATTTTTATTATTTTTTTTTAATTTAATTTAATTAAAATTAGAACTATATATCTTTTTCTCTAATATTTGGAAAATATTTTCAAAAATTTCACTAAAAAGATATCAAGATATCAGAAAGTCTTGCCAAACTTTTTCTTACAACAAAAATACGTAAAAATAAATAAACTTAAGTTCAAATGAAAGTATACGATCACATGAAACATTATTAAAAACAAAAAAAAAAAAAAAAAACATCAAGGATATACGATTAAACAAAAAAAAAAATACAATCTTGGAGGGATTTAAAAAGTTATTCTTAACATTACAAATATTTTTAATTTTAATGCTCTTGTCTCTATGGGCAAGAGCGGGTTGGTTTTTATAATATCCTCTTTAAAGTACTAAATTTAAATTAAAACAAAAACGTACTTAATCTACAAATCTAACTATTCCTTAAAAAAAAAAAAACAAACACACACACAAAATTGAACGCTTCAATTTGTAAAGCTATATGGGCATTTTTTTTTTATTATTTTTTTTAAATAAGAATACCCGATATCTTCCTATTTTTTGGTTTTAGTAATGCAGTTGTTGTGCAAGCATATAACATATTGAAACAAAAATAAATGTGCTTAAATTTCAATTAAAAATTGTGATTTGCTGCATTCAAAAATGATAAATATTTTATATGCACTTAAAAAAAATGTTTTTTTGTATGTTATATTTTTTTTTTGAAATATACAACAGGCCAATTTTATTTTTTGTTTTAAAATTTAAAAAAAAAAATGAAAAAAATCAAATTTATATACGTAAAAAGCTATGCTTAGTTATTCATTTTTTCTTGTTTTGTTATGTTATGTTGTGGATAATTATAAAAAATAAAAATAAAAAAAAACAATATCAAATATACGTAATATGTTTTAAGTGATATATAAACAAACAAAAAATTATAATATTAGATACTAGCAAAATTGTAATAAACCACAAAAAATTATTATTACTTAGCATTTTTTTATTTTTTAGCAAAATAAAATTAATTAATATATTTAAAACAAAAATTCCTCTGTTTTTATTTCTTTTATTTTTGTTAATTTTTTTTTTTTGTTATTTTCTATTTTGTTTTGTTTTTTTGTTTTTATATAATAAATTATTTTTAGTGATGATGTTTTGTTTTAGGAAAGCCGAGCCCATTTATTTTTATTTCCTTTATCGAAAATTGCACTCCATCATCATACATTCTAAGCAGCTGCGTTGTTGATTTTTCGTTCGTCGTGTTATTAGTTTTTCCCGCGTTTTTTCTCAAATTCCTAAACCGATATACGTAAAAGAAAACAGTAAATAATGTATACTAACAAATAAAATTACTAAATAGTAGTATATAAATAAATATATATATATATATACATACATAAATATAAATATATTTTTGATTATTTGATAACGAAATAAGTACTAAAGCTTAGGATATAGTTAAACAAACAAACAAAAAAAAAACTAAAGTAAAAATAATTTTTTTTCCAAAAAAAAAAAACCAAACTTCCTTCACTTTTAACATAAATTCTAACTAAACTTTAAATAAAATAAAAACAAGATGTATACCTATACCGAAATGAAAATGTGGTAAAAACAATAACTTATTTGATAATAAATAAGAATATTATTTAAAAATAAAACTATAAATACAAACAAACAAAATAAAACAAAAGTAAATAAGGAATTAAACTAGGAATGGGCTAGCAAAAACGCAAGAGAAGTAAATTTTAAACGCAAATTTTTATTACTATATAAATAAAAAAAAAACAAAGTATTAAATTTAACAAAAAAAAAATGACAAAAATCTTATGGAAAAAATGCAAACTAAAAAACAAAAAAAAAACAAATTATTATTATTGAGGATATAAAAAAAAGTGAAAAATAAATGTTTTGTTGTTATAAAATAATTAAAAAAAAAAACAACTGACTTCTTATTGAGGACATTGGATGTTGTTGTGGTCGCGGAACTTGCTTTTTTGGGAGCACATAGAATCTTGGACTGCGTGATTCATCTTGGAATACTTCGTTGTGATATAGTTTTGGGATCCATCTGGACTTTGTCGGAGATTAATCGCTGGTTATCTACTGGAAAAAACTTTGACCGGAATAGATTTTTGTATAATGTCGATAAAAAAAATGGTATCAAGCTTAAATCGATATAAAGATAATTATAATAAATTTTATAAATTTTGAAGACAAAAACAATACCAAATTATAAAAATTAGGTATCTAGTTATAGAAAATATTTTTTTTATAATCCAATACTTTATTTATATTAATTAAGTATTTATTGATTTTTTTTTAAAATATTTTATGAAGATATATAAGGATAAATTATTTAAACAGTATTTAATATTTATGAGGTATTTTAAAGTATGGGAAATAGTTACTTAGAAATAAGGTTTTATTTCATAATGGCCACCAAATACATAAAAATAAAAATAAGATACATATTTAGGGTGTCTTTCGCTAACTTAAAAACTTTCGATAAATTAGGATCATATTTACCCTTTTCTGGAAAATTAAAAAACAAATGAAGGGAGCATAAAATGGGGCTTATGAAATTTACTTTTCGTCACATGGAAATTGTCTTAAATAATGTTACAAGTTTAAACACTATTTTGTATTTTAATTTGAAATTTTTCCCTTTAAAATTTTATAATATTTTTCTTTAAACTTATAAGTTTCAAAATGTAGAAAATTTTATGTTTAAAATACTATTTTTTTTAATGGGTTTCTGTATTTGCATATGAATTGTTTCAATCCGATTGCATTCGATTTAAGTGATCTTGAATATTATTTGACACGACGACGAGACTCTTAAAAAATATAAATCTTATCATCTATCTGTCTCTAACATATTATTAAAGGTTAAGTCTTTAAATACCTTTTCAACTTTACTATTTAAACACGAGGACATTCTTACATGTGAAAAAATGTTTTGAATAAATATTTAATGTTTTAAACTTTTTTAGCTAGAGTTTATTGAGAGAATGTATTTAATACGATACTTGTTAAAAAGTATTTAAAATTAGGAAAATGTTACTAAGGTTTCTTTAAAATGATAAAAAGAATTCCACAAGCAATATCTTGTTTGAAGTTTGATATTAATCTGTTTTCGCCAATATCTTTAGCCTCTTCAATGTACGGCGATCGTGCTTTTTTTTTTTTTTTTTTTTTTTTTTTTAACGTCTTTATGGCCATAAATGGTTAGAATATCGATATTGTAAGCCGTATTAATCTAACTTTGCTAAGATCTACCACGCTTACATCAAGTCTGCAATTTGCTAGTCATTTATTGCCTCAAACGCGTTTAATGACAAAAAAAAAAAAATGTATTCAAAATGGCAGAATATATGAAATTTTGTTATTCATTTAAATCCACAACTCACCAGGTCTACCCTGCTCTTGTCTCTCATAAAAAAGCTACCAATTTGTTTACGAGCACGACGGCTATAATCTTATTTGGGTGCAACGAAATTTAAGCTCTTGCACTCTTCGTATATGTTCTTCCAGCCACTTTAGAACACTTTGACCACTTCTTGAATTAAAAAGTTAGTTGAAGGATTACACTACTTCCATGTTCTAATAGCCTATTCTTCACCTCAACTCTTCCTTTCGTCGACGACACTAACATACTTTGTTTTACCTCCATTTAAATGCAGTCTTAGCTTCGCATACCATCTATTCTCTTGATCCGAGTGAAGGACTCTTCTAGAAGCTTATTTGGATCTTCATGTGATGTCGATATCTTTTGTTTGACGAAAATCCTTCTAGGTAAAATGTCAAAGTGCGGGTAACTCTCGAATAGTCTTCTAGAAAATCAGATTGAAAAAGAGGCATTTCCCTTGACAAAGTGCCTACATTAAAGATGGTGATTTTCACGTTAGCAATGTGCTTATTTTAGATAAGCTAATCAAGTTGATTAACCTTTATGCATAGTAGAATCACTATGTTTTGTCTGGCATGGTGAATTCTCGATTTCTTGTTTCAAAAAATGTATGTACTTCCTTAAATTTTATATTAAATTTTTCTAAATCACCATTTAAAAGCAAAGGTCTTGGTAAAAATTATTCCGACATTAATAATTTCTACCTAGATTCTCAAAAGTCATCTTGAATTGCTCGTACTACAAGATTTCGATGGAGATATCAAATCCAGATATAGGGTGGTATGCAGCTTTATCTCAGTCCCAAATCTCACTCTTTTGAGCAAATGCTAGCTTTCGTATGCAGAATAATTTTGAGATAAATCTATCGAAAAAGAGATCGATCTCATCATTTAAGAGACCTATCTCATTTTAGAGATTTCGGTTTGCCGGAAAATCTCATTCTAATGAGATAAAGCTACCAAAATGTTGAGCCTTGAAATTAATTATCTCGGGAAGTACAATGGCTGAATACCTTAATCGTTTTGATCCCTTTGAACCCACAAGGAACTATAAAACTCTTTATAGGTTAACCCCATTCCATGTTGAAGCATTAATAAATTATTTTTTTCAAACTAATGAGGAGTTTCGGGCAAGTTGATTAAGTAATAAAACAAGAATCATAGTTTTCTTACGATTCGTTGAAGATCCTAATTTACGGAGTGTAATCGCCGAAGATTTCAGCATCAACCAGAGCTCCGTTTCAAGAGTAATCGTAGAAGTTGCAGACAAAATTCTAAATAAAAAAGGGGATTGGATTAAATTTCCAAACACAATCCAAGAAAGAGACGTTGAAAAATCAATTTGGTTAAGAAAATATTCCTTTCCTGCATGTATTGGCGCAATATATTGTACTCACTTGAGTATTAAAAAGCAACGTCATAGTTATGAATATATTATAATCTTCTTTTGTTGCCTTAAAAAGTAATTTCAAAATATCTACAGGGAATAATTCAATAAATGTCCAAGCAACATGCAATGGAGCAAAACTTTTTACTAGCGTGGACATATCTTGACCGAAATCAGTGCATGATTCGAAGATACTAAAAAATTCCGAAAGCTATTGGTATTCTCATTTTTTTTTTGCAGGAGCTATCTCTGTTTTTGCTTCTGCATACAACCCATAGTCATCAAGCTCTCTTTTCCTAAATCCGTGCATTTGATTGCGATCAATCTTTTCTTCGTCGGAATATATTGTACTTAATACAATGGTGTGCCTCAAGGCTCTGTTTTGTTTCCAACACTGTTCCTCGTATTTATTAATGTTCCCTTGTCTGACACTTCTAATCTATTTATTCGATTAAAAATGTTCAGTTCTTCCCGTTTTCTTGTTCTGCGCATCGAATGTTGAACTCCAACTCAACGTAGGCTTGTGATAACATAATTATATCCTCATCTTGACACCATTTTACAGTAGGGAATCAATGATTCAAAAGTTAAACGGTGTTTTCTGTAGTTAAAGTGGAACTTTTCTTCATGTTACTGCTCAATGATTGGTGATGGCATCAAAGAAACTGAACAGGTTTCACTGCTATCTATTCAACTAACGTTGTTTAGAATCAACACATATTGCACGTTGGTAAAAACCTTGTAAAGTGCTTAGGCTTTGTCAGACGATGCAAGTACTTGTACTGTATTTTACTAATTTGCAATTCTCCTGCGATCTGGATGTATGTAATTTACAAGACTATCAACCCGCATATTTGGGCGGTATAAAAGCCTCTGAAAAAAATTAAGCTCGGTAGACTCCCGTGGGCAGTGCACCTAGCTCGCATGAGCGAAGAGAAACCTGCTCGGAAAGTTCTTTGTGGTACATTCTATGGTGGGCGACAGCGTGGTAGACCATGCTTGCGCTGGAGAGATGGCATAGACCAGGACACCCGAAGGCTTGGGGTGCGCAACTGGATGGCGTCGACTAGAGACGGGGATAGGTGAAGAGACTTGTTGAAAGAGGCCAGGACCGGAACCCGGTTGTCGAGCCGATGATGATGATGAAAAGCCTCTGATAGTATCTTAAGCATCATATCTTAATGTATCATATAATGGGTCTTTTCTTAGAGTATTTCTTCTTTTTTCATAAATACTGCTTCAGTGATACAGATAATTGCATTTCTCCCTTAGGCAATTCCCCCACAATACTCGCTGTTCAACAAATACTCATCGTCATCAGTTTTGCTCCAATTTCGGATGTATTTTAAGGAACGGAGATTATTTTTGCAGCCACACTTTACGAATATAGAAAGCTCTATTTTACTTTTCATTAAAAATCTTAAAACCAATGTGTATCGGTATCGCCTGTTTAATACTTTCGTAACTCTCCTCATGTGTGAAAAATTTAAAGAGCAGGCATAGCTCCTTGAGAAACACAAATTTACTGAACCATTTTTTGTTTTGCTAAATTCAGTAAAAAAGATTAAAAAAAGTTTTTTTTTTATTATACAAAATCTGCTTATACAAATATGCTATTGAAATATATCAGCCAAAAATAAGACTATCAGTATCCGTTCGGAGCGGAAAATTATCCGATTTTGTGCGATTCAGAGGATTTTTATTTCGACGTATTCTTCCGAACAGCTGTTCAGAAATTTTCTTCGACATTATCTTAACGCAGCCGGCGAACTGCGTTAAAGTGCGATCAAGTACTTTATTTGTGAAATTTCTGACAGCTTAATGCAATTGTTATTCCGATTTCGTCCGACACAAATTCTTCGCGGAACAAATTGCGCCAACGCATCTGTATATTATTATTCTTTCCGATAGGATACCTCGAAGGCAATTTGAACCTTCGAAAAAGTATGCGTTGCGGACAATTTTCCGCTCCGAACGGATACCTCGCTAGGGCCGTATAGCACTATTCAAATGGACTCATAAGTTAACAAGTAAACCCTTATAAATACATAATTTCTGTTAAATAATCCATATAAGTTGAACTGAACTCAATACCAATTGTGTATTTACAAGGTCAGCTGACCGTTCTGACGAAATGTCATTAAACGCTTTTTTGATATATTAAAATATTCAACCAAAAAAGCAAACCTGCAACCCACATGAAATCTGGTTGGTCATAAATCTTTAGGACCCTCGGAAAGTTAATAGTTGCTGAAGAATTCGATCACATTGCTAGAAATACTAAGCAAAAATTTTTAACGAAAATACCTAACTTCTTCCATTAGAAATATAAATTTGACGCATTGAACTGTAAGCTCGAAATACCAAGTTTTTCGAACATTTTATTCGATCTTCTCTAATTTTTTCGTATGATATGAACTTAAGCTTAGCATCAATTTGTTGAACTTGACTATTGAAAATAATAAGCACAAGCACTTCCACTTGTTATATTAGATTTTAAGAAGTAAAAACTCATATTTCAGTTTCGTTCAAGAGAAGGGGCGGGTCTCAGTTAAGGTACTGCATACCGAGTAATAATTTCTCCCTAATAAAACACAAATGTATTCATTCACACAATCGATAGTATTTTTTTTGTATTATTTGGGTAAACAAGTTTGCCTCATTAAACAAATTGACAGATCAGATCCATCATGTTTCTCCTGAAAAACCTTCTGCCCCAGTTGTGATGTCATCTTACACGTAATCCTGCAACTGATTCCATCTTGCATCAAATTTCCAGCACTTTTTTTTTGTATACGACTTTGTAGCACGAAATTTCTCACCCTATACAACTCGTGTGTAAAATTTTGCTTGATTTTGGACAAACAATTTTTTTTTTTTTTTGAATTAAGGTACTTCTCGAATTACAACGTCATATTTTCGAACTCGACTCCTTTTACCCAAAAATATGTAGGTATTTGGCGTGCGCGTCAAATTCATTGAGAATCTCATAGTACCTACGGTAGAAATACATAAATCGATTTTTTGTCTGGTCGTCTCTCGATTAATGAAGACATTACTTCGACAATTTGAGGAAAAAATCCACAATTTGATGACAAAATGCAGTCGCATGTCGAGAGTTTAACGGCAGAGTCAGTTCAGGACATCCACATCACTGATGGCTAATGGGTAGAGAAGGATCAAAATTGACTGTTGATTATGTATTTTTTTTTCTTTTATATTTGTGTCCACCCTGTTGGTTTATATTGAGTGGGTGCCATTAGTTTAGTGTGTCTGGGTTGCAATTTGATCCTAAGCAATACTCAAAACAACAACAACATCATCGTCATCGCCATCATCAACATCATTATTGGCGTCATAAAGCCTGGAATGCTGCGAAGTACTTTGTGGGGCTTGGTTTCGTTGGCTAATATTCTTGGTTCTCTGGCTGGATAATGATTTTAATCCTGGCCACGCTTCTCACCATCATCGAGAACACAGTATTATGTAGGTTGTGGGTGCGCATTTTGTGTGATTTGATATCACAGGAAAAGAGGATTTTTATAGAAATGAGCCAAGTGCAGGAGATATGGTATAAAAGCGAGTCTAATTGGAAATGGATACGTCATTTGGATGGAATTTTTTTTATATCTCCACGCAGAGGATATTTGATTGGGAATCATGGAGAGTTTTTGATTTGATTGTTTTGACGATGATTGTGTATAGCAAATAGTAGGGAAGATGAGGTGGAGAGGGGCATAATATGAATAGGAATAGAATAATGAAGGTTTATAATGGCAATTGTAGAGAAGACCTGTCAAAACCAGTAAAGAGGTTTTGAGTTTGAGTACTTGTTGAAGACCTTAGACATTTAAATTTGTTTCGCGATGAGCTTTTAAGGAGACTTATTCTTGAAATTAAGGACATTGGACGTCTTGAATTTTCTTGAACTTAAGTTTGGGGTCGGGAGTAAATTTGTACTTATACTTGGTTTCAAGAGTCCTAGATAATAAAAAATAATGCGTATAGGCGTTTCACGGGGGAAATAGAGCATTTGATAACATTCAACTTCCAATAGTTGGAAATAGTGTGTTCTCAAATAATTAACTTAGGACTGAAAGATGCCATACGATCATGTAAAGTTAGCATCGCTTGTGCTTGGAAATGGGCTAACTCGCCTACACTGCACTTTGACCTATGTACACTGCAGGCCAAAAGTTTGAGTCCACTCTCATTTTTCGAAGGAAAACCAAATTCTAGCACCGAAAAAAACTTTTTAGTAAAAAATGAGTATGTAGAATTCATGAGGAGCATAAATAAAGACAAAATAAGGGAAAAAATATTTTCATTATGTTGTTTACAAATAGGAATTTATTTAAAAAAAGAAAAAATGATTTAAACCGATTTTTCATCGAAAAAGCCTCCTTTACACTCGATTACTTTTTTTACAATTCTTGGCAATCTACCTATGAGTTTTTGAATTTTTTCATTTGGTATATTGTTCCAGCAATTCTATAATGTATTCCACAACGCAGATTTTGATGAAGGGCATTGATCCCGGACCCTTCTATCCAGCTCCCCCCACAATAACTCTATAGGGTTTATATCCGGTGATTGCGGCGGCCACGTCATGACTTTTAAAATTTCTTCGTCTTCTCTCTACTTTAGGTAATCCTGGCAAAGTCTCGACGTGTGGTTAGGGTCATTGTCCTGTTGGAATACGAATCCTTCACCAATCAATCTTAGTCCAGAGATCAAAGCGTTTTCTTCAAGTATTTTATTATACGCCTCCTTGTTAATTTTTCCAATAATTCGAGTCAAATCTCCCACTTCACTTGAAGAGAAAAATCCCCAGACCATCACAGAACCTCCTCCATGCTTGACGTTAGGAACTATACGGGTACCATCTTTTGTTCAGCGCTGCCTCGAACGAAAACCCTCCGTTTTGGGCCAAATACCTAGAACTTGGATTCATCGCTCCATAAAACTCTATTAAAATCCTTTTCCGTCCAGTCTCTATGCTTTTTGGCCCACTCTAACCATTTCAGCTTGTTTTGTGGTCGAACAAGGGGTTTGCGAACAGCAACCCATCCAAATAGTCCAGCATTTCTTAGCCTATTTCGCTTGCTTGTTGTTACTATTAGCAGATCCTCGTGTTTAGTTGTAGATCTAAGCCGTCTTGATCGTGGTTTATCCTCAAGAAATCCGGTTTGAGCGTGCCGCTCAATGGCACGTTGAACGCAGCCCTTCGATATCTTCAACTGCGAAGCAACTTCCCGCTGCGATTTGCCTTCTTTAATAAGAATGATGATTACAGAACGTTTTTCAATCGTGGTTTCCGCAAATTTTCCTATTTTAAACTAGGTTTACTCAAAAGATGAAGAATCTCAAATAAATGCTTATTTCTTCAAAACGTGGGTTTTATATTAAAAAACTTGCAATCCAGGTCTAAAATTTTTCGGTTTTGAAAACCTTTTTTATGTTCGGCGTCATAAAAAATCGCTGAATCAACAACTAAAAGTCATAAAAATTTATAATTATGAAAAACCAAAAATACGTCTCAATAATCCATATAATTGGTTTTTCCACATTTATTAAAAAAACACCCTTTTTAAAAAAATCTGGATTTAAAATCCAGCTTCGACTACCTGAACGTGTTGCGTATTGTTCAGGTAAAAAACCCAATCTTTAATTCAAAAAATCAACTCCCAGGCATAAATGAAGTCAGTTGACTATTTTGGACTCAAACTTTTGGCCTGCAGTGTACATAGGTCCATTACTAACTTGTAAAGGTTTGTTCTAAAACTCTGAGAAAATTCTTCCATATTTAAAGGGTGATTCATTTTTCGGTTTAGGATGTAAAGCTAAATAAAACACACACAGCAATACATTTTTGATGAAAATTGTATTTTATTATGAAGTTTGGACTTTGCCATTAAGTGTTAAAAACAATATCATTGAAATGGCTGCCTCGAGATGATTCGCAGGTTTTTTTTTAACCACTTTTTCGCACATTTCGGGCGATATCTCATAATCTCATAAGCCATAGCTTAAGTAATGTTGGTTCTCAATGCGTCTAGAGTTTGGGGATTATGTGTAGCGTCACAGAAAAAAAATCTAACGGTGTCAAATCACATGATCTTGGTGGCCAATTGACATCGCCAAAACGCGACCAGGAAACTTCTCTTCCAATAAAGCCACAATTTGCCGTGTTAGTCGACTTGTTACCCCGCCTTGTTGGAACCACATATCGTTCAAGTCATGATTTTCAATAGCCCGCGCCGGGGGGCCAAAAAAATCGGTTATCATTCGACCATATCGTTCCGAATTGACTGTATCCGTCTGTCCATTGGCATTTTCGAAGAAATACGGAGCAATGACACCTTTCGTCCATAGAGCACACTTAACAGTCACTTTGCCTGGATGCAACGACACCTCTTCGATCACTTGTGGGTTTTCTGAGCCCCATATTCGGCAATTTTGTTTGTCTAGATACCCACCGAGTGAGAAATGTGCCTTATCGTTGAAGAAAATGTTGTTCGAAAAATCGAAGTTTATTGTCCGTTGTTCCAACACCCAAGAAGCGTATCTACGGCGGCATTGTGAATGGTCAGAAGGCTTCAATTGTTGCGTAATTTGAACTTTATGGAGATGCAAATCCAAATCCAAAATTCGCCATAATGAGGTGTATGACACATTCAATTACTGCGAACTCCGGGAAAATCGATAAATTCGGATCATCAGCAACACTTGCACTTGCAACAGCAATATTTTCGACTAAGCGTGCATTACGATGATACATACGCCTCACGACATCAGTAACGCTTCACTCTCTTCAAATTTCTTCGCAATTTTACCGATTGGTTGTGTAGTAGGTCGATCCTATGACGACCATAATCATCTCATATAGTGCGCGAAAAGTCGCTACGTTTAAATCACCACTTTTGAAGTAAGTTTTCATGATTTTAGCGCGTTGTTCGATTGCTAAACGATCCATTTTCGTAAATGGGAGACATTCAACTAATACTATGACACTTCAAATAACAGCTGAGTTTGTCAAATGCCAGCTCTACCAACTGCGAACCACGAAATGAATGACCCTTTACTTTGGTCTTACATATTACATGTTTTTCAAATTTTAACTGTTGTTTCTAATTCTTCTGAAAATGGAATTTCTTAAATATTTCTGAATTTTCTTGCAGATAAATCAATTTTACAAGTCAAGTCCCATATTGTGGGCTTTACCTCTCGCAAAAGCCTATAAAGCACCGACCATTAAAATAAAACCTCTTTCGTGCTATAAATCATTACAAAAACAGTGATGAATTCGTTGCCACCCCATCAATTAGGATTTAGTTTTTTTCTTCTCTTTTTCTTCTTCGCTGGATGTGGTTTGGTCGTTCTAAAAAAAAACAAAACACGAACTTCCAACTCAAAAAAAAAAAAAAACAACCAAGTCATCATGCAATCTGAATTCCTTAATTTTTTATATTATTATTCTTCCTTCAATTTGGAAGGCCAGCTTCATCCTCGAAAATTAAACCCGCCTAACATTATTTCACTATTATCCTATATTTGACCATTCCCTTAACTTTTTTAACTTCTAAATTTCTTCCATACGACCTTAGTACAAAATGAACAAAATAATGACTCCTTCGTCAGGCAGGAGTCCTCGAAATTATTATACCAAATCAAAAAAGAAAAAAAAAAAAAAAACACTCACAGGAAGAAGGTTAGAACATAGAATTTGCGTGATCACCGAAGGCGTGGCTGTTACTTCTAATCGAGCAATTTCATTACCATTTAAGTGTAGAAGTTAAAAAAAACAACAACAACAACAAAATAAAGAACTTACCCTAAGTCCAGAGGTTTATAACTATATAAAGGAAGACCATCAGCGAACCAACCGACAACATTCCCTACCACACCTCCTTCGACACACACACTTCGGCTAGAGTTGGATGAAATTTTCGTGTTTTTTTGTAATTTATGTGGGTGTTGAAAACCAAACCAGCAGACGATACCTTCACGACCGAGACGTGACATGTCTATATACCTACAATTTGGGACGACTATGTTCACCTGTGTGGATCAAATCTCAGATGTGATGATGGATTTCTCTCCGGCTAGCTATAGAGTTCTGGCGTGTCTCAGTCGATTAATTAAAACATGAAAACCTACAGTAAAAACGACCATTGCGTTACCTACTTACGGGCCTACATTCCAGTGTGGCCAATAGCTATAATAAAATGACCTAAAAGGAGCCATTGGGACGGTTTTTATTTTTATAGGTTTTTTTATGAATTAAATTTTGGTCTACTTTTGCTTACATTTGCTTAATCAGTAGGTCATCGACAGTATTCTTGATTTACAGCGCTTGGATTTGATCCCATTTAAGAAGCTTGTTCGTAGGTCTTAAAGGGTTTTCAAAATATATTATTGTTGAAAAAAAAAAGATACAATGACCACTTTGTAAGAACTTTCTCAGATTGTCGGATCAAGAGGGGTCCTTATAACACCCTATATGATGTAATTGGAACAGGATAGAATTCCATTTCCGAACAAAATTAATCAAACTCCGCCAAAACGAAATTTCGTGTGACCAATATCTCAAACAATGCCTTCATTCAGACTTCAGAGTTTGGGTATTAAGTAGCCCCAAACACGAGTAGAGAAGTACTGGTAGGTATACTCTTTAATTTTCGACTTGATGATGGTGCAAATGAATAAGGATTCTCAGAACTCATGTCTTCGTCGTCGCAGACATACAGTCTGCTGTTGCAACCAGCAACTGGGTAATTTAAGATCAAGTCCCAGACATACAGCAGAAGAACTCCCGACTTAAACGAGACGAAGCCTTACGAAAACTATATGTCATTTAATAATCCGTTGGTAGAGCTCATCAGCCCCTGCTTTACCACCCTCCCCCCGCAAAACAAAACCCTCAATCCGTAGTTGTTATTTTTTTTTTCGTTACGTTTCATTTGATTCTCGTTATCCTGGTTTTGATTGCTTCAGCTAAGAGACTGCATCAATTTCGGTCTTTTGCCAAAATGTCTGGTTTTATACTTTTGGATTGCTAATGTTGTTGCTGTTTCTGGTGATGATGATGATGAGGTTGATGATGGTGATGGTAGCTGGCTGGTGCTTCAACTATGTCGAAATGTCTTCGAAAAATTTTTAACCGCGAAACGGATGGGACACAACAATAATTATTATAAAGAAAAAGGTTTTGTTTGGTTGTTTTTGTTTTTAGCTCAAAAAAAAGTTAACCACAAAAATGTCATCACTGTCGCTTGATCGGTTTGCGTTTTTGGTGTTTTTGGACCAAGCTTCAGATACCTGTGCAACATTTTTGTGCTTCTATACACGGCCAAGCCAAAACAACAATTGGGCTTAAAATTAAAAAAAAAAAAAAAACCAACCGCGTACCACAAAAACAAGAAAAACAACAACAACACACAATTTTATATGTCAAAGAGAACGAAACTATATCTGTTTGTATGGACAGAATTGTCCTTCATTTTGGGGTTACCCATGGCTAATGCGACTTTTGTGCCTTCTTTTCGATTCGGGTGACGGTTTATAGACCTTTTTGTAGTTTTTTTGTTTTTTTTTTTGGGGACCTGGAATATTTTTCAGTGCGAATTAGCTCGCCTTTTGTGATCTGTGTTAATTCTTTTATACCTTTCGGTTTTGGCGAAGGTGTCTTTTTTTTTTTTGGAGATATTTCATAGTAGGTATCGAAATTCAGTGTGTGATTGTGGCTGAAAGTTCGTTTGCCGCCGCAAAATAATAATAATAAAATCGTATAGGTACATATATACGAAAACGTGATGCGATTTAAGGATGAACGTAGAGAATCCGTGAAATAAAATACTGGATCGGAGAGTTTATATAGAGATTTTGGATATCTTGCTTCTGTTTTTTTTTTTTTTTTTCTATGGGACATGTTCCGGAAATAAATAGGCTTTAAACACTCTTTGAACGAAGACGACAAACAAGCAATTTGCTTTTTAGGATCGTTTTAAGCTGGAGATGAAGTATTTTCAAAGATTTTTTATTCTCGTTTAATTTGTAAATTTGTTTGATAGAACTGCGGAAAATGTATTTCTGTGCCTAGCAACATAATAAATTGTTTATCTCAAGGTGAACAAAATATTGAAAGTATCTATTTTTGGATGCACTTTGAAACACAACGTTGTCTAATAGTAAGTTTGAGGTTCTGATAGACATTTCGTGAATATATACCTCAACTTGTCAAATAAATTTTACTGAAATGTAATTTCTTTAAAGATCTTTCAAAAACTTACTTCGGACACATTAAGACGATCACTTTTTTACCACATTTATAAAGCTTCTGAAACCTACAAGTCCAAGAAATCAAGTTGTATGGTTGATGAGGGATTTCTTTAAACTGCCTATGTATGCTCTACAAAATGGAAGGATTAATGTATAGAATGCAGGCTTCCAGAAAGATATTGGCCTGTTCGAATGTTTGATAGGAATGGGAAAGAGTATCGGTAGAATCATCTTAAGCTATATAAGCACCATAATTAAAAAAAGAACACTAATAACGTGACATTTCCGTCTCAATTATTTACTGGTCCTAGAATATTTGCGATACAACACTTGGGTTTTGATACTCTTAGCTTTTACAAATCCATACACAAAAACTGAAGCGCAACAGCTCGTAGGTAACCAGGGTCTTATAGCTCACATTAGGTTAGGTTAGGTTAGGAGGTACGTGCACAACACAGAGGGTGTTGCGTACACGGGGGCCTATTGCTCCATTGTGATCCTCTATTAATAAAAGCAGAGATGCTCCTAACTAATGTCTTATGTAGACTGGTTCATTTTCGAACCAGCTTGTGCTTACAATAAATTTTCTCATATTTTCCATTGAGACCTGCGATCGTCTAGTTCTCCAACAAACCTTTTTCCAAAATAGCAGAGGCGATTTGTTTGGAAATTCGGACAGTCGCAGAACAGGTTTTTAATGGTTTCAATCTCCTCGACATCCTGACAGCTCCTACAGAAATCGGCACCCATTCTAGTGGCCATTGTGCCAATGACGCAGTGACCCATTAGTATACACCTATCAGGATTCTAATGTTCTTTTTTCCCAGCGATAAGATATATCGAATTTCCTTTTCATTAATTCTAGGCAATAAACTTCTAGAGATAACGCAGTCGTCCCTGGAGGACCAGGAGTTATTGATTTACTCTTTCGTTATTAGGCCTATTTTCCTTTTAATCACGCCAATCGGGATTTTTGGTCCTAAATTTAAATGGCTACTGCTGTTTTTATTTGATACTGACCCTTTCCTTGCTAGTTCATCTGCTATTTCATTCCCTTCTAAAGGGTAAGATATACGAGCCAACAACGAGTCGAAATTATTAAAATTTACTACCGAGATTCGGAGTCAATGGCCTCAACGTTAAGAGCGCTACGTCCAAGTTATGGTCGTCATAATCGTCCTAGCAGATCAACAATTGAGCGTCTAGTGGAAAAATTTGAATCCACAGGCACAGTACAAAATGTTCCCGTGCAATTTGACGCCGTTAGACTATTTACTGTGGGGCTACGTCAAGTATATGGTCTATTCCAACAAGCCAGCGACGATCGATGAACTTCGCACGAATATCGAACGTGAAATGGCAGCAGTATCGGCCGATTTATGCTTGAAATCCGTCGCGAATTGGGTTCAGCGTCTGGACTTCTGCAAGCCTGCCCGTGGGGCCATGCAAAAGAAATCGAGTTCCATACATAATGGCATCAAACGTACTTTCACAGGAATAAAGAATCTTATTGATATACAAGACCGTTTTTGTTTTATTTAAAAAAATTTTTGTAGCGCTCTTATTGAAAAACCCGATATATTACTATGTCCAGTCCAGGAACCCAGCAGAGGTTGACTTCGTTAGTGTTACAAAAATTGTTCAGCATGTTTCGGCATTTCGTTACTGTCTTGGATCTTATAGTCTCACTGTTCAATACTTTAATGGCAGCTTGGCTGTCCACGAATAATGTGAGTCCAGTTTGTTCGTGCGTACCAATTCTGCCGCCTTTTCAATAGCGAAGATCTCACCCTGAAAGACACTACACCAGCGTTGCCGATGTGGCACGATCGTGCCATTTTGACACGGAAATTTTCTCGTGGCACGGTGGCACGAAAAGTTTCAATATGGCACGTTTTTTTTTTCATTATTTTACCTAAATGCGTTAAGATAATTATTGACCCAACCTTTTTAAAAAATAATCCAAATATACAAAGTATTCTGCCACACTTCAATATTTTGGTATCAGAATTTTCTCATCTATTAGAGTGCGAGAAAGATGTTCTTTTTGGCTAAATAAGAAAAATTTTTGAGATTGAACTAGTCGAAAGTATTTTTCTTGAAGATTCAAAATCGTTCTACTAGATTCATTAATAATTTAAAATTTATGTTGATTCTTCTCAGTTTGCCTCATGGAAGTGCATCAGCAGGGCGACTGTTTTCAAGGCTAAATAATATTAAAACAAACAACAAAAACAGACTGTAATACAAAACAATTAATGCTATAATGTCATATAATGAAATTATTAAGCCTAATAATTGTCAAAATTTCAAACCTCCAGCTAATTTATTTATTTAACTTATTATAACAAAGCTTTATAACGTCTTTATATTTTTAAATATAAATAATAATAGGTACTCATCATGTGATGTAATATATGTAGGTAATTACATAATACATACTCATTACTTATTATAAACTTGCCAAAAACTCCTATTTCTGGAAAATACCTATACACGAATAGAGGAAGTGATTTTTTGTTTGTTATTTGCTTGTAATAGTATTTAATTAAAATTTATTTTTTAAGAATAACTTGAGTTTTTTTTCATATGGCACGAAAATGTCACAAATGGCACGTTTTTTCAAAGATTGTGGCACGAAAAATTTTTTGTTTGGTGGCAACGCTGCACTACACTCATCTGGGAGTTTGAATGATTCTTTAATATTGAGAGCTTCAAATAGCTCACATACTGTTCCTGTTTCCGAGTTATCGGACGTGACATTCCGATGAATTAAACATAACACTATTACTACACGGAGTAGTAACAAATTTTCCAATAGTGATTTTCGAAATTTAACTTGAATTTTGATTGCGGCCATATTGAAGCTGCATCTGTCAAAATGGATGTCATTTATTTAGTCTGTCTTGTCAAATCAACATGGAAAGCGTTCTACAATAGCCGTTTTTTATGGAAAATTGATAGTCACTCAGTAAAGAAAATCGAAAAAACGATTATAGTCACTTTTATATTCACTCTCTTTTAATGTCAAAGTTTGACACGAATTTTAGAGTAATTGCTTTGCAAATTTATTGTGACGTATTTAGAATATTTCTTTCCATATTCTTGCCAGCCCCTAAATTACAATTTTCATGAACAAAAAAATCGATTTTTCGTTAAAAAATCGCACTTTTCCTGAACAAAAAAAAATCCAAAAAATTTCGATATTTCGGTGAAAAAATTAAGATTTTTCAGAAGTTTTCAATCAATTGACATTTGAGATTTCTTGTACGTCTTTTACAAAATAGACATGAAGCTTTATTTTCAAATGTCTTGACATAATAAAAATCTCTGAGAAAAAAGCTGCATTCCAGAACACATCCCAGTACCAAGCAAATATTTTTCTGCACTCGATTTAAGCGTCATCTACATCTCAATATATCAACAATTTTTATTCATTCTATGTTCACTCTGATTGCTGACCAAATTATATTCACTCTTGATGTTTTTATTGTTTTGCATGTAAAATTTTGATAACTTGGCTATTCACTCTTTCAAAAAACAAGGCTAATATGTGCAAATGATTAAATTGGTCGTTAGCTGGACTCTTGAGCAATTGAACGTTGGCCCAAATTTCGGTCGAAAAATCATATTCCTGAGACCCGTTACAATATTTCTGACAAGAAAAATTGTTGAATTTGGGACGATCACTATCCCTACGAGATCGACCAAATTGCACTACGTCCTGAGAAAGTTACTCTTTGGTGCTGGTGGAATCATCGGTCTCTACTTCTTTGAGAACAACATTGGCCAGATTATCAACATCAATGACGAGCGCTATTGTCAATGATATCTAATTTCTTTTGGCTCGATTTGGAGGATATGGACACCGATGGCAAGTGGTTTCAACAAAATGACTAGGTTCCACACAGCCAAGCCGATGTGTATTGGCCACCGAGATCGAGCGATTTGACCCTGCTAGAATTATTCTTGTGGGGTTTGCTTAGGTCACATGTCTATGTCAAATAACTACCACTGCCCTGAAAGCCAACTGATTTATTCTGGTTTATATGTACATCAGAGTAATGGAAAATTGAAATATCCAGGAAGCCGCGGCGGACATTTGAATCATGTTATATTCCATTCATAATGGCAAACATGGGTCTTCTAGATAAATTAAAAATTTCAAGGATATCTCACGCACAATATTTGAATTATAGACTCATAAGCTCATTAAGGTTGATATCTGGACTGCGTAATGTCCATGACAAAATTGGAAACCCGACCTCGTTTAGGTAGTTAGTTACAGAATTTGCAGTATGACAGCGTGCATTAACCGAAAGTTGTCACAAATAAATGGTGCGAAAGGCATCACATTGTCTTGCAAAACATCTTCCACATATATCTGAGCGTTCACACTGGCTCTATCGAACACAACAAGATCCGTACGAGCTTCATAACTGATGCCTCCCCAAACAATTATAGACCGTCCTTGGTAACTCACTGTTTTGGTTATCGTTGATGGAGCAAACCTTTCGGTTTTTCGCCTGTAGACACAATGACATCCATCTGGATTTCGGATGCCTATCTTGCTTTTTCGTCTGAGAATAGGACGTCCCTCCATTTCCCTGCAGTCCATTTAACATATTCTCGCGCAAAACGAAGTCTTGCTGTACGGTGCTGTGGGAGCGATTCGGGGGCGCGCGCTGGTCGGAAAGCTATGATATTCAATTCTGCCAACCTTCTTCTAATGGTGCGTTCACACAAACTAACATTCCTCATCCAAAGCGACGTTTACGAGATTCAGTAGCGATACAAAACCGATCTCTCAGTATGTTGTTGACGACAAATTGATCATCGCGAGCTGAAGTGCATCGATGAAGACCTTTACCTGGCCTCCTCGTGCATGAGCTAGTTTCCCGAAATCGTCTGCTGGTATCCCCAATCGTAGTTTTAGGTGCACCAAGTGTACGAACAATGCCACGGCATCAGTTAAAGCCACAGCTCTAGCTTTATCAAGTACATCGAGTGGCATTTTTCTAGAGCCTCTAATAAAAAATTACCAGTTTAATCCTGAATTTATCAATATTTACTTACTTTGGTACAAAAAAACAAGGAATGCAGTCAAGTTTAAGCAACTAAAATAATATGCAAATTATTCGATGACACAATTTTATGGAGCTACATAGGGTTTTAGTGTTTTGTTTTTTTGCAAAAGAGTCACAGTGATGAAAAATTCAGGTGGTCAGATAATTGTGCCTGTGAGTGTATTATAAAAATTTAAAATAGGAAACGCTCAATAGAAAACTCTTTACTTTTATGTTTACATCTAGGAGACTTGTCAATACTATGTATATCATTATTGACGTAGAAGTGCCATTTGAGCGGTCAAACGTTTTTCCCTTGCCATTTCAATTTGCAAGCATCCAAGGTCAATGTTCATCGACATCTCCTTTGTCCCGCCCTTTTTTCCCTTCGCTCATGCTATGTTTAAGTTGAACAATATAAGGGCATTACAATAAGCTCTTGAAAGCGTGTGAATTATTAAAAAAAATAGTGTGTACAATGGCGCCCAATTGAAGTTACTTCTGAATTCGTTCATCTAAGATATCCCACACCAGAGCCATCGCATGGAATTGTGCACCTGGTTTCAAAAATCTTCCCTATCTGCCAGTTCTTTATCAAGCAGTTACTCGTACTTACGAATTGATCATTTGGCTATCTTCAAGAATTGTCTTCAAATTGTAACAAAGTATTTTCTTACTGATCTTTCTTTCTAAAAGCTTCAACAGGATACATAAGTATTGGTTTGGTGGCAGTATTACAGTATTACGGTTTTTCCATCTGTCAACTTTAAGAAAATAAATCTTCGGTGTCACTGAGATATCTATTATATTTTTTCGGAGTACTTACTATTTCATTTTTAAACTGTGAAATCTTTATTAACGTCTTTGCGATTGGTCTTAACTTAGAAAACAGATATGAAAGAAAAAACACAGTTTAAATTTAGCGACAAATAGTAACAAAAGTAACTCCGAAAAAATGTAATTGAACTTCTCGATGAAATATTTTGACCAATTAAAGTCGTATTTCCGACATTTCCGTTTCATTGAAGAAACAACTTAGGAGATTTAAAGGTTACAAAAAGATGAAAAAACTTCTTTTAAGGATTAAATGAATCTGTTTATCATTCTTAAATCTTCCAACTCAAAATGATGTCAGTTCTTAGAGCACAGAGTATGACTTCAAAAAAAGCCTATATTTTCTAAACGATAAATTCAAGATGTCCTACAACCTACGCATATTGATCTTACCTATTAACAAAATAATTAACATAAACTAATAAGTAAAAAATACAAAAAACCTCAGTTACTTAACGAAAATATCTTCCAGATATACTCGTTCTCTACATTATAGATATCTAATAAATCAGAATCTTCCAAATCTATGTTTTAATAAAAAAAAAAAAAAAAAAAAATAAGGAAAAAGACTACTGCAGGTAGAGTTCTGCTGAGTATTTTGATTCCTTTTAAAGGATTATTCCAATGATTTCTATAGAAACTCTCATAGCATAAGCTAATGAATAAATTTCTCATTAAATTAGCTTTTCAGGTCAATATCTCAAAAATATGTTTCTTTTTATTTCATCCGTCTTGTGCTAACCACACATAGATTCTTCTTATACTTATGTATCTATACCTTACCACCAATCAGTTGGATTAAATATTTTTATTCGTCTTCTATTTTTGGACCGTCCAGGGGTCTTATCTTTTTGTTCTTCTTCTTATTGTTAAAGGTTTTGTTTTTCTGTTTTTTTTTCTATAGATACACTAAACGAAATTTTTTTTATTTATTTTATTTCAAAAATTTCATCAAAAACTAATAAATTAGAGATAACCTGGACCTATACTCTCTCATTCTGGTTTCATTGACTTGCATAAGTGTGTCGCCTTTTAAGCTCTCACAGGGTTTCCCTAGTTTTCATTATAAATCGCCAACACTCAACATACTCAAATTCATAAAACTTGTTCTCAAAAGCTTCAAATTCCAAAAGCTCCTTAATAAAATCCACTGAATAAGCTCCTTGCTTGTAATTTAGAATGATAATGGTAACTCTGTTCTGATGTATATAACAAGCGCACGATCGTATTGACATGACAGTAACAGTATCCCTTTTCCTTCAGGGATTCAACGGTCGCGTTCCTTGAGATGTACAACTTTTTTCAAAGAATCATAACAACAATTTTTTAAGGAAAGTCATTAGCTTGCTCTTTTTTAAGTGCCATTTTTCCCAACGTAGTGTAGTGATAAGTGTATCAGGCGCCACTGCTTTGGAAAAAGCTCTCTCATAAGGCCTATACTGACAATTTTTGTTGAACAGAGTATAGTGACTTAGGCCAGGCGCGCACATTCAATTTTTAGTTTCGCAACTGTTTAGTTGCTAAAATGAAACATATGGGCTTATATGGGACACCGCGCACTTAGAGCAACTCGATTCGAGCAACTAAAAAGTTTGTGTTTTGACACAAACTAAACGATTGCCTTCGCAACAGTTGAGCTGTTTTTTATAAGAAAAAGAGAGAAAAGAGTGTGAGCGTGAGTAAAGAGTTGCCAGTGCGCGGTTCTCTTTCAACTGGTGATTAAACTATTTGATTTCGATCACAGTTGCCAGTGCGCGACTAGCCTTACAAGTCTCAACCATTCCCATGTTGTTAGAAGGAAAGTCCCCTTCATTTCTAAAATGTTCAGCCATTCTGGATATTTTTTTCAGTGTAGGAATAAAAGGTTTAGAAACTGATTACAGAACCCCAAAGAGCATTTGAGATATTTATGCGTGGTTAGATATTTTTTTTTCGTTGTTTTTTTTTTGATCTTCTTAGAATTGACCGGATTGACATTTTTTTTTTGTTCATATAACGTCGGAAGGTTCATATACATATTCTCAAAGTCCAATGTGATGACACAAAAAAAAATAAACAACAACAACAACCATCGAAATATCAATTCTCCAATGGATTCCGAAGAAATTTATTCAAAATATCTAACAAAAAAAAAAATGTATCTCTTAGCTATGAATCGATCAGAAGAATAATAATTTGTGGGTTCCACTAACTTGTTTTGATTTAGGCCACATTTTGAAGAATGTTGTTGGTCGGTTGATAGAATGTTATACCTGAGAGTAACTTGAACCCCTAAAGCGATCAAAGGAAAGTACTATTATTAACACCATGTTAAGGGCGTAAGCCTCAAAGTAGCTTAGTTAATTAAGTGTGGTTTCTTTGACGTTGTAGTTTGTCTATGCCTTTTGCACGATAAAAGCTTATTAGAACAAATGCCTACACTTGTTTGCAATTTTATACGCTTTTCAGAAGCCATATAGATGGATTGGCTGTATTGCAATGCAAAAGGGCTGTGGTGCGGTAGTCCGGCCGGCCAACGGCGGCGGCGGCACTGGACACACAGGGCTAAGAGCTAAAAGAAAACTTGTTACAGTGAATTAACATTTAATGACTCAAAGGGTATTTGATCTAACCCCCCAAACAAGGAACATTGAATTTCCTCCACTTTGAATGAAATAAAGTATACAATTGGTATAAGCTGCTTGCTTGATTAGCTAAAACCTTTGGCTAAGCTATCAAAAGGGGATTTTTGAAGAAGAACAAAAAAACACACAAAATTACTCGAGTTCAATTGCTTCGCATTGGAAGGATTAAATATCAAAAGGTCCGCTCTTAAGTAGATAAAGCGGAGTACGAGGATCCAGAAACCATCAAGGGAAAGAAGGAAAGGGAGATTAGATCAATAAGTGAGGTCAATTGCGTTTTTTCTATTTTCCTTATTTTCTGTTAGCGTGTCCATTTTCAAATGGAATGTGGGTGAAGAAGCACTTTTCTAAAATAAAATAAATGATTTCGTAGTAAAAGGGTTGTTTTTTTTTTGTGGTGTGGTTTGATTCTTGGTATTTCTATTTGGAGAGTTAAATCAATCAGGGATTTAACTTAGGGCAGGCCAAAAACCATCAAGAAAATTCAATGTGCGGGTTTGAAAATCTCTTGAAATTTTATTTATTTATCGGGGTATATCATTGAAAGTAAATTGCAATAAGAAATTGTTGGTTTATATGAAATTTATTTAGTCTTATCAAAAGAGCAGACATTGAGAATTAAAAAGGGACTAATATGAATTGTGGTTTGTCCATTGAGCGAAGGGTCGCTGCTGTAGAAAGTATAGTTAACGATGAATTTTCGATGAAACTGAGACGCTAAAATGTTTTGCTCCGAAATCAATCTGTGCACTGAAACCTTTATCCAAGGGTTTTTGAAAAATTATATTTTTTTTGAGGATGTTTGAAATTTGTATCTGGACGCATTTCAAGATTTCCGATTCGGTTCATATTGGACTTAGAGAATGGGAACCTGGTTTCCAAAATAAAGTCTGACAGCTGGGCTCAATACTGCTAATCTTCTTACCTTCTAAATTTAACATTAAAATGCATTATTTCTGGGACGATTATGTTTCATTGAATGGGATTGTATAAATATATTAAGTGACACAATCATTTTCCTTAGCCTCAAATCTAGGTTTCAAGTCATTTAAGCCTTTTTTTCATACCTAAGATTTTGTAGAAATAAGAAAAGTTCCCTGGCACCATTTACCTTTTTGGAATTATATTCAGGATACAAGTTGGTAATCAAACCTTTTCTTAATTACATTTCTTTCGAAGCCTCATTTGACCTTGCTAGTTAAAACTTCTTATTTACTTTAACCAACTTCTTCCTCGTTGTTGTTGTTTCATAGTGATTTTTGTTGTTGATGATATTTTTCTTTCTTCTTTATGATTTAAGAAGGCACAACAGCAAAAGTGGATTTTTTATAAAATCCTAACAGCGATTACAAGATACAAAGCATCAAGAAAATTCATTGAATGATCATCATCATCATCGGCTCGACAATGGGGTTCCGGTCCTGGCCTCTTTCAACAAGTCTCTCCACCTATCCCGGTCTCTAGCCGACGCCATCCAGTTGCGCACCCCAAGGCTTCGGGCGTCCTGGTCTACGCCATCTCTCCAGCGCAAGCATGGTCTACCACGCTGTCGTCTACCATAGAATGTACCACAAAGAACTTTCCGACCAGGTTCCTCTTCGCTCATGCGAGCTAGGTGCCCTGCCCACCGGAGTCTACCGAGCTTAATTTTTGTCACGATATCTGCTTCAAGGTAGATTGCGTACAGTTCATGATTGTACCGTCTCCGGAATCGTCCTTCCTCACATACGGGGCCAACAATTCTCCTTAAGACTTTTCTCTCGAACGCAGCTAAGAGGTCGGAGTGCCTTTTGCTAAGCACCCAAGTCTCGGATCCATATGTGAGTACTGGCAGGACCATGGTCCTGTACAGCAGCAGTTTTGAAGTTATGGTGAGATTTCTGGATTTGAAGAGCTTTGACAGACTATAGTAGGCTCTGTTGGATTTGAGAAGCCGCCCGCGTATTTCTTCTTCTATATTGTTATCGGCTGCTACTATTGAGCCAAGGTATTTAAAGGATTGCACCACTTCAAATTCCTGCTCCGCAACCTTGATTGTTTGACCAACTGTTCCTCTCGCATTCGAATTTGAATTTGCATTTGAATGATGACTTCGTTTAATTACAATGAACCATACAAATAATTTCCTATCAAAACCAAATACAAAAATAGAAAAAAACAAAATTTGGTCCTTCGAGCCGGATTTTAAGTATCTTTTTCAGATCCAAATGCATCAAATTCATTTTATGATATACAGAAGCTTGGCTCCCAAGCAGACAACTAAATTGTCAAGACAATAAGCTTGAAATCCGCAGCCAATCCTAAAATCCACCTATGTATATGGTAAACGAGTATAAGAGGACTCTTCCTAAAGCGAAATATAGTACCGTCACTATAAAGCACTTCTCAATAAATTTCCTACTTTTTTAGGGATAATATCTAAGACAAACAAGTATCAGGGTTCTTAAAGCCCTGCTCAGTGGTATTACCTCATTTTACATTCGTGCGGTGGAGTTTAAAAAGAAATCTCTATGAACAAAACTGTTCTAATACTCGATCAATATAACCCATCAAATGCCTATTTGAATATAAATAATTTTGTTCTGATCCACATCTATAGATGGACTTTTCAAAAATTAACAAATCAGTCTAATGGATAGTAATTTAGTCTCAACTTTCATCACTCTTATTAGAAAATTCCCCCAAAAGAATCTATTATGATAATTCAATTCATTAATTACCCTTAAACAGCAAAAATTCAATCTCTAAAAGAATGCAAACACTTAAATCCCTCAATCTCATTTGACAATGCATACAAAGTGGCTTCCACCGTGCAATACATCTTATTTTCACCCAAAGTGATATAAAACAACAACAGCAGTCGCCAGGAATATGGGCAACAACACAAAATTGTAATAAGAAAAAAAAAATAAAATAATTCCATATTCCACTCTCGGATTCCCCTTGAGTGAATATTCCCAAAATCCCTGAAGAGGATTAAATCGGGGGTGGAAGTGATGGTGGTGGCACACTGGTGGCTGTGACTGGTAATTGGCGTCAATTTGGTTTTCGCGCCACCCTTCCCATGTCTGGGAGAGTGCAAAACTTCACTTTGTTCCCCATCACTGGGATAATGTTAAGCCCTCATAAGAGAGAGGGATAAAGTCTTCCCACCCATGTATGTACGCTAGATATTATTATTCACAGAGATCTAATATTCGAATTCAGAACGCAGACTTTACGTAAATCCCTGGTAATACGCTTTGAGAAGCTGCTGCAAAAGGCACACAGCACCCTTCTTTCTATAAGCCATGCCCGCCCCTGATTAGAAAGTGTTTTAGCATCATATTTCATTTATTAGTTGAATATTTCGCTCCTGGTGTACGGAGGATTGGCTGCTTCCTGTATTCCTTGAACTCGCATGAAATGAGAACATTGCGAAACAAAAGTAACCTCTTGCTGCGCCATCCAGGAGAAAGTTGAATGAATTATAATTCCACCGTATGTCCCAATTGGGAATTACCCAGCCGGGATGAATGGAATTTTCTACCAGTCAGTCATCATGTGTACATATATGAATGGCGGCAGGGGTGGTGTCGGAATATACTTCTGTTTTATAAAATACCATCGAACAAAAATTAGAAAAAAAAATATCAAATATCTCTTCGTCCTTGATGTTTGTTGTGTGTGTGGCTATGTGTTCCACACCGTATGTGGCATTTAAGTGTAACCCCTCCTTAAATTACATTATGAAAATAAGACAGTAGACTTCATTTTGCCACGAAATATTGTGTTATTTGGTTCTTCCATCAAGCTCTTTTTGCGTCTACCTTTATATATAATCATGCAAAACCTGTCCGCTAGCTTATTTTTCATTTTAATTGTATTTTTACGCAAGTTATAATTATTATTAAAGACGAACAACCCTTCAAAACCAACAACCACCACACCACACCTTTTCTTCTTTTCCAAAAGAAAAAAGAAAAAAAAAAAAACCCGAATGAAAAAATGGTGTTTACCCTTAAGCTTGGCATCTTCCTTCATTTTCAGACTTATGGCCCATTCAAAATGTGATTTCTACCCATCTACTACACACACAAGGTCTTATGAAAGTATCTTAAAAAGTATTTATACCAACAACACAAGGAGTTTATATATCTTTTAAGACTTTTAAAAGTATCTTTAGTGTAGTACGTTGTTTTTGTATTACGTGAAGGTAATTAAGGTTTCACTTGAAAATGGGGCTGCAATTTTTCGAGTGGAGAGGCGGGAAAATATTTTTAATTAAAAGTCAAGTTGGAAAATTTTATTCATTAGTGTGGCAAAAAAGTTTCTTGAAGCGTTCGTTGTTGAGTTGAAGAGAACCTTTTGTGCGTTTTTCTTTTTGTTTTGCTGTTGTTGCTATTTTTAGTGTACCTCTTGTAATTAGCATCTTTTGTTTTGACATTTTGTATAATCCGTCATAATTTCGAAATGTAAATCATAGAACACTGTTTTTTCATTATGTATTCAGTAAGGATTTCTATAATTTTCCATAAGGAATGAACAAGTTAAACGATAAATATTTATTAACACGCAGAGTTTCGGTTGGAATTTATTAAAATACGAAAAAAAATTGGTCCTTCGAGCTGGATTTTTTCGACATGGGAGTTAGTTTTGATGACTATATGGTAATATTTTCTGTGTCTCTACATTATGTGTTGGGAAATGTTTTTAGAGACAGAGTACGAGATTTTGCGCTAAGAGGAGTGCTCACTCATGTAAGTGAATTTGATTTGAGTCTATACAAATATCTATGAGCATAAATCGGTGGAATTTAGGATTGGTCGATGGGATTGATGGAGAATTCAGGCTGCATTGAAAAAATATTGTTTTGGCTATAGAGTTCACTCCAATTGAAATTAAAATTTTGATTGAGTTAGTTTAATGCATTGGAGAATGAAGAGATAAATACAAATTGGCTTCGAAGGCCTATATTTTTTTCATCGTGTTTTTATACTTCAGAGTAGGTCAATGCAGTCATTATGATGAAGGGGTGTATAATTCAACGAATGTTAAAGATTTTCAAGAAGATATGTCTATTATTCTCTTTAAAATCAAAAACCCAAAAACTATATAAGTAGAACATAGACCAGCACAGGAATTTTTTCCAAAATGGTGAAGTCCACGATTTTGTAGGATAACAGGAGATAATTATTATAAATATTCATTCGAATCAGATTTTAAATAATTTATTACTTTCTTAGATTTAGACAACTTGAACAGAATTTGGTCCTTACTGGGTATCTTTTGAGAAAAAATTTCCTCAATTTAACCTAAATCTGTAATAGCCGATACAAATTATTGAATGATTTCTGTATTACCTACATATGTAAGCAAGGTACTGTGTCCCAAGTTGCAATTTTAAGAACCCGAGAAGCGTTCTATCCAAGGTACTGTTACCCAAGAAAATTGTTAACTTTGTTACATGCCTGATTTCAAAAGCTTTAAAAGAAAACTCTTCAGCTGTCCATCTTCAGCGTCGTAAGTTTTAACAAAATTTCATCCTTCGAGCCGAAATCAATTTTTTTTTACATTTCTACATCATCAAAAATGCATGAAAGAAATCTAGCAACCTTTGTAAGATACAAAGTACAAACATTTCCAAACACTCAACCATATACACAATTTTAAGGAAATTTACTTCTTCGAACCGGATTTATCTTCTTTTCCTTTGAGAAGTATCTCGAACAAAGCTTTTACCCAGTCGAAGATATAAGGAAGAAGAGTTCAAATTTATAGAACGCTGACTCTATTCACCTTGTATGAACTATAAAAATACAATTATTCAAAATTTTTTTCTTCGAGCCGGATTTTGCTTTTTTTTCTGTATCAAATGACTCACAGTAACCTATCATTGGTTGTTATATATTGGTTATTGGTTTTAATAAAAAACTGTTGAATTTTGGTCCTTCGGGCCGTATTTATCTATTTTTTTTTTTTAGTGATAAATGATTCGAATAAACGAAGACAAAAATATAAAGCGACAAGCAGTGAATTATGAATTTACAGCAGGCTGAACTATACAAATACAATTGTATCAAAATTTGGTCCTTCGAGCCGGATTCGACGTGTCTTGTAAGTGTCAAATGTCTCAAAACTCACCTGGCATTAGCTGTACGATACAAATGACAAAGACAAATTATTAAATGAGGACTTAACTTACCCAGGATGTACTTTAATGAAATTTGGTCCTTCGAGCCGGATTTCAATTAGTTTTTCAGTGAAAAATGCCTCGAACCAGCCTTTCTCTGATTCACGATATAAAATACCAAGAAAATTAATTGAATAATGACTGCATTGACCTACTCTGAAGTATAAAAACACGATGAAAAAAATATAGGCCTTCGAAGCCAATTTGTATTTATCTCTTCATTCTCCAATGCATTAAACTAACTCAATCAAAATTTTAATTTCAATTGGAGTGAACTCTATAGCCAAAACAATATTTTTTCAATGCAGCCTGAATTCTCCATCAATCCCATCGACCAATCCTAAATTCCACCGATTTATGCTCATAGATATTTGTATAGACTCAAATCAAATTCACTTACATGAGTGAGCACTCCTCTTAGCGCAAAATCTCGTACTCTGTCTCTAAAAACATTTCCCAACACATAATGTAGAGACACAGAAAATATTACCATATAGTGTAGCAATGTCGCCTTGTCGTGTTTTATCTCTTCCAAATTTGTCACATCTCTTCAAAATGTGCATGGTATGTATGCAAGCGCGCACTCATCCAGCGCCCTATAATATTACGGCATCACAAAACATAAACAACACACTCGCATTCGTATCTTATGAGATATACTAACTCTGCAGTGTGGTCCAAAGGCTATAGATACTACAACGGCGGCGGGCGTAAGAACGCTTTCATGCGCACACGTACTTTTTCACTTTTTAGCTCTGCAATAGGTATAATGCACTTAAGATACAAAATGCAAAAAAAAGAAATCACAAATTTAGATACGAAGTATAGACAGAGTCAGTCAGTTTGTCGTCCAGGTCTTTGTCGTCGTCGTCGTCTAGGAATCCGCAAATCCACGAAATCCAAATAGTCAAGTCAACTTCATCGCCGTCGTCGTTTGTCGTCTCAGCAGTGCAGCCAGCCAGCGGTCTTTCACAATGGAGATACAATATCTATACATAATGTATAAATCCCCCACTAAGAGATTCCATAGAGTCTTTTGTGTAGTGTAGATACGTTATTCTATACTCTGCGCGACCATATTTACCTTCTATCCAACTGCATCAATCCTCAGAGGTTATTTCTTAATTTTGGTCAACCATTGGACCCACATTATACCGGTTAGATACCTACCTACCAAACATCATTGTGCATAAGTATCTTTGAATAAGAATAATCTACTCCCAGAGATACTCTCTCTTTCTCGTCTTGCTGATACTGCAACCTATAGATGTGAATTATATGACAGATTCATTGTGATATTTATTGAGCATCATGGAATGAGGGAAGTGCGTTAAGCTAGCCATTACCTCTCAGTCGCTGTGGTCAGTCGTCACCAATTAAAATGCAAAAATAAAGGTGAAAATAATCTGTGAATTTATTTCTTTTCTCAAAGATTTTGTATCTTTTGCAGATTTAACTCAGATGGGTGTTAAGATAATCACACAGAGAAAATTATTTACTTTGTTGGCTTGACTGGGCTGGGCTGGGGCAAAGTAACAAATGTTCAACTAATATGAAAAGCTTGTTAAGTGCTTAAATATACATTATATTTGTATTTTGTTTACGCGCAAATGTACGAGTATCTTCGCAATGGCTAAATGTATCTGCGCTTATAAAACTTTCAACATAATGCACATAAAACATGAATATTATTAAGATGCGAATTAGTGGCTGAGCGAGAAATGAAGAAAAACAAAACTGCATTTCGAAAATATCATCTAATCAGAGACGGTTATTTTCATCTTGCAAATAGCAGGGTTGCCAGAGTTAAAGAATTTGTGTTTTTTTTTTTTTTTTTTTTTTTTTTTTAATTTTCGCGCAATACTTCGTGGACAGCATGTACTCTTATAGATTTGTTGATTTATCACTTCGTCTCAAGATGCAGCACCCCTGATAAAAAAGATTTCTTATTAGAAAAAAAAATTAAATATTTTAAGGATTTTATTTTACAAAAATTGGTATTCCTTATATCTTTCAATTTTCATGTTTGTTGAAATTTTTCGAAAAATTTAAGCAGTTGAAGAAAAATATTTTCGAACCAACATATGTATGTCGACCGCATCAATATTTCTATTAAAACTGTAAGAAGTTTTTAAATTTTACCTTAAACGGAATTAAAATTAACAAATTGAGAATTTGAATTTTGACTACAAGTACTGTTGGTAACACTGAACAAGATGCACTCTCAAGTGAAAATCCACAAGAATTAAAAAAAAAAAAACTGTCACTGCTACGGTCGTCTTGTCAAAGAGACTTGTCAACTATTTTAACGGCTCATAAAAATCCTTATTAATTGCCATTTAAATGCTGAAAGAGGAATGTGTGTGAGTTGAGTAGTTATAGGCTGGTGCACTCATCCAATACAACTCCGCTCCGTGCAACCAATGCGCAGTGCAATGCAAAAAAGATGATGATATCCGAAAGTGACCTTTAAGAAATAATCTACTCTGCATGTTCGCCTCGTCTGGTTGGTAATAAAGTCTTGGTTTAAAAGCACTTGCACACCCTTTTGGCCAAGACCAAGAGTCAAAGATACTCGTATACAGGTTTATAGTTGTATTTTAAAATTTAATACCAAGTTAAAGGCAGCTTACAGCTTTTTGTTTTGATTTTTTTTTGTTCTCTTTTTTGGTTTGAAGTTTTGCTTTATTTTGCTGCTTTTACAGATCATTTTTTTTTTTTTTTTGAACCGCGCACCGGTAACTGCGTGCAAGCATCAGGCAGCGCAGATACCTCTCTTGACCATGCAACACACACCAAAAGAGTCACACGAGATAAGAAGTGAAAAGACGGACTTGGGCTAATGTCTCTTCGATGATGATGCTGGCTGATGGTGTGCCAAATCTTTTCTGCGAGTTGCGCGCGCAGCACAAACGCGCTTCGTACCTATCTAGCTATGTATATTGGAATTGTGTGTTGTTGTTTTGTTTCGGATTGCATGCAACTGCTGCGGATTATGTTTACGGTTCACAATTGTTGTGCCACTGCAACAAACCAAGAGCTACCTACTTATAGAACTTTGTTGTTGTTGTTTTTTTTTAAGTTGTATCTTTTTGGTTTATTTAACCCGACTCATTTATACAACCATCAAGTTCTGAGGAGCAAAGAGTGGATAAACAAAATCCTTTCAAAAGCAATGTATCTGAGCGAAGATATCGAAAATGATGCGAGTGTGAATGCATGTTGTAATTTAACCTTATGACATAGAGCAAAACATTAGTGTCTCTGAATGCAATATTTATCACCACCTCGTGAAGCTAATGGGACGGCAAAGATGGCTTTACTCTTGACGAAGACGATGCCATGAAAAGAACAACAACGACGGACGACGAAGACGACACGATGGCAATGGCGACAACGGCTGAGGATAGTGCCGGCAGCATGATCAGGAACCCCTAACAACATCCATTGCGAGATCAATTTTTTTTTTTTGGCTCTCAGAGTGGATCTCAACTTTCTGACTGATTTTTGTTTGATTTCGTTGGTTTTAGGCTTTTTAATGCTCCACCGTTTCGTTTCGAGTCTTTATTTTTTTTTTTTTTTTGAATTTTTGATGCTGCGTCCGATGATGTCGAATGGATAATGTTTATATTTAGAGTTTTATCTAAATAAATTTATTTTATTTTCATGTTGAGCTCGAAGGGATTTCCGTTTAATTTGTTCGTCATTCTATTTTTCGACGTCTTTGGTTTTTGTAATCAGGTCATTAGAGCTCAAGTCAAATGCGGAGATTGTCTATTTTTGGAATGAAACACTAATGTCGCAGGGTCGATGGATTTTCAAAAGTCTTTAAAATGATTTTCTTATTTCAATCAGATTTTATTCAAATGTCAAGAAGAATCGGATAAAACATTCATGACTATGTATTCACAGCTCGTGAGTCTCTTTATCGATAAGATCAAGTTGATATAGATTTTTCCTTAAAACCAAGCAAAAAACAGAATGATAACTTCTCTCAAATCCAAATGGTCGTTCGACCCGGATAAATGGCTATGTTTTGATTTCTTTCTAAATGCATGTGAACAATATATAACTGGAATAAATTGAATAGATATACAATTTTCTAGGGCAGATTTTAGAGCCTAAATATTAAATATTCGGTCCAGTCTGATTGTAAACACTTGAGTACTAAATCGAGTTTTGTTTATTAATTCTATATTTAAAAGATTTAAGGTAGAATTCAGCTCCATGGAAGGATAGTGATATCAGCAGAACATAGAAAATTTGGAATCATAGAACATGGATGATATCCCGAACGTACTATGTACCTCGCCTTATCAGGTGCAATATTTGCGAATTGAGTTTTAAATCTTTGAACAGTGTTTCTATTTCATTCTATCTCTGAACCAAAGATGAATAAGTTCCAAACAAAAAAACATAATCAGAGGGGCTTTAAGCTTTTTATAACCTTCTTCAGCGCTAAATGATCTAGGGGAAGAATAGGAGCTTCATAGGAGAAATTCTGTTTTAGACCATCGTTTATCGTAGGATATGATAAGGACGAGTATGTAGATAGTGTTTTTCTTCGGAGATTATCATTTGACATTTGAGCGTTATATAAGAATAAATTCGGCTCCAAATCAGCAACCCTCCTGATATGTCTTAGTTTGATATTGACAAATTTTAAACCACAAACTGCTCTTGGAAGTTTCCATGAATATCTTCTCTAATTATAGAAGATATTTATCACTCAAATAATCCAAATAATCTCACTTGAGATATATTTCCTTTATAGAAACAGTGCATCCCCGTTTAAATTGGGTCCTAATGGCCGATAATGCTTGGAATCGCTAGTTCTATTCACTTGTCTTCCTTTAAGTTTTCTGAATTCACCCTTAAAACGTCTTAAAAGCCATTACAAGATCAAGTTTTCAATACTTGGAAGAACCGAATTACGTTTAACGTGGACACCTTCCAGTTAAGGCGGGCCTATACACACTACCGGAGTCAGATTAAGTGCTGACCACCGCCCTGAGATAGAATGACCCATCCTAGTAACAATTTGTGAACATGTTAAGACATGTCCACACCCCTTGCTGCGGAGCGATGCCTATCTAATGCCTCTTGAGTCCAAGATAAATCTTGCAAATCAATTGTTCGCGCCAAATTTGGGCAACCACAGCCACCAAGACACTCGCACAAGGGGGCCTACTTCATAGACAGTCAGAGGCAGAGAAGCCATATTATGCGTCTTGTGACACAAAAAACACCCTACCCCCCCCCCCCCCCTCCGAGAACCATCTCCCAAAAGGTAAGCAATTCTGACATCTTGAAACTAATATCTTAGAACGTTTTCGGATATTTGTTTTTCTACATAATTTCTACTTCCGACAACCACAGCAATCTAGCCAGGACTAATTTTACAATCGTTGCTTGGGCGATCTATCAACTATCTGGCTATCATCCAAACGACAATCGAATCAACAAATGGAGTAGTCAGGGCCTAGTTCAAGTTTGTGAAACCTCAGTGATTTCAAAAAAATCAAAAATGATTAGCCTAATAAAAATAATTTTGGTTGTTCGACCGGAAAAGATCACCTTGTACAATTTATGTCCTTAAAACTTACAATTCTACCTGTTGTACTACTTAACGAAATAGGTAGTGCGTAGGACTACCAGTCTGGAAGTCTGGGTTTGATTCCAAGTACAGTCGAATACACCATAGATATTTTTTTTTTCGAGGACATAAAAAAAATTTCCTGTCGGGATGAAGTGCCTCTCGCCCTAACTGTTGGGATTCGGAAAAAACATCATAGATTAGACTGCCACCCGACGGTAGTTCTCATGATCTTGACAATAATTTTCTTATTTAAATAATATTATCCTCAATTTCGAAGGCCTTTATACTCTTTAACAGTGATTTTAAAAATATATTTTGGTCCCTCGAGCCGGATGAATATAGATTTATTCATATCTTTTGTCAATCTACTCACAAATTTAAAATTATTTTAAAACCTTATTCATTTTCCGAACATGCAGCCTTACTTCCGTAAACATCAGAGAACTTCAACAACGAGTAGATATTTTTATTTCCTACCTTCCTACACTCGAGTATCTCAATTCAACAATCTCATTTCATTCTAAATTTGACTTTGGTGAAATTGTGCAAAATGCTAAAAGTCTAATCATTTGTTTGTATCATCATTTTTATTTTTGTAATATAGATGAATCTCTTTTTTTTTCTCTCTCTCTCTCTCTCTCTGTCTATGGGACTATCAAATGGACTCTAGACACAGTCCCATAATAAGTGCACTCAATTTATATGAGTGTTTTTAAACTGATAGATACATTGCAAGTGATAAATGAATTGAAATTGAAATAGACGCCGTGTTGACGGCAAATGGCAAATTGTTTCTAAGGATCGTTTAGGTGCGATTTGCTTTTTATTTTATTCTGTCATTGTTTTTTCTTGTTGTTGTTGTGATTCGAAAAACGGTCGATCATGGCTTTTGCTAATATACTAAATAAAACAATTTGATTCTCGTTCTTTTTTTTGCGTTAGCATGATGATGCATCCACATGCAATCACCAATGCAGTGATCTCTCAAATTAAGTGCAATTTTTGAACAATTTGCGTTTATTATTGTGAATTTTTTGCACTTGTATCTCGCAGATTTTCTGTCTGTTTCTATATTGCTCTTGAGATATGTGACATCAGAGGTTAAGCATATACTCGTAGTGCAATTTCATGCATTGAAATTTAATTTGCAACAAGGTTGATGGAGAATAAAGACATTTTTGCGTAATGCCCCGTGTTAGGTAGAAATTAAAAAAATATAAATAAAACTGAAAATGAGAAATCCTTGACGATGATATTCCAAATGAATATCTTTTAGGAATAATCTGGAAATGAAAGCCAGACAAAACTCTTCACCGCAGACATATTTTTTTTTCTTTTGGGTTGATATTGTATAAAAATAAATACAAGGAAGGAGAGTATAGATGTTACCTTCAGCAAGGAAACAAAAAAATTATGATTGCCTCACAGCAGGAGTTATACTACGTTTTTAGATTCAACTCAAGAAATAAGGACCGCATTCCCTTAACAGTTTGAAATTAATTATATTTTTCTTCAACGAAATATATTTTTAAAATTCAACTGCGATGAAGATTTCGTTTTTTTTTTTTTTTTTTTTTCGTATGATATCATCTCCTTATTGTATAGCAGGCGATTCGTCTTGTTTTGATCATCAACACCAGAGAGAATCCTCCTTTTCATCATCATCATCATCACACAGAGAATATTTGTTTCCCCCTGGCCCCCATCGTCAACGTATCGTGTTTGATTTTTATTCATTGCATATTAATTTCTGACATTCGTTGCTCATATGGATTCAGTCAGTCCGCGTCGCAGTCTCTAGATCTCAGTCTCCACTCTACCGCAACATGTGTATAACTCTGATTTTGTGCATTTGTTTTTAATTATCCTTGTTTTAAGAAATTAATATATGTACCAGACAAGCGGGTCTCCGCTAATCTTTAATGCAAAAAAAATATGTTTCATCTTTTTGTACTTTTATCGTCGAAGCCACACAAAGATACATGTTGCTTATTTTCTTTGATTGACCACCACCCGTGATTAATTCGTGTATCGTGCTGCACGAATTTTATACATATAATTGTATGGTTTACTAATCGTTTCGATATTTGTTTAGTCCTTTGAGAAAATTATAAAAAATGACCAACAAGCATAGCGGGAAGGTTAGTTACCTTCTTGTATTTCCAGATGTTTGCAAAAATGTTGCCATCATCACAGATGTTTGAATGCATAAATAGATACATTTTCGTGAGTGTATCCATCTTATGTTTGATTGATTGGTCGATCTGATCACTGATCATCATCGCATCGTCCAGAAAAGCAGGATCAAAAGGGGTCAATTTTGTGCCAGATGTTGACAGTTTCTTTCATTGTATCTACATATATAGCAGGAAGACATATAGATACCATATTTGTGGGGGAAATATAGTTTTTTGTTGGCTTGTCCCATTCAACAGAAAAGGAAGCTTGAATGTTGCCATCAGTGTTACTCGCCCCAAAGTTGCATTTGTCGTCGCGTCGCGTCGTGCAGAATGCCAAAGTGACCATAATAAGAAAAATTATGACAGATCACATGCCGAGAAGACAAAGGTACCTACAAACGACATAATTAAAACATTACCTCTATACTCGCTGGAAGAGAGATCTTACGGGTATAGCTGCTGCTGCTAAAGGAGCTGCTGTTGCTGCTGTACGATCTTTGTTCGTTGCTGCATGCTGATGGTGCTGATGCTGATGCTGTATATGCTGGGGGCACCATTGGGGGGAGGCTATTTCGCATCATCCACAGCATGTCCTCTGAGTCAAGTGGCTGACTATATTGGAATATAATGCGGATTCTCATTTTTATGTTCAATATGCGGTCTTGCCGTATGTATCTTTGCCTGTTTATAGGACGGCAAACGACCACGGATTTTCGTTTTTGTCTTTTTATAATTTTTAATTTAAAAATCAAAAGTTAAATCAGCGAAGACTGCGACTCTTTTTTTGTTGCAATATCACTGAATACGATCAGTTAGATACATGTGTTCATTTGTCATAAATATTCCTGCGCGCCGGCTATCCTTGTAATATATTAAAATAAAATAAACAAAAACCCCAAACAAAATCTCCACGATGCAATCTTAACAATTTAATTAAACATTTTTCGAGAGTGCCACTTAAAATGTTGCTATCCTGATGCAATGTAAATATAAACAAAAAAAAAATTTAAACAACAACAAAATTAATAGATACAAAAATATTTATATTTTATCTTAGTGCGGTTATCGGCGCACACTGCTTATAAAGTATCTATAAGTAAGTAGTATAAAACCTCTGGCCTTCTGTATGTTGAATTTCAATTGAATCTAATAAAATAATTGTCTGTCTTATGGCCAAATGGTAGCAATATATAGATAGTAGGACAGACAGACGGAAAGACATAACACACGATCACAGAGTGCCATTTGTTTTTGCGAACAGATGGATAACATCAGTTAAAATGCAATTTTTAGTTTGTTGTTTGTTGTTGCTATTCCTTCGGCTGACTGCTTGAGAGTTCAAAAAAGGACGGTTATCTTGATGGGTTGCTTTTGAATATATTTTTGAATTTGAATTTCAAAGTGGACGGGTGTATGGGTTTAATAGGTACAAATTTTTAAATAAGTCAATATCTGCGTCTGATGGCCAAAATGTGTGCATTTGAAATTTAAGTCCACGACTGTGTTACAAGCAGTTGCTCATATTTGACTGATGAATGGCTTTTAGGGAGGCACTTTTCAAAGTGGAGAAAACAAATAATTCAAACTTTAGAACTGTCTTTCTCTCTGTTGTCCAAAAGTTCAACTTCAAAATATCAAAAATTGTACATGCATGAGTGAAAAAGAGCTTTGTTTGAGAAGTTGGACACACAATTTTATCAAAAATGGTAACAGATTTCGTAAAATAGGCTGTAGATTGCACCCGACAGAGTTTAGCAGTTTTTAAAATTAGAAATTACGCTCGTGAAAATAAGCACAAATGTCGATAACAAATTTTGAAAATTGTAGATTACCTACTGAATACCATCAACACTCCATATAACTTCTGACGTTTAAAAACCAGAGCCAAAATTTGGAGCGGACAGAAGTAAAAAGAAGTACAAAGTTTTAATTTTCAGTAAATTGTAAATAAAAAATCTGTCTTACAATCAAGGTACTTTCTTTGTGAACACATCCTCAAACCAATCACCAAAGTGTCAATGTCAAAATATTCAAAAACGAAAATTATTCATCATGAAGAAGTACACGAACGCAAAACGTTTACAAAAATGTAAAATATATTTCTAAAACTCCGAGTCAGTTATAGAAAACTTTAAGGGCTTTAACACCAATTTTTGGTCAAAATTTTTTGTCCCAATAAATAATTATTTCATATATTTGAACAAATTGGATTAAAATTTTCGCTGCTAGCTGTTCCCGTGCCAGTGAGGCAGTGGGTTGGTCGAAGGGCCTAGAATATTGCTGCAATACAAAAAAGTCTATTAAACGGCGGCGTTATTAAGAATTGGGCATCTTTAAGACCAATTTTGCGAAAGGATTTTGGCCTGCACCCATATAAGAAGAACTTAGCTCCAGCACTAAAGCCACTTGATCTATAAATGTTGAAGGAAGATGACCAATTTCATCGCAAAATCATTCGTCAGTGAAGAAGTGCCCTTTTCGTCACGAATATGGATTATTGGTCAGGTGAAATCCTTCATATGTTTCAAGAAACACCAACCTATCCACATATGGCTCTTACAAAGCCAACCCAACTGAGGAAAATCGGAAAAAGTTTAAACAAGTCAGAAACTAATGCAACGCTGTTATAAAGAGAACCAAAATCTTACATGAACAGAAATTAAGGCAAAAAATCCTACAATTTCCCAAAGGCAGTAGGAATTTCTGGTCATTTGTCATCTACAATGACAAATCGATAACTAGCTCTTTAGAGAAGGCAAATGTACTTGTCGCTTCTTTTTGCTGCTAGCTCCACGTTGCCTGTTAACAACATTGTCCCTCTTGTACTTCAGAACGTAAATAATTAATTCAGTGGGACAGGTATATTTCCGCACTCGTACAGTTGCAAGAGCCCTTCGAGATCTTGATATAAACAAATCCGCTGGTCCTGATGGTATACCCCCATTCTTCTGAAAAGGTGTTCTCCATCGCGGGTAAAACCATCTCTTAAGCTTTTCCATCGCACCTACTGTTCTGGAATCTTCCATAAAAGATGGAAAACCGTATTTGTCCAGCCTATCCAGGTCATGGAATCGCTGATAAAACATCAGCTCAAGAAATACCTCGAAGATCAAAAGCTTCTTAATGACCGGCAATACGGATTTTGCAGCAATCGTTCCACTGGTGATCTATCTGATGGCATATCTCACCGAAAAGTAGGACAGATCCTTACATTGTTTTGGAGAAAGTAAGATTATTGCGCTTGATATTTCTAAGGCATTTGATAGAGTTTGGCCCCAGGCTCTCTTATCGAAAATGAGTGGCATCAACGAAACCCTTATTCGATGAATTAGAAATTACCTTCTAGATAGTTCAATACATGTTGTATTGGACGGTTTTAAGTCTGATCTTCACAAAATAAATGCTGGTGTTCCCCAGGGCTCCGTGTTGTCTCCGACTCTCTTCCTCATTTTTATAAATGATCTCTTGCCTGAAACTTCTAATCCACTTCATTGTTTTGCCGTTGACTCTACTCTCAGCTTTTCATACTCATTCCCAAATTTACGTCCATCTCCTTCGGAAGTGTAATTGCAACGGTATCGTATCGTATCTCATTAAACTCCGATTTTGACAGCATTGTTAAACTCGAGTATAACTCACACCTTTGGGCAGGTGCAGCACAATCTTCTCTCCATTTATTGGATAGAATTCAGAACAGAGCGTTAAAACTGATTGGAAACAGAGCTATCATGGATTCATTCCCATCTCTTGAACATCGTCGGAATGTTTCATGTATTTCCCTGTTTCATCGCTTCTTTCACAAGCAATGCTCACCTGAAGTAGGCAGTTGCATTCCTCCCCTTTATCAATTCACCCGTGATACCCGCTTCGCTAGGAATGCTCATCAGTTCACCCTTGAGCCTAATTTTGGTCGTACCGTCAAATATAGAGATTCGTTTTTTAATCGCACAACACGATTATGGAATAACTTACCCGGCAAAGTTTTCCCCTGCAGTTGGTGTCATCATTGGGCTGTCATGTTCCAGGGAATGGATTGATTTTTTTTCCACAACAGGCCAACACTTAATCCGACGACAGCCACTTCTACCTACCTTCTGTAAATTGATTTTAAATCAATTCATCAATCAATCTGGAATTGATTTTAAAAGCTGCTTTTATTTAAAAAAAAGTCTTGAGACAAAAAATACAAACTTCGTTTGGAAAATTGCAAAAACCTTTCTTTGTCTAGCTTAGTTTTATAAGTTAATTCCGTAGGCTGTCAATGTTAAGCTCACCATTTAAAAATACAAGCACTTTGAAAACTTAAGTCAAACATTTACTTAAAATTCACTGTTGTACGTTCCACAGACAAGACCTAATGTGTTTAAAGAACATTTCTAAAGAAACTCTTTGCTGACAGAGACCAAATTAACTGATCAATACTTGATAAAAATGTCAGCTTAAATTGAATATCACCCATTGTTCAAAAACTTTTCTATCTATGATATTCCTAAGGTGGGTCGAAAACCACATTTATGCAATCAATTCATAAAACAAGGCGAAACACTCTCCTTGAGAAGATCATGGAAACGTTCGCCAATTTATCAGCTTAAGAAATATCTTGAACAACGAAATTAGGGAGTAAAAAAAACGTTTAGGCTACTTTTAACTAGTATGCGAGATCTGGGTTCACCTTTATCTGATGCTTACAGCAAGTAGTAGTCAGTTCCCTCACAATCCAGGGTTCTTGAATTAGGACGATGTCTTCTCCGCTGCTAGATAGAAGAAGAAGCAGGGAGGCCGAGGGCTTGTTAGAGTGTTGTAGATTAATCTGAAGAAATTGCAGCATCTTTGCTACAATCCTCCCGATCAGCCTCCAACACGGTAACGTTAGAGTCTTCCGATTCCGAGGTTGAGCCCAGAAGAGCGTCCTCACTCAGAAGATCATAATAAGGTCATAGATCTCCATGTCGGGAAGACCGCTGACTATTTGGGACGTCTCCACTGTGGTATCACAACATACCAAATATATTGGTCTAAGTGTGTTGGCTTTTTCAAAGTCAGCAGCCACCTTAACCTAACCTAACTTAACTGTTGCTGAAGATGACGTGGATGCCTCATCCTCTTCCAGTGATGGGAAGGTGAAAGATGCACCAGGATCTACAGCAGTAGTTTCGACTTCGTTGGAGGAAGTGGATGCACCAGTAACATCCGCGTCCTTTTTATACACCTTCAGTGTGATGGTCTCAAACCCAAACCTAGTCACACCTTTAGTCTGCTCTAGAGGAGCAAGGGACTCCTTATTTAGTACAATAATTGCACCTCTGTAGGGTCCCTTTTTCTCCTCCAGTTTCGCAAATTTTCAGTTTTGAGTAGGAAGGGATGGATTCGATAGCCGGATCATCTGGAGTATTACATCCAGGCTGGAGAGTTCGGCTGTAACCATTGCGCGAGCTCTTGGTCTGCACGGAATTTTATCCTTAGCAACAACCTCGAGCCTAGCACCAGGCCAGACTTCACCTAACCGGCTAACGGCCAACGATAGAAGATCACAAGATCTTTGATCGTCACAAACCATGAGCTTAACATGTCCTTGATGCCAGCCTCCATAGTTTGTGATTGGAGGTGGTCATGGGTTCTCCATCATGATACTCATGAAGCTTAACTGGAGCTTCCCCTTGACCACCTGCCAATTTTCCACAGAGATCATGCCATCGACGTTGTTTCCGTCAATGATCGCGACCACGATTTTGTTTTCAACCAGATCACTGAAGGTCTTTTTCCCTCCACAGGGATATGATGGAGCGCTGATGTTGTGCACTTTGGGGCGTTTGGGTACTGAAATTGTGCCCTCCATTGATCTTTGACGCTTTGACGTAGAGTTTTCGCTGGCCTGGACGCAATTGTTAGCTAAAAAGCTTTCAGCCCACTTAATTTTTGCGTCATGCTGAGAGTTCCTCCCGGCGGCGCCAGGATATAAGGATATTAGATTCCAAGAAAACTCACAAAACTTTAGGCAGCTATCGAAGGGTTTTCTAGTAAAATTGCATTCGAAAATATACAATCAACATTTGAAACAATTGCTTGTGTGTGTTGCATATCGCTGATTCATTGGAACTTTTTCAAATAGTTCCTTAGTGAAAAGCAAGCTATATTCATCTTCTTTAAACAATTTCATCGTAGCAGTCGCTTCGCCAGGAATTTTCACCAGTATAAGTTATAGGCTAACTTCGGACGTACTGTTAGTATAGAGGTTCCATTTTAAGCCGTACTACACGAATATTGAATAACCAACTCTATTTAGTTCTTCTCATTGCAATATCCAGACACTAACGGCAAATGTACTTCATTATCGTATAAAGCGTGATTTCCTAAATCTTGCTTCATTCTCTGAGTTAACTCTACATAAATTCTGTCTGCTTGATCTACTTATACGTGATGTCTCCGATCAACGTCATTATTCGCCCATGAAGGCAGACATATTTATTGCATTTATTCCACGGGTATGGAAAAGAGAAGCTGACTGATAATTCAAGACTTAACCATTTGCTGAAGGAACACTTCGTTACCTTCCCTGAAACCTCTTATACTGTGTCAGATAAGGCAGGTTGTTGACTTATACGTAAAACCGAATCCAAATCAAAACCTGTGCACCTACAGCTACCCCTAACACACAGCACGAACTACTTCATCGAAGCATATTGTCGATAAGGTTTTTGGGTCGTATGAAATGAATAATGGCATAATGGTTAGTGCGTTGGACTGTCATGCGGAAGGTCTCGAGTTCGATTCTCAGCCGCTGCAAGAAAGTTTTTTTCAGGGGTGTACTGCCTCTTGCGAGGAATTGACAAATCCTCCAAGAGTATCTCTTGTCATGGAAAGTGCTGATCATTAGCCGTTCGGAATCGGCAGAAAATTGTAGGTCCCCTCTGTTCCTGGTAACACGCACACAAGAATGGTTGAGAGTTGTAAGTCACTAGGTCCTGGTTCACTTCGAGCTGTTGCACCACCAAATTTATATTTATAATATGAATATGTGTCGACATAGCAGTGCGAACTCTGGGAATCGAAGTAGTATGCCGACATGGCGTGTAAAAAGGACCGAACTAGTTCGTCGACACAGTTTTTTATGATGTTATTCGGTTTTAGTTGTTAAAATTTACAAATCGCCTGATAAAGCAAGAATAAAATTCAATCTCCTTAAGCAACAATTCAATAAAGCTCTGATCAATACAAAAAAGTGGTTCTGGAGCATTAAAATTCAAATATTTTTCGGTCATTTTCATTTAAAATTTCACAACTCTACCATTTAACAGCTGATTTTGGCATGTTCTTCTACGTCGGCGTATTGGCGTGTAAATGCCCATACAAAAGCGAAGTACTTTGTCGATTAGGTTGATCGATGTGGCGTGTGTGAGCGATAAGTGTATCATGAATAAGCTTCTATAAAACTGAGAGTATAAATCGTCGAATCTGAAAGTTTGGTAAAAACGTCGAAATGATTTTTTTAAAAACTATTCTGCCCTTCATCTGTTAAATGCCGAACAGTGCCAGATAAAACTTCAACCCCAAAACCTCAACAGTCAGCTTCATGAACATGCTCAATGTGGCAATGACGTTGGATATGTCCTGGCAAGAGTTTGCATAGTTGGGCATTTGGTCGGAACATCTTTATAGTTTTATGGAAAAATGTACATTCCAAAGGTTTCCAACAAACAAAATCTAATGAAGCCGCTAAAAGATTCGAAGTCGAAGGATTAGATTCCTCTATTGATGTTCTCTCTGTCAAATCATTCTTATAAAGACTTTTGGTGTTTTTAATTTTCAAAATATTTAGCGACCTTCCCATCTTCAAAATTTCATTGTGTTTTTGTTTTTTTTTTGTTTTCCAGAATGACTCAAAGTTGCCTTTACAAATTACTCCTAATGTATGCCAATTTATTTCCTGTCCCCTTATCTCATTTCTGTAGATACTTTCCGAAACTAAATTCAACTCCCATTGAAATAGATAAAAACGATGTGCAGAAAATGTATCATTCATTAGATAAAAACATTTCTCCGCACTCCACAATACATTAGCTAAGATATTACGTCAGAAGGAAGCCAAGGATACGTATAGGAGAAGTAGACACAAAAAAAAAAACACAAGAGAGCATACCCTTTTAAGTGGCGTTTCTATATCTAAACTAACTAAAAATACGAAATACCCTTCTTTCCGTTTGTCGAAACGATGATGATGGAATCCACTAGCACAAATTACATAAAGCCATTTACGGAAATACCAACATCCCCATCCCCATGCCCGAAATCCGGCAAAACATTCAAACATACACCACACAGTAGAATATCTAGCACAACTACTCAACTCAATTCAACCAAATTCATATATAGCCAAAAATAAGATAGTAATTTGACTGATGACTTCTCTTCCAAGTCGAAGCCGGGGTTAGCTTGTGTCATGCGATTTTATCGCATATTTTTCGGTTTTGTTTCCGGTAGGTTTGGTTTTTCCGTATATCCTGTGTGTGTGTTGCTCTATACCTACCACCCATAAGACGTAGGTATGTTCTCCAACACACAAACCTACAACACCATAATACCCTTGTACAATATAGAATCCAATTCCATTTCTATTTCCGTAGCGTAGTCCTTTTTTCCGACTTTCGCCAATGACGAATGTGTAAGATTTTGATTAACAATTTTTCGTGTTGGTTTCGGGGGGCTTTTATCTAAAGTTCATTTATAACTTTTTTTGCTTTCTCGAGAATTCTCGGTTAGAGGAGGGTTGGGGGGAGGGGGTTCCATGCTATATACGTCTAAAACAAGCCCCGAAGCAATGGGGATGAATTGATGATGAAACGAGCTAGATAAACGCGTGTAACGTTGTAACAACCCCTTTGCATTGTCTTATGGAACGAACAATGTTTTCTTTTGGCGGATTGTGTAAATGACATAAGTCTCCTCTAGGCAAGAATTTCGAAACGTCTCGTAGTTGTTTGTTCTAATCTCGATGCTTGGATTTCCATTGGAAAAACAAATGAAAACACCTTCGGGGATAAACATTCCTGGCGAACCCCCCCTTAACTCATACCCATGCAGAATGTAAACGGGTAAACTGAAATTTGATGGGTTTTATTTGATTATTCAACAATTAGATCTATGTTTAAAGATTCACCCTTTTGAGAAGGGTATACTCTTATTTTGGGCAAAGTAAAATTATTATAGCCTCACACTTGATGTTTCTATACCCGAGCCCGAGTAGGATGGGGGTGCCGAGGCCAAAAGGGGTTATTTTAAAACTCTGTTTGATTATTAAATCACCAGTAAAAATTCACAGAATTCTAATGAGTTAAGTGCGAAGTAAATGGATTCACCATTTTACCCATTCAGAATGGTCTTCTTTTTTTTTTGTTGGCTGTTCATCAGAGGGCAGACACACAGAGATAATATTTCTAAACGACACGACACGGCTATAACGTAGAAAAAGGGTTAAATTTTTGGGGAAATCTTTTTCTCGTTATACCTCTAAACGAACGAAAAACCATTCTCGACGACCCTATTTTGCATGAACATCAGCATCAGCAGCAGCGCAATGGCGAGATGTCGAAAATTAGATAAGTTCAAATTGGATTTGCGTTTCGCGAACGGGCTTTTTGTATCTATATACATTTATCTATGATGGGGGTTGGGAGAGAGGTATACGACGTATAGCAATGCGAAGCAGAAAATATTGAAAATTGTTAAATTATGAGAAATTTGCATAATTAAAATTAAATCTGAAACGGAATGAAGACTAAACGAATTCGTTGTACACTTTTACGGGTATATTTAGGTATGTTTATAATGATTTTTGGGAGGGCGTGAAGGACTCATGAATATTATTATGAGTTTAATGGTTGAAATTAGATTTGTACAATGGTGTCTGGGTTTTTGGCAGTTTATGTGGGTGGTTTTGAGATGTACATATATTTTAGATTTACCTATATTGTACCCTTGTGGTGGGGAATTATCTGAGATTGCTGTCAGACTTTTGATTCCAACGATGATGATGGGAAGACTAAAATAAATAATCCAACACCTCGTTTCCTTCAAATTAAAGAATTTTTACTAACAATTTCCTTAAAAAAACGAAGATTGACAACTGTTGTAAGGAAAATTCAATATAACACCTAAAAGTAGGCAACATTTACCTGTAAGATATCAAATCATTTCTTAAAATTGTGTGAATTTTTTAACATAGTGAACTTACAGTAGCAGAAATTGTGTAGAAATATCATTTTCACTACTCTAGAAGTAAAACCCTTGAACACAACTGAAAGTATGCAATATAAAAAATTCTTATCTAATTAATTACACTTGGAATTACATCGGAACAGCAGGTTCTACTTTGTAAATCTATAAAGCTGTGCATAAGTTCACAAAACGACTTTATCGAGCATACTAATTTGAAACTCCTTTCTAAGTTTTTACCTTTAAACATTAAGCATGCTCTCATCTTAATATTGTTTAAAAATTTGTCGTGTCTTACAAAATCTTTGTATTTTTTTACAAAATTAGTCTCTAGTCTCGAACAATCTCTCAAATATATTTCTTTTAAATATTTTGGATACACCTGAAAGTATGCAACAATTGCAAAAAAATGTTTTCCTACTTACTTTTACGTCGTTGAGTTCTAAAATTTTTTAAATGTCTTAAGCTTTGAATATAGAAAGAACTTAACTGAAAATACAATCGTCTAATTCCTTTCTTAAATCATAAAAATCATATTTGAAAATTTAGTTATAATCCGGATATTTATTGCCCACAATTAACATTACAACGTTACAGGAAAAATTAGGAAAAATAGAAACTCCATTAAAGTTAGCTGATTTATCATTAGGTTTCCCCGACTTGAATTTGCCTTACTTTAGTGCATTATTATCCTAATGTAATTATTATGCCTACATTATTAATTTATTCTTCCTAAAAGTATGTGACTAGATTATATATAAAATGACTTTTGTTTATAATAACCCAACGTCCAAGTCAAATCCATTTTATAAAATTTAAGACTTGCCTTTAATTCAATGACAGATATTGCTTAGGCTAGGCATTTTGTGAAAAAAGTGATTGTTACTGGATATTTGCACCTTCAAATATGCAATTCTTAAAGTTAAATATACAATTCTTTGAATAAAACAACTAGAATCGTATTATTTAAATTTAAAAATTTATTTAAAATTCAAAAAGTTGGTCATAAAGTTTAACAGGTTTCAAATTAGAATAAATAGATTGTACGAGCTTGACCTTACGATTCAAGTCTATTTAACGTAGGCAAGCATTGAAGGCATACTTTAATTACATATTAGTACTATAGCAAGTACCAAAAAATTAGGTTATTTATTCTCCAATAGTTCCTTATGTAAAGGATTCTTTGTTGTAAAATTTTGGAATGCAATATTATTTATACAATTCTGAAGTAACCCTATGTAAAATTGAAAAAAAAATTGTCAAACTGTCAATCATAGATACAGAAATAACTCGAAATTAAGACAATTTGTTTCAAAAATTTCAAAATCGTATTATACAAATTTTCATTACCGTCATTTAGAACTTTACTTAGTACTTCACTGGTACGAGATTTAATCAAAATCGTGAAAGCGATTATTGAGGAATTTTGAATAATAAAACCAGCTACAACATCTAGATGAGCTAAAGCAAAAATTTGAACTTCTCCTTTAAGGAATTACATATGTACCTATGAAAGTAAGTTCTAAATCCTACATTTACTATTTCCACTATGGACGTACAATGTTCGATGTGAATTGGACAAACAGAGCAAAGACGTACAAACGCACAGACGACGCATGAATGCATAGACGGACGGAAGGTATGACTTTGTTATGTATGGTTTTGTTATATTTGATAAAAATTTCGAAATGTTTGTTTTACAGGAGACTTATAAAGCAAGTTTGACACAAGATGAAGAAGTAGACAAATACAAAATTTTATTTAATTTTGAAAGAAAACATTGCAATATTTTTTAGTGATGTCAGGTCTAAACTTTCTCGGTGTATCTAAGACTAAAATTCACTTAACATAAGTCTGACGTGCTAAATGAAACATCACAAATTGAAATCTCATTCGGTGCATTGATATTTCGTAGAAACCCCTTTACGTAGTACCCCTAGGCAAAATGGTTAGTGCGTTGGGCTGTCTTGGGTTCGTTTCTCAACTGCTGCAAAAAGTTTTTCAGGAGTGCACAACCTTTTGCGACAAAGTGACAAATCCTTCAAGAGTAGCTCTTGTCATTAAAAGTGCTGGTCACTAGCCATACGTAATCGGCAGACAATCTTAGGTCCTCTCCATTTCTCCAAACACGCACACAGAAAAGATTGAAGGTTGCAATTCACTAGGTGTAGACTCTCTATGAGCCATCATGACCTCGAATTTATTTATTTAATTTTTAGAAACCCTTTCGTCCAGAATGCAGGCAATAGTGTTTGCAAAGTTTCTTAACCATAAGCTCATATTGTATCTCCATAAAAGGAATTGCAGAAGACCGTGAGATTCATTCCCAGCTACTGCAAAAATGTTTTTCAGAGGTTTACTGCATTTTGTTGAGAGTTGTTAGTTACTAATCTTAGGCTCTGTACGAACCCTAATGACCTCTAATTTTTCTTTTTCAAACAATATCGCTAATAGAGCAAATGTATCTATTTATCCTAAACGTATGCAATATAATTGCGTAGACACATATGTATAGTTTTTTCTAAAAAGTTTAAAGCATTTTTATATTAAATGTTCAATAACTTAAATCACTTTATTTTCAAAATGAAAACAATTGCCTTCTCCTACCCTACATACTAAAAAAAATCTTTTTTAATTTAAACTTCACTCCTTAAAATATGCAATGACGTTCATTATATGTTCTTTCTCTCATTACATTTGATAGAGTAGTAAAATTAAATACCTACAAGCTATTGATTCAAATATATGCAATCTAATTATGGTCTTTGGAATTTAAAATTATCTCTTGAATAAGTAAATTCATGATATATTCCTCAAACCCAAGCCCTCCGTCATTCTTAAAAGCTTTTAATGCAATTTAAAGAATTCAACTTTATATGGTATCGTCGCATTATGCACATTTCCCCACAACATGTACTAAGTTGTATAATATTTTAATATTTAATTTATGAATAACTCATAAATCGAATGGTTGCTATAGTTGCAGGGAAAATGATTTAAAGATTAAACCCCTCTCTATGACTCTTTTTTTTTTGCATTTCTTTCAATTGATTGCTTTATTACAAAATCATTAATATTCTTTAGATTCTTTTAATATTTTTCATGATTCTTGTTTTTTTTTTTTTTCTTCTTTTGTTTGTTTTGCTTTTCATTTCGATTGCATTTGTGAATTCAATTAAAATTTTCTCAATCCACATTGAAGGTAATGGAGAAGGTTGTGGATTGCAAAAGTGAGGAATTCCTCTAATTAATCGGTGTGTGACAAATAATTGAGCTCTTTTATTAATTGGTGTGGGTTAATTGTTTTAATTACCTCAACGACGACTGAAGTTGAATTTTTAATTTTTCTCTTTTTTCTTATTTGCCCATTTATGCGATATTATAGTATAAGAATCATAAAGAATTGCTCCATCCAAAAGGAAAACTGAGTGTTTTTTTTTCTGGTTTTCCCTATCGGTGATAGAGATAATGCAAGAAGCACCTGTCTGAGAAATTGACTGTAGAAAATTTAGCACACCTTAGGATCTCATGGTGAAATGGCCTTTCAGGAAATTGAACAAAAGTCCTTTACTGACTTTCTTCTTTGATATTTTCGATTTTTTCTGTTTACCAAAAAGGACTCTCTCCCGTTGTGAAGGCAAACTACACATTTGATGATGCCAAAACATTAATAAATCATTTCTTTCCAAGAACCCAATTGACGGGGTTATTTTCCCTTCTTTGAATAAATTCCAAAAAGCCTCGCCTCTTAGGTAACTAGATATTGCAATTTTGCAAAATTTAATTTTGCACAAAAAATCTCACCCTTAATGCTGAAAAAAGAAAAAACCTGAAAACCCAAAAGTGAGCAATAAATGTCCTGCTGGGCATGCGCAATGCATTCTCAACCAAATAATCCTCCTACTTTTCTTTTTGTTTGGAAATAAACTGTCGTATGGATTTAGTTTATTCCGAATCAATTCTATTTTTTTTAAGGGGACGACCGTCTTTCTATCCAGCTGTGAAGGGTGTACATGCGCAAGGGAAAAATCAGTTTTATTTTAGGGTTCTTAGGTCCTCTTTATTTGATTTTTCTACTTTTACAATAACGAGGCTTAAAGAATTCATCAATTATAAACGCATCATACAGCAAAGCTTGCAACAGTTTGTTTGTTTCTTTTTTCAATAATGTTTTTCCAATTTCAATAAATTTAAGTAGGTTTTAGTTTTCGAATTACTTGAAACCAAATTCACCTTTTAATCAAAAAAAAAATAAAAAAAAATTATTATCACTTAAAACAAAAACCTGGAAGCTTCTCAGACTTCCTTATCTATTTTTTGTGTAGATTTATTCAAACATAGATTAAGTTTGAGACCACAAAATTCTTTAAAAAAAATTCCTACTTTTTGTTTACCGCAACGATAAAATAGTTATATTTTTCATGCATTCATAGAGCATTCAATGATGAACGTACACAAAAAAAAAAAAAAAAAAAAACAATTACACATGTTTTTTTGTGATAAGCTTTTTCTTATCAGTTGAGGGCTTCTGGGTGAAACAAAAATGTGGCAACACGCCGCATAAGGTAAAGAATCATATAAAAAAAGGCGCCTTATCGGCTTGCTTTACTATCTTTGAAGACTCCTAATAAAATAGAAAAAAAAAACAAAGTTCCAGATATAAATGAGTAACATACCTAATATTATGTTATTAGTAAAATTTACAACTTCAATAATTAAGTGGCAAGAACTCTTCAGGTGGTAACAAATTTTGTGTGATATGGTTTGTAAATATTGTTAAATGTATGCAGGAATGGATTAAATATAAATGGCGCCCGGGAAGAGTGGATTTGAACAATATTTTATTGAATAAAATTTTAAAACTCTACCTGTGCAGAACTGACGTAACACTAAATGGCGCGCGGAAGCAGTTAAGAAAAAATTAAAATTTAGCCATCTACAAAATGCTCTCGTATGAAACCAGATGGCGCTCGGAGGAGAAAAATGTGAAAACTGCCCCGATATTAAAAAATTTTGTTTCTGAGAAACCGGTGGTTTTCCGTCAGTGTTTATATGATTCCATTACAGACATAACCCTTAATGGCGCCCGGGAATATTGGATATGAAAAAGAGAAAAATAATGTAGCCAACTATGTTATCAAATAATGTGATTTGGAAATCGGGCATAAAATCGACTTAACACTAAATGGCGGCCGAGAGAAATTCTGAAAAAAGTGAAATTTAACTATCTATATCGGATAATTCTACTTCAAGCTTGAGCTTAAATGGCGCCCAAGAGGAGTGGATTTGAAAAAAATCATATAAAGTCAGCGATATTATCAAATTAAATTGTATTAAGCTATGGACATTTCGATTTAATGAGTGCAGAACCGACTTAACACTAAATGGCGCCCGGGAGAAGTGGTTATGGGAAAGTGAAATGTAATGTAGCCAGATACATATTAAAATAACGTGCTTTGAAAACTGAGTGTTCGTATCATTGTAAGACCGAATTAACACTAAATGGCGCCCGGGAGCAGTTATGAAAAAAGTGAAATTTTGTTTTTTTGAAATAAAAAAAAAAACTCAACATTGGTGCTTAAATTAGTATAAATAGATAACGGATTTGCAGATTCAGGCTAATCAATAACTTTTTCATTCTTTTTTAATGAACATTAAATGGCGCCCAGTAGCGGATACTAAAAAAGTCAAAATGCTACTATAAAACTTAGTTTTAATGAGAAAGAGTTTCAGTCGTTAGAATAATCGCAGATCCGACTTAACATTAATGGTAGATGGGAGTGGGTATGTAAGAAGTGAAATATTGCTGGCTTTTATTAAATTTTGTTTTGTAAAATGAAACAAACAAGGCTGAAATTGTATAAGCAGATTTCAAATGTGACCTTTGACTTAGGCTCTCGCTAGCCACTATGCGGGTGTTTAAGTTGTAGGGATCAATTATTGAGATTAGCTCTAACACTCGCTTCATATTAAATGGCGCCCGGGAGTGAGTCTGAAAAACGTCTAAATCTATTATACCTGTGATTCGTATGAGTGCAAAACGATTCTGTTGCTATGATTGTTGCCGGTAACACAAAACTGGCAGTGATACGTTGAAATGTACAATATTTTCAACTTGCTGGCTTAAAATCAGTTTCGGAAACAGAAAAAAAACAAGTACCGGGGGCTTGGGGCAGTTCCCATTTGTTTTCTCTGCATGTATTTTAATTTTTTGTGTGATGGTTAGAATTTATGTGAAATGCTGGAGCAAATGTACGATGAGTGTGATCAGAAGTGCGTTCATCTGAATAAGCGCCTACATCTCCATGCCCTTAAGTCCACCCTTGAATATTTTTCCAGATTTTAAAATTCATATTAAAAAAAAAACCTTCTGTTCGTGTATTTGGAAAGCATATACTCTCACACGTGCAGGTATATTTTTAGTTTTCGTGACTTTAAGTGTAATGATAAGATACGAGTATCTTTCAACATCATCTAATTAGTTCGTTCAGACTTCGATGAACAGTTCTATATTTCACATGACTTTCATCTGTCTAATTCATGTATGGGGACAGATACAAATGGCATGTTAGAGTCGTGATCGTTTTAACATTTTTGATTGCGAAGAAATTTCAGATTGATTAAGATTCAGATAAGATGCGTATGTTACATGCACCAAAGCCAGGCATATAACATGAACATTTTCTAAGATGTCACTTTGGTGTGGTGCAAGTAGATAATCTATCTGCAGATCCAGTTTATATCCATCCGGCTATTGGAACGTAGTTTATCTTTGGATTTAAAAAAAAAGTGAAAAAAAAAAATACGGAGCCACAACACCCATTTGCATATAAGGAAGACTGAGGGTAATCAAAGGGAAAAGATCTCTGGTTGAACGAATTCTAAATAAGATTTCGAAAAGATTTGCAACGATTAGAGGCATTTTTTTTCTAGTTTTCGTTGTTGGGTTAGAGAGTTACATTCATGTTTAGCATGCATTTTTCACCCCATAGTCCTATAATAGGGATTGTACTTGCATATAAGCGGTTGTTTGTAGTTATATGCAATTATTTCGCTTCAATTTGTTTCATTTAAATCGCATTTGCGTTGTGGTGGCGACGACATTTTCATATCCAAAGACGATGGAATAAACTATCCAAAGAAACCTACTATCAGGGCATATGTAAGTGGTGGCGAGGCGACGACCGACGACGTTGGCATGAAGATGGCTACATCGTCATCATAGTTCCTTAGACGAACAACCGACCAACAAACCGACCAAGTTGTTTTTCGCAAAACTATATTATACCAAGGCGACGAAAAGATCTGATAAGTTTTTGGTATGACATGTAACACGAAATACTTTGCATACATGCATCAAATTAATTATACGATTAATTCTTTTAGAATATATTCTATCTTTATAAATGTTTGCTAGATATTGTGTTTTCTTTTTTTTTAAGTTCAATTTTTGTTTGAATATCTGTCTAGATATGCATTTAGATTATGGTCTTGTTCTCAATGAGTGCGGGGCAATTTGAGGGATTATCCCATTAACATAATATCTGTGGGCGTTGTTTTGTGCGATCTGAAATTGTATCTTTTATTCTTGAAAGATGTATGAGATTAACATTTTTTTTATTCAAGTCGTCACAAAACTTCAACTTAGAGTTGAATGTTGAACTTCAATATTTATAATTTGTGTGAGAAAACAGAGAAGTCTAGATGTGAATCCGGTTTGGAACAAAATTTACTGGAAGTTTGGGATTTTGAATTCAAGTTTAGCTTTATCCTTCAACTCACTTTCATCATCTGTACTATAAGAAGCCATGTGGCTCGATATCATCTTTCAAGGTGCTATTGTCTCGGTTTGTCGAGAATTTGTTGATTTCATGGTCAGCTCCTACACATGCTTCAATTTCGGTAACTTATTGATGTACAGTTCGACCTTAATCAGTCGGCTAGTAAACCATAGGCTTTCGAAGGTTTTTTCAATAATTGTACGCTATTCCCGTACCCTCGGCTGTCAAGACATTAAACATGATAAACATATCAAAATTCTACGAAATTTCTCGATTACTTCTATCCAAGAAAAAAAACCACTCTGTTAGACCAATTATTTTTACATACCTATTAAACAAAAAGACACCCATTCCCCGACACATTTTAACATGAAATCCAAAAAATCTCCCACACAAAAATTAGATATATTCAAATATTAAAACTGAAAACGCTTATGGCATTTTAAAAAACATAAAAATCATTTTCCCAACCATTGCTATAGAGACACACAAAAAATAAATAAGCCACTCCAAGAATTCTCTCCAAACTGACCACATAATAATAATAATCCGTCTAAAAAAAAAAACCAAAACGTCTGTCCGTCTCCATCTACTTAACGTGAACTTAATATCAAATTTCACATTAAATCGACTTTAAGTCTTGATTTTTTTTCTTTTCACTTGTAATTCCATCACATATATTTATACCGAATATCTTTTTCGGTAAGAATCAAAGTGTGAACTGGAAAATGTTACTATGAACCAAAAAAAAAAAAAACAAATAACTCACAGAGAAAAAAAAAATAATAATAATATAGTAAGTGGTGTAGAAAAATTGTAGAATCATCCAGTAGACAGTCGGTCTGGTGGCGTCATGAATTTCAATTTCTATTCTTCTTTTTTTTCGTTGAACTGGTGGTACCCAGCATTAAATATTTTTTTTTTTTTAAATCATACATAGATGTACACTGAGAAAAAAATATAAAACATTTAAGTTGAAACTTAACATAAGCTCCAGAGTATCATTAAGAAGGTTTTTCTGTTTGATTCAAATACGAATTGGTTTAATTTAAACATGCTGATTAAGTTTTTTTATCTTGAATTATAATTCAATATTTAAAAAATTGATTTTCTTTAAAATTATTAGAAAACTTTTGATCATATGAACGAAAAACAAGAATGCGTTCTCAATAATTTTATTTCTCAAGCATTATCTACAAGATGGCGCAAAATTATCCATCCAGTTTTGTCTTTGAATTTTTTATTTACTAAATAAAAAAAAATGGTTTTGAGCGATCATCATCATCATCGGCTCGACAACCGGGTTCCGGTCCAGGCCTCTTTCAACAAGTCTCTCCACCTATCCCGGTCTCGTGCCGACGCCATCCAGTTGCGCACCCCAAGGCTTCGGGCATCCTGGTCTACGCCATCTCTCCAGCGCAAGCATGGTCTACCACGCTGTCGTCTACCATAGAATATATACCACAAAGAACTTTCCGAGCAGGTTCCTCTTCGCTCATGCGAGCTAGGTGCCCTGCCCACCGGAGTCTTCCGAGCTTAATTTTTTTCACGATATCTGCTTCAAGGTAGATTGCGTACAGTTCATGATTGTACCGTCTCCGAATTGTCCTTCTTCACATATGGGGCCAACAATTCTCCTTAAGACTTTTCTCTCGAACGCAGCTAATAGGTCGGAGTGCCTTTTGCTAAGCACCCAAGTCTCGGATCCATATGTGAGTACTGGCAGGACCATGGTCCTGTACAGCAGCAGTTTTGAAGTTATGGTGAGATTTCTGGATTTGAAGAGCTTTGACAGACCATAGTAGGCTCTGTTGGATTTGAGAATCCGCCCGCGTATTTTTTCTTCTATATTGTGTGATGTACTTTTGTCAAAGGCTGAGGTTTTGCTCGCCGGATTACCGGGGTTCTATCTAAAGTAGTACTAACTTCAGATTTTAACGTCAATATTCCTTTATTTATAAAATCATCGAAAAGTGAACTTAAACTAATTTACATATATTATTTTATATACAATTTTTATAATTAATGTCTTCGTTGTTGGTATCCTTGGTCTGTTCTTCGGTGTGGATTTATTCTCTGTAGATATTCTTTCGGTGCGTTCGCCTAGTTTCTGTACGCAGGTTGAGAGTAGTTGAATGGGTCCAGCTAGTACTTCACGCTTGATGTCGACAGTCTTTAGTTGGATCTGGCATTCGCAGCTGAATCTAGACGGGTTCGGCAAATCAACGGACGAATCCGGCAAATCAACGGACGAATCCGGCAAATCAACAGACGAATCTGGCAAATCAACGGACGAATCCGGCAAATCAACGGACGAATCCGGCAAATCAACAGACGAATCTGGCAAATCAACAGACGAATCTGGCAAATCAACGGACGAATCCGGCAAATCAACGGACGAATCCGGCAAATCAACAGACGAATCTGGCAAATCAACGGACGAATCCGGCAAATCAACGGACGAATCCGGCAAATCAACGGACGAATCCGGCAAATCAACAGACGAATCTGGCAAATCAACGGACGAATCCGGCAAATCAACGGACGAATCCGGCAAATCAACAGACGAATCTGGCAAATCAACGGACGAATCCGGCAAATCAACGGACGAATCCGGCAAATCAACAGACGAATCTGGCAAATCAACGGACGAATCCGGCAAATCAACGGACGAATCCGGCAAATCAACGGACGAATCCGGCAAATCAACGGACGAATCCGGCAAATCAACGGACGAATCCGGCAAATCAACAGACGAATCTGGCAAATCAACGGACGAATCCGGCAAATCAACGGACGAATCCGGCAAATCAACAGACGAATCTGGCAAATCAACGGACGAATCCGGCAAATCAACGGACGAATCCGGCAAATCAACAGACGAATCTGGCAAATCAACGGACGAATCCGGCAAATCAACGGACGAATCCGGCAAATCAACAGACGAATCTGGCAAATCAACGGACGAATCCGGCAAATCAACGGACGAATCCGGCAAATCAACGGACGAATCCGGCAAATCAACGGACGAATCCGGCAAATCAACGGACGAATCCGGCAAATCGACAGACGAATCTGGCAAATCAACGGACGAATCCGGCAAATCAACGGACGAATCCGGCAAATCAACAGACGAATCTGGCAAATCAACGGACGAATCCGGCAAATCAACGGACGAATCCGGCAAATCAACAGACGAATCTGGCAAATCAACGGACGAATCCGGCAAATCAACGGACGAATCCGGCAAATCAACAGACGAATCTGGCAAATCAACGGACGAATCCGGCAAATCAACGGACGAATCCGGCAAATCAACAGACGAATCTGGCAAATCAACGGACGAATCCGGCAAATCCTGTTTTACTTTGTTGCGACCCCTTACCACTGGTGGGGGGAAGTCTACAACTTGATACTTTTCTTACCTTCCTTGGTTCTTATGCCGACTGAATTTTGGACCTTGCGCTGCACTTTGTTATACGATGTTACCTCTGTGAAGGTCTTCCGCACTCTGTGTTTTCGTCGAATGTATGGCGGTCTTTTATTACACTTTTCAGCCAAACCATGCGTGAGTTGTAAAGCTAGGAAGTGCACATTTCCACGCAATATGATCTCTTTCGTCACGTCATCGCTTTTTCTGTCAATAACATTGCTTACCTCCACCTACGTTAAATGGTGCAGGTGGACGGGTGGCGTCATGTTTACCTATACGTTGTTGCTTCTTTCTGCACTTACTTATGGCTGCCGGTGTGTGGTAGGAGGGTAGTCAGTTCTTGTATGAACCTTAATTCACCATCTCGCTTCTAGGCTATGATTGATAATACAAGGGGGCGACGGGAAAGAGGACGAACAATCTCTCTTTTTATTGCTCGAAAACCTACCATCGAGGTTCTTGATCGTCAACCAGTTGCTGCCTTCAGTGGAGTTCTTCCTTCTTCGTAAATAAATTCCTGCTATCAATTCACCACTCCTAGTAGTTGTTGTTGTGTTTGAGTAGACAGTGTGGTGTATTTGTGCCATTGATTTAAGTTCAATGATAAGCTCCTTTGAACTCAGTTGCTGGCCTTGGCTTGCTGTCGACACATGCTATGGGAGCATGTTGTCGCTTTGGTAAGTATTCGTTTTATGTTATTTTTCACAGGTCCGTAGCATGGGGGGTGCCTTGTTAGGTTAATATGGGATTTTGCTGGATAGGGGCTTCGGGGGTTGGAATAGGGTTTAGCTATGGTAGGGTACTGAAATTGGCAATAGGACAGGTCCGTAGCTAGGGGGGGGTGCAGAGTTGTAATGCTTCATTACAAACCCCTCCTTCTTTGGAGACGAGAACCTTCTCGTCTTGAATTCAGGTTTTTTTTTTTTTTTTTTTTTTTTTTTTTTTTTTTTTTTTTTTTTTTTTTTTAACGTTAGGAAAATATCTACTGCTTGTGTTCAAAAAAAAAAAAGGTTTGCTCCTGGCAAAAAGGAATCGTTAATATGGTACATTAAAAAAAAATGCTCCGCATTGATACTTAAATGAAAACTAAATAATTCAAAAAAAAAAACATAATATAAATTTAACTTATGGTTTGAAAATTATCCTTTTTTTTTGGTTACCGAACCTCAGTTCGGCCTGTCCTGGCTTGGTAATTCGGGCCACGACTTGGCCCCATCGTCTCTTGAACACCAATGTTTGTCGTCGATGCGCCGGGTTATACAACTTGTGATGTTTAATGTTGATGTTGGTGAACGGGTCATCTACCTTTACATCACCTTGGTGGCCAGAGCTAATTGCTGCTAAGACGGTTGGCGTCGGGTTGGGGTTCACTGTCCTTGGTTCCATTAATGATCTAAAGCTTAAATCCGGTAGCTCTGGTGTTCTCGGTCTACTTGTTCCTGGATCTACTGGTTCGGGTATAACCGTTTTGAATTTTTGGGCCTCTGTTTTAATTTTTTGTTGTTTGCGTGAACTCCTTCCACTTGTCGTTGGTCCCTGTAGGTAGACGTCGGTTGTTGTAGTCGGACCGGGTGCCTGCATTTTTCCAACCCTTTCTTTCTCCGCTAGTCGTATAGTCCTTGCAACCTTCGCCGTTGGGTCCCGATTTGGGGGAGTGATCATGACCACTGATCTGATGCAAGGTTTTCCGTCCTTTTGACCTTCAGGTTCCTTGGGCCTTGGTGGTACAGGGTTGGTACCCATCCGGTGCGGCATCGTTGGTGTTCTTATCCATGGATCTGTCATTGCGTTGGTTATAGACTCGCTGGTCGCTGAATTCAGACTGGTGACTGGTTCTACGTCGTTGGTTCCTTTTATATCGCGTAGGTGACTTCGCACCATCTGTTTCCTGGGTTTGTTGTTGTTATTTACTTCTCTTAGCAACACGATGACTGGAGAAATAAATTTCACCACTTCAAAGGGGCCGTCATATCGAGGGGCTAGTTTTTCGGAGAAATGGTGTATAGCTGAAGAAAGTACCCTCGCCCTTCGGTACACGTGATCACCTATGCTTGGCTTCCAGGCTCTTTTCCTTAAGTTGTAATATTTGCCCTGTGCATCGGCTGCTCTTTTTAAATTGGACGAAACTAAATCATAGAGAGTTCTCATCCTTTCTTGTCTACTCGAGAAAAGTTCTGGGCCGTCGTCATCAAGGTTTCTTGGCGGCTCGGGCTGTCGAGGCATCCGCAACTCTCTCCCGTAGTTCAAGAAAGCTGGCGAAAATCCTGTTGACGTATGCTTGGAGGTATTAATGGCGAATGTGAGCTCGGGTAAGTGTTCGTCCCAGGTTCTGTGGTTGTCTTGTACATACTGTGCTATCATTGTTTTAAGCACTCTGTTCACTCTTTCTGTGGGATTTTCTTGAGGGGTGTACGGGGCGGTTAGCAGTTGTTTAATCCCTAGGTCTTGTAGGAAGGTCTGGAATTGCTGACTCACGAATGGAGATCCGTTATCGGATAGTAGGGTGCGTGGGATTCCGAAGTGATATATGATATTTTCTCTCATGGTTTTAATCAATGCCGTCGATGTAGCGGCTCTTAAGGGTATTGCTTCCACCCATTTTGTAAACTTATCAACGTATACAACCATCATAGTATTTCCCTTAATGGATCGGGGCAATGGTCCCACAAAATCGACTGATACGGTGTCCCAAGGATCGTCCGCGGGTTTGGAGTGCATCAGTCCAGCAGGTTTTATCTGGGGTACTTTGTATTGGTTGCAAATAACACATTTCTTGACATACTTTGTGATGTCGCGAATCATACCAGGCCAATAATAAGCTTTCATAATTTTATCTATCGTCTTCGCGATTCCTAAATGACCAGCTGTGACTGCGTCGTGATTTTCTTTAAGGATTTGATTTCGTGCAGCAAGGGGTACGCACAGCTTCCAGTCATGGCTATGATCGGCTAGTGGGTGAGCGTCGAAAATTTTGTATAGTTCGTTGCCTTGTATCCGGAATTCGGGAAATTTAGCCGGGTCATTTTGTACCTGTTTCATGCGGCGTAGGGTCCAGTCTTCCATTTCAGCGTTTATAATACTCAAATCGCTGTCTTGTAACGGTAATGGGTCTCTGGACAAGGCGTCGGCCACTATATTCATGGCTCCCTTTCTATATTTTATTTCGAAGTCGTATTGCTGTAACTCGATTGCCCATCTCGCAAGTCGTCCTGAAGGATTTTCTAACGAATGTAGCCACTTCAGCGAGTGGTGATCGGTTACGACGGTGAAGTGGTATCCCTCTAAGTAGGGTCTCATTTTACGAATACCCCATAAAATAGCTAAGCATTCCTTCTCTGTCACGGAATATTTTTTTTCTAAGTCGGTTAAGGTCCGGCTGGCGTACGCAATCACTCGTTCTTTTCCCTTCGTATTTTGTGATAGAACTACCCCTAGCCCGTATTGGCTAGCGTCCGTTTGTAAGGTGAAAGGCAGCTCGAAATCTGGACACGTTAGTACCGGCGCTTCGGTAAGTTTGTCCTTTAGGTGCTTAAAAGCAGTTTCTTGGCTGTCACCCCATTCCCAGGCCTGCCTTTTCTTTAATAATTTCGTAAGTGGGGTCGCAATTATTGAAAAATTTTTGATGAATCGTCGATACCAAGACGCTATACCTAATATACGTCGCAATTCTCGCACGTTTTTGGGTGCTTTAAGCTCTTGTACCGCCGTAATTTTATCTGGATCGGTGCTTATCCCTTCACTGCTCACCACATGGCCAAGATACTTGAGTTCTCGTTTGCAAAACTCACATTTTTCTTTGTTGATTTTAAGGTTCGCCTTCTGGAGGCGCTTAAAAACTTCTCTTAGGTGTTTGAGGTGTTCCTCAAAGGTTTTACTTATTACGATAATATCGTCCAGGTACGCAAATGCAAACGGGTCTATATCGGGCCCCAGGACGGAGTCGAGCATACGTTGGAATGTTGCTGCCGATGAATTAAGACCACAGGGTAGCACTTTCCATTGGTAAAGGCCGTGTCCAGGGACGGTAAAGGCAGTAGCGGGTCGTGATTCTGGTTCGAGAGGTATCTGCCAATAGCCTTGTTTTAGATCTATGGTGGATATAAATCTGGCTTGCCTCAATTTATCTAGTATTGGCAATATCTGTGGTAGTGGATATGCGTCCATTATGGAAACCTCATTTAACTGTCGATAGTCAACACATACCCGCCAGGTCCCATTCTTTTTTTTTACGAGTACTATTGGGGAGCTATATGGGCTGTTAGACGGTTCGATTCTATCTTCTTGTAATAGTTTGTTGATTTCTTCATCTATTATCTTTTGCATAGCCGGGTTCCTGGGGTAATATCTTTGACGAAATGGTTCACAAGTCTTAAGTCGTATACGATGTACTGCGGCGTTTGTAGTGTTAGGTAATTTTTCGAACTTTGGTAGTTCTTGTTGAAGTAAATCTTTGAGTAGTCTTTCTTGCACTTGAGAAAGTGGTTCGCCCCCTAATAAACATAATTCATCTTGCCTTGCAACTGTTTGGGTACTGGTATTCGTAAGTTTTTCGCCACTTATAGCCATTCCGAAATTCAACCTTTTAAGGAAATCCACTCCGATTATAACGGAATCGGTTAACTGCCTTAAATATGTTAACTCCCCTTGCACTTGCTTATTTCCAACACCCATCGTTACGTTGTAATGTTCCTTGCTGAGTATCGGGCTACCATTTGCCATATGGACTGCGTGGGGCTGGTGGCGTACGGGGACATTTACTCTTCTTAGTAGATTACGTACTTTCGTATTAATGAACGACTTAGTGGCTCCAGTATCAAGCAATGCACTAAAAGTTTGACCATATAACTGAACAGGTAAGAACCACCGCGGGTCTCTCCTCACTTCCTCGCAAGGGGTCGTTTCCTGCGGCTCTCCCAGTCGTTTTTCTGTTAGGTTGGGTTCTTTGGTCGCTGTCGGTGGAATGGCTCCTGATGATTTATTGCGGAGTATCACCGGCTTCGCATTTTTCAACACGGTCGAGGTATTTGTACCGGCTGCCCCTATCTCTGGGCTGGGGTCTGGATATTTGCCTCTCGTGGCAAGGTTCTAGGTATGGGTTTAGATGAGGCTGGGGCTAGATTTCGGCTTTCGCTCTGGATGTGCTCGAACTCTTCGGCTAGACCTGTTAGTTCATCCAGTGTTCTAAAATCCCTTCGGCGAATATAGAGATGATACTCGGGTCGTAGTCGATCGTAGATACGGTCGATACTATCTTGTGTGCTCATAGTAGGGTGCTGGTGAATCAAATATTGCAAGGCTTGGATAAAGTCCTTTGCCTTTTCGCGAGGGCCTTGCCTTCTCCTCGAAATTTCTTCTTCTAACCTGTTAATAAATCGTGCGGGGAGAAAATGTCCCAGGAAGGCATGACAGAAGTCAGTCCAGGTTCGAAAGCTCTCTCTGTTTATCCGAAACCATTGTAGAGCGTTTCCCCTAAATATCTCTGGGAAGGTACGGATTAGGTCATTCAGGTTAATCCTGTAGCAGTCTGCGAGCTCTTCCATGCGTTTGATAAATTCGAGGGCATTACTAGTTGCATCGAATTTGAGACCCCACTTTCTTACCACATTCATTACTTCAGCTTCGTGACTAAGCGAAAAATTATTAGCAGGCATCGTAGGTTCGGGGACGTGCGAGGCGCTGGTTTGGCCCGCTAATTGGTATGAAGATGGCATAGTGGTTTCACACGGTACCGGGTTTTTGCGAGTGCAGTGGGGATAATACCACTCTCTATATTCTGGTAGCCTGGTCAATCGATCGAACTCTGCTACCGCTGGGTAATACGCTGTGGGCTTTGTGGCTGCAATTGAACCGGGGACAGAGGTAGTCGTCTGGGTCTGAACACCGTAGGCTGGTCTATTGGGAACAGAATAAAAATAATTTGTGTATTCAAGATGTTCCGTTCTAGCTGGATCAGCTGCCTGGGCAGTATGCGGTGCAGATTTCGATTTGTTGGGTTCTTCTGAATACTCTCGCTCTATTACGAGCTTTTCTACTTCCTCACATAAATTCTGGGTAGATTTTCGAGCGCGTGCTTCTTTAATGTATGCACTGAAACGAGCACGGAGTACATCCATTGTTCCTTCCGTGTTGAGTCCTAAGCGCGTCATGCGTTCGACCAACTCATTTTTTTTTAAGCAGGTAAATTGCACCTATGCTTGCAAAAATGTCGTAGCTTTCTTCAGTGTCCGACATTTTTTTTTTTTTTTTATTATTATTTTCTTAATTTGCTTTCAGCCTCTCTTTTCGGGTCGGCTTAGACTTATATTTTTATCGTCAATCTTTGTTATGGATAAGATCCAAATTTTGATCTTCAGGTTACGGGTTTCGGGTTGAGATCGAAATTTGTATCTTCAAGTTTCGGGTTTCGGGTAAGATCTATTTTGATCTTCAGGTTTCGGGTCAAGATACAAGAAATTATCTTCTAGTCTCGGGTTTCGGGTAAGATCTATTCTTTGATCTTCAGGTTACTGGTTTCGGGTAAGAATATTTTCTCTGTTTTCTGCTGGTCTGGTTGCGGGTAACATCTATGTTTTGATCTTCTGGATACAATTTTCAGCTAAGTTTTTCTTCTTTTCTATGTTGGATGGACGTTAATAATAACGTCCCTGCTCGGGCGCCATTTTGTGATGTACTTTTGTCAAAGGCTGAGGTTTTGCTCGCCGGATTACCGGGGTTCTATCTAAAGTAGTACTAACTTCAGATTTTAACGTCAATATTCCTTTATTTATAAAATCATCGAAAAGTGAACTTAAACTAATTTACATATATTATTTTATATACAATTTTTATAATTAATGTCTTCGTTGTTGGTATCCTTGGTCTGTTCTTCGGTGTGGATTTATTCTCTGTAGATATTCTTTCGGTGCGTTCGCCTAGTTTCTGTACGCAGGTTGAGAGTAGTTGAATGGGTCCAGCTAGTACTTCACGCTTGATGTCGACAGTCTTTAGTTGGATCTGGCATTCGCAGCTGAATCTAGACGGGTTCGGCAAATCAACGGACGAATCCGGCAAATCAACGGACGAATCCGGCAAATCAACAGACGAATCTGGCAAATCAACGGACGAATCCGGCAAATCAACGGACGAATCCGGCAAATCAACAGACGAATCTGGCAAATCAACGGACGAATCCGGCAAATCAACGGACGAATCCGGCAAATCAACGGACGAATCCGGCAAAACAACAGACGAATCTGGCAAATCAACGGACGAATCCGGCAAATCAACGGACGAATCCGGCAAATCAACAGACGAATCTGGCAAATCAACGGACGAATCCGGCAAATCAACGGACGAATCCGGCAAATCAACAGACGAATCTGGCAAATCAACGGACGAATCCGGCAAATCAACGGACGAATCCGGCAAATCAACAGACGAATCTGGCAAATCAACGGACGAATCCGGCAAATCAACGGACGAATCCGGCAAATCAACGGACGAATCCGGCAAATCAACTGACGAATCTGGCAAATCAACGGACGAATCCGGCAAATCAACGGACGAATCCGGCAAATCAACAGACGAATCTGGCAAATCAACGGACGAATCCGGCAAATCAACGGACGAATCCGGCAAATCAACAGACGAATCTGGCAAATCAACGGACGAATCCGGCAAATCAACGGACGAATCCGGCAAATCAACGGACGAATCCGGCAAATCAACGGACGAATCCGGCAAATCAACGGACGAATCCGGCAAATCAACAGACGAATCTGGCAAATCAACGGACGAATCCGGCAAATCAACGGACGAATCCGGCAAATCAACAGACGAATCTGGCAAATCAACGGACGAATCCGGCAAATCAACGGACGAATCCGGCAAATCAACAGACGAATCTGGCAAATCAACGGACGAATCCGGCAAATCAACGGACGAATCCGGCAAATCAACAGACGAATCTGGCAAATCAACGGACGAATCCGGCAAATCAACGGACGAATCCGGCAAATCAACGGACGAATCCGGCAAATCAACGGACGAATCCGGCAAATCAACGGACGAATCCGGCAAATCGACAGACGAATCTGGCAAATCAACGGACGAATCCGGCAAATCAACGGACGAATCCGGCAAATCAACAGACGAATCTGGCAAATCAACGGACGAATCCGGCAAATCAACGGACGAATCCGGCAAATCAACAGACGAATCTGGCAAATCAACGGACGAATCCGGCAAATCAACGGACGAATCCGGCAAATCAACAGACGAATCTGGCAAATCAACGGACGAATCCGGCAAATCAACGGACGAATCCGGCAAATCAACAGACGAATCTGGCAAATCAACGGACGAATCCGGCAAATCCTGTTTTACTTTGTTGCGACCCCTTACCACTGGTGGGGGGAAGTCTACAACTTGATACTTTTCTTACCTTCCTTGGTTCTTATGCCGACTGAATTTTGGACCTTGCGCTGCACTTTGTTATACGATGTTACCTCTGTGAAGGTCTTCCGCACTCTGTGTTTTCGTCGAATGTATGGCGGTCTTTTATTACACTTTTCAGCCAAACCATGCGTGAGTTGTAAAGCTAGGAAGTGCACATTTCCACGCAATATGATCTCTTTCGTCACGTCATCGCTTTTTCTGTCAATAACATTGCTTACCTCCACCTACGTTAAATGGTGCAGGTGGACGGGTGGCGTCATGTTTACCTATACGTTGTTGCTTCTTTCTGCACTTACTTATGGCTGCCGGTGTGTGGTAGGAGGGTAGTCAGTTCTTGTATGAACCTTAATTCACCATCTCGCTTCTAGGCTATGATTGATAATACAAGGGGGCGACGGGAAAGAGGACGAACAATCTCTCTTTTTATTGCTCGAAAACCTACCATCGAGGTTCTTGATCGTCAACCAGTTGCTGCCTTCAGTGGAGTTCTTCCTTCTTCGTAAATAAATTCCTGCTATCAATTCACCACTCCTAGTAGTTGTTGTTGTGTTTGAGTAGACAGTGTGGTGTATTTGTGCCATTGATTTAAGTTCAATGATAAGCTCCTTTGAACTCAGTTGCTGGCCTTGGCTTGCTGTCGACACATGCTATGGGAGCATGTTGTCGCTTTGGTAAGTATTCGTTTTATGTTATTTTTCACAGGTCCGTAGCATGGGGGGTGCCTTGTTAGGTTAATATGGGATTTTGCTGGATAGGGGCTTCGGGGGTTGGAATAGGGTTTAGCTATGGTAGGGTACTGAAATTGGCAATAGGACAGGTCCGTAGCTAGGGGGGGGTGCAGAGTTGTAATGCTTCATTACAATTGTTATCGGCTGCTACTATTGACCCAAGGTATTTAAAGGATTGCACCACTTCAAATTCGTGCTCCGCAACCTTGATTGTTTGACCAACTGTTCCTCTCGCATTCGACGCCACCATGTACTTTGCTTTACCTTCACTAATGTGCAGCCCCAGATTTTGTGCCGCCTGCTCGATCTGGATGAAGGAATCGTGTACAGCTTGTTCGGTTCTTCCGATGATGTCGATGTCGTCTGCGTAAGCCAGTAACTGGCTGGACCTGTTGACGATGGTCCCTCTTGTTGCCGTGCCAGAGTCACGGATTGCTTTCTCCAACGTCAGGTTGAAGAGGAGGCAGACCAAACCCTTGTCCCCTTGTCGGAGTCCATTAAAGATGTTGATTGGTCTGGATAGCAATCCGGCTATTTTTACTTGGCTTGTTACGTTGGTCATGGTCAACCTACATAGTCGTGTCAAATTTCAATTCATTTGGGATGCCAAATTCTCTCATGGCTTTGTAAAGTTCTACCCTGGCTATGCTATCATAGGCGGCCTTAAAGTCTATAGACAGATGTTGGGATGTTAAATTCTAGACATTTTTCCATCGCCTGCCTAAGGGTAAAGATCCGATCAGTTGTTGATTTGCCTGGAATGAAACCACACTGATATTGTCCGATTATGGTTAGGGGATAGGGGAGAGTATCTTATAGGCGGTACTCAACAATGTGATACGTCTATAATTGCTGCACGTTGTGACATCTCCCTTCTTATGTATGGGGCATATTATACCTTTTCGCCAGTCTTCTGGCATTTCTTCCTGCTCCCACACGTGCACTATAATATCATTAATTGCTTGACGTAAGGCTGGCCCGCCGTGATGAAATAATTCGTCTGGTATGCCATCGACTCCCGTGGCTTTGTTCTGCATAAGCCGGCCTATATCCTTCTCAACCTCTTCTATATGCTTGGTGGCGGCAATATAGGGTATTCTTCCTGAAGTAGTGGAGCCTCCACTTCTGCAGTGAGCTGACCATTTAGCAATTCATTAAAGTACACTTCCCATCGCTTCAGTATCCTTTCAGGATCAGTGATCAGATTTCCCTCTCCGTCCTTGCAGTATGTGCAGCGTGGTGTGTACTGCGTCATGTTTCGGACGGATTGGTTGAACTTCCGCGCCTGGTACGGACCTCGCTCTTGGCTATTTTCTATTTCACAGATTAGGTTCTTCTCCCAGGCTAATTTTTTTTGTCTGTGAAGCCGTTTTTGAGCGATGGAAATCTTTATTTAGACCTTTAAAAATTTTTTCTGTTAAGTGGAAAAGATGAAAAAGATTTCCAGTGATAACTTTTCGCATTCCTGTCGAATATTCACCTTAAGGGCTACGATTGACTGAGGCTTGTTGGCATAAGCCCTCGACTTCAAGTAGCCACAAAGAAAGAAGTCTGTAATCGGGTTATCTTACTGCCCAAGCCAAATCGCCAAACCGGGAGATTACGAGACCAGGAAACGCTTCCTTCAAAATATTCATTGTGGCTCGTGTCTTGTGAGCGGTTGCACCGTCTTGTTGAAACCAACTGTTCACCAAGCCCCGCTTATCTAGTTTCAGCAGTAAGAAGTCGGCAATAATAGTGCTGTAGCGTTCGTCAGTAACAGTGACTATATTGCGTATGGCGTTTTCAAAAAAAAAAAAAAAAAAATACGGTCTAATAACTCCTTCCGCGTGGTGTTCACGCACCACACAGTGGCTTTGAGTGGAAGTAATGGCTCTTCGTGCATCACACGCTGATTTTCAGTGCCCCAGAAACGAAGATTTTGTTTAATAACGTAACCGCTTAAGTAGAAATGCAACTCGTGATGATTTTCAACACAAAATCGTTTTTGAGATTGAGAATGGCTTGGACGTAATTCACACGCGGCGGACGATCAGTAGACATTTACAGATGCCCTGTTTGAATATATGTAAGTCTTTCACTAAAATTTGCTATAGCGTACGTCTGGTGATTTCACATTGCGTGGCCCGTCATTGGTTGATGTTTCTTCGTTCCCAGCGAACATCCATCGGTAGCCACAGGCGTGATATTCTCGGTCGAACGACCAGTCGAATGATGGGCAGGCCCCGCATGATCTTCTGTGGTTCCAGTCTGCTTAAGTCGATTAGCTAAGAACCGGAATGTTTGTCCAGTTGGCGCGAAACGATTAGAAAATCTAAATTCACACTATGGCTATCCAACCAATTATTCCACGCTCTTAGAAAAGATAAGCTCTACGTTCGGCCCTAGTCAGTGAATTTACATTCACAACAAGGACCTTAAATGCCCTCTCCGGCTCGGCAAAACAGAATAGAGATGGACTACCCTAAGCGCTTGCAGAGTAAAGCGCTCCATTCCTTGTCTATTTGTATACTGCAGCTGTCTATTTCACAAATCTCAATTATGATTGACGCACGACGCCATTTGCAAAAAAATATTACATCTTCTGATAAGGTGATTAATTCTACGCTACCTTGTAGTTGATGATTCCCAACGAAAAGGAAGTATTTTCGAGTAAAATCTCGAAAAATTTCTAACAAAATTATATTAAATATTGAATGCTTAATAGAACAAGGATTTATAAGGAAACAAGAAACCTTGAGCATAAACTTGCATTCATTTTATTAAGTCGAGTGCTTTTTATGTCAAAATCTTTTGTACAATTTGTTAAATTTCCATGCAGTTATTTTCATATTCGTTTTAAAAGTTTTGCTGCAAGAAGGTCTAAAATAGAATCTTCAATACCCCCTTCTCTTTTTTTAATTATTCATTTATGAATACGTCAAGCTCAAATAAATATATCAAAAATATATTAATTGTTTTAAATAGGTGATCGGTTAGAATTAACATGAAAAATGGTTACAACAAACACAAATCTATTTAGATTCCAATTTTTTAATTTTTCTTACAAAGCAAACTAGGCGAGTTAATAATATATCTGTTTAAAATGTCACTGTTAAAAACATTTCATTATTCGAGTTCAAAATTAGGTTTAACTATGTAACACAGGCTTAAGTCTAAATTTAACACGGTTTATTACAAAAAATAATGTATTGAAGGGGTTTTTGTATGATAACATACTTATGTATATACTATATACATAATATTCAAAAATCAAAAAAATAATGTTCATGTGATCCATGTTGATACATAAATAATTTAAATTCCCACCAGCCGCAAGTCAATTTTTCTCTGTGTAGGTACTGTCTTTCAACTATTATTATGTGTAGTAAGTGCCTGCCGATTTGGATCCTTAGGCAAACCGCCCAAACCATTTTAAGTAATAATGTTTCGAGAAATATGATTCAGCTGAATTTTTCGTTCTTTTTTTCTTTTTTTTTTTCTTTTTTTTTTTTCGTTAACCGTCCTTAGTTATACTTTTAAGGGTTTGAATGAGTCTAGATGTGCATTTTTATGCTTGGTAATCGTTATTTTTTTATCTTTGATATCCTTTTTTTTAGGTTGGTAAAAAAAGAAACAGAACTCATGCCCTAAACTGAAAAAGGGGAAAAAATGCATTGTCGTTCTAATTTTCACCAAAAAATATTCCTCCAATTCAATTGTTGCGGCAACATAATGAAGAAACATCACGAAGGGTTCCGCTGTCGTCTACACTCTACACGCGGCCGTCCCCATTTAGTATTTTCGTTATCAAAATGTCTGATGCTTAGCAACATTTATGCAAGTCATTCTTCGATGGAAATTGAAAGGGCTGGCTGTCCTGTTGTGTAGAGATGTGTGTGATGTGTTGCTTTGGTTGTTAAGAACATGCCGATATTTTCCATCGAATTGCTACAATTCTTCGGTGGTTTTTTGTTCTTTTGTACTAATAATACTTAGCAAAATCCAAACCAGTACAATGGAAGGGAATTCGGAGACTTGAACAAATAAAAATATATAAACTGATTTAACACATAAGATAATAACTTGGTGGAGTTTTTGAATTCGATGGAATGTTTGGAACGCAAGCGAGTATCTGAACTTCTTTTGTATTCATATTTTACAGAAAGATTGAAATCCATTAATAATTGAGGTGACTAAGTGATTATGATGGTGCAAGTTTGAGCTATTGATTTTTTTTTTCTTAATAACCATTTACTTTGTGAGCCGCTGCAGGGAACATTCTTTAGCACGTGCTTTAATTTTTAGGAGTATTGATTTTTTAGTTCTTGTGTTGAACCTTTTAGATGACTCCAGGATGACTTGGCAACATGTTTATTTTTTGTAAGTTTGAGAATTTAAGAAGTCATTTATACCATTAAAGGACGAAGACGACCTTAGAAGCGTTGAACAATAATAAGTATATTAAAGTCTTTTGTAACTAAGTCAATTTTTTCGGGGAAAATGACAACTTTTAGAACATGTCAATTCTCAGGAACATTTCTGTAAACAATCAAATTTGTTGGCTTAATTAAAACATTTTTGTTATGTTTCGGTCAAAGCTGCAAAATAGAGCCATTCCACGGCAATCTCATCCATATCTACATTTATTTCAATTTTATCAGGTGTGGATATTTTACCGCTTAAACCCGAAAAGGCTAAATTTTCACTCAATTCCATTTAGAGTTTTCTAAACAAACTGTGAGTCAGATATTATTGAAATTTTACAAATGTTTTAAAACCCCATTTATGTCATTATGTATGGTAAGGAGTATAGCATTGTTCAAATATTGGCCATGGCTTCGCTGGGTCGCACGCATTCGAAAAGTCCAATTATCAATAACTCTGGCGCAAAACTCAGTCTGAATTTGACTAATATCAAAGATTATGTTAGCCTTTTAGGACAGTAATGGTCTGTGGTGTTCTAGCACAAGTCTGTGATTTAAGAAAACCACAATAAGAAGTAGTCTAACGGGGTCAAATCGCACGATATCCGTGGCCAGTTCACATCGCTTCATCGTCAATAACTGCTTTTGGAAATCTCTCGTACAAAATATGTATCTATTTTGGCACGGGTTGTGTGGTGTAGTGCCGTACTGTTGAAACCACAGGTCTTCTATGTTCCATATTATCCAATTCAGGTCAGAGAAATTGGTTGTCATTGACTGATGGCACTCGTCGTTAACGGTGATGATCTGACAAACATCGTTCTCAGAGAAGTATAGACCGAAAAAGCCCAAAATCCACACCAAAAAGTGACTTTTTAGGAATGCAGTGTGATCGGCTCTTATTCGACAATTATAAATTTTACTTGTTGACGAACCCATTTTCTTAGAAATGGTTTCCCGTGCTGAATAAGACCTCTCGAGCAAAATTGAAGTGAACTTTCTATTGTTTGACAGTTTAGATATCGAATACACGTCGTTATCTATGGTCGTTCACTCTAAGCTTCTGGGTCAGTTAAAGTGTGTATGAGTGTAGGTCCAAGTCATGACGCAAAATTCGTCAAAATGTGGTCTACGAAAAAGCGAGTTCTTGTGCGATAACCGATCACAGATAACCAAGATATTTTCGGCAGATCCTAAGTTTCCTTTCCCGATCGACTCGTTGCGAAAAGTCTTCTTGGAAGAACTACTATGGACGCACCTTCATTAAACAATTTAATCATTAGCACATGTGTTTGAATGCTATAGCTCTAAATGTTGACTTGACAAAACAAACTCAATTAATGACAGTTAATTTGATAAGCATTACTTCAACAATATGTCAGATTATCTTTCAGAAAAATATTAAAAAAAGAATGAGACATACAGGTCTTGAATGCCCATCAGTTTATCCTTGAGTCCAACTTCGGACATATTGTTAAATTCAGTGATTCTTTCTTTAACCGCACTACACCAATGCGGAATGCTTTGCGCTGCTTAATATTTTCCCCCTATTATATCGTAACAGACATTCAAAACCAATTTGTTTCGGTATCACCTTTTGAATCCTCTTCAACTTTCCTAAACCCTTGCAATGTGCTCAAGCATTTCAAGGGTAGTCATAACCCTTTTAGTGCCAAAGTATAAGAAAAAAATGAAAAATTATCTTAGATGACCCATAGTGGCAAATCACCAGGTTTAATAGGTCACACGTATTATAGAACTGAGATGAAGCTTAACAAACTATTTTTTGAAATTCCTAATGCTGATCTATTTATGGAATATTATGCATTCTTAAGATTAAAAAAAATATTTTTGAGTGAGTTCTCCTGGAGCACCAAAGCCCAGTGACATTTAAGGTGACATCCCGTGGACTTCTATTAGAACCCAGACCTGCGTGGCGGTATTCAAAAGATAACTAAAGTCAATTTTATTATTTAAGAACAATTTAGATATCACTTTAAATTTTCCCCCCCACACATTTTTTCTTTTTTTTTTCTCAAACCAAAAATAACGGTTCCTGCCATTAGAATTTTTTTCAAAATTTTAAAAATATTTTTTTTTTCTCAAAAACTGTTTGACAGATTCAAAAAGTAGAAATTTAGTGGTTGAAAATTTTTTTCCCAAAAATGGTTATTGGGGGTATCCCCCATGGAACTATTTTTTTTTTCGTTTTTGATTTTCTCGAAAACGGTGCCACCGATTTTGATCATTTTTTTTTTGGTTAAAGCTCCCCAAAAACTTGAAAAGGATTGTGTAATCAAATTTTCAACAATTTTTTTTTGGATTTAAATCCTCAAAACTCGAGAACCACAGGCTAGATTTTTTTAAACTTAATAAATAAAACGGCGGCGCCTAGAGTTTTGATAAAATTTTTTTATTTAAATTAATTTTAACGATCTTTAATTTAATAAAAAAAAATTGAATTTAAGATATTACAGCTTGTACCTACCATAGAACCATTTTTTTTTAATTTGAATTACTCGATATCGACGAAACGGACTTTAATAAAACTTTTTATAGAGATGCTTCTAAAAAGTCTAAAAACCACTGCATTTCAAAACTTAAAATTTTTTTTTTTTTCATTTTTTGAAAAAAAGTAATTTTTTTTTGGAAAATTCGATATTTAAAAAACGGCTCAATATTTTTTTTGTACAGTAATACAAACTTAAAGTTGGCATACCAAAGTTTTTTCTTAAAAATCTTTTAAAAATTTTGTATATAAATGCTTTTTTTTTAAGAAACCACTACAACGACTTATAATTTTTGTTCTTGCATAAATTCATATTTGCAAAGCATTCTGTTTTTAAAATTTAAAAAATTAAAAAATTAATTTTTAAAATTCCTTGTCTATTACATATGTAGGAGCAAGTTCGTGCGACCCAGTCGTGTATTTTATTTTTTTCGGACTTAGACTTTTTGAGTTTACTTGTAACGGACTATCAAATTTTCTTTTTTCAAAAAAATTCCTTAATTTAAAATAAATCTCGATCGGGATGAAAGAAAAGGAAGCTTTGAGAGATGTACGGCCAGGCCCTGGAGACTGCAGAATCTATATATGTATGTATATGTTGACTTCTTAAAGCAATTTGATGGCCTCCTATTGCCTTATCTTAACTATGCCGAGAATATTTTTTTTAAATCTTTTATCTTACGGATAGTTTATCTTATCTCAAAAGATTCTCTGTAAATTGACGTAACAAATTTTTTTTTTTCGAAAATTCCGTTCCTTGCGATTTTTGATGGTTGTTGTGAGAAGATTAAAAAATGTTTTTAAGTAAATTAGTTACTTTCTTATGTTTTTAAAAATTTTCTCTAAACAATTTACATACATAAATAGAAAGTTAAGAATTTGGCAAAAAATATAAGATAAGATACACTAAGATAAAAAATTAAAAAAAGTGAAAAGTTAAGACAAAGTAGCGGTTGAGATAATCGAAAACACTTTTTATTCCCAATTTTTATTTGTGGTCAAAACAGTCAGTGAAGATGTCCGAGTTATGAAAATTCTCATCGCTCTTTCCAGATCAAGTCCAAGACCAATTTCATATGAAGTTCTCTTCGCATCTCAAAAATGTTCATATCTGTCTTGATGCCTCACTCCAATTACATTTTCATTCCCAAGTTTCAATTAGATTGATTCCAAAATAACAACAGAAAAAAAAACTCTGAATAAATTATTAAACAAAAAAAAAACCTAAAGAAAAATTTCGAAATGAATTTCGCTTGCAAAAGTCTACAGGGACCAATGGCATCACGCACCAAAATGAAGAACCAAGAGCATAACATCATCATTTTCATCAGCAACAAACTGCCAGTCAAGTCATTTTGGTGTTTGGTGTGGGAAAGATATGCCTTTCGCCTTAAGGTATAGTTATAGGTATGAAGGTAGGAAGCTACTACTCACTCAACGATAATGTTGGTTAAAAGTGAAATTTGCCGGGTAAATATCTAATTTTCCACTGGGGTATCCTCAAGTGATCAAGAAACAATTTTACTTTTGTCAATTATTTATGCGATAAACGCAACTGGGAGCGAAGAGAAAACATCCTGCGAATAATAGAACAGCCCAGGATAACAGGACACAATGCCTTCGGAATACCGACAGAAAAAAAAAGAACAGTAGGTACAGAATGTCAGGGGGAGCGATGAACCTGTGTGTACCGTACTTTAATCCCATTGGGACATGCGAAGCCTCACTAGGACTATGCTCGGGTTCAGTGTCTATCTGTCCTTCCTTCTCCAAGGAGTAATCTTCGATATTACCAAAATTCAACAGCAAAGATGCCATTGCAGATTATCCTGGTTGGCTGGAGAAAAATTCTTAAACAGACATCTTTGGATGTCCATGGGGACAAAGGCGACTCTTCACCCACAGCCACACTCGCTCCTCCTAGCCTCAGCATTTTTTTGCTTGTTTTTATTTTGGAGAGTTTATATTAAAAATTGAAATGAATCCTTGAGCGAAATATTTGCGAATTCTGTTTCTCTCTCGGTTATTTTTGGGATGCATGCCAACCCTGAAACCACTTTATATTTAAAGGATAAAAATGTAGTTTATACATATTTTATGAGAGTGTATCCCCCTCTGCCCAGTACCACAACTGGCATTCGACACAAATTGGAAATGTCGTCTTTACATGTTTTTACAATTTTTATTTTGTATTTTAAGTGAAACATGGAAGGATATGGATATAAGTGAAGGGTTAAGTGAGTGAGGTTTTATTTTTCTGGTTTCTGGTGGGTGGTGGTTGTGGGAAATATTGTTAAATTCGACATTCAAACAGGTTACATTATGCATCCTGTACATGAACGGAACTAATAGAATTGAAGGATGCAATGGTCTGTCTGGATGGTGAGGGTGAAGACTTGTTTAAAAAATCATCGGTGTGTTCGTTCGGTATTCGATGTGTGGAATTTTAACATATTTTTTTTTTTTCGAATTGAAAATAAAAACATGTACAAAAACGAAAAGTGAAAGATGAATAATTAAGAAGGATATAACACAAGGATTTCACTTTGCGGTTGCTAGAGGTGGTGAAGGTAGAGCGAGCATACATATAGTATCTATACGTGAAACGTGATGCAAATAATTTTGTGTATTTTACATCGGAAATTTATGTTGAGAATTTTAAGGAAACATTTTGAAAATTGTAAAAGGTGTATGATGATAAACTTTCAACTTTATCATCTGACTTTTTGTGTGATGAATATTTAATTTTAAGAAACTAGCAATCAAATTGGTGAGTTTTTTTTAGGGAATCGTGTAGTTATGTAGATGTACCTAACCTATTTAATATAAAGTTCATGTCAAACCATACGAGGTCGATTGAACACACATTTCTAAACAAGAGATTTATAGCTGTAATAGAGGGACCTTAAGTTTCTCACCTTCTCACTTTCTGCTATCAATATGAGTATTTTATGGGATTAACTGACAATTCATTTGATGTTATGAAGGTTAATAATACTATAAGAGGGCCCTAACGGTTCGGGAATAGTTAATGTACATTATTTAGCAATTCAAAAATCATTTTCTAAGGAGGATCCGATTTAGGCTTCACTATAGTTCAAAAGACAATCCTACTTTTTAAAAGATTTTTAAGAAAAAAATTTGGTACGCCAATTTAAAGTTTTTATTATTGTTCGAATTAAAATTAAATTTACAAAAAAAATACTAAGCCGTTTCTGAGATATCGAATTTTCAAAAAAAGTAAAAATAGATTTTATTTTTTCAAAAATTCAAAAAATATTTATTTTAAAGTTTTGAAATGCAATGTGTTTTAGACTTTTCAGAAGCTTCTCTATAAAAAATTTCATTAAGATCCGTTATGTGGATAATGAGAATTTCAAAGTTGGAAAAAATGGTTCTATGGTATAGAGCAAGCTGTAATATCTTAATTTCAATTTGTTTTTATTAAATTAAAGATCGTAAGAATTAATTCAAAGAAAAAAAAATTTATCAAAATTCTAGGCGCCGTTTTCGAGAAAAATACGATTTTTGAAAACCATTTTTTTAATGTTTTAGCATTTGTATGGTAGGTACCTTTATTTTTAGGTAAAATAATTTTTTCTCACATCTTGTAGATTATATTGAGAAAAAAAATTTGAAGTTTTTTTTAAAAATCCAAAATATTTTTTTTTTTTGAAAATTTGAGTAAGTACACAATTCTATTTATGTCTTTGGAGAGCTTTAGCAAAAAAAAAAAATGATCAAAATCGGTTGAACCGTTTTTAAGAAAATCAAAAACAAAAAAAAAATGGTTCCATGGGGGGTACCCTCAATAACCATTTTTCGGAAAATTTTTTTTAACCATTACCTATGTAGCTTTAACTAAATGAAATTTTTTTGTATTTTTATTTTTAAAATCTGTCGAACAGTTTTTGAGAAAAAAAAATATTTATAAAATTTCTAAAAAAAATCGTACCGTTATTTTTGGTCTTAAAAAAAAAGAAGAAAACGTGTGGGGGGAAAAATTAAAAATGATATCTACCAAGTTTAAATCGGCCGAGCCCTTTAGCCTGTAGTCGAACTGACAGACAGACAGACAGAATCGCGCTACTCACTTTTTTGGTCTTCGCTATCATCGTAATGTCAACTTTGATCAAAATCTCGAGTTCGATTTTTTTTTATGAATGCATAACTTGCCTATACTATAAGTACCTCTATAAGTCGCAAGTAAAAATATTTATGGCAATCCTAATAATGGGAAATCTTTCCCTCTATTCTTACTTAACTTATCCCAAAAAAGTTTAAATAAATAATAAATAATAACAAAGATGAAAATTAATTTTAAAAATTATTGATGGCAACTCTGATATTTGGGCAACCCTATTGCGATATAATCTACTTATTTAAGTAGCCTTCATGCGTGGTATATGCGAAATATGAGCTTTTTTCACATTAGGTGATGCTATTTATTAAACCTATACCTACCTAAACATTTCTAATCTAGGTTCCTCTGGCAAGGTATCATCAACCTCGTCTGGAAATTTTTTGTGCCGCTAAAAATATAAATATGAATACGAGCAAAAGCTACAAATAAAGTTTCAAACACATGTGGGATTTTTATTAAAAGTATTCGTATTTCAGTACTATTGAATTATTCAATTATAATTATATTTAATATTAAAATGTACATAGGTAGTTTAAGGTAGATTTGAGTAAATTCATTAAGTTACTTTAAGTTAGGTTTAATTAAAAATAAAAAAAAAAGAGATTACTTCTTAATTGTAAGCGATACGGACGTTCGTCGTTGCGGTTAAACTTCTTATATCATCTTCTTCATTGTCGCTCATCGTTCATCTGTCGTTAATCTTCTGTGTTATATCAGCTGTTCCTGACTTTCAATAAAGCTTTTGGGCACACTCAAAATAGGGTGATCCCACAAATTCGGCCTTCCTGTAACATTTAATCGACCTCGGAAATGGGTATTTCATCTTTAGGGCATCTTCAAGGCTTAATCATCTTAAAACATCTTTGTTACATCATCGTCTTGGAAAATCGTAGAAAATTTGCTTAACGTCGTAAAGCGTGTGGTACAAGGCACCTTCAACATTGAATTCATCATTGGGAACATTTGGACTCTAGTAAAAATCTTTTCACATCGGTCTAGTTTATCATCGTAAGTATTGTCATTCGTCGTCACATCAGGGAATTAAATTCGTCATAGTAGCAGAAAAGTCATAGCTGGGAATTATGTTTAATTTCATTTAAAGAAGATCATCTTATAATATAGGATCTGGCATGGATCTGTTGGCTTCTTCTTCAAGATTTGTGTTTTCCTCATCACTGTCAGAGCTAGAATAATCACCCGTCTTCCACATCTTCATGAAGTCCGCACTTGTTGTTGTTTTTCGAGGACCCTCCTGAGCACCGACTTTTCGCACCTCATATCGATCATTTGGGGAGATCTTGGTGACACTATAGGGACCTAAATATTTGGAATAAAGTTTAAGATTAGGACCGAATTGAGTTCGTTTTATTGCAACAAGATCATTCAAGCTGTATTGGTGAGCGACTTTTCTTTTTTTATTGAAGTTTTTGGTATTTTCGTTTTGAATTTGATCAATACTAATACGAGCCTCTTTTCTAACATGATCACGCTCTCTATCAAAAGCCTCTCTAATTTCCTCGTTGATTGCTTCTGCTATATTATAGTCAGCTTTAGTTTTCATTTTAACACCTGTCAAGATTTCAAAAGGCGTCCGTTTAATTCCACGTTGGTAAGTAGAATTAAGAACCATCTGTAGCCTTGCAGTAAACCGGAACCATTTTGCTGGATTATCCATTGATAACTTTGTTAAAACTGAAATTATGATTCTGTTGATTCGCTCAACCTGTCCATTTGCTCGCGGAACACCTGTCGTGATGAGCAAATGCTGAATTCCTTCCTGTTCACAGTATTCCTTAAAGATATTAGACGTGAATGCTGCGCCTCGGTCAGAAATGATTCGTGTGGGATTCCCAAATACGGATTTTTGTTGATCAAGCTTCATTAAAACTTCTGCAGCCGAAGTGGATTTACATGGATATATCCAAACAAATTTTGAAAATGCATCGATGATGCAGAGGATGTAAGAATATTGCTTTCCTGAAGGTGATAGAGGGCCAAGATGGTCGATATGGTAGGTATCGAGTGGAAGTTCATTTTTTGGTATTGAGTGTAGATAGCCCTCTTGCTTTCCGATTTTTTTGTCGCCTAATATGCACCGGATACAATTGCTTCTTACTTTTTCAATCTTACTTCTCAGTTTAAGAATATAGTATTCCTTTGATAAAACTTCTTCTAGTTTTTTCGTCGCGAAGTGGCCTTCATCATGAGCTCCCTTTATTATCTCTGTCGCCATACTGTTAGGAATACACAAGAGCTTGTTTCCTTTACCGTCGTCTTTATAAATAATATCATGCTCTGTAAAGTAATTTTCGTAAGTTCCATGTTGTAAGGCATGTTTTATAACTTTTAGATGGTCATCTCTTATCTGAGCCTCTTTTATTCTGGATAAGAATTCTGTTGATAACATCATTGAAATTGGATTGCGACTAAGAGCATCTACGTGCTGCATTCGATTGCCCGCTCTATGCTCTAATTTGTAGTCGTAATCTTGTAAAAGTAGTGCCCATCCAGCGATCCTTGGGAGAATCTCCTTTTTCTCCATTGTTGCTTTAAATGCTGCACAATCTGTGACGATTGTAAACTGTATGCCTAGCAAATACACCCTTAATTTTTTCAGCGAATTGACGATTGCCATAACCTCTAGTTCGTAGCTGCAATAACGCTCTTCCGAATAGCTTGATTTCTTACTGTAATAGTATATGGGGTGGAACTTGGCATCATCTGATTTTTGCATCAAAACTGCACCAAATCCCCACTTGGATGCATCGGTATGAAGTTCAGTTTCCGCTTCTTGATTATAAAGCCTTAAAACTGGCTTTGATATAATGCTTTTCTTCAATTGTTCGAACGCAATTTTTTGAGGTAACTCAAATATAAAAGCCTGATCTTTTTTAAGAAGCTGTGTCAGTGGTCTAGCTAAGATGGAATAATCTTTCACAAATTTGCGAAAATATCCTGTGAGACCTAAAAAGCTTTGAACCTTTTTAACTGAATTTGGTTGAGGGAAACGTTCAACGGCCATTGTCTTACATTGGGATGGTTTTATAGAACCAAATGAAATCTCGAATCCTAGGTATTCTATTGTATGGCACATAAATTGACACTTCTTCCAGTTGATCTGCAATCCATAACTTTCAGCTAAAGACAAAACCTCCTTTAACCGATCAAAGCACTCCTCGGAACTCTTGCCCAAGACAACCAAATCATCAAAGTAAATTAGAATAAATTTTTTGATTACCAGAGGTTTGAAAATGTTGTCGATAAATTTTTGAAATACCATCGGCGATATGCATAATCCAAAAGGGACACGAAGGAACTCCCATTGCCCTGATGGCGTAACGAAAGCTGTAAATTTAACGCTTTCCTCAGCTATCCGTACATGAAAAAACCCATTTTTTAGATCCAGCGTACAAAAAACTTCTGCTCCACTAAGGGCATCGATCTGATCCTCAATCAATGGAAGAGGGTGGTGTGATCTAACTACCTCCTTATTCAAGCGTCTGTAATCTACACATAAACGCTTAGAACCGTCCTTTTTATTAGCTAATACGATAGGGCTTGCATACTCGGATGCGCTCGGTCTAATTATTCCTTCAGATAACCACTGTGCTACCTGTTCGTCTACTATCCTTTTTTCAAGAGGCGCCAGTCTTCTCGGCGGTTGGCATATTGGTATATCTGTCTTCAAGGTTAGCACCATCTCAACTGTTGATTTGTTTTCTTCTTTAGGGCTATAACTTGAAACAAGATCATTGATAGCTTTCTTATAGCAGGAATTGCCTATATTAAGTGCCACCTCATCATTACTAATAGCTGAAATCCGACAAACCTGATGGAAAGCTTCCTCGATGTTAGACACGAAAACACCATCTGATGAAAGTCTAATATTTTTACCTGACAGAACATCCTTTCCAATTATGAAGGGCGTTTGCATTATTGACTCGGACATAATAAAAACTTTCGTATCACATGCGCAGTCGTCGATTTCAATATGGGCGTTAAAATGGCCCAATGTTTTGACAGAATCTGCTGATAGACCTCTTACTGGAACCGAGTTTTGCGTAATGGGTGAAGCACCCATTTTTATATAAACATCACTTCTGACTAAAGTAAGGTCACTGCCAGTGTCCACCAAGCCCCTAACCTCAAAACCATTTACACGTACTAACTTCATAGCGTCGGTAGTCCCAACCTTCAATAAGTGTATCTTCTTCTCGCCTTGCATTCGTTTGGAACAACCCACCGATTTGTGCCCAAATTCATTGCACGTGAAACATTTGGGTTGTTTTTGGTTGCAAGAACTACTTATGTGCCCACGTCTACCGCAGTTGAAACATCGCCCTCCACCGCGACCTTCTGCCTTTGATCGGTGTTCCTTTGGTTTGCTAGAACTAGGTAAGCTTTCTTTATATTTAAGGTAAAAAGTAATTTTTTCCTTAAATTCCTTAAAAGTTAATGCTCCATATAACATAACTTTATTACTTGGAGAATCTTCGATACCATCAATAATGAAACTTATTAGAGAAGCATCCTCCACTCGACCCTTGGCTCCTATTTCTCTCATATACAATAAGTAATCATGAATACTTTCTCCCTTCTTCTGCCGCCTCTGACCCAACTTCTTATAAACGTCCGCCGCACACACCTTTTGATCAAACTCTTCCAGCAAAAACTCTTTTAGATCTGCCCATTTAGACAGGGTTGGCTTTGATCTAATCGCCAGTTTCGCTGAGCCACTGAGCAACTTTTTTCCAAAAAGAAGCTTCTCGGCTTCTGACCAGTTCATGCTCTCTGCTGCGATATCAACATCTTGGACCCAACTATTAACATCATACTCATCATTTCCTGAAAATTCAGGTACAATCGCTGCCACATCTTGGAATGTCACATTGCTTGATCTTCCTTTCAATCTTAAAATTTCCTCTTCCAACGTTGTCTTTAAAATAGACATCTCTAACCTTAAATTAACCTCATTCTCCTTTTCTCGAATTGAACTTTCCCTAAGACTCATTTCTAACTCTCGTTGTTTTTTTTTCAATTTCTTTCTCCCTGGTATCAACCTCCTCTTGTCTCTTATCTAAGTCTCGAAAGACTTCTGACAAATCTTGTGATCTCCTATTCTCAATGCGTGTGCTGTTCTTATTCCTGTTAGTCTTACCCATTTCAATTTTTTAGAGAACGAATATAACTGTGACCAATTAAATCTTCAGTGATCAAGTCGCCAAACAGTAACAGCAAATTATTTATTTGTTTTATAAAATTGAAAAGAATTCCAGTTACCTCAGTCCAGTTAACTTACTAATCCAGCAAAAGCTTTACTGTTCATGAATTCCTTCATTTGCGGTATACCAATGGATCCCGTTGTAGATCTTCTCTAAAAGAACCGAAAGTTCTTGTTGTTTCCCGTTAATTGGATAGGCGATGATTATTGGAATCTAATATCAATTTTTTTCTTTTTTGTAGATAACGCTTTCACCAGTTTGCATTTTTTGAAGAACTTTTGAATACGAAAGTCACGAGTTTTTTCCAGAGAAGTTCTGAATAACTAGTTTCTACTGAAATACAACTTAGTTAGTTTGGCTTCTGACAAATCCCGGTTATGAGCCCCCAAAAATTGTGGGATTTTTATTAAAAGTATTCGTATTTCAGTACTATTGAATTATTCAATTATAATTATATTTAATATTAAAATGTACATAGGTAGTTTAAGGTAGATTTGAGTAAATTCATTAAGTTACTTTAAGTTAGGTTTAATTAAAAATAAAAAAAAAGAGATTACTTCTTAATTGTAAGCGATACGGACGTTCGTCGTTGCGGTTAAACTTCTTATATCATCTTCTTCATTGTCGCTCATCGTTCATCTGTCGTTAATCTTCTGTGTTATATCAGCTGTTCCTGACTTTCAATAAAGCTTTTGGGCACACTCAAAATAGGGTGATCCCACACACATTCCAAAGACAACTTTGTAATATGCGTTTGATTTTGACCGTTTTTTTTCACATTTAAAAAAAATTTGGATGGCAACCCTGTGCGACTGTAATATTCTTATTCTAAAGTAAATCTCAGGTTTTTATTAAGTGGTTTGGTCAAAGTGACTTCTGAATCTCCTGATATGCCTTGTGAACATTAAAGAAATTATGAAGATTGTAAATCCTGCGTTCAGGCGCCATTTTGAAAAAGTGTTTTGAATAAAATCTGGAGAACGACTTTTCAGTAGAAAATTGTATCATCATTATTTTTTATAACTTTCATTTGTGTTAGTTTTTGTGTTTTTTTCTTAGAAGACATTTTTTCAAGCACAAAAACTAGAGAAATGAAATACTCTCAGCCCGCTAACTCTTAAACTATAAGTGCAACGAAAAAAACTATTAAGACAAAAAACAAAGACAATAAAATTTCCCATCGAAAAGTTATTGAAATTTTGTTCTGCAATGAGTCGTTCTCGAGATATTCGTTAAGAGAATTTTTCAAAATGGCGACTGAACTTACAGGCCTACAAAGCAAGAGAAAGAATTCTCTATAAATAATTATTATATTTTTATTCCAAACCTCCCAACTGAATAACATCCTTTTTCGCCACAAAAGTACCTATACAACTTTCCCATAAATCCTTGATTCTACCCTCCTGCTCCATCCCTACATAATTCCTTAGATACAAAAAGAAAACTTAATCAATTAGTAATGTAATCAAACCATAAATGCTATTAAAACGAAAAACATTTTCAATGAAAACAAAAAAAAAAAAAAACAAAAGACAAAAACACACAAAAATACAAAACAGGACACTAGAGAATTCCCGGATAACAATTAACCGCACGAAACAACACCAAAACAACATCTTTAGAAACCATAGAAAAGAGCAAAAACAAATTCAGATATCCTTAGATTCCTCCATACATACACTTGAAGAGAAGTGAACAGGAAAAAAAAACTTTTCTCACTGTTTTTGTATCCTGAATTTCTTTTCTATGTTTTTTTTTCCTGTGAAGATCTGACAGACCATAACTCCCCACCAAACCCAAGCAAGCTCTCACCAGCACCGGCCCCCCTGATGCTACGATAGCTTTGTAACAAACAATCGAAACGTGTTTCACCAACAAACAATCGTGTCTATAAGGACTCACTATACAAAAGAAGGATGTTATTTTATGCTGAAACCACCGCACCGCACCGACACAATGACTGAAAAAAAAAAGGATGCTGGGGATATTTTCTTGGTCTTTTGTTATTTATCACCCCAGTGTGGATAGCTGGAAAACTGTTTATGCCACAAAATTGATTTTCTTTGTGCGATTTGACGTGTGTGTGTTTGTGTGTGTTTGAATCCAGAGACAGAAGGACTAATTATTTTGTCGGGAATAGGATTTTTGCGTTTATTTTATTGTTATTCCTGTGTCCTTTGATGGAGCGATCTGTGTCAAATAAATGAGGTTTCGAGTATGATAATATTCAGGAAATGTTCAAAAACCAATTGAATCCTGGTTCTAGTATTTCATCATATCCCCATGGGATAAAGCATACGCTCTGCAATTACCTAGAGTGTCCTTCTATATATGCACGCACCTTCTTCCCCCTTTTTATTCCAGGTTATTTTTGAAGTACATTTCGCACCAACGCGCGCGTTCAACCTCTCTAGAGGTGTATACGAGTGCGTATATTAGACTCCTCGCGCACGCATCCTTAATGAAGGGAGAATAGATTTTTGACATTTGACGTGTGCCATAGCAAATACCCTAGAGGACATGGACATCGCACCCATGCAGAGGACCTCGGATTATTTCTTCCCACAATAACAAACAAGGTGCACAGTGACAATATTCTTCCAAAGAGTGTGCAATTGGTCGGCCCGCCTTGATTACAGTGATTACTCTCTGAAGATCAAGTGAGAGTTGAGTTACACATCCTTTTCGGCCTATTGTATCCTTGCCGAAAATTACACGTTAAATGAAAGTGGTTTGTATTGTTTTGTTTGGATAAGAGATCGATCGATGATGCTTCGCACGGTTTCAATTTGCAATTTTTAAAGTCGACATCGTTCGCAGCTTTTCTCATCATCCCTTCCGGGTAATCAAATCTTAATGATAAACTACGAGTTGGAGGCGGTACAGCCAGATTGGCTCTATAAAAACAAACACGGCTAGGGATATAATGCCTTAAGGGTTGTAGGTAAATCTGATAGAGTTCTCAGGAAATTCCTAACTAACTTCGGATTGAATTTTGACCAAAGAACGAAATGAAAATTTGAGATTCAAATTACATAACTGTGTAAGGGAACCCCAGTTTGACCAAATAAGCCGGATTTGCTTAGTCGTGTGAAAGAATATTTCATTATTACAGACACATGGAATAATGGTTGCCTTGAAGTCCTTGGGTGTATGATTTTGTTAAATTTTTTTTTAGATAAAAGAGGGTTTGTGGTAGTATGGCAGGCTAATTGGGGTCTGATGGTAATTAGGTATTAAAATGTAACTGATATTCAAAGGTGTTCAAATTGCGTTAGTAATTGGTGACATCTTTGGTTAATGAGGCAGTGTAGGTCGTTTAAATTAGAGGAAGGTACAATAATAGTGGTTTTCTATTCATTTGTTGATCTAAAAATCGAATTTCGTCAAAGAAAAACAGGAAGATATTTTTGAAGAGAGAAGTTCATAAGATTTATTTTATATTCCCTGAACAAATTTGAGGAAATATCAGTCTTCTTGCACCAGCTGGGCCATACAATACTCGTAGTTGAAGACCCTGTCAAACCAGGATTGAAATTCCACCTTACTTACTTACTTACTTATCCGGCTCCCGATTAATGGAAGGTCTCTGCCTGAGATATTGCGGTCTTCCATCGGTTGTAATCCCTCGCAAGCTCCCTCCAGTCGTCGGGACCAAGCGCTCTTCCGTCTGTAATCGCCTGGTCCCTGTGGCGGAGGTTCGGTCTTCCTCGTCGTCTCGAACCTGGGGGCTGGGATTCGAAGATTTTCTTGGCTGGAGCGTTGTTGTCCATTCGGTCGACGTGCTTTGGCTCTTTGGACTACATCCACATCTTGGTACAGCTCGTATAATTCACGATTGAATCTTCTCCTCCATTCACCCTCTTCGCATATAGTACCAAATATCCGTCGAAGAATTTTTCTCTCGAAAGTGTCCAGTATCAATTACCCGTTTTTACTCATCGTCCAGCACTCGGAGCCGTAGAGTAGAACTGGTAAAATTAGCGTTTTGTATAGCGTGCACTTTGTCTTTCGAGAAAGGAATTTTGAACCCATTTGTTTGGCCAAACCGAAGTGGCAGCGGTTCGCTAGGGTAATTCTACGTCGGATTTCCACTAAGGTGTCGTTCGTGAAAATACCAAGAGTGACGTTCTGTCCTAGGCAATTGACAGAAGAGGCTTTGTTTGTTGATAGCATATATTAACTTCAAGACCAACGCGTTTCGCCTGTTCATCAATAGCTGTGAACGCTTCTAGCACAGCTCGCTTGGAGCGACCGATGACATCGATATAGTCCGCATAGCCAAGCAGTTGGGAAGACCTGTTGAAGGTAGTGCCTTCCAGGTTAACACCACTCTTGCCCACTATCTGCTCCAGGACTAGGTTGAAGAAATCACATGATAGCGCTTCTCCTTGTCGGAAGCCTGTACATGTCTGCAATAGCTCGGATGAGATGTTACTCATTTGCACGTTGCATCGGAATCCCGAGTTCCGACATCACCAATAGAAGCTCTTGGCGACTTATGCTATCATATGCGGCTTTAAAGTCGATGAAAAGACGGTGGGTCTCGACTTGAAATTCGTTGGTCTTTTCCAGGATTTACCTCAATGTGAAGATTTTGTCTACCGTTGATCTGATCGTTGATTCCACCTTATGTTCATATATTATATCAGTAAAGCCATGATCAGTTTAGTGTGAAATCAAATTTAAACTCGAGGTAATTCAATAAAATTTGAATGTTTAACTCTAGCTTACTCCGAAAATCTGATGATCTTGAAATTGGGCTTTGGTTTTAGTAAATTTCTCGAAAAGTATGTTTTGTATTTTTGAGAAATGTCAATCTGAAAATTGAAGACTAAGGGAATTCTGCACAAAAAAGTCACTGTCTTTTTTTCGTAAGAGCAACAGATTTGGAGAAAACGTGAGGCAAATGGGCTCAATTTTTTTTTTTTTTTTTTTTTTTTTTTGTCACCCTGACCTAACGAACTACACTTAAATCTTTAAATCATCTATGTAAGTCAGCCAAGACATATGTATAATATAAGTCCGCGTCAATTTTCTGTATCATCCGACAACCACCAGAACTGGTTCCCCTGTCTCACCCTGTCTCTCCGGCGCTCTGCTCTACCTTGTGCGAGGACGTCTCGACCACACAGGAGCCGCCTATCAACAGTCTTACGGCTGACGTGGTAGATTAGCGGAATCGCCATTCTATCTTGGACCACCTCGGCTGTCTAAGTAGAGAAATGCATCGGGCGAGATGAAGCCGCTAAGACGTACAATCTCATAGTAATCATCGTTTGGGTAGTAAGCCCCAAAAATTAGGCTGTTGGTCAAGGACATCGCTCTTGCAATGTGACCCCGAATCAGCTTTATCAAAAAAGTATCAATTCTGTTAATATTGGACCCGTTGTATAGAACCTCGTTGGAATAATAATGTTTGTACTCCAACTCTGGTGTTCCGTGTAGTCCAAGGCAACGTCTAAGACACTGCCTCTCAAACACCCGGATCTTTTCCATTTGAGATGAGGCAACGTTGAACCACACCGGACACCCATAGGCAATCATCGGCCGAATGAGGGCCATGTAGAAAATCACCTTCACTCTGCTGTCAAGCCGGCTGCTGTAAAACAACCGTTTCGTCAGGGCAAAGTCTCCCCTAGCCCTGTTCAGAGCAGCACTTATATGTCTGCCGAAATACAAATACTGATCCAACCAGATATCAAGGTACTCGTACTTTACTACACTTTTACTCGCCAATGGCTGTCTATGTGGCCCAACGATCACCAGCTTGCGCCAGTTCTTTATAGTATCTCCAGGGATTTCTAATTTCTGAAAGTTAATTTTCAACTTCCAGTCATCAAAATATCGCTGAATCTTGTCGAAGTCACGCTGCAAAAGAATTCTGATGACCTCAACTTTTGGAGATGTTCTGTACGCTATTAGATCATCGGCATACGCAATTGCCTGATTTAGACTACCTATCATATCGCTGGTGTAAATGCTAAATAGAATCGGGGAGTTCACCGCTCCCTGCTGAAGAACATTGTTAATATCGAAGATTGCGGTAGAAGTTACATTGCCACTTTTGACAACAAACTTTCCACCATTGAGCATGTCATAAAGTATATATAATAGTGGTTTACTTATGCCGAGTCTAGTCAGTTTTAGATAGAGACCCTCTAACCATACGGTGTCGAAAGCCTTCTCCAAATCAACCAGACAACCACCAGTATACTGCCCATTAGTTTTGTTCCATTGGATATCAGAAAGGAGTTTAGACGCGGCATGAATGGTGTCATGTGTCCCGCCTTAAAACCGAACTGATTATCCGGTATGATATTATTGCCCTCCGCCCACTTGGACAGAGCTCTATTAATGACTTTCTCGAATACCTTGCTGATACTCGGTAGAAAACTTATCGACAGGAGATTTGCCAGATTCGAGTTGTCCTTTCCCTTTTTCGGGAGAGGATGAACCACAGCTGTCTTCCACCGCCTGGTCTGTATTCAGTAGATGATGCTGATGTTGTCGAAAGTGTACTTTCTATAAACTCCAATGCAGGCCGATTGTCCTGTCTTTTCTTGCTTTTATCTTCAATACTATTCTCATGTCTGATGTGTATCCACATCCTTGGAAGCTACCTAAAATTATTCCTTCTTCCAAAAATGCCAAAGGTCATGAATATTGGTCTATTTCAGTTTTACGTTTCTTGTCAAAAGTCTTTGAAAGAATTCTGCAAATAACCAATGAGTTTTTTTTTTTTTACTCTGTCAAGTGTTGGATAAGGACGAGGTAACGTTTTCGGTGCTGCTTGATTTTTTAAAAGTTTTGATACAGCCAATCACCTTTACTTTTGTGAGAAGCTTTTACAAAATTTTAATTTGTCACCAAGTTCTACAAGGATAATCTATTCATATTTGAGTTCACACACTCCTCGGTCCGAATTGGAAATAGTTTGTCCGATTTCCTGCTAAATGCTTATGGTGTACCTCATGGTTCAATATTTGGTACGATTCTATTTGTATGACAATGAAATTCGATCAAATGCACATGAGCTACCCTCTTGAGCTAATTGGCAAAATTGTAAACTAAATAATCTTATTTTAAACCAAAAAATCGAAGTGTCTCGTAAAATCAAGTTTAAATCTAGATCTTTTGTATTTTCCTTCGATTGTTTTGGGCAATGCTGCTATTGATTATGTTGAAACGGGAAAAAGATATACTCGTACATCGAAACATCAACACTTATGCTACTGGTTCACGACAAAAGTGGAATTCAATCAGACTTTCCTTGAGGATGGAGACGTCAGATGGCCAACAACTGACACTTGTCGGGTTTCAACGAATCTTTGAGCAAATATTTCGATTAAAAAAGCAGAATATTTACTGAAAAAAAATCAGTATCCATCCTAATTGGAGTGCTAACGGGCTACAACACAATGCAACCCAACTTAAGTATAATGGGCTTCAGCTCGTTGGATTTATGTAGGGGGTGTCAGGATGAAGAGGCGGTGAAGGGCTCATTTCACTTCGTTTGTATATGACCCAGCCTATCGAGTACCCGGAAAGCCACTCTGGAATAATGTTTTTTCAACGAATTGGGGGACTTTCTGTCTTAGTTCTAAAGAACATCCTTAAATCTATTGAGAAGTCAGGATGGTTCAGAAGGTATCAAGTATTTTAGCTTCCCTTAATTCCCTCCCTCCTCTCCCTCAGACCTACCTTACCATTAATGAATCCATTGAGATTCGAGTGAGATGTTACGGCCTGCATCACTTTCTCCAACATAATTTATTGCAAGATTTGCAAAAAGCCTTTTTCTGTGAAAATCCTCATTCAAGATATTAAGACTCTGATTCACTGAAAAATATATTTCAAATTTTATCTAAGACTATTGGACCCACAATAGTCTGCAGGTCTGCACAGAGCGACCTGCGGGGCTAGTTAGAAAGTTTAGAAGGATCGGAAAGAACATCAAAATGTATAATCCCAAGCGATGAAAGCAATAACCTACCTTTTCATCAGCTCAACTACCCAACTTACCATAAATTGAAAAAAAAACTACAAATTTCAATTAGAAATTAATTAAAAAGTATATCTAGACGTGGATATTGGTAATATTGCTCTTTTCCCTCAAGCTCTTTTAATCAACCCTCTGAACTCTGACAAAAACAAACAACCGTCAAAACTTTAATTTTCTTAGCAAATAAATTAAACCGAACTATTGTTTAGTCTTACTTTCAGCTTTATAAGACAAGGCCCCACCTTAGTCAAAAATTCTTACTCTCCCACCTTATTTTCTAGACCAATTTGTTTTTTTTTTTTTCATAAATATATATATTATTTTTTTTTGCTAAGGATACTTTATATTTAACCCGCCATGTTGCATTTGAAGAGAAATAACACGCTGCCGTGCACAGAGCATAACAAGCAAACCTGTCAAAAGCAGACATTTCTGCGCCCGGCTTTTCAAAGTTAATCCCCACCTCAATCATTTTGTTGTATCTCTTTATGTATAGGAAGTTTCTCTGGCTCGGATAATAAGGAGTCCTTTGGAGGAAAGTCCTGTATGAAAATATACCTATGGAGTTATTTTGGTTCGCTTTTAACTTACCACGTCGTTGCATAAGCTTTGGGGTACAAACGGGTATACACTATATTCTGTATTATAATTACCCTGAAATTAACTACAAGCAGCATAGTTACTCGTACGTTCCATTCCGCCCCCTAAATAACCTCCCAGAATGTAAAGAGTTTTTGTTCTTTTTTCTGATATTTTTTAAATTGCAAAAATAGTTTACAGTGAACTTTAGTACAAAACTTAAAAGCAATTTCATTGCTCTCTCGTTATCTTCTTAATTTTTAATGCAAATGAATTGGAAAACTCCCCGTTTATAGACAAAAAGCCGCCGTTGAAACCCTTTATGAATTAAATGCGCACAATTAAGTTCAAGTCCCCCATAGTCGAAGCCGCATTCGACGCTGTCGTTGTCGTCGTCCTTGTATTGTCGATGAAGGCAATCATCTTTAATTAGACGAATGACTGTAGTTGGTTCGGCATATATAGAAATAGGACCCCTCTCCATTGATTTTCCCGTTTGAAAAATCTGAAGAACAACGTCTGTTCGGATTCCAAAAACCGCATGTAATGGAAAGGATTTAATTATTTGCTTTAAGGATATCTGACAGAAAGTTGGTATACACAGTATTTGTGAGTTGCTTACACAAAAATAAATAAGGAAAATATGTTGTACGTCAATCGTGGTGTAATGTAGTATTGGGAACAAATCCACAATGCAAACGTCATGGGCTCGGCTCGGTTGTATTGTGTGGAATGCGAAGGATTTCATCGAACGGGAACGGGCGGCGAGCGGCGGCGGAGGTCCTTGAGGCTAAAATTGTGTTCGTTGGTCGTGTTGGTTGTTTGTTTATCTGGAACACGGATTTTCTTTATTTCGTTTTTTTTTTATTTCGCCTCGGTTTTGTATTTATTTCAACTGTGTGTGTATCTGTGTTTGAGGTGATTAACAACAATCGATCATTATATGAAATCGAACAAACACTGTACTTTTTCTCAACTCTAGATATACTCGTATGTATGTATGTACATAGAGGCAATGTGGGCCTTGTGCTGCTTTTGTGAGGGGTTTTCATAGGGAATTAATCCTGCCCGTTGATTGAAACGCGTTTGCAGGCGATTATAATATAATAATTTGTTTTGCGGTTTTTATTTCTCCCCACAACTCTCACTCTATCTCTCTCACAGGGATTAAAAGGGATGCGATGCGTTGGTAAATGTTTAATTGTTGTGTATTTTTATAAAGGTACCTTTAGGTGCTTGCGGCTATATTTACATTAAAGTTTAACCGCAGGAAAGCATTTGAAAGGTAGTGAGTTGGCTGATATAGGTGATCTAAGGATTCTGCTTAGATTTAATATTGAATTTATTTGAGAGTAGTTTTTTGTCTAGGTTGTCAGAAGCAGATCTTAATAATATTCTCAAATATTCATTGAGTTTTTTTTTTTTCACAATACATAGCCATATATGTTCTGTATATTTGCATGATCCATGAACCATTTGAATGGGTATATTTTAGATATTCATACAGAATTGTTCCTACCTAGCAACTCAGAATAAAAGGATATTTTTTTATAAACTTGAAATTCGGGTTTGGAGATTATAATTGCATTGAATTACCCTTCATTGAGCATGTAATAAAAGTCATAATATTCAATGGAAACCAATATGAATTTTCATAGGTACATATTTATAAAGTTGGTTAAAGTCTGAAAATGTGCGTCAATCTGAGAACCCCCGATTTCTGTAACAAGATTTTATGTTATCTATTGATAATAATTGGAAAATTATTTAGTTTTGAATAATTTTGGGGTGGATTGTAATGCGACCTTTAATCTATTGTGCCCTCGTCTAGAGCTGAGTAAGATCACTCATACTACAGCTCTTCTTCCACACTTGCTACCTCGAGAAACTTAACTATACCTATGTGGAGTATTACCAGAGATTGAAGTTCACTCTCTTCTGGTATATGACGTCCCAGATACATGGTCCGGTGTTTCGCTGTGATCATTGCAGAATCTGCATGTGAAAATGGTCAGCATACCAAAAATACTGAGGTATCATCTCGGTTTGCAGTGACCAGTGAGGAAACCTTTAATTATTAGGTATAAGGTTTCTCCTGCTTCATCCGATACAGGATGTAAAGCGTTCTTGGTTATAGCTTCCGAGAAGCAGTTTAGCATGCCTCAGTTTTGGGAGTTCCATCAATGTTTTTGATTTTAAACTTTCCTGAGGTTATTTCTACTTAAGCTAATGCAGGTTAGAAAACGCTCTCGGTTGTAGTCCCCGAGTAGGAGTTTTGCCTGTCTCAGCTTAGGGAGTTCTTTCCAGATTTTTGATCATTTTGCCTCCTCTTCTGTTTTGATTTTATTTTTGATCACATTTTCTCCTATTCCGCAGCAGAGCTCTGGCCCTGTAAGGGGTGTCGATGCACCTATTTTTGCTAAGGAGTCTGCCTCTTCGTTGCCCTGGACAACAAAGCGGCCTGGTACCCAGTGAAGTGTGACAGTGTTATTCTTGCCCAGTTCATTAAGCTTTATCACGCATTCCCAAACAAGTTTGGAACTAATGGCGTAGGAGCTTAGTGCTTTTAGTGCAGCCTGACAGTCTGACATGATGGCAATGTCCATTTTAGGTAAAGAGACTGTCTTTTCATTTCCAAAGGCACTTTGTTCCGCTATCCAGGGAAGAGTGACATTATTATGCTTGCCGAGGTCGTTTAGCCTGCTCACGCACTCCCAAACCAATTTGGAACTAATGGCATAGAAGTTTAATGCTTTGGCTGTTCGACATGATGGCAATGCTTTGGCTGCCGTAATTTATTTCTAGATTTTTCTATTTTTAGTTCGGCACATTTTCCTATAATATTCACTTCTGCCTGGAAAATACTTGTGGACTGCTCCATCGACAGAGTAATTTTCGTTCCGAGCTCAAAAATTCTTGTACTTTTCCCTCGAAACGTTCTCGATCAATCGGAACACCATTTAGTAGTATTTGCATTGATAGAGTAGTTCACTGTTTTGCCTATCCACTTTCTCTTGCCACCTTACTTCGTTCTGAAGTTTTTCTCGAATTTAAACTTTTAAATATGTAGTTTTTCTTATGAAAAAGTATTTAATGAATTTTCAATCTGAATTCAATTTAAAAACTTGCTAGAAGGTTGGTTTTTGGATGTTTTATTACAGATGCAATAGTCAAAAGTGTAGGTAATATCCCAAGTTCAGGTGTTTTGAAACATCTTAAAAATGATATCAATTAAAGGCGCAACAGCTTGTGAGGACCAAAATATTAGTGCAGTAGATGTTGAATGCAAATCGGTTTTTGATACCGTTCCTATGATTTGAATAAAATGTGACAGTCTGTTATACTTAAACGTATTTTTTTTAATTTGTTCATAGAACTAATTGTTTACTTTCTATTTTTTTTTTTTATAATTGATTATATGGGATTATGCCTACCCTTTAAATGTTGGTTGGACACCGTGGGAGCATTTAGGAAACAGTGGGAGGATTCTGGACATTGAAATGGGTAGGAGCAACGGAGTCGGTTAAGGAATTCCACATTCGAGTCGTACGGCAAAAGAAATAATCTTTGTACTTAATTGTACGTCCAAAGTTTGGCTCAAGGGTATATTGATGAACATTCCCTGCAGCACGAGTATTGCGGTGAAATTTTTTTTGGGGGGGGAATGCAACTCGCTATTTCAATAGAACATTGTTTATAGAAATAGCGATAAAACAGTGATAGACAAGAGACATTTCGACGATGTTTCAACGAAACAATTGTTTCGGAAGTTACTCTGTCACCTATCAGCCTTAAAACTCTATTCTGGATTCTGTCTAGTAATTGTAAAGATGTTTTTGATGCACCAGCCCAGATATGAGAATTGTATTCTAGTTAAGCCTTATAAATTCAGGGGGGAGAGAAAAAGAGTTTACATCATCTTAGGAAACCTAAGCATTTGGCCGCAGTTTTAGCAATATCCAATATGTGGTCATTCCACAAAAGGTGGTCAGTAATATCCATACCAAGAATTGATAGCTTTTCAGTTTCTATGATGCAAGCTCCATTCATGAATAGGGCCATAGGGGAAATATTCCGCTTTAATGACAAAAAGCAGCTCTGAGTTTTAGAAACATTAAATTCAACACGATTTTTAATACCCCATTTAACGATGCTATTTAGATCCGAATTTAATGAGCTCAACATATATTGCCGTTGCATTTCAACATTCAAAGAACAAGTTTGAAGTTGACCAAGTTTGTATAAGCATAAAATTAATTTTAAAACGGCTTAAACAAATCATTTAATGATATGTAATAAGTTTTCAAAATATATTAACTTTTTAAAATATTTTTAAGAAAAATGTAAATTAAATTTGAAAAAATCATTGACCCTTATTTGAGGTGTCGAATTTTAAAAATAAAATTTTTAATTTTTATTTTCAAAAATCCAAAAAAAAAATGTCTTCTGTTTTTATACTATTTAAAACCTTTTGTTTAAAAAAATATCATTAAATACGTCATTTCAAGAATGAGAAAATCGGAAACTATTAATAGACATTTTTGTAAATTTTAAGAAATTTTTCGAGGAAAACAAATTTCTAAAAAAAATAAAATTGGCAATTTAAATTCAAATGAAATTTAAATTTAAATATTCATAAAACTATATTATTTTTTTTGGGAAATTCAACCCTTGAAAACGGGTGGAAAATTTGTTTTTAGATTCAAGTTCTGAATTGCACATAATTAGGCTAGAACCACACTTGCGATTTCAATCGCACGATTTTTTTAGTCGCAAAAATAGAACACATGAATTTAAATGAGAATGAACGCACTTGCTACCAACAAATCATGACGATTTAAAAGTCGCAATTTGTTTCATTTTTCTTGCGATGCGATTGTCGTAAACTTAAATTAAACACATGTACTCAAATGGATATGTACACACTTGCGATTCAAATTACTACGACTTAAAAATCGTAGACGCAAAGAGAAATTGGCATGCACACACTTGCGATTTTTAATCCACGATTTCTTAGCCACAATGAATAAGACACATGGTGTTAAATGTGAATGCACCAACATGCGACTTTAAAATCGTAGCGATTATAAAAATGAAACAAGTTCTATTTTTTCAAGCGATTTTTTTGTCGCTACTTATTTGTAGCAAATGCGTGCACTTACATTAAAAGTAGTGTGTTTTATTTTTCGCGATTAAATAATCGCGCGGCAAAAAAATCGCAAGTGCGTGCATGACAATAATTTGTAGCGACTACGACTTTTTAATCGCCTCAACAAAAAATCGCAAGTGCGGTCCTAGCCTAAAATACCTAAAATTGTCATACCAACCCTTGCGTTAGAAATATTCTTTGGTGCCAACATTTTCTTGAGTTTCTCCCCAAAAAAATTCATACAGAATAGACACCAACAATTTATTTCAAACAATTTACTGAAAAATAAATTATGATAACTGTCGTGATTGATTGATTGATCCCCATGTAAGAAATTAGCCTTAATAAAACCAAGAGATTTATAAGTTTAAGTTTACGTAGTCATTGCAAACCCTTTGCAACAGGGATTTTTTCCCAAACTTGACAAGCGTATTCTAGAATGGAAAGAATAAATGTTATGAAACGCTGCTTTTTAACAAAAGGATCTGATAATTGCCTTGACTCTCTATTAGTTATGGAGTTGATGTGTTTTATGGATACAAGCTTGTCCTCAAATGACACACCAAGAATAGAAACATCGCTAACACGTGATAGTGATAACAATCAAAGAATTAATTAAAAGAACTTACGGAAATCTTCCTCGTTAAATTCATCGACCTTAAGAAACAAACAGTTAAGAACATATCATTCAAAAAACCAATTAAGGTTACACATCAATTCTTCAGAAACACGAGAATTTAAAATAGTTTAAAGTTTTGTTACATCATCCCTATAAATTAAACACTTTGAGTGCCAAAAATACAGATGGTTAGCAATTTATGTATAAAATAAAAAGTAAAGAGTCTAAATGACTGCCCTGTGGTATTCCAAAACTAAAGTTAAAAATTTTGCAGGTATAACAGTTGAAAAGTAACGTGTATAAAGCCATGCAACAAAGTGCCCGCTAAATCTTAGCGTTCTTAGTTTCAATAGTAATAAGTAGTCGATACGAGAGTTTTGAGAATGCCTTGTGAAAGTCAGTTAAGATACGATCTACGTGATTTTGAATGAATTAATAGAATAAATAAAGAGCGTTTCTTCTTTACGAGTATAAACCTACAGTAAAGTATCATAAAAGACATCCTAATTCTTTTTTAAGAATATTTAAGAGACTTCGTCTAGGCATTGGCTTACGGGCATCTTGTTATTCTCTTTCTGTTTCCATAATCATTCCAAAAAAGCATTTTAGAGCTATTACAGGGTGTATTTTATGTTCCAAAGGTCGATATTTTTATTTATTAATTTATTAATTAATTAACATTTTGGATAACCTTTTCGCAAGCTTCTGTTGGAAGTTCAGCAATTTAAGCATCAGGACTATGGTTAGTTTGTTGATGTACACCTTTTTTTTCAAATACCCTCATAAGAAGAAATCTGGAGGTGTCAAATCAGGGGGCATCGTTACAGCCATTCAATATCGCACTATTCACATTATTGAGCCACAAAAAAGTTTTCGTAAATCTCGCATGGTAGCACGAGCTGTGTGTGATATAACACCGTCTAGCTAGAACCACATATTCTGTACGGCCACTTGATCAAATTTGGGCGGAAGAAAGTTTTCCAACATATCCCGATATGGATCTCCAGTAACTGGGATATCATTACCTATGGCGTCCTCATAGAAATATGGCGCCCAATGATGCCTGCCCGGCCCAAATGGCGCACCATACAGTTACTGTACGAGGGTATAGTGGTCTTTAATTAATAAATCGAGAGTTTTCGCAGTTCCCCAATAGAGACTAATCTGTTTCTTAATGTCTTGCATGGCTCTTAATAATTTATAATTTATCTACATTTGAACAATTTTTTAAATACATTTTTTTAATAATTTTTACAATGTGTTACTGCCTTAGATGTTATATAATGAATTTTTGTCGACCACTTTCTACGACGACGACGGCCAAATTCTATTTGACAAATTTCAGTCAAATAAAAATGGCAACCAAATAAAATCAACCTGGAACATTGGACGCACCCTGTATGGTCTTTAATTCGAAAATCGCTTTTGGTTGTCTTTTGATAATATCTTCGACTTGGCGCACTATAGTTTGCAATTGTTCAAAAACTATCTATAAAGCTCATGACTCAAGTAGATATTTTCTAGAATTAACAAAACTCAAAAAAATGTTTTATAATATTATTAAACAGAAGAGTTGAAGAAGTCTATTCGACTTAGGTCTCAGAATCACCGAGCAAATTATCGTTTTTAAAAAAGTTATGGCTAAAAAACAGTTAATTCAAAATAGCTTAGTCTTCTACTTGGCTGATTTATTTCAGTAGTATATCCAATTTGTATTATAAGAACCTTCATATAAAAAACAGTTAGCAAAGTATCAAAACTATGTGTTCTTCAATGAGCCAATTGAAAGAAGTCAATTTAGCCTTTGTTATTTCACATTAGGTTCTAATGGATTTTCAATACATAGTGGGTTTGTTGATTTATTTTTTTTCTATAATCAAATTTCATATAAACAAAGCTCTTATAAATCGTGACACAAGACATCCAATCACATTCTAATATCGAACCCATAGTTCACTCGAATCTATTTGGGTAATGTGTATCGAGATGGTCTTTCGCCAACCAATGAGTCCATTAACTATAAATAGCTTTATTGTAAAGAAAAAAAAATGAAGATGCACTTAACAATAACAGACCACCATCAAAGGCCTTTTTCTTCTTAAATCTAATCACATTCTGTCATAATGTAAACACTTCTAAAGCTCCATTTATTTTTTCTCCTTTATAAACATTTTAAATGTTGATAAAATTCGACTAAGTGCCAGCCCAGGCTAGGCGGCCACTTAAGTCGGTTTTACCCATTTCAAACTGTGTAGGCGACATTTTTATTCATTTCCATCATCGTGTCTCAATTTAAAAATAAAATATCATATCCCTTGTATATTTATATATTCCTTCAATTTTAATGCCCGCTGACAAACTCTAAATAACTCAAAAATTCTACAAATACTTACTTTATGGATTTTTATTTTATTGCATCAATAAAATGTTGGCGACACAAAGAAATTAATAAACCTACTTTCAAAATAATTTATTTATTTACAAATAATTTTGCGGCGGAGGAAAAAATAATTTAATTAAAGTGTTAAATATCAATAAACGAAAAAATCTTATTCTTTGCAATTAAATATGTTTAAGAGGTTAAAAAGTTTTTAATTCAATTTTTATCTTTTATTTAACATTTTTGTGGGAGAGCGAACATATTTTTGTACTTAATGGCGAAATAAAGCTGGGGAATGAAATTGATAATAATATTCTAAAATAATCCTCCGTTTTTATGACTGCAGAAAAGGGGGCTTGGAAAATAAAATATGAAAAAAAAAAATAGTAGGAAAAGTGGATTTCATTAATAGGTGTACGACTGTACGTAATGAAATTCAATCGAATAATTATTAAGTGCCCGTACGCACGCCACATTTTACCCGGTATAGGTTTCGTTGGGTGCGAGTTCTTGTACGAGTATGTTGTATCTTCAAGTGCGTCGTCCGGTTTATCGTTTACATCAGTTTAAAAACGAATAAATTCAGCCCGGAAGAAAGTAATTGTTAAAATCATTAAATTGAGTGAAAATATGCATCGAACGAGATACCAAATGCATAAGTCTCGATTGTGTGATCGTGGATCTGGAGCGATACACATGTAGGTCCTATGTATCGAAAGTCTATTAAAAGTCTCCCCTTTTTGGTTTAATTTTATTATATTTTCTGAACCAAAACGCACTTGAATGCAGTTATCTGAGTTTGATGTTAATTTTTCAAGTTCCTTCTATCTTTTAATTACCAACGAGATGTGATAATTCTAAGCACTTAATAATTATTAAACATATATTTTTTTTTAATTTGTTTTGTTTTCAATTGAAATTTAATTGGTTTTTAAGTATTGACCTTGTTTAAAAAAAAAAAAAAAACATAAAAAGATTGCTTGGTACAGCCAGGACGGCAACTATTTTTATTTATTTTTTATGTTCAATTATAGGGATCATTTTTGTATTGAAACTTTTTTGTGTGAGGCTATAAAAAATAATCAGTATGTTACGTGTAGTTTAGAGCCATTTTTATGAATGTGATTATGAGGGTGTTTATACATATATATTTTTTTTTCAATTAAGTTTATTTGATTTCTTTGACAAGATGATGATGATCCTACGCCATAGGTCTTTGAGTTTAAAAAGTTTGTGTTGCGCAAATTAAATATTATACAATTATTGACTTTTTATTTTTATATTATTTAACAGCTTGATACTTTAGTTAAATCTGACAAATATAAAGGGTATTGTCTAAAAGGGTATAAACTATTTTATTGGAGGAAATTTAAAATAGAAAATGTGGGTTCTGAGGTGCTTCGGAACATTTCCGGTATATTTATGCAAGATGGTGACTCATCTTTCTTTTTTTGAGCCCAACTCTGAATTTTAGCTTAACATCTTTTAATAAAAACTAAACCAATATGGTTGTTAAGAAGCCAAGACCGAAGAAGAAGCCAGTGACCAAGAAGGTGGCTCCAGGCCCTCTAACCGTCAAGAAAGCCGTTGTCAAGAAAACTGCCAACCAGCATTTCGAGAAGAGGCCAAAGAACTTAGGCATTGGACAATGCATCCAACCCAAACGTGATTTGTCTCGTTTCGTCAGATGGCCCAAGTACATTCGCGTCCAGGGTCAAAAGGCCGTCCTAGAGGCGTCTGAAGGTACCTCCACCAATCAATCAGTTCACCAAGACTTTGGACAGAATCGTCTTTTGGTTTAACGAGAGCACCTGCTGATTATGACTCAATCCCACGGGAGGCCTACCTCCATCAGAGTCAGATTGGGTCCTGACCATTAACCCCGACATAGCTGAAGCCATCTCGGTCGCAAAGTTGCAGGCATGAACACACCTCTTGCTTAGGAGGCGAGGTCTATCTAACACCTCTTGAATCCAGGCACGCCTGAAAACCATATGTCTCCGCACTCGGAATAAACCAAGCCACCACGATTTTCCCACTAGGGAGCCTACCTCATAGATAGTCTGAGAAAGAGCGCACGCACGCGACAGCTGCACCTCTCTCTCTCTGAAGATAGAATAGGAGAGCTCGAAGACGTACGCTATTGCCCCAAGTCTCCTGATGGGAATATAGCTTCCGGTCGAGCTTCGCCACCATAAGGTCACTTACAGATGAAGTTTTTGCAAAACTTCCGGGCCTGTCAGCCCAAGATATACACACACCCAGCTATGATCGACGTAGAAACCATCAACCAAGAAAGTGCAACCCTCTGGTGAGTTGTTACACACTCCTTAGCGGATTCCTACTTTAAGGCCACCTTCCCCAAAACTTTGGACAAGATCACCGCTGTCAAGATGTTCGAGTTGTTGGAGACATACAGGCCTCAATCCTCTTTGTCCAAGAAGTAGCGGTTGAAGAAACTCGCCGAGTCCAAGACCAAGGGCAAGAAAGTCCAACTCAAGAAGAAGCCAACATACGTTAGGTCAGGAACCAACACTTTCACCAAGTTGGTTGAACAGAAGAAGGCCCAATTAGTAGTCATCGCTCACGATGTCGATCCCCTTGAGTTTGTTCTGTTCCTCCCAGCTTTGTGCCGCAAAATGGGTGTCCCATACTGCATTGTTAAAGGCAAGGCTCGTTTGGGATTGTTAGTGCGTCGCAAGACCTGCACAGCCCTCGCTCTAACCGGAGTCGAAGCCAATGACAAGGCTAACTTGGGCAAGATCTTGGAAGTCGTCAAAACTGGGGAGGCGGTATCTTGGGATCAAAGAGTTTGGCCCGTATCGCTAAGCTGGAACGCGCCAAGGCGATAGAATTGGCACAGAAGCAAGGATAAACAGAAAAATACTTGTTTTGTTTTTAAGCCTGAGATATCGAAATCGCTCAAAACTAATGGCGTTAAATGGCCAGTCAATCACCAAAATGTGAGTTTAAAACGACTTTATAACTTGAGCCTCTTGCATTGCAGGCAATATTTTCCAAGGTTCAATAATTTTATCATCAACGCTTTCAAAATTTGGGCGTGGTGATACATTTATGCATGGGCGAATATGAATTAAACCTCTTGGCACAATGGAAAGTGCGTTGGACTGTCATGCAGAAGGTTTTGGGTTCGATTCTCAGCCATTGCAAACAAGCTTTTCATGGGTACACGGCCAAATCCTCTAAGATTATCTTTTGTCATAAAAAATGCTGCTCATCAGTCGTCATTCCTGGTAACATGCATTCAGGAATGGTTAAGAGTTGTAAGTAACTAGGCCCTGGTTCTCTTCGAGTCAAATTTATTTATTTATGGGCGAATTTTTTAGCAGAACATAATACGTCCCTATATTTTATAAAGGATACCTAATATTAATCATATGTTATTAACAAAAAACTTAGGGTCAGGCAAAAATAATGAACATTTTTCTAAATTGAACATATGTTGAAGAGATTTGGAATTTCCAAAATTATTTATTAAAACGTCGACGGTAGTAGTGAACAAAATATTGAAAACCATGACATTAACTTTTTCTTGCGACTTATAGGTACTATAGGGCAAGTTATGCATTCGTAAAAAAATGGAACTGGCGATTTTGATCAAAGTTGACATTACGATGATAGCGAAGATTAAAAAAGTGGGTCTCGCAATTCTGTCTGTCTGTCGGTTCGACTACGGCCTAAACGGCTTGGCCGATTTTCTTTAAACTTGGTACATATCATTTTTAATTTACCCCCCCCGCACCACAAACGTTTTTTTCTCTTTTTTTTAAGACCAAAAATAACCGTACCTGCCATACGAATTTTTTTCGAAATTTTGTAAATATTTTTTTTTCTCAAAAACTGTTCGACAGATTTAAAAAAATAAAAACACAAAAAAAAAAAATTCATTTAGTTAAAGCTAGGTAATGGTTGAAAAAAATTTTCCGAAAAATGGTTATTGAGAGTACCCCCTAAAGAACCATTTTTGTTAAGGCTCCCCAAAAACCTAAATAGAAATGTGTATTCAAATTTTCAAAAAAAAAAAAAAAAAAAAATTGTTTGGATTTTAAAAAAAAAACTTTAAAATTTCAATATTTCGAAAACCCCATTCTAGATTTTTTTTAAACTTAATAAATAAAAGTTTCTTAATATAATCTACAAGATGTGAGAAAAAAAATTATTTTACCTAAAAATAAAGGTACCCACCATACAAATGTTAAAAAATTAAAAAAAAATGGTTTTCAAAAATCGTATTTTTCTGGAAAATGGCGTCTAGAATTTTGATAAAATTTTTTTTCTTTCAATCAATTTTTATGATGTTTAATTTAATAAAAAAAAATTGAAATTAAGATATTACAGCTTGTACCTACCATACCAACCATTTTTTCGAATTTTGAATTTCTCATTATCCACATAACGGATCTTAATGAAATTTTTTCTAGAAAGTTTTAAACAGATTGCATTTCAAAACTTTAAAATAAATATTTTTTGAATTTTTCAAAAAAAAAAAACTATTGCTTCTTTTTTTGAAAATTCGAAATCCCAGAAACGGCTCAATATTTTTTTGTGTAAATTTAATATTTATTCGAACAATAATAAAATCTTTAAATTGGCTTACCAAAATTTGTTCTTAAAAATCTTTTAAAAAGTTTGTATATAAAAGCTTTTTTTAAGAAACCACTACAACGACTTATAATTTTTGTCCTTGCATAAATTTATATTTTCATAGCATTCTGTTTTTGTCTCTTACTACTAAAAGAATTTTAAAAATTAATTTTATCTTTATGAACATTGTTCTCTAATAACATTCGTTTTTAAGATTCCTAGTCTATTACATAGGAGCAAGTTCGTGCGACCCAGTCCTGCATTTTATTTAAATTGCTTTCTAAATAGCTAAAAAAAAAAACCAGTGCCATCTGATTTCTTAAAGAATAAAGAATTCAGTTTTAAAAATTGTTACGGCGGGGTTTTTTTTTAAATAATTTTTAATATTTAATAATTTTAAACAATTTAGTAAAAATATTTTTAAACACAAAATTATCACACTTTTTTGAAATATCCAATTTAAAAAATAAATAAATTTCTTATGTATTTTCTTTTGAAAATTTGGTAGGCGATATTGTTAACATTGTCTAGATATTTTTTAATATTTTCTTTAAATTTGAAATTTCATTATTTTTGGTCTTAAACTAAATTTTTTTTTTATTTATTTACATAACTAAATTGCTAGTTTTACAAAAAATGTGTTAAGAAAGACAACCTACCCGCTTTGACTGTAGATGCAAAGACAGAAAGTCAGAATTGTTATGGATGAATACAGAGGCAGATAAAATTGCGAGGACCGATTCCTTATCATCTTGAAGTTTGGATTGGTCTGATACATAGGATATCTATAATAGCTTATAAGGGTTTCGGTCACGCTTGCTATATTCAATCGAGACCAAACCACGGGGATGGACAACGTGTCAATGGCTAGACTTCTTTAGGGTATATAAAGCATTTTTTCCAGCTTTCTCTCAAAGGTAAATAAAAAAGGAAAAGATGCCAAGTATGATTTGTTTCACCGATTCAATGCAGAACTTACCTTATAAAAGATTTTCCATTTAACGTTTCATTTCCTTAAATTTTAATAAAATTAACTTCGAGTGAGATATTATTGATTTTTTTGTTCATTAAGAAGGCTCATGTATTCCAATCGAATTCCCGCCGCGGTTCACTGGTTAGCTGGTTAGCGCGCATCTGAAACCTCAAATTTTCCCTTACCCTTTCGCATAAATCAGGCTGAATGTGACCAATGGCATTGATACTCGTAATCGTAATGTTGCATTTCAGGGAAGTCATGGTTTCTGGTTGGCATAACTTTGTGACTAAAGAAAACTCTCCAAAAAGAAGCATAACGGGGTCAAATTTCAGTGGCCAATTCATATCGCCTCTATGTGAAATATAGCCATGTTCGGAAATTGGTCGTGCAAAATGCTCATTGTGGCACGGAATGTGTGGAATGTATCACCGTCCTGTTTAAACCACATGTTCACTTTGGAGCATTTGATGGAATTGGATATCATAAATTGATAGCTCTTGCCGTTGACTGTGCGACGCTCTGGCCAATCGGTGTCCAAAATCCACACCAAACTTCTGTGGATGCATTGCTATTCGGTGGATCTCGTGTGGATTGTGATCGTTCAAATTTGACAATTTTAATTGTGAACCCACTGATCCTGAAATAAGGTTCGCCGCTGGACATGATTTTTAGACCGAATCGGGGTAAACTTCCAACTGCTCGAGAGTCGAGAGTCCAGTAAGCGAAATGTTGCTCGAATAGAAGACCCACTCTCACAAGACAATATAATCTTATATTGATGGTTCTCGAGAAATTAGCAAACAAATTTACTCAAGGTCCTTTCAGCACCGTGGCAGCGAATAATTAGATTATAAAGTATAAATTTAGGGAATATCTATTTAAGCTTTTAAAATAAAGTTTTCCGATGAAATCCAACATTGAATGCATGTCTGCCAAATCTCTAAGGTTGCTCCTAATACTCGTACCTTTTATAAGGCCTCTCTACTTTTTAGCTATAAATTGCTACAAAATTAACCATGTAACTTTTTTATCCTAACATCTCTTAACTTGTCTCTAATTTATTGACCTATCAAGTCACAGACAGTGTGCCTTATCGAATAAAAAAAAACATTCCTTCGAATGTCAAAGAATATTTTAACACAAACAAAACACTAAAAAGTGTCTCCTCTCCTTGTAAACTGTTTGCTGTGTGTGTTGCCTGTTTTTGTTTATAAATTGCATACTTTTATGAAATTTATTAAACATGCTACCTCACACATAACCCATCATCATCATGCGAAAATAAAATCATTACTAAATGTCATACAATAATCATTGCCAAAGGATTTATATAAATGATTATTAACTGCACAACATTCGCATATATTATTTTGTCATTGCATTCGATGGATATCGTCTCGAATCGATACTCTCGTACTCGTACATATTATAGACAATAACGTGCGCAATGTATTTAATTGTGCGCGTCAAAAAGGAAAAGATACATTATTTTACTTTGCTTGCAAAGGCGCTTGCTTACAGCTACTATAGCACAGCAGCGTACTCGTGATTCTTGGCTTAAACTTATGAATATACTCAAAGCAATAAAGATTCACCAAACTTAGATAAAAAATAAATTATTGAAACTAAAACCTAAAAACAGAATAATAATCATTTGAGAAATAAATAAAAAAAAAATAAAACTCATATAGAGATATGATATTTTTTTTAATAAAATTCACAGCACGCAAAGTGCAAGCAAAATGGAAGTGGTCGCGAACTAAGCGAGGACGTTTCGACGTACGAACACAAAATTAACACAAACCATCAGGGAAAAATGCAAAAAAAAAAAATAGTAATAATACCTGTAAGAAATTATCACAAGAGACGGGACTGCATACTGCGTGATTTGTTCTCTGCACACACCAATTTGTTGGGTTAAAGGAGTGTACTTTATGACCAAAAGGATATGTCAGCTTTTCAACGTTCCTTATAGGAGTGTATCGGTATAGGGGAAATATTGTAATGAATTTCATTATTATTACGAACAACACTTTTAATTAAAATTGCTTTGTTTTTATTCAGTTGTTAACTATAAAAACCAAAAAACAGTAGCCACATAAAACAACATGTTTTTAGGATCTTATGCGAATTCCTGTAAATTTCGAAAGGCTTAATGAAGATGTTCACGCACAGAATATGTCAGAGGGCGCAGCAAACTGTAGATTTTAGGAGTGAGTTGAAAAGTTATTCTTTTCTGGTAGGAAAAATATCAGAAATATTTAAACTTCCACCCAAGATTCACACTCTATGACCCTAACTCATTAAGGGTTTTTAAACTAACAAAGAACTGTAATCTCAAAACTGAATGAAAAAACATCGATTTTAAATAAACATAAATATATTTTGTTTATTTTTGATTTTTAACTACTCATTTTGGAAATTCTCATTTACCCTCCTGGGATCTATTTGAACCCAATGAATGAATTTCTATGCGTTTTTATGTTTTTGTTTTAATTTAAATTTTACAGCATTTTTTCTGGAAGTAATCCATACTTCTGGGATGGGGTCCACTTGCACCCACTATTGAAGGTCTAACAACAAATATATGTATTTTTTTGTAATTAGGAATTTATTTTTATATAGTCGTAAGAACAAAGGCAAACTAATTTAGTTGAAGTTGTTGAAAGTTCCTGGAGAAATTTAACGCATACACAAGGTGTTAACGGTCATTCAAAAATAGTTTTACACGATTGCTCAAACATGTTTCGGCAACATAAAAAAATAACAGAGAAAGTAATTCCTTAGAATTAATTCTATTATCAAAAACGTCTTTAACAAATAATATCTATACATTGAGTATTTCTACGACATAGAAGGATAATTAGGCAACTCACCCGACCAGTTAAGTTTTTTTAGAGCAAAACGCGTAAATCTTTTCTGTATCCTTTCGATTCTCAAAATACTGTTCTCATAATCAACAGTATTCTAAATAACGCAAAACCAAAGACATAAATAATGTCTTAAGGGTATACACATCTTTAAATACTACAAAATTTCGTTTTAAAAAACCAAGCATTGCACTACCTATAACGACAATAAAATCAATGTGATATTTGAAATCGAGTTTCGTATTAAAGATAACTCCAAGATCTTTGGTAAGTATTTTTTCCAAAAATGTATATTCAAAATTTATTTGCGAAAATGATTTTGAAGCAGTGAATATTTTACATTTCGCAAAGTTTAGTTGAAGATGATTATATTCACACCAATTAAAAAAACTTTGTATGTCCAATCTGAAACTGAAGATATGTCGGAGAATAATTTAACATCATCGGCATACATCAAACACTGACAATGTTTAAGTACTGTCGGAAGATCGTTAATAAAAATAATAAACAGAAGTGGACCTAAGTGACTTCCTTGTGGAAGCCCAGATAACACCCTTATCGAATATGAGAAGCACCCATCAATGTGAACAATTTTCTTTCAACATTCTTAACTTTTTCAAAAGTAGTCCGTGGTGAACACGATCAAATGTCTTTACAAAATCAGTATATAGATAAAACGTCAATTTGGCTTCCTTCTTCCATTTTATTAATGCAAAAATTAGTAAAAAATACTATGATTTGTACTAGTTGAACGACCTTTTACAAATCCATGTTGTTTCGACGAGACTGCATTTTAAACTGAAAAATAAAGTATCGTAGATAACTTTGAAATTGGTCTGTAATTTCTTACCAAATGTTTTAATCCACTTTTGAATATTCGATCAACAAAAGTTATCTTCCATTCCTTAAGAAAATATCCAGTTGAAATTGATTTGTTGAATATGAGCGTCAATGCCGAGCAGTTGGTCGAATACATCGACTTCACCCTTGGTGCAGTTGTAGTGGAGTACAGTATCATTGCGGACTTATTTTGATAACCGAAAGTGGCTTTCCAGAGTAATGTTGCTTCTATAGCGATAGCACTTTTTTGTTCGACTTTGGAACATAACTCACCAACGTCATTTCTTTCGAAAAACCAAAGATGGATGAGCGGACTGGGCGGACTGGGCGATACTGCATTCTGTTATTGACTCATTTTTATAAGCTCATTTTATTCATCAAAAAAAATTCTTCACTTCCATTAAGGTTTTGGCACATCTGTTTTGTTTTTCGGTAATATCCCGGGGACGGTGATTTTTTTTTTATTGAGCAACCTCTAGGCCAATTCTAGAGATGTTAAGAAATCATCAATAAGTTATTTCCACGAGTAATTCCAGTACTGGTTGGTTAGAGCCTTTAGTGAAAATGCAAAATTCCAAGTCATATTTGACAGATGTAGTTGTCATGGATTGGTGAAACTTAAGCGGCCACGGAATCCTTTCAATTGTCTATTGATTGTTGGATTTTTAGATTGAATGTAATTCGTCGAGAAGGTCTGCTTTAACTCATCCAAAAGGAATTGACCTGGATGGAGCTGTTTTCTTTTTGGCGTATCTTGGTCACGGCGACTAACTGAATTGAAATCGAAATGAAGTATTGGATGCTCCTTGGGATTGAGGTCCCACAATGTCTCCAAAACGGTTATGGCCATCTTTTAAGGCTCGAATGTATATAACAAGGCTACAAGATAGGCAGCCAAATACGTTGTACTCGACGATTGACATCTAACTTTCTACATCATCACTTACAATCATCTGAAAAAAAGATGCATGCTTTAAATTAGTAACATGTCCAATAGTTCATTAGAACCTTGAATGCGAAACAAAACCGCTACCTCTGGCTCGTTTATCAACTTTTATACACTTGGAGCAAGATAGAACTCTCTCGATGAGTCTTAGTAGCTTGGACCACCAATTTTGTCGGTTTGCTTGAAGTTTTCTAGTGGACCCTTTGTCTAAGTGAGTGAATGTGGAAAGCTCCGCATTCTCAATCCGCAAGTTTGACAATATACAGAGTTTGTCTTTAATACTACTAAAACAAAATTCGATGAAATCTGAATAAAATTTCCAATTTCACCACACAAGGTGAAGAACTTTTTAGTGCAAACATAGAACTCTCAAACAAACTGCAAGCAGATAAAATAAGAAAGAAATTGATTTGAAATCTCGAAAGTTTCCAATTTCGGTTTTGATATTTTTGTTTTAAGGATTCTAGACCTCCAAAAATCGAAAAAAAAAAAATACCTTTGCACTAAGGAATTGAAAACGGAATATTTTAGTTAATTTCTTCTCATATACCATAAGTCAATAGTAGAATGGCCCTTCCCGATAGTGATATGATTTGCTGATAAGGACATGTCGTTTTGAAAGACGGTAGATCTAAACCTTCTCATTCAAATATGAAATCTTTTGATACGAGTGAACTAGTGGTGAATAGTTCCAATCAATGGTGAAAAGTTCCCATAATATTTGTCAAGTTTTGTTTGGCTTGCTTGATGGTTTTCACTTTTTCCATTTTAACGAAAACGGCAGGAGACTATACAAAATGGCTGCCACAACGAAATTATGCGATCACCACCTTCCGCCAGTTCTTTCTAGTTTCCCTGCGAATACCCCGATTTCTGATAGTTGATTTACAACTTCGTCAAAAAATGGGTTGCTTCTTAAGTTCATAATCATTCATAATCGAAAATGACTTCTTTGTTTTTCAAAACTTTCTCCACGAAGATCAATACACTTTTGGATGCTTTTGAACCAATTTTCGAAGCACTATTTTCACTCTGATAACACGCACACAGGCTTGGTTGAGAGTTGTAAGTCACTAGGTCCTAGTTCACTTCGAGCCGTTCAACCACCAAATTTATTTATTTATTTTCACTCTGACTGAGGTACCTTCCAAAACATGCGTTTTGAAAGTGTCAGTCACTTCTTCAGGCATCGAAAAATGGTGCATTTTTTGGTTTGTTCTGTGGGAATAAGAAAAATTTATTGGGTGCCAAATCCGAAGTGTACGGCGGAAGACGCATAAATTCGATGTTTTGAATGCTTAAAAATGCAGTTTTGTGAGCGGATGTTTAAGAGCTTGCAATAGAGTGGTAAGAAATAATTCTTCTGAAATTGGTTTCTCCATTAGTTTTTGGGTTCATAATGTCTAGATCGATGAGCACGAGCACCGCGCGATTGCGAATGCGACATTTCTTGACGCAATTTTCGGAATCCAACGAAAGGCAATATTTTTGTCGGCAAAATCTTCCTGATGCATTGAATGTATGCGAGTGGAAATAACGCCTAACCATCTCGCAATATGTCCAATGGCGATATTGTAACATCAGTTCACGCACAGCAGCGATTTTGGGCGATATTTGGCGATCTTCACGAGATTCGTCTTGTGACGATTAACGAACACGAATCAATTTGGAAAACCAGCGAAACACGATAGCTTGGGGTAATACTTTAGTATCAATAGTCGAAGCGAGTTGATCGGCACTCTTTTGTTGGTTAAATCCACTTCGAAAATCATAGAAATATCATTTCACGAAAGCGTTCTCGATTCAATTCCGTTTTTTGACCAATTTTCCTTCCAAATAACTGTCAACAACTGAAATAGCAAGCGCATGACAAAAAGTTTTGACCGAGATAACCTTTACATTTCAAGAAAAGTATTTCCCTTGTTTGAACACTGACAACCTTGGGATTTGACTACCTTTCTGCAGACAACAAAATAAAGACTTTGTTAATGCAAATGTTGGTAAAAAGTACACGAAACATTGCAAAATAATTTAAAAAAATTGAGATCCATTGATTTTTGAACTCACCAATCCGCTTGGTTCTTCTATAAATATTTATATTTTTATTGCAAACAAATTTGAACTTAAACATAACCGCAAAATGTTGATGTAGTTCAAACGCAAAAATATCCATCACCACCAAAATAGCCCCGATAGGTAGGCGAGGTACTTGTATAGTACAAATACAAACATCAAAGAGGTGTGAGCCGATACACCTTGCCAACATGCCAACAAACCAAAATGTACTCGTATTAATGAATTCCTCATATCATTCTATACTAAGGCAAGGCTTTGGTTGTAAACTCTTCGACGACGTCAAAATTCATAAACGAAAAAGAACAAATTCCTTAAGTGCTTTTTTCTACACCTTCTATAAAAAAACAGCAATGTCTCGCCTCTATCCAAACCAAAACTCATTATTATTACGAGTAATATTTTCTGTCTTTTCGAGACTTAAATTAAAACAAAACATAAAAATGTTGTTGTATATCGTTTCCAATTAAAGAACAATTTAAATAAAAGTTAAAAAAAAAAATTAATTGGACATTCATGCGCGATTAGATGGAGCGAAATTAAAAAATCGTTACATTGCGGACGTTTTGAACGAGTCGCGCATACAATTATTAGACCGCCATCAGACTTTAGGTAGCTATGTCAAGTCAGACTTTATCGCTAGCTATTTCTACACTCTTATGGATGGATTATACAAGCTGTCAAAAAATTGTCCACCATTGGGATTGTGTTTTCTGAGAGTTTGTTGTTTCTGACTTGTTGAGAGACTTCTCATACATTTGGAATTCTTTGGCATTTCTTCTACACACACCAAGGCTTAACGACGACAAATTTATGTATAGGTACAATATGAGAAGAAAGTATGTAGATGGAGACAAGCGAGCGTGTCTGGAGACGGTTCGGTTGGTATGGTAAGTTTTGGGCCTGACAGTCTTCGGGCATTGTGTCTCCTATGGTCGTCTGTCTGCAAACTCTGAAGGTCTGCTCTGTGAGCTGCCTTGTACGTCCGTCTGACCGGAGATACGTGCATTTCATATCGAAGACACTCATAATTCTTAGCGTACTCATAATTTTCTCCATCCAAGCGATATCTTAGCAAGGTGAGGGAGGTTGTTGTGTCGGAGTTGGCTTGGGAGCAGACGGATTTTTTTTTTTATTTTTGCAACATAGGCTCTATTCTGACTCTGTATGGAATCCATAAATCTAAGTGTGATTAGAAAATTAAATGAGCCTCAGCCGCCGCGGCCGTGCATGGCTGCCCTTTTTTTCCACAAAATCACAACAAAAAAGTTAAGAAATTAAAAAAAAAAAAAAAAAAAAAATCGCAGCAAATTACCAACCTCGTTAAACATTAACAAGCTGTCATCGTTTGTCTAAACAGTAATTTTCATGTCCTTCCAAAAGACAGAATGTCGACATCTATCGTTTGGTTTCTCTCTCGGTGCTCAGAGTCAGCGGTAGCGGCAGCGGCAGCGTCAGCGTCAGCATTGGTGCACTACACTCACTCGTAGTGATGCGTCTTCGGGACTAAAAATATCCTCCCAAGCATTATGACTGTAGCACATGTTCTGCATATTAGTTCAGGGATTGCACATCACCAAATAGAAATAGTGTGCGCAGCCGAATAACCAACGACAGCAACACATTCGACAATATGACTATGACGATGACGACAAGAATAGAAGAGAGATTTTTAGCTTTTTCTTGTATCTAAAGTATTTTTTTTGAAGTCTCCCATACACGTAGTTGAAGTTTTTTTTTTTTTTTTTTCGTTTGTTTTTCAAGTGAACGCAAAATGTTTTAAATGATTTTTTTTTGTCGATTTTTTTGTTTCAAACATTAGAATGAATTTTATGCAGACAACGTTCGAATGTTTAGTTGTGAATCCTAATGGTGTCTGGGCTGTGTTTGGCTGGGATACTTTTTATAAAAATATTGTACATTCTCCACGAAAGTATCTATATACTTTATGGCCGTACAAAGTCGTTTGGGAATATTGAGATTTTATTTCGTCGCAATATATTAGAAGCCCAAGCTGATTATACAAGCTTGATGTGTTTTTTTTTTTTTTCATTTGACCAATCGTTATACCTTAGGTAAATTGGACACACCGCTTTGGATATTATACGGATATGATGGCGAAGGTGATGGCAGGAGGGAATTCACGAATTACGCGAGAGAATCACCATTATAATGTGGTATTTTACAAAATATTATTGTGAAATGAATTTTGAATATCAATTTTGATAAAAAGCGCTTCTTATAAAATATTGATTATTATTATTAGAATGATGACATGTGTGGAGTGTGGGAAGATATTTTTTTTTTTTCGTTTAAATTTTTTTTTGTTTGAAACGTTAACGACTTTGTTCACAAGACGCCATTTGAGTTGGTATATACGAGTACAAGGTTTTTTGATGATTTGCTTTATGGGTGGGTATAGTTTGTCAAATTTTCAAAGTTGACATTGAGTCATTGACTGAATGTGAGATTTGTTTTTTTTTTTTCTCGATAGCTTTGGAGAATACCTAATTGGTTTGTGTGCTATTTTTATACTCATACCACTGAGATGATGGCGAGGAATATTTGTAAAAGCTGGGCTGTAACTATGCTCCGTAACTGGTACTGATATTAAACTTGATTTTAAATACATAGGAGCAAATGGAAATTCGTAAAATTTGAAGGATGTAGGCCTACAAAAAGGATTATTGAAATAATAATTAAATAATTCGAAAAGAAAGACAGTACTGGGATCGATTTTCAAATTGTCATTTTTAGTTCGTTCCGTTTTGTATTTAATACTAGCAGTCCCAGGCCCGCGTTGCTTGGCAAAGTTTTGCAGTAGACAAAAACAACTTAAAGTATAAGAAGTAGAATATGCAATCCTGTATCGCAAGTAAAGCTGTGTAAATCGTTCATTTCAAATGATCAAATCATTCAACAATCGATTACGAAAATGATTCGATCATTTCAATCGATCGATCATTTTCATTTCACTCAAATGATTCAATACTGTTCCGATTCGATTTCCATTTCGAATTTCGATGATAAATTGCCAAATGACATCAAATGATGGCTACTATGTCCATGAATTAAAAAGCCTCAAAAAATTCAAGAAAAAGAGATTTGATTTGTTGCTCCGGAAGAAAGCAATTTTAGGGATTTCGGCTGACATTTGGTACGAAATACTCTTTGTACATCATAACTGAACTCGTCCTCAAGTTGTCAAGTCGTAAACTGTCTAATTCCATCAAAAGATGGCTACGATGTCGATGTATTAAGAAACGTCCAAAAATGCCAAAAAAAAAGAGATTTTATGTTTTGCTCCTGAAAAGAGCAATTTTAGAACTAATAGTTACTGAATGAGTGGATACTGTCAAATAAATTAACTTTTTGCTACTATCGCGTTGATAATTTTTATTCGATAATTCCCATTACTAGTGAATATTCAACGAGCAAGGTACGTGCTGGGTTCAATTCCCACAGTAAACATATGTACCTCAAATAAGATTGTTTAACTCAACAATTGTTTTTGCGGCCTACAACATCAACAACCAACAACACATTGATTGAATCGGAACAAACCAAATCGAGTAAATCATGGTTAATCGAGTTGACTGATATCGAAAATCGAGACTCATTTAAATGATGGAGTTTGAAATAGAAAATCGAGAATTATCTAAATGATTGAGATCGATTAAAATGAAAATTTGTGATTTCGATCATCAATACTTTTCGATGATCGGATCAAAAAAATCGAATCGATCCTGATTGACACAGCTCTAATCGTAAGTAATCGAAGATGTCTTTAAATATCCTTTATCCTAATCCTAATACTATCTCGTAGTTACAAGAAAGTTAGAAAAAGTCGGAACAATAATAATTTTTTTCTATGATATGTATTTTTGTCATTTCTAGAAAAATTTAAGAAATTTGTATATCTTCAAAAACCTATGGTTTCTTGACGAGCTAAAATAAAATTTCGAATTCAGGCAATCAAACAAAAATGCTCTGTACCAAATTTATAGCATGTTGTTCAACCTATTTGGGCTTTTGCTTGATATACAAATTGACGAACGATATGATGAAAACCACTTTATTGGATCTCTCCATCATTGAAGTGTTAAGTTTTATTAAAACCTCGATTTTATCTCTGTTGTACTGAATTTCATCAATACCTCTGTTTTCTCTAAAAGTGATTATAGACAGCGAAGCAAATATTTTCACTTAAACACACAGTTACATGAATCCATTTATACTTGACAGCGTAACAGTTCTATGCGACGAATTCTTTTTCGCACTCACACAGTCGTAAGAGTTCTTCAAGATCTGGAAATGAACAAACCCGCTGCTGGTACAGATTGTATACTTCCTTTACTTCTGAAGAGGTGTTCTTTAACAACCGTGGCCAACCCATTGCGAAGCTTTTCCATTTGTCCTACTCCTTGGATTTCTTTCCAAATAAATGGAAAACGGCATTAGCCGGTCCCTAAAAAAGGCGAATCTTCCTTCCACTTCAATTAGCAACCAAATTAACTAGCTTTTTTTCTTTCCAACCTCATGGAAATTCTGGTCAACAATCAGCTTAATAAAAATATCTCTAAGAACAAAAAATCTTTAATGACCGGCAGTACGGCTTTCCTAGCTTCTTCCACTGTTGATCTGATGTAATATCTCTCTGAAAAGTGGAAATAATTCTGACAACATTTTAGAGAAACAATTGTAATTGAACTTGATGTTTCCAAACCGTTTGATAGAATTTGGCACGAAGGTCTTTTATAGAAAATGCGTCTATTTGGTATTGATGAGTTGTTCTGCTTCTAAATCTGATATTCATTAAATAAATGTTGGTGTTCCCCAAGGCTCCGTTTTGTCAACAACACTATTCCTTTACTTGATAAAGAATCTCTTGTCTGAAACTTCGAATATATTTCATTGTTTTACTGCGGTTTTCCAGGAATGGCACTTGGTTCAAATAATCGAAAATCTTTCTATAGTCGGTATGAGCGTAAGTGACTATCTCTTATAAAATAATCATACCTGCGACCGACGTAGGCACAAACGTAGCGAAAATTTTTAGTTCTTCTTAAAAAATTTAATAAACTTGTTTCCCTTTCTTATTAAGCATAAATTCGCCCAAAACTCTAATATCTGTGAATCTGTTGAAAAGAATTGGTAACAGAGGCTTAAAACTTATAGAAGCCTATGGGAAAAATTTTGTTTTTCTTTAATATTGCCGTAAAGTTTCCTGTCTTTCATGGTATCATCGGTTTTTTTAGGAAAAATGTTCAATTGAAAAAGCTAGTTGCATTCCTCTCATCAAACGATTATTCCCGTCCTGCTAGGAATGGGCATCAGTTACCCTTGAACCTATCTGTGCAGCTACTGTTAAACATAGAGGTTCGTTCTTCAGCCGCACTGCATGAATGTAGAAAACTTTTTAATTCTCGATTTTTCATTTTCATTGTGATGCATAGCTTTCAAGTCCAATGTGCTTCAACATGTTCTATTAAATATTATTATTTGAGTAGTGCGCTGGTACTTAAATTGAGTGGTTAGAAACCGGAGAAAAAGACCAGATAATCCAACTCACTACGACATTTATGATAAAAATAAAATAACATAACAATGAATATAAAATTGTTTTATACACTTTTATATAAGTCATTTTTTATTGGTTCAAAAATTTTACGCAGTATAAGCAGCGCAGTAAACAACAACAAAGGAATAGTGCGTATAAACTAGGCAGTAATAAGAGTGCACATAATAGTGCTGATAAAGTTTTAGAGCATCTGGATCGCAGTGACACTCAAATTGGTTGCAAAAGTTTTATTTTTCGTGAGGTTGGCAGGATTTCATTATTCGAGAATGTGTGCGGTGATATTTGTTCATTTTATGGTAAATTTTCACAAGAGCAAAAATTATGTGGTTTGAAATATTAATTTACGATTAGACGGTAAACGTTAATAGTCAATGGTCAAAATGTTGCCTCTTAATGCGTGTGCATGTTTCCTATCTATCACGTGAGGATGGCTGCGATGCCAAACGATTAAAAAGTACATGTAAATAATTTTTTTCTAACACCGAGCCTTTATTTGACTTTGTGTACATACATGCTATTAAGATTTGATTTTATTAATATTAATAACAAATGGCAATTGTTTGACAACAAATTTGTCAGTGATTTTAATTTATCATAAACCACATCTTTACGTTTTATTCATACAAAAACGTATACTTTTCCAACGCATCCCTTAGCTTATTCAAGAGTGGATTGTTTATCCGTATGTATAATATGTACATATATATTTCATTTTTAGTTTTTGTTTCCTTTTACTTTGTCCACTTAATGAGTCTGAAATATCTACTAAATTATGATGATTTGTTAAAAGAAACTCAGAAATTATGCGAGCCCTTTTCTGTTTTGGATCTTTATTCATTTCAATTTGTATTATTTTTGTAAGAAATTACATATTTATTTTACTTTTTTTCCAAATCAGCTGATTTTGACACGGGTATAAAGCATACCCTTAAGGCAAAGCATAACTTTAAAATTTAGTAAAAGTGTATATGCAGTCAAAAAAGCATTTTATTGTTGCACTATGTATAGATTACCAAAAAAATACGCCTATAGAATTAATTTCTCTTCCTTCCGTTCAGAAAGTGTATGCTTGACAGATAGCGAACGAACTGTATTTTGACGTTTATAATAAATGCGTTCTAAATGTCATTCAAAAGAATTAACATTATGCACATTTTCAGAAGCATTTTCTAATTAAATTCAAATTTTGCGGATTTTGTAGAGTTTTTAATCCATTTACATCTTACTATAATTTTGATGCAAATTGACAGTTTTTAGTTTGACAGATGGAAGACCAAATATATTTTGATGTATTTCCATGCAAATCACATAATTCGATTGTTGTATTAAGCATTCTACGAAAAACACTCAGACTTACATATATTAAGAAATAGAATAGAGGGTCTTAAGCAATTATGCGGTTTTTTTTTATAATCTACACGTGCTCAAGCGATTATGATTACCCTTTAAATGTTTGAACACAGCGCGGGCGTGAAGTTAAGGAAGAGAAAGAAGGATAGGAAAGATGTGTGGCACGATGTTCTGAGACTGAAGGTTGTTGTCTCAGATATTTTATCTCCAGGGATGGCGGCTGAACTAAAACGGAGAATACCGTGTCTTATTTCTATGTCGCTTATAATTCACATTATTTTATTCGTGTTCATCCTTGATGGGCGTACTAGTTCAACTCAATTACATGTTGTTAGTGTTATGCCTGAGCAACATGTAATGAGTAAACCAGCAACCCATTGATGACAATTTTAGAAGGTTTTTAATGGAATTAAAATGACATAGACGACGGCAGGGATCGAACCTGTGATCATGAGGTTGACAGGCGAGCACACATCCATCGCGCCACTGCCACCCCCACCCTAGATATCTCTTCAAATTCTTAAAGTGGAGGTTAATGGGCATTTTTTATGGGTACTAGCTTTTGCGACAAAGTGACTAATCTTTCAAGTGGATCTCTTGAGAAAAGTCACTTCTCATCTAAGCCGGTCGGATTCGGCATAATATTGTAGGTCCTCCGATCTATTTGTTTTCTTTTTTTGTGGCGTCTTAATTTTTTTTCCATTAAGTCGATAAAGTGATATCGCCACGAATGATACCATTCGTGCCCGATTTATGGCATTTCTCTTCACTATTTCCAGAACTTCCGTCGCTAAGTTCTAATATTTTTGGCGGATATTCTTTTTGTAGGCTTTAAAGTCTGAGGCTTGTTGACATAGACCCGTGACTTCAAAAATAAAAACCTAAAAACCCCAAAGAAGAAGTCTGGAATGGTTAGATCCAGAGCCAATTCATATCGTCAAAACGAGAGATTTGACGTCCCGGAAATGCAGCTCTCAGAATTTCCATTCCATCCATCTAGTTTTAACAAAATAATTTCCAGTCCCAATTTATCCAACTGTGGAAGGAAAAAGTCGTTGAACATGGGTCTGTAGCGCTCTCCGTCAACAGTAGTCGTTTGGGTAGCAGATTAAAAAAAAAAAATTAGGACTGATAACGCTTCCAGCATAAACAGCAAACCATGTAGTAACTTTAAGCGGGTGTAATGGTTCTTCGTTGGTTATAGCCGTATTTCGAGTGCCCCAGAAGTGACAAATTTGCTTATTGACTTATCCACAGAGATGGAAATTGACATCGTCACTCATGATGATTTTCGATAAAAAGTTGTCACTCTTTTCGTCAAGATTCAGGATAGGTTGAGCGAATGTAACACTTGCTTGGCGGCCAATAGCTAACAACTGATGCACTCTCCGTACTTTGTAAGGGAACAATATCTCCAATTCTTTCACCAACATTCTCTGTAAGGACCGCCGCGCCCATTGATGTCCAATTGCGTGCCTCGTCTTCTGGTCGATACTCTGCTGTCCTCTTCGAAACCTGCGATTTTCTCAATAGAATGGCTCCTCAAGGACCGACCGATCTTCTAGGCGAGCGGTTTATCGTCTTAGGTTCTGCTCAGTTAGTGCCGGACAAACAGGAAATCTGGCACGAAATTCCTGCTGCGCCAACACCTTCGACGAATTATTCCGCAAAAATATCGAAACAATCATTCCGAGCTCATTATGAGTATAGTAATTCATTCCCCACGTCAATTGAATTTTTGGTCTGCTTACATCCCAAATGCCTAAGTAGAATTGACACTTGACGCCATTTGTAAAAATTACCATATAGCATCTTTCGATTAAGATGACAACTGCTTTTCCGCCACCTTGTACAAACTGAAGTATATCTGAGAAGTATAATAGATCTAAAGGTCGCAGTCCACTTAAACCCCAAAATTGTTGGAGGCTGAAAGGTGCTTATAGGCAGGGAAAAATATGTTGTAAATTATTAAAATTCTATCAATCAACCAGCTATTTCAAGGATTTAAAAGCTTCTAAGCGAAATATAAATAATTTTCCTCCGAACCCTGCACTCCAATATATTCAAATGTATGCCCTTAATACATCCATTTATATGTCCTTAAAAATCACCCACCCAAAATCAATTTAATTAGCTAATAAAATGCCAAAAATTTGTCACAAAAACAAAAGGAATTCAATCGTTAGTGCTCTCGATGGTTGTGTATGCCTTAATTTGCTTCGTCCTTCATGAGTCAAATATTGCGAAATAACATGCAAGGGCCATGTGACGCGCACATTCTAATCTAGAAAAATTAAGCGTGTCAAAAGCTCATTTCACTTCCATCGCTCCTTTTTTTATCTAATAGCTGTTGTCTTTTTCCTTATACCTACCGCGGCGCGGCGCGCCAATAGAACAAGGATATTTAATATTTAATAAAATATCTAAAATAAGGACTTAATCTTGACTGTTAGAAAGGGTGGCAGAAAAGATACTAAGATAGATAGATAGACAGATCCTAATACATGGATAGTATGTCAAGAAAAAGGATATACAGAAGCAGAGAAAAAAAAATTCCACTTTACTTCAATTAAAGGACTTATTACATTCTGTGTAGGTATATCACACTATGTAGGATTTAAGATACTATATAGTATAGATACTTCTGTTTCTTTTCTCTAAAGATACTTAAGATAGATACACATAATGAAAAACACGCCATTTGTGCACTCTCTAGGTGTCATAAATCACCAGGACAAATTTAATTACTGAAAAAGGATGTCGTCTCGTTTCTCTAACGCTTTCTGTTTTGTCGTCGTTTGTTATAAAAGATATAAGACAACCTAAGCTCTTACTTGTTCGGTATCTAAAACCATAGTATATACCCGAAGTCACCAAGGAGTCTCCCCGTGGGGCGGCGCATAAGATGACTATGAAAATGAGAAACAAAGGTAGGTACTTGCCACCTGCCACAAAAATATAGGGTGAGAGGTAAAATAATTTTGTATTGTTAAATCGGATGAGTATCTTATTTTAAGTAAATTAAGCAGAAGGACCTTTATGCAAAAATAAAACAAGCCAACAGAACACACACAAAAAAAAATGTGGGTGTAATTCGAAACTTTAAACCCGCAAAAGGAGCAAAAAGTGATCTCGTGCGCACGCGGATAAAGATCGTTTTACTTTGAGCATAGTGGCGGCAGCGGTGTCGGCTTTGCAACTTTTTCAAAACCTTATCGAATTTCGAATGGAATTTTTTTTTTGCTGTTTTTATTCATAAACCCTTTTTTGTTTTGTAACTTTTACCGAACTTAAGGTGTACCTATTTACACTTGCCGCCTTGGGATATACAGCAGAGAGTGTATCTATGGTTTGGTGATTTTATCCTTTATGGTGCCACATCATCTAAGAATGTGCCCGGAACATAATTTGTTTCACTTCGGTAGCACTTTAATGTTTTTTTTACATTTTTGTTTTAGGATAGTTCCACTTCTTGTGTTGTATACTTCGTTTTATGGGCAATCGCTTTATTTTAATGACCTCGCTCAAAACTCAACAACCTGGGGGCTAAGCGGTTTAGTATAGGTATATAGATTTTATTGCTTTGGTCTGCGGTAGATAGATTCTTCTAATCATTTTACGAGCATTTTGTTGTTGTCCGTGTGTTTCTGTGAGGAGTGATGTGATGGTCACGGTTGAAGCGTTTTATTTGATTTAACTTACCTTCATGGGTTTATTACTTAGGTGAATATTAACCTTCAGCGTTTTCCCATCATCGTATTTGGGTGGACTTTTGGAGTGGGTGTTGGTTATATTAGCATTTTTTAGCTTGGGACTTTGAGTTAAGGTTTTTAAAACAACAAAATAAGTTGTCATTGCGAGACAAAAATTAGTACCAACAGACTTGACGTCTTTTATGATGAAGGAACATTTAGCTTGTTAAAAGTCCAAACATGTCATTAAAATTGAGAAATTCACTGTTGGAAACGTGATATTTTTTTGAAGTTTATTTTTACTACTATTTCCGGCCATTAAATATTTGGTTGGATAGACATGAGTACTACGTACATAAGTAGTAGGTACTATTTACCTAATGTGATTTTTAACGTATTGATTTTTGGAGAATTTTGATTTGATTGGTTTTTCTATTTTATAGAAAATGTTTTATTTCATTTAATAGATATTCCAAATAATAATATATCGACCTAGTGAACAAAAATTCCACAAAAAAAAAAAAAAATTGTTTCTCCATGAATAGCTTCTGATTCTTAACCAATTGTCAACTGCCTTATCAAGGACATATGACAAAAAAAAAAAAAAATTTGCCGTTTAGTCAGCTAAAAAGTTGCGGCTAGAATTCATGCTAACGTATAGACCTTATAATTTTTGGAGGATATGAAGAACTTTCATGTCGAAGTTCCGTAATTACCGCATCAGTTTTCGAGTAATATGTGACTGAATTATGTGAGTTTGCCATTACTGCTTACGTCATCGAGCAATCGAATACACTAATTTGACATTTTCATTCGATCACTGATGGGACTCACTCCCTCGGTCACTGAAGGGGTAATTTGGCTCCTGAGTGCCGGAGTCGAGACGATTACACCTAAAACCTTTTTCTAGAGGCTTGACTCTTGCTAAGAATTAACAAATCTTCCGAGAGTGTTTCTTGTCATGACAAGCCGAAAAAAAAATTATAAAAAATGCTAATCTGCTGGAAAAATCCTAGTTAACATTTTGAAACACCATTATCTGCAATTTTGAATCAAAACAGTACTATTTCAAAAGTCCATTGCGAAGTCGTGTGCGAAAAAAAATAAAATACACAACTGGATCGCACGAACTTGTTCCTTCGTTAAACAGACTTAAAATTTAAAAAAATAGATGTTATTAGTGAAAAAATGCTCAGAAGCACAAAATTTGTTTTTTTAAAAGTCTAAAACATTTTTTTAGTAAAGGGTTTTTCAATTAGAGCGGGTAGATTCTGACGGCCTGTGGCGGACATTTTGTTTGGATGACATCTATCAAATCTGTTGTGTATTATTACTTAACTGATACCAAATGACCAGGGCAAGTGATTACGATTTCAAAACTCGTCCAAAAGATAAGACTTTGTTATCAAAATGAGTGTTGGTTAGTGCAAATTTTGAGTTCATTGCGCCCATTTTACGGTCGACGTGGTGGCTCTTCTCAGTCGACTTTTCAACGTCTGGTGATCAAGTTTGACATTCGGACGTCAAAGAAACGCACGATCGGCCAAGAATCTAGCTGCGGTTCGTTAAACTTTTCGGGTGAACCCCCGCCGCCGCCGTGCGCAAGAAGTCGACCATTCGCAGACTTAAACTTGACGAATTTTTCTAAGTGACTTGAACCCGTACAATATCCAACTGACCCAGGACCTCAAAGTTCATGGCAATAGACAACCCCAATTTTGGCCCAAAAATCATGTTTAGCTACGAGGCGCATTTGTGGATGAATGGCTGTGTTAACAAGCAAAATCGCCGTATAGAAGACGATATCAAATACAAATACAAATACCAACGACCTTTTTATGGAAGACATTACAACCTCAAAAATGTACCGTTTGGTGTGGATTTTGAGCCGGAGGTGTCATTGGTCCGTTTTTGTTTTTCGTAAACGACGTTGGTGAGGCGGTCACCGTCAACAGAACGATGATAACCAACTTCTTATGGCTCAAGTTGAACCATATGGATGGACTAAGACTACAGTTGGGACCAGCAGAATGGCGCCACTTGTCACACAGAGGACGCCACGATTGATATTCTTCATGAATGATCTGAGGGAAATGTTACCTCTCGCTGAGGGACGTGAATTTGCCATCAAGGGTATGCCATTTCACCATGCTATACTTTTTCTTTTGAAGTTTCTTACAATCGCAGGATTATGCGTATAAACCACAGTGTACCGATGCCCATAAGGTGAACATAACACAGTTGGTCGCTCAAATTCAGCCGGATCTATACGGAAGAATCATTGAAAATTGGGCCACTCGAATCAGTGCCACCATAAGAGGTCGAGGCGAGCATGATATTAAACATTACGTAACGGCACACATAAGCCTATATCGAAATTCGAAAAAAAAAAAATGACGAAAATTTCGCTTTTTTCCCCACTAACTCCTGAACTGAAAGCGATATCCAAAGCTGTAATATTTTTAAACAAATAATTATTTACTTATTTCAATTCAAAATAAATAAATTTGAGGCACAACAGCCACGTAGAGGACCAGATCCTTGTAACTTCCAAGTCTCAGCCATTCCTGCATTCGTTTTCTTAGGTTGCAGCCAGCTGGTAATCGAACACAGACCTCCAGGGCACTATCGATTAGAACAAAAAAAAGTACCAACAAAAAATACCATTACCTACTTTCGAAATTTTGCCAAAAGCCAAGAAAACTACTTTTTGGAAAACTGTTCAAAAATAATTTATTCTGACTTAATAAACATCAAAGTTACCAAAAAAAAGTCCTGGACATGTTCGTCCACACGAGCGACTTGTTAAAAGATATTCCGAATTCAAAAACTGAACGTTTAATATCATTTCATTTGTTATAGAAAATAAAATGCACGACTGGGTCGCATGAACTTGCTCCTATGTAAAAGGATAAAAATTTCAAAAATGCATGTTATTAGAGAAACTGTTCAAAAGCATAGAATTCATTTTTTAAATGAGTAACAAAAACTTCTTTAGCAGTTAAAGGTAAGAATAGGATGCCATGTGATTGAAGCAAATATAGATTTATGCAAGAACAAAAATGATATGTCTTTGTAGTGGTTTCTTAAAAAATAAGGTTTTATATAAGAACATTTTAAAAAATTTTTAAGAAAAACTGTTAGTACGCCATTTGAAGTTTTTATTATTGTTTGAATAAAAATTAAATTTACAAAAAAAAGTATTGAGCCGTTTTCGAGATATTGAATTTTCAAAAAAATATTTTTCTTAAAGTTTTGAAATGCAATGTTTTTTTAAAGTTTTTAGAAGCTTATCTCCACGAAAATTCATTAAAATCCGTTGTGCATTGTGCTGATAATGAGAAATTCAAAATTTAAAAAAATCGTTCTATGGTAGGTACAGCCAGTAGTATCTTGTTTTCAAAAGTTTTTTTTATTAAATTACAAATATTAAAAAATAATAGAGAGAAAAAAAATTTAAGCAAAATTCTCGGAACTGTTTTCGAGAAAAATACGATTTTCGAAAACCATTTTTTAACATTTGTATGGAGGGTACCGTTATTTTTAGGTAAAATGAATTTCTTTTTCTCATATCTTGTAGATTATTTTTCCAAACTTTTATTTCTCAAGTTTTGAAAAAATCGAGCGTGGGGTTTTCGAAATATTGTGTTTTCAAAAAAAGATTTTGAAAGTTTTTTTAAAAATCCAAAAAAAATTTTTCGGAAAATATGAAAACATTATAATATTCAAACTGCTGGGAACCTTAAGCATAAAAAAAATGATCAAAATCGGTAGTACCGTTTTTTGAGAAAATCAAAAACAAAAAAAATGGTCCCAAGGGGGGTACCAAAACTACTCATTTTTTGAAAATTTTTTTTCAACCATTTCCTACGTTAAACTAAGTTAAATTTTTTTTTAAAAAATCGTTGGGACAGTTTTTGAGAAAAAAAAAATATTTATAAAATTTCGAAAAAAAATCGTATGGCAGGTACCGTTATTTTTGGTCTTAAAAATTCAAATCAAAAAACATCCGGCTGTAAAAAATTAAAACCCATATCTACCATGTTTGAAGAAAATCGGCCGAGCCGTTTAGCTGTAGATAATCGAACAGACAGACAGACAGAATTGCGAGACCCACTTTTTTGGTCTTCGCTATCATCGTAATGTCAACTTTGATCAAAATCTCGAGTTGGATTTTTTAGTTGGATTCATTGAAAGAATCGCGAATCATCTAAATGATTGAGATCGATTAAAATGATTGATTTCGATCATCAATACTTTTCGATGATCGGATCAAAAAAATCGAATCGATCCTGATTGACACAGCTCTAGCTCAGAGTCCGAGCATGTTCTGAACATCCTCTGAACTAAGCGTGCACTGAATTATATTTGAAATACACTTGAACACTTAGCTGTCACTTTATTTTAATTTCCAACTGTCAAATGCTTGTGTTAAACATTTAATTCTGTCAGCCGTATTAATAAAAAACGCTTATTCCACCTATATTCCATGGTTTTGCTAAACCATGGAATAGGAGTTAAGCCATGGCTTAAATATTTACATTAATAAAAACAAAATGTTCCCGGAATAATAAAATGACGTTTATCAAAAATCCTTTTAGGAAAATCTTCTACAAAAGTAAGCAATCTCTTTTTTATATTCTGTGGCTACCTAAATTGATTGTCAATTGCTTGTGTCTGACTGTGGACATTTCTATTTCTTATTCCTTCGCTAAACCACCTACTTCGGTGGTTTAACTTTATCATAATTAGTAAACGTCACTTAACAGAAAATTTGTTTTATTAATGAAATTTCGCACTTTGTCCAGGACTTAACGATAAACCTCCACTAAACCATCTTTATTAATATGGTTGTGTCCGTTCAGTTATTTTATTCTGAGCTCAAAGCGCACTCTGAACACGCTCCGAACACGCTCTGAACATTCTCAGAACGAGAAAAGAAACACATATTCGAAACTCTGAACTACAAAGAAACACACACTTTATTTTTTGACAACTCAGGCTCTTCTCTGAGCTCTATTCACACGAGAGCGACGAACATTCGTCCATTTTGACTTTTCGTTCACATATCATTTTATTATTGGCTTCGAATTGCATTTAAATCGACACGAGTGAACGATCCATTCGTTGTAATTTGGAGCGTATGTGTACAACGCGAATAGACTTTGACAGTTCGTAACAATCAGATTAGAATTCGTGACGAACAATTAAGTTTTTCAAATTTCTCTTATTTAAGCAACTAAAAACTAAAAATTTTAGTATAATATCACTAATTTCAATTTTCATTTTGTCTTTTTTAACTTTCATTTGTTCTTTTTTCCGTCGCTTGTTGGTCGCTCTCATGTGAATAGCTCTTTAAACTTACGAAAAATCTTAAATTTACTTTTGTTTAAATAAGAAAGATATTATTCTAATCTAAACATGCTTATAATTTATGAATTTCATTTATGTATTTTGAAATGTAAGTTTCGAAAAAATTCTAATAAAAAAATATTATTTTAATAATTTTAGCGGCCTCCTAGTTCATCCCTGTCATACGGCGGCGCTATGAACGATGACGCTAGATCGCCGGGCGCTGGTAGTACACCTGGACCATTATCACAACAGGCACCTGTATTAGACACATCAGATCCCGGTAAGTACCGACCTAATACAAATTTAAGATTATCCCCATTTTCCACCTTTTCCGCACACCTCTAGATCCTTATCGAAAGAAAAAAAAAACTTCAATTAAATTCCAATATCGTAAATCCTTGCATATCGTCGTCATATCGGCAGGAACTAGAAAATAAATCCATAAATTTCTAAAATGTGTAATTTTTTATTCATAATATTGTTGTTCGTATGAATAGAAAAATGTATTTTAATCGCGCACCACCATCATCGAAATCTGTCACCATCATGGGTGCCAGGGGTAAAAGTTTCCTCTTTCGTACCTTTTCTTTTTTTTCTTCGTATACCTACTCATATAAGGGAATTCATATTTTCTACTTCAGCTGCTGTTACAGATATTGTACATATCTGTTTTCTATGGGAATGAACAAACTGTAAAAAAGTTTCTGCATGAACTTGATTAGATTCGACATACTCTCAATTTAATAAAAAAAAAAAAATATAGAAAATCTCCCATTGTTGCATCTGAAAATAAAGTGTGAAGTATCTACAATCCTTTTTTACTGTATCTCTTCGAATGAATACATATAACAAGGAATTTAGGTTGAAATAATTCCCATTTATTCCCCGCAACAGTTTTGCATGTTTTTCCTTTTGACACAAAACACCCCTTTTTTTTGGGAAGTCTGTCTTTGGCAGGGGGCTATATGTATACCCATAGGTAGGGCCAGAAGTTTAACCTTTCTCTGCAACCACACACTTATCGCACAAAAATCAAGTCATTTCGAGCGTTTATGAGCAATCTCAATGGATGTTCCTGAATCCTGATACAAGATACAACAATTTTAATGCGCATTTCCTCGATTTTCCAATGCCAAAGACAGGGGTGAATTTGTTGCCATAGATGGGTAGAAGTTAGAGGGAGAGAGAGAGAGCCAACAACCCTTGTATATTTTTGACGAATTGACGCATCTCTTTTGCAGTAGTCTCATCATTCGTCAATCCATGACGATGGATTCCTTTTTTCGTTTGGTTTATTATCAAAAACATCACAATGAAGGGTGACTTTTTGTTATTCGTTTTTCACTACCCCAATACCATGTCACCTCTATAGCGCAATACTCATCTCATCACCATCATCATCATCAACATCAACATCAAGTCGGATCTACAAAATTGTGTTTTATAAAATTTTCAGTTGACAAACAAGCAACACCAGTAAATTTCGACTTTTAACCATTTTTCGACAACAACAAAACCAAACGGGAAATGTAGCTACAGAAGAATGGCATCAGCAATCCATGGAAGGTTGCTTTTTCCGGAATGCTATGAGCTATTTCAGTATCAGGATATGAGGGTTGATGAGCGTTCGTTCTACCTAAAGTTTTTTCTCTTTTTTTGAGGGGTTGCTGATGAATTCCTTCTTTTTGGACCACCACAATGCGCATTACAATATTTCCCATATATGTAGGTACGAGGACAGTTGGTATGGGAAAAGGACATTTACCAGGAAATACAATACAGAAAAAAAAACAAAACAAAATTAAATTAAATCAGTGGCGCTGTTGGCTTTTTATAGCAGGAGCGCATCCTTCAATCGCAAAAAACCAAAGTGCACTCAATGGGTAATTTTTAATGCGATATTTTCCATTTGAATTCATTCGCTATTTCGCATATACTCGTACCTAACTGTATCTATATCTTCTCGGGAAAAAAATACTTTCATTTGGAGAGATAATTTTTTTTGCTGTGTGCTGCTTTCATTTTGACGCGCGGTATCATGGTTGTTACACGAATTTTGTGTTTCAATTGCGCGTTTTATTGAAACAAAGATAAAACCACCGAACAAAAGAGAACGCAGACAGACCTTTTGTATTTAATATACTTTCGAACTGAGATAGTATTGTCGATAGATTTTTTTTTTTTTTGGCGAGTGTCCTTAGTACTCACAAAAAATGTGGAAATTATAAATGAAATGAAATTGTATAAATAGGAGAATAAAAATGTGCGAATCTGAATTTAAGGAAGTTGGTGATGGAAAATTGCTTTTTGGTAAGTTCAGTCTTCTTTACGACTTAAAAGTGGTTTTTGAACATTACTTCTAGAAATTGCTTGATATTTGTCGCGTCTGGGATTGTGAAATGCTTTTGAGTTTTCACTGGGAAGTACGTATCATTGTGGTCTGCTTTTACCTAACATACGAGTATCTTACATTTAATCCAGTGAAATAGTCAGTTGCGTTCATTTCCTTAAACAATTCAACCGTAATAGTCGAGCTTCATGGAAAGTCGTTAATTTGAGCCTAACTTACGGTTAAATTGAGATATTCTTTGTTAAGTGGCACTACACGAATGTGGAATGCTTTACCCGTCGCATTTCCACCCCATTGCGATGTTCAGGTATTCAAGACCAATGTGCATTGGTATCTCCTTTAAATTCTATCCAACTTTCCTAAAGGCTCGCACTGTGCTCAAACATTTAAGGGTAGTCATAATCCCTTAAGCGCGCAAAATTATTAAAAAAAATTGAAAAAAACATAAGCTGGTACCCCTTGGCGAAATGGTTAGAAGATTGAAGTAGTATGCCGAAATTGTGGGTTCAAATGTGTCTTCAACCGATTGTACCTAAAATGCTTGTTTTCCAGGGCTAATGCCTCTTCCCAAGAAGGTTCAAATTTTCCAAGAATATCTTTTGAAGAGCTTCTGATTCTATAGGTATTCGGGCTCGGCGGAAAATTAAACGTCCCCTCCATTCCTGTTGACCAACTAAACGTCCAAGCAAAAGATACTCGGTCCTAGCGAGGTATCCGTTCGGAGAGGAAATTTCTCGGATTTTGTAGGAATCGGAAAATTTTTGCTTCGAGGTATTCTTCCGAACAGCTGTTCGGAATTTTTTTTCGACATTATTTTAACGCACCTGGCGAACTGCGTTGAACTGCAATCAAGTGCTTTATTTATGAAATTTCTGACAGCTTAATACAATTGTTTTTCCGATTTCGTCCGACACAAATTCTTCGCGGAACAAATTGCGCCAACGAATTTGTGTATTATTACTCTTTCCGATAGGATGCCTCGAAAGCAATTTGAACCTCCGACGAGTATGAGTTGCGACTATTTTGTTAGATCTAATTTCCAAAATGTGTGCCGAACAAATTTTTTAAAATTGCCAAATTTGGGACGATCACAATCCACAGAACATCAATTGCCATGCATCCAGAGAAAGTCGCTGTCTTATGTGGGTTGATTCATCGATGAATGCATCTTTGAGAACGACGTTTGTCAGAGCAAGGGCGAGTGCTATCAGTCAATGATACCTAATTTGATTTGTCCCCAATTGGATGAAATGGAAACCGATGACATGAAGTTTCAACAAGATGGTGCCACATACCCCGCATGCCCGTGTCATAATGGACATTCTATACGAGCGATTTCTGAACATGGTTATCTGACGCGGAGGAGTTGTAAATTGGCCAGGAAGGTCGTTCGATTTGACACTGTTAGATTTTTGTTTGAGGGTCACAGGTCAATAAAACACATACCACCACTGCTCTGAAAGCCATCATAATGACTACTGTTGGTCAAATTCAGCATTGTTAATGCGCCAGAGTAATTAAAATTTGGATGTTTCGGATGCGAGCCTCTTAGCAAACCCACGACAAACATTTGATGATGTGGTACTCTATACACAATGAAATTCATGAGCCTTCTAAATAGACAAAAAAATCAACGATATTTCAGTCATAGTTTGTTTTATTGAAATTCAAAGATATCTTCTTCTTCCTTTGATTCGGCGCTGTTATGATCTCGATGTCGAGGGGATCATAACTCTCCCAAGTATCTGCTTCACACTAGTGATCCGCCTGTGGGGTTCGCCGGGTTGACCTCAGAAATCGGCGGCAAGCCTCCCGGTTTTGTATTGTTCCATTTCTGAGGCCAACTGAATGCTGGTGTTTTTGCATTTGTTTGTACCAGGAGTGTTTAGGCCTACCTTTCTTTTTATTCCGAATTGGAACGTTGTATGATATTGCCTTTTTGACGGGTTCTCAGGATCTCTCCTTTGAACATGGCAATACCAATTGAGTCGGTCGTGTTCAATTTTTTGGGAAATGGTATTCTTAACATGCGGTCTCCACTAGCGATGAATCCAGAGCATGCTTTAAAGCATGCGTTCATTATCGCTAGTAGAGACCGCCATCGCAGCTATATTTTCATCGCTTGCGATAGAAAGTATGCTCTCATCGCATACCATCCATCGCTTGCTTTATCGCAAGGAGAACTGTCATATTGTTCTGGCGTAACCAAATTTAATTTAACTGAGTTTGAGTTTTGCGTGCGAAGAAAGCTTTTGCTTGGGGTTTACGTTTTTCTAACAAAATTAAAAAAAAATCTGATTTGAAATTGTCCATAGAACTCATTTATATCCATTAAAATTATTCACTATACTAAAAAAGTATGCGATGAAATGCCCAGCCACAAAAATCTGACAGTTCTTCTGCTCTCTGCTTTCTGCTTTGGCTATTGCGATTGCGATGGATTTATCGCTAGTGGAGACGGCGTGTAACATGAAGGCTTCCTCGGATCTTCGTTTTTCTAATTCGATCAAGCTTTGTAACTCCTGCTGTCATACGAAGCATCTTCATCTCAGCTGCCGTTAGCTTACTCTCATACTTTTTGTACATTGTCCAACATTGTGAACCGTATGTGAGTGCTGGACGCACAACTGAAGTATAGAGCTTTCCTTTCAGCTTAGGGGGCATTTTTCGGTCACAGAAGATAGCAGAATTTTCCCGCCACTTCATCCACCCTACGCTTACGCGATGATTGATATCGTCATCACAAGTAGCTTCGTTATTTATCATAGACCCCAGATATTTAAACTTTCCACACTTGGGAAGCACTACTTCATTCAAATAAATGTCTTTTTCGCACTTATGCGGTACCCACTTCCTTCTAGAACATCCACCCATACGTCAAGTGCTCGTTGTAGGGATATCGGGTCTTCACTTATGATGGCTCCATCGTCAGCAAAGAATAACTGATGTACTTTTGGATCCGTCACTTTGCCTTCAAGCAGGTAATCAAGAACTGTAATAAAGAGCAGGGGACTCAAGACACTTCCCTGGTGTACACCTGCTGTGATTTCGAATTCTTCGGTGACTCCAGCTGCGCATCTTACTTTAGTAACTGCTCCATCATACATGTCCATAATTATCCGCACATAGGTTTCTGGAACTCCTCGTTGCCTGAGGGCCACCCATATTAGATCTCGTGGTTGCCGATCGAATGCTTTTTCAAAATCAACCAATACGACATGCAAATCCTCCAAAGAATCCCGATGTTTTTCCATAATTATTATCATACTCTGGATTGCATCCGTGGTTGACTTACCCCCGACAAACCCGCACTGGTCATCAGATAGCCTAATTATTTTTCGCAGTCGGCTACCCAAGACTCGCTCAACGATCTTCATGGTGTGTGACATCAGCTTAATCGAACGGTAATTATCACAGCTTCGAGTATCACCCTTTCCTTTATAAATTGGAAGAAGGTAACTTTCCCTACATTGATTAGGCATGTGATCACCTCGTATAAGTTTGGAGACAAGAATCATGAGCCATCTAAACCCGATGTCTCCCATCTTTTTCCAAAACTCTGAGGGTATTTCGTCTGGGCCAACAGCTTTTACCTTTTTGGAGTATTTTACCGCCTCACTAACTTCTTCGACTGTGACGTCGGATACTTCGCTTAAGTTAGGTGAAGCTATTGGAAAGTATAGCCTTGGAAATTGTTCGTTTAGAAGTCCGTCACAATACTGTCGCCACCTGTGAAGAATTTCGTTGTCTTCCACAAGTAGTTGGCCTTGAGCATTATTAATGAACTTTGGCGAACAAATCTCCTGGGCATTTCTTCTTTGAGCGGCTATTTTGAAGATAGTTGCGCCCTTATTCGTGTTTTGCCGTAGCTCTTGAATAGCACCAGCTGTCGGGGTAGAAATTTCATCCAGCTCCCGATACAGGTTTTCTGTATTCTTTGCTTGAATTTGGGCGCACTTCTTCTTCGCTTCTTTCTTGCAGTTTCTATATTCCACTTCGAGGCGTGACTTTTGCTCTGTATCATTAGAGGGGCACTTCGACCAAGCCTTGAAAGCCATTTTCTTTTTACTTATAACTGATTCATACTTATACTTATAACAAATTCAAAGATATAAAACCCTTTATAATACATGCGCACTCAATTCAAAATTTCAATATTTTAAAACAGTGCGAACGTAAGTAAACATACCCAAATAAGATAAGGCAGAAAATAACGATGTCCAGTTGTTTTTAATGGCTGTATATTAAAAAAAAAAACGAAAAAAAAGTCGAGTAACGAATTCCACATACGTATCGTACGGTTGAAGAATGAATCTCTGTACTAAACAAGTACAGTACAAAGTATTATCAGTACAAATCGAAGTCCATATAATTTTCTACTAAGTTAATTTTGAAAATACACTTTAATACTCCCCTTTAATTCCTGTAAAAAGGACCAGAGCTACCGATTTCGGTAAAACATAACTATAACACCCCTTTCTGCCATAGTACCCTTATTGCGAAGAGTTCTTTTCGAACGTTTAATGAGTACATAAGTGTTCTGATAACCTCTGAACCATCTCCTTCACAGTATTTTCTCACTAAAGTGTTCCCATTATCCGAATCGATCTTAAAAGTATAAAAAAGGTTCAGGAATTAAAGCATCTGCATGAAAAACATCCTAAAGTAGATATGCTATTAACCAATTTGAAATAGTGTGAGTTTAGTGTACATAATGAGTTTTTTTTATATTTTACCTTTTTGATTTTTTGTCTGATTTTATTTTCATATCTATTAAAATATTTGGAAAACAATCAAAAGATAAACACTTCAGTATATTTCGAAACTTATTCTAACTCAAATTATTTGACTTTGAAGCATCACAATTCCTTGTATCGAGTTGCAAAATTTTACCACGATTACCATCTACACCCAAGAACAACAAATTTAGGTTGAATAACACCGAAAATTCTTATTTCTTTGTATAATTTTAGGGTTCGGCGAAGATCCGAAATATATTTTGACAGGCCACCGTTTAGTTAGATACAGCTTCTGGCTTATTTCAGTTATGATTAAAAAGCATCCCTTTTAACCTAAAAATAGCTTTTTAGATAAAACGTTCAGAACAAATCCGCTATCCTTCAGGAACAGAGCAACTAATGCAAATTAATAATCAGTTTCCCTTACTTAGTCAACTACAGCCTAGTGAGAACTCTTATTGAATCGGCATAAGCAATTTTGAGAAATTCGGTCGAAAAGTGCGGAAAGGGGGGAATATACCCAACTGTGAGTTCATTGACGATGAAGACATCTAATAGTCAGGAATAAATGATAATTACTAAACTTGGATAGTCATTAAGGGCTATTTTTTAATCGAATATGGCCTGTTACACCTCATGTTCTCATCAAGAGCTTATAGGAAAGGTGCAAGCCCATGGTTGTGAATCCAAAAACTAGAAGTTCGTCACTTGTATGTTTGCACTGATTTCATCGATAAGTGACATGAGTGACCTCCTATTTCGCCAATGTGTACAAAATTTAAAATACGGATCTTGGATGGAACTAGACATGATTCTAAAGAATTTTATAATTATTTAAGATATAATAATACATTTTAAGACTTTCTTCAAACTTTTGCAAAGCCCAATCAGAAAAGTTCCGGCGTTTTAAATGACCAGGAGTTTGTTAATTGGATCTTGTGGGTGCCCTCCATTTTTGGCGCTGGCGACATCATATGCCCACATGAATTGAATTGAAAGTTATGTCACTACGCCCTGGTTTTCCAAAAGCTGTTGGGCCCCAAATTTGTATTGTTTTGTTAAGAACTTAGACCAAGAAAGTTATAGATATTCCTTAAGGACCTTAACGAACTATCTAAACTGAAGATCAAAGACAATATATCTTTACTCAACGCGATAAAGTGGGACTACGCAGTGGCGTAGCGTGCCATCTCGGCGGTCAGAAATAACTTTGCCAAAATCAATATTTGCAGTCAATTCTTGTTCAATCGACAATATAGCCAAATTTGATAGAGATCTGAGATAGTTTTTGATTAGCTTGAACTTCGAAAACCTTCTATCACAACTAGCGATACTAATTGCCAAAGTCAAATATCAAGAATCAAGATGACTATATTTGGAATCGAAATTCCCAGATTCAGTTTTTGAATGAATTGGAAGAGCTCCAGTGGTCCTTTGCCACTTATATGTTTCTCTGATTCAGAACTGGCGACAAACTGCTGGAGACGCTTCCGCTCCACCTGAAACTCGTCCTTGTCGATGTCTCCTAATACATGGGAAAGATCACACACTCGAACGTGTCCGCTATTTGTTGTTAAACTTGCTGGAATCGAATCATCATTTCTTGAATGATCTTGTCAAGTGATGCGAACACCTATCGACGGAGTTCATCGCCATGCATGCGTTTTTTCCTACGAATTCTTCCCGTTTTGAGTTCGATTCCGAGTTTTTCGCAGAGAGTCTTAGAAAGGTCGATTGCGGCTTGGACGAAACGGTCTCTGCTCTCCACTAGGAGAGCTTTTAAAGCGCAGAGTTTCTGAGCACACTTATCCACACTCAGTCCTCGTTGCTGCAGGTAAATCTGTGTTTCATCTACTTCAGGTAGCACTGCAGCCCAAAAGCCAAGAAAAGTGACGAAGTTGAATGCATGGCTGTCAGAATAAGACTGGCTCCCGATCTTGTTTCGGAAGTTTGAGACTCCTTCAATTTCAAGAAGCTCTGCTCATGGTCCAGACTGTTCTTATGATCTCCGATACTTGGATTTAGCTTCCACCATTTTTTGAATCCTTCTTCAGATGCAAAGTTCGAGCCGGAATTGCCAAATAGCTTGCAACAGGAACAATACAAGGATTGCTTTAAATTGCGGCAGGACCAGAAGGCTCGATTTCAATTATGTCTTCTTTGGCAACATTGAGGTTCACTTCTTCTACAGGCTTATGACTAGATGCTTGAGTTACTTCTGGTGAGTCGATATCGTCTTGACCCTGCTCTGTGGTGGGACCAGAACGACTTCCAACTTCGACGGCAGGCACGTATTCTTCTTCTGCCTGTAAAATAAGTTATGCATTCCCATGAATATTGGCCGGAGGACAATTTTAGGCCACGCCCGATTCTAGATGGAGGAATCATATACTTACATTGGAAAATTGGAATCACTTCCGTTGCTGCTGGTTGCCGCCGAAGACGATAACGAAGACCGCCAGCGGTCTCGCACTTTTAGTTTCGCGAGAGTCTTGGAACGTTCCGTTTTAGTTTCGCAAGTCACGCGACAATAACGGAATGCATTCTTACGGCTTTACTCACCGTTTCATGGAAATCAGCCGATATTGATACATCTTCCGATTTTTGTTTGTTGTTAACTTGTCTTATATAAAGGGTTTTCCAATAAGAGGTGTTATTTTGAATAGCCCGCTATTTCGGTAGCTGTCACTTTTGAAGCTGTCATTTTTTGACATTTGACAAGTAGAAACTACGCTATTAATAAAAATGGAACGATACACGCTTCAACAACGCATTGAAATTATTAAAATTGGGTCCTTAAAATGCATGAAAATGAACCGGAATTTCATCGAAAAATCATCTTGACTGATGAGGCCCATTTCCACCTCGGAGGCTACGTCAACAAGCAAAACTGTCGCATCTGTGGCTCGGAAAACCCAAGTTATTGTTGAAAAGCCTCTCCATCCTCAACGCGTGACTGTTTGGTGCGGTTTATGGTCCCGCGGGGTCATTGGACCTTACTTTTTCGAAAATGAGGCTGGAGCAACAGTTACGGTCAATGGATTGCGCTATCGAGAGATGATTAATGATTTTTTATGGCCTGAATTGGATGGTATTGATCTGGACAACGTTTACTTTCAACAAGACGGCGCTACGTGCCACACAAGCAATGAAACCATCGATCTTTTACGGGAAAAGTTTCCGGACCGTGTTATCTCTCGAAGAGGTGATCACAATTGGCCACCGAGATCTTGTGATTTAACACCTTGCGACTTCTTCCTTTGGGGCCACGTGAAAGATAAGGTCTACGCCAACAGCCCAGCGTCGATTCAAGACCTCAAAGATGAAATTCGTGAGGCTATCGAGGACATAGGGCAGCCACTTTGCGATTTGGTTATGGAAAATTTCATGAAAAGGATATGGTCCTGTAAGCGTGGTCTTGGCGGCCATTTGGCTGATGTTGTGTTCCATTATTAACGGCATACCTTCCTCTTTATAATGAAATAAACATCCGATCATTTATCTCCAAAAATGCCATTTTTCTTTGAATATCAAAATAACACCTCTTATTGGAAAACCCTTTACAATTAAATTAAAACTAACTTATTACTAAATTAAATCATGTTGGCTCAACAATAGAGGCCCAATCTTCATTTGGCCGTTTTATCCCCTGTAGTATTGATTGTTGCTCTTCTCCTAAAAAAGGTGCATTGTTATGGATGATGTCTTCAAATTGATCGTCAGTGATGGCTCTGGTGTAAAGATACCTTTCACTAGACTGAAGTTCATGCTGGAGAAGTTGTTGCACTTCCGTGTTGGGTTGATCTTCTAGGTTCCTGATAATTTTTCTGGAGAGCTGCAGCAAATACTTTTCCAGTGGTATTAACTTTGCTTGTTCGTACAGATTCCTTGTTGGTATATATTTCTTCGTCAGTGGATCATCTTCTTCATTACCGTTCGTGATATAGTAAACCAGATGGGAAAGGCGTAGGTCAGAACGGGTCGGATAAGTTGTTCGTACACAAGCAGCTTGGTCTTCTTACTTAGTCCATTTCGCCCTCTGAGAAGCGGATGGACCACGTGCAGAGAATAGTTGGTTCTCTTCAACATCAAGTCTGCATGCCTTTTGAATTTGAATTTGTTGGAAAAGTTGATTCCCAAGTACTTCGTTGATGATTTGACTGTCATTTCAGTATTGTCTGGAAATTTTGTTTTGATTGCATCATAGCGTGTTGCGAACGCTCGTTTTCGAAAGACAGTCACTGGTGTTCGGAAGCAGATGAATTCAGTCATTTTGCTGTTTATCCTCAGTCCCCATTTGACACAGTATTCCCATAGGTTTTTACCTGGCAGCAATTCTTGGTGATAAAGCGATGGCGTATGTGATGGAGTCATCTGCATAAAGCTTCGCCTTTGTATCTGGTATGTTGCGTGGTTGTTCAACACAGTGTAAATGTTGAACAGCAGCGGTCCAAGTTTTGATCCGTAAGGAACTCCAGCGTTAATTCCTTTGGTGATGATGATGACACATGCTTTTCTACCTGTACATACAAAAGTCTATGGGTTAGGAAATGTTTTATTATTCTTACCAAGTGATCAGGAAGTCCAAGTTGCAAAAGTTTGAATAGTAATCCTTTTATCCAAACGCAGTCAAAAGCTTTTTCTATGTCCAGCAAGCACGCTTACAGTGGTTTCCTTTTTGTTGAGTCCAAGTGTAACATCAGTATGGAGTCCCAGTCTTCCGACATTTGAAATATCAGTTTGGAAAATAAAAAGAATATTTTTATACCCGTGAACTTGGAACATTCTCCGACGGTCCTTGAAAGGAAATTCGGCCATTTCGAGAAATTTTCTTTTTATTGTAAGCTGGTATGTTGACCTAGCAACATTTATTAAATAACAAATTAAACCTTACGGTATTTTTAAATGAAATACTTCCAGCAGAAGTCTTATCAAAATGGTTCGAAAAGAAAAAGAAGATCCATTGTCAATAGTGAGAATTTTTTTTTTTTTTTTCCAAACTGAAGATTAGAAATTTAGAAAGCTGAAATTTATTCGCAAGAAGTTTTCAAATACTGGTTCTATGGACCGAATGCGACAGACCCCCCTTAATAGCTTCGAAGACCTCTCAGTACACAATTGAGGATTATCTCTAGATTTTTAAGGTAAAAAAAATTCATTCGAAAATTCATGTTGTTTATTTTCAATATCTTACCACTTAAAAGTCCCAAACTAATAATTTCACAACATTAACATCTAATTTCCCTTAAATCCGTCCATTTTCGCCATTTCAATAAAATTAAGAATCCACTAAACCCGCATAAGAAAGTTCCAAATATAAAATCAAAATTAGTCAGTAAGTAGTCGTTTGTTTTTTACGATAAAATAATCCATACGAAAATAAGTTTTACGATTTTAATTTTTTTTTATCGTAACAACATTATGTTCCTTTCTTTTGTGATTTATTTTTTATGGAACTCATCCTAGAAGATACACCAAAGCCAAAGATACACCGAAATCAATATACACAAACAGAACGTGCTATATAAGAAAAAAAAAAAAACTTCAAATGAATAATTTTTTGATCTTTAATTTTATGACTTTCCTCGGTGTGGGTTAGTGTGCTGGATAAACTCGTAAGAAGTAAAAAAAAAAGCTTCTCAAACTCATTTCGGTTTCAGTATTTTACGACTTTTTAATAGTTCTACAATTTTCTTGGTCAAAAAATGTGTGTTACTCATTTTGTTGTTGGTGTTTTTATTCTTGGTTGTTGTAGGTCGGTTTATTACTGTATCTGGTGTGTCTAGAAGTTTTTTTGTGAAGTTATTTAGGTGAGATGTATTCAATGATAATAGTAGAATTATTGCTATATGAATCATAAATTTGCCAGCACCACACACAGACGAATATTTACATAATAAAAAAATTTATAGTTTGGGTCAAGAGAGAAGCTGATCTAATTTTATGGACAGTGAAAAACAGAGGAAGTTCGTATGGCAGTTTAAGGTTAACCGAGTGATTATTGTATGTAATTGTTCCATTTTTATGACTCCTCATTCATGGGTACTTCACGGTGGTAGTTTGGGTGTAAACAGTGATGTCAGTTTTGAGTGGTGATAAAAATGTCGGAATTACAAAATACTTTTGGGATCTTTAGACAAAGTTTTGTTTTTTGTTATTTTTCTAATTGATCTTGAAAATCGAATTTCCTCAAGCACAAAAGCATTGAATAAAAACCTAGAAAACTTAATAAAAGACCGCCTTAATGTATGCAATATTTGACTTTCAACATATATTCTCAATGTAAATCCTTATAACCCCAACGTAATAATATAATCGACATAATCACTTCCTTACCAAAAACAGAAACCTAGACATATCCTTCTCTTTTCGTTGATTTCATTAAAAACAAAATCACCACGTAAAGACCATTTTTATGTCACTTTTTTTTGTAAGCACATAAACATCTCTTATGCCAATCACCACTTAAGCCAAACTCCAGGACACGACTTACACCAGTAACAAATTAATATAAAAGGATAACATCAAGGACCCAATCGTGCGGATAGATTTAAATAGCCAAACAAAAATAACAATAAAAACAACCTAACATCTTTATGGTAGAAGAATTTTAAAAGAACAAAATTTAAATAAATAAACGGAAATTGTAACCGTTCTAGTTTTATAATCGCATTACAGTTCCTTTACCTAAGTTACGTAGTACGTAAAATAACAAAACGCACCCCTCTAAGTGAAAGTCTAAACCTACATTTACTCGTAGATGTACAGAAGTCGTAACAATTTTCCCGTGTCACGCGTTTTTACAATTCTGACCCCCGGGAACCCAGCAGCAGAAGCAGCAGCAGCATCAGAAGGGCTGGGAAAGCGGGGAAGGGAAACAAAGAAAAACTGTTACTGTAATGCTGTTTCCTGTCAGCCATTCCGAGGCACACATGAAGAGGCTAACTACACTTTGAGGCTTCTTATCCATTCATACGGTTAGTTTAGCAATTTTGATTTTTTACTTCTGTTTTTTTAAGTATTATTGTTTCCTTTTCATTTGTGTTATTTTGGTGTACTGGTCTTTGATGGAACGAACACAAAAAAGGACACCCTTCCTTCTTCCAATCAATGTCACATCACTTTCAGGATAAAAGGGTATACAGATACACTCTAAATGGTGCATTTTAAAATTCACCCCCTTTTAGATTTGTCTGGGATTTGTGTGACTGTGCCAGTTCTTCAATCCTACACCACGCAACATCCTGCTGATTTGTTTATTTGAAAAACATTCAACTCTTCAAAGCCAAATCAAAATATCCTGCGTGTGAACGTGATGCAGGCGCTTTAAATATTGTTATTTGCATCCTTGATGGGTGTCTGAAGATTGAAACATATTTTTTTTGTTTCATCCTTTTTGATATTTTGTTAGCTTAGTGGCTCTGGTGGCTTTGTGTGTTGAGTATACAAATCGAATAAACAGTTTGCGATATCGAATTAAGATTCAATCGTGAATTGCGTTTGATGTTTGTTGTTTTTTATACTTGAGGTTGAAAGAAGTTGATTTTAAGCGTATTCAGAGTGACAGTTATGGGGTGTTTAAGTGGGAATTAATAAGGAAACAAATTTGTATTTAAAGCTTTTGTTAAAAGGGATGAGTAAATTGGAATAAAGATGAATATTTAATAAAAACAGAAAGTGTTAATTCGGTTAGAAAGAGAAAGTAAAAATTAGTGAACTGGAATTTGTTAAGGATCTTTCTATTTTAGAAGAAGAATGGTATGGACTTCATTTAATAACCGACCACCTAAAAGTATGCATTATATTTAACGAAATTTAAAATTAAGCTTAAGTCCTTTTTGTTTTAAATAAGTGAACAACTGAATTTTTTACTAATTTTGTAAAAGTATCATTTGCTCAATAAAATCTATTACAGAATTGAAGACATTACATAAAATTCCTAAATATATGCAACGATCTATTTTATTTTCCATAAAGAAAATTAGTAAGTTAAGATTAAGTTCCCAAGTGTTGCACATCACGTAAAACTAAATAAAAGTGGCGAATTAAATTTGTAAAAATCTGATTTTCGCACTAAAATCTATTTAAAATTTAAAAATGAATACAAAAATCCTAAATATATGCAATATTCTATTTAAGAGTAGTTTTATTTTGCATAAACAAAATTTGTTAAGCTAGAATTAAGTTACCAAGTTTTGCACAGTATGCAAAATTTATTAATAAGTAATTTAAAATGGAAGCATAATTTTTCCGAGCTCTTTTCCTTATACGAGTTTAAAAAAATAGAAGAAGTATCAATTTTTCAATTTTGAAAAGTGATATTTGCATGATAGTCTTACCTTTCAGTGCAGGCTTAAAAGCACTTTCGTCACTCCTGTGAAAGTCAAGAATTTTTGTTGAGAGTAACCTTATAACGACATCACTAGGTTTCTTTGAGACTTTAGCAAATTTAGGAAGGAAATCGAATGCGCTTGTAACTGCATACTTGATTTAGATTTTTTTAGATTTAGATTTGAAGGCGCTTTTCAAAGTTTCAACTGGGCAGCATATCGATTGATAAAAAAAGGATCTGAATTATGATAAATTTGATCCAATGTGCCTCCACGCCGCACTATGGGACCAAATGATGAAATCCATCTCAAAAATGGTTTTGGTGAATTTCGTAATTTGAAAAATCTAATGATGGGATTATATACTAGAAATAGGGTTCTTCCAAATACAGTAAATTTTTTGTATCTTACTTTTGTTCTAAGTACCTAAAATTACCGTTAAAATGACATTTCGATATTTTTATTTTTTAGAATTATTAGAAGTGAGAGTTTGAAGTCAATTATTTCGTATTTTTCTAGACAGAATGTATAAGTATTATACGTTTTTGAAAAGCCCAAGCTCTCTTCTTTACAAAACAGTTATTGTTTTTTGAATTTAGTTCACCAGTAAATTAATAAAAAAAAATGAGTAAGGTGCAGTATCTTTTTCATTTTTTTTGTTTTCAATTAAAGTTTTCTCTGTTAGCTCCGGCTGCCTCCGTTTAGTTAATGGCTGTTTTGTATACTAAAAATAAAAACTTTCGCATTTTCATGCATTTTTGTTTAAGAAGTAAAAACGTATGATGAGAAAGAAAAATAAGTTTTTAGAATAAAAATTCGTATTCTTATAACTTTATTGTTAAGTGATGAAAAAAATTAAAATTTGGCAAAAATGTGGTACCTTTATTGATGCACAAAAATATGTATTCCAAAAAGTTTTAGACCATTATTTTATTACCTTAGCTCAAAATTAAAAAAAAATTGTTATTTTTTGTCAAAAATTCAAAAAAATAACTGTTAAAACATGTGCAACACATTTTCATAAACATCATATAAGTGACTATGTTTCCACAAAATTTATAAGTTCTTACCAGTTATTTCCAATATTATTAAAATTCAAAATTTTATTTTTAGAATAAAATATTTGTTTTCCAATTTTAAACTTCCTTACTCATATTTATATTAAAAAAAATCATAATTAAATAAAAATAAATGCCAAGCATTTGAGGGTGGGAGGGGGTGTGTGGGGTATGTTGCATATAATACAAATGTAGGTTCATATAAATAACAGAAAACATAAGAAGACAAAAAGTTAACAGTTCACTTAAAAGAGAACTGCATACAATATGTAAACTGAGTCATAAACAATACCAAAAGCAACAACAAAAGCATGTGAAAATAGTCTAAAAGGTAATAAATAGAGTTGGCACGGGACAGCCAAATTGTTGTTATAATATTAATCAATCAAGAGGCAACATTTATAGATAATATAATGAGATGACTAAGCTTTTATTCTCAATAAAGCGTTTGAAGGATTCACATTAAATTTAAAAAAAAAACTAAAAGGAGAGAATTTATTCGCAAGGAAATGTACAAGATCAGCTACGAACGAAGATGTTCTACACACTTTATTATATACATCTGAAATCTGATCCGCATATATCTAGTCTGGGAAAACCAAGAACAAAAAATAATACCAAAGCATTGTTTGACGAGGCTAAAGAACTTTTAAACAAACATTAATATCGATACATAACCTAGTAATAAGATACTTTTGAACTACGTTTTTTTTTTTTGTCTTAAGGGTGAAACACTTTTATATATCAAAAAGGGGCGTGGCAGTATTACAAAAAAAAAATACTTTTCATAAATTAATTTCTACATATAAAACTTAATCAAAAAAGAGGCCTGCTTTTAATGAACTTTAAGCTGAAAATTAAAAAAAAGGGGCGTGAAAGTGGGCGGGAAAGTGGGCAGAAAAAATATGCATCTGATGTCTTGAGTTTAAAAAACCTCAAAAAAAAATGTTCGGCTTCCTGGTCACTAAAAATAAGAAAATAACACAAATCAAAAAAATATGGGCGTGGTAGTGGGCGGATTTCACAAAAACTACTTTCAGATGTTTTCACCGGCAAAAGAAAAAAACTGTACAAATTTCATCCAAATTGTTGCAACAATTCTTGCTCCAATAAATTTTGAACATATAAATTAAACAAAATCTACAAATTTGTTATTTTATTTTATTTAAAAAAAAGAAAATAATTTATTTCTATTAAAAACGTTTTAATATTTTAAATTCTTGGTTATACAAGTATAAGTGTGCAAAATTTCAAAAAAAAATATTGAGAAACGAAAAAGTTATGGATTTTTGAGATGGTTTGCACCATTTGGTCCCATAGTGCGCCGTGCGATTTCATTTCCGAAAGTTCGTCAATGGGTTCATTAAATAATTGACCTTTTTAATCCTAAAAATATGCAATTTAGTTGGAATTACAATTAAACTGTAATTTTAGTTTTAACTTTATCAGTAAATTATTTTTAATATGGTAGATTCGTACCAAGTGCTAGGGTGGCGTAAACATTTAAGTAAAAGGTTTTGAAATAGTTCCGGGTTGATGTTAAAATTAAAAAAAAATCAAGTTGCTTGTGAGATTTCCAAAATATTCGGGAGGGCTCAATTTTGAATGACTCGACTCTAAAATAAAAATTCTGATAGGGTCAATTCGCAATACCTCAGATGCCAGTTTTATTCTTCTAGTGAGATGATCAAGATCATGCCCTTATATGAGTCCCATTCCCTCGTGAGGAATTTTTATTGTGCCATCAGATGTGAAACAAGTTGAGCAATCTTTTTGAAACTATTTCATATAATTAAACTCGGATAGAAAAAAATTGGTCATCAACGAAGAGGGCTACCAAATAATGATGAAATTTGTCATCATCGATCGGTAGCCCTCTTCGTTGATGACCAATTTTTTTTATCCGAAATTAATGATAAGAATATGAATCACATGTTGTTTCAAGCAGATGACATGTTATTCCAAGAAGGGGACTACCGATCGACAATGACCAATTTCATCATCGATTGGTAGCCTTCTTCGTTGATGGTGGTGGCAATTCCATTGTCTTTTTCGACCGAGTGTGAACCAATGATACTCCCTGTCTTCCGGTGACTTACTGTTGATGGACCACTACCACTTGGTAGACTTCTTGTGGATTGGCATTGTTTCGTATCCGGCAATTTCGGCACATTTTGGGCCCAAAAAGGACCCCAAGTTCCTTTAATTCACGTTAGTGAACACATCGACACTAATATTTTTCCCAAGCGATTGTTTTTACAGCTGGATTGTGCCATCTAGTGCTTATAGTACCATTCACCTAATCTTATTGTGCTTTTTAAGTTACGTAAATCTAATATACTAGCAAATCTCATTTTCGTAGCTAGTTACCAAAAAGGTGTAAGTTCGTCTAATCTTGACTTACGGCAGGCATATTTTACTACTTTTCACCTCATAGCCCCAAGAAACCAAAAAAACTTTACATAAATCAATTTTTATGTAAATTTACAAAACAAAAAAGGAGTAACCTATGCTACCTTCTCAATTGATGTATTATATGTATGTAGCTCTAGCCAACACAAATCCCAGAGAAATAACACATAAATCAAATATTTAATTACCCATTGAATATTGGCCACTTTGTCTTTACAAGACAAAAAACCCATATAGACACTCATGTCCGATCACTTTCGGCGAACTTTAAAGACTCATCATAGGGTTATAAAAATTTAAAAAAGAAAAAAATTAAAAAAAAAAATCGCCTATCACCGTAAATAATTCAAAGTGTTAAGAAGTGGCCCTCATCTTCATAATTTGAAACAACAACATCATCATCATCATCATCATCGTCATAATCATGATATTCATCGTCATCATCCTTGCGATTCTCGCATCGACATCATCAACTATGATACAACAAAGTCATGAAATCTTTTTCCCCATCGTCCAACGTCCAACGAAGGTTCCAAGTCCAGTCGTCTCCGAAGAGTCTCTCTAAATCTCATCTTTACGTGCATCCAACACAACTTGACTTTTGTCCAGGCGGCTCTTACAGATGAGGAAACATATCCAAACCCTAAAGAACGAAAAAAAACGTCTTAAGTTTTAGAATAGACAGATCTAAAGCCTCATATTCGAGCATCAGCCAAACGACGACGACAACCACGACGGATTATGCACATACCACAAGTCAAGTTGCCTGTGTAAAGCTGACTTTTTTCTTGTCTTATTGTATTCCAGCTTTTTGATCCAGGCGGCTGGCTTATTGAGGAAGAACTCATCTCCATTGCCGACTCAAGCGTGTAATAATAATACAACAAAAAAAAAATAAAACCTGAAAAATCTGCGGGAAAAATGTTTTTCAAAATATGTACACACTGTTCGAGCCCGAAAAGCAAGTCAAGTCAAGGCTTTAGTAAAGCGCTCTCATATGCGATCATCATCAACTTCACAGCATCAACCATGCAACACATCTTTTGCTCTCTCTCTCGGTGGGGCTTTTGTGTTAAGTTGTGTCTTTGTTTTCTCTATCCTTGTTTTGGTATGGTGTTTTCCTGTTCCTTAGACGGAACACAAAACGGCTCAAAGTCACGACACACTTTAACTTTGACTTAAGCTGTAGTCGGGGGCGAATTTGAAGCGGTGCGAAGTATGATTGAAAGAAGGGCCCGATCAATTAAAAGGGGCCCTCGAAGGGTAGTATGTCAGAATGACTTAAGAGTTCTTAAATTGATTCTCTTCAATAGTCCTTCTTTATAAGAACTCGATACTCACTCGAAACTATGAGCCACAAATAAATTTGTCTTATGAACACATCTGAATTTTTTTGGAAGATGAAAAACTCTGGGTAGTACGGGCTGTAGGAAATCACTATGAGTGTCAGTTTTTGAAAACCATTTATTTAGCGAAAAAAAGAGATAAATCGACTTTAAAGTTTTAAATAAAAAAGTAAGATAGTAAGTTAAGTAAGTAAGATCCTTCCCTGGATATACAAGATAGGTACAATTTTTGTATTAGTCGGTACACAGATTCAGAAGAAGCCACCAGATACAAAAAAAAGGAAAAAAATTTAAGAAAACATCTTAAGTGTAATATGAAGTTGATGGGTCCACGCCGGTCGCGCCCGCCACCCTAAGATGCCTCCAGAGATCCATCCAAAGCCGCTGTATCATCTTAAACTCTCCCTGTTGTTTCGTTTCGTTTATTCCTGTTTTTTTTTATTCATTTTTAAATTCAAACAGAAAACGAAATCAATGAACGATTTTACTGTTAAGAGAGCATAAAGTGCACGATTGTATATAAGTATCTTTTTTTTTTGCCTGTACTTATCTAAAGCCCCTTCAGTATCTTCGGTAGAGAATAGTAGTTCAAGTTAAAGATGCAAAGCACTGCTTTGAGTTCTTCTTTATAAACACAGATACACAGATGGATGTAGATGATGAAGTTAAAGTCGAGCCGCGGCGGCTTCTTTTAGTTCTGTTAATCCCATGGACTATTGGTGTTTAGAGCTTACTCTTTATAGAAGAGTAACATTGTTATTATATATCCATTATGCCGCCCCTTATGGTTTTTTTTTGTTTGTAGCTTAGAATTTTTGTTCGTTTCAATTCTCGCTCTATGACTCGTGAATCACGTGCCCTTCAAAATGCAACTCCAAAGAAAAGAAAACTAAATTCATCTTCAACAAGAGTACCGAACAACAATATGTTTTTCGGTTTTGTTCAAGTCTCCAAAACTGAAAAAAAAATACAAAAAAAAAACAGGGACAAAACGTGAACTCTATAAGCTCTTGGTATTCTCTGGCATGCCACTGCCATGAAAAGGCTGGAAAATTATAATTTAGTATTCAAATGCCAGTGAGATTGACTTGGACATCATAATTATAGGGTTTTCGTCAAACACAAAAAACTATCCCTAAGAGGGTTTTGCTTCTTCTAATTCGATAATTAGACAAGGGGTCGGAGAGAAAATTAAATGATGGACATATCACGAACAAAAAAGAACTGACCTGCTCTTTATTTTGGTCATAAGGAAATTGAAATGCTTTTGTAATGGATTGGTTTTTTTTTTTTTTGAAAACAGAATCTTTTTCAGGTATTTCTTTGGGATAAATGTCTGACATGAGAATAGTATCAGGTATTTCTGGGAAAGATGATATCTGGCAGGGATGTAATTGATTTTTACAAAATTCCATAGAAAGGAAAATTTGTGTTTTTCTTTTGAACTGAAAGAAGAAGTTTCATATCAAGATGGGCGACCTTTTAAAAAAATCAAAAAATTGTATTTTTTATGTAAAATGGTAGGATTTACGAAAGATGTGTATGTGAAAACTGCAAAAGCATCTGACATCAATTATTTGATTGGTCACATTTAAAAAGCAGTATATTTTAGTAAAAAGTTGTATGGCAGAAAAATTGGAAACAATACCAGTAACAAACATATTTATCAATATTTCAACGTTTGATGAAAACGAAATTTGAAATAGTTTGACTTCGTATGGGATATAATGAAATGAAGCCTTTGGCAATATCAAAGAGGGTAACCAATCATCACTTTTTAGATTATAGCAATCTGGAAAACTGCAAAAAGTACAGTAAGATCTTTAATGAATTTTATTTCTTTATCCAAGTGCTCTCATTTGCTGCCAGTTGTTTGTCAGTTGCTTCGTAAATATAATTTTTATAATTTTGTGATGTAACTTCCGAGTGGGTTGGGTACGATATCCCGCTTTTTATAATTAAATTAAATTAAATTTGGTGGTGCAACTGCTCGGAGTGAACCAGGACCTAGTGACTTACAACTCTCAACCATTCCTGGGTGCGTGTTACCAGAAACGGAGAGGACCTACAATTTTCTGCCGATTCCGAACGGCTAATGAGCAGCACTTTCCATGACAACAGATATTCTTGGAGAATTTGTCAATTCCTCGCAAGAGGCAGTACACCCCTGAAAAAAACTTTCGTTTTCATAATCCCGTTTTTTATAATCCTATTACTTATAAACCCGCTTTTTTAAAATGCCGTTTTTTAAATCCCGCTTTTTAAAATCCCGTCTCTTATAATCCCGTTTTTTATAAAAACACGTATTCAATATATTTAAGAGCATAAATTACAAGTTTTGGGTCAATTTGGTTAACAAAATCATAAAATCTTGTCTGATTATCCAGTAATAGTTTCTAGCTGCCAGATGCGAATATATGGCACAAGAAACTAATGGCGATCATTATCTAAGAGTATCAGTCGTGCCGATTAAATTTGAATAAATTATTCTGTATGCCCTTATGTATAGTTAAATCGTAAAATATTATAGCAGAAACAACCAGATAGAGTTGCCAGATGCAAGAAACATAACATATATGTCATATTAATTTATAGCTTAAGTGGAAAATCGAGTAAATTGTATTTTAATGAACATTTCTGGCATAAACAAATTACCAAAATCATAAAATATTGTCACATTACCAAGTTTAAGTTGCCAGACGTACGACACAGAAATCAAATAATTTATTTAATTTTACTTAGTAATTCGTGCCAATAGCATTTCGAGTAAACATTTCGAGTTCAAATAATTTATTCTTAATCGTACAAATTTTGCCTCATCAACAATTTATTGTTGCCAGATGTATGGTACATGCCATACATTTATATTGAAGAGTGTTAATCGTGCCAATTATTATTTGTATAACCCATTCTTTAAGTACTTATTTGTAATTAGGTCGTAAAATATTATCAAAGAAAGAACCAGATATAGTTGCCAGATGCACGACACATAACATACATATATGTCATATTAATTTAAAGTTTAAGTCGAAAATCGATTAAATTGTATTTTAAATGAACATTTAGGGCACAAACAAATTCAACCATAATCATAAAATGTTGTCACATCAACCATTTAAATTTGCCAGACATACGACACAGAACTAAAGTAATAATTTAATTTTACTTAGTCATTCGTGCCAATAGCATTTCGAGTAATTACCTATACTTCGGCTTCTAATATTTTATACGAAATCGTACATATATCGCTTCATCAAACATTTAAAGTTGCCAGATGTATGGTACAGGAAAAAAAACCTCCCGTTTATATTCAAGAGTATCAGTCGTGCCAATTATAATTTGTATAACCGATTCTTTACGAACTTATTTGTGGTAAAGTCGTTCAATATTATCAAAGAAACAACCAGATAAAGTTGCCAGATGAACGACATATAACATTAATGTCATATTAACTTAGAGCTTACGTGGAAAATCGAACTATTTATATTTTAAATGAACTTTTCTGGACCAGCAAATTTAACAAAAATCATAAAATATTGTCACATTACCAAGTTTAAGTTGCCAGACGTACGGCAAAATACAAATACAAAGTATTTTAAGTAGTCAGTCGTGCCAGTAGCATTTCAAAGTTCAAATAATTCATAAAAAATCGTAAAAATTTAGCCTCATCAACCATTTATAGTTGCCAGATGCACGGTTATATTAGACTATAGAGTGTCAGTCGTTTGGACAAAAAAAAAAAAAAAAAAAAAACATTTCTTGAATAAATAATTTATTCCAGTCATAAAATATGGTCGCAATTACAACCAGTTATACTATTATCAGATGTACGTCAGATGAAATGCTAAGTCTTATTTTAAGATGTCAGACGAAGCCAGTTGCATTTTCAAAAAGCGTGTCTGGACACAAAACGAGTACCAAAATCATAACATACTGTCATAGTACTTAGTTATACTCCCAGGCGTTCGGTACAGAAGAGAAAACACATTAAATGCGTATTATGCGTATTTTGGTTTCTTGGACCAAATTCGTTGAATTGGGCAAAATATCATCACGATACTCCGACACTGAAAACAAATACCAATTATGTTGAATAGTGTCAGTTCTGCCGATTGCGTTTGGAACAACCATTTTTGGATCAAAATTACAAAATACTATCACACTGTCAAGCAGTTACAGTTGTCAGACGTATGGCAGAAAAAATAAATACCGAACAAATTAAAAGTGTCAGCTGAGCCAAATACATTTTAAATAAACATCTCTGGGTAACAAAGTTTTTATTTAATTCATTCAATATTGTCTCATTAGCCAGTTATTGGTCCGACACTTCCTTACATCCACCCCCCCCCCCCCCCGGATTTTCCCATCGCTCGTACTATTTAAACATTATAAGAGTCTCTGAATAAACCCTCAAATGCGTAAGAATGTGAAATGTGCGAAGAAGGTGCATTTTATATAACCATTTATTGGAAGTACCCCTTGGCTTAATGGATAGTGCGTTGGGTTGTCATGCGGAAGGTCTCGAGTTCGATTCTCAGCCGCTGTAAAAAAGTTTTTCAGGGGTGTACTGCCTCTTGCGATGAATTGACAAATCCTCTAAGAGTATATCTCTTGTCATGGATAGTCCCCTCCGTTCCTGGTAACACGCACACTAGAATGGTTGATAGTTGTAAGTCACTAGGTCCTGGTTCACTTCGACCTGTGGCACAACCAAAGTTTTTTATTTTATTTATTGAACCAAAGTCATAAAATATTATCAAATAAAATATCAGCCAGTTTTAGTTGCCAGACGTAATGTAATTGAAAACAAATGCCGATCGCATTTTAGGAGGTCAATGGTGTATATTATTGCATTGTGAACAATTTTTTTATTTTAGTAAAATTATAGAAATTGTCTCATTGACCAGTTATAATTACCACATGTTTACCGTACAAAAAAATGCCAGTTATGTTTTTGAATGTCAGTGGTGCCAGTTGTATTTTGAATTTATACATTTTTGAAAAACGTGTTTGTAACTTTTTGTACATAAAATCAATACTCTTATAATTTGGCAAAATATTGTCTTAGTTGCAGTTACCAGACGTGTGGCAGAAGTAAAAAAATACAATTAATTTTTTGAACGCCAGTTTTCCGAACTGGTAAGAATTTGTATTTAAAATTTTATTGTTTATCAAATGTATTATTTTTACTCAATCGCAATAATATAACTGACCCGCGATACGAAGAGTGATTTTAGTAGCAATTATGACTGACACGCAATTTGACACCTAATGTGTGCTATTTTAACTGTCTGACGAGTCATTTAAATGTGAGAAATAAAATAATAAATTCAATCTAGATGAACGATTAATTTGTCTTCAAAAATATCATATTCATACGGAAGCTGTCAGACGTATGTCACAACAAATTTTCATAGATAACGACAGTCCTAATAGATCTGATTAAGTTGAGAGCTGATAATGTGTGATAACTTGAAAATAAAAACTTCTCAATCACTCACTATACATTCAAATTATAAACAAAAAAAAAATTCTTTGCAACAAATTAGACATAAATAAACACTACCACCCTTTTTGTAGGTGTATGAACTTCAATAATTCCGTGCTCGCACGATATCCAATAAACTCATTCGCTATGCTTCGATTTAATTTTTGTATTCTTTTTTTTTTTTTTCATTTGCAATCAAAACGATATTATTCGCAGCTCTTTAAATGATTATTGGCATATAAATCATTTCTACTGCTGCCGTCCGCCTCCAGGGTCCCAAAAGCCAGAAGATACTTCTGTATCTGGTGCTTATTCGAGTCGAGACAGTATTTTTGAGACACACACAGAGCGAGGGAGAGAGAGAATATCTTTTTGCTCGAACAGTATTTGTGTATATCAGTAAATAATAAAATATTATTTTTTTTTTCTGTTTTTAGTTTTTGAATACTCTCACATTTCTGCTGATAGCAATAGAATGTTTCATGTGTGTGAATAATATGCAATATTGGCTTAAAAACTGTCCCATATTTTATGGCCTTTAGTGTGAATAATTTCAAGTCGTAAATCAGTTTGAATTATTTGTCGGCAAATTAATAATTGCTTGTCGCTTTATGATGTTTATGATGATCATCATCCGAACCGAGTCCGATTGTCGAATGCACGGATGCAATTGCCACCGATACCGAGCAAAACCCATTTTTAATGCATATTATTGTTGTGCAAAATGTTGCTAAGTTATTGCTTAATGTTGCTAGACATGAATAGATGTTGCAATAGGAGATATTTCTATATAATTTTCGAAATATTTTCAAATGTATTTTGGGTCTCTCAATATTAATCATGGGGCTTTGATTTTTTTTTTCTTTTTGGGGAGTTTAGTTATGAAGGCTGTCGCTGCTTGAAGACGTGTGCGATGATGATGACGGTCCCGGTGTCGCATCGAAACGATGATGATGTCGACAGGAAATTCTCTTCGACTCTGAAATATCTTTGAATCTTTGTTTTTGTTTTTTCTTGTTAATTTTATTTTTATTTATAATTTTTGTATTTTTATAAAAATGTATTTCTTAGCTTGATGATGATGATGAGGAGCTCTGAGGCTGTTGTATTGCTTTTGCGACAGAGGTTGTTGATGCTTGCTGATGATGATGATGCTTATGGGACGATATGGTGTGTATAGAAGATGTTTTGTCGCCCTGACGTTCGTTGTCATTGGCCTCTGTTTTGTTTCGTTAAAGATTTTAAATATAGAACTGGAGACGCTTCGATTTTTTTCCTCGGTTCACTGGATATAGTCAGTTTTTTTTTCGTCTTTTGTTGGTTTAATTCAAAGACACATACCAAAGGCAAGTTCATCGCTCTTAGACAGGGTATATTTATTTTCTTCAATATTATAAGCCCCCACATATTGATCGATTTTTCTCCATGAAATAATGTTGATTGACAATAGAGGGTGGTGGGGCATATGGTGTGTTGTATGCGTTTGGCGCTTTAGTCGTAGTCTTGGCCGTCGTCGTCGTCGTCATCATCGGTCCTAATGGGGCACTCATAAGAAAAATAAAAACTCATTAGACGTTTCATCAAAGCCATTACACCCTGCAACGCTTTTAATATAGGACGAGACGGCTTTTTTCTGGGTGGTTAGTTCGTTGATCACCGAGGTGTTGACGTAACATAATTTCAAGTTTCCGTTTTTTTTTGGAACTGTAGAGAGTAATTTTTTGTCCTGTCTTTTGACAGACTCGTGTGGCAAAATGTTCCCACACAATTTTCTTCTCTATAATGATATAGTTGTAGCTACACCGACGTAAGTAATTGTGAGGGTGTTGTTAATAGGTATCTACAACGGCACAGGACACACAAAAATTACACCCCCAATGACAAAAAAAAAAATAACCTAAACCGAAGCATGAAACCTCCTTGAGGTAAATAATTGATGTATCATTAGTAATTTCGGTGTTGCTAGTTCGTTGGCCCCTAAGTGTAATTTAATGTGTTTGCACAAGACAGTGTCAGTTTGGTGGCAAAGTGTTATTACTTAAAGGTTTGGTTCTTGTTTTTGTTTGACTATTATTTTATTTTTTGTAGAGGTTGATGGGTATGATACTGGAAGTATTTATTTGTTTTCGTGTTTTTTTCCCCAAAAAAGACAAATATATTTGATAACATTTTCATTAAAAACTTTTCAAAATATTTTGTAACAAGTTCATTTAGGTAGCTTAGACATATACATTTTTGTATCCTATAAAGAATCGTGTTTTTTGAAATGGTTACATTTTCGGTAAGTTATTAATGCTTGTATTGTTTTTCAGAAACGGAAGATTTTATTTTTGATTAAAATGATTATAAAAGGCTGTTTTATTCATTAGTATTTTACTGAAATGTGGTGTTAGTCATTTCGCCCAGTTTGAAAAATGACGATCGCTCAAGAATATTGATTTTATGACTTCGTAACGATGAATAGGCTTTTATATGTGTACGCATTTTATTTTATAAGATAATATCTGTTGTCCTTTTCGTTCTTCATTTTATTTTCGCTAAGTTTTTGTGGGTATGCATATACTTGCCTAAAACACATTCTGAACGAACATGATTTTGAATTATGAAGTTTTATTTTCTTTAATATAAATTAAATAGATAAATACCTGCCTGGAAACAGGGTTTGTTATTTACGCTGAGTTTTTTTTTTATAATTTTTTCGATTTCTTAGAAAGTTAAAATAGGTTTATTTTGTAAATATGTGATATTCGTAAGTAGAAACAAGTATGATTTTTTTCTTTTCGCTCAGAATAAGCGGCCAAAAAAACTAAGTTGTCTTAGTTTATTTTATTTTTGAATGATTTTTTGGATATACGTATTTGTACAAAACTTATTTGAAATCAACATCATCGAGTACAAACAAATGTCTTTATTTTCGCCCCTATACTTAACCAAATACATCGAATTCGTTTAAAGAAATAGTAACCGATATTTTCGCTGAATTGACATATAAAACGTAATATTCGATTTCTCATTCAGTAAACACAAATTGATTTATTTGCTTGCATCAAATACATCAAATTCAATCGTCGATATTGTGGCTATTATTTTCGCTGAGTTTTTCTTGAAATGCAGTTCAATTTCTTCAATGAAAACCACAGTCTAATAAAATTAATTTCTAACTTCTTGTTATCTCTTGCTACTGATGTCGTTGCTTGGCAGCAATTTTACTATCACGTAGGACTTTTGCAAAAAATGAAGAACAAAAACGTTAAATGGCTGATAAGTTTCTTTCACACAATAATCTTCACATTAAACACGCTCATTTGCTGTCTATAAATATATAAAGGCATCTCTCTGCATAGGTCGCATTAAGGGTCGCTGCCGTTTAATAATAATAATAATCGCTGATTAAAACCCAAGCTGATACAGGCAACTTAAAACAAGAACTTTTGCACATTATTTTTATGATGATTTTTTATTAGTTTTATTTATTTTTGAGATGATTTACGCGAGCTCTCTCCCCCTATCAATCTTATTTAATTTTTATTTTTTTTTTTACGATTTGAACTTGAGACGGAGTGATCAGTGTCCATGGAAATTAAATACATCAACATAAAAATCAACTACATATGTATAAACACACCGCCAAACAGATGCATCAGCGCAATAAACAATAATAATGTAATAATAATAATTGTAGATTCGAAACATATTGTAAAAAGTGCTGATGGGACATTTATAATGAAATATATCATGAGACACATTTATTCAACTAATAAATCTGAATTTATAATAATTTCCATTTTTCGAAATTAATACACATATAATTAGATTAATTGTTATTAGACTTTAATTGCGATAGTAAAATGAATTTGTGTGAATATGCAATGCCTTTGTATGGTCGAGTATATATGCATGTCTGTGCGGTTTTGGTGTTTTCGTTTGATTATAATTATTTTTAATTTTAACAACACTATTATCCTCTTATTTGTGTATGTTAATTTTGTATTTATTGCAGCAAAAAAAAATACTTTTCACTGATTTGGGCAAAGCAATAAATAAGAAAAATGTATTCCATGACTTTTATTTAATTCAGTATAGGAATTTATTGAGTTTATGTCTTTTAATTATAATTTAATGGTAGGTTTTTATCGTTAGTTATTTTTTGTATGTTATTCAATTTTAACCATATGAAATGGAAGCTCATAAAATAAGGTATTATTTCAGCTAGTAATTGGTAGTTGTATGCGGTACTTCGGATTCCGTTTTGTAAAGTTAGAGCTTCTTGCATTTTCGCTGAGTTTTGCAATTACTTGAATGTGTAATATGATTAATGAGTAATAGTTACTTGATTTCTCATTATTCCTAATCTGATGTACATAGATAAAGGTAGGTATGTGCTTATGATTATGTATATTAAAAAATTGTAGTTTTAGTCAATTTGTTATATAAATTCTCATTATGTACAGAAGTGTTTACTTCGTACCCTTTATAACGTTTTAAAAGCTCTGCAATGGTTGAAAAGAAAATATGTAATCCGTTTTATAAGAAACAAAAATAATTTGATGAGATTTGCAAGACTTAAATTTTGTATAATTATTATTTATTATCTTAAAAATGCAATAGGTTTTGTTGAAATATAACATGTATTTAGCACTGATTAAAAAGTTGGTTATTAATTGACTAAGTAAAATCAATAAAAGCTGTTCCCAGTTTAAGAAAATGAGTATTTGGAGTGTGAATAGTGAATTTTTGATTATTCGCTCAGTTTTCCTTACAATAATAACTTTATTTTTTGTTTTTACTTTAACATTATTACTTTAGTAGTACCCCTTAGCATAATGGTAAGTGCTATTAACTGTCATGCAGAGGGTCTTGAATTCTATTCTAAGCCGCTGTAAAAAAGTTTTTCAGCGGTGTACTGCCTCTTCCGTGAAATTGACAAATCATTTGCTCATTAGACGTTCGAAATCAATAGAAAATTTTAGGTCCCCTCCATTCCTGATAAAACGCACACAAGAATGGTTGAGAGTTGTTAGTTACTATAGGTCTTGGTTCGCTTTGAGATATTGCACCACAAATATTGCAAATTTGTTTTTTTTTTTTATTTAAAGTTTCTGATTTATTTATCATTTAAATTTCGCTGAGTTTTTTTTTTGGTTCAAATTACAAATAATCACTGATTATTTTCAAATAATCTTTAATGATATTCTAGATTACTGCTATATTAGAACATTTCTCGAAGTTTCGCTGAGTTTGGAAAACCAACTTACTTTTAGTAACATGAAATAATATTACAATTAAAACAATTATTTCCCTAAATACCACGCACCTACTCGTTTATCGCTTAGAAGTCTTAATTATTCAGATATTTTTCGTAAATAATTTTATTGTGTTCTTGAAACCCCATCGAAAATAGCGTAAGGTATATTTTTCACAGCAAATTTAACATTAAAATTAAAATATACATACTTAAACTTATAAAGTAGTAAGGTATATGAATTAATAGTTTCCAATTATAGTAATTTTAATTGTATTCATTTTTCGCTCAGCTTGCAATATATTAAATTTCGAAAAATGCTATTTAGCATTTGAACTGCGTAACTTATATATGTTTAGTCAGCCATTGTTGCATTATTTTATTATCTATAAAAACTATATTCCTTATTTCTAATTTCGCTCAGTTTGCAATTTTTTCTTATTTCCTCTCCGTAACATAGCAAAATAAAAAAAATATAAATTCTTGCCCGACATACTATTTCTTAGGCATTTTCCAATGTTAAACCACATTGTTCATCGCACCCTTGTTGTCATATCGATTATTTTCCAGTCCATTGCGAATGCAAACATTTAAATTCCATTTCATATCAGTGTCCCTAGTCCAATGTAAGTATCCATGTTCGGTTCAGTTTCTTCAAGACGATCTATGTATATTTACAATGATGTATTCTGTTAAGCGAAAAATTAGGAAAGTAGTAATAAATTTCATCTTCTTATTTTATCGCCATGCCAGCGGTAGGTATAGGTAGGTAAGCTATTTATAAACATATAGCTGAGATACATCATTTATCGAAATCAACAGCCTAAACATTTTTAACAAAAAATTCAAGTGGAAGTTCCTTCCCATCATCAGTGTAGGAAAAAAAAGGAGAAAAAAAAAAAATAGTCGCAAATGTGCGTTTCAGCGAAAGAATAAACTGCCTGATCAATTATCTAACGGGCAATCAAACACGATATCATCTAGGAACACGTAGCATCATCTTCGTGCTGGCACATTATGGGAAAACGATTTTCCGTGCACTTGAAAAATTTTTGAAGAAAATAATAAAATACAAAAAAAACTCCTCAACGGAATTACACACGCCAATGGTTAAGGCGATGGGGTCTTAATGGAAGCGGCAAATTTCGCAATTCGAGTGCGGGTATCTTTTGCACATTTTTGCAGCCATTTTTGTTGCAGAATCTCTATTTTTCTTGAATAGATTTTTATCTCAGTCACACTTGAGTGTGTGTTTGTTTTTGTTTTTTATAAAAAAAATAAAACATGGACAAAAAGATTTAACATTTATTTTCATTTAATTTTTTGTGACAATTTAGTGAGTGATGTGAGAAAATTACACTCGGGGTTTTAAGTGGGCTTGGTCGATGTGCAACAAACAAAAATTGTAAATCTCGATAACTGAGCGAATTCATTTTGAATCTTTCTCATACGAAGACGAGGAGCAGAACAGTTTCCCTGAACCCTGAGTGAAAATTTAATTAAGTAGCTTCCTTACAAAGGAATAGTATTAAATCAATAATTTTATTTGCAATAAGTTCATTCAACTGAGCGAAATATATTCTCACTGAAAGTACGTGCAAAAAATATTCGAGATTTCACTGACTGCGGATTCTTTCACATCCAAACTCAGCAGAAGTGTCTTGTCTTCAATCCCAAGAGCCGAATCTTCCCCATTTATTCGAGTTTGGTTGAAAACCTCTTGCCCTAAGCAGTCCCCTATATTGCTGAACAAAACCATCAGCTTCATAATACCCAAAAACTCATTAAACAAAAGTCCCAATACCATAGCCTCATTTCTGCATGTCCTACTGTTACTCAGCTGAAAAAAAAATATCATACTCATTATATAATTAACACATTAAGCCCTCAAGCAATATTAATCGACGGGTATAAGCGCAAAAGCAAGGAAAACGAAAAAAAAACACCAAATTCATCCTAAATTACTTTTTAACGAACTAATGACTTTCTTTACCTTTTTGTTTTTGAGGGGGGGCTTTAAGGACCTAGCATTCACATCGGCATGGTTTGAGTTTATTTATTAAGCATATTTTTTTTGCTGCCATTTGTGGCACCCTAAGGAAAACGAAAGGATGCGAATATACACAGATATGTACACAGAATAAAGAGAGGTTCAGGAAAGCATATATAAAAGCAACAGGATAATACGGTCATCCTTGAAATGAGTGAAAAAATGCTTCTTATTAGGAAAACACCATCTCTAGTGGTCATAAAATAGAATTTCATTGTGCGAAAGGCGGCGAGGGTCCGGGTTCACTCCATACAACACACTATACACCCCAACGACGACGACCCAAAGTCGAATTAGAAATCCCTTTCGGGGGATTATATTAGATTGAAACTACCTCGTTTCTTAAAGAAATTGAGATCCCGTAAAAACGTTGTTACAGTTTTTGTTGTTGCTTCTCATACGAATTAGAGGGATTTTTCTATACTCCTCCTGATATCTCCTAGCATCAACTAACTATTCGTTCTGGATTTTTAACGCTCAACCAGGATGAGATTTCTGGCCCCACCAGGACCCGCATATCCACTCATACCCATCTTTGTGGAAATCCCTAAATGGGAGAGAGAGAAAGCAAGTGGTTCAGATTTTCTCTAGGCCTCAGTAGTTCTTGATAAAAACAAACGACTGACATTTATTTTTATTAGACTCTCGGTGTGAAGTATATGCGGTATCTTATGCTGCTTCTTAGGGATATAAAAGTGTACCTACGAGTGATCCTGCGAGTTCCACGCACACAAAAAAAATACCTACCCATCGCATAAAGGTGAACTTAAGAGTGCAAAAGATAGGCAAGTAAAACTCTGATATAGCAGCATAAAATACCAATTTTAGCTTGGGATTTTTATTATAAGGAATGTCTTTATTTATTTTTTTGGATTTTATTTGGTTGGGGTTTTTTTTTTTTTGGGCACTGTTGTTGTTATTTGGAGAAAGGTCCTTTCTTTGGTTGGAACAATAAATTAAAGGCAAATTAGGAATTATCTACGATTGGGATAATGTGTGTTGGGGTTTTTTTTTCTCTGTGTTATACCTACTGAAAGTGTATTATACCCCTAACTTGGCGAAATAAGAATAAGAAGAAAAAAAAATCAAGAAAATGCGAATTAAGTTTTAATGCACCTTTGTTAAATTAGAAGTGACACTTTTGCTTTTCGTTGTGGTTTGGGGTTTTGTTTATTAATTTACGAGCCAAGAAGTTACTTGAAAATTTATGAGACTTTGAGGGTTTGAATGAGTTCAAGATAAAGAAGTTGGACAAATTTTGTTTGTCTTTTATGCTGCCAGAAATTCGCCATATCCATATCTTATGTTAAAAGCCTTGGTGTTGGTTTTGCTAGTAACTACATAGATTGTGAAGAGTGAAGCTAACAAAAAATTTGAAGCTTATTCTGCTAACAGGGTTGAATTCTGCTATCAGAGTTCCAATAAACTTACTTTGAAATCAGAATTTAAGAGGTAAATGTCTGACAAGCTTTCGGTTCGGTACCAATTAAATCAGTAATTTTAACTTAGGCTCTTTATTATTCTTATTCTTACAAGCCTCGAGTTCATAAATTAAATTACAGTGAACATTGGAAAACGTGAACCCCCCAAAACGTGAACTATCCCAAAACGTGAACACCGTAATTTTTACATTGAGTGCTCTAAAACGTGAACAAATCGAAAAGCTCTAAAACGTGAACAGACATTTTTTCAACATTTCTACATAAAAATGCACTGAATTAATTTTTTAAAACTTCGGGGGACCCATAAATTTGACAATGCGTAATATGAAATATTTAAAAAGGCTTTGGAATGGTGTTCAGATGAAGGTTTTGACCAAAGCAACATAAACGCCTTAGAGAAATTGTAGTTACTAAAATGTTGGCAAAAAATAGAACAGACAAAAATTAAAAAAATTGTTTGTTAAATAAAACTTTTATTTGTAAAACGTTCTAATTTAAAAATGAAATCTAATCAATTTTTTTAATAACCCGTTAGGTACCAGTATGAACCCGTAGGTACCAGTATTTGTAAAAATGTTAAAAAAATTCATAAATCTATACTACTGCAAGCAAAAAGAAGATAAAATGAAAGAAAATATGTTTTATTTTAAGAGGAGTGGTAAGACAATACGGTAGAAATACTATTTTAATCATAAAAATGTTACATTCCAAAACATGAACAATCTCAAAAACATGAACACCCTCGGTTTTAATTAGTTCACGTTTTCCAATGTTCACTGTAATACAATAATCAGTTGTAAAATATAAGTAAAACAATCTTAATTATGAAGTCCTTCAGCAACAAGATTGATTATTCGTGTTTCAGAATGATTCGATAAACCAACCTCGAACATAATTTAAACATTCCTTCAAATATGCATTAAAAAATAAATACAACAATCCTTAAGTGCTAAATTAATATTAAGGAAAAAATACGTGGCTGATATTCTAGTAAAAATAAAAATCCATTATGCACTTGTTTTTCTCTTCATTTCACTGAAGATGGCTTTTAAAATGTTGCCTGATTGTGTGGAGTGTCCATTCGGTCCTCACCTGCGTGGCACCCAGCGCCAGACTGTTGAAACCACACATAACTCTCATGCATTTCATCTCATTTGGGCAAAAAAAAATTGGTTATCAATTTACCTATCATCAATCGATAATACTCACCTATGATGGATACGGACAGTCCTACCGTCGTTTTCGAACAAACCGATAACACAATCCACACCAAAGTTTCTGCAAACGCATTGCATTGGCATTGTCTCAAATCCGGTAATTATGATCGTTGACGGATCCGAAAATCAGTGGCGATTCCTCTCAGTTAGCAGGTTTATCGTCGCTAAACCAAGAATTTAAATAAATAAATACTACTATGATGTACATTTTATATTGAAAACGTAACTTTCAAATCATATTTTCCTAAATACAACACAAAACTACCATACTAAAAGTATACCTTGGCGTTAAAATTTGCGATACCAAATTTCCTACAATATAACACCATTGACATAAATACACAAAACTACTTAACCTACCCACATTCCTATTCTAAAATCATATTTACTAACCCAAACGCAACACAAAACTCTCATGCAAAAATTATCCCTGAAGCATTTATAGCGCGAAAATTTGCGCTAACAAATTCAATACAATTTATACAATACAACATCGTTTGGCTACAACATGTCCTAAGCAAAGCCCAGCTAAATAATATGAAAGCGGTAGCGCAAAAAATTGCGATCAAACAAGAGAGACATCAGGTTGAATGAAAGAGGATAGAGAAGTAGCCGAGTAGGTATAGTGATAGTCGTATAGTAGCAGTAGCAGGTAAATTTTGTGTGCGTTCTCTTGCTTGTACAGTGAGCATTGGAAAACGTGAACTAATATTAAAACCGAGGGTGTTTATGTTTTTGAGATCGTTCATGTTTTGGAATGTAACATTTTATGATTAAAATAAAACATATTTTCTTTCATTTTATCTTCTTTTTGCTTGCAGTAGTATAGATTTAAGAATATTTTTACATTTTTATACATACTGGTACGGGTTATTAAAAAATTGATTAGATTTCATTTTTAAATTAGAACGTTTTACAAATAAAAATTTTATTTAACAAACAAAATTTGTAATTTTTGTGTGTTCTATTTTTGCAAACATTTTAACAACTACAATTTCTCTTAGGCGTTTATGTCGCTTTGGTCAAAGCCTTCATCTGAACACCATTCCAAAGCCTTTTTAAATATTTAATATTACGCATTGTCAATATTATGGGGTCCCCCAAGTTTTAAAATATTAATTCAGTGCATTTTTATGTAGAAATGTTGAAAAAATTTCTAGTCACGTTTTAGAGCTATTCGAGTTGTTCACGTTTTAGAGCAGTCAATGTAAAAATTACAGTGTTCACGTTTTGGGATAGTTCACGTTTTGGGGGTTCACGTTTTCCAATTTTCACTGTATGCAGTAGAAAAAACAAGGAAGGAAAGGGTCTGATTATTTGTGTTGTTATTTGATTGGCCTTTAATATCTGGCGACATTAAGTTAGATACTAAATCTCAAAATTTTAGTACGAAATAAACATAAATCCTAAGATCTAAGATCAGTGTGAAATTAATTAAGTATATACATATATTTTGTATTTGACTGGATTTGTAATATGAATAAATATAGATATTTTTGATACTCTGAAGGGCGATGGTATGATCTGGTTTTTTTTTTAATTTTTTTGTATCAAGGTATCTTAGGGTGGTCCTTATATTGATTTTTTAAAATTTGAATTTTTTTATTTTTAGAGGCCAAAATTAATCTGTTTCGTTTCTAAACCGAGAAAACTATATTAAGTTTTTAAATGTATTTAAACAATACGAAACGGCAAGGGGTTTTAAAGGTACCTCAATGGCAAAATGATTTGATAAAAGCAGTGTCTGTGCTTTTAAACATGTCATACCTCTGCAAAAATTAAATAGCTTTATTTTGTTGCTATTATTCTTTATGAATCTTCTGACATTCAATGAAATCTCAATTGTTTGTTGTGTTTCGGTATTACTTTAATTAGAAAATCCATGATGTAAGTTCTGGGCGAACAGCAGAAGATTTACTTCAATTAGTTACAAGTCAATTGGAAAAATATAACATAAAATATAAAGTTATAGCCCAGGCCAACGATGAGGCTTCCTTTATGAGTGGTCATTTGAATGGAATTCAGATAAAAGTTGAGAATGTATAAGTCAAGTCAAAGCGTCATGAAAAAGGGCCTGACCTTGGGCGCATGGTCTATCTTTTTTTAATGGATCGATAGGGCATTATGAGAAAGGCTTGAAACCAAATTTGCACTACCTGACAACTTTTTTTACAAAAGTTATTGGTAAAATGTGTTTTGTGTAATTTTTTTATCTTTCGCGAATATCTCGGCACCCATTACAGAAAAAAATAAAACATATATTTATTCATAATAACATTAACTATTATATTATATAGAACACAAAATATTGTTTAAACAAATAAAAAAGAAGTTATAGTAAGTTAAAATAATTTGTTGTTGTTTGAAAATAATTTGTTCATGATTATTAAGAAAAAAGCTCATTTAACGATGCACTTTTTATTTTTTATTTTTTAAGTCCTCGTGATTTCCTACAATTTAAACAAATTGCATTTTACGTAAGTTGATAGAAAATATTGTTATAAAAGCAATAAATTGTTTTATGTCGGGCTGAGATATTAATTAAAACGTGATTTTGAGATGCTTTAACACATTCTGAAAAACGAAAACTTCAAAATGATCAATTTGATATAAATGAAACAAATTAATCATGAAGATATTAAAAAGGTTGGCATCAATCGAATAACTGAAATATTTCGATTAACTGAACGGGAACAAATTTATTTAATAACGCCAAAAAACAAATTTTCCTGAAGAAGTAAATAAAAATCTAATTACGAACTGATCAAACATATTTGAATTTACTCAATTAAAGAATGAATTGAATGTTTTTTCATGAAAACGCAGATGCTATATAGCCAAAAGGTACGACATCAGCTGAGACTTTAAAAGCGATAACTCCATTTAATATCTTACTCTGGGTGAAGGTAAACGTCGCCGACAGTTTTTAGCAGGTGTACAAGCTTATAAAACTCCAGCTTGAACGGCGTGTAAGGAGTGCTTCTTTTATGCATTGAAGAGGATAAAAACGTACTTTCGAAGTACTCATGGTCACAAGAAATTGAGCTATTCGGCTCTTATGTCTAAAGAAAAGGTTCTTTTAAAAGAATTAAAAGCAACTGACGAAATTTATAATCAAGTCATCGAAAGTTTTGCTACCGTTGAACGACGAACCGAATTAATGCATCGATACATTTTTAAACATTTTATCTTATGTTATTAATTTATAAAGTATTGCTTGTGTTTTGTTTTCCTTATTAATAAAATTAAAAAAAAAAAAAAATTAAAAACTACAATTTTTTCCTCACACCATGGCGCTAACCCAATTCTAAAGATCAGGAATCGCCACTGCCGAAAATAGGCCTCATTACTGCTTCCAATTGCTCCAGAACTAAGCCAGCGAAAATATGACAGGCTTCTTGACACTGTTACTTTCCATGGTAATTTGTGTTTAATTTCTGAGAAAAAAAAAGAAACAAAACTAACAGATATAACAATATATTGCGATCATTTAGTGTTTAAATCTACCCTTCCATATAAACAAATCCTATTTATTTTAGCTATACAAATCTGTTACCGACTTTCTAAGACATTATTAAACACAATCTAGTGCTATAGTCTGATATGACCCGTGAAAATAAAGGCCGTGTGCCTCGTTTCACAAACTAATGAATGTGAAATAACATCTTCAGGATTGCTTTCTTTTGACCTGGCAATAATACCCTTTCCAAAAATTAAGACCCACGGAATTTTTTGTCTTAATAGCAGTTCAATTGTTTTTCACCCGAGATACCCGTTTCTTATAGGAATACTTATCAGTTCAGAGGTTGGTTGAGAGTTAAATCTATCTGAGGGAGTTAAATCTATTGCATCCACGAATCGGGCCATCAGGGTAATGTTGATGAAGAATACTATTGGAACGACTGGACCGAATTTTGTGAGCGAAAATTCATTAAACTCGCAAAGCTCCTAAATGAGCCATGCGGGTACCTTCTGCTTATCATTAAAACTGTTGAAATGAGGGCTTACTAAGTAACCTAACATAAATTTCGACTTTGAAAGCAATTTTTGCAACAACTATTGACAGGCTTCTGACACTCAAAACAGAGGTACCTTACCTTACTGTAAGTGTTACTGCTTTTTTTTAGATTTATCCTCAGCAAGGGGAATAAGACCCACTTCTTACCCTATTAAAACACAGACACCCTAGTAGAACACAGAATTCTGGTGAGACAGTCAAAAGCATTGATTGCTAGTACCCCAAGAGTAGGTTAGGTACTAACAAAATAAAAGTATTTGTTTTAATAGGGTAAGAAGAGGGTCTAACTCCCCTTGCTGAGAATAAATCTAAAAAAAAGCAGTAACACTTGCGAGTAACGTCTTGCGAGGAACCAAAAAATGCTCCAAGAGAATTATGTTGTCATTTTATTTTAATTTTTAATAATATTCGCGCACTCAAGGGGTTATCACTACCCTTAATATGAACGCAGTGCAAGTGTAAGGAAAACAGGAAGTTTTTTAAAGGAAATACTTTAAATACTAAAATTGTCAGTACAGGCCTTATAGGAGAGCTTTTCCAAAACAGTGGCACTACACTACGTTGACTTTCACTACACTGACTTTCCTGAAAGAATTGTTGTTGTAATTTTTCGCAAAAAGTCAATACGATCGTGCGCTTGTTGTATACATCAAAACAGACTTACCATTATCATTCTAAATTACAAGCAAGGAGCTTATTCAGTGGATTTTATTAATAGCTTTTGGGATTTGAAGCTTTTGAGAACAAGTTTTATGAAGTGGAGTATTTTGAGTGTTGGCGATTTAAAATGTAAACGAGGGAAACCCTGTGAGAGCTTTAAAATGCGACACACTTATGCAAGCTAATGAAACTAGAGTGAGAGGCAAACGTCCTATTTTCCATGTATTGACAATTTTTGTTGAACAGAGTATAGCTTGCTGTCTCCAGTTTGGAATACCAAGTCGACGTGTATCTCCCTCAACTTGGTCATGCCACCGGTGATGAGGTCTGCCTCTGTTTCTCGTTCCCTCTGCTTTAGCGTTGAATACCTTACGGGCTGGAGCGTCGATGTTCATTTTCTCTACATACCGTTGAACACGTAGTTTTTTGACAAGGGACACGTTGCCAGAAGTTATTTTGCCTATCCACACGAACTGGCTCATAACATCGTGCGTAGCACCAAAACAGCTTTCATTTGCCTGGGAGACGGTCTATGCCTCTGGACCATAAGGCAGGATCGGGATGATTAGAGTGTTAAACATCGTATCCTTGGTACTTTTCGATAGGGATTTATTACTCAATTGCTTACTTAGCCCAAAGAAACAGCGATTAGAAAGACTTATTCTACGCGCTTGATTTCAACTCTGATGTCATTTCCAGAGTTTACATCAGTGCCCCGGTAGACAAGTTATATCTATCAATACTCACATTCTGACTCTCGACTCTATTTGATGACAAGACCCATTTTGCTCACTTTTGACTAGATGCTTGGAAAAGCACCCGTAACTGCTCGTTTGGTTCTTCCCATTATGTCGAAGTCTTTCGCGTATCCAAGATATTAAGTGGATTTTTGAAAGATAGTGCTACATAGTTTCGTTGCCCACCATTCTGTCAAGAACAATAATGAAGCAGCTACATGAAAGCCCGTGCGTCTCCTTATCGCAGTCTTCTCGCAGTTTTGAAGATTTCGGTTTAATCACTTCCAATTTCGACGAATTCTCCAACGTCATTCTCATAAATACCAAAACTTCACATGGCACCGTATAGCTTATGCCTGTTCACACTGTTGTAAGCTGCTTTTGAATTCGATGAAAAGTTGGTGTGTATCGATATTAAATTCTTGGGCCTTCTCCAGGTTTTGGCGCAATGTGAAGATTTGGTCGAGGATAGGCTTTCCAGCTCTGAAACCACTCTGATAGGAGCAAATCATTTTGTCAGTAAATGGCTTCAAGCATTCACATAATATTCTTGACACGTTCTTGTAGGCGATGTTTAAACAACTAATGCTTCTGTAGTTGGTGCAGAGAAGGTGAGCCCTTTTTTTATAGATCGCGCACATGGGGCTAAGGTTGATACCGATGCACATTAGTTTTAAATTTCTGAAAATCACAATGGAAAAGAAAAATAGAGCTAGGTAGAGCATTCCACATTCGTGTAGTGCGGCTGAAAAAAGAAAATCTGTACTTCGCAGTGCGTCCGAAGCAGGGCTCAATGGTAAAGTGATGTGTTACGGTTGCATTGTTTAATAGGAGTTGTGCAAATGGTTATTTTTTTTAATAGAGCACTGTTTGTAAAAATAGCGATGAAGTAAAGAGAGACGTGAAACATTGCGGCGTCTTTGGAGAGATGCAAATGCTTCTGTTAGGCTTCTATCGCCTATCATTTTTAAAGCTCTCTTGAATTAAATGACTTGAGCTGGTTATTGGAGCACCTGTCACAATTTCCGGTAAGAAATTTTTGCATTATTTCAAGAAATATGATCCACCGGCCTTACTTCCGTGGGCATGATTGTCCTGACCTGACACCAAATTGGGTCATCTTCATTCAAAACAGTCTAAGATCGACCTTTATTGAGAAAGAAAGAAAAGACACGGTCAAAACCTCGTGCAAATCCCAAGCCTCTTGGTTTAATTACATCCAAATTCTCTCGTCTCTCTGAACACATCCCAAAGGTTAAAGTAAGTCGCACCAAGTTGATTTGGTTTTCGTTCTCATAGTGAATTATTGCTGTGTGACATTTTTAACTTAAAACTATCCGATAAATCGTTTTAGACAACTTGACATTTAATTAAATTTTTTTTCGCCCAAATCTAAGAAGACATCAATCTTCCCATTGTTCGCATGTTTCATTTGATTTTAATCTAAGAAAAAAAGAAAAAAAAAAACAAACTGAAATGTGTAACGAAATTCTTCTGTTAATGACGAATGTAAACAAGTAATTAAGTACTAACGCAGTACGCACTGTGTTTTGCGTCATAAAATAGCCAGGGATAGTTCCAGGCAACATTAATCTTAGAATTCTTCAACCGGGGGGAAATTATAATGATAATTGTAAAATAATTTCTTTTTTTTATATTTATGTAATTTAATTTCTGAGTTGACGTTGTGCCTTGGTGTGGTCGAAAGGACAGGTTGGCTGGTTGGCTGAGCTGCGCTCATAGTCCTCATAGTTTTATTACAGCAATGAGTATCTACGATTTTTTTTTGTTGGTTATTATTCATCAATTTCCCTTGGATTTTGTATCTTCATTTTATTTGGAGTGTGAATTTTTTTCTAAAGGGACAATTCGCGCCTGCATTACATCAGGAATTGAAATTGGAAAAAAGAGAAAATAATAACAATTGAGGACAATGGTCAGTGAGTGTGTGTTGTTGTTGTTGATGGTGGTTGGTGTGTGCGTGGCCCATATGGTATTAATTTAGTGGTAATTACCAGACCGATTTTAATGAATTGAAAAGACTGAAAGTATTTTTTTTTTCAATTTTTAATCGTGTTCTGCCATATAATGGGGAGCGTGAGTGATAGACGAGTATCTTTCACACTCCTCTGATGTTTATTTAGCATTTTTTATTGTATACGATGGAAAAAAGCTTCGTTGTTTTTTTAAGTATTTATTTAGAGTCACATTTGGTCATTTTACTTAATGAAATCCATAAGGGGTGAATGCCTGAGCAACTGAGCTTGCTGATACGTGCTGGTTGTATTGAGTTGTGTTGCCGTTGAGAGCGCGCGTGTTGGCATAAGTGGTGTGCATAGTTTTCTTTATATTGTATATATATTTTCTTTTTTTTTTCGTCCACATAAAAATCTCGTTCAATTGAATTAATTTAAAAATTGGACATGAGGGATATGGCAATGACGACAACGACTACAGTGGCGGTGGTGGCGGCGCGGCGGCAAAAATGCTCTTTATAAATAAATTTAAGATTTGCCAGTTGTGATAAGGAAACATTTAGAGTTGAAAAGTGGCAGTAAATTATTGCGGTTTTTTTTTGTATTGACAAACTAAATTGTTATACTAGTTTTAACAATTTTGATGTGTTTGGATTGGACAAATTTTAAGGTTGGAAATGTAGATTTTGCTGGATTAAGTACCTTTTTTTTCAAATGGGAACAAACTGGAGGTCATTGAAAGCATACTCACATCCTTGTTAAACTTTTCTTTCACCTTTTCGAAACGAACGAGTTAAAGATGGTGAAAATAATCTGATCTATAGTTAAAATATTTATTGTATTACAGAGAATTATATTCATACAGGGTCATGCAATATAAAATCCTGTTTTTCAAAACGAAGATCTTTTTCAAAGTTCAAACAAATAATGGCGACAAACTTCAAAGGAAACAAAATTCTAGAAGCACGCCAATCGGAATAAGGAAACTCAATATTACAATATTACGATAAAAATTGTATCTGCAAAAAAAGAAATTACCTTAAATTTCCCGATACAGGTAAAAAATTTTAAATTTCATTTGTAATCCTGGACGAATTTTTTTGATTTAAAAAATAGGTATGAAAACAAATTTTGAAAATTTTTAACTGGCCAACAATTTCAGAACATTGCGTTATTGCTTGAGAGAGATGTGATATTTACAACCTAGTACTACAAATTGTATTTTTATAATAAACTAGCGACCCTAACCGACTTCTCTCGGTGAGCACTAATATATATCGCATCTTTCTCTTTCTGTCCCTTCATGTTCCACATCGCTCGTGCTATGTTTGCGTTCAAGATTATAAGGGTTTCAATTAAGTCTTAAAAAAAATAAAAAAATTAATTAGAGACCATGACGGCTCATAGAGGGCCTAAACTTAGTGTCTTATAGCTCTCAACGGTTTCTGTGTTTTGAAAAATGGATGGGACCTAAAGTTGTCTGCCGACAAGCCCTTTTCATGACAAGAGATATTACTATTGGAGGATTTGTCAATTCTTCGCAAGAAGTAGTCACCCACCAAATAAGGCTTTGAGCGCTTTGTAATTATAAATAAAATGCACGACTGGGTCGCACGAAGCCACGAACTGGCTCCTATATAAAAGACTACGAATTTCAAAAATGAATGTTATTAGAGAAACTGTTCATAAGCATAAAATTCATTTTTTAAATGACTAAAAAAAACTTCTTTAGTACTCGTAGTTAAAGGTAAAAATAGGATGCCATGTGATTCAAGCAAAAATAGATTTATGCAAGAACAAAAATTATAAGTCTTTGTAGTGGTTTCTTAAAAAATAAGGTTTTATATAAGAACATTTTAAAACATTTTTAAGACAAATTTTGGTACGCCAATTTGAAGTTTTTATTGTTGTATGAATAAAATTTAAATTTACAAAAAAAAGTATTGAGCCGTTTTCGAGATATTGAATTTTCAAAAAACAAAAAAATTGATTTTTTTTTTGCAAAATTCAAAAAAATATTTTTCTTAAAGTTTTGAAATGCAATATTTTTAAGACTTTTTAGAAGCTTCTCTCTACGAAATTTCATTGAAATCCGTTGTGCTGATAATGGACATTCAAAATTTTAAAAAATCGTTCTATGGTAGGTACAGTCAGTAATATCTTGTTTTCAAATTTTTTTTTATTAAATTACAGATACTAAAAAATAATAGAAAGAAACAAAAGTTAAGCGAAATTCTCGGAACCGTTTTCGAGAAAAAATACGATTTTCGAAAACCATTTTTTAACATGTGTATGGAGGTACCGTTATTTTTAGGTAAAATTAATTTATTTTTCTCATATCTTGTAGATTATTTTTTCAAACTTTTATTTATCAAGTTATGAAAAAATCGAGCATGGGGTTTTCGAAATATTGTGTTTTCAAAAAAAAAAAAATTGAAAGTTTTTTTTAAAAATCGAAAAAATTTTTTTTGGAAAATTATCAAAATCGGTCGTACCGTTTTTGAGAAAATCAAAAACAAAAAAAAAATGGTCCCAAGGGGGTACCAAAACTACTCATTTTTTGGAAATTTTTTTTCAACCATTACCTAGGTTTAAATTAAATTTTTTGAATTTTTTTTTTTAAATCGTTGGGACCGTTTTTGAGAAAAAAAATATTTATAAAATTTCGAAAAAAAATCGTATGGCAGGTACCGTTATTTTTGGTCTTAAAAAATCAAATCAAAAAACATCCGGGGGTAAAAAATTAAAACCCATATCTACTAAGTTTGAAGAAAATCGGCCGAGCCGTTTAGCTGTAATCGAACAGACAGGCAGACAGACAGACAGACAGAATTGCCAGACCCACTTTTTTGGTCTCCGCTATCATCGTAATGCCTTATAGTACCTATAAGTCGCAAGTAAAAAGATAGAAAATATGTGACAAAAACAAAAAGAAAAAATCTTCTGATTATCCGAACGCTAACAAATTTTACGGGATCAGCCGATGAGTCCACTTAAGAGTTTTCCTGAAAATTTAGTTTATTTATCCATATAGACCACAAACAAATTACTTCAATTAAATCTGCAAAAATAAAGGAATTAAATGGGAAAGGTTGTGTGAACTTATCTATACATTTTTCATTTTAATAAAGTTGACAACCATGCTTAGGATTAAAATCGGGCCCATTGCCGCTTAATACGATTTTTCGACCGAGACTGGGTTCAACTTCCAACTGCCCGAGAGCCTGGTTAGCGAACAAACGTGAATCTTGAAATTGCGAATCATCCTCTCGGAAGGATGATTATGGCGACCGTAAAATGGGCGAACTGCGCGAAATGTTGCCCGAACAGAAGTACCACTTTCATAAGAAAATTTAATCATTTGCCTATGTTGTTAAACACTATAACCCCCTATCTTGATTTAGCAAGATAAGCAGTGAATAAATGACAACCAATTTGATAGATATAGCTCAAAAATATGGCCGGCCACAATCACCTGTCCTGAAATCCCTTTTTGACAATTCTTGAACTATTTCTCATTGTTTCCTATGAGATGAAAAACTAATGCTCTTCAAAACCAGTTGACACGTTTTATTCCTTAGATTTTACTTTGACCGTGAAAAATGAAAAAGCGTGGATAAGTAACAGTGAGTTAAGCTGTTACCACACTTGTCTCGTGTCGGGTGTTGTGAAGTCGAATGTGCACACTAATCAATATTGGTGTGTTGTAACAGCGTTGCCACAGAACTTCACGAAAATGTAACAAATTGGTTAAAAATTTGTGTGGTGCACACGAGCAAGTGAAGTGAAACTTCTTAAACTTCTTGAGTCAAACTAATTTTAACTCGATTCAGGTATACAAATGGGTGAAAACTCAGTTCAAGCTTGCTTCAACCATGGATATAAATTTTGTTTTTATCAGTAATGTGAAATAAAAACCGAAAATAATAAAACCGGAGCCAGTTGTATTTAAAGAAAATCATATGGAGAACAAATTGAAGACAAACATTTTATATATTTTATGAAAGAAAGTGTAACGAAAAGGGAAAAAACGCCCCCAGTAAGTGCGTTCATTGAAAATGAAACAAATCTGGCGAATAGCGATTTCATATTTTCGACAAGTTAGTTTTAGTAATCATTTAAAAATTGATCATGTCAGTGACCGATAAACAACCAACTAACCAACTCTAGGCATGTATTTGAGGTTAGAGTTGGTCATTGAAAGTAAAACTGACATAATGAGAAGGAAAGAGAATCGAACACATTCAGTGCACTGACTGTGCTCCCAATTAAAGAAACGAAAATTAGGTGTTCATTAAAATTGATTTCAATCAGTGAAATAATAACAAGTGGATCAGAAAGTTTTTCAGAGTAGAAAAATCCTATAAGCGATAGCATCATTTCGATATCAACTGAGGCCAATAAAGTTCATTTAATCTTCTTAAAAATTGAAATAAAAATTTTTATTAACGTGTTTCATAGTAACACAAAATTAAATTTTTAAAAAGTGTAACACTTTTGTTACACTTGGTTTTTACATTGTGGCAACGCTGGCTGCAAACGTTTCTAATTGAACGAAATTGTTTCAATGTTCAAGAGCACAACCCTCTATTTATCATGCACATAATGTACAAAAAAGTGAGTGACACACCGTGGTATGGCGCAATAGGAAGAGGGACACAACACAACACTTCACAACACAACACTTCACAACACACCACCTTAAATAGGTGTGGTTAAGGCCTAACTTATTTCCAATTAATTCGATTTTTTTTCAAATGTTTAAATACGAAATTACAAAATGTAATTTTTTGTAAGCAGGAAATATGTATAATATATATAAATATAGAAGGGACAGCCGAAGGACTTATGGCAAATTTAATAATCTTCGGGTAAAAAAAAAACAAAAAGTTTCAACCTTCTTGGGTATAATGAACTATTTAACACTAAATAAAATCTCCAGCAATTATGTAACCATGTCCATTGTTCAGTCCATAATATCTCCATAAAACACCCTTCTTTTTGTCAAATTCAAAATTCATATTAGCTCAATTTATTAAAGATTATGATCACGACTTCGAATACGCATGTTTCAGTCCCTTATAACTACATGTCGGTCTGTCTGGGGCCTCACAGTATTTATATTTTTATCCTCCACCGCAGACATACCACCCGACTTTGATTGGAGTTATACTCTACAACACCAATCAAGCCTCCGAGCGAGCCTTTGTCCAATGCAGAATTTTTTTTATAAACAAAGAAAATAACTTTTGTATTTAATATGCAGACATTGTGGAATGTCACTCTCTGTATAATATACCTACGGATGTGTATCTGTCAACGCACTAAAACTATCTATAAAATGCATTTATACTGACAAAAAAAAAACTATCTATCTATATCTATTTTGATTTGACTAGATGATTGGTTGTTTGAAAGATACAACAACAACAAAAAAAGTATCAGTCGCACAGTTCTATGCTCGATTGTCAATTGTTTGATTAGTTTGTGTGTGTTCGCATAGATAAAACTGAACATAGTGTCTAAAACATTATTCAAATCAAAACAAAAAATGTTCTTCGTAACATGTTTTAAGCCCTGGTCGACAGCATATAGTATGTAGTGTGTAGAGTGTTTTCCATTATGTAGACAAAACAACAAAATGACAGGACGCGACATTGGTGACATGGATATTGACCAGACTTGGATCACACAACAATCTACACATTTTTATATTCCATTTAACACTCGACTTTTCAGGCTTTAGCATTCTAACTGTATCTTTAGACTAAATGAATTTACTATGTCAAATTGTTTCTGTTTCTGTTTCTGTCGGCAAATTCCATTCCTACACTCTTCAAGAAGTCGACAAGAGTCCCATGTTTAGATATCTTTCTATACCTATACTAGTTTAAGATACAAATTTATCTATAAGGGAGACTAATAACGGAACTCTAACACTACCGCCGCACCTTAGTTTCGACTTCGAATCCATTTCAAGAGTATTAACTGACATTAAGTTCTTGAAGTATGATGACGTCTACTGTACAGTGTACACCAGTTGCCCGTGTGGTCAATCCCAGTTAAGTAATGAAACTAAAAGAGAAAGAACATAAATTAAAGGGAGACGGAATAATAGTGTTAATAAACGGAAAGCGACCACAATTTTGCTCTCTTATCATCCATCTTTGACACTAATGTCGACAAATTGAAGTATTTTCACCATGTGCAGTGCACGGCCAGGGTATAGAATAATGCAACATCACAGTCACAGGAGCAGGACTTGTTGTAGATGGGGTAATGAATTAGACTTCGACAAAAGAAGGCGTCTAGTGTTATAAAACCACATCAGGCTGGCCGTAGATACAACCACGAATATATATGTAGATACATTAATTGCGCTAAGTAATGCATATAAACGTATCTATATTAATGTATCTTTCGCCTATCTATCTATATCTAGAAGGTTTTGTGCTTTCGTATCTTTTCTTGCATCACACCTATACCACCAGGTATTAACACATGTGTAGTTACCTTTTTTTTTGTAATTTAGAAAAATATTAAAACATATGCGGTCTATTAATTTGGAAATTAAGTCTTTGACTATGTTTATGATTACTTTGTGCGCGGGAGCGCGGGAGAATTGTTTTTCTTTCTAGGTGAAGGGCGTTGGAGTAAGAATACAAAAAAAGACGTAGATTCGTATCTATGAGTCTCATTAATGAAATGGCCAAAGTCATCAAGTTCATTTGAATTGTTGGGAAAAAAAACGCTGCATACTTTGTACATGCCTGATTGAATTAAGATCGCAGGATAAAACACGCACTTTTTTATGTTGTTGCATATAGGTCATCAAAGACTAAAATTGAACTTCCAGCTGAGTCTTTTAACTTTTTAATCAAAAATAAGTGATTTTTAAAAGTGAGTTTCCTAGAAAGAAAAACAAACTTGTCAAATTTAGCTTTGAAAGGAATTTATCGATAACCAATGATCATCAAAATATTGTAACTCAATTTGTTGAAATGGGTTTTCGAACTCTTGTTACAAAGCGATAAAGGGATTTACTCGTAAATGTAATATTTTACACTATAGGACTGCAACAAGGACTTTTGTTGAATAAAAGAAATTATGTAAGTTCTAAAAATCGAGATTATAAGGAGTTAAATTTATAGAAGTTGTTCTTGAATAAATCTTAAAATCGTAGTTCTACTGAGATAGAACTTGGTTGAGATAGATTTAACTAGTACATCAGCCAATAAAACAAAATTTAAATTTTGAGTCAAGTTTATTGATGAAAGATCATATTAAATATGTTGATTAAATAGTAAACAGTTTCAAAATTGGTGTATTTGACCCCCAATAAAAGCCTGCAATAGTTTTAATTAGGAAATTTACCTAGTATTTAAATGCAAAAGTTTTAATAATCTCATTCTTCAAATGAGTTTGGAAAATGCTTGGTTAAAGCTTCCGTAAAGCTTTGGAAAAATGAGTCACGGAATGGAGACTTTTACGGAAGCTTATTACCATCTTATGCGAATCTATAAATTCTTTAAGGAAATTGTATTAAAATTGGTACTCGTATAGAATAACTTCGATAAAACTTCGGTTAAGAAATATAGTGAGCTGTATAGATTTTGGGTTTTGTCTTAACTTCAAAAATAAGATATTAAAGCATTCAAACTATCTCGTAAAATATTTTTTTTTAAACTGAATGAGTCTTAAATATGTGTGACCTTATAGTAATTAATCTACTATTTGAATTGGTCTTAGACGACTTAGAGCATAATTAGTTTGCTATACCTACTTGTTTGCTTTTACAACTTTCCAAATGGTAACTTTAAAGATCTCTAAACTATTCCAAAGAATTTTTTTTTTTTTAATTCCGAATGCGTTTAACGAAGCTGCAAGCTAGAAGTTTCCATAGACCTTGTATTAAATGATAGCAATAAGTTTATTTTTTTTTTAAGGACGATTGCTTAGTGAATTTCTTAAAGGACTAAATACTGTTATAGAGTTATTGAACTTATGACAGGTACCTGCCATACGATTTTTTTTTTTTTCAAAATTTTATAAACATTTTTTTTTTTTCTCAAAAACTGTCACACAGATTTTTAAAATAAAAATTCAAAAACTTTCGTGGAATTAAAGCTAGCTAATTGTTGAAAAAAAAAATAACAAAAAATTGTTATTTTTGGTACCCCCTTGGAACCATTTTTTTGATTTTTGATTTTCTCAAAAACGGTATGACGGATTTTGATAATTTTTTTTTCTGCTAAAGGTCCTCAATAGTTTGAAAATCATTGTGAATTCAAATTTTCAAAAAATAACTTTTTTTTTATTTTCAAATTTTTTTTTTGAAAAATCAATATTTTGAAAACTCCAAAGTTTCTCAATATAATTACAAGATATTAGAAAAAAAAAATTATTTAACCTAAAAATAACGGTACCCTCCATACAAAAGTTAAAAAATGGTTTTCGAAAATCGTATTTTTCTCGAGAACGGTTACGAGAATTTTGCTAAATTTTTTTTCTTTAGATTAATTCTTACGATCTATAATTTAATAAAAAAGAACTTTGAAATCAAGATATTACTGACTGTACCTACCATAGAACGATTTTTTCGAATTTTGAATTTCTCATTATCGGCGTAACCGATTTTAATGAAATTTTTTATAGACAAGCTTCTAAAAAGTTTTAAAAAACACTGCATTTCAAAACTTAAAAAAAAATATTTTTTTGAATTTAGAAAAAAAAATCTAGTTTTTTTTTGGAAAATTCGATATCTCAAAAACGGGTCAATATTTTTTTTTGTAAATTTAATTTTTATTCGGATAAATAAACACTTTAATTTGGCGTACCAAAATTTGTTCTTAAAAATGTTTTTAAAATTTTTTATATAAAAGCTTATTTTTTTAAGAAACCACTACACTGAACTGTAATTTTATTCTTGCATAAGCTAATTTTTGCTTAAACATTGACATCCTGTGCTTAGCTCCAACTGTTAAGGGAGTTGAGTATTTTTAATTATTTAAAAAAATGAATTTTTTTTCTTAAGAACAGTTTCCTAATAACATTCATTTTTGAAATTCTTAGTCGCTTACACAGGAGCAAGTTCGCTACCCAGTCGTATATTTTTTTTACCTACGATTTATGTACTATAGGGCAAGTTCTCCATTTGAAAAAAAATCGAACTCGAGATTTTGATCAAAGTTGACATTACGATGACAGGGAACACAAAATAGTGGGTTCGACAATTCCGTCTGTCGGTCTGTTTGTATGTATGTATGTACCTCTCCCTCAAGTCTAAACAACTATTTTCTTCAAACTCATATAATTTCAGCAGTATTGCTGGCGTAAATCTGTCAAATTGGCTATCATTTTTTCTACATATGTCTTTTTTGTCAGATCAACATGGAGAGTTATAGCGTTGAAAAACATGTACAAATGATTAAATTTGTTTTTTTGAACGTGTCTTCTGTTCGAACAACATTTCCTGCACTTCGGCCATTTTACAGTCACCACATCCGTCCTTCCTGGAGGACTATCTGCAACGTGGTGGATAAGTTCATATCGACTGGTTCAGTAAACAATTCGTTTCAACGAAACGCAATATCTGGGGAAAATATCGCCGCTGTCCGTGAAAGCGAGCAAGATAATCCAAGGCAGTCGGCTTTTTGCAGGCCACAACTTGGTGAATTTTATGTGGAGAGTTGGGCTTTCAACTTCCACTGACTTAAGAACTCAGAGTTAGCGACCATTGACAACGAAGTGTGTTATCTTACGAAGTTCTCGAGCAGTTGGAAGTTGAGCCGAATTTCGGTCGAAAAATAATATTCAGCGACGAGGCCCATTGAATAAGTGAATGGCTTTGTCAATAACCTAAATTGGACCATCACAATCCGCACCAAGTTCCACCAAAATAGTACTGCATCAAAAGAAAGACTATATACGATTTGGATTTTGGGCTGGTGGCATCATCGGTCCATACTTCATTGAAGACGCCGTTGGACAGGCCATCACTGTCAGTGTAAAGCGCTATCGGTCGATGATAACCAACTTTTTTTTTTCGAATTGGAGGATATGAGACTGTGGTTTCAACAGAACGCTACTACGTTCCACACAGCCGGTGTCACAATGGACATATTGCACGAGTGGTTTCCGTGCAGTTTCTCAAATGGAGTATACGTCTTTGGGATAGAGCGCGACATGTACTGTACATAAAAGGAGCTGTTTCCTATTCTTCTTCACCCATCCAGCTTCTGCATAAATCGTTTGAGTAGACGCCAGCTTGTCCACGTATTAAACAGTGTCCTCTTATGACATTAATTGCGGACCATTGTGAAATCTGGGGCCAAATTACCGCATCAGTGAACGAGTGAGTAAGTGAGTAATTTGGCTCCTGCTTATTGGTATCAGATGCTAAAAGCGCCTGAGATCTAGCGTTGGCCAGAACAGTTTTTTCCCAAAGCAGGTGGTGATTTTGTTTCACTTTCTGAATTTTATTTCACTTAAATGATTCTCTAGCGAATCTCTGGATGTTTCCTTCCATAAAGCTTAGGTATAACGATTTCGGTAAGGCTTCTTCAGGCATGAGCAACCTTTAAAGTCCTCCCATATGATCTCTATTCACCTATTACAATAGCAGGCTAGAACTTCAATGACACTTCCTCATATTAATTGAAAATTTCTTAAGGAAGTGATTGGGTTCTGTGGAAGAATTTTCTTATAGAAACTCTATAGAAGCTATTATTCATTTCATCTGCTTATTACTAATTTCATATCGAACTCAAATAAGCTCCTTGGTAGATCTCGAGATCAATAACAATAAAAGTCAACAACTCTGTCAACATTGTTATCACTATTGTGGTTGTCATGTTCCAGGATAAATGCGTCAGAGTTTTTCGTTTGTCTTCTTGTATCCTTTCAACCGCATTGCCTTTCCTACCGTCAACAAAAACATTCTTCAAAATATACAGTAAAATATATATAAAATGCAAAATGACACTGCAATTGTATGACCCTCCATCAAAGGTGTCTGCGCGCATGACTTTCAAAATTCGAATGCTTATAATTTGACTTCCGAATTGTATGTAAAAATGTGCAAATTGCTTAAAAAGGTATTTTTTAATTACACTCCACCACCGTACGAATGCGTTCAAAGGTAACTACCCAAAAATCCATCTTGGCAAATTCTTTTCTTGCTTTTCAGGCCTGAACACATTTACGACACGGTTTCCACAGAGCAGCCGCATACACTTTTTGAGCAACTTCAGCATAAATTATTCGCCCAAGGCGATAATGAGGTTAAAAATGGTTCCCGAAAAAAAAAAAAAAAAAAACAAAAAAAAAATTCTTCGTTATAATGCTTCCACCATTATACCTTCGTTTCGATGCAAAAATAAAAACAAATTTAGCCCAATTTTCATGGCGGCTGCAAGCAGCGAGCAGAGATGGCCAGAATGATAGTAGTTGTTTTGCATGCTGCCAAAAAGACGAAACAAGTGCCGGTATGCCCGATGAGAGACGATGAGAGAACAACAACAAAAAAGTAGTTACAGGACGCCATGATAATCACCTAATCATACAAGGAACCTGGCTTGGAAGCTCTCCTCGCATTGCTGCCCTCTATACTTATACTCTTACGATGATGGCGCAGCAATGGGAAAATGTTGATAAAGATTTTTTAGCTGCCCCCTTTCGCCCATCGGTGGTGTTTGTCTTCATAGTGCTCTGCAGCAGGATCCAGAGGGAGTGAAACACCATGGCCTCATCAACAAGCTTGACGCGCCGAAGATGTGTGCAGAACCACGAAAACATCACCTCATCGCCTCGCCAAAGATGCTTTGCATAAATTCCAATGCTAATTGAATAAAATGAACGACGATCGACAACGTCGACGAATTGTGATCGCACCCGCTCTCATCACCCATCGCAACGGAAACAACAACGACAACGACTGCGCCATCAGCGACGGAGATGGGATGCGGATGCGGGACAAGCCCCAGATCCATTCGTGCTTGTTGGAAAGTATCTCGATAAAACTCCTTCACGCTTAGGTACGTTCGTTCTGCAAATGCAAGTTTGTTGTTGTTTTGTTCTGGCCAAAATGTCCCTTGGCATTACTTTTTGCTGCGGGATGTCGTCGATCGTCGGCGGCGGTGCAGCGGCGATAACAGGAATTTGTCCTTTTAGCGCAACTTGTTTTCTCAGCCGAAGATCGAAATGCATCAGCCGACCGACCGACCACTGATAGATACTCAATTAATATATCTAGATATGTATAGATACACACTCCTCGAATGAATATGGATGCAACGTCTTTTTCTTAGCCAGCATAACTAAACGTAGGTATATTCGTATGAAGACAGAACAAAACCTGGACACACAAGGAATCCAAAAATTCCCAAGGGTACCTTTCATATCGCTCAATATATTTATTACAAGTAAATTAGCTCCCGAGACCAACCGACAGATCTGAAAAGGACACAGTTTTGCGGAACTCTTTTTATGCGGAGCAAAATATGGCTGGAATTGACAAGTGCTGGCCAACGAGTCTAACATACATAACTCTCGGCTACTTTGGTGCCGCTCATGCTCACCAAACATCAACTGCTAATTCCAGCTTCAAGACTCCATCGTGTCCCATCGCCCCATGTTCTGATGTGTGATGAGAGCTGCACACACTTAGCCAACCGGCATTCTGTATCTTTTATGATAAGCGAATATGTTTTTTTTTTTTGTTTCATAAGAGATGTGCAAAGAAATTAAAAACAAAAAAAAAACTCGAAACATGTTGGACCAAAATCAATTCCATCAATCTTCCAATTTCATTTGTTCAAAAAGAGAAAAACCATCCACACAATCTGACCACAGATTATCTCAACCTGCGCTACATGTGAATTTACTTATGGTGTCCTGTTTTGTATACAGTATAGTATCTTTTTCATACCACTTTACATTATGCCCACGTGAAAGCACGTTATTTATGTATTTAATGTCCATACGACTGCTGTCCTGACAAATTAAAATAACCGATGAGTATTATATTAATTTATGTTCATACATAAATGTGCAGTTTAATACTTGAAAATGCTTTTAAAGGACACGATACGGCGACGAGCAGCACGTGTTTGTGTGTGTAGGGTTTAATAATTTTGTTTAAAGAAAAAAAAAATGCTAATTTATTTGTACATACATATATTGCGCCTGAAAATAGGCTTCTCATCACTTTTCATTAGTTTCGCATCGTAAAGTATCCTATTTAAGGATTCACCCCTCCAAACGTGTAGATAGAGTAGGTATAATGCGGTGCTGTGAGAGAACCTTTTTTTTTCTCCTTGTGTGTTAATAAAATTTGCAAAATTATTTGACCTGTCAGATCCTAATTGACCGAATGCCGCCTAAAAGGGGGCCTTACTTAAGGGGGTACCAGAGATCAATTTCACTTAGGTACTAGGCATTTTCTCGGGTGTTGTTCATACTTGTACGTATATCTTTTTCATGGTAGATATTTTGCAGTATTTATTGCTGCATGCGTATAGAAACAGGTGATCACATTTGATATGTGATGTGGGATATCATCTGCATAAAAACGAAATTGAACATACATTTGCTATTAGCTGTAATAACAGTGAATTTATTTGTGGGTAGTTTAATATTTCGCTTACATCTAGAACCTGGTTTGCATAATTGAATTTAGATTATTTTTTTTATTTGTTTGTGTTTTGTTAATAAAATTGCAAAGTGAGGGTCATTAACGTGGAACGATAGTTGAAAAAAAAATCACATACCTGACTTTGAAGTCTATCCTCTCCTTATCCTCGTACAGGGTGACCCTAATACAACTCAACCAATATGTTCATTTACAATGCCTTCAAATGAAGCAAAATACTGGGCCCTAGCGAGGTACTCGTATCCGTTCGGAGCGGAAATTGCTTTCGAGGTATCCTATCGGAAAGAAAAATAATACACAACTGCGTTGGCGCAATTTGTTCCGCGAAGAATTTGTGTCGGACGAAATCAGAAAAACAATTGCATTTAGCTGTTAGAAATTTCACAAATAAAGCACTTGATCGCACTTCAACGCAATTCACGGGGTGCGTTAAAATAATATCGGAGAAAAATTCCGAACAGCTGTTCGGAAGAATACCTCGAAGCAAAAATCCTCCGAATCGTATAAAATCGAAGAATTTTCCGCTAGGGCCGAATGTCATAATGCTCCTGAATTTTAACCTTGATATCTGTCAAGTGAGCGGGGCCATTTTTGATGACCATTTGGCCTCACTTTTCACATGGTTTTGGCCAACATTAGGGCAATAAGTATCGTCCAATATTCTCTTCCAGAGTGTATTGATTATTTTCATATTCCTAAAGAAAAAAGCCTGGAGCTGATAAATCCGGACATTTAACCGCCGAATTCAAATTGCCAAAGTGAGATACTAGGTGACCGGGAAACCCGGGAGATAACGTCCTGTTAAATTCACATGTCCTTCAGTACCAATTCTTCAATTAAAGAAAGGAAGAACTCGTTGGTCATGGTTCGCTCACTAATCATAGTAACTGTGTAAATAGACATTCTCGCAAAAAGAGTCCGGATGACTCCTTCCGGGGTAAATGGCGTACATTGTAGTGACGTTCAGTGCGGATGTAATGACTCTTCTTGAACATTGCGTAAGTATACTCGGTGCCCTAGAAACACCGTCGTCACTCATTGTGAATATATCACCCAAGAATTGTACTACTGCATTGTTCAGGATCAGGACAGCGTTTGCTTAGATTAATCATGCTTGGCAGTCTGCAGGAAGAAGCTGATGGATTGTCTGATCTGAAAAAAGGCACATCTTCAAGTCTTTCAACAAAAAGAACTGCAGAAATGAGCGTGTATATTGTGTACCTCTTCGAATGGTGGCCTTTGAATTCGCCGCTATTATCGATGGAACTTGTACTACGAAGCTTTTCGGGATCCCTTCCGTCACGTTTCTCTTCAAGGCTAGAGGCTAAATGCCTTAACCAGTTGCTGTGTATTAGGTGGGTAGAAATAGTGACCAAAAATAGACTAGCCCTGTAGCCCAATTAGCGCCATTTTGATACCATAATTCTTGTGAACCTGTGGATGGAATTGATTTGGGAAATTGTGGACGTTTTCACGAAGTCATCCAGTTTGTATTGAGCTTAAAAACAAGAAAGGATCTAGTAGGTTTTGATGTCTCTTAATGTGTATTTGAGTTTCCACAATCATTCGAAGTTTTGAGCACTCTCTCAACCGTACCACCACACTCATCCATACCATCGACACTGTGCCAAGTTTGGAAGCTTGTTGACTGATGACTGGTGCTGAAACAGTAGCCAATCTGATTGAGTGATCATCTGGCCTCTCACCTTCCGACTGCTGCTGCTAGCTCGGGATCAAAAGAATGAAATAGAGTGAACGGCACAGAAGTCAGCGAAGTTCGTCCTTAAGCCATTTCACCGCATTTAGAAAAGAGACCAAGTCTTTGATCTTCATTTCCGAAAGTTCGTCAATGTCGTCAAAAAATACCCTTCCTTTTTCTAACAGAAATGGAAGAGTGTTTCCTTTTCCCGGTGGTCTCCACAGCTATGAGAGTTAGTGTTGTGAGGAATGGCTGAACGTACGCTAAACGTAGCTACGATCCTGGCTTTGTGTTGTGTATTAGGGCTGCAAAATCTTTCAAAATTCGCATTGTTCCAAACTCACTGACTAAGTGCTCCTTAAAAATTAGTCCAGAGCGAGTATTCCGTGATATTGAAAAGGAGAGCATTCCATGACTTATCGGTGTGTCAGCTCTGCATCTGCTTACTCAAAACATATCAAAACTCAACTGATAGTTGCCAACTGTATTTCAATAAATTGCCATAAACATCTCCCGAATACTTTTTGGAACACCCTGTATGACTGCATTTTTTATGTAATTCATAAAAAATAACTCTAAATTAAAAACAGAAAAATAATGAATTTATTTATTGTGCTAATAAAAAAAAAGATATAAAAATACCTCCTACTCGGAGGCAACAAACATAGTTTTTCAATTAAATTCTCGAAACTACATACAAATGGTATATATTTTTTATTATTTTGATTTTTTTCAGAATAAACCTCAAATAAATTAATGCCAGTATACTAAAAAAAAAAATCATACATATTTTTTTTTTCTAACGTAAATATGCCTGCCTATTCTACTGCCTCCATACCCACAGATACCTCGAATAATTTTATTTCAAAACTGATAGATACATATTCTATATGTCAACAGAGCAATTAAAAATTACATAAAAAAAAGAAAAACACCAAACCACATTAAGTCAACTGCGATTTATGTCAAAACGATTTTCCAGTAAATTTATTTAAAACAAATTTAATACTCGCTGTGTTTAGTGTTTTCCTGTTGCATTATAGACACGTAGATACATTTTCATATGAATAGCTGCAGCAGCCAGCAGCAGTAGATACACGATATTGCATAAAGGGGCAAAACGTTTTGCAAATCTGTACTGTATTATATCTTACACACACGATTTGCAATAATTTTGTTTTTTTTTTTTTTCATTTTAATTGGAATATCATGACCAATTGTTAATCAGGTTGTAATGTTAGTTTTGTTGTTTTTTTTTTTTTGTAGATATCTCATGAATGTATCTTTTAAATTATGACAGCAAAATGAACACTGAACACGTATGTATAACGTAAGTGTTTATAATCGAACAGATTTATAGAATTATATTGTTGTTCTTTTCTTTATTGTTTGCAAGGAATCAGATATTTTTTCAATACTATAAATTTAATTTTAATATGAGGAAGAATTTCGATGAATTTTTTTTTTAAAGAACGTGTCCACATTGGAACAGAAGAAACCAATCCTTTTTATACCGAAAATGGAATTCTGTTCTAAAGAGTCTTCCAGATTGAATTGAAATTATTTCTTTACAATACTGCTTCTTCTGCAATTGAAGATATCATGGAAAAGCATGTTAGTGGCTTAGTACCGACTATTGATCGAAATTCGAGAAACAAAACTGAAACATACACACTCCAGAAGCCAAAGAAACAAAAAGAACAACAACCTTCCTAATTTTTATAAACTATGTTTCCATAGAAACAATTTTTGATTTTCGATTTGCCCGAAACCGTACAAAGGATTTTTATCTATTTTTTTACTCTAAAGCCTAGTACGCAGATCGGTAAAAATTTTGTCTCCCATACAGTTCCTTTTCCTGGGACAAACTTTGTCTTAAATATTTTTCCGAGCAGTACGCAGTTCGCGCGCAAAATTCATACTTTTGTGCATTGTTGTACAAAATGTCTCCACTAAATTTCGCCAGGAAAAAGAATGATATACAAGCATTATTTTGCGGGACAAATTTTGACAGCCACCGTATTTCCGAAAGTGATTTTTGTCAAAACTGGTTTTATGTAAAAGGTACTGATGCTTCTCTTGAAAGCATCAAGACGAGATTCGAGACGAGAAAAGGTATGAACGACTTTTGTAAGACAACCCGTTCCAGAGATATGCTACAAAACACATTAAATTAGATTTTATCTCTCCAAATTCAAACTTTTGCGCGAGATTTGGGAACGTTTTGTAGAGATTAAAATTGTAGAGATAAAATTTGTCTTGTCTCCATCTGCGTACTAGGCTTGAAGCTCCTGTATTAGTATTTTTTGTTAAAACTCTCAAAAGAAAATTTTGACATTACGCCCTATATCTCTCGTTTGCTATTAGCTCTGAGAACGTAGCGCCATAAGACAAAGGGTAAAGGTGTTGACAGGACCATTTCCCGATATAGCACGTTAATCGAATTGTGTTTTCAATACGTCATGTGGCTTGTGGAACTGTATTGATCAAAAGAAATATCAAAATGTCTAGTTGATGCAATTTACCAAAGTACTATCGTTGCAACATGTCTCTGTAATAATAATCTTCTTTGACTGTAACGTGACAGTCATTTTCATTAACGAAAATAAAGGCCCAAATGACAGCATCAGCTTCAAAACATGTTTTTTTGTAAATGAGGTGATGTTTCTTGGAGCACATTGGGGTATCTGCCTGGCAAATTTTGTTTGTTGACAGAGCCTTTTAGCCAAAAATTCGCTTAAGTCACTAAGCTATTGTCCTGCACAAGCTGTTGCCCTTCAAATTGATTGATTTGTTTAGTCTTCTAGAACGTGGGCGATTCGTTACTGTTTCACAAGATCACTGATCAGGTTTCAGTACAGTTTGAGAAAAAATCAGAATACGTGGGTCTGAAGCTAAAAACATTACCATCAAGTCAGGCTGTTGCGAGTAAGTAAATCCGGTTGTTCTGGAAGTACATGGAGCAGAATAGTAACAAAGAAATCTAAGATTACAGAAAATATAACGATCGGAAAAGTATTATGATAAGGAGAAGAGAGCCTCTAAGGTCTTACATAGAAAGGAAAACCACATCATGATAGGCTTAATTGTCCCAGAAAAGAAAAATACTTCATTTCGAATCTATACGAGTATATCTGTGGGAAAAGTATTCATATGAGAGATTGGTTCATTTTCTTCCGACTTCATTCTGATCTCGTTAAATTGAAGCTAATTTTTGCCACGTTTATGAAGTGTGCAAACAAGCGATAAATATTTATGATGATCACATCACACTGTACAGAAAGTCATTTTTGTCGATTTTTTTTTTCATGCCGTCAGTGTATCTATCTATATAGGGAGAAGAGTATGAGGCAGGAAGAACGCACACAGTGAGCCTCTTTCATGCAATTTCCTCTAACATATAAAACATCCCAAGGAATGGGATGTTAATCTTCATGCTTCAGATGCATGTTAGTACTACAACTTCAACTTCCACCACATTATTTCTCGCTGGGATATGAAGTATTATATCTTCTATGGGATGAAGAACAAGACTATTATAAGAAGATTCGTTTTTCCTGTTTCATCGTCATCGTCATCGCCATTGCCATCGTCACTCTGGTTAATATCAAAAACAGTGAGTGATATAGCATATAATCGTTGCAATAAACATAAAAATAATCATAAAAAAAAGTTACTCAATGTTGTCTGCTCTTTTGAGTTGAAGTTTTTTTTTTTTTGTTTGCTTTCCTTTCTTCTCATCCCTGTTTGGGTAGCATTTAAAGGTTATGGTGTGAAAGCTGTTGTAAGGTTGTAAAATTTAAGGAACTTTAGCTGGATGTTAATTCTAAGACTACATCATCAGAGGGATAAAGTCATAATTTTATAATTTAGCTGAGCAATAACTTTGGGGCACCTCAAATTTTTTTTAATTTAATGTTGACCTTTAGGGTTTTAAAACTGATATGTAATTCAAGAAATGCCGCTATAAATACAAGGTGGCGCAAAATTAATCACCAAAATTTTGTTTGATGGAAGTCTTTATTTGGACCTTTACAATTTTATCTATTAAGTGGAAAAAGTGATGTCCCTTAAATGGCTGCCGCCATTGTTGATACACATTTTGGCCAGTTTTAACGCATTTTCCATGACTTTCCGCAAGATTCCGGTGATAGCTGTTCACATTCCTGTCGAATATACTCCTTAAGGGCTGTTATTGTCTGAGGTTTGTTGGCGTAAAGCCGAGACTTCAAGTAGCCCCAAGGAAAGAAGTGTTAGATGGTTAAATCGGCTGGCCATGCCAAATCGCCAAAATAGGAGATTACGCGATCAGGTAAACGCTTCCTCCACAATATCCCTTGTGGCTCGTGTTTTGTCTGCGGTTTCATCGTCTTGTTTTTCACCAAGCCCCGCTCGTCCAACTCCGATGGTAAGAAGTGGTTTATCATGGCCCTGTATTGTTCGCCAGTAACAGTGACCAGTAACAGTGAAAAAATACGGCCCAATCACTTCTCATGCGGGAACACCGGCCGAACCACACAGCAGCTGTGAATGGATGTAATGTCCCTTCGTGCATCACACGTAGATTTTCAGTTCCTCAGAAACGAAAATTTTGCTTATTGACGTAACTGCTTAAGTGGAAAAGCACCTTGCGATGATTTTCAACATAAAATCGTCCTCTTCGTTCTTGAGATTGAGGCTGGCTTGATAGTAATTCACACGCGACAGACGATCAGCAGACATAATATACTGATGCACTGTTTGAACATATGTAGGTCTTTCACTAAAATTCGCTGTAAGGTCCGTCTGGTGATGTCCAGTTTCGTGGCTCTAAGCAGGGCCGCCGCTACCATATGTGCGAAATGTGCGGCGCACAAGGGCGCCAACGTCTAGGGGCGGAAAATTAAGAGATCGATCTAACTCAACATATATAGCATACTCCAAAAGTTTTCCTTAAGTTATTGGAACCTGTTAACATTTGACCGTTCACTACGTAGTGCCCACACACAATCTACTACCAATCTTTATTCATATTTTGTTTGTGACTGTCGCACCTCACAACAAATAACCTCTTCGATTGCAGGCGTAGTCTAAACCAGCGTTGCCGATGTGGCACGATCGTGCCATTTTGACACGGAAATTTTCTCGTGGCACGGTGGCACGAAAAGTTTCAATATGGCACGTTTTTTTTTTTATTATTTTACCTAAATGCGTTTAAGATAATTGACCCAAGCTTTTTAAGAAATAATCCAAACATACAAAGTATTATGCCACACTTCAATATTTTGGTATCAGAATTTTCTCTTCTATTAGAGTGCGTGAAAGATGTTCTTTTTGGCGAAATAAGAAAAATTTTTGAGATTGGACTAGTAGAAAGTATTTTTCTTGAAGATTCAAAAACGTTCTTTGTTCATTAATAATTCAAAATTTATGTTGATTCTTCTCAGTTTGCCTCACGGAAGTGCATCAGCAGGGCGACTGTTTTCAAGGCTAAATAATATTAAAAAAAACAACAAAAACAGACTGTAATACAAAACAATTAATGCTATAATGTCATAGAATGAAACTATTAAGCCTAATAATTTCAAACCTCCAGCTAATTTATTTATTTAACTTATTATAACAAAGCTTTATAACGTCTTTATATTTTTAAATAATAATAATAGGTACTCATCATGTGATGTGATATTGGTTAGGTAGTTACATAATACATACTCATTACTTATTATGAACTTGCCAAAAACTCCTATTTCTGGAAAATACCTATACACGAATAGAGGAAGTGATTTTTGTTTGTTATTTGCTTGTAATAGTATTTAATTAAAATTTATTTTTAAAGAATAACTTGAGTTTATTTTCATATGGCACGAAAATGTCACAAATGGCACGTTTTTTTCAAAGAGTGTGGCACGAAAATTTTTTTGTTGGTGGCAACGCTGGTCTAAACTGCTTAACACCATGTCGCCATAGATTGACACTTGAGAAATAGCTTTCCACGCAACCTACATCTCAGACCTATAAACTCGAAAAAGATATTTATTTTTTTTTTTAATTTACAGCCCATGTATTTCCCATAAAATAAAACGAAAACAGTGTTTAGAAAACTTTAATTTACTATTCACTCGTATTTTTGTATAAATGGGTATCAATATTCTGATTGCAATGATATAGCTAAATATCTTAGGTCTAAGTTGGTAACTTTAGAACAAAATTAATAGAAGATGATTTAAATCATTGTAAACAAATGTAAACAAACCACCTTAACAAAAGGAAAAAAAGTTTTGTGCCTCTAAATATTTATGTTTGTTTTTAAATAATGATTTACGAATAGTTTTTAATAATTTTTAGAATTGAATTGATAAATAACTTAAATGTCAACGGATTGAACAAAATCAGAATAACCCAGAAATTTATCGTTTCATTGGTCGTTCGAATTTGAGCCTTCAATTGACATTAAGGCCGGTATTCACCGAGCGCTCATAACTTAAGAAGCTCATAAACCTATTCACCAAGCAATATTAGTGAAGATCTACGAGCGCTCTTAAAAGTTAGGAGTGGTCCCGACCACTCCTAACTTACGGGTGCTCTCTTCGAAAGTTTGTTCGCTTGTGCGTGTGCCACGCACGCATTTGACTCGAATCCATGTGAGCAATGCCAAGTAGAAGAGTATCCATTTGCTGTCAAGACCAACATTCCACAACATTTCACAGTTTGGGTATGCCTGAACAAGAGAGAGTGGCTCTCATTTTCGAACTTCGAAAAACACTTGCGAGTGGTTGGTGAATACCCCACAGAAATTTTAAGTTAAGAGCCTCGTAAAGTTAAGAGCCGTTTAGGAGCGATCGGTGAATACGAGCCTTTGAGTTCAGACTCTATTTATATCAAAATATAGTTCGCACACAAATCATAAAATGTCAAATTCCATCAAAGGATACCTAAGATGTCAAGGAATTATATACAATACTTCTAGATCCGGAAGTAAATGATTAAGGCCCATTTGCTGATACAGAACATAAACGCTTATATTCCACATAAAATCTTATGTAGTAGAACATAAGTGCTTAGGTTGAACATAAATATTTAAGTTTCATTTCAGCTTTTGTCTTCTTTCTGTCAAGCTACGAGTATAAAATATTGATTTTTACCAAAGGATTGATTTATCATACATAAATTAAAAACTGTGCTAGGAACTCGAATCTTTGCATTTTATATGAAAATGGTTTTGTTGAAGAAAATTATTCGCAATCGCCATATTTTGTGTTTACTCTTAAAATAAAATGCACGACTGCGTCGCACGAACTTGCTCTTACGTAAAAGACTTCAAAAATTATTGCGATTAGAAAAAAAACTGTTCATAAGCATAAAGTTCATCATTTAAATGACTCAAACAAATGTTAGTAGTAGCTGGAGCTAAGAATAGGATGCCATGTGATGCAAGCAAATATTAGCTTATGCAAAAATCTAATCTAAAAAATAATTTATTAAAATCCGTTCAGCCGGCAATGAGAAATTAAAAAACCGACAAAATGGTTCTATGGTCGGTACAGTCAGTAATATATTGATTTCATTTTTTTTTGATTAATTATAGAACGTAAAAATTTATCATAAGAAAAAAAATTTATCAAGATTCTCGGAGACGTTTTCGAGAAAAATACGATTTTCGAAAACCATTTTTTAACATTTGTAGAGTAGGTATCGTTATTATTACGTAATACATTTTTTTCTCTTTATATTAAGAAACTTTTATTGGTCAAGTTTTTAAAAAATCTACCAAATCCAAACTAATTTTTTTTTTTTTTGAAAATTTGAATTCACAGGAATATTTAAAATTTTGGGGCACTTTATCATAAAACAAATTATTAAAATCGGTTGTACCGTTTCTTTAAATTTTTTGATTTTTGTTTAAATCTATTGCACATAGTTTAATTTTTTTTTTAATTTCGCTAAAAAACGTGTGGAAATAAAATTTCGAGACCCACTTTTTTCGTCTTCGCTATCATCGTAATGTCAACTTTGATCAAAATCTCGAGTTCGATTTTTTTACGAATGCTTAACTTGCCTTATACATACTACATACCTATAATTCTCAAATAAAAAGAGTAAATAATCTTAAAAGGATGCAAATATTGTATATCGTCCCTGTAGATCGAATACCTCGTAACCCAGAAAAAGTCGATATTTAGGTAATGATGCAATTATATTGTGAAAAAATTCCGGATCTAATGAAAAATATCATGTGAACCTAAAAACTATAATTGCAGAACCACGCGCATAATTAACAACACGTCTCTCATTGCCTCTCATTGAATTAATAATAAGTTTTTTGTCTCTCCTGAAAAATCGACTTTTCTGGGTTACGAGGTATTCGATCTACAGCGACGATATGCTATAACAGAAACTCTCAAACTCATTTACAGGAGAGACGCCACCCCCCCCCCCCCCAAATCCTAGTCTGACTACGTTCGTTGTATAAGAATTTAATGTAGATTAGAACGCAACAACAACAACAATGCACGTTTGCTTAAATTTTTCAACTGCGAAATGGAGAATAAATAAAACTTCCACTTATTCAACGTACGTATATAGCCCCGGTAACCAAGATATGGGGCGGCAATTTAAGGTTCTTGCACAAGGGCGCACGAACAACCAGCGGCGGCACTGGCTCTAAGCATGGTTGATGTTTCTTCGTTCTCAGCGACATCGGCAATCACAGCTACGGTATTCTCGACCGAACAACCAGTTAAGTGGCGGACACGCCCTGCATGTTTTCTGTGGTTCCAGTCTGTTTGAGTCGAGTAGCTAAGCACCGGAATATTTGCCCAGTTGGCGCGAAACTATTAGGAAATTGACGACGAAATTCACACTGGGTTAGCGACACAATTATTTCACGCTCTTCTAAAAGATTAGCTCTTCGTTCGGTCCTAATCAGTGAATTTATATTCACAGCCAGGATCTCAAAGGGCCTCTCCGGCAGCACGGCCTTAACCTATATAAGTGTTAGTCTCAGCAAAATAGAGTAGAGATGGTCTACCCTAAGCTCTTGCGGAGTTAAACGCTTCATTTCTAGTCTGTTTGTATAATACAAGTGTCTAATTCACAAATGTCAAATGTGATTGACGTACGACGCCATTTGCAAAAATTATAACATTCTCCGATAGGGTGATTCATTTTGTGCCATCTTGTAGTTTTAGAAAGACTAATTCAGAAGAAAAGTGTTACACTAGGAAAATAACAGTGAGAAAATTCTAATCGAGCATTTTAAACCATAAGTTTAACCTTCAAGCTTCGTGGCGGAAAAGAAAGATAAAACGACGAAACAAATTTTTTTGAACTTCCTCGAAAAAGTAACAGAATAAACTCTGATCTTTTTGGGTCCCAAACCTCCAAAACACACTCAAAGGCAAAAGATTTTGATCAAAACTGAACTGAGATACTAGTCTGACCCAACCACTTCTGCTTCAAACTTTAGTAAATTTATTAAAACTCCCGAATGATATTTTTTTCCAAATGCAAAAGAAAAAATTATTCAAAGAAACCATTCGTTTTCATTGATCAGATAAAATTTTATTTGCATTTATCTTGATAAATAAAATTCAGTTTCTATACAAAAAAATAAATATTGTCTCCATCTCAGTTACCGTACCTAAGCGGGGAGTAAGCTCATCAAGCCAAAATTTGTATGATGATGCAAAAATATTTCTTTTTATCTTAAAAATTGATCGACAAAAGGCTTGGAGTTTTTTGTTTGCTTTTTTGAGGCAAAATGTAAAGTCAAAATATAAAAACAAGACAAATTGTTATTTTTTTTTCTGTCCGTCCGTTCTGTCTGTCCACTTGCAAGTGCAATACGATCTTCATTAAGATCTCTGAAGTATTATATTGCCGACACCCAGGGACATAATAAGTTATGGAATCGTCATCGTCATCAACATTCGGTGGAATGAGTAAAGTTATTCTAAGAAAACTCTCGAGTTATTTTGAAACCAAAATTTCATTAAACTCAATAACAAAATAAAAAAAAAAAAAAAAAAAACCAACAACAACAACAGAGAAAAATCACATTTTTTGAACAATTTTGTACAACATATTTTTTCAGATGTTCAAATCATGTTGTTTTTCCATTATGTGGAAGTTTTATCTTAGCATCCGATCTTTTGGTCACCAAATAGCGGGTTTGCCTTGTTGTCTCATTGATGGGGACGATGAAGATGATGATGATCGTCATCATAAGATTGGGATGGGTTGCTGGCTGGTGGCCTTTACTACAACTTTGGATATTTATACCAATTCCAATGTCACCATCAAGACTCGGGAAAAACATATTTGCAATTTGATGGATGGTACAGGCAACATCTTAATTTTGAATTTTTTTTTTCATCTTTGAGTTATTTATTTTGAACATAATCTTTTGGGACGACCTTCATAAATTTTGAAGAAATTATGAGATTTTTATTAATTTGTTTACTTTTTAGAATTTGGTTTTACTTGGAAAAAAAAAGTGGGAAGAAGCAATAAAATAAACTGAAACTTTTTCTAATAGAATGTATCGGTGAATGTTGCTGGACCATAATTTTTGCATATTTTAATGGGTTTTGGTAGAATTTGATGTAGGTTCTCATGCGGGCCAATAAAATTGGTAACTTACGACCGATAAAATTCAATGTATTCCCGACTTTTGTAGGAATTATTATATTACATGAAAAATGTTGTAATATGGTAATGTGGCTGTTATTGGCAAAACCCTGGCTGCAATTATAAAAAAGACTGAACATATTGGTATATAAGTTGTCAATCAGCTTATTTTCCCTTCAATTTATTGCAGGCCGTTTTCGTAAAACCTTATTTGTGTCAAAAATGATATTGCAAGATGTTTTCAAACAAAAACTATAAAAGTCAACTTTTCGAAGACCCAAAACGAATATTTTCGATAACGCAGTTTGTTCAAGTCATATTATGATACATAACATCGTTTGCGGCGCAACTCTCCAGTGAGCAAACTGATAAGGCAGAATATGCGTGAAATACGTCAAATACGTGACAAATACATTTGCCAGAAAAATAAATGACATTGGTGGAAGCAGGACCATTTCATATTTGACGATAGCAATATCTTCGTTAAAAAATGATGATCATTTGGTGATCACTGATCACATTTAACGTTGATTTGACGTTTTTTAAAGTGGCCATTTTTTATCTTTTTTTTTTTTTTGTAGATCACAGGCGACGCTGACGTTTTTTGTCATTTGCGTCAAAAATTCAAGAATGTAAGACGTTCGTAAACGTAAATTGCAAAAGTCAAGTGTTTGAAGACCCAAAACGAAATTTTTATGCAAAAGCATTATTTTCGATAACGTAGCTTGCTGAAGTTACGTGTTCGATAACATCATTTGCGGTGCAATTCTGCAGTAAAAATATCGAGTTGACGACAAAATTATTGATAAGGTAGAGAACGTGTTCGTAAATGTCAAATGTGTTGTGAAAAAATTGACTGACATTGATGAAACTTCAAAAACTTATGATTATTTGGTTATCAACTTTGACGTTGATTTGACGTTTTCGTAATATAATTTAATGTAACGAAAGCGCGTCTGATTTTCTGTCGAAAATTTTAACGACTGACAATTCCTGATTTTATTATTTTTTTCTTTTTTTTATTAGAAACTAATTTGTCACCATTAAAATGGATGTTCTCTTACGGCAGAGTTGTGCTTATTTTACGGTTTAAATGGTTGTTTTTCCCAGTAGACTATTTAAAGTTTGGTATGGCCAAATCCAAGTCGATGGGTTCATTGAACAATCGACCAAAAGTCGGACGTCATCGAAATGCAAGATCCAGCCAAAACATCGCCGCTATTCGTACAAAATACAACAGTTTCAAGAACTGAAGAACTCTGGGCAGGCTGGTTACCAGGGAAGAACGATAGAAAATGAAATTCAATTAACAACAGTGTGATAATAAAATCGAGTCCACCTTTATTTTGAACTACATTCATGCCATTTTGTATCCAATACACAATCATTTAAATGGCCGCCTCAGCTTGGCTGGCAGTGCTTTAACCGGTCCTTCGAATTTTAGATGACTTGTCCGAAGGGTTTTGTCTTGAAAGCGTAGACTAAGAACTTGACTTTAGCCCAGAGAAAAGAATCGAGTCGTGTTAAGTCGCATGATTATGCGTCTTGCTGGAACAACAGTTAAGATAAATCCATTTTGTCGATCTCTGGCTACAGAAGGTCGGTTAACATCACTCTACATCTGAAACAATTGACGCGAACGCTGTTTACCTCCTCATTTCGAAAGAAATAAGCTGCACCAAACACTAAATCTTTGTGGGTACATTGATGCTATTTCAAACACTTAAAATTAACAAACACTTAACTCGTTTAAAAATTTCAGCGCCGATTAGCCGTTGTCTATAGTTATCTAGAAGAAATGGCAAATAAAAAAACTGAAACTTTTAACAGATTAATGTCATTGTACCTTTGACAGCTGGTAAAACATACAAATTGAAAAAACAAGGGTAATTTTAGAAGCGCAATCCGCTTTTGACAAAAGGCGATGCTAATCCGCAAGAGGTCTGCCAATTATCTATAGATGTGCAGAAGGTGGGTATTTTGAGTTGGCAACATCATCGCCACGTGTATTTTTGAAAATGACTATAGCATAAGATGAAGCCAAAGTGTATTTTGGAAGAAATTGGATGATATATTACATAGATGCCATCAACATCATCTGGATTCTCCTTTTGTAGAACTTTTGTTATGAACTTTTAATGTCAAAAACATTCAGTAAAAACAACATTTTTACTATGAAAAAGTTCACGAAAGATGAAGGTTTAAGAATAATTAAAATTTACTACCGAAACTCCGAGTATGTGACGGCAACTTCAAGAGCATCAACGTCAATTCTTAGTCGCAATTCTCGTACCAGTAGACAAACAATTTCTAGTCTAGTGAACAAATTTTAGTCTAAATTTTCGCTGCTGAATGTTTCAGCGCCAGTTAGACAACAGGCTAGTCGAATGGCCTGGAATATTGCTGCCGTTCAAGAGTTTGTCGTAAACGAACCAAAACACATTTTCCGAGACATTCTTAGGAATAAGACCCTATGGCGAGTTTTTCGAAAAAAATCTTAGCATACACGACACCTTTATAAGATGAAGTTTACTCAAGAAATAGAGCCACTCAATCAATATGAAGTGACGTACACTCTCGGGTTGGGCTCTCGCAATGTTGGACTAAAATTACCAATTTAAAGGAAAAATTATCTTCTGTAATTAAAACATTCCTGTCTGTGTGTTATTGGAAGATTTGTCACTTCCTCGTCAGAGGCAGTACCCGTGAATGAAATCTCCTAATATTGAATCTCAAATACACTCACCCCTTATTAATGAATCGATAAATAAAAAATTTTGATCCTACCAGTGCACAACTTTGCAAATACTCGATTTTCTTCAGGGCGCCCATATGTGTTCGACGGAAGAAGACAAGTTTAGTGGAAGTACTTATGTCTTCTTTTCAGAGATTCAAATATGTACTACAATTCTACAATTCTCTTCTAACGAAATGACAGAGCGATCGCTAACTGGCGCAACGTACGAAATAGGTAAATCTCTTGGCTTATTGGGTATCTATATGAGGAGTGATGAAGAAGCTTATTCTTATGTGCTAAACGGGAATACCTTCAAAACCTACCATCATTTGTGTTCCTTACTGCAGAGACATAAGTTCCCAAAGGAAAGTATCTAACTTTTCCGAAATGTATTACTCAAACCGAATTCCTGCATTCTGTAACATTATTAAGGGACATAAGTCCATATTCGATTTTAATTTCTTAAAGATATAATACTATGAATACAATTACTTATTACCTTAAGTTAGCGCTACAGTTGGTTGTCGACCAGGGTCTTAACCAACGAGTTTTTCCAGCCAGCTTGGTTACTAAATATCTGTCTCCATGTTTCGCACGTCAAATTGGTTAAAGTCCTCTCCTATTTGTGTGAGCCACTTGTTTCGCGGTCTTCTTCTCATGCTCGGTCCATCGGAATTGGATTCTAAGACTTTATGGTTCGGAGCATTTGGGTCCATTCGCTTTACATGATTCAGACATTTCAGTCGTTGGACTTTAATTCATTTGACTAGGTCAGTTTCACTTTACAGCACGTACGGTTTGTTGTTTTATCTTCTCTTCTACTTCCAGTCTTTATAGACGGGTCCAAAAATCCTCAGGTGAATTTTCCTCTCGACGCATTCTTAAGCGTTCTCATCCACTTTTGACAAGAAGTCTCTGCAGCATATACAAGGACCGGGATAATAAGAGTCCTATAAAGGAACACTTTAGTTGCTCGAGAGATGACTTTGCATCTCAATTGCTTTCTCAGTCCAAAGGAGCAGCGATTTTCTAAGAGCTATTTTCCGTTTGATTTCAGCTTGGATGTTATTGTGTAAATTAATAGCGGCGCGGCGCCTAGGTAAACAAAGTCATCAACTACCTCAAAGTTATAGCTATCTATGGTTGCATTCTGTCCAAGAAGTCGGTGTTGGATGTTCTTTCTAGATGACTGTATATAATTGCTCTGTCCTTTATTGATCGCTAAACCCACCTTCTTTGCTTCCGTATCAATCTTGCTTCGTTCTTCTAATTATGTCAATAATTTCGTCTTATCCGAAGAATAAGACTGACTTTTGAAAGATTGTGCCTCTAATGTGGACTTGGGATTTCTGCACTATTCTTTCCTTAACGATGTTGAAGAAATCGCATGATCGAGCATCGCTTTGTCTAAAACCATTTTTGGTATCAAATGCATCAGGGAGATCATTCCCAATCTTAATGGAGCAGGGTACGTTCTTCATCGTTATCCCGCATCAACGTACAAGTTTGCCAGGGATGCCAAAACCACACATTACTCCTTATAGTTCGTTCGTTGATAGCATCTATCATATGCGGCTTTGAAATCGATGAAAAAGTGGTTCGAAAAGATTTGCAGGCTCTTGTTTTTTTCAAAAGATGGTGGACATTCCTGGTCTACAGACGTACTGATATGGAGCTATCAGGTTCTTAAAGAAAGGCTTCAGACATTCACATAATGCGGCAGGAAGGATCTTGTATGCGATGTATAGCAGATTGATGTCTATGGAGTTGGCCCAGTTTAAAAAAGGTCTCTCTTTATCACGATGTTCACATCGATGCAGGTGTCCTCTCGGCTATTCTTGAGATGTTTATTTTACCTTTTGGTAAGACTTCTGATTTTTTCGACAGAAAGCTTATTATGCTCCTTCGTTTTCAATCGTTGCTCCCCTCTTTTCTACATCTCGTAGAGTCCCAATTTCGAAGATTTGTCACACATTCATTTGGGAGTAGAAAGTACTCCCGAAAAGAAAAACATTTCTTTTTATGTAGCAGTGTTTGGAATACTAGGCCAGACCTCAGACAGGACAGGGGAACATAAAATCAAAAATATGGACACAACTCCCAAAACTGAGACTGACCAAAATACTTCTCAGGAGCTACAACCAAAAATGCTTTAAATTCTGTATCGGATTTAGCAGGTTAAACAGAAAAAACTTCAAAATAGTTAGGGGTTTCCTCACTGCTTACTTCAAACTGAGAAGACCCCTCAGTATTCTTGGCCTGGTGATCAGTGCTACATGCAGATTTTGTAATGCTCACAAGGACCATATAGAAGGTAGATGTGATGTACTCGTGCATCAAAGAATTAGGCATCTGAGACGTCACCATTTCGAAGAGAGTGAACTTAAATTTCTGAAAATACTCCATATACTTAAGTTTCTCAAGGAAGCAAGTCTGGAGCAAGAGCTGTAGTATCAGGGATCTTACTCAGTTCAAGATCGCACTTATACCCTTAAAATTGAGACTTGGCAGTCCGACGCACTCACCATCATGTCTAGGAAGATATCCTAGATCGCCAAGATTGATCTTAGCCAATGACGGAATTCGTAGGGTTAATACATAGTCTTACGTTAATGACAATATATTTTCTGTTGATCTCATACTCAAGCTTTAAACAAATGTATAGTCTCTATAGAATACAGTCAGATGAGAAGGGGTTAAAAATGTCGTGCATTGTCGTTAGCACTTAGCAGCGTTTTTGGTCACATCGAATATGTGACTCAAAAGGTCAAGTCTGTGACGCAAAATTTCACATAACGCCAACTGAAACCTTCTCGGTTTCTTCAATACACCTTCCGCTGTCTAATATTCTAGAGCCCTATGTCCGTGTACCAAACTGATATAGAATACTGTGATCATAATAGCTATACCTCACATCTTTTGTACTCGAAGTGTCTGTGTGATGTCGGGTGTACATAAATTCGGAAGGTTGGGGTTATCATTAACAGCACATTCCTCACCCATGGTTAGTCTTTCAAACTTGGTATTTCAAATTAGGAAACAGAAAAATAATTTAAAATTCAAAAAAAAAAAAATACTTGTCACTTCCAAATATGGTATTTTAAAAAATAAATAAAACTGAAAAAAAAAATTCATAATAAAAGTGCAAATCTATGTTCGGACAAATGAGTTGAAATTAATTTAAATGCTAATTAATATAGCGTGCTGTGTTGCATGTGATGTCTGTCTGTCCGTATAACTACAAGCGACTGTCTGCTTCATGTACTCGTAGATACCTACCAAAGAATCGCATGCACTCTGGAATACCTTGCTTTATAGATAGATAGATACATATATGCACTTTTTGGATATAACTACCCATAGATACTTTGATTCCGAAATGAAATGAAAAAAACGCAATTCAAGCATAATGATTTAAATTTCAATTGTGTTTTGTATGAACTCTATTTTAAGATTATTCCAATAGACATTCGTTATGAAGGGGACTGTGGTGGAAGGGGGGAATTTGTGTGTTGGTGGATGGGGCGGGGGACTACTGGTATGAAAAATTTCAAACAGGAAGGCACTTAACAAGAGTGGAATGGTGTATATCCCCATACACATCAGCTGAATGGTGTTGCCCACCGCGCCGCATTCGACAACATCAGCAGAATTCTGTTCAACTACGACTACGACTCCGACGACGATGGCTCGGCGTGTTGCTCGATGTCAGACCGCATGTATAAATAGATGCAAAAATATTATACACTCAGCCGCATTACGAGCGTAAACAAGCAAATCATTTATAATAACATTTGAATCTTTGATTCATTATGTTCCAGAAAAAAAAAAAGTGAGGCTATGTATTTTATCAAAGTCCGTACTAGAGTGAATGTGCAATCCCAAAAGATCCAAACTAGCCCGTCATATGGATAATTTATTGTGGCCATTCTAGCCACACTCTCTGGGGTCTTTAGAGCACCCCCCTCAACTCCCCTCCACTCACATGGTTCTTCATCTTTGCCACAGCTCTATAAAAGAGTGTTAATTGACAAATTTTTCGAGCTAGACAAAGCATGAGATGGATTTTGCATGCGGCCGGTCGTCGTCGGTGCAGAATTTTGCACGCGACAAAACGGACTACTTATTACTTTACTTAGTGAATGAAAATTTTTCAAAAAATGACAATGGAGCTCGTAATTAGTCCCAAGTGTATAAATGCATTTGATGTGATGTATGATGGTGAAAGGAATTATTGTTTTTGCTTTGTGTGTTTTTGTTTTTTTGTTTAAGGTTTTGCTGTTTGAATTTGCGTGTTTCAATGCAGATGGTATTTTGTGTTAATAAATTGAAGGAATTTTGTCCATTTAATATTGTTAATTGACAAAAAGATTTAGTGTAAGGCAAAAAAGAACAAACAAATTAGACAGACAGACAGAACAAAAATAATGGAAGTTGTTTTAATTTTTTTTTCTGCTTGGGAATTTTATTCTGTGAACTTTGAAAACTCAACAAAAACAACTTGTACCTAAGCGGGATATTCCCTGGGTAATTTGTAAATTTGTACTTTTTGTCGGTAAGGAAAAGCTACGGTTAAGAGTATTTTTAATATTTAATATGATTGTAGGACCTTAGAATGGTTGAACCACAAAATGCATATGAATCTTCGTTTCTGGGAGAACGGTCACACTGATTACTTTAAATAATTTCGGTATACAGAAAATTAGAAAGAATTCAACCCTTTATTGTGACATGTTAAGAAAGTTATGGGCAAAAATTGAAGAAAAAACTTAAATGTTTATTTATTTATTTAAACTTTTTCAAAATGAATTTGAACCTTACGTCGAAATTCTGATGTTTATGTTCCCGAAACCAAGCCATGAAAATTGTTTAAGTTTAGTGAAAAGCAAAAACTTCTGTAAGGTCTTCCTTTCGAAATGTTTCCATCCAAAGTGAATTGACTGAATATCGATCAATACCTTTAAAAAACTTTTCGGATGAAGATAATTCTAGAACCAAGATTCGTAAGAGGTTGCAGTTTTCAATATTTATAGTTGAAAATTAAAAAATCTTTTCATGCTTGGCAAATCTCGATATGCTTTTCAATATTTCGAAAAATCAATCGACACATATGTTAGTATGTTGCAGAGGCAAAGGCCCAAAGTTTTTGGTATACTGATTTCGAATCCGAACTTAGAATTTAGTGTATCACGTTATTTTTTTTTTTTTTTTTTTTTTTGAGGTCATGTAGCAACGTGGGATAAAATTGTGTTCAATGATTTCTTTTGAAAGTACTATTCTCCTACAAAAATAAGTTCAAATCTTTTCAATATCAAAGGACACGGTAGTGCCCAGCCAAGTTCTGGAACTACACCCTTTTTACAGAAACAAACTCAGGCGATTTTTAACCCCTCTCTATCTTCAGTACCAATGAAGTCAGGAACTTAAAATTCCGAATATTTGCTAAGCTAGCCAGGCTAGTATAAGCAGTTCCTGAGATATAAGGCCCCAAAAATCACAAAAACCGTAACTGACTGACTGACAGATCATCAAAATTATGGAGCACTTCCCGACATCGTAGAATCTTGTAATTTTGCACAACGGTAGGTGTTGTCATCCAAGCTGAGGAAAATTTGAGGTTTTCCACTCGGGGGCGTGGTATCCGCTCACTTCCTCAGAACTGATGTAAATTATATGCAATTGCAGTAGAACAATGAAATTTGGTAGAACGGTAGGTCTCAATTTGCATATAAAGTACCAAACATAGAAATTGAGATTTTCCATTCAGGGGGCGTGATATGCGCCCACTTTCTCCGAATCGGTCTTCGTTGAATGGAGCCCTTCCGACTGCTGTAAAACGATGAATTTCGCAAGTTTTTTTTTATGCCCAATTCGAAAGGTTTTAAAAACTTGACCAGTGAACCCATCAAATTTTAGTCAGTAATCATTAAATAATAAAATTTCGCTATTACATTGTAGCTGTTTCAATATTATTCTACTTTTAATATATGGTATTAAACCTTCATGAAGTAAGAACTTGGCGTAATTTTAGATCTCAGTACTTTTCACGGCTGACTTGTTAGACAAAGGTTTTTGTATAGAACAACTTGGCTCTTTTTTTTAACATTTATGTTTTTGGTCTGATCTTTTATTCTCCGAGAAATCATCAGTTTCTGGTATTGATCTAATATGTATACTATGCAGATTTCAATTTTTTTTTAATTTCTCCGAAAGTGTGGCATGATTTTAATTGTTTTCTGTAGAAAGTGGGAAGAACTTCATTATCATTAACCAAAATTTTTTAAATTACCCCGCGGTGCTACGTAACCTCAAAAAGAACGACGATTTTTTTTTTAATTTTCAAATGGTAATACATATCTCATAAACCTTATGTGATAGAAAAATTCTAAGTTCATATTTGAATACAGCATTTCAAAAAAAAAAAGTTCAAAAAAGTTAATTTTTTATTTCAATAACCAAAAACTATGTTAAACTGTTGAATTATTAGCATAGAATGACCATAGTTTGACCCCACTGTACATCTTCATATTAAACACTTGAGCCTCCATATTTTTGTTATTTGAATAATGTTATGAGATTTTAGTCAATATTTAAAAATATTTTGACTTTTCCTTCATTTTAGTTTTATTCTTTTAACTTTTTCTGCAAGTTATCCATTTAAATTTTTACAAAAAATTCTCAGTCAAGTTCGGCTTGGTTTGAAATTATACCTAACCAAGTGTTGAAACTTGACCAGTTTTGTTGTTTTCACAGAAACTGAAGAACGAATTTAGTAGCATGCGCTTATGAGCCACACACAAACATATTAAATCGGAAGAACTCTTGAACACAATCAATGTTCATTTCGTCTCCTGATTTCAGGCTACCCGAGTACTTCTATTAATTCGTTTAGACTCGATATTAGCCGTGTTTTATGGAAAATCGATAGCAACTCAGTAAAGAAAATTGGAAAAAGAAAAAACCATTACAGTCACTTTTATATTCACTCTCTTTTAATCTCAAAGTTTGAGACGAATTTAAGAGTGATTCCAAATTTATTTTGACGTATTTATTTCTTTCCATATTCTTGCCAGCCACTAAATTTCAATTTTAATGAGCGAAAAAATCGATTTTTCGTTAAAATATGTTTTTTAATCCATCGAGATCTCAGCCATCCTCCAATGGAATTTGAGAGTTTATGGCTTTGTTGATGGATAATATACTATATTTTGACCTTCTTGGAGTATTTCTTTCTAGATGCTTTCCAAAAGCCCTAAAATTGCAATTTTCCTGAACAAAAAAAATCAAAAAATTTCGATTTTTCGTTCAAAAAATTAAGATTTTTCAGAAGTTTTTCAATCAATTGACATTTCAGATTTTTTGTACGTCTTTTACAAAATAGACATGAAGCTTTATTTCTGTCTTGACATAATAAAAATCTCTGAGAAAAAAAGATGCGTACCAGAACACACCCCAGTACCAACCTTTCCGAAGCAAATGTTTTTCTGCACCCGATTTAAGCGTCATCTACACCTCAATATATCAACAATTTTTATCCATTCTAAATTCACTCTGATTGCTGACCAAATTATATTCACTCTTGATGTTTTTATTGTTTTGGATGTAAAATTTTGCTAACTTGGCTATTCACTCTTTCTAAAACCACGGCTATTATTGAAAAAGTAGATTCCCAATTCTGAATGCCTCTCTTTTCTTCTACAGTCTTAAAGACGAACCATATTTTACATGATCAAAAATTAAGGCAAAAAACACTATAATGCCTCAAAAGTGAAAAAGATAAGACAGTTCTTTCATATTTAATCAATATTTTGAAAAAGAATCCATTTAAAAAATATGCACTTGAAAATTTAATTTCAAAAAAATTCAATAACCCATTTTTGAAATATTAAATTATCTGCTTACACTCGTATTCAACGATACTCCTTTTGTCAGCTCACAAAAAAACAATCTACTTCCAGCACAGTTTACTATTAATTCGACACTTTCAGAAAGTCTCATGATACTTCACAAATCTTCTTCCGGAATTGTACAATTGCCAAAGTGCTGACAGATCTGGATATACTTACACACATTCTCTGGAACAGATGATATCTCTCCCATTGTTCTGAAGTTCTTCAATGCTGGCAAAACCATTACGAAAGATTTGTCCAGCCTGTCCCTAAGAAAAGAAAAACTTCTTTCCTCTGCAACTATCATCCAATTGCACAAACGTCCCTTCTATCCAAGGTCATGGAAGCGCTGATAAATTATCAGCTGAAGACATATCTTGAAAAATAGACCCACTGGTAATCTGATAGTTTTTCTCAGTAAAAATATTGCCCTTGGTATTTCAAAAGCACTTGCTGGAGCTTGGCATCAAGTTCTCTTACCGAACATTTGAGCATATACAAGTTGACAATTTCAAGAATGACGTTCATAAAATAAATGGTGGTGTGCCACAGGGCTGCGTTTTGTCTCCAACTCTCTTTATCGTATTCAGCAATAATTTTTTCTGTATAAAACTCCTAGTCCATTAAACTGTTTTGCTTCTCATATTCGTTTTTGGATTCATGTCATGTGGATCTCGATCGGCGACTCAATTCTGATCTTCGATAACATTGTCGAATGAGAAACCATAAACGGTCTAGAATTTAATGCTCAATACTGTCTTCTGTCGTTAAAACAAAGCCCACGCTCCATGAGCGTCACTTGCATTGAGGAAACCGAACATCCAAAAACGCTGCTAAGTCGATATAAGAAATTTTTCACCAATTCTGGTCTGGCTGTTTTGTATACAGTTGGCAAGGGAAATAGATAAACAGATAAACAATTCAAACGTAACACTCGCCCTTCGGGAAATGGCCATCAATTAACTCTGAGCCCAGTTTCAAACGTACTATGTATTCAATTCGGAGATTCTTACTTTAGCCGTACTACACGAATCTAGAGCAATATTTCCCGGCTCAATTTCGGTTCATTTTACAGAAACTGTATGGATGAAGAGTATGAGACCGAAATCACCGTAGTTGATGACGGATTGTCATAAAAGTTGATGATAGTCTCCATATTTGCATTGGCCTTAAGCTTTATAATCATCAAATCTTAGTCTAACTTACAAACTTATTCGCTTTTGAATATTTTATCTTCGAAGTTCTCTGAACAACTCGGTGTTAGGGGGAAGTCAAGGCCACGGATATATTCAGATAAAACCACTTTACTCAAAAAGCCACACATTAAAATTTTAAGTATTTTTAAACTTAAAAGTAATCCGATAAAAAAGTAATCAATTACAACAACTCAAACTAATTACCAAATACACTTCCCCAAAAGTAAAATGGCGATGTAATGTCAAAACATTAGTATAATTTCCATTTCAAGAAAATTAAGAATTAAAATGTCAAAAAAAAAAAGAAACACCAAAAACGTCCAATAACTGTCAATTGTGTGTATGTTATTGCGTCGAAATCAATTTAATTACAAATACACATAATTTTCCATGACATTTTTATCGACTTTAAGGCCACACATCTTATTATACTGTATCCAAAACTGAATTAACAAACTCACCTTTGGTCATTAGTCTTTGGAGAGTGTGGCTAAATCTGGTAATTCAAAACACACATATAGCAAGTTCATTGCATATTTTAAGTTCATCTTTTGACTTTAAAATAAAAATGTAATAAATAACTTTAAGTTGTTTTTAGTTGATTTCTTTGAATGAAAAAAAAATCCGAGTCCGGTTTTTTTCGATTTTTTGAATTCGCCTGAAATTAAAACTAATTTGATTGAACAAACTGAAATGTGAGGAAAAGGAAAAAGGGAAGGACGATCTGGTTTTGGTTTCGGTCTTGGATTAACTTTTGTTTGTTTTTCAACAACAACGACGATGATAATGATGATGATGCTTATCGCAATGAAATAAGATGATGATAATAAAATCCCCCAAAAAGTCGAAATTTACATTGAAACGCTTTTTAAACGTTTTAAGGTGCTGAAGAATAATCTACATGCACATAAAGCCGTCCACTTGAATCGCTGACTTTATTGATATCAACCAACAAAAATAAAAATTAAAGAGCCAATCAAGCAGCTTTTTTTATTCAAACAAAATATCTTAAGGTTGTAAATTAAGTTTAGAGCTTTTTGTTCTTCAGATTTCGATCTGGAAACCCTCTGAGACAGATTGAGATGAACTTAAATCACCGAAATTAGCTGTGGTTCAATGGGATGCTAATTTGATGGTATCTATTGTGTCCAGTAACGAACCTGAAGTTTTTATATATGTATATGGTTATAGATTGAAGAATTGGTGATTAGACATGTCAGTTGGTAGATGGCTTGAGATTTTTCATGTGGGTTGTAGAGATTTGTAAATTAGGTATCCTTGAATATAATTTGCACTGCATTGACACTCATTATTTGTAAGATTAGAGATAAAAATCGAATTGAAATTCAAATTAGGGAACGATGAAGAGATTCAAAGACAAACCAGATCCAGCTGCTATTAATTTTAACCTGATGACAATTATTTATTTTGTGAACTTATAGACTAAATGGAGCTTGAAGGAAGTTAATGTAGGGGCCGTGAGAAAATGCTGAGCATCTATTTGCAAATTTTAATTTTAAGAAGTGTTCGCAGTGAAATGAGTCATTTTTGTGCTTATAGCTTTGAAGAAGTGACTGTCCTGTCATATTGTTCAATATGGCGCTAAACCAAGATATTCTTAACTTTGGCACGTGTACAAGTTCGTCCAGTTAATATCTTACGCTGATAAAAACGACCAAGCTTCACATGAACTCTAAATCGAGCGGACATAAGATTGATCAACGGCCGGACATCATTGCAGGAAAAGAATCTGATATTGTCTGCTAGAAGAAGAGTTGGTCAAACACTGAGGGTAATAGTAGTGCAAGTCCCACATAAGATGTCGAACACAAATAGAAAGCCCCATCAACCAACTTGGAGATCGTAACTGCAGACAGCTTGCTAGGAACCCAGCTGGACTGTAAGCGCCATCTTAAAAGTAGTGTAGGTGCAATTTTTCAAACATACATTTTAGCTGCCGCTAACAATTTGAAAACATAGAACATACGATTGACCTCTCAACAAATTCTGTAATTTTTCAAGGTTCTTCAAACACATAAATTGAATCACAATTTGTACCTAGTTACAGCTATGTGTATCAGTGCTCAGATATTTATTCGAGACTTGAGTATACCTAGCGGGGCGAGGTGCAACCTTTCGGACCATTCGATATTCTGGAGATCTACGTCAAAGAAAATAATGTTGAAGAAAACATTGCTAACAAGTCTCAGGTGGGCTGATAGACACCTAACTCAGTGCTCAGTAGTTTGAGTAAAGAAGGGCAACCTCAAAGAAAGCTCGTAATGTCCATTATAGAAGGAAGAGGACAAACAGAAAGCAGCAGTTGCATAAAAGGTGAAAGGCAAGTGATCAAGTGATTTTATTGATACTAAATGAAGCACTTGCTTCAGAAACCCGAGATCTCAGCTGTCTTCCAAGGGCAAATGACAAAACAATTAGCACGGGTAGATTTGGTAGATTTGGCCGTCTCTGGTAGCTATGTTCTTCTTATGACATCTGTCAAATCTGTTGCTTAGTATTCAGATACCGAACAGTACGTAAAGTTATTTAATCTTTATGATCAAAATGAGTGTTTGTTAGTGCAAACGTTGTGCTCCTTTTACGGTAGACGTGGTTTCTTTTCGCAGTCGAGTCTGTAATATTTGGTGGCCAAATTAGAGACGACCGGTTTGGTAATCAATCAGCCATTCGTACGTTAAGAGAACGCCAGAAAGGCCGAAAACACCGTCGCAGTCTGTGAAAGGGTACAGAACGTCTGTTTGGTTTAACGTGAGTACCTGCCGATTATGGCTTAACCCCATGGGAGGCCTACCTCAATCGGAGTCAGATTGGGTCCTGACCATTAACTCTGACATAGCAAAGCTGTGACATGTTGCAGGTATAAGCAAGCCTCTTGCTTGGAGGCGAGGTCTATCTAACACCTCTTGAATCCAGGCACGCCTGGAAACCATGTATCTCCGCATTAGGAATAAAGCACGCCACCACGATACTCTCACAAGGGGGCCTACCTCATAGATAGTATGAAGAATGCTCGCACTCATGCGATACCTGCACCTCTCTATCCGAAGATAGAATAGGAGAGCCCGAAGACATGACAGCTCACAAACCTCTGAGCACTATCTCTCGTGGTGCCAGAATATAGCTTCCGGTCGAGCTTCGGAACCGTGAAGGTCACTTACAGATGAGTTCCTGCAAAACACAGGGCCTGTCAACACACTCCTTAGCGGATTCCTACTTTAAGGACACCGTACAGACTGTTCCTATCTATTAGTTAGTTCAGTTACTTACGTAACCTATCCACAGGCACCGCGAGGAGGTCGATAGGAACCGGTAGTGATAGAGTTGTGCATAGGTAGCAATACCGGCCCACCGATAAATCAGTGGACGAGCCCATTAAAACTACAAACCAGTATTACCACTTCAGCACCCATACACGTTAGTGCATGGACTGTGTATCCGCAGCAACACTAGCAGAGTTCACAGGGCCCCGGTCATGCCTTAAACTACCAAGCATGCTATCACCCTCACCTGCTGTGAAAGGGTACAGCAGAAGGTAGTCGATTCCTCGCTGTGCACAAGAACTTGCATTGGAACTTGGGCCAGCACCCGAACAAGATCCATCTGACACAGTTGTTCAAAATTCATGACCATAGACAAAGCAGTTTGTTCGCTGACTGGACATTGGAGCGTTTTGATAAGGAACCCAATTTTGGCCGAGAAATCATGTTTAGGGGCAAAACGAATGTTGGAATAAATGGCTTTGCTAACAAGCAAAATTTTCGCATATTGGGACGATACTAAACCACACGAAGAAGTACACTATAGGTGACAATGCATCCTCAAAAAGATTAGTGTGGATTTCGGGCATGGAGTCGCAATCGGAGCGTACTTTTTCGTAAACGACCTTGGTGAGGCGGTCAACGTCAATGGCGAGCGCTGCACAACAATGAAACTCAATTTCTTATGACCCAAATTGAACCATCCAAAAACTACAGAGGCATACCCCTGCTTAATGTTGCCTACAAAATCCTATCCACCGTACTATGTGAGCATCTAAAATCTTTCTGCAACACTATGATCGGCACGTACCAGTGTGGCTTCAGGCCAGGCAGATCAACGATAGACCAAATCTTCACATTGAGGCAAATCTTTTCATCGACTTCAAAGGCGCATGTGATAGCATAAGTCGCCAAGAGCTTCTACTGGCGATGTCGGAACTCGGGATCCCGAAAAAAAACTGATCCAGCTATGCCGTATGACGTTACAAAATATGCGGTGCAACGTACAAATGGGTAACAGCTCATCCGAGCTATTCCAGATATGTACATGTTTCAGACAAAGAGATGCGCTATCATCATCATGTGATTTCTTCAACATAGTCCTGGAGCAGATAGTGCGCAAGATAGGTGTTAACCTGGAAGGCACTATCTTCCACAGGTCTTCCCAACTGCTTGGCTATGCGGACGACATCGACATGATCAGTCACTCCAAGCGAGCTGTGCTAGAAGCGTTCACAGCTATTGATGAACAGGCGAAACGCATTAGTCTTGAAGTGAATAAGTATAAAACAAAGTATATGCTATCAACAAACAAAGCCTCAGCGGTCCTTCGCCTAGGAAAAAACGTCACTGTTGGTAGCAGTAATTTCGAGGTAGTCAAGGAGTTCACCTACCTCGGAACAAATATCAATCCCACGAACGACACCTTAGTGGAAATCCGACGAAGAGTTTCCCTAGCGAACCGCTGCTACTTCGGTTTGGCCAAACAAATGGGTTCAAAACTCCTTTCTCGAAAGACTAAGCGCACGCTATACAAAACACTTATTTTACCAGTTCTGCTCTAAGGCGCCGAGTGCGCCTGGACACTTTCGAGAGAAAAATTCTTCGTCGGATATTTGGTCCTATTTGTGAAGAGGGCGAATGGAGGAGAAGATTCAATCGTGAATTATACGAGCTGTACCAAGATGTGGATGTAGTCCAAAAAGCCAAAACACGTCGACTACACTGGCTCGGTCACATTGAACGAATGGACAACAATGCTCCAGCCAAGAAAATCTTTGAATCCCAGCCCCCAGGTTTGAGACGAAAACAAGGAAGACCGAAACTCCGCTACAGAGACCAGGCGGTTATAGATGCAAGAGCGCTTGGTCTCGACGACTGGAGGGAGCTCGCGAGGGATCGCAACCGATGGAAGACCGCAATATCTTAGACAGAGACCCTCCATGGATCGAGAACCGGATAAGTAAGTAAGTAGGCAAATTGAACGATATGAACCAAGATGACTTGATGCTCCAGTGAGGAACTGAGTGTGCTGAGTGCTTAAAGTGAGGTGATCTATATTTTTATTTTTTTACTGAGTCCATCAAATTCTTGAAGAATTTGTCACTACCACTGAAAAATAATACAATTTTGTGTTTGGGAAACCTGCCTGGGAATCGATTCCAGATATTCAGCGGGACAGTCCAAACAACTACCCTTCACACCACGGGTTAGAAAAAATTCTGTTTTTTCGTCAATCTAGATTTTGAGTGCACTAATGCTTCGGGCGATTGGATCAACAAGTTAATTAAATGGCCATTAGTTTGATACATCACACTTTACTTAGCGTGTTATGCATGTGTCCAAGTGTTACCAGCAAGCAAAAAAATAATTAAAAATTCCTATTGGCTTGGTTTGATCAATCAGCACTTTAGCAGCATCACTGCTGCGCCTCAAATGGTCCATCCGCTTAGTCCAATTTTGGCATACCTAGTCTTTCTAACATTTTGGTCGGTATCTCACGAATAAATGCTTCAATGCATGGTTTCCAGTGTGTCAATCAAAGCGGGCTTGTCGCTGTAGGCATGAGCCTTAATATAGCCCCACAAAAAATAGTCTAGAGGCGTTAAATCGCACGATCTATGGGCAAATTGACCGGCTCCAAACGTGAAATAAACTGTTCACCGAACTTGCCTCTCAATCGGTCCATTGTTACGCGTGCTGTGTGGCATGTGGCACCGTCTTGTTGAAACCACATGTCATGCTAGTCAAGCACTTCCATTTTGCGCAAAAAAGTTTGTTATCATCGCACAATAGCGCTCAGCATTCACAGTAACGTTGCGACTCCCATCATCTCTGGAAGAAATACGCCCCAATGATTCCGCCAGCCCATAATCCGCACCAAAAAGTGACTTTTTCTAATTGCATTGGTAGCTCTTGCAATGCTTCTGGCTGCTCTTCACTCCAAATACGGCAGTTTTGCTTGTTCACGTATCCATCGAACCAGAAATGAGCTTCATCGCTGAATACAATTTTTCGATAAAAAAGTGGATCTTCGGCCAACTTTTCAAGAGCCCATTCACCAAAAAGTCGGCGTTGTGGTAGGTGGTTCGGCTTCAATTCTTGCACCAGCTGTATTTTGAAAGGTCTCACACTTGAATCCTTCTGCAATATTTTCCACGTAGTGGAGTAACAGAGGCCCGATAGCTGCGAACGGCGCCGAATCGATAATTCACGGTCGTCACTAACACTGGCCGATACAGCTCCGATATTTTCCTCAGTTCGCACTCTACATAAGCGTGTTGGTGGTTTAATGTCCAACAACGTAAATTTGTTGCGAAATTTAGTCACAATAGCCCGAATAGGCGCCTCAGTAGATTGATTAAACTGACCATAAAATGGAAGAAGCGCGCGATGAACTTTCTTAACAAAGCACGCATTTTGATAATAAAAGATGATTTGTAAGACGATTCATGGTTAAATTATAAACCAAACTGAAGATGTTTGATAGGGACACAAAATACGAAACGTGCGTGAGCTGTCAAAACCAGTGTTTCCTAAAAAGAAAATAGCAAAAAAATCACCCATTATATCCAATAGGCAAGACTCTTAAGGCACGTTATATATTTTTCAAAAACAAGTCGATTTCAAAATTTTAGAAAATCTTGATATGCTGCAAACAATAATTTGATGAAAAATCCTCTTGTTGACGATAGAAAGGTGCCATACAACTAGTTACCTCAGGACCCCGATGGGGCTTGCAACTGAATGGTACTGGCTCGTGCTGGGTTAGTTTTAGAAGCTAACTGAAGGAAATCAAGACAGACTCATTCAATATTATTACAAATTTCTAAAAAATAAAGTAGACATAGGTTAGTTTAGTGGGCTGACAGTTGATCTTGTTACCGTCACACTTAGATCAATGTAGATCCGTTGTGATACCCTAGGGTTTGTGACCCCTTGTATTGAAAGCTATGATAGTCCTATGTCGATCAAGCCCGTTAAGGGTATAGATGGGTTACAGTAAGCTTTAGCCTGAAATGTCAGAGGGTATTTCTAAAGTATTGAAATTTCTATCGTCACCTTCACGCCTTTTTGGGGGGTATTCCTTTCCTTTACCTCCACTTGAGCAATCATTCCCCCCACCAGGCTCGTAGGAGCATGTTGCTCCTTGCAACGCCTGGTAAATGAGTTTGAAAAGTCAGTGTTTGGTGTATATGTTCGTTTGTTTGGTCGTTAGTTAAGTCGAAGGGGCTGTTTCCATACCAAAGAGGATCTTAGGTAGACCCACCCCATCGACCCACTGATGGTCGTGCTCAACGTAGGAGTGGCAACCGCAGGTGTATAGGCGAAGTGCCCATACTCCGTTGGCGCTGCTCTCACAAGGAACACGTGCGTTGTTGTCGTTTACCTTCGTACTACACTGTCGTACTGTAGTTGAAGGCGGTTTTCATAGATCAGGAATTCTCAAGCCATTCGGTATCAATAACGAATTTTTTAAAGTAGACATATGTTCAATCATTTTTAAACTTGTGCTCCCTTATGTTTTTTGTGAAATATTTCACTCATTTCAACACTTTTTACAAAAGCCATTTCTGGTGCAAAAATGACCTTATAATTTGCCACCATTCCGGACCTATAAAAAGAAACCACACGAAGATTGAAAGTTTTTCCTCCAATCACAAATAATAAATAAAATAATTATTCAACAACATAATGACTCTATTTGCTTAACTCACATCTGACCATAACTAGCCAAATACTACAAATACAACATTTCCCCAGATATATGAACTGCCATTATGTCGTTTTACCATCTTTGACACTCAAAGCACTATTAGCGTACTCTTGCAGACTTCATAAAATAATAATAATTGAATAAAAAAAAAAGACCATAAAGATTCTATACAGATACCCAGAGCCATTTATGGCCGGGTGGTAAATAAAAATATTGCCTACCTATATAGTTGCAACTTTAATTAAGTTGACTGCCTCTGGACGGACTCTGTGTCTGTGGACGATTTCAAATTGTGGTATGGCTCAGAGGAGGAGGCTGCAATGTGCAGCAAACACATAATCATCATAAATCATTTTTACAATTTAAAATTTAAAATTGTCCTAGTCGCACTCAATAAACAAAACAACATGATCTCTTGTCCATCATCAGCATCAACATTGGATCCACTCAATACATCAGGACTCGAAACAAAGACTCTATATCTACTCATATAACTTTCAAAAACAAAACACAAAGCAACAAAAAAATGAAGCCACCACTTGGAGCTGTGTTCCCGAGTATAAAGAGCTGCGTTGAACGCACTGATGATGATGGGTTCCCGCCATGCGAGTGATGATGAAAAATCAAACGGGCTCAGGGAATTCCATTACTACACTTTCCCAAACTGATGTTTATAACACCTTTCTGGATGCGCGCAATTAAATGTCGCGATCCAAATATGGCATCCGATTTATTTATCACCTGTCTGGCTGTTGTCGCGATGTCTTGTGTCTTTTGCGTCCGTTGCGTCGCCATCATCATCAGCATCAGTGTGTCTTATAATCTGTGAGGCACGTACAATAACTGCCACCACCAAACTCTCCCAATCGAAGACACTTTTAGAGCAAAAAAGGAAATCATCAGCGCTAAATTGTATCAAAAACCTTTTTAAAAATCGATCGCCAATGTTGCCCGTAATGTTGTGATGTATCTCCTCCATCAGCGACCAATCCAGTTCGAGGTGTAAACTTTTCTCCAGCAATTAACAAATTATTTCCTTACAATTTGTGAAGTCTCCATGACTGTTTTTTTTTTTTTTTTTTCATTTTGACAAGAAAGAAGTTCTTTATTTGGCGTGTCCTTATCCAAACTGCGCGCACTCAACTCGAACAGGTATCTTTTCTTGCACTCAAAAAACCAACGAAAAAAAGCAAACCTGTATCTTTGATCATTGTGGAGGTATTCAGAGCACAAAATGGTATCTGTATCACATTTTTAATGGACGGATGAATCTGGGATTCGAATACCCAAAGAACCAAAAATCAAATATTCGACAAGCCCCCGGGAGATACACCACCAGCACCAACTCATCTTGCATCAAATTCTCTCATCTTTATAGAAAGACACCACCGAAATGGAAAAACAAATCCTCCGCAGCTTAAATCGTATCTGTAGAAAAAAGAAAGAATGAACCACTCTTCCATCGGTCGTCGGCCGGCCGGTCGGTCGGTCCAACTATCCAACAAACCACCACAAATCCTGCATTCAAACCAAAATCGAGAAGAACACAGTGACTCTTTAAGACCCCATACCTGTTATACCTACTCCACCTTCAATCCTCTGGTTGATACTCCATCTCGATGGGTTTTTTTTTTAATTTCACAAAATCTACAGATACATATAGATTACTATACAAAAATGGAATGAGAATTGCAAACTTATTAATTCCGTATCCAAAAGATACTTTTCACAAATCATTCAAGCTTATGTGAATCCTTAATTCTTTTTTCCTTCATCATCATCATCAGTTCAATGTTGTTTGGCTTGGACTTTGAGTCTCCTCGGATTTTTTTTGTCTCCTTAAAATATCTGATCCCTTCTGAGTAGGTATCTGTATATTATGTGTATCTTTATCTGTTTGTGTTTTTTTTTTGTAATTTTATGAGAATTTTTATATAACTTTATAATTAATTGAATTTTTTGTTCATCTTATTTCTTTTCAGATGGTAAGTTCTTATCATCATCACATAATCCTACAGAACTAACATATGATGGTAAGTCCCCCATTATGTTCATCCAATTAACAAAACTAAAAAAAAATCTTAAGCATAAAAACTTTATACAAAATAATAATAATTATCAAACTCATTATTGTATAGGTAGTGTTTGTGTAGTGAATTTCATTTATCTCTGTTCATTAAATTTGTTTTTGTTCAAGTGATTTAGATGGAAATTATGGTAATGGAATATTTCAGGAGAGTTATTGGAAAGGTCCTTGAAAAGGGTTTTTTTTTCTATGAAACTTAAGAGGGTCATTTTGATCTTGACATCTATACAAGTAGCTGTCAAGCGAGAAAACACACAAAATGGGCACAAAAACTTAGAAGATATTCTCCTAAACTGAACCGAACATAAATCAATAGAAAATTTGGATTAACATTACAAGAAGCTGGAGGTCCTATACTCAATTGAATCAGAACTACTCTCTCGATTTTGATGAAATTTTCAGACAAGATCATTTTTTTTTACATAAGTAATTTGCACAGGCTCACGTGATGGTTCTTACCTTAAAATTTTTTAATTTGTAACACAGTTAGAAGGTTTAGATTAAGTGAAGACAATTTTTAATAGAAGATGTCGCAGCAAATTGGCATTAAAGCAGACAAATTATTTCACAGTGCGGATAGTGCGGTTAAAGAAAAAACCTCTATATTTGGAGCATTCATACCTCGGCGAGTATTACAGGGGAATTGTTTGAGGGGAGGAATGCAAATACCAATTTCATTTGAGCACTATTGATAGAAAACTGATAAAACAATGGAAAATGGGAGAAGCTACGGCGAAGACGGCGTTCAAGAACACAAAAGTTTCCATAATTAATGTGTTGGTCCTATAAGTCTTGCGGTTCTATTATAGATTCTTTCAGATGACAATCGCTTCCAGATCGATATATGAGGACTTGGAAGACGGATCGATCCATTTTATATTGATCGATCAAAAACATCGACAAAACTTAGTTTCTCCTTTCGTTTTCCTTGTCACTGTAGAGTGGAACTTTCAATGGTTAAAAAAGTCCAAAAGAAAACATAATATCAAATAGTGATATCAAGATCTTCTCAGTTGGCCTAACCACTATTAAATCTCTGGACTCTATAACAACCCTGACCTGCCGATCACATCTTAAGGAGATGCCACAGCAGTAAAACATTCTAACTATGTTGCGTTCCGGGCCACAGAGAAATTCCAGGAAATTGTTAAGCTGATGAACTCGCCAAAAGTGAAACTTCAATACCTATCTTACCAAATATCGCTACAAGCAATTTTTTGCTGAAACATGATGCTATTGAGAAACCAAACCTTAGATGGAAGAACATCACCACTTGTCATGCGACAAAATAAATCTGACCACAGCCGAGTTTGAAGCGCTCTAAGTGATTATTATATCTTAGCAGATAACATATAGGTGTCATAACCGGACACTGCATACATAGGTATACAGGCAACGAGACTCCGAGTAACCTCAAACGATTTTTGCAGAAACTGTATGGACGAGGAAGAGAAAGAATCGATTACTCATCTCTTCTGTAAAAGTCCTGCTCTATCCCAAAGAGGTAGGCTCCTTCTAGGAGAGTGTAACTATAATGATTCTAGTGAACTGGCAAAGATACATATAAATAGTCTTGTACGCTTCTTAAAGAGCTTTGAATGGTTTCACTTGTAGGTATTGATGTGGTATGACAATGGAGCAACTTATGGTCTAAGTGTGTCAAGCATTCATGCTCACAGCCACGTTATCCTTACCTATGGATTTCATCCAACTGTTTCAAATAATTAATGGAATCGCCTGTCCACATATTAGACTTATACTCAAGTTTTGGGCGGATATATGTCTTATGTATGTATGGAATTCCACGCCATTCATTTGTCCATCTAGGCACGTTTGCAGCGGTCGATTCGTTGAACACAATATTCGATAACTCGGCCATACATTTCGACTGAAACATTGGTCGATGTCGATCTGGGCTTGTTGGCATAGACCAATGATTTAACAAAACCCCATACAAAATTCTAGAGATATTAAATCACACAAAGGGTACCAATCGATCCAACGATTTGTCACCGTGGCTTCTGTTGTGATATGTTGCAGCATGTGCACACCTCTTTCTTTACCTTACGGCAAACTAGGAAAGATACTCCTAGTCTTTTATTCGCCTTACAACGAACCAACGATAATTTCTGACTAATCCACAGGAACCATGAGGAGTCATTGGAACCTAGAGATTAACTCCTATCTTATTAGATAGGGACAGTAGGAATCTCATTAATCCATTTCAGCAAACTAGGAAAGATATTCCTAATCTTTTTCACTTTACAGCAATAAGGAACCATAATCCTAATCTTTGTTCACCTTCAGCAAACTAGGAACACATCTAGTAGTATAGCCACTTATCCACGGGGAACTTGGATTATACATGTGTACATTCCTACTTGGTGGCAGGTAGAGTAACCAAACACCAGTGTACACACATTGTTCACATTACAGCAACTAGAAAAGATAATCCTATATCCTATCTAGTTAGTTCAGTTACAGGCACCGCGAGGAGGTCGATAGGAACCCGGAGTGTAAAGAATCTTCAATAGTAGCACTTCCAATAACGATTTGAACCCGGAAATAGCATTAAAACTCCATCAGCCACCACCCATTCTGAATCATGGAATTACCATCAGTCAGTAGCAATCCATTCCACGAGCTCCTCGAACCTCGGATATCCTTAGCGATTTGATCCCGCACCACCCATTCAACAATCATGGACTTACGCATCATCATCATCATCATCGGCTCGACAACCGGGTTCCGGTCCTGGCCTGTTTCAACAAGTCTCTCCACCTATCCCGGTCTCTAGCCGACGCCATCCAGTTGCGCACCCCAAGGCTTCGGGCGTCCTGGTCTACGCCATCTCTCCAGCGCAAGCATGGTCTACCACGCTGTCGTCTACCATAGAATGTACCACAAAGAACTTTCCGAGCAGGTTCCTCTTCGCTCATGCGAGCTAGGTGCCCTGCCCACCGGAGTCTACCGAGCTTAATTTTTGTCACGAAATCTGCTTCTAGGTAGATTGCGTACAATTCATGATTGTACCGTCTCCGGAATCGTCCTTCCTCACATATGGGGCCAACAATTCTCCTTAAGACTTTTCTCTCGAACGCAGCTAAGAGGTCGGAGTGCCTTTTGCTAAGCATCCAAGTCTCGGATCCATATGTGAGTACTGGCAGGACCATGGTCCTGTACAGCAGCAGTTTTGAAGTTATGGTGAGATTTCTGGATTTGAAAAGCTTTGACAGACTATAGTATAGTATAGGACTTACGCAGCGAAGAGGATACTCATCTATAAGAATAAATAATGACACAAGAAATAATCAGATCAAATTTTCGCCCACTAACAAGCCCACTATTTAAAAAAAAAAACAGAAATATTTATTAAAATTTCGAATATGTTCTTTGATAAATGTGTAGATAATTTCACTTTCAAAAATTCATCAATATAATTGATTGATTGCTGATTGTGATAGAATACAACAAAAATTTTATTTGTGTAATTAAAACAATAAAATCACTGTGTAAATTGTGTGGTCACTAGAGAAGTATTTTTACATCCAGTTCCCCAATGCATGTTCCGACACTTTTATTGAAAAATGTATTCACCCCAATTTATAAGTGAGTAACGCAAGTAACTTCCCAAAGGTTTAAGCAAAATACAACAGAAATTATAAATTTGTGAGAGCCTTAACCCATTCCCTTACAACTCTCAATCATTCACGTGTGTGTGTTGACAGGACTTCTAGGTCTGTTGAGTCCAAACGGTTAAGATAAGCAGCACAATTCATGACGAGAGAAATGTGTAACTTCCTCGCAAAATGAAAAACATTTTTCCAGCGTCTGGGAATCGAACCTAGGACCGTCTGCACGACAGTCCAACCCTTTTACAATAATCCAAAAGAAGGATAGACTTAACTCGCGTTTAAAGTTCGTTTGCCTTAGTCGGTTTTTCTGTTTTAACTACCCATTGCAGAACCTACGTTAAGCACTTAGAAATAACTATCCTCACGTCCGCTTAGACCTATATAGCAGATATGAATTGTTGTGGGACAACGGACAACTCTGGCTAAGCCGGTCCCATCATATGACCTTCCCAGTAAGACACTACGACAGCCTTTGCAGCCTATACGGGCACTGAAGAATAGGAGGGCATGGATGATGGGTATCTAAAATAATTCATACTATTGAAGATATTTACCAGATTCCAAAGCAAACAGATGTCCCGTTCCTTTGTCATTCTTTCTGCTTAGATCAATTTTAGGACACAATTCATTTGTTGACAATGTTGATAAACTTTCAGGAAGCAGGATTAATGTCTCGATCGTTTGTCTCAACGAGAAGCCAATGGAATTTTTCGCCTCATGCTATACAATTCTATCTTATTCACAAGTCAAACGAGTTATTAAATACGAATATTTATCTGTCACCTGTACAAATAATGAATACAAAACTATTTTAATTCATTATTCACATGAATGCTGCTCATTTTTGTGTTTGATGAAAGTTTTTTTGTGATACAAACATGAATACCGAACCAATTATAAAGGCATCACTCAGCGCTCAATTCATTTGCATGTATAGATATGATTCAAACGAATGACTCTTCCAACCCAGTTTTCGATCATCTCTCAAGGCTCATTCCTACATTCATGTTTGGAACTTATAAAACTTGCTGCAATGCACAAAACATAATTAAAAATTCTCAATAACCGCCTGCTTCGTGTGGGCTTCTTTTTTATTAAACTTACTTCAAAGAGAATCGAAGTTAAAAAAAATCAGCGAACATAAATCCTGATATTTGTCTACTCTGCGTTACTTTCAAAGCCCATAACACTATTAAGGGCGTTACATCATTACCCCTTTAAGTTGGGAGTTATTTTTTTTATGAACTAATCCCAGCTAAAGGTAGTCACTACTGCTTGACTTGCTTGAGAATAAATTGCAAAACAAGAAATTAAAATTATTTCGAATAGAAAATGCACTTACCAACAGCCAGACAGACATTTCTGACAGCACAAATTACCATCGCCACCGCCTTTAAAAAAAAAAGAAAATTAACAACAAAACGGTCCAAACGAACCGACACAGGCAATACCACCAGTAAGCAGACACACAAACTCGAAGCATGCAAATGCATTTGTTACAATATGCATCCCAACAAAAACTCGCAGTCTTCTTAATATGCTAATTACATACAATATGGTCTTTAGTGAGATTTTTTAATGAAACCAAAATGTTCCATCCGATCCGTTGTGGACTACTGTTTCCTGAGTCTGATGGTCTGCTGCTACTGCTGCTGGTGTGATCGTAAAAAAAATACTGAATTCGATCGCTTCCTTTAAGCTGGCTGCAGTTGCTTGATGTGCAGCAAATTCCGAACTGCAAACTCCAAACTCAACAGCAGCATTGGGAGTTCAGCAATTTGTTCCACCGCGTGGCAAATGAAAGGCGATCTTTTAATATACCGCCCTATGAAGTTAATTTATTTTCACATTTAACAGCAAGAGCCATAAAAATTATTCTTAAGGATCACCTCCTCATTGTAAAAAAGTTATATATTTTTACAACTTACCCGGATAAACATGTACGTGAGGTTCTAGAATTTTATGAATATACTTCTGGGTGGACTTAGGTCCTTAAATTTCCTTAAAAGCAGCGCCTTAAATGCATATAAATCAGCGAAAGGCTGGATTGAAGTGAAGTTGTTAAATAAATTCTATGACTGAGTTGTAAAACATGATTTTGCTTTGTGGACGGAATTCAGTTTAATTGCCATTTAAATATATGAATGTAAGACATTTTAGATATTGATTTGCATATACAGAAATACAAAAACAAATTCCATCTACTAGTAGCATATGCTTACTATAAAGATTTATATTTTAAGTGCATGCAAAACACTTCAAGCTTTTTTAACAGAAACGGAAATGATGAACTGATGATGTTAACAATGTTTATCTAAAGATAAATCAAGTTTTTGTTAAAAAATTAAGCATTTACTCGCTCTTATTTTTTTTTTATTGAGTATCAGCTGGAATGTAATATACTTGAGTATTCATAATCAAACAGAAACCTCTCAGTTTTTCTAATTCACACATGAGGTTGACCGATAGTATGATAGTATTTGTATTTAAGTTAAGGCTTCTGCTCATGCTCGAAAGTATTATCTAGTTTTTACTCAACAAAATGATTTATCTTTGGAAATATAGAAAAACTGAAACTCTTGAAAATTTTGGCAATGCTTACAGATAAAAACAATTTTGGTTAAATAATAAAGCATTTGCTCGCTTTTGTTCATCGTAATTGAGTATTAACTGGAATCTGGAAACATAAAAACATACAAATGTATACTAAAACAGAACAATCTTAATTTTTGTATATTCACACATGAAGTTGACCGACAGTATAATAGTATTTTTACTTAAATTAAAGTTTATGCTCATGCTCATGCATTATCTAGTTTTTACTCAACAAAATTATTTATTTTAGGAAATATCAAGAATTAATCATTCAAAAATTTATGTACATATATCAAGCCATTATTAAGTAATGTTAAAAGCAAACACTACAATCATCAAGTATTTACTCGATTTAAGTCTTTTCTATTGATTATCAACTTTTATAAAACCTAAAATATGAGCATAGATTTTATGAAAGACGAATTCACTTTCTTATTCATACAGACCATTGGCCAGTCCGGTAGTAGGCACTGTAGTATTTAAATTCTAAGATGAAGCTTTTGCTCGATGATTACCTAGCTATTACTCAACAATTTTCTTTTATTTTTGGGAATAACAAACATTGCGAATTTGAGAAAATATTACGAAACTTAGTCCTAATAGCAATACCCTAAAAGTAAGCAATACCATGATCAAGCATTTACTCACTTTTATTCATTTCTATAGAGAGTATCAACTCGAAACTAGTATATATGAATATACCCAAGTATTATGGTGAACACACTAATTATTTGTATTCATATGTATCATTGGTTGGTAGTATTTTCACTTTTTAGATGAAGCTTATGCTCAACCACTTCTAGTTCTTATTCAACAATACATTTTACCTTCGGATATGTCAAGAGACGCGAAATAAAAAAAAAGGAAAAACCAGGCACTGGCATGGTCGAGCACTTACTCACTTTTATTCATTTTTATGGAGTATGAACTAGACACAAGCACATTTGAGTATATTTATTATGAAAAATAAACTATTTTTTTACCATTGCATATTTCCATTCTAGATGAAAGGCTTATGCTCGATGATAACCTAGTTGTTACTCAGCGATATCTTGTTTATTTCGGGAGTATTAAGCACGGAGAATTCCAAAAAACTTAACCAAACTTAAGTTCTTTTATAAGTACTGAAAGATTAAATATTACCATGACCAAGCATTTACTCATTTCTATTGCGAGTATCAACTCGAAACTCGCATATTTGAATAAAAGTATTATGGAGAACACACTCGTTTTCATTATTCATATGGGTCTTTGGCCGGTAGTATCTATTAAAGTCTTCAGTTTTTAAATAAAGCTTATGCTCAACAAAACTATTTATCTTCCGATATATCAAGAGACGCAAAATAAAAATAAAATCAAGCATTACCCTCAATCAAGCATTTACTCACTTTTTTGAAATTTTTACCGAGTATCAACTTGAAAGAAGAATATTTGAGTATAAATATTATAAAAAATCGAACTCATTTTCTTATTAATACGGACCATTGGCCATTTGTATGATAGAATTTTCAATCTTGCTAAAGGTTATGCTCAAAGTTTACTAAGATATTACTAAACTGTTTTTTTTATTTCGGGGAATATCCAGCATCGTTAATTCAAGAAAATATTAACAAACTAAGTCCTAATAAAAAATATTCCAAGACTAAACACTACCCTGATCAAGCATTTGCTCACTTTTATTAATTTTTTTATGAGAATAAGCATACATTTTTATTAAAAATATTATATTTGAATATAATTAATAGAAAGAAAACACTAATTTTTGTATGCATACAATTTATAATGGTAGTATTTTCATTTAAGATAAAGCTTATACTACACCATTATCTAGTTTTTACTCAAGAAATTTATTTGCTTTAGAAAAAAAAAAACAAAACATCACGAATTAAAAAAAATATAGTTACATACCTACATTGGCAATGTTTGCAAACGAATCAAGTTGTTGCTTAAAATTACCCATACTCTTACTTGAGCATTTACTCACTTTTATTTCTATTTGTGGTTGTTGTTGACGTTTTGTTTTGGGTTAACATTGATTTTCAACCTGAAACCAGTTATCCTGTTCCTCAAAGACATTCAATCAATATAGGGAATAGCTAAAAATTTAAATTCCAGCTTTTGATACAAAAAGTCGTAATGTAAACCCACCATAACCAAGTGTGTAAGCAATTTGAAAAAATTAAAAAATACCGTCGTCTCCTAAATTTTGAACTTTTATCCCAAATACCAGCTGTCTACCGACTGTAAGTAAATTCGAAATCGAAAAGATATCTTATCGAATATTTTGAGCACACATTTAATCAAAATTAGGGCAAACTGAAATTCCGGGAGTCCCCAGAAAGTCCTACTAGGCGAAACGTGTCGATCGCCAAAAATTATAACTTTCGAATTTTATTATGTATTTGCTTATCTAGATACATCATTAAGAGATTATAAATTCATTAAAAAGGGCTTCATCAGCACAGAAGACGCATGGTGCCGTGCGTCGCTTCTGTCGCTATGCTTGGTTCGAGCAATCCTTTTTGTAGGCGTAAATGCTCACGTAGCAAGCGCGGTAGCTATAATCAGCACCCGAACGGGATGTGGCTGGTTCTCTGACAGGAGTCCATCATCATCGTGATATGCTGCTGGACATCATCGAAGGTGGAAAATCCATCAAAGTGAATGGGTCAACCACCCAAAACTCATCAGAAATCATCGACAGACGAAGACGACGACGACACGCACGATGGCGATGAGGAAGACGATGACGGTAGCGGAATAGCGGATGGCTTTTTGGAGTTTGCTGATGTTTTCTGTTGGTCGTCGTCGTCTTCTGTTTGTATCTTGTCTTTTTGTTGTTTTTTTTTTGTAAGAAAGAAATCAGCCTCCAAGTTGGTTTTCACAAAAAAGGAAGTCGGGACTGACCGACCCTTCACAAGAGAATCTCGATTTTGATCGATTAATATATTGCAACAGCACTGGGGCACACGTTCCCAGATAGCTTTTGCCGATGGTTTTCAAAAATATGGAAGTCACCTTCTATCTTTGGGTTTTTTTTTTTTTTTCAAATTTGGTGGAATTATTAATTTCGTTGACGAAAATCAGAAATAATTTAAAATTAGTCCTGGTCCGGTCCGTTCGCTTCTAGAGAGAAGCAGCTGATGCTGCTCAAGAAGTTCAGCTAGACAGAATACAATTTGGCGCGAAACATCATCGAAGCACGTCGGATCAGATTACGCCGTAAAAAGGCTACCATTCAATATCTACGTACTTTTATTTTTTTCGGTTAATTCTGTCCGTCTGAAGTAAATTTTATAAAAAAAAAAACAGTGAGTGAGCTTAATGAAAATTGATGAAATGTGCAGCTATCGCCGACCCATCGATGCATCATTGGAAGTAATTAATTGGATATATGGTGTATAGGTATGCGAGAAGGTAATTAATATTAGCGTCGGGGAAGAATTATGAGGAAGTGACTTCTGTTTGATGTGCAGGATATTGGACATAAAAGGGTGTGGTTATTTCTGTGTCGGAGATGAGTGTTTAAGATCTTATAGCTCGAATGGGGATGTTATGATATTGATTCTTTGTAACTAAGTGCTGTTGGCATCGGAGGATGAGATATCTATATATGTTGCTTAAGAGAAGCCATTATTTTCTAGCTTGTTTGGATCTATAATGAAGCTAGAAACGGTACAAGACACTGTAAAGTAGGTCTCAAGAAAAAATTACTCCTTCTGTAGATAAGATAATTGACATATATTTAAGCACTATTGACCGAATTCTGTTTACGACCAGGTAAAATTCACTTCAATCGAATTCTCAGTCACGACAATTGAGCTTATCAAGTAAGATGGAGTCATGTTGTCCTAAGGCACAATATATTGAAAATACAAATTGATGTCAAATAAGTTTGAAAAAATAGATCAAGAACTACCTTTTTCGATAGAATTCATTATTAATTTAAAAAATATAAAAAATAATTTGCATTTTTACGTCAACTTAACATAAAGCTAGGGCTTAAACGCGTTAACTGATTTTCTTCAAGTATCAAATATTTTTGAAAATGTTCCTTAAAAAATTATCTTGGAACATAAGGTAATCGCTTTACTTGTTAAGCTTCTAGTTCGATGTTCATGGTTTCTAAAGACCCGAGTTCTGAAAAGTCTCATTCACCCCTGGTAAACTTACTTCGATCTCAATTTTATTATAATTTTTAGCAGACTGCTAAAAGAACTATGATGTGATTTCCGTTAGACTACAGGGTTTTGATGAAATTTATTAAATTGACATTAAATGAGACCAGTCAGAATTTATCGGTGTCGACTACAAAGAGACGGATAATAAGAACTTCAAAGCATCCAATAAGGTACTGTATTTGGTTTGACTGAAATTTTCTGAGAGCCTCCATAATCAAGGCAGGAAAGACTCAAAATAATGAAACTATATATTTGACAGCTTCTAAAGAATCAAACTATAGTTGAATATTTCTTCTTAAAAAAAAACACGAGACCGAGACAAAACCTGGTTTTTTGGCTTTTAATTTTTTTTGTTTGAGTCCCAAATTGAAATGAGCATAATTGAATATGAAGAACCAATTCACTTTTTCATTCTTATAGGCCAATATTCCACAATAAAATTAAAGTTCATACTCAAGAATTGTCCAGCTTTTACTCAATTATAATATTAATCTTCGGAACTATCAAGCTTCACGAACTTAAAAACAATGCAATGTTTAAGAATAGATCAAGTCCTTGCTAAATACTCAAGCACTTACTCGCTTTCGTTCATTTATATAAGGTATCAACTGAAAACTAACAAATTTGAGCATTAGCAGTATGGAGAACACACTCAATTTTGTTTTTCATATGAGCCATTGGTCGGTAACAATGGGTAGTATGGAAGTTTTCACTTTCTCGACGAAGATTCTGCTCAACCATAAAGTCGTGTTTTCTCAACAAAGTTACCTGAAAAATTTCAAACAACGTGGAATCAACAAAATATTAGCAATGTTTACGAACAAAGACTAAGCACTACAATGATCACTTATATTTATTTTAGTTGAGAGTACTAACTGGAATTTAACGTACTTGAGTATCAAAACTCATCACAGAATTGCCAATGTAGGTAAAGCTTATGCTCAAGCATTATCTAGTTTTTACTTATAATAAAGATACTTATAGTTATGGAAAAAAATCAGGTGGCTGTCGGCGGAGAACCTAAACACTTAGACCAAACGGAGATCCGTTGTGATATCACATGGATCCAGTAAAGTTTTTTCGTACTCACTATTCACCATTTTGAGCTCCTTACGAAGACTTTGTATTCGAGTATTTGCCAGACCACTCAAATCGTTGTATAGTTACTTAATAATCCAGCACTCACGTTTTGTTTATTTATTTTGTTCGCCATCACAAGACCTAGTCGGCACTTAGTTATATGGGACCGATACCGATATTATACTTAAATTTATTGATTTCAAGAAGATCGAGGCGAGATCCACAAAAGTCTCCACTTGTCTCGTCTCGTGGCTAGGCCTCCTCTTTAATAGCATAATCATTGAAAAGTTTTACTTCGTTAAAACTTTTATTTTTGAAATTTGACCTAAAACACATTATTCTTGCATCAGTGGCGTAGCGTGCAATCTCGGCGCACGGGGCGGGAGACCCATTTTTCCGCCCCCATTCAAAACTTAATTAAAATTAAATTTCGAGATATCATTTCACAGGCAATGAGGTATCTTTTATTGAAGGTAAAATAGGATCAGCGGTTTCACAAACGGAGCCTTACGAGCAACTTTGTCAAAATCAATATTTGCAGCCAATTCTTGTTCAATTGACAATATAACCAAGTTTGATAGTCTAATGGAGCCCATTGTGAATCTGAGATAATTTTTGATTAGCTTCAACTTCGAAAAACTTCTCTCACGTCACAACTAGCGACACTAATTGCCAAAGTCAAATATATACGAATAAAGATGACTATATTTGGAACCGAAATTCCCAGATTCAGTTTTTGAATGAATGGAGCTCCAGTGGTCCTTTGCCTCTGATTCAGAACTGGCGACAAACTGCTGGAGACGCTTCCGTTCCATCTGAAACTCGTCCTTGTCGATGTCTTCTAATACATGGGAAAGATCACACTCGTACTTGCTGTCCAAAAGTTTCGCTAGCGTCAAAAATCCGAACACTCGCGCTCAAGGGTATGTTTATAGACCCTTATAATGTTAAACCCATCACGGGCGCTATTTCTTGAACTTGCTGGAATCGAGTCGTCATTTCTTGAATGATCTTGTCAAATGATGCGAATACCTCTCGACGGAGTTCCTGCTCGTGAGACAAAGCTGTATCTGCGAATTCATAGCAATGCATGCGTTTAAGATAAATCCGTCAATTCTTCCAGTACCTCAAGAGCTTCCTCAAACTTATTTTTAAGCGTCTTGACAGCTTCATGTCTAGCGCTCCAGCGCGTTTCAGTGACTTGTTTCACTGCTTGACCTGTGACGGCAACCAAAGCGTTCCACCGAGCAGTTGATGCAGAAATGAAAGCAAATAGCTTCTCCAGAGTTCCAAAAAACGTCACGGAATTCACTGATTCAGAAGCAGCGTGTACCCCGGCCAAGTGAAGTGAGTGGTTTGTGCATGCAACGAATGTAGCTTTCGGATTCAGTGCTTTTATCAGGCCTTGAACTCCATTGTGGATCCCTGACATTATGGCAGCGTTGTCATAAGCCTGTCCTCTCAAGTTCTGTATGTCCAGTCCGTCTGATGTTATGTTCGCGATTATATCGTTGCTGAGCTGTTCTGCATTTTTTTTTTGGTTCGAAGAAGTCGATGAAACATTCTACCACAGCGAACTTTTCTCCTTCGATACGTACGTATCGTAGGACCCGGCTCATTTGGTCGTTGTGGGAGATGTCTGGTGTACTGTCAAAGATTATCAATAATATTTAGCTTCTTAAATGCGACAGATGATGGTGTATCGAACTTCCTGTCCTAGTAAGTTTGTCAATTCATTCTGGCTTTCTGGAGATAGATACGAAACTGGGACTCTTGCTCCCAGCTTTATCTTTGTCAGGTGATCCATTACAAGAGGGTCATATTTATATAGGAGGTGCACTAACTCCAGAAAGTTCCCGAAATTGCCACTATCATCTCCTCGAATGTCTTCTTTTTCTGCCTGTAAAATAAATTATGCATTCCCATGAATATTGGCCGGAGGACAATTCTAGGCCACGCACGATTCTAGATTGGAATCACTTCCGCTGCTGCTGAATGCCGCCGAAGACGTTAAAGTGGCTTTCGAACCAGAACTAGAATTGCAATATTTGAGTAATGCACCTTGAGACTTCTTCGCATCTGCTTCTTTATTAGCCTTATTCCGCACCGCTCTCTTTGAATTTTTAATTTTCAAAAACTAGTTCAAAGGTTGAGTGAAGTACTAAATGTTTAGTTTTAAAAGATTCAACAGTATTTAAACGATAAACAACACAATCGAATGACTTTCTGTGATGCGGCAGGGAGCAATTATATTGAGCTGACCGAGACTAGAATAACGTTTCCGTCGAATCTTAGGGTGCATTTCGTTATTGTCGCGCGACTCGCGAAACTAAAACGGAACGTTCCGAAACTCTCGCGAAACTGAAAGGGAGCGTTCCGAAACATATGACATGCGAGACCGTATATACTTTACACCTATATATACGTGGTCAAAATTCTGCCCGTTTGCAGCGCCATCGCCAGCGGTCTAGCACTTTCAGTTTTGCGAGAGTTTTGGAACGTTCCGTTTTAATTTCGCGAGTCGCGCGACAAGAACGGAATGCACCCTTACGGCCTTACTCACCGTTTACGAATTCACGAAAATCAGCTGAGAGCGTCAACGACGAATCACGGTCAGTGTGGCAAATTTCAAATTTACGTTATTGTTGTTTGTTGACTTGTCAAACGTTCTGTCATGAAACATATGATCTCTACTCTACCCGCTTCACCGGCGACATTTTGCCGCCCCAGCCTTCTGCCGCCCGGGGCGGGCCGTCCCCCCGCCCCCCACGCTACGCCACTCTCTTGCATACTGTATTGGAATGGACTTTTGGGACAATATTTATGAAAGAAAAAATAAAGATACATAATTGCATTAAACAATCTCCATTTTGATGTTTTTGCAAATTGGCTTTTTTGTCAAATTGATTATAACAAATTCACACAGCTTCTTTGCGGGTAACGAATTGCCTAAAAATACACCTACATACATATGCATTAGTTGATATTGATTTCCTATTGGACCGCAAAATTTTCCTTTTTATTGTCTGCAAACTCCCATTTTTTAGATAAAGCCTCAGCTTTAAAAAGTCTTCCTCTACTTTATTTCAGTTTTTACAAAATAAATTTTTTTTTTTTTGTATTTATTCAAAATCTTAATAAAAATACCACAAATTCTTATAAATTGATCTTCTTAAACACGAGACTATCTATACCCGCCCTAAACAAAGACGTCAATGTCCGTTCCTTAATGTAAAACACACCAGCTATCGTTTCGCCCTCATAACCCAGATCTGTCAGAAATGAAAATGACATAAAACATACCCCTCAAGCACATAATTTGTTAAAAAAAAAAACAGAACAGAGAATACTGAGCCCCTAAACAAATATCCGACAAGCAGTAATGTTTCCAAGGTCGTTGACCATAAATACCACCATCATCATCATGATATATCTACAGGGCGAGACTGACCAGACCAGACCAAACCAAACCAACCAGACACACTAATATAGGAATTGCTTGGCTTTTTTTCGAAAACAAATGGAAACTGTCTAAGTCAGCCTTTTTTTGACATATTACGTTCAATTTTTCTCTTTGTCCATTCTTCCTGCCCCCTCTTGGTCCACTATATATCTCTGCTATAGCCCGGTCTCGTCATCGTCTTTCAACATAATAGCCACCAGCAGCACCAACACCAATAACAACAACAACAGCAATAAAGTCAGCCCATCTCACAACCACGACTGACCCATAATCTAATTTATCAATCAGTTTAAGCCCATGTTTACACTTCCTATTTTTGTGTACTATACATATAGACGCGTTTTATGCCCGCAACAGGAGGGAGTGCGATATATTTTCGTAAACAAACGAGCCGGGCTTCTCTTTTTTTGTTTTTTTGTATTTTTTCTTTTGCAATGTCATCTTTTATTTTGACAGCTCTCCCCAGAACTTGTAGAGAAAATGTAGGTAAACATTCTGATCCATTTTTCCTGTCAAAAATAAAAGTTTTTTTTTTTTTATTTATTTATTCTGCCGCTATTCGAGTGTTCCTTGACCCTAAAGATGCGTTACAGGTTTCCGCACACACAATTCACTTTTACTTTCTGTATTAAATCTATATGCATAAATGTGTTTGGAGTGTATGGGTGTTTGCGTCGTGTCGTTTATAACTGTGCTGTGCTGTACGGCAAGCGAAAGTTCAACTTTAAATAATAGTCTGTCAGAACTGTCAAACAAGTCGGCGGGCGCTAGAATTAATGGCACTATGGGTGTCTACCGGGTTTTTCGGTGCCGCTCCATGTTCGGTGTTCTTGTTATTGTTGCTGGTTTTGCTGGTGGTTATCCATTATGTTCTGCTTGGCCCTTGTGTTTTCGATATTTTGCCTCTGTGTGAATTTATGTGATTGTGTGCAAAATGTCACATTGTTATTTATTATTATAACATTTCAAGGTCATTAATACGAGGCTATACAAAAGGATGTCACTGACTGCTGCACACAGAATAATATACATATAGTAACAATTTTCAGCGACTTTCAGTTCGCTATAAAGAGGTTAAACATTTTTGGACACCTCCCCGGCGGCGGCGGCAGCACTTTCTCCTGACAGATTTATCACTTTGACAGGTACCACAACATACACCATCTTTTTTGTACCCTATTGATTTTATTATGTGATATCGACGGCTTTTTTTTTTTGTTTTGTTAACTTCGCATGGGTGCGATATAGTATAGGCACTCTGGGTTAACAGGCTAGAGCTGTCATAAGGGTGTCATCATTGTCATCACCATCAAATAAATTGACATCTTTCAAATGCGCGCGACATGGTATTATTGTTTGCTGTGTCTCTATAGGTAAATGTGTGTGTGTGTGTATTGTTCCGCCCGCTGCCAACGCTGTCACTTTTAAACACACCGAACTGATTGCACAATCACAATCGCGAGGAAATTATTTAGAATCGATAGAAAATTTGACAGATTTATCTGACCTCGGCGCGTTGTCATCGAACCCGTCATCGCATGATAGAAAGGTTCATTGAATTTTACGGTTTTGACTGATGGATGGTTTGAAGCGCCCCAGATAGACTTGGAATATACGACCTACTGTTTGCACTTCGGATGAAATTGTATAGTTAAATAGTTGATTTATGGTTTCAGAGGCGAGACAACATGTTTGTTTTGTATAATATTGATCTGCTCTTGGGTTAGACTCTTGGAATTCAACGGTAGGTTTTAGGTCTTTTTTTATATTGAAGTATAATTAACATCGTTATTGATTTGAGAGAATGGCAACAAGTTGCATTGAACAGAAGTTAATATTTTCCGTTTAAATGGATTACTGGTTACATGTTAAAGTAAGTTTACCTTTTTGATGGCAGATACATTCCTAGAATATACTTTGTCTTAAGCAAAAATGATTTTTAATAAATTGACAGCTATAAGTGCCTTAAACACAATCTTGGTTCATAGTTGAATATACCACATTTTCAAGAACTGAATTAAAGGTAAAGGAATAATGAATTTTTGTACTAGATTATTTTTCTTATGTCATATTTTTTGACGTTTGCTATGATAAATTTTGACAGTTTTACTCTCCAATGTCATCTGTTACTTAATCATAGAATAATTTATACTTCGATAACGTTAACAAATGTTTAATCAAAATTTCTTTCTGGTACTGTAACTTTGCCTGCGATTATTTCGAAAAACTGGTATTCTGAGCGATGAAGCTCAATTTTGTTTCAGCGGTTTCTGGGATAAGGAGAATTGTTGCAATAAGGTAACCGTGCACTCCGAAAAATTTGATAAAATGTCATTGCTTGTCAAAAATGTACAGTTTGGTGTGAAGCTGTTTAGGCAACATTTTTAAAATTTCGGGATAGATTGAAAAATAAATCCGGAACCACACTTATTTGATGTGGCGTGTTGGGGAGTAATATGATTCTATGTCTCCAATGTAGAGAGCTTTGTTGAGTCAAAATCCCTACTGTTCCGATTTTTACATACGCTTACTATGCTGTTTCGCAGACATTTTCTTCTGCATGTGCTGCATGTGGGAAAGACACGAAATAGGGTTCGTCGAAAAAGAAATAACTTTGGCCAAAGCAAATAATCACAGTTTGCAAAACAACACCCTTGACAAGTGGACACATTGTCACATTGGGCTTACACTTGGGCGAGACTTGGTGTCAGCTAGATGAAGAAACATATCAAACAAGAAGTCAAACAACTCATTTGTTGTGACTTTCTAAAATATTGTTCCATTTCCCTGAAGCCCGTTAATCTAGTTATTACATCTCAGGAGTTATTCAAAAGGTTATCAATATCACAAAATACAACCGTTTTATTCTCATTGAATATTAATTAGGTTCCTTAATTGTGCGATCTAAGACTTAGAATCAATAGGGTTATGATAATTCTTTTGGCACAAAGCGCATTGAGGCTTTGAAGAACAAAAGCTGGATAATTTTTTATTAAAAAACCTTCGTAATGAATATTCTCCTGACAAAATTTTGAATGTAATTCTATGAGGTTAAGACACTAATCAATTCTACAGACATTTATAATTCCAGCTCGAAGCTTTCAATTTAAATTATTGGCTCACCAGCTTGCGGGGAACCGGGCGTCATTATGGCCCTCTCAACCATTCTCGTGTTCGTCTTGTTCGTCCGCAGGAATGGAAGGTATCTTTAAGTTTTTGCTGAATTCTAACAGATAACAAGTGATGCACCTCATCATGAAAATTTATATTTTTTTGGAGGACTTGCTCTCTAGAAGCAGTACTCCTGGGAAAAAATTTTGAGAAGGGATCGCCGGGACTCGTATTTGAAGAAAGATTTTCGCCTTGATAGTCGCAGCGCATTCATAAATATATCCAGGGAAACAACAATACTGGACTCCTCAAATTCGGTTAACGGTGCTTTGAGTGCAGTCTGGCACACTTCTTCTCACTTCTCACGAAGGTTCTGATGGAGTAAGAATTACCACGAAGTACATATATCGGGTTTTTCAATAAGAGCGCTACAAAAGTTTTTTGTAAATAAAACAAAAACGATTTTGGATAGCAATGAAAATCTTTATTCCTGTGAAAGTACGTTCGATGCCATAATGTATGGAACTCGATTTCTTTTGCATGGCCACCACGGGCACGCTTGCAGAAGTCCAGACCCTGAATCCCATTTTCGACGGTTTTCAAGGATTAATCGGCCGATACTGCTGCAATTTCACGTTCCATATTCGTACGATGTTCATCAATCGTCGCTGGCTTGGCATAGACCATAGACTTGACGTAGCCCCACAGGAAATAGTCTAACGGCGTCAAATCGCACCACCGAGGCCTGTGGATTCAAATTTTTCCACTAGACGCTCAATTGTTGATCTGCTAGGACGATTATGACGACCATAAATTGGACGTAGCGCTCTTATAACGTTGAGGCCACTGACTCCGAATTTCGGTAGTAAATTTTAATAATTTCGACTCGTTGTTGGCTCGTATATCTTTCCATCATGAAATCGCAAACCTTACTGAAGAGAAATGTCAAAAGAGCGTTAACAAATATGGCGTCGTTTTCTGTCCCTGTCGCTCTACTTTTGTAGCGTCCCTGTTGAAAAACCCTTTACTTTGTAACGAAGCGTTACATGCTACTCCACTCTTTACGACTTCTGCATGATACCAGGAATTGTACTTCACTCAAATTCAATTCACAAGCACCATGAGCATATGACGTCACAGGAAAATCAACTACATGGATATTTTTCGTTCACCACCTTATATAGTTCACATTCGGTTTCTACTGAAAAACCATCAAGAGGACCTACTTGGGTGAACGAAAAGCACCTCTTCGCTCATACATACAGTCAGGCGGCACAGTGAATTGATTGCATAAATCTTTCGAAGGCCAGTCGTAGACAAGCAGTATAGACGAGTTGGTCATTTAGCTTTCCTTGCTTTTTGCGGAGCTTCCCCCCACCAGTGGTAAAGGGTTTCGTATGAAGACAAGTTAGGTAGGTGAGATTGTCCAGCTATTTCTTATTAAGGCTTCCCCCACCAGCGGTAAGAGGTCTTAGCTCGAAGTTTAATGTCCTAATTGCCACCAGGGGCTTCGGTACCTTCTGATCTACCAGAGCGTTTAGCCTGCTGTTTAGTGCCACCAGGGGCCTTGAACCTGCTGATCTACAAAAGCGTTTAGCCTGCCGTTTAGTGCCACCAGGGGCCTTGAACCTGCTGATCTACCAGAGCGTTTAGCCTGCTGTTTAGTGCCACTAGGGGCCTTGAATCTGCTGATCTACCAGAGCGTTTAGCCTGCTGTTTAGTGCCACCAGGGGCGTTATACCTAAGGATCCCGTCATGAACCAGACATCCGAATGAAAGGGCCCGTTTGGAGTCGAATTACCAGGAGCCAGAATACCCGTAATCAAGTAACAGATCCAGATCATCAGCAAGCAGTATTTCTGATGCGAGACAGCTAGACTAGAAGCCAGAAGAGTTGATGCCCGTGAACCGTTCAATTACCCGAATTAAGTGAAATATTAGTAGCAGAACATTATATGTCATATATTTAAGAGTTATTTCCAATAAAGATTTTGTAATAAGGTTTGAAGACCTTTAAATCTGGAGTTTCGTGTTTTCTTCAGGACGACCCTGGCGAGACCGACGAGCAGAACCTCGGCTGGAAAGCAAAAAGCACATCACAACTTGACTCAACTATTTGAAGTGTCTTGCAATGGCAGTTGTCGAACTTTGACAGACGATTGTGGTCTCTTTTGCCAAATCAACAAAAAAAGTTAAAGCGTCCAGCAATATGTGCAAATTATTTTATGCAAGAGGGTCTTCTGTTCAAGGAGCATTTCGTGCACTTTGCCCATATTACGATCGCCAGAATCGCACTTCCAAGAGGTCTTTTCGTAACGTGGTGGATAAATGCAAGTTGACAGTGAACAATTCGCCAAGACCCGTACGTCAATGAAATGCAAGATCTTCCAAAACATCGCCACAGGGCGAGAGAGGCTGTAGCAGAATCCAAGATAGTCAATTCCGTGTGCAAAAACTCGGCCTTTTGCAGACCCCAACTTGATGCATTTTACCTCATATATCAACGTGTGTTCGCTAGCAGGGTTCTCCAGCAGTTACAAGTTGAACTTATTTTCAGTCGAAAAATCATATTTAGCTTCGAGAACTATTTCTGCATGAATAGGTTTGTCAAACAAGCAAAATTGTCAAATTTGGGACGATGAAAAAATTGCAGTGCATGCAGGAGAAGTTAATGTTTGGTGTGGATTTTTGGCTGGTTGCATGTTGCATCATCGGTTAACGGCGGGTGCTATATGTCAATAATAACCAATTTCTTTCGACACAAATAGGATGGTATGGACAACGAGGATATATGGTTTCAACCAGATGGCGCTACGTGCTACATAGCCTGTGACAAAATTAACATTTTGCACAAGTGATTTCTGAACATGGTTATCCGAGGCAATGTGAATTGGCCACCCAAATCGTGCGAATTGACTCCGTTAGACTTCTTGTTGTAGGGTCTTCTTAAATCACAGGTTGTGTACCAGTGAGCCAAAAACCACCACTGTCCTGTCATAATCAATGTTATTTATCAAATTCAGCTTGATTTATGTGTCAGAGCAATAGAAAATCGAAAGTTTCGCATGGGCGCCACCAAGCGAAACTGCGGTAGAAATTGGAATTATGATATATGCCATGTATAATGGCATGGCATGTTGACTCGAGCTTAACCTCAAAGCTTGGATGTTAACTTCGTTTTAAATAAATGTTTGTAATGTGCTTGATGCTTGAGTTGTACACCTTCACATCTTTAGACAAAGTTTTCAGATCTCGTGCGACTTCCTGCAAAACGTAAAGCTATTATATCACTTCCCAGAATATTTTAACGCGTTAAACATTAGCTTGCGTTAAAAAATCGCTTGACACAAACAATTTAATCACATGGAAGTGCTGCGAATTTTGGTTGCAATATTCCTGTCAACTAGAAAGGCAATGTTACTTCGAACTCCTTGCTCTTGAATTTCCAGGGAAATACATTCATTGGTACTTCAAGACCAGTCTTATATTCTGTATATTATTAGATTTTAGCTTTAAGTTTCACATAGATGCCAACATATCAGACAAATGATCCCAAAAAACTTCCCCTTATTCCACATTTAAAATTCCTTTGAAATTCCCATAGCAATAACAGAGTTGACCAATGAATTAATTTCTCCCGCATTAAATCAATATGAATACACTTCAAATGATCCAATACAGCAACCATACTAGATGCTGCCTCTGACACTCACTAAAATACTATATGTAGTCAGTCTTAAACGCATTTATGTAGGCCTATCTTTCAATTATTGTAGCTATATTATAGTTATAGACCTTCACACGCCATCACACACAATATCACTACCTCTCTATCGTCTGTCCGAATAATTCGACAGCGAGGAACACAGCAACGTGTTTCAAATATTTGAAGCACTTCCAACACAAAAACTGATCCACATAATAATAATGATAATAGTCCATCCCTATAGAATGGCGGTGGCCCTATATCGTCCAAACACGATATCTATATAGTCAAGTTGGATGCCTGACTGCATCAAATCATTCACATCATTCAAATACAAGTACATCACACATCCCGATCTCAATGCTCTCGTCAGACACCCTTCGAAAACATTCATCCTCCATGCCATGAAATGGGTTAGGTGCTCACTCACTTTGGAATATTATAGAAAATTATATTTTAACTCAAATCAATGGATGCCTTCACTTAATTTGAAATGACGAAATAGATGCTATTATCCATCTCCTACAACTGCAGCAGAATTCCATTCCTCATTTGTGCTCCAAGCACTTATTACACACATACGTAGATGTATCTAGATACAATAATTCCTCTGGCCTGTAATATAATTTAATAGATAGTTTAGATTCACCCGCACACGAAATTATGTGCACACAGAGCAAATAGACATGGACCCATCATCGGCAGCCAAATCATCATCATCATCATCAACAGAGCTGGACTGGACTTGGACATCTCTATAGCTACAACAACGAATCGCTATAACCAAAACAGAGTAGGTAGAGTGGTAATGCTGTATAGTAGACAAATTTGAGAGGAGCGTGGAAAACATGCCATTTGAGGCACAACATATAGTTATGGGCAACACAACGTTGATTATTTTTATGTTTCGTTTATTTGAGGCTCCATTATAAGCCGAAAGAATCTATGGGTACCTACACGTGAGCCTCAGCATTTAGGTTAAATTCCACATACAATCTATCCTATCTACCTACCTAACGAAGTCTATCTCTGAAATAGTCCGTTTCACGAAACATATAACTAATTTGGACAACTGAAATTGAAATCTCTGAAACGCTAATGTGATTCCATCGAAAATTGGAGGGGGATGGAGTCAAAGCCAAGCCCGGGGTATAGTGTGGTGAAATGTGTCGCTGTTTTGGTTTGATGGATAAACACTAACGCAGTGTTTAATTTTTGTTTAAAGATATTTTTTTTCTCGTCAATAGATAGGTTCCTTAAAGGCAAGTTATGGATTTGTAAAAAAAAAATTCGAAGAAGGAATTTAATAATGAATGTGGAAGCAAACAACTCTTCTGCCCTGATGATAAGCACAACCTTGCTGATTTTTAATAAGTAAATTTGGTGGTGCGAAAGCTCAAAGAGAAGCAGGACCTAGAGACTTATAAATATCAAACATTGCTGAGGGCGTGTTAACAAAAATAAATTGATTTTGAATTCTGCGAAGTTTTGTCAAAATCGGTTTGTCTTAGAAACCAGAGATCGTATTTTACAAAAACTAAAGGAGTTACACCTGTAGAATAGCTAAATGAATAAATAGTTTCCAAAATGAAGCTATTAATAGGGTGGAGTGGAGTAAAAACAAAAAAAAATTGGTTATATTTAGTGGTAGACTTAGATGATTTATTGAGAGTTAGATATTTTCCAAGATTGAACTATTAATAGGGTGAAGTGGGGTTAAAATGCAAAATTATCCCATTTTAAAAGTGTTTTTGTGTTTAAAAAATAATTCTTCAAAAATTACATTAAGATTTGACTATTTTCAAAATTAAGCTATTTATAGGGTAAAATGGGATACAAAAAATAGTTTCATATTTCATACTTTGTGTTTTTTTAAGGATTGCATTAGAAGGGCTAAGATAATTAATATAATTTTTTTTAGGGCGAATTGTAGGAAAAATGCCAGAATTCAAGAATTCCATAAATTCTTGATCGCATTTTTTCGATTCTTGCTATTATACAGGGTGCGTTTTGTTCCAGTCCGATGATTTTTTAATTACTTTTAAAAGAAATGTAATTCTATAATTTATATTTTACTGAATGATTATATTGTCTTTAGCATCATGTATGGAGTATGGAATATGATCTCGGGGGCCTTGGGTCGTGGTGCAAAGGCGAGCTTTTTAGCGCACTGTAATGGTTGACGAGGTGGTCTTCAGTTCTTACGAACAAAATTTCTTAGCCCAAAAGGCCGCTTGTGTCTCCGAGCATCAAAATGCACGATTAATAAAGAATTGAGTCGTGGTTAAGGTTTTAACTAGACTAACTTTATTTTCCAAATTTTCTTTTATTTATACTTACAACTAGTTTTACATAATATCATTTTCATACATATTCTTGTTCTACTTCTTTAATTATTTATTTTGCCTATGACCTACACTACACTGTCCCACATGACGTAAGAATTAAATGTCCACTTGACAAAATACACCTTCGGTTGTATTTCTTCATAGGCATTCTGAATGCTCAGTCAATGTGTCGCATATGATTGCAGTCATAAGCAAAAATCGATTTATGCACTTGGCGCATAGTGACCGAACATGCTTAGTGTGTAATACGATCAGTTCAATGCACGATGGTATCGCTTGGTGACGGCTGATGATTAACACAATTACATGTAGGTCGACATGCGTCGAGTTCATGAATGTTTACATTATTATTGTTTTGATTTTTATTGTTTACATTTTTTTATTAATTGTTTTGGTTCTGTTTTTATTGTTTACATTTATTTTTGGTTTTTGGGTGTTACACACAACAGCACATTTTACATAACAATTTCTTAGAAATATTGATATTTCAGCAATTTCGATTCTAATGTTGGCCTTAAGCATCGAGTTTGTGGTTGTTTAGTTGATGAACAACTTAAATATATATATAAATAGGGAGACTTCAAATTAGGGGATCGTGGTTCTAGTCGATATCACCACTTTTTGACATTTTTCACAAGGAAAAATTGCTCGTAAGATTCTCATGGAATCATGAGCTGTGTGCGATATGGCACCATCTTGTTGAAGCCACATGTTCTGTAAGCCTAATTGATCAAACTCTGGTACAAAAAAGTTTTCTAACATATCAAGAGAACGGTCAACAGTAACTGTTACAGCATTGTCTATGGCATCCTCGAATAAATATGGCTCAATGACGGTTGCCACCAGACGGTCCAAATGGTGCACCTCTACGAGAGTGTACTAGTCTTTGGTGTACCAATCGAGGGCTTTCAGTGATTTATGCCCCTATTATGGATTACAACTCAACTTAGTTGAGTTGTCATCAACACAACTCAACTCAACAACCAAACAAATTTTTCGTATTATGCAAGTCAACTAAAATTAGTTGTAATGAAAAATTACGTTGCCGTCTTTTAGGAGTCGATTTGCTGTCAAAACCAGCTGCTCAACATGAAATACATACAAAACCAAGAATAAGAAATTGTGTGATGGAAAGTTCTCTCGATTTGTTTTTCGGTGGCTTGGAAGATGAAAATTTCCTTAATGTAGCCAAAATAAAAAAGAATATCCGTATATTTAATAAACTCATGTACACTTCTATTCCTAAAGTATGCATTTTTTTGATTCGAAATAGTTTTCCTAAAACAACCAACGTTCCTCAGCGATTCCACCAATTGTTAAACTTGCTACTGCTCTTCGTTTCATGAGCGAAGGAAGTTTCCAAAAGTGATGTGATTGAGGAATTCATTTGTGGAAAATGGCTAAATGCTCAGCTAACATAGAGCAACAACACGTTCAAATTGTGATGGCCATGTAGTTTTCAAACTAAAATACACTCATTTCATTCTATTTTTATTAAAATTGTTGTTTAACTTACTGTTTTGTGTCCATATTTTTTTTATCCGAATGCAGATTTTTTCATTAAAATGTTCTACACAACTGCTTCGAACCAGTTGTCTGATTTTGCCGCTTATTACAACTGAAGCACAACTCAACTTACTTCCATAATACGAAGAGACAACTGAAAAGTCGACCATTTTGTTAGTTGTCTGCTAATCGACAACTGGTTGTGCTTTGACAGTCAACTGGTTGTGATCGATAATACCAATTTTAAGAATTACAACTAAACTATAGTTGAGTTGTCTTCCATAATAGGGGGGTTAATAGTGGTTATTCTGTGTTATTAGCAAATCCAGTCAAGTCGAAAAGTGCTTCATCGTTCATAATGATTTATTGCAATAAATTGCGGTCATCGAAATCGAGTTGTAAAACAAGAGCACTCCAAAGTCATTGGCGGTTGACGGTCATGTTCATGCTCTATAATAAATTGTTGAACACCCTATGTGACTTTCAGATGCCAACTAGCAAACTTCATTCACACAAAAATGGCAACCAAATAAAATCGACTAGGAACAAAAAACGTATACCCTGTATTTGTCCATTTTGTTTGAATATTTATTTTTCTATGTAAAAATAAACATAAGTCTTAAAAGCTGTACTAGAAGCAAGCGCACTTCCTGTTAGTTTTTGGTATTTTTCGACATTTATTGTTTTTAGAAAACATCATTTCTTCAAGATCGGATACAAGCACAACGCCCTTATAATAAGACTTCTTAGCTGTCATATTGATGTGACTATAAGCTGGTTTTACTGTATTTGAGTATGAGCGTAATTTTATTCAGTTTTTTTTTGTTTCACTCCAATCTTCATTCACTTTTTGAATTCGAATTTTAATTATTTGTATATTTTGAATGGAAGTCTTCATTTTCTTTTAGATAATACTCTGATCTCATACTCAAGCACAAGCTATTTAGTTTTTACTAAGTAAAACTGAAAAAGTTGTTTCAAATATTAATAACAAAGGTGCAAAATTTTAAACAGCCTATTATTAAGGTATTAGTATGATACTACTTAACAATTTGCTAACTTTATAGTAGTTTACTAACTCATTCCTAATTTTAAACATTTTCAAACTAGTATCGTACTAAAAGAATTTTCTTAATAAATTGCTTCTGGACACACCTAAAACAATGACATTTCGTGTAAAAAAGTAAGTACACGAACCTTTTTTGATGTTTGTCAAAGAGTCGTATGAAGCTAGCACGATACTAAAAAAATAAAGTAGGTATTCGATGATTTTAACTTTAATAAAAGGGTAGAGATGCTATATTCGATTAAAATTTGCAAATTCGTTGTTTTAACCTAGTATCATACTTAAACAGTCTTAGCATCGTACTAATTCATTTAAAATTTTGCGCTTATGAATTTAAGAACATAATTGAAAATGTTTTGGAGCAAAATTATTACAAAATCTGAAATATTATACATGCGAGTATTATATGTTTTTATTGAGCAGTGCTGCATTTACTCATTTTCGATTTATTCAAACAGACCTGAATACTTAAATTTTGTAAGTGTATTTTTAATGTTTTTTAATAAATCTATTTGTATATATTTGACACACACAAATATTTTGATTTCAATATCGAGGTTTTAAGAGCAAGTACTCTCAACTTGTTCGAACACCCTTTTATACCTATACTTCATTTGATTGAACAATAGAATTTTTATGTATAGTTTTGCTTCGTGAATAGTATTTTGTATGTCAGGATAATTTGATGGAGCGTGTATTAATCAATTAATATATAGAAGGTTGCAGAGTGTGCACGCCAACGGGCAACTATACCTGTGTTTTCATTAAAGAATGTTCTAAACTCTTAATTAGATTTTTTTTTCTTCAATAATTCTGTCGTTAGTAATATTTAGGAATTTCTTAGCTGAATTTCTTGCCTTTTTTATGTTTTCAAAATTGTGTATAGATGATTTGAAAAAAAAAGTGTAAATTTATTTATTTGCATCTTTGGGCATATTTAATTTGACAGAGTTGAAGCAGATCTTTTGGAGAATTAAAATTTTTTTGTTGAAGGTTCTTACCGAACGTAGAAATTAAATAATTACATTTAACTTATGTATTGACTTTTGAAATTGTCGAAATTTTAATCTAACTTAACCACAAAGTAACTAGTTTTCGGTAATCTGTGGCCTCGTAAATCTGGGCATTTATGTATAGGCATCTTTGCGTCCGTTCGTCTGTGAGTCTGTCTTTTTTACTATTCATCGATCTAGGACCTAAGGAGTTTAACCAATTTGCTTTAGGCTTAGTACTGAGCATTTTTATGAGGTTCTCTAGACGGTTCTCTCAATTCCCCAATTTCCTCAAAATAGCTTTATCGATTTTGATTAAATCTCTTACTTGCATTATCCTCATCAATTGTAATGCGTTTTATTTTTTAATCGAAAAATTTAATTTTGACAGTTTTTGGAAATGTTTCCTTAATTTTTGGATTATATCTATATTTCGTCCAATTTTGCACAAAAGAACAAATAATATGGCATTCCAAAATTTTTAAGCGAACAACTTGCTTACAAAGGAAAACAAGTCGTTGAAGAAGTACATTTCTTAGTACTTAAGATTTTTCAAAAATTTGAATGTTTTGCTACATTATAGCTCTGAACACAAGTTCTTGCAATTCAGTCCTTAATTTTTTGTTCATATATTTTTGCAACATTTATAATGGTACATTTCATACTACTTGGATACACTGCAACATGTTCAGCAACACGAATCAATATTTTTGATTTATATAGTTAATAAACCACAAGCATATTAGCTACCAATAGTTGTGTGGTTCTATAACAAAATGCTTATATACAATGTTGTTAAACAAATTAAATTCAAAAGGAGCAACATTTCAGTTAACTTATTAGAGACATTAATAAATGTGCATCTTTGCAATAATTCTAAAATCTTATCAGTTCCCACATTATTCACAAGTTTTTAGTTATGTATATTTTTCAATACATTTAAGACCAGCAACATTTATGTTTAGATACATTAAAAAAAAAAACAATATACTAATTTTTTTGTATTCTAAGTAATATCATTTCTTTAAAGCGTTGAATTTCTCACTATTTTGTTTTCCAAAACTATAAACAAATTATCATATTTCCAGCAACATTTGTCGTGAACATTTGAATTGCAACATTTGCTTGGATTATTAAGAAACCTTATTTTATAATATTTAAGATTATTTTAAGAAACACTCAGATTATTTTACAAGAAAATAGTATTATATGTTGCTGAAACATTTTTAAGCGACCTACTTGAGCTTGCTGTTGCAAGTTAATTGTCGAAATGATTTAATACATTTTTTTATTTTTATTTAACTTTCTTGAACCTTATTGATTTTTAAATTGATATATAGTAGTGCATGTTTTAATCAGTAAATGGTACATAACTGTCCATAAGACTAGGAAATCCCTTGAAACAAAAATGTTTCACAACATTTGAAATGCATCTACACTTCTTGAATATCGTTCGCAACTTATTTTTTATAGAATGCAACAAACAATAACTACTTTTAAAGAAAGTTCAGGTTAAGGAATATTTAAAAGCTAGAAGAATTGGCAAATCTTAGAATAGTTTGTAAAGTGCTATAGGGTATTTTGACTTCTTTTAAAAGTGATTTTATATTGAACATTCACAGAAAACATTTTGCAATATTTGATTATTCATCGATTTAAAGTATTAAGTTTTCAAGAATAAAATGCCAAGAATAGAACTTAAAGTCCATACTAAGCTATGCTGTACAAAAACATAAATAATAATATTATTCTACTCTGAACTTTCCCAGGTCCCATTTAATTAATGCTATTTCATTCTCCAACTCCTTTGGCAACAAACATGGGTAAAAGGACAAAACTCTTACAAAAAACAACCTGATCCAAAGAAGTACCTACATAAAGTAGATATGTATATATTTTTATAAACGAATTTCTTTTTCGTGTTTTTGTTTTTTTTTTTTATGAATTATTTATAAATTTATTACATTAATGGAAAAGGCGGCTCGTTGGATTTTTTTGTTTTTGGTATGAAGTTGTTGTTGTTTGGGCTTTTTTGTACCTGGTTTCCGTAACTTATTCCCTTTTGGCTTTGAATCGTTTTCGATGGGTTGGCGGCAAGTTGATATAGAGTATGCCTTCAAGGATGAATGAGCAATAGAATGAAGGATGTTGTATATATGTATTAATTTATATAGGTGAACGGTGTATATATATTTGTACCTATGTCCAGGAAAGGAACTTTATATAGAACTTACTGAAGAACTAAATCTGTTATTTTATGGTGAGTTTTGTTGTTGAGAGTGGAAGGAGTAGGTTGTAGTAGTTTTGTTGGCCAAAACACAAACTTAATGACAAATCGATTCCAATTGAATTCACTAAATTATTGATTTGAAAGTAATCACTCCGTAAATGCAGCCCAACGGATATGACAAAAATACAAAATTTTATTCAATTCTTCAGCCCAAAATGCCTTAAATTTACCTCTCTGCTTATCAATGCTGGTCACACAATATTTTAAGGTCCTTTGAATCCTTAAGGGGGATAAGTTATAAATATCTAAAGGATGGGATAGCCGAAGCTCTATCCCAAAAAGGGATGAATTTATATCCCTTAATACACGAAAAGCCGACCCCAACCTTCAAGAACATCCAAAAACAGGACATATTATTAAATCTAGTAGATAAAGTGATATAAGGGCGGGCATCCCTTCAAGTTGTTTTTTTTTTGCAGCACAAAAATGATGACGACTATAAGAAGAGAAGGTATAGCAGAGGCCGCTTTGACTCGTCATAGTCTCATAAGCAAATAGATTACGTGGAAATGTGTCACTTATATTTTCCATGGGTTTATTGCTATTCTGCTGGAGCCGGAGTGTATATCAGCACACCCAAGCAAAAAGCAATTTCTATTACAGACAAGCGTAACAAATTATGATGATCACACACAAGAAATGGTGATGGCAAAAAGTGGGTGGGCTGAACTATACTCGTACAACATAATACTGATGTGATGTTCTATAAGAATGTATCTTTTTCAAGGCTTGTGTATCTAGTACTATTGGAATTCGTGTTGTTATGATTTAATATTAATTTATTTATTCTACTTCTGTTTGTGTATATTACACGGGCCTCTGCGATGATGAGAGAGTGTTTAGCTTAGGTTTATGTGTGTTTGTGTTCGAAGACACCTAATATTGTTTATAGTGTATTTTTGCATCTACAAATTATAGAAATATTGGAGCTTCTATTGTGTATTCAAGTCGATAGCTATTTTTGTGTTTCAATGTTTTTTTTTCCTTTTCCTATTTTTACTTTATTTTATTTTATAAATTATTGTCATCACGTTTTGCCAATTGAGTGAGATACATTTTTGCAACACAAAAAAAAATTCCTGAATTTATTTGAAATGCAAATTTTATGCTGTTTTTACGTTCATTTGACGACAAAGACGTTTTGTTTGATGTTTCGGTATAATTGATGTTCGGACAAAGGGAAATATTTGTTTATCATCGTTTTCAACAGGTGAAATGCAAATAAAAGTCATAATAATTGAGTTTTTCGTACGAGTCTTAAATTTTTTGAAAGGCATTATAGAAAAGTTTCTAGAATTTTGTTTCTGAAATACAAATCAATATATATTTGAAGAAATTTGGAAGAATTGAGGAAAGAACGAAAAGTATCTTAGGAGAAAAAGATTGCCCGAAAATGAATGAGTTAAACCAAATATAGTATATCTTCCAATTCGAGCTCCTAAAAAACCCTGAATTAATTGTTGTCTAGTACAATTTTAATATTTATATTTTCTACTGTCTTGATTATAAATGCTTAAGCTTTCGTTTAGACTGAAGAAAACCTCCAGTAAGTGAGAAAATAGAGCATTTATTTTGAGAAATTGAAACAGTTCGGGCAATATTCCCTGCTATTAGGGTTAGTGATTTTAAAAATCAGCATGACAACAACTCATAAAAACTTGCTTCTTATTTTTTTCTATTGGGACTTGGAAAGAAATTGTAGGCCCACTGCAATTCTGACAACAACACGTGCATGGGAATAGTTGAGAATTGTAAGTTTCTATGCCCTGATTTTCCATGAGCTGTTGTAATACTAAATTTCTTCATTCCTACAACAGTTTTGGTGAATTGAATGTATTCTTCTACATATCTCCTTTGAGTTAGCACTAAAGATTAAAAGAATTAAGACTCAAATGTTCTTAGAAAATATAGATTGGGTTTATTTGACAACTTTTAATTTAAACTCATTTTAATTTCAACACCTATTAGGCACCAAGACTTCATGATTTACGCTGAATTATTCCTGGACCTTTGTTTTTCTCCCGAGTTCGAACAGCAGCACTTTTCAAAACAAGAGAAACTCGTGGAGGATTTGCCACTTCCTCGCAAGAAGAAGTATACCCCTCAAACATTTCAAATACCAACTTTTTTACACATCGGTTTTGCGGCCATTTCAGAAGTCAGAAATTCAAAATATAAAATGGTCTTTTGAGTATTGTGGAACAGATTATTTGTTCAAGAAAACCTATTGTTTCTCTTCAACAAGTCACTGCCCGCTTCCTCCTTTACTTTTGTGTTTCAAATCTTCTTAGGTAGGCCTGAACTTTTTCTTCACTGGATTATTGATTATTTTCGTGCCTGAAGATATAGGCTCTCTTTTTCATCTTAGTTTAGTGCTGTCAATTAGCGTTTGCCCTGTTCCCAATTTCAACTTAATATTAGAAATAAAATTCTCAGAATGATTCGCAAATATCCGTACACTAAGGACTGCATCTTCAAAAATTATTGGAAATGGAACTGAAACAGCATTCCGGATGTAGATTTATTTCCTGCTTTTCAGTAACAACAAGCAATATCAATTTGGAAGAATCGATTTGATTTAAAGCCAGTCTTCCAGGTTGTTGGTTAAAAACTATGGAGGATGTTTTAGATAAAATGTCAGTAATATCTCTCCTCTGCACTAATAAGAACGGTCCCTTTCGAAAATCCTCTAAAACTCACTGAAGAAACGGGGCTCTTAAAAGGACACTTCTAGATTCTAAACGCACTCAGAAATAATCAGCCTGCCTGATCAAAAACTAAATGTTTTAGAGTCTGATTTTTGCCTACCTCTCTCTCAACCATGAATTCTCTCCAGGTCCCGATGGCCTCCCAGCTATTCTCTTAAAGAAATGTTCCTCATCGCTATCTCTTCCTCTCTCAACAATCTTCAGTTTATCCCTAACACAATACCAATACACAAAAAGGGTCCGAAAGGTGATGTTAACAATTATCGACCCATTGCCAAACTGTCATGTACACCCAAACTCTTCGAAAGTATACTGTATGAATTTTTGAGCTTTCAATGTAAGTCTCTCATTTCCCCTATACAACATGGCTTTCTTAAGTGTAGATCAACAACCACTAATCTTGTCGAATTTGTGTCTTTCGTCCTTTCGGCTTTAGATCATGGCAAGGAAGTCGATGTCATATCCACCGATTTTTAAATGCCATTCAATCACTTTCTCACGAGTCACGAAAACGTTTCAAATCTTCTCCCCGTCCTTATCTTCTTCATGATCATGCTGGGAAATATGACACAAAGTTTTCAAAAAATCTCTGTTGTTCAGTTGACGCTAGAAAACTTCACAGGATTTTCCGCTGAGTTCATCTTAGCCTGAAAATTTCTTCAAAATCGTTCACGTCCATTAGGTTCTGGAGTCCATTAGGAACATAAACTGATACTTTGGCGAAACCAATGCCTAAGCTTTTCCATCTTTCTTATTCTACTAGTCTCTTTCCGAGTGGATGGATAGGAGCAATTATCTAGCCTGTCCCCAAAAAAAAGTGAATCTTCTTCCTCCTCCAACTATCGTTCAATTGCATTTACGTCTTCTTACCAAAGTAATGGAACCGATGATAAATTATCAGCTCAAGAAATATCTTGAAGAACGAAAGCTTCCCAATGACCGCCAGTATGTCTGAGTCCACAGGTGATCTGATGGTCTGATGATCTCACCGAATAGTGGCACACATCTGTACATTTAAAGAAAGTTAGTCTATTGCACTTAATATTTGAAGAGCATTTGATAGTGTTTGGCATCAAGCTCTCTTATCGAAAATGCGTGAATTTGGTATTGATGAATCATTTCTTCGGTGGATTAGAAACTACCTTTCGTATCGCCCAATACAAGTTGAATTGGATGGTTTCAAGTCTGTTATTCATAAAATAAATGCTGGTGTGCCACAGGGCTCCGTTTGCTCCTCGACTCTCTTTCTGATATTCATCAATGATCTATTGTCTCGAAACTTCAAAACCATTGAATTGGTCTGCCGACAGTACTTCCAGCTTTCTCATATTCGTTTCCAGATTAATGTCCTTGTTGTTCGGAGTTGGATTTAGAACGACAGCGCATTCAATTCTTATCCCGATAGCATTGCCTAATGGGGAAAACATAAATCGCCTGTAATTTAATGCTTCAAAATGATGTCTTCTGTCATTAAAGCGAATAAATGAACCAATTTAGGAATTTAGGTCGACATAATAAGCTTAAAAAAAAAATAAGTCAAACTTTTCTTCTTATGGAATTCCAGACAAGACTAAAAATCAAACTAGCACTAGGCTTTAAAATCTTTCCTATAAATTGATCCCCAGTTATGTTGACGAGGCCAATTATATTTCCACCATAAATTTTATGAAAACATCGTTTCTGAATGCATGATTTTTTCAATCGCGAAAAATGTAAAAAAAAATAAAGAAACATCGAAAATGCTCTATAATAACATCTACTGTCCATAATTGAAATGCAATTGCATATACATGAACGGCGCTTTGTATATGCAACACTGTCAAATGTGTGTTTTTTTTTTAACTCAACACACTTCGAGATATATTAATACTAAATGGTCATGTTGTTGTCAACCAGACTATTAAGCGAAATTAACAAATACCACTGGAAGTAATGGATGCACAAAATAAAATGAAACAAAAATTTGTGTCCCTACAGCATCTCTATACATATTGCTAACCACCAAACGAAACAATAATGTCGCCGCAATGGAAAACCGATTCCTATAGCCTACGATAATAGACCAAAGCGAGTACAAGTTCCAGCAGCAGTAGACATTTTTTGAAAAAGTGCAAAGGGGCCAACATCATCATGTGTGCTGATGCCCCATATTGCTGTGTGAAGTTGGTTGATTATTGGCAATCTACAAAATTCCCTGTTTAATGGCGGTCTGGTTCGGCGGAAAGGTACGAGTATGTATCGTGACACAAGAAATGTATCGGACAAATTTTTACTATTTTTTTTTCTGGCAAATGCATTTTTTCTATCCCTCTGGATAGATATGTGTTGGTGTATATAGGCAATTGTTTTGTGGAAATAATGACCCATAAATGCGGGATCATCAAATGATACGGCACAGACTGTCAACGGTATTCGAAATTAAATTAAGAAGAGGACAGAGCCGAAGCTAGGTTATTTTGGTTGCTGTTGTTGGCCGAAAAAAAAAAACAAAATTGTAACGATAATGACGCCTATAGAAATCGTGGTAATAGGTGTGCAACACGAATGTATACAGCGGTTTAACGTGTGGCAACAAGTGAATTAGCGGTTAATTTAACACATTTTATCTCTTCACATTGCTATGGCTATCGAATTAAACCCGAAAAGATCTAAAATAAATGAGCTTAAGGAAATAATGTTCACCTGTTAAATGTTGCAGAAAGTGTTTATCAACATTTTTGGATTATACATGGATTCGATTCCGAGTGTTGCTGGTTTCTTTATGGAGTATAAAGGCTTTAAAAGAAATGATGTTTGACAGATATCGGTATAAGTTTTTCAAAACAATATTTTTTTTTAATTTCCCTCAAATTACTACCACTCATTTGTATCTGAAGGCGATAAAATCAATTTAACTGCAACTAATAATGATGAACAAGGTTCTGTAAACTGTCGATCATTAAAAGAGTAATTAAATTTAAAATTCCAAAAGCAATACATTTCTGTTTCGTATGTATCAATTAAAAGTGTCTTTACACCTATAAACAACGACAGTCAACAAAAGACGACAAAATCACCCATTTTTATGGCCGAAAACATCCTCCTGAATAAATTAAAAAATTTAACTACGATTTTTTTTTGTTTTGTACACTCAGCACGTTGACTATGGTTTTGGACTTGAGAGAGAGAGAACTTCATGCAAATTGAGATGCACAGAATGAAGTTAGATTATTTTAGTCTTGCACAACATTATTGTGTCGTAAAGAAGTAAATAAAATAAGGTACATTTTTAAGGTATATTTTTTGTTGGTACCTTCCTGTTTTTATTGAAATTGTAAAGAACTTCAACGGAATTTCATTCTTAAAACAAAAACAAAAATAGAAAAATTAAACTTTGTGCGTTTTGTTAATTTAAGATAACTTTTTTTAATATTTGCATATTACTAAGCGTTACATGACAACAGTGTTACATGATTACAGTGACTATATGAATTTTAAATTTGACACGGAGCTAATGGAGAGAAAATAGCCCTTAAGGTGTAATATCTCACGAAAGACTTTATGTCTACGTATCGATTACCTGATGAACATTTTAGCTATAGACCTTTTGTTTCTTCATATTTTCCGTGTTAAATATGTATATTAGAAAGTTATTAATAGTTACATTGCGTTAAAGTTAAAAGGTATTTTTGTAATTACATATTTTTTCTGACACAAATTCTCAAATAGCCCAAGGCCATTGTAAGAGTTAAAGTATGTTACAGGGTCATCCATTTTGTGGCGTCGAAACTTAAATTTAAATAAAACACATTTATGATTAAGATTTTGGTAATTTTTATTTGAATACAGTGAAATCTCCCTTGAGCGGATAGCTACGAACCAAAAATATTTGTCCATCTAAGGAAGTTCTCCTTTTAAGGAAAACCAAATAAAAAGCATTAATTTTCAAACCGAGTACCATCCATTTATTATCAGATTTACTTTTAGACTTTTCACTTTTCGAACCGAAAATGAACTCTGTTCTAACATGACGTCATTCCAATCTGCATTCACTTAGAAGGTTGGAAATCTCCCTTTAATTTGGGAGCGGAAATTCAGTTTTTGGATCGAATTAATTTTGTTCTCCGAAATCAAACTTTGTGTGTCTCTAGAATTTTTAAAACAATTCGCTTACTTAATTATTAATAAAATGAATTGCGCTAGAAAATTTACTTATTGATAAATTCACTGATGAATTGTGGGGTTTCCATGAAATAAGAGAGGACTGTAGTGAGATTTTCTGTTGGCTGTTCGATGATGACTGCAAAATTTCTGCCCGTGTTTATTTAAGGGACTGTCCGCCCAAGAGAAATTGAAAATATACAACTTTTATGGAGCAGTGTTTTCATGCAAAAAACATGTCTACGTTAGGGAAATGTCTACAAAAAGAGATTTCGATGGATATTGTTTTAAATGATGATGATTTTTCGACACCTGCCTTTCTATAACTCGGCCATAATGTGATGAATATTCGTTTTCAAAGCGTTAAGAGATTGGGACTTGTTTGCATTAACTCAATATTTTACATATCACTGACAGACATCAGGATCTTCGTGAACAATGCCTACTACTAAAATATTCTGTTAACATTTATCTATCGCGACAAAAATTGACAATGGCACTTGTACCTTCCTCATTTTGGCAGAAGTATGTATCAATAAGACCAGTTGACCAAATTGCACACCATTCATGCAGAGATTTTTTCGTAAGAATCTGCCATCTTTCATTTTTATTCGAGGATTTTTCGAGATCAATATTAGGAATTAATAAATTAATTTTTGTTAACTTTCTACTTGCGACTTATAGGTACTATAAGGCAAGTTATGCATTCGTTGAAAAAAAATCGAACTCGCGATTTTGATCAAAGTTGACATTACGATGATGGGTCTCGCTATTCGTTTATTTCGGTACCTGCCATACGATTTTTTTTTCGAAATTTTATAAATATTTTTTTTCTCAAAGATATTTAAAAAAAAAAATTCATAAAATTTCATTTAGTTAAACCTAGATCATGGTTGGAAAAAAATTTCCAAAAAATTATTATTTTTGGAACCATTTTTTTTTGTTTTTGATTTCCTCAAAAACGGTTCAACCGATTTTGATCATTTTCTTTATTTTAAGGCTCCCCAGCAGTTTCAATATTATTGTGTATTAAAATTTTCAAACATTTTTTTTTTTGGATTTTTAAAGAAATTTTCAAAATTTTGTTTTTAACGCTCAATAATTCGAAAACTCCATGCACAATTTTTTTAAAACTTGATAAATAAAAGTTTCTTAAAATAATCTACAAGATTTGAAAAAAAAAAAAAGTTATTTTACCTATAAATAACGGTACCCTTCATACAAATGTTAAAAAATGGTTTTTGAAAATCGTGTTTTTCTCGAAAAGGGTTCCAAGAATTTGGCTTAACTTTTTTTCGCTCGATTAATTTTTAAGATCTATAATTTATTAAAAAAAATTGAAAAAAAGATATTACCATAGAACGATTTTCTTAAATTTTGAATTTCTCATTATCGGCGTAATGGATTTTAATGAAATTTTTTAGAGAGAAGCTTCTAAAAAGTTTAAAAAACATGGCATTTCAAAACTGTAAAAAAAATATATTTTTTTTTTTTAATTTTGAAAAACAAATCTATTTTTTTTTTTTGAAAATTCAATTTCTCGAAAACGACTCAATATTTTTTTTTGTAAATTTAATTTTTGTTCGAACAATAACAAAAACTTTAAATTGGCGTACCAAAATTTTTTTCTTAAAAATGTTTAAAAAAAAATTTTATTTAAAAGCTTATTTTTTTAAGAAACCACTACAAAGACTTATATTTCTTGTTCTTGCATAAACCTATATTTGCATCCTATTTTTACCTCCAACTACTAAGGAAGTTGTTTTTTCGTCATTTAAAAAATTAATTTTATGCTTATGAACAGTTTTTTTCTAATAACATACATTTTTGAAATTCTTAGTCTATTATAAAGGAGCAAGTTCGTGCGACCCAGTCTTGCATTTTATTTTTTTAATAATTTGAGAATTGTTAACGAAACTCGGGAGCAGTAAGCCCTTCTCATCCCTGACTTATAGTTGTGAAAGACAACCGAAAAAATAAATTTCCCTTAAATAATTCTTCCTTTAAAAAAATGATGTATGGCGTATGAGTGTTTTTTTTTACAAGAAGATGAAGAACTGATTCGCCTTGCAAATTTCAGGCAATAAATTGATTTGTTATATTTTGAGTTTTGAATATTTAAGCTATAGTAAAGTGCGTTTTTTTTTTTTGTACGAGGTGGAGAACTCTAAATTGACAACACTGTTGTACATTAGAGGGATTTTCGAGAAACTATGAATTGTTATCGAAATATTGACACACAAGTTACATTTTTCCTCTCATAAGGTGCTCCAAGAGTTTAACTATAGACTGTTAAAATCATTAAATGGCCCAGTTGTGAGAGGCTCCTACGTACTCACATGAAGAACACTAAGTTTCATCGCAATACTTGTTTTCTCGAAATCTTGCTATAGGGATTCGTTTCTTCCAATGGGAGATGCGAAGAAGAGAACACAGAGTATTTGTTAACTTTAAAGAACTATACATCTCTCTCATTTAACTTTTTTAAGAAAGAAAGAAACTACTTTTTAGTCTCTGTGTGTAAGTGTCATGTCAAAAAATTGATAGGCTTCATATTTGTGAGTCAATCAATACTATACAAGTTGCACAGAATTATCCAGATAAATATTGAAGATTTCTAAGGATTTTTCTTTAAAAAGGATTCAAATTCATATTAACTCAGGAAAAGACGCAAGATCGAGGCGCAGTAGAAAAAATTCCCGCCCGTACACTACTTTTACTCTAATCTGATATATGTCAAGTTGAATAAACTATTTGTGACTATTTTCAAAAGGATTAAAGAAGTATTAAAGAAATGATAAACACCATCTTCATACGGATCTCAAATTTACTGGAATTTTGACTTTCTGTTGAGCACTTATACTATTGGTAAATAAGGGAAAAGAACAATTATTATTGATGAGCGATATCAAGTTCCCTAAATTCACGGCTTCTTTGCTGGAAACTGCTTTATATTCCGCCTCAGTTATACTGAGTTCAACAGACAACTACTTCTTTGATTTCACTGAGATGACTCCTCCAACAAATCTGAATACAAGTCCTGTGTAGGATCTCCTGTCGTCGGTATAACCTCGGCAGTTTGCATCTACGTTCCCTTAAAGTCCATCGGAAGATATATTAAAAATCAATCCACAATGTGTATCGACGACGTTAAACTGTGATAGTTAACTGAAAGTATTGCTTACTAAAGATGTAGTAAAAACTGCCAAATACATAACATTGACTGTTAGTAGATCAGATCTTCTTTCTTGAATAACTCATTTTGACATTTGGTCATTCCAGGATCTAGAATTGTCAAACATGACCTGACTGCTTTCATTCCAGTGTCTCCCTAGTACGAACAGCTTTCGTATGAATTGATGTGGTGTAATTTTCTTTTAAAGATGTCGCACATTAAGGTACTAGTACGGTCTAGAACGCCAAAAAAAAAAGCACGATTTTTGAAAAAAAAATTTCTCAGAAACTTTATTAGGTAAGAACATAATTTTTTTTAAAATAATGAATACATGCGTCAAAAGTACAAAAAAAATTTGTTTGTTGAATTTTGGCCGAATAATAGAGGGCGCCAACGCACGTCGACTCATCAAAAAACACATTTTCCCATTGCGGACAGTTAATCTCCGGATCTACTGAACCGATTTTCAAAAAACTTGTTGCATCTGGATCGTTTTTATGTTTTCTAAGATAATTTACTACAATTTGACCAAAAAGTTATGAACAAAAAAAATGGTCACCCAAAAATGTCAAAAAGAATTCCAAAAAAAAACATTTTTTTTCAAAGGTCGAGATTTTTGTTTTGTTTTAACTTTTTAAACAAATTTGTGGTAAATTATCTCGTAAGAAATCTTCCTTTAAATAACCCACTTTGTTTTTTTTGTTTCAGTCCAGCCAATTCCGAGATTAACTTTCCGCAATGGGACAATGTATTTTTTGATGAGTCGACGTTGGTGCCCTTTATAATTGGGCCAAAATTCTAAAATTAAAAAAAAAAAAAAAAATTCTTTTGTACTCTTGACACATGTATTCATTCATTATTTAAAAAAAAAATTATGTTATTGTCTAAAAAAGTTTCCGAAAATAAAATTCCCAAAAATCGTTAATTTTTTGGCATTCTAGACCGTACTAGTACCTTAAGAAAAACGAAACAATTTAATATGAGGTATCGATGGACATTTATTTTGAAGCTGTGTTAATTGAAAGTGAAGTGAAAAACACAGCCAAGGAAGGAATTACACATTCGGCTAAGCAATGAATTTCTGTACTTGAAAGTACTTCCGTAAACTGATGAGCAATTCCTGCATCGCAAGAAATTCGGTTGAATTGTTTGTCAATGCAATCTAATGCTGCTTCGATTTACTATTTGCTATTTTCTCCAATAAACTATCGAACTCATCCACCTACGCCACCAATATATTGACCAAAGCACCTCTGTTCATGACTTACTGACAAATCTCACCATTGCATTTCTGAAACACGATTTTTCGCAGTTCTTCATTAAACTTACAATTTCAGTGGCTCTCAGTATGTTTGAAGCAAACCTTCTAAGGATACTTTTGATCCACAAAACCTTCGGGCTGGGTCATAAAAACATTCTCGATGAACTCTCCATTGAAAGGCTGATATGTGACATAAAGACGGTGTACAACCTGGACTGCTATAGTGCCCTCTAAGGATCAGACAATAACAGTTACCGTTTCCTATATTGAATAGAAAGTTATGGTTTAAAAATATTGTTAGCATATCGCCTTTCAAAACACAATATAGGAATCATATATCATGCTTCGCAAGCCTCCTTTTAAAGTATTAGTTCAGATCTTACCATAATTTTCTCGTTACTAACGATCATAACTATTTTTCTCCGACTGTACGAGTAGGTCTTCTTCAAAGAGCTATACAATAGCTCGGCTTCAAAAATATTCGGTTAACCCAAAACAAAGATAAAATCAGTTTTGGGATTAAATTTATTCCAAAGTTGAAGTAAAGTTGCTCAGCATCAGAGGAGTTAGTATTATTTAAGATGACTGGAGGAATGTTTGATGAAATTAACTCATTATAGAAAAATTAATTAATTCCTATGGCATCAACCTGGAAATTTATTGCAAGCAACATGTTGTCTAATTACACGCAACTCTTTTAGTGCTTTGGGAGTGTTCGAAATTCTTGCTTCAGTTTAGATGCTTCTGACAATGACAATATTTTTGGCAGCTCCGCTTCACTTCATAAAAAACCTCCAACCAGAAACAATAAATGTTCCTGGCAACAAATTGCAAACGCTCTTAAAAAAATCAGCATACCTATAAATTGAAAAAATAAAATAAACATTTTAAATTCTTATCTTCTCCTTTTGATAAACACTACGATAAGTTTTAGACGCCTAACAATATATTTTATTTATCACACAACATGTTCCTATCAACTTTTATATCCCATTAAGCTAAACACCAATTCCCACGCATAATAAATATACCTACATAACTTTAATTTTTTTCTTAAAGTATAGAATATTGAGGTCATATTGATCCAATTTTCAATTCAGTTCATTCAATTGTTCTACTTATAAGTAAGTAAAACAAGGAGAAAAAAAAATCCTCACAATGTTTATAAACATTCACAAAGAGTCAGAATATTTTCAATTTATTAAAGGTAATTTCATAAAATTAATGACATAAACAACAAGTTAGTATTTTCATATAAAATTTATTTACCATGAAATTGTGTTTCTCTTGATATTTTTTTTTTCTATTCTTTCATCAAAAACCAGGAAGTATACAAATACATTTACAATAAATACCCATACAAGTGTACACAAATTATAAACGAACGAAAAAAAATCGTTTTCTCCTCAAAGAAATAGGGAATATTCTTCAAGTTTCCTTTTTATTTAGGTATTTCGTCAATTTTGTTTCAGTATTTTTTTTTTCACACCAACATATAAAAGTCTCCTAAGCACACACACATACACACGAAGAATTTAGAAAGCTGCCGTCACTCGCTTTTCTCCATGAATTCTTTTCAAACTGGAAACACACAAAAAAAAAACACAAAATTTCTTTTGCAATTTCGTTAGAGATGATGGGGTTTTTTTATTTTTATTTTCTAACCGTCTTCCATACCCTGGCACCCTAGAAAATAACTTAATTCATCTTACTCTTTTGGATTCGATGATTTTAAGCGCCTGCGTTATATGAAAACCAATCGCATCAAAGCACCCCATTAAACTTTACTCCATTCCATAGTATACGACAAGTATAATAATAATAGGTAGAGTAGGTATAGCCCCAACCATGAGTCTCACAGTCTTCGTCCTTGCAGTCGTCACACAGCCATCATCATTATTATCAACATCATCATCATTATTGTCATCATTGTCATATAGTCAAAGTCATTTTCTTATAGTCTCATTCGTTCCATTTTGTCCGGCTACACAGGTTTTTTTTTAGTTCGAAAAAAGATCCAGCTTCAGACGTTTTTTATGCTGAAACAAGAATTCAACCCAACCCTCTCTTCATATTGCCTTCAAACTACAGTTTCTCAATCTAGCTGCTCAGCATTTTGGGTCCTTTTATGGCAGAGCAAATGACTTTATATGCGAGTCCTGAGGATAAGTTTATAGGATGTCTATATCGTTTTTGTCTACCACGAGAAGTTCTACCTCAACCCTCCCCCCCACTCTATGTTGGCTCCAGAGTACCATACACACAGACACAAGTTGAGGATTTTTCATATCTTCCGAATTGGGTGTTAGATGGGCGGTATGGGGTGGTTGGAAAACAGCAGGTGTATAGGTTGATCCTTCATTCATGTTTCAAACATTGTCTGTGTATAAGCCTCGTCCTGCTGAACTCCGAGACTGACTACACACGCAAAACGTCATTCATTCGCTTTCATCGTTCTAGTCGTCCGTCGTCGTCGTCGTCGTCATAAAAGGAAGAATGGTATGCTGTATAGTTGTTATCCTGGTGAGAAATTTCCTGGCGCACAAGGATAATAAGAATACCCTAACAAACACATACAGGCGGCATTCTGCTGGCACTCGGACTTACATACTTCTATTTTGGCATGTTGGGATCCTTGAAATCTGCCAACACACAGCTGTAGGTATAACATCCTTGTTGGAACGAAAAGCTTTTCTCACAGTTCAGTTTGAAAAGTAGGTACATAAAGTCCTTCTTGCATCTTATATACATGGTTGTTTTTGTTTTTTTTTTTCTTCGTGTACGTTTGCTTCCTTTTTAGAACTAGAAAGCTTGAGTGAATAGGATCCTTCTTGGTTGAGGGTTATAGTTTTTTTTTTTTTTTTTTTTTGTATTTCCACCCCCTATAGAGGTGTGTAAGGGAGAAATAAAAATTGCAAAACAACAAAACAAGAAGAGTGCTTTGCCCAACTTGGCTTCACCGCCACATCCTATTTTTCAAAAGCATTTTATTCCTTTATTTTTATTTGTAGTTTTTCTTAAGAAGATAGAAAAAAGTATCTGCGCATAGTTTTCTTTATCTAAAGGATTCTAACACACTCATAGATATGCAGTTTTTTTTCGTTTTTTTGTTGATTCAAAGAAACTACCCAAGGAATGTAAATGGTGAAGATGCATATTTGCCAAACGCATATTTTTGTACATACATGGAGCTGTCATACATGACATTTTTTTTCCTTCATCTATTTTTCGTATATAAGCAAAGTTGTGCACCATATGGTGTGCATCCCATAGATACCATACTCGTTTTTATCATTTCGTATTTCAACCAAAAAAAATGAAAACTGTCATAGTTGGGAATTTTTTGGTATCAAGAATATACACATAAAAAAATAAATTCACAAAAAATGTCAAAAAGGATTCTTTTTTAGCTTCCATCTTTGGTCCCGGAAGTTTTCTTTTTGCCATTTTAACTTTGTTTAAAAACACCACAAGATATCCTGGTATACGAGTATGTATAGCTTGCTTTGTGTGCAGAAATATAGTTTTCAATATCCTTGGCTTAGAGTCCTTTTTTAGTCAGACGATGACTTGAAGGAAATATTTGTTTCTTAAGGAAAGATCTTTTGCTTTTGTTGTGAAAAATTTAAATATAATGAATATAAATTTACTTGAAGTTTTCATCAAGTTTTGGGATAGTTTATAGCTAACGGAATTCCTGGTTTTTATTGGATTATATAATTTAAAATCAAAATAAAGGCTTAAGAGACCATTTTGTTTTTGATGGGGCTGGTGTGGCAATGGTTGTTTTTCATTGTTTTATTAAATCATTTTTAAAGAAACATTAACTGATACTTAATTATTGATAGAGACAATGGCTGTTTTTGAAATAAGACCCTTTGTTCAATTCTGTTTCTGAGAAATACTAATTTAAGAGGTTATAAACTTACTGACTTACTTAACTTGCTCCCGATCCATGAAGAGTGTCCTGCTGGAACACGAAAGATTTCCATTCTCTGCGATCCCGAGAACGCTGCTTCTAGTCATTTATGACAATCACTCTAACATCCGCAATGGCTTAGATTCGACTCTCTATCTGGAGCATTGTTGTCCATCCGCTCAATCTGGCCGAGCCAATGAAGTTGACGTGTTTTGGTTTTCTGGACTACATTCAGATCTTGGTACAGCTGATAGAGTTCTCGGTCTCCTAAATTCGCCTTTCTCGCACTCGGGATCAAAAATATCCGTTGAAGAGTTTTTCTTTCGAAAGAAACTAGTATCATCTCTCCCTTTTTGCTTGGTCCAATACTGGGCGGGTTTTGTAGAGCGTGCACTTCGTCTCAAGAGTGAGGAGTTTTGAACCGAGTTGTTTCGTTAAACTGAAGCTGCAGCGATTTCCTAGGGTTGTTCTTTGTCAGATTTTTACTGTGTCGTTAATAAAGTTTATATTAGCTCCGAGGTGGATGAACTCCTTAAATATCTCGAAGTTTTGCCATAATCGGTGAAAAAATATTTGCTTGTTTGCCTGTATCTACTTGGTCTTGTCCCCATTTACTTTGAGACCAAGAAGTCTCGCCTGATCTTCAAACGCCATGAAGAACTCTATTTCAGAAATTTGTGAACGGCCGATGATGTCGATAGCGTCTGCATACCCCAACATTTGGACAGATTTGTTGACTTTAGTGCCCTCCATGTTAACGCCTGCCATGCGCATAATCTGCTCTAGAAGGAGATTGAAGAAATCACATGATAGCGTATCTCCTTGCTGAAAGTCTGTACATGTTTGGAATAGTTCAGAAAAGTTGCTTCCTAGAGACAGATTGCACCACGTATTTTCCAATTCGACGCGATGATTTCGATCAGGTTCCCGGTATCCCGATTTCGGCCATTACCATATAGAGCTCCTGACGATGAATGCTATAGATAGTGAGTTTCGACTTGAAATTCGTTGATCTTTTATAGGATTTGCTTGAATATGAATATTTGGTCAATGGGGGATCTGCCGTGCCAGAAGCCACACTGGTACTTGCCGACAAAATAGTACAGATATGCTTTGATAGTTCTGGCAAAAGACATAGGATCAACTTTTTTGTGGATGGGGCATATGGAAATGATGGTTCAGTCATCGGGCATTCACCCTTGCGTCCATACTTGGTTGATGGTTTGATGTATGCATCCTACCAAAATATCACCTTCATATTTAAAGAGCCCTGCAGATAAGCCATACGATCCTGCGTAATTGATGTTCTTATTTATAGTTAAGCCTACGTCTTCTATGCTGGGTAGTAAAACTGGTTCTTCATTGATTGGAAGCGGGTTGTCTTCGTGCCCTATTAAATGCTCTGCCTGAAAGCATCTACAATTCCCTGTAGTTCGGAGACTTTGTTTCCTTCGTTGTTTCGAAGGGCTTGCTTTTCGATCTTGAAGCCAAACGTCTAGTTATGGCTTTGTAAAATTTTAAAATTTCATATCATATTTTGATAGTTAAGTGCAGAGTTTGTTTTTTGTTAACCGTACTACACGAATGTAGAGTACCTTAGCCCGCATATCATATCCATCCCCTTGTTATATTCAGCCATTTCACCTATGTACATGGGTGTCTTCTTAAATCCTCCCCAACTTTCCTTAACTTTCGCACTGTGCTTAAACGTTTTAAAGTCACAATCCCTTTAGTGAGAGCAAAAATTAAAAAAAAATCTACGATGATTTCAGCTGGAACCATAGAGCATAGAGTAATGCTCACACTGTGTCTCTGGCATATTAGGGGTATACAAAAAACCCCTTGAGTGTGCGCCGATTATAAAAAAAAAAAAAAAATAGAGCATCACTTATCAAAAACTAAGGAATATTTTGATTTTTGCGTTACACATATTTCGTGATTCAATGTCCCTCGAGTTTGCCCTACAAATTTAAAAAATTTTTGTAAAGTTCAAAAACGTTTGTTGTGAAAAGTTGGAAAATTTTAGGCTAATGACAATAGCCATAAATTCTGAACAAGAGTGGCATACAGTGTGTTCGTATAACAGAACAAAGACATGTCAAAAAATTTCCTAATCCCTTCTTATTTTACTCCCATAGTGAGGTTATACGGTTATATACGGTTCACAATGTTGGACAATGTACAAAAAGTATGAGAGTAAGCTAACGGCAGCTGAGATGAAGATGCTTCGTATGACAGCAGGAGTTACAAAGCTTGATCGAATTAGAAGTACGAAGATCCGAGGAAGCCTTCATGTTAAGAATACCATTTCCCAAAAAATTGAACACGACCGACTCAGTTGGTATTGCCATGTTCAAAGGAGAGATCCTGAGAACCCCGTCAAAAAGGCAATATCATACAACGTTCCAATTCGAAATAAAAAGAAAGGTAGGCCTAAACACTCCTGGTACAAACAAATGCAAAAACACCAGCATTCAGTTGGCCTCAGAAATGGAACAATACAAAACCGGGAGGCTTGCCGCCGATTTCTGAGGTCAACCCGGCGAACCCCACAGGCGGATCACTAGTGTGAAGCAGATACGTGGGAGAGTTATGATCCCCTCGACATCGAGATCATAACAGCGCCGAAGAAAAGGAAGAAGAAGAAGAAAGAAGAAGTGAGGTTATAAGAAAAAAGTAACAATTTTACTTCACCTTCTCAATTCACATTCTCTATTAGCTCAGTCTCTATCTTCCATGCCTTACTCATCACGGATGTACCGCTTTTCCGGAGTGTATTTAAGTTCCTATCGCTGCACTTTCTTATCCTGTTTCCTTTATTTTGGAACATAAGGGAATAGGGAGTGATAGGCAAGAAGACCTTTCCTAATTTGTTGTACCTTTGACTCGGGTACAATTTTTCTTTAGTAGACTTTTCTAGGTGTTGATTCCACATATATCCTTAGGTTGTGTGCTGAAGATTTCGCTAGTCCAAAGGCTAGTTTAATATTTTTGTGTACCTTCTGTAAACACTTGAAATAAAACTTTAGTTACGTTTCGTATTCGTAAGTTTTATAAAATGCCGTTAAAGTAAGTTATGAAATTTCTTAAATTAGTACTAAAACTAAAAACACATATTATTAATGTCCAAAAAAAAATCTCCTTCAGGAAAACTCTTCTTCGTAGAAAAAGGATCACGTTTGTAGTATGTTGTGCCTTCATTTGGTGGAAATCAGTTAAGTGGAAATGACTTGAAATAACAAAAAAAAATTAAATAGTTCGTCGTACATTTTCTTATTGTTATACGTTGGGCGCCATTTATAATAAAAACTACAAATAGGTCTTTATTAAATCACTTGCTCATTTACAAATTAAGACTAGAAATTAATACACCGAACATTTTTGAGAATTGTATTTCTCACAACTTTGACCGTAAGAGATGTGTTCATACTTTTGATATGCTCCGAATTAATTAAAAAAAATAAGATAAGTGTTATATTCTCTCGTTTATTCTGTAGTAAGTTTCATTTCATTAACTACTGATCCGAGATCAATAAAATTTTCAATTTGTTCTTATTAATCATACCAATTTTTTAAAAGTAATTGTATTAAACGCCTACTGACACGCCCACTTTGCTGTAAATATAATTTTATCTCTAAAAATTCAACATTTTCTAACTCAGCTCTGTTTTACCTTGTGAATGAGAATGTTGTTTTTACCACCAACTTCGGTATTGGTTTGCACGCCCATTTTCTAAAATTTGCCACAAATATAGTCACTTTAGGTATATGATTTATGAAGAGATGCATTGGAAATATTTAGCAAATATTTTCTTACTACTAGACAGTATTTTTTTACGAAATGATAACCAATTTAGAATAAAATTAATAAATGGCGCCCAATGCAAATCATAAAAAGTAGAAATTTGTTATGACCCTCCTTAAGAATTGACCAAAAAGAACCCCGTTTTTACCTTTATTCAGTTCATTCTTTTTTTTTTTGTAAATTCCTACTGGACGATATGATGACGGTGCCATTGGTCTTATCGTTCAAACTGTTATACGTGATAATCATAAATCTAAACGCAAATCTTAATCTCACAAAGAGATATGCGATATATTTTGATGTCTTTAATAACAAAAGCCTATATAAGGATCTATCTACAGCTTTTCGAAATTGATCTTTCAACCTTATTATAATTAAATCTTATCAATAGCGCATATACATGATGTTGGGTTTTTATATTTTAGTGATTTGTCTATAAAATTTGAAAATCGAAAAGCTTTTTTTTTTGTCTAAAATTCTAGCAGATACCAGAATCTATAGAATGTGTTTGGCTTACGTACTGATTTGCATGATAAGATAACCACATTTCTTCCTTATCATTCTGATTAAAATTTGGCTTTAAAATAAAAATTACAAGTGTGAATAAATTTGTAATTATAAAAGCCTCGAAAAAAATATCAATCATTTTTTTTGCACAGTTTGATTCTCAAGTAGTCGGCGAGGCGCCCCAGTTAATGGCGTGATTAAATCTTGAACATTAAAATAAAATAAAAAAAAAATCTGATTAAACAGCCGAATGAAGGAATAATTACAATTAAAAATTAATAAACGTAAGGTTTAAAAGAAAATAATTAAAAAAAAAACAACAAAATACGATTGTATGTAGGTATAAATATGAAAAGATACAAAACAGACTTATTGAGGCGGCGCGCCCACCTCCAAGCCCCAACAGAGAATAGAGCCAACGGCGACGCGACGCGACGGTCAGTGGAAAAAGATACAAGATTAAATAATAAATCTGATGGTTTTGCCTTTTCAAATGGAATGGAATTCTACTCTAAATGGAGTTTATGGAAGACAGAGAAACAAATCACCACAAATGAGAAACTAAATGCTTATGGAAAGCCAAAGCCATTAAATTAATTAAAAAACTTTTAAAAACACCACAAAATAAAATTCAAAAAAAAAAAAAAAAAACAAACCAACCGAAAACGAATTATAATTTAAATGTATAATCCAGAAGAATGGAAATTATGAGATATGTGTTCATTTCGAAGAAGTGACTCAACCTACCTACCAAAATCTACGGTAACATTATACAAAAAACAAAAATGTATCTTCTATGTATAAAATGAAATAGAAGCCAAAACATAATTAAAATTCCACAAAATTCAAGCGACGAAATAAAATGAATTCCATGGAACATATTTTCGAAAATTAAAGAATTCTTCAAACACACCAAAATATAGGACGGAGATACATATATACGAGTACCTTGGAACAAAGATACATGAGTGTGTATGCAATAAGATACATTTTGTATCTGGAAAATGAGGAATGTTGGGTATAATATCTTTGCAGATCCTTATATTGAATTCGAGGAAGCATATGTGGAAAATTGCTTCTTTTTTTTTTTGTATATTGTTTTGTTGAGATAGATATGTCTTTATACATATATGTACATATATGTATGTAGGGATACTATACGGATAGAAGTCGTAGAGATATGTGAATTCCTTTTAAAGTACGTTTGTGATTGATGTTTGTTTCATAACTTCTGTATGAATGAGAGATATCTGGAGGAATGGAACTTAGGATAAATGAAGATGATTAAACTTTAAGAATTTGACTATTAAAATAATAGATTTTTAAAATTTACACATTCGTTTTGCAACTTGAATTTATGGAGAGCAGTTTTGAGAGTCCTTTCAGAATTGAATTTTTAAATTTAAGAATTTCTAAGCTCAAGTTGTATGAATATTTTGGGAGATTGATTTTAAAACAAGATTATTGATGGTGATACAAAAAGATGTTTAAGGATCTATAAGAGCTCAATTTATTTTAGCCTGTCAAGTCTTTCTTACACAAATTTAATTTTAATAACGAACAGTTAGGACCCCGATAGGGAACAAATAATTTCTTCAAGAAATACCAATTAGGAACGTTTTTCTCTATCAAATGTGATATAGACTATTATAAGCAAGTTTAACCTTTTAAACGCATGTTATATCACCGATGCAAAAGCATTTCTCCAAGATCAAATTGAATACTTGGCACAATAAGCTTGAACGGAAATCTGTAACAAGTAACAAGTAACAAAGTATTGGATACTGGATACTCCAATCGGGTTGATGGGGCCACCTCTACCTAAGATTGGTAAAATCCTCTTTGGTATGGAAACAGCCTCTTCGACTTAACTAACGACCAAACAAACGAACACTGACTTTTCAAACTCATCTACCAGACGTTGCAAGGAGCCACATGCTCCAACGGGCCTGGTGGGGGGAATGATTGCCCAATTGGAGATAAGGGAAAGGAAGGCGTATACCTCTTCCTAGCCAGTTTATTATGTGACGATAGAAATAGCTTTATAACTGGTGTCATGAATGGACACTGTCTAGCATATTAGACAGTGTCCGGGCACGCAACGCGGCTTGACGTTTATTCAAATTATTTTTGCAGATGCTGTATGGGTGAGGAACATGCCCTGTACATGCCCTGTTTTATCCAATAGACGTAAGCTCCATCTTGGAAAGTTTTCTTCGAAGAACCTAGTAATCTAATCAATAAAGATATTTTTAGTCTTCCTCGCCTCGTAAAGAGTTCTGAATGATTCAACTAGTATGCAGAAAACCTCTAGATACATGTGACATCACAATGGATAAACTCTGGTCTAAATGAGTTCGCTGCGACGATAGTAGCCACTGCACCTAACTTCACCTACTTTCCTTTCTTGTCATGAAAAGTGCTGCCCATTGTTATAGCTGCGACGCTGACAGCCACTACAACTTAACATAACCTTACTAGCTTTTGCGAAAAAATGACAAAAACTCCAAGAGTATCTCTTGTCTTAAGAAGTGCTGCCCATGAAGGATACAATTCATCAAATAACTACTGGTGTTCCTCAAGGCTTCCTCTTGTCTCCAACACTATTTTTTATTTCTATAAATTATTTCTGTCAGTGGTGATTGTTGTGGGTCGTGGGCAGGAATGGCGTTTTAGCCGCGGTGGTAGGCTGACCCAATGTCAGCGTAGAACGAGACTACGTCCTCATTGTCCATGATTACGTTGTTATCCAGAGTTTCTATCACACTGAGGTACCTCGGTTCGGGATGTCGTTGTTCTGTGGTCATCCTTCTCATAAGCTGATTCAGGTGGTCGATGATTTTCCCCATTAGTTTCTTCGTTGAATGAACTAGATATTTTTTGGCTAACACCTGATCTTCTTTTCAGCAATGGGTGCAAATGGCTGAAGGCCCAGCTGAGCTTTTTCAGAACTTTTCTTGAGTGCAGGTTAAACCTTAGCAACTCGTTGAAGTGCACTCCCAGGTACTTGACATTTGGCTTTGCCACTATGGTGGATCCGTCAGGGAGTCTCAGGACCAGATTTCTGCAAATTTTTGGGGTGCGAATGCCTCTACCAGTTGAAAGCAGACAAGTTCCGATTTGGAAGTGTTGATTCGGATGCCCCATTTCTGGTAGAATTGGAAGCGTCTGTTGATATGGGTTTCTACGCAGAAAAAATATCACTCACCTACTGGATAGAATTCAGAATAGAGCTTTCAAACTGATAGAATTCAGGATAGCGATTTCAAACTGATAGGCAACAGATCGATTACGGAAACATTTGTTTCGTTGGAAAATCGTTAAAATGTCTCTAGCTTATCACTGTTTCATCGCTACTTCTTCAAACGTTGTGTTTAAATAGCCAGTTGCATTTCTCCACTTAATAATTTCAGCGTCATACCCATTATGCTTATCAGTATACCCTCCAGCCTAAATTCATATGTACTGTCAAAGTATAGAGATTCTATTTTTAGCCGTACTCCATGAATGTGGAACAACTCTTTTTTGCCTTCCCATTTCAATATCCAGACATATAAGACCAATGTAGAACGTTATCTTCTACTCAATTCTCCCTCTATTCTCTAAAAAATTTTAATGGTAGTCATACCGTCTTGTGTGCGCTTCAATTAAAAAAAAAATTGCCGTTCCGAATAGGCAGAAAATTGTAGGTCCCCTGCATTCCAGCTAACCATGCACACAAGAATCGTTGAGTGGTGTAAGTCACTAGGCTTAGGCTTTCTACGAGTCGTAATGGCCTCTAATTTATTTATTTTTAAATCTTTATCAATTCGAATCGAAAAAATTTTCTGTCAGATGCTACTTTTTTTGAAAGCGTAAATTTTTTGTTTGTGGGAACGGGCCTTATGTTATGTTTCAGTACATTTTAGTCCACAAATGAGGCACAAACAGAATACATAGACATACAGTTTTGTGGAACTTAAGAAATCTGCTTATGATCCACAAATTTTATTTTCTGGCGTTTGCTTTTAGATGATGTTGCATAGGACTTTAACAACAGGTCCTTGCAACAAATAAAATTATTAATGTTTCGTATTTTTCAAAAAGTACCATTTCTAGCTCAAATAAGATGTTTCTTAATTTTTTTTTGAAAGCAATAAATGTGTATTAATTCAGCAAAATGGATTTACGAGTGTACCATGTTCTCTAAGCCTTAACTATTTATTGTTTCATTAAACTCTATTTACCTCTGTTATTGCTGAGAAATTTTTAAAAATAGATTTCAAAAGCACGCAAATCGATTAAATCAACGATAAAACGGTGCTTAGCACTAAACACCAACCATCTTAAGCCCAGATGAACAATACACACAAAATCGAACAAGGAAACAATTACTATAAGCATATCGTTTTTTTGTTTTTTTTTTTTTTTTTTTTCAACAGTAAACAGATCCCTATGTCTGCTAAGAGAGGGGTTGATGTTATTTTCCTTTGTCTCCCCATTTTCATCCATCTGTGTGGGTGCATAATGTGATTTGATAGTGGTCGTTTAACTGCTTGTAGGCCACCAACATTTTTACGATATACGAAAACGATTTACTTTACGATATTTATGGCCTATGAAAATGAGCTTTATAACTTCAACACTCAGCCAAAATTATTTTATGTTCTATCTATGTGAGAAGGAAAGTATGTGTTAGGATGTAGGTATATGTTATGGTGGAATTTCTTATCCTGAAAAATAACAGATATACTATATTGTTTGAATCGGGTCAACAGCCGGTTCCGGAACAACAATAAGAATCTTAAAAACATCACGTGACACAAAAAGGGTGATTTTTGAAGGAATCGAGAGCGTACAGATTGTATAGTTGCGGTGTCAAGTTGGCAAACGTATGCTATATGATGGTATTGCCCATACAAAAGCTGTAAGGATATAGCTACAGACGACAAGATGAGGGCGCTTAACAAAACAGTAAATGAAATGCGGAAAGCAATAACTGTTATTTTTATTAAAAACAATAAACACTTTTTGGTGCTTCCTTTGCCACTTTAAATAAAAATTTCCCAAGGCCTTTCGGCTGGAAAGTGTGTTGCTGAAAAAGGTCCTATAGATACATAAATGTTGATGATGACGACAATGACTATACGACATTGACTTTGGATAGTGTGACTTGCTGTTTTTTTTGTTTGTTTTAAGTGTTCTTGTATTTTTGGATGCTTTCCACTATAAGTCAAGGTTAAAGACCTATTATTAAATTTAAAATTTTTTTAAAAGAGGAATATACAGTGGGATTCTATTAATGTTTCCCGTAAAAATAAGGCTTTGAAATTTTGTGAATACGTTCTCATACCTCTGCTGCAACACTTGCCTGCATATCCCTATTATATGTGGTGAATTTGTTTTTCCTACCATGCTGACCATCATTTAAACACATTTGGCAGGAGAGTCGGGAGACTCCTAGTGTTGAAAACCCCAATTGTACGTCTAGAGAAAGTAATCCTGATTTTGAGCATCAGCAGGACAACCTAAACGGATATTTTTACTTGCATTGATTTCGTGCTACAACTATACCTACCTTCCTACTCAGAGGCGCATATCGCGAGAATGCACACATACCGTTATTTTGGTTCACTACCTACCTATGGATGTATTATATAGTGAACACACTACGCTCTCGCACACACCATTTCACGTAACATTAATTCTGTGATTTATGAGGGTCACGTGACCGTCAAACGGACGAGTGCCCAAAAAACAAAAAAAAACAAAATACAGAATGGAACGGAAAGGATAATGGATGAAAAGAGTGGGAACAGAAATGTGGTCGGTCGATATTTTTAATTCGCCACATGCATACGGGAGATTGTTGTTGTTGCATTCAATGGATATCTATAGACACACAGAAGCTTTAATTTTGAATTGACAGGGGTCATTGGTTAGCTATTAATAATGTGATCACTCAAAAAGACTCAACGATTGATTATTATCAAAAGGCATTAGGTATAATAAAGTCAAACCATCAAACTATAAGTTAACTTCAAGACTTGCACCAGTCTTAATTCATTCCTTAAATTAGTATACTGGAACTTATTTATGTTTTTTTGTTTTTGTCTCTTTAATTAGAGTCGTAGATAATCGTTATTCCACAGTTAAACTGGGGCCTACCCACGAGATCAGAAAAGACTTGGTGGGTCTTCAAGATATCCGAGATTTCGCCGTATTTTTTGGACTGAAAAGATTAAAAACCATTTGTATTTATTTATTTGTATTTATTTCATTGAAAAACATTAGCATTATAAAACATAGATAGTTTTTTTAGAAATACTAAGTACAGCGTGGGTAAACAAACAACATTGAAAATTACTAACAATTAAGTTTAAAATTAGAGAACAATTTAAATATAAAGTGAAAAACTAATTATTTACATTATTTAAGAATCAATTTACATATTTAGCATTTTAAAATGATCATATAAGGCACTTTTAAATCTATAGCAGTTGCTGATCCTCCTCAATACGGCAGGTAGAGAATTCCACAGACTAGCAGCGTAAACAAAAAATTGTCGTTGAGAAACAGTATACCTAAATCTAGGGGAAATAAGAACCCTGCTTCTGTCCGACTGCGAGAAGACTAGTTTTTCGTACAGATATTCAGGTTTTTCAGCTTGCATCAGATTAAATAAAAATATTAGTACTTTAGTATCTAAATAGTCTTCAAGGCGCATGTTGACGATATTGTTTGCAAATCGTGAAATATGATCAAACCTGCGAAGCCCGTACACAAACCGAACAGCATTATTAAAAGCTACACGCAGCTTTCGTTCACTCACGCTATCTAATTTGCAGAAAATTAATGATCCATGAAACAGTATCGGTAGTAGAAGAGTTTTTACCAATGTTATTTTAACTTTTATTGGTAGGCAGCTGCCAGCAGCATAGAGAGACCGAAGGGCACCATACGTTTTCCCCAGTGCATATGAAACGTGATCATCCCAAGTAAGTGTTTGGTTGAATTTTATACTCAGATTTTTTACGGATGTTACGTAATCCACCGTCGAATTACCCAGAACTACTTTGGGCAGACAAGACGTTTCAATAATATTTTTGCTGACAACGATGGCTTGGCATTTTTTGGGATTGAGTCGCAATCTATTTCGTTCAGACCATTGAAAAATCCTCTTTAGGTCTGAGTTCACGCGAACTGTTGCGTCTTCGACCATTCCAATAGGGTAGCTCAGATATATTTGAACATCATCAGCGTACATGATAATGTCACAGAATTTAAGGATAGATGGAAGATCATTTATGAATATTGAAAATAACAAAGGACCCAAAATTGAACCTTGCGGTACACCGGACGTTGTTGGGAGAAAATCGGATAGCTTAGAGTTTACAGAAACAGCTTGAGTTCTCCCACTGAGATATTGGTGCATGGTGCTGACCTTTGAAAACAAAAATTGTTCTTTAATTTTCTCAAAAGAATGCTATGAGGAACAGAATCAAAAGCTTTAGAGAAATCGAGTAGTACCAAGGTTGTTGCCCGCTCTTTATCAATTTGTAGCCTTAAATCATCAACAACTTTCAGAAGAGCTGTAGAACAGCTATGATTAGGTCTAAAGCCAGCCTGGACTGAAGAGAGCATTCGGCTAGTCGATAGATATGATGATATTTGCTTACTCATAATTTTCTCTAATGCTTTTGAAATAAAGGGTAGAATGGCAATAGGTCTATATTCTTTAGAGCTGGGGGAAGAATTTTTGAGAACCGGAATAATTTTTGAAACTTTCCAAGACTTTGGATAACAGGAGCTAGTAAGGATGGAATTGAAGATATAGGTAAGGTAAGGTGAAATAAATGGGTAAATTATCTTTAAGAACTTAGGATGCAAGCCATCCAGACCAACTGCCTCAGATTTAATTTCATGGACTGCTCTGAAAACTTCGAATTCTTCCACTCTGCGAAAACTGAATTCACCAAGGTCCCTTTCTGCGGTGTGGTCGAGCAAAAAGTCAATGTTTTCCTCAGTTGACAAGTTTGAAGAAGCATTTACAAATTGCTGGTTAAGTTCATTTGGATCACAATCTATGGTATTATTTGTCAGCTTCTTGGAAATTCCCATTGACTTTATGTTTTTCCACAGTTTTTCAGAAGTGAGATTTTTAAATTTTGAAGCATAAAACCTCTTTTTTGATTGTTTTATTTCAGAGTTTACAAGATTACGTAAAGTCCTAAACCTTTCATGAAAAGAAGGCAATCTGAAGCGTTTCCATCGTTTGTAAGCCAAATTTCGTATTCGAATAAGATCTTCAATCTTATCGTTAAACCATTGGGTGGCATTATTTCTAATAGTTAGAGTTTTAATAGGGACATGTAAATCAAAGAGGCGGTTAACCAGATTCGTGAATAATTGTACTTGTTCATCAACCAAAGGTAATAGATAAATATTCTCCCAGGAGCTACATACCACATCTCTCAATAATTCATCTACTTGAATGGTCTTAAAATCTCTGTATTGGATAGTTTCTATTTCAAAAGACTGCCTTAAGTTAATATGGTAAAAAACAAGAACAAGATCATGTTTAGAAAAACCTGGAACATCAAGCTGGCTGTAAAAGTTAATTTTATCAGGTTCATTAACCAGAATCAGGTCTAAAAGTGTTGAACTTGTTGCTGTAAAATGAGTAGGCATCGAAACATTCGAAGAAAATAAATTAATTAAGTGACGTCAAATGGCTACAAAATTGTTTGACACAACTGTTACTAAAATCAAGTAAATCGGTGTTAAAATCACCGGCAATGAGAATGTGGTTGTAATACGGTGAAACTTCTTCAAGGATATTCGTGACAGTACCTATGTCATATAGACTAGGAGGTTTATATATTGTACCTATCAGACACTTACTCACATCGCAACCTGCCTCAATGAATACAAACTCTAAACCTGCAGTAGAATCAGAACTTCTAACAATCCTTGCCTTTATATCACTTTTAATAAAGATGGCAACGCCACCTCCCCTACCATATCGGTCGTTACGAAATATTCTGTACCCAGTTAAGTCAAGAATGCTATTGCTTATATCAGAGGTTAACCAAGTCTCCGACACACAAATAACATCCATCATGCCCCCCTCAAATGTTCTTTTAAACTCATCAATGTGCCTTCTTAAACTTTGTGCGTTGATGTGACAAATAGAAAGTCCGTCATATCTATTACGAAAAACCTTAAGCATTGTGTTCGTTATATTGGCATGTGAAGAGCTACTAGCCTGCGAAACATTTGAATTTAATTTTTTAAATTCGTATTATAAAATTGAAATTTGAATGTGAATATTCGCTCGGCACTTCTTCAATAAAAAAAACACAAAAACGGAGATGCGACCAAGAAAAATTCTAGGTCAAATTTACACTGTTCGATATCGAGATTTTATTGGTATTGTTTGAGTAACAATCCGGGTGTAATTCCAAATCATTACACCCGGATTGTTACTCAAACATGGTCCTTCGAGCCGGATTGTTACTTAAACATGAGTCATGTTTGAGTAACAATCCGGGTGTAAGTCGAAATAAATACTCAAACATGGTCCTTCGATCCGGCTCGAAGGACCATGTTTGAGTAATGATTTGGAATTACACCCAGACTGTTACTCAAACAGGTATATCGGCTTTATAATAGGAATCTGGCCTTATTTATACTAGACCGATATCGAGACGATACGGAATTCTTCAATTTTGATGAGGCTTACACATGTCTTCTCTAGTCTCACACCTGGACCAGGCTTAATTTTGACAAAATATATACACAAAACACTTATTTAAAAGTTCTAAGAGTCTTGAAGAGTTTTTTAAACGGGTAATACTGTATAGATGATGTACATAATGTGAGGTTTAAAAAAAATTAACTTCTAATTTGTTGGGTTTTAAAAGTCCAAACCTTTCTTAATCAAACAAGCACTACCCAAGGTAATGTTGCCGTGACTGTCAGCAGGAGAGCCGGCACACTTAGACCATAAGTTGGTCCATTGTCAAGAGCCAACCATCCTTAGCATTTACTAGGATTGATTAGCCTACATTTTAACACTGCTATTTCTGACTGGGAAGCCTTTTCAAAGCAAGTTTCTATAAAATACAAGACACATAGGTTACAGTGCAGTTCTCTTTCGACATCATTTTCCCCACCCCTTTTGAAGACAAAGTATCTCCCTTATTCAATTTTACTGAAACTAGTTCTTCATTCACCGACTTTTTGGGTAATAAACCTGAGTTATTTAACCCTTTCTGGATTTTTGTGGAAACAAAACTATGAAAACCCTTTGTAATAACAGAAATATTTCAGGTATGTTATTTATTACCAGTGCAAAGGCCCTGAGATTTTCTCTGGATCTGCGAAACTTATGGTGCAATCAATTACCCAGAACCTAGAAAGTTTTTCCTGAAATTGAAGTAAACTTTTAACAAAAACTATAGAAGTAGTTTCTCGGGGAGCGTATCGGAATCCCGCTTTTTGAAATCCCGCTTTTCAAAAATCCCGAAAATAAAGTTTTAAAATCCCGTCTGCTAATATACTGTTTTTTCAAAATCCCGTCTTTTAAAATCCCGATCTATTATAATCCCGCTTTTTAAAATCCCGACAAATCCCACTAATTCCGTTTTTTAGAATACGTAGCTAAAACTTATTGATTTTATGTTGGTTATTTTCCAGATTCTTTAAATGCTAAAGAAAGTTTGCATACACCCAACCTCGCACCTACCCCAAATCATATAGTGTGCCAAAGTAGGGGGGTTGTAGGGGGGCAGCATGCCCCTCTTACATATGTACCTCACTGTTTGCACGTCGTAATCAGAAAGGGGATTACAAAAAACGGGATTATAAGAGAAGGGATTTTAAAAAGCAGGATTATAAAAAGCGGGATTTTAAAAAAAGCGAGATTATAAGAAGCAGGATTATAGAAAACGGGATTATAAAAACGGGATTATAAAAAGCGGAATATCGTACCCAACTCAATTTCTCGGTAAACACATTATATTCAAAAAATTAATAAATTTCCAAACTCATAAGAAATTCCGCAAAAAACAAAATTTTTCCCAGAGGCCTTGACGAGAATTTAAATGTCTTAAAAATTTCCTTAAAGGTTCCCCAAATTTGTTTAGCTTTCGATTTTCTACGGTCGGAGGTATAAGATTGAGGTTTTTTGTCGAAAATTGGAACCGAAAATTATAGCTTATTAAATTCTCCAGGAAACAAATTCTCAAAATTTCTTCGTAAGATAAAAATATTGATAAAAACTTGGGCAAACGGAACCATTAAAAAGTCGCCATTAAAACAAGACCCTGTTACCAGGACCAATTTAAGGGTATTTAAACAAATACTTGAGCCATTCAAATAAAGTTATCTTTGCAAATTCAGCTCTGTAGGATTTTTTTTTATGAAGCCTAATTTCCCTGGGCTCTTTTGGTGATCTACCTACCTAAGCTCTAATTTCTCATAAGTAAGACCTCAATATGATTTCATTAATTATTCAACATAATTCTTATAATTAATATCTACTTATATGAGACTTGCGTCAAAAACCCCATAAACAAAATTTTGTTCTGTTTGAAATCTTTAAATCTTGATCTAATTTTGTTGACACCTTAAATCAAAATACATTTTATTTTTCCTATCTGTTTCTCCCTCCAAAAATATCTACTATTTCTCTGCTATACAAAATACCCACAATATTTAGACGCTTATTTTATGACTAAATCCACTACAAAATATCGCACCTAATATCCATTCCAAATCACCTTAATGAAACTGAAAAAAAAAAACACAAAATAGGTATCTCTATAAAGCCCCCATTTCACCAATCAAAAACTAATAAAAAACCCAATTTTCACGTGAATCTATAGATCAAAGGAAAAAAAAAAGAAACAAAAGAAATAACAGTAAGAAAAAACCATTACCAACATAACAATGCAAAACAAATAAAGTGTGATTTTAAATTGGCTGCCCTCGCTCACTCAACCGTCATGTCATGTCATTCATTTATTGAGCTCATACCCTATCTATACCATATAGTATACCCGTGCATTTTGGATGTCTCCATTTTTGCTGACTGACTCTCCATAACAAACCACTCACCGTCACCGAATTCGAAACCGAAACCGTTCGAGAGTATGTTGATATAAAAATGCACGAGTAGGTAGGCAGCTATGGTGGCGATTCCCGCATCATTGATTTCGCCATACGTGCGCGCCCAACAAAACGGCAAACAAATTCAAATATCCGCCGCCGACTACGACGACGACGACGGACGCCGCATTTTCCAAAGGAACCTGATATGGACAATGGTGCTGGCCTGGCGCGTTCACACACAATGGTTAGAAGTGGCAATGGCAGCGGCAGCGACGCCGACGCGCGGCCAGCAACGAAGGTGGAGGTGCACAGTTGAATGCGTCGCAAATAATGCCCCGTTTATAGAAAAGTACGGTGGTATAATACCATATTTACGATTTCCACAACACCCTGTATTCCGATTTAACAATAGAATCGAAACGAACGAACGGTGGCACAGAGGAAACCCCCTCCCTGGATCTGACCATACAATGACACGTGCTAATTGAGTAAGCGACGAACGGTGGTCCTTGTTGTCAAAAAATAAAATAATGTTCGTTAGCGTTGTAATTCGGGCAAATTAATCAAAAAACCCTGACATCTAGCGACCTCTTTTCGTTCTTCATCATCAGTTCAGACGAACGATGTGTCGGAGCTCGGAGAGGGTGGTGCGGTGGCGATACAGCGGGAAGCGGTGGATTGTGGATATAGTGGTAGGTAATCTTGATTGAAAGACCCGCAGCGGTCCAAACGAACGGTCGGTCGGTCGGTTGGTTATATTTTTGAAGCAGCTCCACACCTTGCCGCAAGAGACAATGTGTCACATGTGGTGACATATCGTATTGCAGAGATCATTGAACGTGGCAGGGCAGTTGTTGTGTCTTGTGTGTGTAACTGAAACTGGAATTGAAACCTTCCTTTGGCAACATGTTGATCGGCAATCTCTTAGACACATCAACAACACTGAACATCGAACAAAATGCAAAATTTTATTTTAGCTCCAGCCATCAGGGTCCCCACACGAATGGGACAAGTCTGTCTGTCTGTTGAGAGGACAATCCTGATATTTTATACAAAAAAAAAAAGTAAAAAAAAATACAGTCAGAAAAAGCTAAACAAAGGAAAGGCTAAAAACAGTGGTCAAAATGATTGAATTTTGTTAGACCAATTATTTTGCGGCGGTTTTTTATTGATTTAGCCTGCACGAAAGGGGTATTGACAACCCTTAAAAAGAGACCATGGAGGAATATAGGAGAGTATTTAAAAAGAGTTGCCGATGCATATTGGTTTTGAATGACTGAATATCGCAAAGCCAGGAAATATTGAGCCGGATTAAGAATTCCACATTCGTGCAGTACGATTAAAAAAAGGATCTCTGAACTAAACAGTATATCTGAAATCGGGCTTAAGGGTAAATTAAGCTTCGAAAGGTATTGAGGTATTATTACACCATGTTCTTGACGCATAATTCGTGAATTATCTGAACACCTGCAAACTTTCATCATCATCATCATCGGCTCGACAACCGGGTTCCGGTCGTGGCCTCTTTCAACAAGTCTCTCCACCTATCCCGGTCTCTAGCCGACGCCATCCAGTTGCGCACCCCAAGGCTTCAGGCGTCCTGGTCCACGCCATCTCTCCAGCGCAAGCATGGTCTACCACGCTGTCGTCTACCATAGAATGTACCACAAAGAACTTTTCGAGCAGGTTCCTCTTCGCTCATGCGAGCTAGGTGCCCTGCCCATCGGAGTCTACCGAGCTTAATTTTTGTCACGATATCTGCTTCTAGGTAGATTGCGTACAGTTCATGATTGTACCGTCTCCGGAATCGTCCTTCCTCACATATGGGGCCAACAATTCTCCTTAAGACTTTTCTCTCGAACGCAGCTAAGAGGTCGGAGTGCCTTTTGCTAAGCACCCAAGTCTCGGACAGCAACAGTTTTGAAGTTATGGTGAGATTTCTGGATTTGAAGAGTTTTGACAGACTATACTCGTAGTAGGCTCTGTTGAATTTGAGAAGCCGCCCGCGTATTTCTTCTTCTATATTGTTATCGGCTGCTACTATTGACCCAAGGTATTTAATGGATTGCACCACTTCAAATTCGTGCTCCGCTACCTTGATTGTTTGACCAACTGTTCCTCTCGCATTCGACGCCACTATGTACTTTGTTTTACCTTCACTAATGTGCAGCCCCAGATTTTGTCCTCTGCGTAAGCCAGTAACTGGCTGGACCTGTTGACGATGGTCCCTCTTGTTGCCGTGCCAGAGTCACGTCAGGTCCAACGTCAGGTTGAAGAGGAGGCAGGCCAAACCGTCCCCTTGTCGGAGTCCATTAAAGATTTTGATTGGTCTGGATAGCAATGCGGCTATTTTTACTTGGCTTGTTACGTTGGTCATGGTCAACCTACATAGTCGTGTCAATTTATTTGGGATGCCGAATACTCTCATGGCTTGCTATGCTATCATAGGCGGCCTTAAAGTCTATAAACAGATGGTATGTTGGGATGTTAAATTCTAGACATTTTTCCATCGGCTGCCTTAGGGTAAAGATCTGATCAGTTGTTGATTTGCCTGGAATGAAACCACACTGATATTGTCCGATGACGGTTTTAGCGTATGGGGTTATCCGGTCTTGTACAACGTGATACCTCTATAATTGATGCACGTTGTGACATCTCCCTTTTTATGTATGGGGCATATTATACCTTTTCGCCAGTCTTCCGGCATTTCTTCCTGCTCACATACGTGTACTATAATATCATGAATTGCTTGACGTAAGGCTGGCCCGCCGTGATGGAATAATTCGGCTGGTATGCCATCGGCTTCCGGGGCTTTGTTCTACTTAAGCCGGCCCATAGGATAATAATATAAGATATAAGGATAAACGAGGGTAATGTATTCGTCACGATAAAGCTCCTTCCATGTTCACTGTTCGGATTCGGCAGAAAATTGTAGTTCTCCTTCATTCTAGTTTCGAGTTAACATACCGAATTCGGTGAGTTAATTCCTAAGGTAATTTGTTTTTGTAGCAAATCGTAAATTCATTTGGTCCACTGTTTGATAATGGATGCTCAGTATAGAGAATGACACCATATCCCAAATGTGATGCAGAGACCCATCATCAACAGCAGTATCACAATATGGCCAGTGCGTATATGCCAAAGCATCGCAGTGTATCCGTATCCTGTTCCCACACACCTATTACGTTTTCGGTGTTATTGCGTATGTGATTCTTGTATTCGCCGTTTGTCCACCATATTTATAAATATAAGTTGTCCCGTGTCCGTTTATTCTGTCCAGACGGAGAGCAGGGCTTCTTATTCGGTCTTATATGACTAATATACACATATAAACAAATGACAGGCGTACTGTGAGCGTAGGTGGTGGCGGATTACTGATCACTTTTGATGGCGACTATAAACTTAAGCATCCCGAAGGAGTTAAGTGAATCTGATGTGTGGTATGCATGCCGCCACGCTGCCATTCCACCACCACCACCGGCAAAGTCAGTCAGTCACTATCAGCCATTGAGTTCATATACCTTTATAAAACACACATTTTGTCAGATTTGTTTTTTTATTTTTGTCGAAGTTTTGCTGAGACTCAGAAGTAAAATAAAAATTATATAAATCTCTTCTCAAATTTGGATGAAGAAGTTACTTGAAATGGTCTTTAAGATGCCTACGCCAATTTACATGCAGAATTGGACAGTGTCCTGTCTCTTTATATGTATCTACCCGCATATGAAGCGATCACTATAGCGAGTGAGTGAGAGTTATGGGAATTGTTTGTGAATTCGAACAGTTTTTGGTGGCATACATAATATGAATAAATAATTTATCTGGAATTATTGATGATTTTCTTTGGACAAATTTGATCAAGATTCGCGATGTGTGGGGTCTTTTGGGACTACAAAAATATATTAAGGCATATATTTTTGTGACAAATGAGCTCAAATGTAAGAATGGTCATGATCTGTACCTATTCAAAAGGGGGGGATATTTAAATTATAAATATTTTTATTTAACTTTTAGTAGTTCCTTAAGGCTTGGCGCGCACATTAAATTTTTAGTTGCGCAACTGTTTGATTGATTATAGAAAACAGATGAACTATTTGGTTGAATGTCCGCGTAGGTGCATACAATTATATGTTACACAAAATAACGAACTCATTTTAGGCAATCGTTTAGTTTGTGTCAAAACACAAACTTTTTAGTTGCTCGAACCAAGCAGTTGCGCAACTAAAAATTGAATGTGCGTGCCTAGCCTAAATGTATGTCTCAGTTAACTTATCAGGACTACCTTCAGACTTTGTGAAATAGGCATATAACCTTTTTATTTATACCGAAAAAAGTAGCTTCCGAATGTGGTGTGAAGAACAATCTACCGTATTTTAGTTTTATTTTGAAGATAATAGAAAAATCAATAAAAGATTTAAATTTAAAAAAATTCTAAATTAACCTGGTTTCCGACAAACAACCGACTTTATCGGTATTTATTGAAGTAGTTTTTTTCTGTCTGTACTCATAACTCCAGGCAGCTCACATTTTGTAAAACATTTATCGAAACACCATTTTTTGTCCTCTCTATATATTGTTTTATTTTTTTTATTTCAAACTGATAAGGATGTTTCATTTTGAGTTCCTTTATATACATAGCTATAATCTGTCGGTTTTCATATCCTAATTAGCAATCGAAAACCAAAATCACACAGAAAATAATAAAGTAAAAATGATGTCGATATTTTTCCTTCCTTTTTATATTTATGTTGTTTTATATATTTTTTTTTATTTATTTTATTCAGTTAAAATAATATAAAAAAAAATTCATTCGTATCAGTGATCAGAAAATTCACCTTATCATACATTCTCGCAACGAATAAAGTGCACGACTATGTTGGAAGAATCTACTCCATGACTTTTGAAAAAATTAAATCAAAAGCCAAATGTCCCATGTTGACTGCATTTTACATACGTTTTAAAGTAAAACTACAGTAATATTTCAAAACAAGTTCATATGCACTTATAAGTATGACTCTTTGTATATCAAATTGATGTATTTAATGTTTTACTACTTCTTAAATGGGGTTCAATCATCTTAATGGGGTTTTCAACTTAAGTGGCGCCCAACTCAGGATTTTATATCTTAAGCAAATCACAACTTTCTAATTTGGCATTGATAAGTATGATTTGCTTATACTGTTTATTCGTGTGTTTTATCCCTCAGATCAACTTAATCAGCGATGATAGGCTTCAAAAGCGCCCAACTTATTTCCTTATACAATATATATTTTATTCATATCCCAATTATTATCCTGATGATCCCTATATATCTATATTAATTTCTTTTCCCGATGATGCCGATAAATATTAATTTCTTTTAAGCAAATCTGTTAAGTCTTGAGGAAGAAATGAAATAGTTATTAAATAAACTTTGGTCATAAATGGCGCCCAACTAAGGATCTAATATTTTAAGAAAATCACATTTTATAAAACTTATATTTTGATTTTACTTATTTTTGTTCAAGTTAAGTTTGAGCTTAAGTGGCGCATCTCATATTTTAAATACATAAGCCACTTAGTCTTAAATCGAAATGATGCGGTTAATCTTTTTAAAAGTTTTTACCAAGAGTCAAATTTATATTGAGCTTAAGTGATGGACATCTTACATCTTTCATAAATCCCAATTTTTCTATCCTAGAGTGGCTTATGTTTCTTATGTGTAATTTAGTAGGTATGCTTAATAGTTAACAATGTCTAAAACAAGAGTCAAATTTGGTTTGAGCTTAAGTGGCGCCCAACTCAGTATTTAATTACACAAACAAAACACTAGTTATAAATCTAATACTGTTTTTATTACTCCTCATACTAGAAATTAATGTATTTAAATTTTTTAAACCAAGAGTCAATTTAATTTGAAACTAAGTAAATCTCAATTATTGTGACATTTTGTACTCAAAATATCTGAAACAGGTATCAATTTTGATCTCAAGTGGCGCCCAACGGAGGATTTTATATCTTTAAGAAATCATTATTTTGTAATATAACCCTGAAGAATTACTATTTTATCCCCAAAATTATGTTCTTTATCGTTTAGAATGTCTGAAACAAAGATTCATTTTACCTTAATCTTAAATGGCGCCCAACCCAAAATCTTGTTTCTTAAGAAATCATAATTTTGTAATTCAAATCTAAAAAAATTACTTAGAATGTGTGATTTAGTGTATTTAGTATTTTAAAATGTTTGAAACAAGGATCAAGTTGAGTTTGAGTATATGTGGCGCCCAACTGAAGATCTTCTATCGTAATCAAATCTTATCTTTTAGTATTATATGAAAGAATGACTTTTTGATTCGCAATCGAGTACCCTTTATTATTAAATTATGAAGTTTTGAAATAAAGGTCTAGTTAACTTTAAGTTTAAGTGGCGCCCAACTGAGGATCTTATATTTTCCAAGAAATCTCATTTTCCTGAAACTGGCTTGTGTGCTTTATTTATGCTGCAAATAGTTGCATATAGTATTTTAGAAATCTGAAAAATTGTTGAGCTAAGTTTGAGCATATGTGGCGCCCAACTGAGGATCTTTTATTGTATGCAAATCACATCTTTTAATAATATATGAAAGAGTGAATTTTCAATTCACAATTGAGTAAGCTTTATTATTTAATTAAGAAGGTCTGAAATAAAAGTGAAGTTAACTTTAAGTTTAAGTGGCGCCCAACTGAGGATCTTATATATTTCAAGAAATCTCAATTTCCTGAAATATGTCTGATTTATTTATGTTAGTTGTATATAGTATTTTAGAAGTTAAGTTTGAGTATATTTGGCGCCCAACTAAGGATCTTCTATCGTAAGCAAATCTTATCTTTTAGTATAATATGAAAGAAAGACTTTTTGATTCGCAATTCAGTACTCTTTATTATTAAATTATGAAGTTCTGAAATAAAGGTCAAGTTAACTTTAAGTTTAAGTGGCGCCCAACTAAGGATCTTATATCCTTCAGGAAATATAAATTTCCTGAAATCGACTTGTCTTATTTACTTATGCTCTGTATAGCTGTATATAGAATTTAAAAAGCCTTAAACAAGGGTTGAGTTAAGTTTGACCTAAAGTGGCGCCCAACTGAGGAACTTATATCTTAAACAAATCGCAATGATTTGTGAAATTTATTGATTTGTAATAACCAAACATTATCGTATGCGATCTTACGGGAAATGTTCCTCTCAAAGTCCTTATCGCTTTATTTATTTTTGTTCCTCCAATTTAACGGCCTTTTAAAATTTATCCATCATCAAACGATTTATTTGCCTCTTAACAATTTCATTCAAAATTGTCATTTATGTTACGAGTTTGTATAACTTGCCTTTAAAATAAACATAAAACTAGTTAAAAAATAATTTTTCCAACCATTGGTCATCCAAAATTTATCCGTTGGATAGTATGTGATGTAAATGAAAAATGTGAATTTCACCAGCAGAATTTTTCCAAATTATTTCATCCATTTTAGTGTTAAACTAAAAAGAAACTCCAATGCTTCACACCACATCAGGGAGCGCACATATGCGGCTGCATCAGAAGGGTTGTTTGTGGAATTAAAAAAAAAAAACTGTTTCCCTTTCCAAGTTCGTCTGCACTGGCAGGGATTTTTGCATTGTTTTTGTACTTTTTTTTTGTTTTTGTTGGATCCTCATGCTCTGCCACACTGCACGAACAACACGGAACAGAAATGGGATTGGTTTAAAAATGAAATGGAAAAGCTTTTCGGGGTTATGGAATAATGGCGAAAACCCTAATGTAATACAAAAAAAAACCAAGCTGGAAAGATGGGGGCTACAAAATACGAAGGGTTTTTCGTTTCAACTTTTATTTTCCTACTTTTTTTTGTCATTGCACTTCCTCTTAAGTTTTTAGTGCAAATGCAGCGAAATTGTTGCTTTTAGCTGAGCCAACAAAGGATATATTGGGATAAAGGTTGGGAATTGTTGTTTTTTATTTGTGTGTGTGTTTTTTTTTTTTGTTTGTTGTATAAGATAGGAAGGAGTATAGGGTATCATGTTTTATTTTCAAACACGAACTTAAACTTGCACATACGTCAGGCTAACAGCGGGCGCTAACGATGTCATGACAACGCAGACGAGTTACGTTATTGTTGGTTGGTAAGGTGTGTATATTCACGTGCTTAATACTATACACAACCAAGGGGTTGTTTAGGGGTTGGTTTTCCAATTTAAAGGTGTATCTAGATGCATTTATCAGAAAAGCTTGCAGCAGCACACTTTTGTGTGCAGTTTTTTTTTTTTTTTTTTTTTGAAAGAGAAGCGTTGATGTTGAAAAGTAGGAAGATTTATACATTTATACACATTTTAAATTGGTGAGGATAAGATAGGTACTATGGGGATTTTCATGAAAGAAATTCGTTTGTATGATGGAATTCGGAATACCATTCTCTGTTCTAGGAATTCGTAAACGGAAATTTTTTTTTATCTTTTTTTAGAGTGAAATTTTTGTCATTAGTCTTGGATAAGACTTACTACCTCAAAGGTCGAATATTGCCTTCAAAGCCCTGGAGAATTTGCGAATTATTGGTTAACTCATAAACAAAAGAATTTATACCTTACGGATTCGTAGGAAATAATCGATAAGGTTCTGGATATTTCGCGATATTTCAAGTTATTGACATGAAATCTAACATTCCAACAAGTCTACTATTTCATATGCGTATAATGTCAAGTAGCTCCATTCTGCTGGAAATCCGAGAATCTGAATCAATGCCATATCCTTTTGTTTAATTATCCGCTAATATTAGCAATCGACTGTAGGTGTAGCTTCGGCTTTTTGACAGTGGCAAGAAAACCACACCAAACTGTGCTATTTTGGGGACGCAATTGAGACTTTCCTTATCATTTTGTCGTTTTAAAGCTAAAAAACTGTGTATTTTTTCAGTCCAATTCTGAAAGTCATTCTTTTTAACAATTTTAATAAATTTTTATTAATGTCAAAGCACGCAGAACCTTTGCAAATCCAAAGCCTTTTTTCTACTTAAGTCTCCCATGATGGCTCTCGTTTAAAGACCGATATCAAATTGCTTAAGACAGATATCACAATCTGATAAGAAGGAATCTACAATCAGACGCGATAAACGATTATCCAATCCAAACCTTATAAACCTACCTAATTATCAAACAGTGCTAGCTATATTTTATCACAGCACAGCGGGTGGGTTCAATTTTCCATTTAGAACACTTACGTGATAAATGGCGCTAAATAAGTCATTGCAAAATGAACGAATCTGATTCTAATGTGACATTTGAAGTCCAGATCCAATGTCTCTGATAACAGAGACAGACTGCGGTTTTATCTACATAAGTTGATAGATGCTTTCTAGACAATTTATTTTATATTCTTTATGGGTTTCATATTCCATTGTAGAAAACTAGGTCTCGAGAATTGAAGTAAATGCATTTTCACAGGCCAAGAATCTAAAACTAGGTATATGAGAGACAGTAAGAAAATATTGTTGTAAGAATAAATGAAGAGGGGGGATGAGGTGGTGGACGGTTTATTCGTTTCTCCAATCCAAAGTGGCCCCGGTGTTCTACATGTATCTATTTGGAAAAAGTATCTATTTTAATATATCTATCTGCCAGCAGAAATAACAACGACATCGACCGTCGACGCGACGCTACAGAGAAAAAAAAATGAAACTCAAGACTCAACTAGATAAAATTGTTTCGGAAAAGTGACATTTGAAATGATTTATCACCCTCCACCGAGGCGATAAAAATATTCTATAGATACAATTCTAGTGCTTTATGCAATCGGCTGCAGAGTGATGGTGTAGGCATCATGTTTGATTCGGGAGGGAAATAGAACAATTCAGAGAGCTTGAGTATTTGGCCTTTTTTTTTTTTTTTAAATTCTCACTTCAAACTATAGATTTAAGTGTGAAGCGAACGTTTGAAAAGGAAGTATAGATTGTTTTTGGACACACATGTTGAGGAGTCAACATTTTTTTGTGGAATATCCTTAATATGACGAATCTATTAATAGTTTTATGTAGGTTTTGATGTTAGTCTGCAGGGCTATCAAACAGTTTCTCAAATCAATACGAAATATACAGGCCCCTTTTATGTAAGTAATTATCGATATATATCACTGCCAAATGTCGCATAGGTATATATGAACCTATCTTAGAGTGTTTAATAGTTCTGCAACACTTCAATCTCTTCGACACTTCATAGACGGAATCTCCACATCTTTACAATCCTTGAAACTATCTTATCATTTTTTTTTCCATCACATTATATGATAGTATTCGTAGTCCGGAATCCATCATGGCCGAACACGGGAAATCTGATCCAGCTAAAAGGTGGTTAAATTTTAAGGGCCGATGTTGAATCTGAACCACACCTAAACGTCAAGTTTTTTTCTGCATTTCATTTGACATTTCTCAATTTCAGACTAACTCAATTCGAACCATGGAAAGATACACAATCGAGCAACGCGTTAAAGTTATTCAGGCTTATTATGAAAATGGGCGTTCCAATCAAAATGCATATCGTGCAGTTCGTGATTTTTTCGGTCAATTTAATCGTCCAAAAGTGCGTACAAAAATCGTGCAAAATTTGAGCAAAAAGGGTCTGTAGGAGATGTGAAAACACCAGTGCGTGCTCGTACAGCTTGTACTGCAGAAAATATTGCTGCTGTTCGCGATAGTGTGGCTGAAGAGCCGTCCACCTCAACTCGTCGTCGTGCCCAACAATTGCATCTCTCAGCCTCTACGTTGATGAACCTTATGCATAAAGATTTGCATTTACACGCTTACAAGGTGCAATTGACTCAAGAACTAAAGCCTATTGACCATTTCAAGCATCGTCAATGGTCAGAATGGTGGCAAGAAATGGCAATTTGGTGGATGATCAATTTTCGAAGAAAATCATCTTCAGTAATGAGTACGCTGACCATCCGTCCCGTATTTCCCGGGACAGTCCCGTATTTTACTCGTTTGTCCTGGCTAAATTTTAAGGAAATCCGGGCCGTACAACTGTCCCGTATTTGATTTTTTGTCACGGGTTTGTCCCGTATTTTTATATATTTTTATTATTCGAATAACGTTCAAAATTTTAAATTTTATTTTAGCTGAGCTGTTAGATGCTTTTCAAAATGTGTATTCACAAAAAAACACAATGCACAAATTTGAAATATATAAATCATCATTTTTTAAAATATAAGCTTATGTACATCTACCGAATTAAAGAAAAAATTTGAACATAAACTGGTTCAAAAAATGGAATTTGATTCTCTTAATTATTTACAAAAAATTTACAAATTTGTAAAATAAGTCCAAAGAAAAATTGTGAATTCAACGATGATCTTCAAAAGAAATTTTTCTTCATACAAAGAAAAAAATGGAAAAACCCAATATAGGTAGTAACCTGCTCAAAAATCGCTTATACGTTTTCAATACGCAGTGGTGATATTGAACAGCACTTAAGAGCAAAACAAAAAAACACAAATAATCCGACATTGCTGCCGTATCAAGCGAAAGTTTACAATGATTTTTTAGTTCATCAAATTTTCAAGGACCTGGAAAGAAGAATGCAATTAATGAAAGCACCTGGGCTTACCACACAATATAACATAACCACTCATTCAGGTTTAATTATTGCGCATCGAAACTTATAAATGTATTTCCTTACACTCACAAAATGTGATCTTTTGTGCAATGTTGTTGCACCTAATTCCATCGAAGAAATTAAAACTTCTCTATGCAAAGTAAGTTTTGTAACCGTTTTTTTTCTGATTGTTCCAATCATAGCTGTACAAAACTGTATCCGCTCTTAATTCGTTATTTTACACCATAACAAGGTATCGTTGTAAAGATTTTAGATTTTGAAAATCTTCCAGGGGAACCATCTGGCATCATTTTAAAAAATATGGCAACGTAAACTGTAGTTTTGGCGGGCCAGCAAGAAAAAACTTCAAGCCGTAACCGGTATCGAAATCATTGGAGTTAATTGTGCTGCTCACGTTTTAAATAACTGTAAGCAAACTGGAGTTGATTGTTCTCCAATAGATATAAAAGTTGTCATCATCAAAATCCACACTGTTCGCGTAGAAAAATTGAAAAAAAAGACTGAATACCTTACTCTCAATAGCTAAGCTAGTTAAATAATCATAGTTAAATAATAATAAATAAATAATAATAAAACAAATTAATCGCTTAAAAGAATTTGCATTTTACAATTTGCAAGAAATTTGCATTTCTAAAGTTGAAGAAGAAAAATATTAAATTGATGAAGGAAAAAGTCGAACAAAAATTAATTACTCAAAACGAATGGAAAGCAAATATTCAACAATTTTACATAACGTGTTAAAAATACTTAAACCAGTGGGATGTATCTTTCAAAGAACTTGAAGTTTTTAGTTGGGTATATTTTCAAAACATTACTAACTGGCCAGAAATAGAATCTTGGTTATCTTTTGTCAACGAAAAGCTGATAGGAATGATTAAAACTTGTTTGACGAATTTGTTTGTCTAAAATCATTCTTAACCTAATAAATTATAACAAAATGGACAGAAAACAAAACTACTGTTGCCCCAAAAATGGAGAGAAATTTTAGAGGAATTTCGTAAACAAAATATAAACTTCAAAAATCTTTTATTTATTGAAGAGTTCGACTTGTGTCTTCCAGGTTCAAATGGTCCAACCGAAAGTCTTTTCCATAATGAACAATATTTGAACAAATGAAAAAACGCAACTGAGTGTTGGATGGAACTTCCATAGCCATGTTAATGGTAAAATTAAATTAAAATTTAATCTACCAGGAATTTAAAAAAATATTTTAAAGAAAATGGTAATATCATCTAAAAAATTTGTTAGGAAAAAAAAAACAAACAATAATCTCTTGGACAATGTGTGATTAATGTTTATTTTTCAAAGTCTTGGTAAAGAAAGACTGAATATTTAAAAAAAATGAAGGTTTTGTTTAGTTCTAAGCCTTTTGTGCTGTGATTTAGTATCTATTCTTTTGTTTTTGAAATTTTTGTTGATTTCTTACAAAATAAAAGTAAAAAAAAGTATGTCCCGGGTTTTGCTTTGATAAATATGGTCACCTTAGTAATGAGGCACGTTTTCACCTCAGTGGATTCGTCAACAAGTAGAATTGCCGCATTTGGGCGAATGATAATCCAAGAGTGATTGTCGAAAAACAAATGCATCCACAAAGAGTGACTGTTTGGAGCGGTTTATGGGCTGGCGGCATCATCGGGCCGTATTTTTTCCAAAATGAGGCCGGTCAGGCAGTTGCTGTGAATGGTGTTCGCTATCGTGAGATGATAACGAAATTTTTATGGCCTGAATTGGAAGATATGAATGTGAACGATATGTGGTTTCAGCAGGACGGTGCCACTTGCCACACAGCTAACGAAACAATGTCTCTTTTGCGCGACAAATTCAATGGCCGTGTTATCTCACGTGGTGGCGATGTCAATTGGCCGCCAAGATCATGTGATTTGACACCGTTGGACTTCTTTCTTTGGGGTTATTTGAAAGAAAAGGTGTACGTCGATATGCCAGCAACAATCCAAGAGCTAAAGGATGAGATAATTCGGCACATTAACGGCATAGAACCTCAATTATGCCTCAGCGTCATCGAAACATTGAACCATCGGATGGAGGTGTGCCGCCGAGGTCGCGCGGCCATTTGGCCGATATTTTGTTCCATACATAATTGAACCATACCAATATTATCATAATAAAAAGAAATGACAATAATTTCCTAAATAATTTGTGTTTTATTCAAAATCAACATCGGCTCTTAAAATTTAACCACCCTTTATTTCGCTTGACATTAGAACTAGGGGTCTGTTCCAAACATAAACAGGGTTTTGGCAAGGACATCCGCTATCATGTCATTTCTACAATCCCATTCTGGAGAAAATAGTCTGCAGGGGGTTGTTTACACCCAAGGCAGTACTTTCAACGGATCTGTTCAAATACTGGTGTATGTGGACGATATTGCCATCATTGAATTGAATTTGAAATTGATTTGAAGTTGTACGAAGATGGCAACCTCTGTGTGAACTACCAACTTGTTGAAGTGGTTCATGAAGTTAAGACATATCAACGGCATTGGAGCAGCCAAATTGAGCTAGGGAAAAATCTATCAAGGCAAGATAGTCTTCAAATCTCAGCCACCTGGTTCAAACCGACAAGGAAATCTGATCTTCCGGTTAAAAGACCAAATTTTTCTGTTCTGATCTTAAGTTTTGTATCAATTAGATTTTCAACGGATGAAAGAAGTCCAGGAAATGCACATATCTAACCTTATCCGCAATAATTCCAGTTGTTCATTGTTCGCTCAGTAGACCGTAAGAAGATGAACCATCCAAAATTTTCCCGTTCGATACCCAGTTGCACAAAATTTGGTAATTTCTGTTGAAAAGTTGAACAACCTTTAAAACCTATTTTCTAAATTTTTAATTGCAAAATAGCCGTTGAATAACGAGAAGTCTCAGGAATCTGCTTCAAAAATGTTCGATCAAGCTGCGGTCCTGACCTCTTGTTTTCTGCAGAAGGTAGTGGGCTCGATTTTCAGCCGCTGCAAATCTTTTTGTTTTCAGGGGAGTACTGCCTATTGCGAGGAAGTGAACAATCTGACAAGAGTATTTTTTGTCATGACAGTGCTGCAGGAATCAAAAAAGATTTTAAAAAAAATCAATATAAGGTATAGAAGACTTGACTAGGGTCTAAAAAAGAATTTCGTAGAGGCAGTCTTCTTGCCGTGTAGGCTTACACAAGTTTAGGTTAAAGGCGATATACCGATAGGTAGGTACTTATCTATTTTAAATGGTCCTTAGATATATTCAATGTTGATCGATGGTCTGAACACAAGCGCTTCCATAAACCGTGGACCATAGCATACTGCTTCACTTAAGCACACCAATTTATTTGAGATTCTCAAAGTTCCTTTGCTGTAGTAGTAGATAGCTGTAGATACCTATATGTAGTTATAGATATAAGATTTCTAAGATTTGTCGGGCTGGTAGGTCGCTTTCGATAAGGTCCCACGTATCCCAGAACAATCTCAGCCGATATACCTATAAAACTCCTATAGCTCATCTTTGAAATTTTTCATCGACAATATAGTAGGTACCTAACTAGATAACACTTTGGACTGAACATTCCTGGCAGAACAGTTTTGTCGAAGAGACCAAGCTTATTTCTAATTGTTCCCATACTTACATCAGATAAAAAATTGAAAGTCTCCTTGTTTTTTTTTTAGAGAGCGCTTTATCTACTAGGTACCTAGGTACTCAAATGCCTTGTTAGCCCACAGAAGGTTTACACATGCAAGTCAAAAAACCTGCCTTAACCTATTTCCTTTATTTCAAGTTTTGGTCAACCCATGCTCCCACTAAATTCGGTCTTAGTAAAGCCAGTAAACAAAGGTATGGGTAGAAATAGGTAGGTATGGCTAGATAAAATATCTAATTTAAGGCTAAAAATGTCTAGGTAAAAAAAACTATTTTACTCGTAATGTTCAATGTTTGAATACCTAGGTACATGCACTAGTGCCCAACAAACTTCTCCAAAGCTATAATTAGATACAGATTAAGCTTAGATATAGGTAGATAACTTAACCTACCACCTACTCAAACCTACTCTGACATTCTTCCAAGATAAAATAGTTATTTAAAAACAAACAAAAAAAATTCCTAAAAACAATTTCCTCGCGCTCTAAAATACACGATTTAATCTGTTTAAACACCAAAAACTACACTAATTAACCTCCCGCCATCTATTTGTGAATATTTTCACTTCATGCAATTCAATCTTGTAGGTAGATAGGTAGGTATCTATCTATTCACAATGGTGTAAGGTATGGTGCCTGCCTAACTGTATCCCCCTTCATTTTGCGCCATTCCGCAACAACACTCATTACAAAATATCAAAATGGCAGGTTGGGTCTTAAATTAAGCCCACCTCTCTTGTTAATACCTCTCTCTATACATAAAAATAATAAAAAAGAACTAAACTAAACAGAAAACAGATAGGTAGGTAGATACAACTCCTCCCCACCCATTCCTCAGCACTTTGTACTGCTTCGCACAAGTTCTTATTTTTTTTTTTTTTTAATTCGCGTATCTACGAGGTGGTGGCTACGTACGAGTGTTCGTACGAGTATCTATGCTATGCCCACCTATGTCTGATGGAACGGTTTCTGTATGTTATCTCATTTTCATTTATTTATTTCTGTTTTGAATTAATTTTTTTGCTCCATCATTTCACACACTATACTTTATACGCTACCTCGTTTCGTCTCATCGCGGTCGGCTCGTATAACCGTATCTATCCATTTTTCTTTTTCGCTCGAAGCTCAACCAAGGAAAAATTTTAAAGTGCGATGAAATTGTGGAGCAAAACGAAGAAGAAAGAAAAAGACAGAATGCTGTTTGGCCACAAAGTGCAATTCCATTATTAGAGATATTTTTTTTTTTGTTTTCGTAATTTTATTCGCTTTCGCGTGGAGAGAGAAATAGTTTTCGCCTGGCATGAACATGATGATGAAGAAAAATGTAATTTTCTTTTCTATTTCTTTGCAAAGAAAAAAAAAACTATCTTCAGCTCAAAGCAGTTTCATTCGCCTTTCCGACAACCACATGGAAAAGCAGCACTTTTTGCTTAGAGAATATCGTAAAAATAAGATACAAACGCACACATACTCACTCACATCAAAGTATTCAGCTCTTCAGACGACAGCTTTGCTTCAAGTTGAGAATAACGTTAACGTTATTTTGTTTTTTATTTTAACTTAGGGGAAGTGGCTCACAAGAGTATGGGCTATGGGGTAAAATTCATCGGAGTGTGTGTTGAGTGCAGTTAAGAAAAGAAATACCCCAGGCACGGGCTGGGTGTAGAACACAACAACACCATCAACAAAAAAGAGGGGAACTTTTGATTTAGTTCTCGTATCAGTCACTTGTAGACAAGGTGGCAGCACTAGATGTTATGAAGATTTATGTGAGAATTTTATTTTTGATAGAATTTATTATACTTATTTTTATTTTCACTTTGTGAGACACCTTCATCTTCTGCTTCATTCGTGAAATGCGGCAGCGGCATTATTCATCTCTGTTATGATTTTGTTTTTCCCATTGATAGATATTTTAAGGGCGGGGTAGACAGATTTTTAAAAAAATAATTTTCATCGAAATACCTGCCTATCCATGCAGATAGATTCATACACATGTTGCTATGATATTTGACATAATATTGTTGGAAAAAATATTCATTGCATTAAAGAGAAGAGACGAAAAATAAAAAAGTGTTGGTTTGA